>LR990662.1:2500000-5000000 GCA_905147715.2 Xestia xanthographa
CAGGCCTTAATCCATGGCGACGCAACTTTAATGCGACGGTACCCATGCAAAGGATACAAAAGACGCACGCGTGTGTTACTTGGCGCAAGTTGCTGCACTTGAGGTCGTGCACGGGGAGTTAAACTATCATTGCTCGCTTAGTACGACCAACAACCAATGCTAACTTTTCTTCACTAAGCAATATAAGTCGCCCGTTTGTTCCATTTACCAACATGGCGTCCATCTGAACTTCGCCTAAGTCTATTGAATTAAACAAGTGCCGCAATGCGGCATTGCTCGGACTTGCAGAATACTGTCTGATATTTTATTTAGACATAATTGCATTGAAGCTTGAACTTCAGCGAGGTAAGCCGGTAAGCGTGTTTGGGAGACGGCTGGCCTATTTAAGTGAGTGAAAAGTCATTCAGTAAAATGCCAATGAAATACATATAAATGGTTATAGAAAAGTAGGGGTTTATAAGCTATAGACAACTGATATAAACTTCCGTTCTCCCTAGACCTAGGAATTCCCCACACCAAAAAAACACATTCTCCTTCTTAGCGTGTCGATGGCAATGTAAATTGTGTCGGCCCAGAACTACCGCCACTAGTTTGGTGCCTTCAGTAACGTCCATCAGTTCCTGTAATAAACAAACAACAGGACACGCAGGACACATACACATTGGTATTTTTGGATTGTCTAGCCGTCTAGCGCAAGTAGATCTGTGCAAAAAAGTTCTCATGATGAATCAATACATTCAATCCTCTTTCTAGGCACCAAAAGTTCTTATCTTTTAGGTTAAGCTTGCATTCAAAAATGGTAGTGTTTAGTTACGCTGCAAAGTAAAATTGGAAACCACTATAACCATTTTCTGTCTATTTAGAAAATTAAAAGATGTAATTATCTTGTATGGACTTGTTACTTTACTCAAACTCAAAGGATTTATTTCAATTAGCCCATTACGGCACTTTTGAATCTCAAAAATACAAAAAAACAAAGCTACAGTCCCAGTCACAAGGCATAATAACTTGAGAAAGTACTGTAGTTGCACATTCCAAGACGTAGATATACAAATAAATTATTTATTAAAAGCGATCAGCTGACGCTGTAGAGCATGGCGCAGGCACGCAGGGTCGTGACGTCTCCAAAACAACCCTGGACATGCTAAAATGTTAACCAACTCCTACTTACAAAAAATAACAGAATTGCTTTCACCCAATCTAGACTCTCTTTACAAACTTTCTTTATTTTTGTAGTTTTCTAAAACGATTTTACCTTTTTTCAAACACAACATTATCTGGGGACTATTTCCTACCTATTCTTCAGTATCTGCAGAATTATAGAAATTTTAAAAGTTTTCGACTCGAACTCTTTACGTAGCTACGGTTTTATAAAATCGGTAAGAATGAGTAAAACAAAATTATAAAATGATCCTTTTAATGATTGAGAAATGAGCAGACTATTTCCTAAAATGTTTAATATTATTACACCAGTTAGCCTGTTTATTGCGTTATTTTGTACACAATCATTCAAACAAATGAAGCTATATTTCACTACTGAAAACGCCTACTAATAAATTCAGAGCAAATAATCTTACTTGCCATAAATTTCATTAATAACAATGAAATGTTTCGTTTGCGTTTCATGAACAAAAAAAAACCGGCCAAGTGCGAGTCGGACTCGCGCACGAAGGGTTCCGTACCAATTATTATAAAAATGTCACGTTTGTTGTATAGGAGCCCCCCTTAAATATTAATTTTATTCTGTTTTTAGTATTTGTTGTTATAGCGGCAACAGAAATACATCATCTGTGAAAATTTCAACTGTCTAGCTGTCATGGTTCATGAGATACAGCCTGGTGACAGACAGACGGACAGACGGACAGACGGACAGACGGACAGACAGACAGACAGCGAAGTCTTAGTAATAGGGTTCCGTTTTTACCCTTTGGGTACGGAACCCTAAAAACAATTTAAATCGGCGTTCTTTACGTTTTTGCAAATTTCAACAAAATAAGATACTTATGTAAGTTACTTATATACTTATTTACCTAAAGTATACACAAGTTCAGTATTATGTTTTGGATTAAGTTCATTGATCTGAAAAGCGTCAATGTTGAAGGTACTGAGGTGGGGTGGAGACTTGGCGAGACAACTCGTCGCCACTATTACATAGGTACCTATAAGATAGTTCCTACATTTGACAAAGTTAGGTAACTGAGAAACAAAAAAAGGTAACGAAGAACTATGAACCTTCACTACCAACTTTTTCCCTTTATTTTACAATGATCTAAATTCTTTTCCCCAATTTAGCGAGTTTTAGTGTTAGAGTGAGCAATTTAGAGATTCATCTCCAGTTTTTTACATAGCGCGATTTCTATCTGACCCTCGCAACCCAGTTAGTACTAGGTGATACGGTAATCCTTCCTTGGTAAGACTGGCTGTCAGACACTCACGCTGATTCGAGCCACTGAATACCTGTAAAGACTGTCAAAGATCTACAAAACGACAGCCAGCATTCTTTTTTCGTTTTATTTATGTCCTCTTGAATTTAGCTCTACGCATCAAAGTACCTACTATTTCTGTCCTAAATTCGGTTCATCGTTTAGTAACCAATTGCAGATATTGTTATTGTTTGAACGGTCATTATAAGAGTTTCAAGGCCTCTAAGACCTCTCTCTTCCGGAGAATAAAAGGGCCTCCTTTAGGTTAGATTACATAAAAGAATTTTTGTAACTCCGTCTCAACATTCACATAAAACTAGACCATAGGAATATTCACCAACATTCGCCAACTTTAGACTGAGCTATTACTATTTCTGACCACATCGCATGGTTCTATCCACTTTCCTCGGTTTTTGCGAAGTGTTGAAGTTTGAGTACATTCTTATGGATGATAAACATGCGAATGTGGTATAGACATGACTGGTATAGGATCAAGTGTTGTTTTTAAATCATGACCTATTTATTTGTCATTTGATTTACCTATAGACTTTATCATTATAACATAATTTACACATGCTTTTTTCCCATGATTATCCTTACATGCATAATCCATTCACCTCGTCCACGTTCATACGGAAAGAAAGAAATCACCATCATCAATGGAAGGGTCAGTGCTGCAGTGTCCAAAGTGGGCTTTGGACACTACAGCAAATTAAAGACGCCGCGATTAACGTCGCTACCTACTGGGGCAAGTAGTCTGCTCAGAAACCTTTAATTATGACGACTAGATTTTCAGGGCAAGTTAAGCTTTTAGGCTATTGTATGAAATTACCGCCCTTATCTATACTAATATTATAAAGAGGTAACATTTGTTTGTAAGTTTGTATGTAGGGGGTAATCTCCGGAAGTAATGAACCAATTTTAAAAATTGTTTCACTGGTAGAAAGCTACATTATTCGTGAGTTTTATAGGCTATATTTTATTCCCGTACTCAGACGGGAACGGGAACTACGCGGGTGAAACCGCGGGACGTCAGCTAGTGGATAAAAAAAATGACAAAACTCTTACTACCTTACTTACAAATTAAATCAATTAAATTAACACATAAATTAAGTCTGGCTTATTTGACAAAAACAATTTAAAAATGTACATAAAATCAAATATAAATAAATACTTAATAACACCCATTAATTCAATTGATAAGGAACATGAAACTGACGGCGGCGTAATGACAAAGTAAATTTGTATGTAGCCGTTCGTGACCAGTCGAGTGAGTGCCTACTAAGAATTAATTGAGGGGGAGAATTTGTCGATATGTTTGTGGGGAAGTTCGATTTTGAATCACTAAACATAACACAAAATCACCTTTGTTTTACTAAAGGATAGACAGGGTGTTTACAGGGTAAATATGTAATTTATTAAATCTTTTACTCTGGACGCTCTTAAGAGGACGCATTGGAAATCATGTAGTCAATGATCTCAATTTTTGTCAGTAATTACAAAACAAATGAAAATATAAGTTGGTGACCTGATAATTCATGATAAAACCCTTATTTTGTTAGTTTTCAATACATGATTAAGTAACTTTTGTAACAGAGAAAAAAATATCAAACATACCTCTTTTTAAAAAGAGATTCACATTTAATGGGCAAACGGGACCAATTTAAGCCTCTTAACTTTCTCCGTAGATGAGCCTATACATACTCTTTAAAATTATAGAAGGAATTTCTGAAATTATCGTTCCCAACTGAATTAAATAACAAAAACCATTTTGTCGTTTACGTCCTTTAAGTTATAAGCTAGCAATCCTCGCCCCGCTCAGACGCCCAGTCCCCCGCTCAGTCCCGATGCGCGCGTGCCCGGATTTAGAACGATGCCTCGCCTTAATCTGCACGTCTTTCTAAACCGTTTTCACATATATGTATATTCTCAACATGAATGATGTAACCAAGATTTTGTTACAATATATTGATTGAAAAAAGTGTCCATGGAGTTTCTTGCCCATTCTTCTCCATAGAGATCTACGCTTTAGAATGTGCAACTACAGTACTTTCTCAAGTTAATATGCTATGTGACTGTGACAGTAGCTTCGCTTGGTTTTTTTTTTTTTTTTTTTTTGACATTCAAAAGTGCCGTAATGGTCTAATGAGAGGTTTTCTTTTTGAGGTATTAAAAAAAATAGTTTCCAAGAACTCTGTAGATGGCGTTGAACTGACCACGTTACTAGGTGCCAAAGCCAAAACGCTTCGAAAAAAAAACATTGCGTCACGTCACATACGCTAGTTGACCGACACTTTCGTTTGCTTATGGTTCCTAATATAACCTAATTTTCTAGTGCTTTGTTAAAATATTTTTTTACCATGAGTTCTTTGCAGTAACTTACAAAGTTCAGCGCCATCTATCCAGCAACTAGGGAAGAGTGTAAAAAGAAAATCCCTGATTGAAAATGCTTTGAGTTTGAGTTTGGGTGGAATTTTAGTACATAATTCTGAATCTATTCATTTTTTTAATCAGTTGACCGCAAAGGTAATATAAGGAAACGTTAATCAGTTTCGTAGGAACCAGCATTTTTTTTTAATAACCGCTCAAAACTTCCATGTCCCCAGGTTCAGAATTATGTACTGAATTCGTGGTAACCTTTTTAGTGTTGGTGTTTTCGGTCAACCGGACTACAAATTGTTTTGAGTGCTTGATTGTATTTCGGCTATTTTGAGAATATAGTATCCAACGAATCTAATATTTTGCGAATAAAGGAACCATGTCCACCGTGTTCAGTCTGTCCCTAGATTTTTCAATTCTTCGGTCCACCTAGCTGAGGAGCTACATACGCTTGCCGTGACGCGGGTTTTACTCCAAGACTAGTTGTCTCTCTGTTCTTTAATAAACATGACCAACCTATTACACAGGTCCGAGGCCATGTGCTTTCATGGGCCTCGGAATGCGCCACCAACGGGATCCCTACTGACGGTAGGAGGGGTATCCATCGGTGTCGAGTCGACGTTGAAGTACCTGGGACTTGTCCTTGACAGCCGGTGGAACTTCGTTGAACATTTCCGACGTTTGGCCCCTAAACTGGAGCGGACTGGGGCTGCCTTCAGGCGGCTCCTGCCCAATCTGGGGGGGCCAAACGCCTCCTGCCGGAGGCTCTACGCGGGAGTCGTGCGGTCAATGGCCCTTTACGGGGCCCCGGTGTGGGCGCATTCATTGAGGCGGCGAGCCGCCCACTACTTGAACGCGCCCCAAAAGGTGGTAGCCGTAAGGCTCGCCCGGGGCTACCGCACGATTGCCCGCGAGGCGGCGAGCCTCCTTGCCGGATTGCCGCCATGGGATCTGGAGGCGATAGTCCTCGCGCGCCTACATGAATGGCGCGCGGAGGCGCTAAGCCGGGGGGAAACTCCGCTGCCGCGGCAAATTGTCGCTCAGCGGACAGACTTCCAGCGAGATCTCATGGCGACATGGAGAGAGCGACTGTCACAACCCCGTGCAGGGCACGCCACAATTGTGGCGATAAGTCCCCTCTTTGAGGAGTGGCTTGAGAGACGCCACGGCGTCCTCACCTTCCGCCTGACGCAGGTCCTCACCGGACACGGAGTGTTCGGGAGGTTCCTGCACCGAATCGGGCGGGAGGAAACGCCCGAGTGCTTCCATTGTGAGGATCGACCGGAGGACACGGTGGAACACACGGTGGAGGTGTGCCCCGCGTGGGCGGAGCACCGCCGTGTCCTCGAAGCGGCGATCGGTGGCGGCGACCTCTCGCGTCCGGCCCTGGTGCAAGCCATGGTCCGGAGCGATACGGAATGGGACGCCGTCACCTCCTTCTGCGAAGCAGTAATGCTAGAGAAGGAGGTGGCGGAGCGTGAGAGGGAGAGAACCTCTCAACGTCCCGGCCGCCGCGGGAGACGCCCCGGGCGTCGGGGGCCACCACCACGTAGCCCCCGGCCACCGTAGGCGCGGGCCTGTGGACGGTGAGCTATGGGCTAGCTCGCCGTCCGTCCGTCTCATGACGACAGGCCGTGTCGACGGCGCGTTCGTGTTCCACGCGCGCCTCAAAGAGAGTCAGCAAAAAGGAAGGGGTCCGTAAGGACCGATGCCTGCCGGGGTTGCGGGACTATTCGAAAGAGATACCGTGGCCCCGGAACACAAAGGGCGATGAAGGAACATGGATGGGTTTTAGTCAGTAAAAGTCTGACACTCCCTCCTGCTCCGCCCAGAGCGGGAGGGGTTATTTGATGATTTCCCATCCGAAAAAAAAAAAAAAAAAAAAAGGGGTAGGGCAGACAAGACTACGTAAAGTCGGTTTTGGAGCGATTCGTTTCTGTCACTAAGTTTTGTAGCCCATCATATTGACTTTTTAGACAATATTTAAATGTTTGGTTAAAAATGCAATTTTATAGAAATGGCAATAATGCCAAATAAAATTATTCCAAATGAAATTCTGCCATCTTCGTAATATGCCAAGTGAAATGGTGCGAAATTTGAACATTGCCAAAGGTAATTATGCCAAATAAAATTCTGCCATCTTATAAGTATGCCACTGTAAATTATAAAAAATAAATATTGCTGGACATTACACACAGCGCCATCTAGTGCCACACTAAGCAACGAGGCTTGTGTCGTGGACACCAGATAGTTGATATACTACATAGATACTTTTTGTTTGTAAATACATACTTATTATACATATAAACATCCATGACTCGGAAACAAATGTCCATGCTCATCACACAAACATTTGCTCCGACCGGGATTCGAACCCGGGACCCTAAGAACGTAAGGCAGCCTTACTACCGCTGCGCCAATCAGGTCGTCAAATTCGGAAATACAAACATTCGGCCAAGCAATAACTATATTAAATCATTTTTATGCCCTACAAATATTCGTTTAAAGAAGATTATGCCAAGTGTGTTATGCCAAATAAATTTCGGAGTATCAAGATTCTGCCAGATAGAAGGAACCCTTTGTAACCATCAAACAGTGAATAAATATACTCTATCAAGCACAGTTTCATTTGAACTAATGTTTGTACGAAGTTTCGAGTAAACGAGGTACCAGAATCTATAATGATTTCAAGTAGATCATATACTTACGTTAAGAGGCGTTATATAATTTATGGGTTCCTTCTATCTGGCAGAATCTTGATGCTCCGAAATTTATTTGGCATAACACACTTGGCATAATCTTCTTTAAACGAATATTTTTAAAGCATAAAAAATATTTAATATAGTTATTGTTTGGCCGAATGTTTGTATGTCCGAATTTACAACGGCATACTTTTAAGATGGCAGAATTTTATTTGGCATAATTACCTTTGGCATTGTTCAAATTCCGCATAATTTCGTTTAGAATAACGTTTATTTAGAGCGACGATTATTTGGTACAATTTCACTTGGCATACTATGAAGATGGCAGAATTCCATTTGGAATAATTTTTTTTGGCATTATTGCCATTTCATAAAATAGCATTTTTAACCTTAAATTAGAATTAAAATATTGTCTTAAAAAGACAATAATTATGTTACGATAAAAAAGTTAGTGACAGAAACGAATCGCTCCAAAACCGACTCCACGTAGTCTTGTCTGCCCTACCCCTAGAGTGTAATTTAAATCCGCGTAGGCGCGGAGGGGTGAGGCGGCCCGTGAGCTGAGGAGCAGGTGGTGAGCGTAAAACACATCTGCGACGACAAGCTCACGTGGGACCGCCGGAACCCTGCAGCGCCGGAGCCGTGACAGAAACCATGCCTGCTGCATGTTGCATGCTTGCTTGCATTCTGCATGCTTGCTTGCATGCTGCATGCTGGCTGCATGCATGGTGTATGCTGGTTTGCATGTTTGCATACTGCATGCTTGTTTGCATGTTTGCATACTGCATGCTTGCTGCATGCATGATTTATTTATTTTACTAGTTATGTACACACAGTATACAACAAAGGAAAGTACATTATAAAATATGAGTACATAGGAACTACTTATTTCTTAAGAAATTTCTGCCAGCAGATCTGCAAAAGGAGAAATTAAAAAGAAATGTAGACAATAGTGTGTGAGAAAAAGAAGAGAATAGATATTATGTGCCATAACTAACTTAACCATGATGTATGCTTGCCTGATCAGAAATACGCAGCAATTAACATTATCGTCGTATGTTTGTGGCGAAAAAAAATAATGTTCAATCAATTTTATTATTATTGTCATGATTTTGGTTATTTTTGTCTCGATTTTAGTATATTTTTGAAAACATTAAAATGGCAATACCGATAACGACTGCATCTCGTCATTTTTTTTAGCTAGAGAAGTGGTAAGGTAGTGGGGGTAGAGAGGCTTGTCTGGGGCGAAAAGTAGAATCTGTATTTCTTTCTGGTTGGAACCTCAGTAGTGTGAAGACATAACCGAACCTATGTCCGGTAGCTGTTAGCATATTAATTGATATATATATTGTATGTACTTGAAGTAATTATAAGCAATAAAAGTGTAGATTCACGGAGTCATCGTTTTATTCTAATATTATGGTAAGAAATACAAAATTAGTAAAACTATGATTTTTTTGTTATGTGATAGATCAGATGAGGCTTTCCATTATTATGCATAATGAAATGTATGCCAAAAGATGATTCTAACTGTAAAATTTCTGTAATATGATAGTTCTGCCTTTTAATGACTATCGATATGAAATTTATGCCAAAAGATGATTCTGACTGTGAACTTTCTGCGTTAAGATGGTTCTACTTTTAATTCTTATGCATATGAAATTTATGCCTAAAGATGATTCTGACTTACAAAATTATGAGTTTTGAATGTATGATAAATGTGTGTCTGCCAAACAATTTTCTGCGAACAAAATGAAGTTTATGCCATCTACTGTTATGCAAAGTAATATTATGACATAAAAAGTTCTGCTATAAAGGGTAGACCCATAATTTATCCCTGCAATTAGCGACGCTTTCATGGGCCATTATAAATGTCACTACTGAACGAAGGATGAGATGTTTTGTTACGACGACTATGATTCTCACTGTAAAATTCGTAAAAGCACCGACCAACCGATATTAATTCATTCTTTGACTTATGTCGAAATAGACTACTAAATACGAATACATATTATGAAGAATCTCGGTACATATTTAGACATTGTCGATTTGTTACTAAATAGAATTTCAAAAACTAGTTATCCTGGTTTCATTCATCATTGTCGATTTGTTACTAAATAGAATTTCAAAAACTAGTTATCCTGGTTTCATTCATCATTGTCGATTTGTTACTAAATAGAATTTCAAAAACTAGTTATCCTGGTTTCATACATATACCATGGTCACCTTTAACAGCGAATTCTTAAGGCATAACGAAAAGTAATTTGTTTTATAGATACTGAATATCTATAATATTGTTCTGTACAAATGTATTTAGAAGACATTTACTACTAAATGTTAGTGTATCTGGTTTTAGATTCCGTTGTGATCTCAGGTAGCTACAGAGGAACGTTGTGATCACTCGTGTGTAGTAACGTCAGGATTGAGGAGCCAGTTAAAATGTGCTTTACCTCCCAATTCACTCATTTTTAATTAACGAATCTTGTCCTACAAATCTAATATACTTACTACTAAATAACAGAGAAATTGCGCATTAATTGAACAACTGCTTCTTTGAAAAATGATGAGTCGTATTATGGTCTGAGGAGCCACATACATAATGTATGGTAACTTTTTTAATTTTAATACAACCGTGATCAGATTTTATCTACTAACTACTCTCAAATGATACAATATCATACTAAATTATGATAAATATTAATCCATGATGTTAGAAGTTCTGACGTGGCTCCTCAATCCAAACATTTAGATTGAGGTGCCACCTTTATGATTATATAACTTTTGAAGTATTATACTACAAAATCGAGGAAACTTACTACTAAATAAGTATATTAATTTCATTAAGCTACAAAAAATGGCTCCTCAATCCTTACGGACATATTTATTTTAGTCATCATCATCAGCCTATTAATGTTCTCACTGCTGGCACACAGGCCTCCTCTCTATGAGAGGGAATGGGCTATAATCCACCACGCGGGCCCAGTGCGGGTTGGTAGGTAGATATCACATCACTTCGAATTTTTTTTTTGGTTCTAGGACATGCCTGTTTCCTCACGATGTTTTCCTTCACCGTTTTGAGAGCAGTGGTGATGAAACAAATTACACAAAGTAATGCGCCTGTCTGGGTTCGAACCCACGACTTACTGTTTGTAAGTCGGGGCTGCCACCACTGGGCCACCGCTGCTCTCTCTCTCTTTATTTTAGTAGTAGGTAAGATATTAAGTAAGACCTACACTCAGTATTGCAAGAAGAAGATATTCATTCATCTGCCTAGCCTTTTCCCAAGTTTTATTGGGGTCGGCTTCCAGTCTAACCGGACGCAGCTGAATACCAGTATTTTACATAAAGCGACTGCCTGTCTGACCTCCACAACCCAGTTAGTAATGGGTAATACGATACCCCTTGGTAAGACTGTTTGTCAAACTTTTTGGGCCACTGACTACCTGTAACGACTGCCAATGATCACAAATGACAGCCGGGACCAACGGCTTAACGTGCTTTCCAATGCACGGAGGAAACTCAGTATGTAATGGGTGGTCACCCATCCACAGACCAACCAAGGCAAGCACGGCTTAACCTAAATATCGACCCGAGCGGCTGTTATTATTTAGCCACGAGCTCCTCTATATGAAGAAGAAGATATTATGTACCTATTTTTGTTATGATCAACTCTATTCTATTTTATATTGAACCATTATGGATTATAATTTCAATCAAAATCGAAAAACTGTATTTTCCCAAAGTGTGTTAGCGATTAGGCTTCGAGGAAAACCTTTCCAATTTTCTGATTTAATATTGGTCGTTTAGCGAAACGTTTTCCAATATTTTTATATTAGGGCAATTGAAAAAGACTTGAGATTGAGAAAATATAGTGTCACTCGGCTATATAGTAGGTACCTACACCCGTGTTGAGTCCCATCAACCGGGTCCAGATCCAGACTTCGGGAAGTTATCTTGATAGAAAACCTTAAGGCGACTACAGGAGCTAAATTAGCAACTCTATTTGTGGTGGTTCAAACTTCGTTTGAAATACTGTTAGATTAAAGTTCTAATCAGTTTGCACTACAAAGTGGTTGTTACGTCAGTCACTGCGGACCGAATAGTGCAAAATTAGTGTTTTTTTGCGATTTACAAAAAATCTATTGATTGGACTAAAAAAATAAAACACTATCATGATAATGTGTTGCTTGTAAAATTATTTGACAAAAAATCAGAATGACCGCATGTCTTTTAGTAAGGTTTTTACTCGTTAAAAGAATTTTTTAGAGATAAGTTCGTGATTTTTTTTATCGAGTAAAATTCGTTGTATAATGTTTTCAAAACACTATCGTACTAGCATATAATTATCCTGAAAAATATCATATATTTTGCTGGTTTTGTTTATTGCAGTGAATCATATGCTTTTTTGCATTATAAAACTCGTGTTTAGCTCCTGTAGACTCTATGAACACTCTAGAATGAGAACATTATCTAAAATAAAATAAACCGGTAAAAAGTTTTCTTTTAATTAATTGAGGAAGCCTTTCTTTTAATTAATTGAGGAAGCGTAGCACGTCTTCTTGCAAATCGTCGCTGAAGTTCTAACACCACGTAAGTTAAAAATAGCAACTCTACAGGAGAGTGAAAAAACTGCATAATAGGCTTGTGTCCTGAAAAAATCTAATTAGTCCGTCAGTTAGATTAACAAAAAATATTTGACACGTATTTTTCTTTTGTTACGTAAACCAAAATTGACGAAGATATGACGCTTTTAAAATTCTCAATACGTCACGCCGTGCTATAATGTTTAGTGCGTTGTGACGTCACGAGCCCCCACTCTCGAGTTTTGAGGCGTTTTATCTTTGTCAATATTCATTGACTTACAAAAACAAGAAATACGTGTCCTTTTTTTCCAATATAATTTATCTGACGGACTAAATAGTTTTGCAATTTATTGATGGTGGAAAATAGCCTATTATACTTATGTGCAAAACCAAAACCTTTGTTTGTGTTCACATCAAATTAGATGAGACTTTACTTGTTCTTGATTGCCTGAAACGTGTCTTCCGATTCTCTAGAAACGGCATCAAAATGTCAAAACAGTCAAAAATTATTTACGTGGTATTATGTGAATTTCCATCTACATGTGTCACATTTCAAACGATCCATCGAAAGTTTAACCAGTCTTTTTTACACTTAACTACAAGTTAATAAGAATCTTGACCTTTTACTAACAGGGCATACAACATTGTAATCACTTAGTGCTATAATAATAATAGTAACAACATACCTATGACGTAGAATGTGTACTATTAATAAGAGTTCATGGTTTAGTCATAGGATCGATATACATGGGGCTATTCCAAGCGGTAAAGACAGTGGTCAGGGTGTTTTAGTAGGACGGAGGTAATTGATATAAATTGTGAGCTATTGTTGAAGGGAATTATTGAACTTTGCATTTATTTTTAGAAATTCTGTATATATACTTGTTACTAGCTATTTTAATGTGGGACTTCGAGTTAAAAGCATTTAGAGTCACGGCAATTATAGCACTTTTATTGCTCCGTATATTAAAATAGTTCAACTTACTAGAGTAATTATTTTGGTAAGTTGGACTATTTACTCGACTTTAATAGTTTGTTTAGAGTTTCTGTTTATGGAAATCATTTTCAACAGTCGTCCTTGAAGACTTATCAATAGTACTTTGGCTATATCTACAACCACACAGACGAACTAAACATATTGAACGGGCAATTAAAGTTATCCGCACGATTAACAATGTACATTTGATTATTCAAGGTGTAAGATAATAAACGAAAGACCTCCTTGTGGTCTCTCGAACTATGAAACCGAAAAACTATTGTTCTACGAGTTCTTGAAATTCGCAAAAAAATGAACTTTCTGTAGGAACTGAAGTGACGTGATCAGTTGATCAACATGTATGGTAAAACTAAAAAAAAATATGATGTTTCAAAAGTCATAGAACAATAGTTGTTCAGTTTCATGGTCTGAGATACCACACGACAGCACTTGGATTGATTATGTTACACTTTGTTTAGAAATCTATTCGCCATAAAGAATAGAATAGAATAGAAAAGAATAATCATTTATTCGTTAAGAGCCTATACTACCTCAGATTAGCAACTCTATTTGTGGTGGTTCAAACTTCGTTTGTAATACTGTTAGAATAACGTTCTAATCAGCTTGCACTACACAGCGGTTGTTACGTCAGTCACTGCGGCCGAATAGTGCGAAATGAGAGGTTTTTATTCTTTATAAAATCAAATTTTCGTCTTTTGGAAAAAATAAAAAACATAAGACCTGCTTTATAGTTAGTTCAGTTAGTATGCAAAGTTTCATGATCTAATTTGAAGTACTTTTTGAATACCAGCGGTTTATTGTTCGATTTGGACGTAACTTTAGGATTTTTTTCTATCGAGAAAATTTTATGAAATCGTTTTCGCTAAACATAAGACCTAATATTAATCCTCAACTTTACCATATATTTATTTCAAAATTAATGCTGCAGTATTTTAGGCATAACGGAGGATCATGCTAAGCCATTTGAGGTAGTATAGGCCCTTAATGGACAGCAGCAACACAAAACAGCAGCACATACATATACGTATAACAACAAACAGCTTAACAATTAATTAAACAGCTCAATTGCGGTTACCATGCCCATAACGAAAGGGTAACCAACTCAGCATATGCTGGGTGTAAAACACTCAGCGCTGGTTTTCAGTAGGCCCCCCGCATTGACACAAGGATGAGGGTAGTAGGTAGTAAATAAATAATGTTATTCTAATAAATGGGCATTTCTAAGTGTGTAATAAAAATAAATAATATACAATGATTACTTTTTGTCACTGACGATAACATAATTATATTAGTAATAATAGACGCGAAGAAACCTGCTAAATAAATAAGTACTTATCCGAAAGCGAAACACAGTTTATTGACATGACGCACTTCGGGCCGGCCGATGCAGCATCACCCTATGCATTTTTATAATTGCAATACCGCAATGACATTTCAGTGAGAGTGAGACTACTGCCTAGTTAATATTATTTTATTGTGCTAAATAAAATAAAACAATAGGGAATATGCATAAGTTTTCTTTTTTTTATTTCGATACGGAATGTTAAAGTACTATAAAAATGATGAAAAACAGCGAAAACAAGACATGAATCGGCCAAACAACACAAAAGTTATAACCATTTTAACTTTTGTTTTTATCTCTTTCTAGATAAACGGAATTCAGTATGGATTTTGTACGTCGATGCAGCGAATGACGTCATTCGCTGTATCGGATCTCTCTGTCTAATCAGCAGTTTCAAATGCTTATGACTTAGTATTTTTTATAGATATTAAAAACATAATTTCACTTTGCTATTTCTGATGTTAATACGCTTTGTTTAGACTTATAAAAAAGATCATGCATATACCCTATTGCTTCCGAGAAAGTGTATGTATAGGACAGTAGCCTCCCAAGCCCACGGCTGTCTGGTCGGCGGAACCTCCCTTTGCAATGAAAGATGGCGAAGAGGTACTTACTGTCCACCCTGTTTCTCATTCTCCTAATGTACCTACCTATCATTTTAAGAGGGCTATTACATTTTTTCTTGTTTTTGAGTGTTTTAAGAGTACTCACACAGTCACACACACACTCAAATACAAGAAAAAAAAAAAAATTTAAAGCGCTCCCTAGAGAAATAATCAAACTTTCTCGGGCATACTTTTTTAGGGTTCCGTAGTCAACTAGGAACCCTTATAGTTTCGCCATGTCTGTCCGTCCGTCTGTCCGTCCTCGCTTAATCTCTGTGACCGTTAGCAATAGAAAGCTGAAATTTGGTACCAATATGTATATCAATCACGCCGACAAAGTGGTAAAATAAAAATTGAAAAAAAAATGTTTTATTAGGGTAGCCCCCTATATGTAAAGTGGGAAGTGATTTTTTTTTAAATTTCAACCCTAACGTGTGATATATTGTTGGAAAGGTATTTAAAAATGAATAGGGGTTTTCTAAAATCATTTTTTGATAATGTCAATAATTTCTAAAATAATCGCTCCAAAAGTAAAAAACAATGTGTCCCCCCCCTCTAACTTTTGAACCATAATTTTAGAAAATATGAAAAAAATCTGAAATGTAGAACTTTATAAGGACTTTCTAGGAAAATTATTTTGAACTAGATGGAAACAACAGTTTTTGTACAAAAAAGACAAAAAGTTGTACAAAATAATTTCTGGACTAAGTTTGTAGTATATTCGTATATGCAAGCATTTTTACATAATGGATACCTTTAAACTCATAAGTGGGAACACTTATTGTGACGGACGGGAAACTACGGAACCCTACACTGAGCGTGGCCCGACACGCTCTTGGCCGTTTTTTTAAATTTTGTGGCCATATCTAAACCATAAACACATCAACAATCTCAATTTAGATGTGTGATTATGGTTAAGTATTGGCCCCAAAATTAAAATAAAAAAATTGATTATTTTTATAGGGAGCGCTTTAGATATAAATCAAAAAGTTTCTTGCATTTGAGTTCTAGATTCTTAAAACACTCAGTTATAAGAAAAAATATGATAGCCCTCTTAACATTGTTCCTAGGCAGACAAGATCCTAATCACCTTGTTATGACTACCCTCTAAAAGAGATAGTACTTTATGAAGTATGTTTTATTTTATGATAGAGTCCATCATTTTTATTTGGGCATTTTGTTTTCTTATGATTCTAGAAACGGATATCATTGCCTGTAAAGAAATCTTCTTGAAAAGTTTATCACTACTATTTTTTACGGATCCCAACTTCTTTGGTATGGGCATTTGTAATAGGGGGCAAGCTATCAATGGGCACAAATCCAAATACGACCTACTGATTAACTTCTGGAAAATACTGATATGGAAAAAACCCATACTAGGTACTTTGCCTGACCCTAGAATCGAACCGAGGAACTCATAATAGTAGTGCTTTACTTCCTTACCCTTATTTTTAAAGTCAAGTTTTTAAGAGTCAGGTCGCCTTTGCGACAGATGAGGACCAGGGTATCATACCCAGGTATGACAGTATGTATAAGGATCTAATCTTACAGTAGTATATCCATCATCCTAGTAAGGATGATGGATAGATGTTTGTTACTCTTTCATGCGAAAACGACAGTTTATAACCTGGATGAATGTAATCCTACGTGTAAACATAGGATTAGTGGTGGTACTTTCATACAAGCACAACCCCTAGGCACTTCACTGCATTACTCTTTAGATCACTTTTTATCCTGGTAGTAAGATGCCGTAGGAAAATTACCGAACTGCACGCAGGTGAAGCCACGGCATAATCTAGTATTATAATGGAGGTACAAAAGAAAGCCTTTCTACAAATGTCAATATTCTCAAGCTTCTGACGCATCAAATGCGCCTCGTTATGCCTTTTCATAGCACTTCAATGTCGACGTGCAATCTTCATTTCAGTGAATGTATAGCTGTTCTACTCCCGATGCCATATTTTAAGTGCATCAGTCAAGGGAGCTATTTTATATTGCTTTATGGCTTGTATTGTTAGAAGTCAATGTTGCTTTCTTAAAAGTACGCGTTGGTTTTGTTGCTTGTGGACACAATATTTTACGAAATTTCCTTAATTTTTTTATGTCAACATCTGCTTAGCCTTTTTCCAACTATGTTGGGATAGGCTTCCAGTTGTAAAATATATCTTCCAACTTTTAAATATGTCATCATCATCTGCCTAGCCTTTTCCCAAGTTAATTGGGGTCGGCTTCCAGTCTAACCGGATGCAGCTGAATACCAGTATTTTACGTGGAGCGACTGCCTATCTGACCTCCACAACCCAGTTAGTACTGGGTAATACGATACCCCTTGGTAAGACTGGTTGTCAGACTTTTTTTGGGCCACTGACTACCTGTAACGACTGTCAAAGATCACAAATGACGGCCGGGACCAACTGCTTAACGTGCTTTCCGAGGCACGGAGGAAACTCGGTATGTAATGGGTGGTCACCCATCCACAGACCAACCTAGGCAAGCACGGCTTAACCTAAAGATTGACCCGAGCGGCTGTTATTAATTAGCCACGAGCTCCTCAACTTTTAAATATGTAAAATTCATAATACTTTTCTTAAATGTCATTGTGAAAAGTCAAGCGCCAAGTTCCTCCGAGAACCAAAATGTTAGTCTCAGTCTCAATATATAATTAATAAACGTTGTGTATCGTGTCATTCTAATATTTAGATTTATTTTCTTCTTCTTAGCGTGTCGATGGCAAATTTTCATCAAAAATATTTGGCTAGAAATTCAGATTTGTGAACTCCGCTCTGATGCAATCATAAGATCATCAAGTGCGCAGGTGTCAGGACATGCAGCGCAAGATGATTAAGATATATAGGTGGTGCCAGTTAAGATGAGAATAGCGGTCATTGACCCACCTACATTTATTAAGCTTCTTAACTTTGAAAACCAAAAATAAGCCTGTTCAAGTCTGGAATCGTCATCTATCGTCATCTTCAACATTTTTTGTAATGTAAAACGATACATTGTTTATTTTAGTTAGTACGAAGAGATATTAGGGAAAGGGCAATGACCGCTATTCTCATCTTAACTGGCACTATGTATATTATAAAATAACTCAAATCGACACAAACGACAAAAAAATAGAATCAACGATTCAAATGTGCTTGAATGCAAAGACAATTCAAATACATTTGAAGCCAAAACCATCACAAAAAATAAAAATATAAAACAAAAGAAATTCAACCTGATTTTTCGACAAACTCGTTTAGCCATTTACCTCTAAGCGTGAAAAGAAGAATAGAAGTTGATGTCTAGATTACTTAAATCCAGACCTCGCTGCATACTTTATAGTTTTATGTTCAGACATGGCAGAGCGCCAGCAAAGTTCGAAAAGAAACGGGTCTTATATTTATTCGGATTCAGTGCAATATTACTGGCTACGGGTGACTTAATCTTGGCTAATATATTTTGTAGATTAGTGAGTCTTCTAGCTAATGGGATGAAATGGTATTTTAAAGGCGACAATTCTTTGCCATTGTTGTTAAAAGTAAACGAGAAAACTACTGTTGTAATGGCCCATTCATTTTCATTACATGTCATTGTGAATAACATAGTGTTTTCTTACCTCGATGGTCTAGTAAACGCTACTGTAGAATTAGGTCTGGGTTTTATCAGTAGCATTCCGGAGTATGACTTTGTTCCCGATTGATACAATTAGGGTCGCCCCCTATTACATGGTTTCAAACATAACTGGCGAAATAAAATAGTACATTTTGATACAAGTGGAGAAAGTTTGTTATTACATTCGAGGCGGAATTATAACACCCTCGCCTATGGCTCGGGTGTTTTTGAGCCAAGAACTGCAATAAAAAATGTCCACGTGTATCAAACGACGTTTTTCAATACACTTTTGAAGAAATAAAATAAAATATAACGAAAAATATTTTTGTCACGAACTAAGAAACTATGATTTAAATTTTCTTTTTTTTTCGCGCTTTGGTCTCGCCAGGTTGAAAGAGAGGCAATGGTATGAAGCCGCTAAACAGCCTAATATAAAAAATAGATTTATATTATATTTTTGAATTCAGAACACAAATAAATGTTAATTTGTGTATAAAAGTAACTATTACTTTTAAATAATCATGTTTATCTATGATATTCTATTTATAAACACAATTTGGATATTAAAAAAATATTTATGCCGTAAAGACACGTAGTGCTTTGCAAAAATTAAAAAAAAAACATTCACCTCAGACTAAAGGCATTGAACCAATTTGGACTAAGTATAGGTATAGTTATCTGTGGCAATTTTCATTCCCGCACACGTGCGGGAAAATTGAAAAAATCGCACGCCTGTGAAATACATTGAATGTTGTACCTAATCGTAGTGCGTTAAGGACCAGTTTTCGAGGAAGTGTATTGAAAAATACATCTCTGCACAACCATTTAGGGAGAACCTGTGTGAAGTTATGTCATGACCTGTTTCTTTCATTAACATTTGGGTATTACATGTTATAATAGTGAGTGTAGTGAGTCTATCTCATGTACCTGCTTCAGTTTCAAAACCTTGCAACAATATACTCCATCCAATTGTTTCAACCCTTTCTAATCCAAACACGACATCTCATACATCATTCCAACACAACAGTATACAGTTAGGGTCTCCCTATAAAACGACACTTCGCCATTTTATAGCCCACAATTCTAAAGCAACTTGACTCGTCACCTGTCTCCATAGACCTTAACACGGCAGTAGGATATGCCTGAATACACTGACTAACGAGAACATTGACACAGATAAAATGTAGGACGATAATAGAGACCTAAGGGAATTAACCTACAATAGTTCACATTGCAACAAAAACACTTCAGAATTACTTTATAACAACAATAGAACACAACAAAAACCACTTTATAAGTTCCAATGTAAGGTTCAAATTCCAATGGTAATGCGATAGAATTTATGCATCAAAGGAAATCGATGTCACGGAAGCACCGTGTCAAGATGTATCAGCGATCATGAACAACTTATCGCACTGTGTAGAACTGTGTTAGTAGTTGGAAAACGAATTCTGAGACACAATGCAGATTAAGGAATAACTTTTAGATAAATGTGAGAGCTTTATGATGATGAGATTAAAATGATTGTAAATAATTACAAATAAGTAATTGCAGTCTTCGAATAATTGTTTAAGACATAACGTTTAAGAAAATGTGAAGACTTGATCACAAAGGTTATTATTATATTAGCTCGTGTATTTTAACTGCATAGTAATGCACCATAGTTGTCCAGAGATGAAAAATAAGTGTAGGTCTGGCACATTCTAGCTAGTCATCATCTGCCTAGCCCAGTCATCATCTCCCAAATATGTTGAAGTCGGTTTTCAGTCTATCCATTCTGAATACCTCTTGGTAAGACTGGTTGTCAGACTTTCGGGCTGCTGACTACCTATATAACGACTGTCAAAAATCTACAAATGATAGTCGGGGCCAATGGCTTAACGTGCTTTCCGAGGCTCGACGGAAACTCTGTAAAATCTCACAACTCGCTTTTTAGACATTCATATAGGCTTCACTGAGTATTATTTCAAATAGGAATTGGTCTCGCTACCATCTTGCTGAGCATTAGCTAATAGACTACACTACATATAACAACGGAATGAGCTACACATTTTCAGATGGTTTATGCGTCATCATCATCATTTTAGCCGAAAGACATCCTCTGCTAGACACAGGCCTCCCCCAAGTGTCACCACATTGACCGGTCCCGTGCAACCCGCATCTAACGGATTCCCGCAACCTTCACCAGGTCATCGGTCCACCTAGTGGGAGGTCTTCCAACGCATCACCGGTTCGCGGTCGCCACTCCAGAACTTTTCAGCTCCATCGGCCAACCGTTCTGCGAGCAATATGCTCTTCCCACTGCCACTTAAGTTTGGCAATTCTTCGGGCTACGTCGAGCTATGCGTTTATATATACGTACGAAGAATGTTTGATTTCAGAGAAGGAATGTTCTAAATTATCATTATTCTCCTGTCTTTATCACAATTTATCTGGGGTTGGCGCAGCATCTCTTCTTCTTTCAAACTTCAGTAATAACTCATCAGTCATCGTCGTTGTCTCGTCATTACATTAGACACCTCCTTTCTAACCATATCATCCTTCACACAGTCCATCCATCGTTTCTTTGGTCTTCCTCTACTCATATACCCATCCACATTCATACTCAAAATTTTCCTCACTGCATTTTTGTCATACCCCCGCATCACGAAGGAATAATAATTCAAATGCCTCAATCAATTATTAGTTCCTAAATCAGGAAAAGCGACAATTTTCGTATTTTTACAGGAAATACAAAATAATGATTTACGTAGGAATGATTATATTGTTTGCTAAACTATAATCTAACGTCAATTTGGCTTTTAGCAAGGGCTTTCAAATAGGTAAGATTAAAACAATCTAGTGTTGATAGTTTCTCCAAAATGTTAGTTTTAAATTATGGAATTATCGGGTTTCGGTCCGACCATGATGTAATTAATGGGATTTGAATGGATATATTGTAATTACCTATCCGCTTTTGTCGCGGTACTTCCGTAATTAGATAAATCGGTTTTTGACAGAAACAAAAGAGTCAACAATGAAAAATGTTATAGATTTATCGGTATTTGTTCCGATCGCCATCGTTGTTTTAGTACGATTGATGTAATTATCGGTTTATGTTCAGATCCGGTAATTTTGTGGACGGATTTAGAGCGGATGTATCAAGGTTCAACCAAGTTACAACCATAGAGCAAGATATGTAGAGTTCAACCAATAGGCATCATAAAAAAAAATTACAAAATGTGATTTATCGGTTTTTGTTCCTTTTTTTTCTGTCTATTCAGTGTACAAAATAAAGAAAATACTGTTATTTTTTTACATCTGACCGCTGCCATTTTTCTGTCGTGACTATTACAGAGACCTTTTGAGACATCATAAAAGTTTTGAGTCAAGAAAGTTTTGTTGATTGATGCGTCTACATAGACGGAGGAGACGTGAGAAAATAAACTCTTTGTTTCTTTATTTACATTGTCTTTAGGATAAGGTACTGTTATAATTTCGAAGACAAATGTGACAAGTCCTAATATATAGAGCACAAATTGAGCCAAATCTTAAAAAGTTCACAAATAACATTGTGTAGTCATTGTGCTTTTAAGCTTGAGAATAATAGATATGTGAAGAAAGTCTTTTCTGTGTTTCCGCTTAAAAACTTATAGGTGCGTGTGGGGTAACCATGACGTCTTAAGGTAGAATAATCATTAAAGTCATCAATACAACACTCTAAATTCATTTAACCCCATTGAATGGCTTTTTCAAATAGTTATTATTATTTCATGATTATAATTCTGTAACCACTATTGCGCAAATAACATTTTCAACACCTTACTCGTACAACCTGATGAGAAGCTCGTGGCTAAATAATAACAGCCGGTCGGGTCGATCGTTAGGTTAAGCCGAGCTTGCCTAGGTTGGTCTGTGGATGGGTGACCACCCATTACATACCGAGTTTCCTCCGTACCTCGGAAAGCACGTCAAGCCGTTGGTCCCGGCTGTCATTTGTAGATCTTTGACAGTCGTACAGTCGTCTCTGAGGTAGTCAGAGGCCCAAAAAGTCTGACAACCAGTATCGTATTATCGTATTACCCGGCTGATGATGACTCGTACAACCTGATACTGACCTGCAAAATGCAAAAAACGCAAGAAAATTTGTATCGAGCTATCCTGGCGCTTCAACCTTAAATCAGTAATGTTTTGTTATCATTCCAGTGTGAGTAAGAGACAGAACTACACAGGATGTCTAGCACCATCCCTTTTCCACACTGGAATTATAAGATTCAAATATTACTGCATAGAGACCTCATTGGTAGTCCATCTGAACAATAGGTACCTACTGTTGTTATTTAAAAAAGTTTAGTGACAACTGTGTTCTAAGATCGTGACGAAGATTGACATGACCTAGAATACCGTGACATGTCTGTTCATGTTGCTACGGTTTTTCCGAAGTTAACCTATTATGTTAACATCACTTATTCACTGTGTTGTGAGTGTTTCGTCAAGGCTTGGGGTTTCCTTTAAGTTCACAACTTGTATTCGTTCAGCTAACCAATTATTTTAATTTGTTTCAAGCTATTTATCTGTATCGTAAAGATCAATACTTAATAGGGAATATGCATACATTTTCTTTTTTTCATTTCGATACGGAATGCTATAAAAATAATGACTAAAAGCGAAAACAAGACATAAATCGGCCAAACAACACAAAAGTTATAACCATTTAAACTTTTGTTTCTATCTCTTTCTAGATAAACAGAATTTAGTATGGATTTTGTACGTCGATGTAGCGAATGACGTCATTCGCTATATCGAATCTCTCTGTCTAATCAGCAGTTTCAAATGCTTATAACTTAGTATTTTTTATAGATATTAAAAAAATATTTTTTTTCTTTGCTATTTCTGATGTTAATACGCTTTGTTTAGAGTAATAAAAAAAATCATGCATATACCCTATTGTAGGTATTGTTGTACCATAAAAATTCACTCGAAGTTGAATTTAAACAATTTGCCAAACAATTTTGTTGTTGACAGTTAATAATTGTTACCTATCAGTAACTTCTAGATAGAAACAGTTAAGAGAGCATTTAATCTGTTTTCTTAAGGTAAAATATAGTTAAATAGCTTTCGGGAGTCGCCATTATTTTACACCTTATCATGAGAACCGATCTGGGTAGCAAGCGGAAAATTTGTAAGCCAGTTGGGGCTCCATTTATAACAAGAAAACTGGCAATATCTAGGTCCTATGAAATAAACGGGTATTAGAATAACGCGGAGTATTTGGTTATAGGATCAATATTCATAGGAAACTTCTCTTATAATTTTACTTAAAATTCAATAAGCTATTGAAGATGTCAAACACTTGAAAAGGATGAATTTGCATACGAATCAAATTCAAATCAGGAGGTCTACTCTCTAAGCAGGAGCTCTTAGTTTGGAGCCTGAACTAAGAATGAATGACAACTCGACTGGAATCCAAAAATAATAGTAGTAGGGTTCTCTTTCGAGCCCGTATCTTCGTTGATCGACATGAGAGTAGACCCCAGATGCAATGCGCCAACGTAGGTACCTACTCATATTTTGGCAGACTCGCCACATAGCATAAATTCTCATATGCACTGCAGCTGGACCGCATTAAGTCGCTTTAAATATAATCATCAATCCATACATTAGATACAATCTAGATACATCCCAATTCTGTGTATCAAGCTATTTACAATTTTCCCATTTCCTTAATCACACGCACATACACACCCATCACATACACACACCCACCACTCACACACATCCTTCACTTACACATGCACACGTACTAACCCTGATTGTATAATTAGTAATCATAATCACAACTGTTTTAATGTGTATTTTTATTATCTTTTGTTTTTGCTCAATATTACTTACCGTATTAATTTGTGTACGAGTTAATTCTGTTCAAATGTACTTCCGAAGGGGTGGGACCTGGTGTTCTGAAATACAGGCTTTCGTCTAGCTTAGGCACCAGTCTCCCACAGTACCTATAAAAAACGCATATATTGTTCACGAAACCTAATAATGTAACAATGTTTTGTGGCGAGAAATAAATCTTTATCTTATCTTGTCTTATCTTAAATATGGCAGTCTTCATGTAAACATCATCCACCACCTAACCTTTTCCCAACTATGTTGATGTTGGTTTCCAGTCAAACCAGCGACTGCCTATCTGACCTACACAACCCAGTTGGTACGGGGTAATACGATAACCCTGGGTAAGACTGGTAGTCAGATTTGGCCATTGATTACCTGTATACCCAAATGTCCTTTCTTTGGTATTGGTCGTCGTTTCGTTGAACTCCTTGAGTTATAAGTCGAGCTACACGATAACTGGCAAATGCTTGCACTGACTGGACAGGTCCACTCAAATCTGTGTGGTTCTTTCTTCAAAAGACCATCTCAGACACTAATCTGCATAGTCCTCATGTGAATTGAGCAAGATTATGTCTGGACTTCAAAATAGACCTCTGAGTTTGTTTCGGCTGTTTCTTCTCAGAGTAGTCAGGTACGAAACACTGGCCCCATCTAGTTTTAAAAAATGACGTGTAAAAGTGTTTGTAAAAACCTACTTGCAAAATAAACATCATTTATCATTTATTTATCAATAACTGTCCAAGATCTACAAATAACTGCCAATACCAACGGATTAATGTGCTTTTCGAGACACGTAGGAAACTTAGTATGTACTAGTTCAACGAGGTCGAATCATTTGTCGTAACAATCTGCTTTAAAACCCGGATCATCCACTACTTGCAACCACTAATACCTTTTGACGCATTATGACAAAAAACGTGATACAATCTAGAAAATTCCATTAGGTACATTCGATCAAGGATAGCGAAAGGTAATTTAGGTCAAATGGTGTGATGTAACTAGGACTTATCGTTGGCTAGACTGGCTAGACTGAAGCCATGCAAGTCTAGAACAGGTGACCTGACACGGCTACATGTGTGAATGACATCGTATGTTGCTTTAAGTTTTAACAGGTTATTTTATATCATAGTATAGATATTAGACATTATAACTAAGACATAACAATAAATGGTTATAGACAAGGCAAGAACTATAAGGATACTGTGTAACAGGAGGCGGCTCCTGTTACACAGTATCCATGGAGTTTCTTGCCCGTTCTTCTCTATAGAGACCTACACTTTGGAATGCAACTACAGTACTTTCACTGTTATTACGCCTTGTGACTGCTGTAGCTTCATCTTTTTGTTTTGAATAATTCAAAAGTGATGGTAAATTGGTTTGATATAAAAACTTTTAGCTTAAGAAAAAAAAAAAACATTCTATAATTGAATGTTTTTTTTTTTTCTTAAGTGCTGCCGAAAAGGCGTACTAATTATAATAATAAAGTATATAATATGTATTATGATATTATGATACAGGCATGATGATTTGTTACCAAGGTTACCGACGTAGCCCGAAGAATTGCCAAACTTAAGTGCCAGTGAGCAGGGCACATTTCTCGCAGAACGGATGGCCGATGGGGCCGAAAAGTTCTGGAGTGGCGACCGCGAACCGAAAGACGTTGCGTTGGAAGGCCTCCCACTAGGTGGACCGATGACCTGGTGAAGGCTGCGGGAATCCGCTGGATGCGAGTCGCACGTGACCGTTCAATGTGGCGACACTTGGGGGAGGCCTATGTCCAGCAGTGGACGTCTTTCGGCTGAAATTATGATGATGATGATGATGATTTGAAGTTTCCCTTATTAGAAAATTGGATTTCTTCTATAGATTCAGTCATGCCATCGGCGCCAAGCATTCATGTTATTAGGGATGATATATTATTCAATCATACGAATCATTGGCCCGTATTACAAGATGCCTATATTTATCAGTTTACTTTTTACTTTTAAACCCATAGTCAATAGTGGAAAATAAGGCGAATTGGGGACGAAAATACGTTAATAGTAGTAATCAAGTTAACCAAAAATAATTTTATTTGAAGCAACATACGACAAAAGACTTTATGATACATAAATTCAGTTTTCTATTCCCCAAATAGCTAAAGACTCAAAGATTAACTTTCTTCTATCCCGCTAAAATCTTTACGTTTTGAAAATTGAATACAACATACTCTACATAAGAATATATCCGTAGGGAAATAAACCGCTCCATACAACGTCTTGAGAAGAAATTGCGAACAAAATATTATATCATAGAAGCTTAGGTAATATTATATTATATAAGGATTTTATTAAACCTCAGCATTAATTATTTACCGTTTTGGGATCGAAACGTGGTCGCTCACAATGGGCCTCATCAGAAGGCTTAAAGTCACCCAAAGAGCAATGGAGAGGTCTATACTCGGAGGTTCCTTGCGCGATCGAAGGAAAGAATGGAAGGCCTCCCACCACTAGGTGGCCCGATGACCTGGTGAAGGTTGCAGGAATCCGCTGGATGCGAGTCGCACGGGACCGGTCAATGTGGCGACACTTGAAGGAGGCCTATGTCCAGCAGTGGACGTCTTTCAGCTGAAATGACGATGATGATGATGAATTATTATTCGGTCTGAACTTAGGTAAAATGATATCAGATTCCGTGTAGTAAAAAACCTTTTTGCTACTACTATAAGGGACATCTGATAATTATGACAAAGTTAGGATCCTATTTTATACTGATAATTAGTAACAAGATCATGTTTATGTAATGTGCGTCCAAGACATTATTGTATATAGAGAGATTACATAAAATATAATCGGAAACGTCAGCACAACACGTGTGTTGTGCTGACGTTTCCTATTATTTTTTATGCCTGCGTTGCATTGTATAGCCTGCGTCACATCTCAATCAACCAATGATCGCGAAAACTAGTGAATATTGTGAATATTACAGGTTTGTTAGGAGCAGGCATTTAAAACCTTAGATGCATCAACACCGCTATTCTTTGTATGGTGTGCATTATGAAGAATATTGTCTTTTTTTCTATTCTATTCTTATGTCCTGAAAAAATCTAATTAGTCCGTCAGTTAGATTATCAAAAAATATTTGACACGTATTTTTTATTTTGTTACGTTAACCAAAATTGACGAAGATACGACGGTTTTAAAATTCTCAATACGTCACGCCGTGCTATAACTTTAAGTGAGTTGTGACGTCACGAGCCCCCACTCTCGAGTTTTGATGCGTTTTATATTTGTCAATATTCATTGATTTACAAAAACAAAAAAATACGTTACAACGTACTGACGGGCTAAATAGATTTGCAATTTATTGATGGTGGAAACTAGCCTCTTGTTCATACAGAAAAGAGTGAGCTAGTACATACACAGCTACGACACTATTCAGATCTCATCAATAGCGTAACAGAAAGATAATCATTTCAATCTTTATAAAACCAATGAACCGTAAAAATTTTTAAAAGTAGGCGAGAGAACTCTGCTGGTCATAGCGGTCATCCAATGATCTTACTCTTTAGGCGCTGCCCTCAACACCCAAGACTGGTAGCGCAACCGCAGCTGCTCTTGAAAATATTATATACAGGTGCTAACACTTATCAAAGTTACAACAGCTTAGTGCTCTGCCTACCCTTACTTAATTCCTTGTATTGTGCCTACGTACAAATGTTACCATGACCCGCGAAATTAAGTAAAAATCAATAGTTTTGTCCGCTGAATTTCATGCGAAGGTCATGCGGACTGATTTAGGGAAGTAGGGTGAAACGTTTTGTTAGACAGCCAGTCTGTTTTGTTTGACTCGTTTCGTGTTATGTAAGCATTGTTAGGCGTGTGGATCCTATGTCATGTTTTTTTGTAACTACCTATTTACCTAAAAAATCCAACTGTAGTAAAGGTACTTTTCATATACTACACTACTACTACTACATCAGCCCATAACGTCCACTGCTGGACATAAGCCTCTCCCATGACGGGAGGAATTTGCCGTAATCTCCACGCTTGGCAGGCGGATTGGAGATCGCAGTGATGAAAGACTAACAGAAAACGCTGCTGCCCATTCTCTGATCTACGGAGGCGCAAGGTGTTCTGCCTCAGACATTAGTCGCCTTATACGACACCCGTGAGTGTAATGGGTTGGTTCTATTCTACTCTGCCGGATACCACACGGCTAACGGGTCATGGCTTTTCATATAATTCGTGTAAAATATGGTTAGAGAGTGTATAAATTCAATCTTACATAACTTTCAGTTATCAATCTTCAGTACAATACCTTTCCAAATAATTTTATTTTCTGTAAAAAAATATTAAACATATAAAATCATTTTGATTTCAGTCAAATGTTACACTAGTAAGAACATAAATTATAAAAAGAGGTTGTCTACCTAAATGTAAAAACTTTTTTGTAACAAACTTTTCCATTTGACACATTGTTACAAGAATAGGTACTGGCCATAATGATTTATACGTGTACTGTAGGCACATCAATAAAAAAAAACAGTTGTAAAATAAACTTCAAAATGGCGGCCGCAAGCGAAATTTTCTCTTGGACTTTATTTTTAATTGCGTATTTCTATTATTATTTTATTACAGAATACGGCCCAACAATGAGCTATTTGGAGAAAGTCGACCGATACCTGGACTCCCTCAAAGTGGGGAAGAGTAAGTAGCTTTTTATATTTTTTCCTCGTGGTCTTACTGATCAAAGTCAAGCCGTTTGTAATGTCCACGTTTCATCGAAACAACATCTAATTCACTTGTATGCCTTCCTGAGAGTTCAAAAAATTACCATAATGTGTTCTGTTTAATTAAATACAATAATATTATGTTCTCATTCTTCATGAACCTTTTAACTATAGTTGGTGCCAGTTAAGATGAGAATAGCGGTCATTGACCCACCTACATTTATTAAACTTCTTAACTGTGAAAACTAAAAATAAGCCTGTTCAAGTCTGGAATCGTTATCTGTCGTGATCAACTTTTTTTGTAATCAAAAACGATATATGGTTTGTTTGTTTTGGTTCGTACGAAGAGATATTAAAGGAAAAGTTACATTAGGGAAAGGGCAATGACCGCTATTCTCATCATAACTGGCGCCAACTATAGATGCATTGTGACAGCCATTTCGGAAAATAATTGCGTAGACTGAATAAAACAGTTTTTGTCAATGGATTATCTTTACCCAATTACTCTACTTACTTTAAAAGTTAAGCTGTCCTTGTATGATCCACTGGGCCGTATACGTAATTATTTTGTTGTTTTTTGTTCAGTCAAATCTCTACGTTTGAACTGACACCCTAAACACCAACAGACACTACAGTAGGTACAGACACCAGCCCATCAAGCTACCCAAAATTGTAAAATTTTCCCAATCAACCTGGAACCTAATACTGTAGCGATAAAGTTGAAAATCTATTAAAGAAATTTGACAGATTGTAGTAGCTTGGTTGCTGATTTTGGTGTCCCCCGCCGCATCCACTGATGATGACTGACTAAAACAAATATGATTCTGTTTAGTCCTTCAGTTAAATAATCGAAAAATATAGGATACGTGTTTTTGTTTTATCAAATTAATAAAAATTAACAAAGATAAAACTAGTCAAAGATCATGATGAGGCTTGTGACGTCACATTTGAGTAAAAAATGTGCTCAAATTTGACGTCACACGAGTTTTCGACGCAATGTCTCGTCTTCATTTTTTAAACTGGGTTGTGGAGGGCAGATAGGCAGTCGCTCCATATAAAATACTGGTATTCAGCTGCATCCGGTAAAACTGGAAGCCGACCCCAACTAAGTTGGGAAAAGGCTAGGCAGAGGCAGAGTATCGTCTTCATTTTTTGTTTACGTGAAAAACGAAAAAATATGTGTCCAATATTTTTTGGAAATCTATCTGACGGACTAATTAGATTTTTTTTGTCATCTACCCTATTTATTGGTGCCGTTTGACCAGGCTTTAAGTCCTTGTGTAAATAAAGAGTTTGTCATACGGACTCAAATTAAAGACACAGTACAACATAATAATTATAAACACAGTTTGTCATACGGACTCAAATTAAAGACACAGTACAATATAATAATTATAAACACAGTTTGTCTTACGGACTCCAATTAAAGACACAGTACAATATAATAATTATAAACACAGTTTGTCATACGGACTCAAATTAAAGACAGTACAATATAATAATTATAAACACAGTTTGTCATACGGTCTCAAATTAAAGACACAGTACAATATAATAATTATAAACACCGCTTCCAATTTCAGGTGCCATGGTAGACTCCTGGTTCATGATGTCGAGCCCCATGCCGATACTGTCGGTGGTGGTAGCCTATCTGATCCTGATTCGCATCGGCCCGAGAATCATGAAGAACCGACAACCATTGCACATGAACAGGCTTATCGCTTATTATAACGCGTCGCAAGTGTTCTTGGCGACTATGATATGTTTTAAGGTGAGCTTTTTAGTGTTATTATTAAAACATAACATCACGCCTGTTCTCGCAAGGGCTAAGCAGAGGTGTACTTATTAGTACACCCATATTTCGCTAGATATGTTGTTAGTCCCATGTAATAGGGGGCGAGCCTTTCGCCATCAACCGGGCACAAATCCTGTCTCCGTGACAAATTCCTGATGAAAAACCCAATAACATTTTGCCCAACCTGAGAATTGAACCCAGTACCTCATACATTACTCAGCTGGCATGGCAGTCTTGCCACTGACCAACGAGTTTACTATTGTTAGTCAAAAAACAGTTTAAAAAACGTGATCAGGTTGTTTACACCCTGTGTAAACAACCTCATCACGTTTCTGTCAACCAAGCATTCTGTACATCAAACTAAGTAACTATAAGCAAAAATTATTGCTGGGAAACGATTTTCTTTTTGGATGAAAAATCATGTTTTGTGGTAAAACTCAATGTAACGCATCATCAGAACTACTACAAAATTTTATTTCGCACGTACCGTATAAATTTGATTATTTCCATTCTTTGCATAGCATACAAAAAATAAATATATAGATGTTATTGAATTTTAAACTTATCTACGTTGTTCTTCGAAGAGCGTCCGCGAAAACTTGCGCGGTTGCACGGATCGGGGTACCCGCTGTCAAAATGTCCTTAGAACACCCAGTTGCACTCGCCCACGCTCGCGCGCGTTACTATTTTAGCGAACGTCCAGGGTGTAAAATGGCCGCTCTAGCAGAATCTTAGTAAGATAACAATACTAATAGATAATTACGTTACAATTCGTAAAATGGTCATAAAGTCATAAAAATTTAACTGCGTCTGTGACAATGTTAAGAATTTTAACGTGATTCGTAAATTGTTATCCTCTTATGAAACGGACATCCATTTTAAGCCCCCCTAAACTACGCAGTGCATTTTGATGCAGTTTTTACCGTTAAGTTCTTCAAGTTGTGAAAAATCAACTTAGCTTTCAAATAAAATGAAATAATATTAGGTTTCTTTTTCGTCTCGTTTCAGGTTTTCAAGTTGAATCTCTTCAGAGATGGCATCATTTATGCAGGGTGCCGTTATCCGTCCAATACGCAAAATTCTATGGTGAGTCATTATTTAATTACTAATGAGCAAAATAAACACCTGAAATCCCCGAAATAAAGGGCAGACGTGTAGGTACTTACCTAATACCACACCCACATTGGTGTTGATTTGGTTATGCACAAACTAAACTTAATTTAGGCTATTGCTATCTTTTACTAAAAGGCAGTGCGAGAAAAGGACGGCTATAGCTATGAACCAAGTTAAAGATGTCAAATTAGTTTATGCCTTGCGTTTCACCGTGTTTTTAAACGACATGTTTTTACGTGCACCCTTAATTTGTGTAGAAATATTAGTTCCAACTAAATTTGACAGCTCTAAATTACGTCCGTCCTTTCTCGTTTTATTAGAGAGAAAAAGATAGCAATAGCCTAACTTAAGTTTGGTTTGTGCACAACAGAATCGACACCATTGTCCCATTAAGTTCTATGGACGAGGCTACTGCCATGAACTGGGAACAAATCCAGACTCCATGGCTGCTACTGAGAAATGGAGCATATTTTAATACGTGTTTAAGTCCAATATTCAATACTCAGCTTATCCACAGCTTGATTATCACAGTCTGATTATCTAAAAACAGCTGTTTAAAACACATTTTCATGTTCAAAAATGTGTTTTAAACAGCTGTTTTTAATTAATCAGACTGTTATCGTTTCGGTGAACTTGGCCCTTAGTCTGCAGCTTGACAAGTGATCACAGATATAGGTATGATACGTCGTCATAATCAAAAGTAACATTTTGTGAATTTTAGCCAATTGTAACCAGATAGATGTAAGTTATTATCGTACAGCTATAATAGCGAGCTTTTCTGTTTTCCAGTTACTAGACTTGGGTTGGTGGTATTTCTTCGCGAAATTCACTGAACTTCTAGACACAGTATTCTTCGTTCTACGAAAGAAAGATAAACAGGTAAGTCTCGAAGTTTTTTATTTGTAAAGACCCACTTGAAGCCACTTAATTAAATTACATCAATGGATTCTTTGTTTATGTGCCGTAGCGCAATTTATTGATCTGGAATATTCAAATACGGCTGCGATTTTTCAACTCCTGGAAGTTGGATATAACAGAAACCAACACCCCGTCATACGAATAATATATTAAACGTTTTTTCCACCCTAGAGTATTATATTATCTGTGACCCTAGTAAGTCCTAGCTAACTGACATGAGTCAATACGTCGATGTCACGCGGTTTCACCCGCGTAGTTCCCGTTCCCGTGGGAGAACGGGGATAAAATATAGCTTATGTTACTCGCTGATAATGTAGCGCTATCCATTGATGAAAGAATTTTTTAAATCAGTCCAGTAGTATTAAGTTTATTCGTTACATATAAAAAAAAAACTTTTTTGCAACAAAAATAAAACCGACTTCATAAAACACAAAAAAGTGAAAAATAACTTTAGCTTCAGAAGTCGGTGACCTTTGTTTGATTCATTTAGTTTTTATTTGTCACCGACTTCTGAAGCTAAAGTTATTTTTCACTTTTTTGTGTTTTTTGAAGTCGGTTTTATTTTTTTGCAAAAAAGTTTTTTTTATTTTTCCATTTTTAGTTTAATATCCTATACAAATATTTGCTATGCATTTATTTTACATTGTTAAAAATACATGTCATGGTAATAGGCTTATCCCCAATAAATGGAACTTAACATACCTAAACTGTCGAAATTTGGGTGTATTGTACACATCTGCGTACCCCTCAGACCATACAGGTGTGATGTTACATCATGATGTTGTATAAACAATAAACATCCAAGCGATTGCAGCAATCAAGACCGATTTACCATCTAGTTTTGAAGAGTTCCATTGTATATCTCCGAAGATCAGCATCAGATCTTCACCAAATTTAAATGCGATCATTTCAGAAGTATACTCTTTCAATTAAAAAAAGAATTTTGAGAATCACTTCACAAATGGAGGAGAAATCGGTGAACATACATGAAATCATACCACACAACGAAGTAAAAATGTTCATAAAATGAAAACTACTGGGCCAAACCATGATAAATTTTTATGGGACCAAATGGCAACTATTCCACATCAAACTAAAGAAGAATCACGTAAATCGGATCATCATAAATGTCAGCGTAATCCGTGCACATACATAAAAAAAAAAAAACCAATCGAATTGAGAACCTCCTCCTTTTGGAAGTCGGTTAAAATACAAATTTTTAAAAACACAAACACAAATAATAATTATATTGGGACGAAAACCTTTTTCACACACACTTCAATTAATCACCTACCACTTCTCATTCCAGGTGACCTTCCTCCACGTATACCACCACGTGATCATGGCTCTCTACTCCTGGAGCTACCTGAAGTTCGCAGCCGGCGGGGAGGGCGCAGTCCTAGCGCTCCTGAACTCTGTCGTCCATGTCGTCATGTATTCTTACTACCTGCTGTCAGGGCTGGGCCCAAGGTTCCAGAAGTATTTGTGGTGGAAGAAGTATGTTACTAAGCTGCAATTGGTGAGTCTCAAAAATAAAATAATACTTTTTTGGTGAATGTAATCATATTAGGAAATTTCAGAACAGGTGGGATTCATTGGTGAAATTTTCAAAAAACACATTGATATTATAAAAACTTGATTTTCTCTTCGGATATCTTATGACTTTAGAATACTGTCCATTACCAAGGCAAGTTCATAATAATCATTATGAACGCACTGCTGCTGGACATAGGCCTCAATGGCACGTTATTCAAATCAAATCTCAGCAACTGCCATGCTTCTGCTACCTGACACCCTGCGTATCATCATTTGCCAAGCTTTTTCCCAAATACGTAAGGGTCGGCTTCCAGCGTTACTGGATGCATCTGAATAATATTTTACATGAAGTGACTGCCTATCTGACTTCTACAATTCAGTTAGTACTGGGTAATAAGATACCTCTCGGTAGAACTGGCTGTCAGACTTTTGGTCCACTGACTACCAGTAACAACTGTCAAAGATTTACAAATGACACAAGGCAAAATAAATTTCTCACTGCCACTGACACCCATAAAAGATCGTTGATATCTATTATTTCAATAAATGAGTTCTAATTCATTTTTTGTTGTTTACAGATTCAGTTCTTCCTGATGCTGACGTACTGCGCCTGGACGCACTTCTCCCCGCGCTGCCAGTACGCCTCTGGCTTCACTTACTTCATCTGCTCCAACATCACCATCTTCCTCATCCTCTTCCTCAACTTCTACACTAAGAGCTACAAGAAGAGAAATCTCGAGAAGAAAAATATTGAAAGGGAAATTAAAGAAGAATACGATAGAGCTCACAATGGAGTCAAAACGAATGGTGTCTGTAAAAATGGAGTCAATAATAAAAAAGAAAATGGAGTACATGGGAGTGATTGCAAGAGTATTTCCAATATAGAGGAGATCCCTTGCGAAGTCAATAAGGCTTGCGGGGATTACGTTAAAGACGGCAAATTCTTCCTCTCGAGGCGGACGCCGAAATTACCGTGCGGCGGGGAATTTGACTTCGATAGTATAATACAGAAATGATTCATCATGGTCAAAGACTACAGCTAGCGGTTCTATTGAGACTGATGTATGTGATGACATTGGTATTGTTAAAGCCTAAGATTTTTGTGGAGTTTGGAAGTTAGATAAGTACGCTTAAGTATTCGCTTCACTAGGACTCTCTCAAATTGAAGAAAGGACCATGATTGGTGCTATCATTTGTTAGAGCCGTTAATTTTCAAGTGGGGTCTAAAATTACAGCATATCGTAGTTCGTATTGCAAAATTAATGAATTTAAAAAATTATCGTACCAGTGAGAAGACGCTTTAAATTTACAATAAATTGCCAACCGCACAATTGTTAATGTAGATTTTAAGGTTAAGCATTTGCTGTAAATATAATACGTGAATATAATCGTGCACTTATTCGATGCCAGGTTTTAGTTTAGAATTGAGACCTTTCATACATGGAGATTGATTCGACGTCAATGACAGATGTATTATTTGTAAAATAATGAACGTTTTAAAAGTACTTGTTAAGGACTACACCGCTCTAAGCAATGCAAGATATTGTGTGCACAGCACTTGAGTATCAGTGATTTCTTGCCTACCATACAATATTATTAAGTGACTTACTTTCTCTGAGTTGTATTGCAATACGCAGCCGTCCACTTGGATTATAAGATTTGCCAGTGACTGTTAAATTTGGAGTTCTGTGACTTCATTAGTAGCCGTAGCGTCATTTGAAGTTCTTTCGTCCTAGTTTTTTCAAATATAAAAACTATTCACATAGCAGGCTTGTCATCGGGGCCTAAAGGGGCTGCTTAGCTTAAAAATTTAAAATTCTTAAAATGGTCTTTAAAGTTATGACTATAAAGTCCATTTTAAGAATTTTAAATTTGTAACGTGACTCATATTATGATTCTGACATAGCAGCCATTTTAGGCCCCCTGTAGTAGCATTACCTTTGCTTTTTAAGTCGCCGTAGGGTAAAAAAATGTAAAGAATACGATTCCGTATTATTTTACTTTTTAATTTTTTTTTTGCTGTTTCTACAGAATCACTATGTTAAGCTGACTATATTTTACCTAGAACAAAGCAAAGAGTTGTATTGAAATAAACTTAGGAAATGCATATTTTTTTGCAAGAATTATACATGTTTCTAGCAATGCTATGCCTAAAATTAAAAAAAATGGTTTTACTATTTATTTTCACTCCTGATTTTGCAAAACTGGCAATGGTGTCGATGCTGTTGTGCACAAACAAAACTTAATTTAGGCTATTGCTATCTTTTTCTCTATAAAAAGACGAGAAAGAGACGGACGTAATTTAGAGCTGTCAAATTTAGTTGGAACTAATATTTCCATACAAATGAAGGGTGCACGTAAAAACATGTCGACTAAAAACATGGTGAAGCGCAAGGCCTAAACTAATTTGACATCTCTAACTTAGTTCATAGCTATAGCCGTCCTTTTCTTGCACTGCCTTTTAGTAGAAGATAGCAATAGCCTAAATTAAGTTTAGTTTGTGCACAACAGAATCGACACCAATGTCACACTGTCACAGTGACTCTTCCAGTCGAACAAATAAGGTTGCAGTTGTATTACCACTGTCCATCTGCAATTTTTTTTCGATGTTGTCATTGCTTGTATCAATTATACAGACTGTTGTAAAAAAATCTGCAAAGGAAAATGCGTCCTAATTCTATTTGACTACAAACCTCTTTGCAAAGCAAGCAGTACTCAGCTTCAAGTAGCGCGGGACCACTTTATTTACTAACAATGGTAGAATCGAAAGTAGCATAATGTATGAAAAGCCTCATAATTATCAATTTAAGTATATCTACGTTTTAAGAAAAGTGTGCCAGGATATGTTTCATATTCAAGGACCTGTAATTTTGTTTTAGATTAAGTCCCTATGATTAGTTAATTTAATAATTAATTTTTCAATTAGCATAGATTTGATTTTGTACTTTTAATGCAATTAACAATGGTACAAAATAATGTTAATTTTAAGAAACTAATAAAGTTTAAATAATATTTATGTATTTTAATTTATAATTGCCAGTTCCTTTAAAATGCTTTAGAAATCCTTAGCAACGAATTATCATGCATGGATGTGATGTAGATCAACTGATCATAATTATTTATTTATTGATTGTGTCGTAAGTACATAAATTGTCTAGACCTGCATAAAGTATCATATCATTACATAGCTGTACCTATGTCTTGTAGACTGTTGTTAAACTTAGAATACAAGATGGCTCTATAATTAATCACCCTATGAAGATGTTATATTTTTTTGCAAATGGCGACGTATCTCAATCATATTTGATATTATTTTGTGAACTAGACAGCTGCAGAATACAAACAGACAAGCAATGGAACGCTATTCTCCACAAGAGCGTGGAATCCTGGTCGCGGAATCTCCCATTTTGGCGATTTGGCCTGGCCAGCAAGATCGCCCGATTTATCCATCCCAGACTTCTTTCTTTGAGGCTACTTGAAGTCGTAGGTATGCCAACAAGCATCAGATAATCGCAGACATTACGGAGAATAGTCGAACAGGAATGCAAACAGTTATCACCGGAAATGTTGCGGAAAGTCACGGAAAATCAACCACCACCGACCATCAACACTGGCGGCAGGCACTTGGCGGATATCAAGTTTCCACTTAACAAAAAAAAAATCTAAAGGTTCAAATAAAGATTCCATCACTCAAAATATATTTTTTTATTAATTAAAATAGTTTTTCAAAAACAAAATTGGATGTGCGCCACCTTGTAGAGGGTTTGACAGATTTATGCATTTTCTTGAGCTGCGCCACCTTGATCTGCAATCACAGAGAATCTATATATACGGGGTCTGCAATTATCTTCCTAGTAGGTATAGGTACCTGTTAGTTAATATGCCTATACGCTCAAGGCAACCGGTGTTTTTATAAACAAAGTTACATAGCTGTCACTTGATTCATAGAAAAATCAAAGAAAGCTTTTCTGTGACGTTTTTTTTCTAACGCCTATACGCTCAAGGCAACCGGTGTTTTTATAAACAAAGTTACATAGCTGTCACTTGATTCATAGAAAAATCATGGAAAAATCAAAGAAAGCTTTTCTGTGACGTTTTTTTTCTAACCGTCCGTAAGCAAAATGTCAAACAGACAGAGGTAGCAACCTACCGAACTACTACCTACAGGATGTCAGGGTTGGTGAAAACGTTCTCTAGGCATTCAGTTAGGTGATTAGGTGGCACACTAGTAGCCCTGATATCCTGGAGTCAAAAGTGTGCCAAAAGCGCGTTAATCGCTCTCTTCTGACACGGACCGTCTTATGAAAGAAAGAAAGAAAGATAATTTATTTGTCAAACATACGTTTACATAAACTGAGTAATCAGACATGCAAGGTATTAAATACTATGTTGTGAGCGTCCATGCTTTGCCAATAACGGCGTACAAAACTTGTACGTTTAAAAAAAAATATATTAAAATTACATTTTATTGCATATAGTCATTTGAAATTTAATTACAAAATACATAAGAAATAAATAATAATTGATGTAAAGATATTATTGTATACGTATATAATAGTCAAAAAATAAATTAAATTAAGTATTTCCAGTATATTCAAGCTACATTTCTTACGTCAATAGTACAGATACAAATGTTCTTAAACTAGCGGACGTCACGCGGATTCACCCGCGTAGTTCCCGTTCCCGTAGGATTACGGGGATAAAATATAGCCTATGTTACTCAGTAAAGACGTGGCTTTCTAATGGTGAAATAATTTTTGGTATCGGCGTAGTACTTTTTGAGTTTATTCATTACAAACATACACACACACAAAAATACAAATCTTTCCTCTTTATAATTTATTAGTGTAGATAACGCAAGAGCATCTACTTCACGTTTAGATGTTTTTCGCAACGTTACAACTCAAGAACTCAATTCGAGACACTTAAAGAACAAAAACGAACATAGACTATTTTGTATAATAACATGTTTGTGTAGTAACTAAATAGTGCTTATGACGTCATAGTTGGTAGTCAAAAAATGGCACTCTGGGTTTTCATACGGATCGTGATACTTGCGTTATTATACTACGAGTATAATTAAAGCTCGATTACCACTGACTGACTGACTGACATAATTGTTCTCCCAGATGGTGGATGGGGAGGGGGTATATTTTGACAGATTCGTAAACAAGTAACTCTCGCAAGTATGGGAAAAGTGCCAAACCTCCCCTTTTCGCCCCCCTTCCTCCCCCTCCCTATCGTATCTCGAAAACCAAGAGACGTGGAACATTTTTTTTTACATTCGTATAGAGGAGGCTTGGAAAAGTAAAAAAAAGTTTTCAAAGTTGCCTCCCTTGCCTCCCTTCTCCCCCCCCCCTTTTTTTTTTTTTTTTTTTTTTTTTTCGGATGGGAAATCATCAAATAACCCCTCCCGCTCTGGGCGGAGCAGGAGGGAGTGTCAGACTTTTACTGACTAAAACCCATCCATGTTCCTTCATCGCCCTTTGTGTTCCGGGGCCACGGTATCTCTTTCGAATAGTCCCGCAACCCCGGCAGGCATCGGTCCTTACGGACCCCTTCCTTTTTGCTGACTCTCTTTGAGGCGCGCGTGGAACACGAACGCGCCGTCGACACGGCCTGTCGTCATGTCATGAGACGGACGGACGGCGAGCTAGCCCATAGCTCACCGTCCACAGGCCCGCGCCTACGGTGGCCGGGGGCTACGTGGTGGTGGCCCCCGACGCCCGGGGCGTCTCCCGCGGCGGCCGGGACGTTGAGAGGCTCTCTCCCTCTCACGTTCCGCCACCTCCTTCTCTAGCATTACTGCTTCGCAGAAGGAGGTGACGGCGTCCCATTCCGTCTCGCTCCGGACCATGGCTTGCACCAGGGCCGGACGCGAGAGGTCGCCGCCGCCGATCGCCGCTTCGAGGACACGGCGGTGCTCCGCCCACGCGGGGCACACCTCCACCGTGTGTTCCACCGTGTCCTCCCCCCCCTTTAGGCGAATCTTGGAAGTTGAGAGACAGATCATTTTTTTTTTTCAGATTCATATAAAGGGGCAATGCGTTAGTCGAAATTATTTTTCAAAAACTCCCCACTCTCCCCCCCTTCGACCCCTATTCTCCCTTTTTTTACTTCTGAAAAAACTTTTGATTCTTACCTAAAACTAATGAGGGACGTTGAAATTTATATAACCTCCCCTCCCTTCCCTTCCCCTCTCCAATCTCCCCTAAAATTTAAAGGGCTGTAACTTCATAACGGTTAGAGACAGCCATTAGGTGTTTGAACAAATATTAAAGTAGGCGTCGAAACCTGTCCGGTGGTGGTAGGTCCTGAGTGAAGCGAACCTGCGAGACCGAGTGGAGCGATGGGGGAGGTGGCGTGCGAAGCGAGCCGGCAACCTCCGCAGCGTAACGAAGGTGGAGTGGGTGAAGCTTAACTCAGGGGCGACGACAAGCAAACTTTAGGCTAATTTTTTAGGGTTTCTCAAGGGTTTTCTTACTGGTTTAAGAGTAATTCTAACGGATTTTCCAATTCATTTACGGATTGCTATGGATTCTCAAAATTTTATAAGGGTAAAGAATACTTCTCAAAAACACCGCAGCTCGCGGGTTACGCAAATACCACGCAAATACTAGTCTAGGTATACGAGTGTACATTAGTGTCGTAGGGTGAGTGAACAGTATCACGCTTGGTTCGAAGCTACAGTTCTATTGCACAGTTCCGTGTCACGACCTTTCAGACTCCAAGCAATCCGTGCAGTAAAGACATGCTACCGGCTACGCAATACGGACTGACGGCCCATACCTGGATCCCGGACTTAAGTAAATAAGTTTGTAGTTCGTATGACATGATTGCAATATGCAAGCAATCAATCTTTTTCCCGTCTCAAGTGAAACGCTGAGCCATGGGTGTGGAGATAGGCTTAGTAACAGAAACGTAAAACAGGGTGTAAAAGACCTCATCACGAAGCCGTCAACCAAGCATTCTGTATATCAAACTAAGTAACTTTACGCAAAAATTATTGCTGGGAAATACTTTTTTTTTTGGGTGAAAAATCATGTTTTGTGGTAGAACTCAATGTAACGCTCTCAAAACATTGTGCTGATGGATGGATTGAAGAGTACGGGAGTCGTTGAGGTGTTTAAAGTAAAAATCTTACATTAAAAACTTGTATTTAAAAAAAAAACATGTAAAAAGTTGGAACTTTGACCCCAATATCTCCGTAACTGGAAGGTTCCCAGGTATGGTGTAGAACAAAAAAATCACCACAATGACGAGGAAAACAAGTGCCTTTCGGCTTCGTTAAGAGGTGTTTAAGGGTGCGTACAGACTATATAACATATTATAACATAACTTGTGTTTTATAACACGTCCACATTATGATATTGACATTGAAATTTATAACATTCAGTGTCCACATTAGCTGAAACATGTTATATAGCAATGTTATGTTATATAGTCTGTACGCACCCTTACACCCTTTATAACATCACGCTTGTAATCCAAGAAGTGTATACCCTATTTTATGGTATCGTTTAAGACCTATGTAATGAGGGATGAGCCTGTAACATCAGCAGGACACTCATCCAGACTCCGTGGCTGCTACAGAGAAATGCTTGAAAGAAAATTCCAACAACATTTTGCTCGACCAGGGGATCGAACTTAGGACCTCATAAGCAGCAGCAGAGCTTGCGACCACTAAACCATACTAAACCTGAAGTACTTTTTCAATTTACAGTGCAGTCGTTTGATGCTGTGTGCAAAACTTGTTTTTTGGAAACGGGATCCATATGGTTCCGTTTAAATTTTCCAAAAAACAAGTGATGCTGATCTTTTGAGATATACAATGGAACTCTTCAAAAATAGACGGCACATCTGCCGTGATTGCTGCAATCGTTTGGATGTATATATACAACATCATGACGTAACATCACGCCTGTATGCTCTGAGGGGGTACGCAGATGTGTACAATTCACCCTGATTTCGATTTCAACAGTCATGGACAGCGCCTGACGCTTTAGGAACTTCTTACTTCATACTCACACAAACTGTTGTCTTTCTTGCAGGTACAATTCGTGCTGATCCTGATTCATTTTGTAACGGCGTCCATAACATCAGAATGTACTGCTTTGTACAGCATACTCTTAACAATTACAATCAATACAACCTTATTTATCTTCCTGTTTGGGAAGTTCTACATTGAATCTTATTTAGGTACTAGCGGACGTCCCGCGGTTTCACCCGCGTAGTTCCCGTTCCCGTGGGAGTATGGGGATAAAATATAGCCTATGTTACTCAGGGTGAATGTAGCTTTCTAATAGTGAAATAATTTTTGAAATCGGTCCAGTAGTTTTTGAGCCTATTCATTACAAACAAACAAACAAACAAACAAAGTATTCCTCTTTATATTATTAAGTATAGATAGTATAGATAATATACTTTATTCTCAAAAAGACAAAAGGGCCACTTACATGAGAACTTATGATAACATAATGTAATAAACTTATTCTAGGTAATGGTCACCAATATTCTTAATTCATAGTCTTAAAATTAGATAATTTTTAAATTGGTTGGGAAACACGTTTAACGGTTTTATTCTTAACTGGTAGGCTAGTAACATTATTTGTGGGTGCTTTCAATAATATAATTGGATAATTTTGGTTTAAAACCGTTGAAAGAGCTTACATTTTTTATACAGGAAGGTTAATTATTATAAAGTTGTGCTCCTTCCTCAGTGATATTCTTTCTAGCGTAATTTGTACGTGTCTTTGGCAGGACAAGCAGACTGGGTCGTCGAAGACTGCGTTAAAATAGTGCAAATAATAGGAAGAAAAGGTATTCAAGATAATAAAATATCTGGTAACGGTGTAGTCAAAAATACAGAAAGTACCTAAATACAGCGAGAGTAATAGAAATAATACCAGAAGTATACGAATACAAGTATGATGTAATTATTAGAAAGAATTTAATGCACGGGAACGATTGCACTATTTACAAAATTCATTGAATGTGTGAAAACTCGTGTAGAGACAAATCGTTGCTACAAACAATTTCGTAGGCAATTTTCGAACCAATCCATACGATACCAATATGATGAGTAAGAAGTGAAAACAATGATGAATACTTATTAGAGTAGGTATTACTACGACTTGATCTACGAAAAATTACAAAAGACTGCTTACTAGGTCAAGTACAAGCGTACAATGAATCAACTATTACAACAAATGAGAATGACAATGTTAAACAATGCACAAAAATTACGAATATGGTAAAAACTGTTCTCTTTTGGTATCACAAACTAACAAGCATTTACATTTTTGTGATTGGCATCTCCCGGTTCAAACTAGAAGGTTGTCGTCTGCTTAATCGGACTATCTATCCTGTGAAATTGTGGGTGTCTTGAATGTAATGGCTCCAACCAGAAGCATAGTTTTATGCTTAAAAACGAATTGACTACACGCATAATGAAGGGAAGTTGGGGTATGGGGTTAAGGTGTGAAATGATAATTAAAAAGAAGTTTTTGTACATAAACGGTTAATAGTAATATACATAATAGTTGTGCACAATGGGCAAGATAAAACAACGCAACTTAAGAAGATAAATTACTCGTTGAATAAGCATTTTTTTAGCCAGGAAATATGGAAGTAAGTACCTAGGTCAGAGATACTAAGTGAGGTAAAAAAAACAATTATAAAAAGCCCAATTGTATGCATGCCTTGTCATTTATAAATATCATTAAAAAGTTAAGAAAAAAGAGGGCATTGCGAGTACATGAACTATTAAAATATTTATTTGGTATAACTTGGTGTATTTTATTTAAATGATGAGTTTTATTGAGCCTGGTACGGTTTTGGTAAAAGATATTTTAAATTTAATTATTTTTTAATGAAAAGTTTTAACATGCCTTATTTTTAAAATGATTAATGATTTAACATTGTTGACTTAAAGCAAGAGGTAGTGGGTATTTTAACTTTTATTAATTATAAAGGACATCAATGAGTTTTATAAATATGAAAAATTAGGATGCTTTTAAAATGTTATAACGATAAATTATCTTTTTCGAATAAATGACCTCATAATTACTTAATATTTTTTCACTATAATTTGACTTAAATTTTGCTCTATAATTATTATTATAGAGCATTGTGTCGTCTGTCAAAGATGTAGTACTTTTTTTTTATTTGAGCCTTTTCCTTTCATGAAAATTATGGACATTACTAATGAATGACACGTCTGAAACAAAATCTTGTGTCCTGAATATACTTTAACATTCCTCCTTATTTTGTATCCTTTTTTTAAATGTGTGTGTGCTTTAGTAACTGACGTCAAATAAATATTTTTCTTTCTTTCTTTCTCTGTGAGGTGTTAATACTAGAAAGATTAATGTGTTCTCTTATAAATATTTGATCAAATATCTAACTAAATGAGTATTTTTGCGTGTTCTCTGTGTTCGTCCTACAACCCACCGATAAAATACGCCAAACAACATGATTTTACAAAACGCTGCCGCTCATACTAGCACCACACCTCGCTCAAAAGATCAAATTAAAACCCAGCTGTAATGCGTATGTCAATTGCGGGTATATAATCGATCTGATAAGACGTGTTCTGTTCTGAGTGCAACAAAATGGAAGTCAATCATGGAATAATTTCATTGGATGGAAAAAATGGAACCCAAGAATTACCAGCAACGTTTTCCGAAAACAGTGAGTGACTTTTATTTAAACTTTTAATTGAGTTATTTGTGTATATTTATAGGAGAGCTTTCTTAGTTTATCTATACTTTCTTGTCCTTTCAAGAAGATAAAGGTGCTACTGTGTTCTCCATGAATGACTATTCTGTTCTAACTTTTTGTACAACTACCTATATTATATGTCTCTTAAATTTTATTGTATCAATGACTAATTAAGGGCTATATATCCCTTAAATGGCTTAGCATGATGCATGATCCTCCGTTACGCCTAAAATACTGCAGCATTAATTTTAAAATTAATATATGGTAATATATCCTATGTGTGACGAAAACACGATTCCTTAAACTTTTCTCGATAGAAAAAAAATCCAAAGTTACCTTCAAATCGAACAATAAACTGCTGGCATTCAAAAAGTACTTCAAATTAGATCATGAAACTTTGCATACTAACGTAACTAAATATAAAGCAGGTCTTATGTGTTTTATTTTTTTAGTCCAATCAATAGATTTTTTGTAAATCGCAAAAACCGCTCATTTCGCACAATTCAGCCGCAGTGACTGACGTAACAACCGCTTTGTTGTGCAAGCTGATTAGAACTTTATTCTAACAGTATTTCAAATGAAGTTTGAACCACCACAAATAGAGTTGCTAATTTTATGGCTAGAAGGGCCTTAAGTGTGATATGTTAGTAAGACTAGGAAAACCTTAATCGTTTCGCTTTAGCTATTTGCATCGCATGATAATTATGATCTCACGATCTTCGATTGTCATTGATACTAACGAAAATTAGAAGATTAGACGCTAATTTTTTAAACCGTCTATGTTATCAAGGTCGTAGGTCTAGTTTCGAACTTATTTACCTTATTTTAGTCAACATTGTAAAAGCGTCATCCAATTACATCAGACATACAATTTCTTACGGCCTCTGTACGTGACAAATATTATTAATACATAAGACAAGATAAATATCAAAAATTCAATATACATTGAACTTCTATCTCTACCATTATACAATCATCTTGAGATTATTTTTATTAAAACATACGTAACATTATGTGATTAATATCCGTTCAAAATGAATTATAAAAAACCCTTTTGATTGTTAACTTACTCTCTGAGAATAAGTAGGTATGATCTTTTTCTAATTAGTCTTGTTAGTTTAATTGGTTTTGTCCTATTCATTGATTTTACGTTATGTTTAATGTTGATTTCTATAATGGTGGTTTCCTAGATCCAGTATTACAGTCACAATAATTATGAATTTGATCTTTAAAAAAACATTTTCACCGATAGTAGTAGATACTAAAATTTAAAAGAGGTAGGTAATGTTTGTTATTTTGAATGTATGGCGTAATCTTCGGAACTACTGATCCAATTCCCAAATTATTTCACTGATGAACAGCTATGTCATCCCCAAGTGTCATAGGTTTTATTTAAAACGTCTCCGTGTGATAATTTCCCACCAAAACGCAAGCAAACCCGCGGGTAAAACCTAGTATTAGCTTACTGAAAAAAAAACCTTTACGAGCATTATAAAATAGACATGGTTGAAGCCAGGTGCACACTAGATAAATATAGACGGACATTAACTAATTAATTAGCAAATAAAGATGTATGTAATGACACACAGGTATATGTACTCGGCAAAGTACAAAGTTACTGTGTACCCCACTTGTTTATATAGAAAAAAAGAACGGAGACTTCCATTGAGAGACATACCGGAAAAAAATATATAAATGTCGTATATTTTGATGACATAGATAGGTAGGTATTACTGAGTTCACCGAGGGTCTGTTACTTTTCACTCTTATGACGTAAGTTGTAAGGTTGAAATTTGGTCAAAATGCAAGTTAATAGTTACGCGTACTTGTGCAAAAACAATCCTTAAAGGACTTTTACACATCAAGGTTCTCACACAGGATACAAGGTCTAAGAAGCTTTTTAAAGGAGCTCTGCAAAAAATATTAAGAACGAAATATTAAATGGTATTAAAATATAATTTTAGTAGATTCCTGGTACCATTTGTAGATCGTTGACAGTCGTTACTGGTGACTGGTGATCAGTGGACCGAAAGTTTGGCAACCAGTTTTACCAAGGGGCATCGTATTACCCAGTACTAACTGGGATGTGGAGGTCACATATAGGTCGTATAGATCGTCATAGGTCAGGTAGACGCTTCGTGTAAAAATACTGGTATTCAGCTGCATTCGGTTAGACTAGAAGACGACTCCAACATAGTTGGGAAAATGCTACGCAAATGATGATGACAAAGGGTAGGGTTTTGAAATGGGCATATAGGCTTAAAGACTTAAAAGCACTATGTGGAAAAACATTTGTAACTTATTGGTATACTACACCATTATTTTTAGTTCGTTGTGCAACCAAAAGCCATAAACTCGATCATCGAACTCGGAACGACTGGGACTATTTTTTTATTCAGAAAAACATCAACAAAAAATAGGTATATTATTAATTTATTTTCTCGTGATTTTTTTTCAAAAACTAACGCTAAAAAAACACGATTAAAAGAAAATATTGTCTTGAGTTTGATGATCGAGTTTATGGCCTTCGGTTCCAGAACGACCTAAAATTAACCGTGTTTAATTTATTATCGTAACAATCGTTTTATTGGTGTTTTCCTTCATTTCACTTGCATACTTAAGCTAGGTACCTACTTCTTCTTTTGAACCGCCAAGATTTGAAGTGTGAACTTAGTCTTTAGGTTGCGTTTGCACCACAGAATTGTAAGGATGTGCAGCGAGCAATGTGCATAAAACTAACCAATCACATAGCTAGCTTAGCTCAAAATGTGAAAAGGAAGCTTTACTATTGGCTAGTTTCACACACACCACTCGCTACACATTCTCGCTCATCTTATCAGCACTGCCCCTGTGGTCTCGTGATACCTGTTAGGCCAGAGAAAGTGCATCTGAGTCTGCGAGTACACTTATGCAGTTATCCACTAATTTCTCCCGCGGATGGATAGGTTCCATGATTGGCCGCTGTGCCCGAAATTCGGTCAGGAGGATTTAATTAGTGTGAAAGCTGTTACCGATACAAGTATTTCATTTACTGCATCGACATACATTCAACATTGGATACCCGGAGACGACTACCCGAAAACTTCTCAGCTAGTGTAACTATTTGAACGCAAATGTAAAGTGTACATAAAATTGTTCAAATAAAGCTAATCATTACTTTGTAAAAGCCACATTACAGAGTTAATATTTGTGCACGGGCAAGACTTTGAACTTGCATCTGGGAAAAAATATGAAGGCGTTTATTTTTAGAAATGATATAATATTTTCATTAGTTTTCTACAAAATTAACAAAGGTTTGTTTTTTTTTTATATCAGTAACTTCTATTTATTCTTTCCTTCAACCTCAAACTCTATTATTGCCCATAATTTTTATTAATTTCAAGATGTACTTCAATCTAAAGACGTATTGTAGAAGTAGCTTTACGAAAGCTTACATTACAACGTTTTGCAGATTCGATTCCCGCCACGCAATAATTATGCGTGATAACATTATTTCTAAGTCTATAAAAATGTCTCCTTTAGCACTGCTTTAAAAATACCATTCAATCACATATTCGACTTTGTACTTAACATTATATTGCTCAACTGACATTGCCCTTCAGACTACAATAGGTGTAACTACAGGTTAGAAGTTACAACCCTCAATTAATTCGACTCCCTCAGGGCCAACTAACCGCTCGGCCACAAGCCACACGGTCAAGCGACACGTTTATTGCAACAGCGACTACGTAAAAACATAATGAAAGAAGTTATTTGGAGCTTGCCACGAGTCAGTGCGACGTGAGTTGTGACGCGAAGGAAAAAAGTAGTGTCCGACCAAACATTCGGCTTCGGCCACCAACGGTCAAAAAAACCAAACCTTCAGCTTCGGCCAAAATGTGCCAAAGTCGAAGGTTTCTAACAAGCACTGAAATTGAATAAACTGTTACGAATGCCCGAAAGCGCGATGGGAGAAGCGAAGCGCGGTTGGGATTACATATTTGAAAGTGTTAGTATTTTTGACAAGGTGCAAGGTTATTTTAATTTAATCATCTCATCACCTTTGGCCAAATCTTGAACTAACTTTCTTATGTTTATTAAACCTTCGGCGAAATCGGCCTGGACACTAGTGGACACTAGTGACGTTGACGTTGGACACTAGTGACAAGTGACACGAGCATGTGTCACTGGACGCAAGATTGTCGCATCGCCTGTGGCCGTGAACGGCCCGTAAACATTCTTTTTTCAAACTTAAAAAATATGGAACAACGTTTTCTTTTTTTTTGGTAAAGTAATAAGATTTTGTGGTTGGCTGTTCGAGAGTCGAAAATTATGTAATTTATGAAATCCAGTTATGCATATTTGCGGTAACAATAGGTTAAAATGCAGGAAATTCTTTTTTTTTGTTTCAGAGAGAGCAATGACATATAATATGTAATTAAATATTCATTTTATTATAAAATATTCTGTTTTTTTTTAAAAAAGAGCTTATAGGGAAATTCCTTTCAATACATGAATTAATGTCGTATATTTTACATATTAACATGTCTGTAGGCTAGGTACAGTAAAATTGTTTGCTGTCAGACGCGTTAATTTATTTTTATGGTAAATAAAGTATTTACGTACTTTACAGGGAAACTACCACATTAAAATGTGTTTTTAAAACTACAAGTTCAACGTCGTTTTAATGTCTTTGTTAATTCATCATAATTATTTGTAACTTTAATATGTAACTTCATCATAATTATTGACATTTTATAAAAATACTAGCTGATGCCCGCGGCTTCGCCCGCCCGCTTGACAAATTAAATACTAAAGCCTTCCTAGAGAACCACTCTATCCATTGGTGAAAACAACATCAAAATCGGTGCAGTAGTTTTTAAGTTTATCTCGAACAGACAAACAGACGCGGCGGAGGACTTTGTTTTATATTACAGTAGTGATTCACACAAAAAAAAAAACATTAAGACATCCGATATCCTGACGTCACAACCAGAGTTAATTGGGTATTATTATAAAAAATCCTGCATTCCAATCTACGAGAATAGCAAAATGAAACAGGAAAAAAAATGTTAAATATTTAAAAAAGGCATAGCGGTTGAAGGTAGGTACGCATGACGACCAAACACGCTTCATAACCAGTATAAGCGGATCTCTTACTGTACGGGAAATCTATACAAAGTGAGGCCATAATATACTGGGAAAGTTACATAGCTTGATGTGTCGTCATGATTGTATAGAAACCAGAAAATAATTAAAGGGCGTCTAAAAAGGTTCTCATCGCTGTCAACGGGGAAAGTGCCCAGAAGGCTGGCGTTGCCACGTTAGATGGCAATGCTGATTCTTTGACCAAGAAATAGGCCAGCCCATATATTTTTATTAATTTTTTAGGACTTTTATTGTAAGTAATAAATGTAAATAATGTGTGTTGAGTAAAAATAAAAAACCTACGAATAAATTACTTTGATTGGAAATTTTACTTACAAGGAAAATACATAAATATTTTATTGATCGGAAATTCATTATGAATCACAATCCTGAATCTTCTCTAAATTTATTGGGTCTTTCCAAAATATATACACATGCTTAAAAGGACCTTCTGAACAGTGTGAGGCAATAGTAAGCCGTCTCTATATGTAGCGAGCACATCGTCGTTGACAAACAAGTGGATTAAACTCTAAAGATATTATATTTTTACATAATTTTAGTTCAATATGAACATCACTATGGGATATTCAAGTTAGTAAACAAGATTGAATTAATTTTATTTTAAAATATCGATGTTACTCATAAATTATTTATTTAAATCTTTATATAATTTAAATATAGAACAAAATAAATCACCCTCGTGTGTGTAAAATAATAAGATTTTAGAACAGTGGTAGAATCTAAGATATTATATTTTTCACATAAATTTAGTTCAATATGAACATCACTATGGGATATTCAAGTTATTAAACAATATTTAATTAATTTGATTTTCAAATTTCGAAATGTTATATAAAAACTATTTATTTATATCTTTATTTAATTCAAAGGAACAAAATAAATCACTTTTCGTGTGTGTAAAATAATAAGATTTTAGAACAGTGGTAGAATCTTCCAAATTTGAAAGCCGCGGGTTTACAAACAAGCAGTAATTTCACCTTGCGTAACTTATTTCATCACCAGTGCTTTTCATCATCATCAGTCACCTTTTTTATCACAATAACTTGAGGTCGGATGCAGCATATCTTCTCATTCCATACTTCTCTATATATCGTCATCTCAGCCAATGAAAATAGTGAGGAAACCGACTTTGTCTATAGTTGGTGCCAGTTAAGATGAGAATAGCGGTCATTGACCCACCACCACCACCCACATTTATTAAACTTCTTAACTTTGAAAACCAAAAATAAGCCTGTTCAAGTCTGGAATCGACATCTATGATCTTGAACATTTTTACACATGGTTTATTTGTTTTGGTTCGTACGAAGAGATATTAGGGAAAGAGCAATGACCGCTATTCTCATCTTAACTGGCACCAACTATACAACGAAAAACGCGAAGACACCACCAACCTGCTTTGGGCCCGTGTGATGGTCGGTCTACTCCAACTAACAAAGAGGCCTATGCCCCACCAATAGGACCAATATGGGCCGTTTAAGCTAATCAGACTCTTCTTTATTTCACAGCGGACTTTGTAAACACATGGCTCCTGATGGGATCTCCGCTTCCAGTCATAATGATCTTAGCGTCATACCTGCTGTTCGTGTTGAAAGTAGGACCAGCGTTCATGAAGAACCGTGAAGCATTCACACTGCACAGTATCATGCCGCTCTACAATGCCGTCCAAGTTGTGATCTCGTGTTTCTTGTTATACTTGGTAAGTTTATTTAAAGATTTCATTTTACAGTAAGTCGTGGGTTCGAACCAAGACAGGCGCATTACTTTGTGTAATTTATTTTATCACCACTGCTCTGAAAACGGTGAAGGAAAACATCGTGAGGAAACCGGCATGTCCTAGAACCAAAAAAATCGAAGACATGTGACATCTACCAATGCGCAATGGGCCCGCGCGGTGGTTTATAGCCCATTCCCTCTCATAGAGAGGAAGTGGGAACATTAATAGGCTGATGATGATGATATTTTAAGGTTAGAGTTGAATGTCTAATGTTGCACTACGTACATATGAACGGAGAAATGACCCAGGTTAGCTGCGAGGATCATTTGTTTGCCAGCCATGCATCAGTGTAGAGCGTGGCTGGCCGTGGGTAGCATAGTGCACGATCCTGTACATCTTCGGACAAAGAGAAGCTAAGTTCACATAAGTCGCTTAGCGATGGGCTACTATGGAGCACCGTCTTTATACACTTTTCGAGGCTTCATAATTTTAAAAGTCTTTCCAAGTTTATAGAACTTTAACTGTGTTTGTGACGTGATGTTTGTGCGTTTCAATAATAACATAAATTATTTTTACTCTAGTCATTAAGTATTGAGTAAGGGATGGTAAATGAGGGTGTTTCACATAAATGTTGGAAAATCAGGTCAATGACCTCGCAATAAAATTCATAGGTCAATCTTCACGGTGGTCGTGGCAATAGTTATTATACAGGGTGTAAAAGACCTCATCATGAAGCCGTCAACCAAACATTCTGTGATTCTGTACATCAAATTAAGTAAATTATTGCTGGGAAACAACTTTTTTTTGTTTGTGTTTGTGGTAGAACTCAATGTAACGCACTCAAAACTTTGTGCTGATGGATGGATTGAATAGTACGGGGGTGTTTAAAGTAAAAAACTTGCATTAAAAACTTGTATTTGAAAAAAAAACTTGTCAAAAAGTTGGAACTTTGACCCCCAATATCTCCGTAACTAGAAGGTTCCCAGGTACAGTGTAGAACAAAAAAATGATCGCAATGACGAGGAAAACAAGTGCCTTTCGGCTTCGTTAAGAGGTGTTTTACACCCTATAAACTGGATTCATGAATATCAAAGTTATGTTGCTCATATTTTTTCTCTATTCGCAGTGTGTAAAAATGATGTCTGAGAATGGATTGGTGCCAAAAACCTGTGTCATGGAAACAGACTACAACAGAAGAAGTGTAAGTGTCACCATTTATTTCTCCATCTGTAATTATCTGCGGGTCTAAAATGGCCGCTTTAGCAGAATGCACGCAGAATCTTAGTAAAATTAAGTAAATTCTTAAAATGGACTTTATCTACATAATCTTAAAGTCAATTTTAACAATTTTCAATTTTTAACTTGATCTATATTACGATTCTGCTAAAGTGGCCATTTTAGACCCCCTGCATTCTCTTACCCTTATCCCAATTCATTTGGGGTCAGCGCAGTAAGTCTTTTTAGGGTTCCGTAGTCAACTAGGAACCCTTATAGTTTCGCCATGTCTGTCCGTCCGTCCGTCTGTCCGTCCTCGCTTAATCTCTGTGACCGTTAGCACTAGAAAGCTGAAATTTGGTACCAATATGTATATCAATCACACCGACAAAGTGGTAAAATAAAAATTGGAAAAACGTGTTTTATTAGGGTAGCCCCCAATGATATTATAAAGAAGATACGCCATGTTCATACTGAATGGCGTTCAGATATCGTTGCGAGTAATTTAAAACTACGACAGCGATAGATAATACGGAACGTATAAGATAGAAAGAGATAGCTAGCTATCAAAGTGCAACAATTGTGTCACTTTATCCTCAACAATTTCTGCGTGCTAGTGCGATATCTACCTCTTTTTACTATATAATATCATTGGTAGCCCCCCTATATTTTATTTTATTTTTATTTTATTTATTAAGGGACAATAAACAGCTACAATATGTGTTTAAACAGAGTAAAAATAATACAAAACATTAACAATATTGCAGCCCACTACATTATCCGCATATTAACAAGAGAGAATATGATAATGAGTGCCACTAGATAGGTAAAAAAAAAAAAATTAAAATAATAATAATCACATCACGTTAACAATAAATAATTGTACAAATATCAATTATAGTAGTTATTAAAAATTAAATTAAAAAAAATATATATATATTAATTATATCATGCAAAATAGAAATTCAAATTCATTCAATTGCTTGGCAACAGAGTAACAATACGCACTAAAAACAAATAAATAAAAAAATAAAATCTAGACTAGCTTGACTAGGTTGCATTCCTAATAGCATTATTGGTTCATAATAATTTTCAGCACATTAGATTTAAATTTAGATTGTGAGCATACAAAAATATCAATATTAAGAAAATTACAATTATAGGATTCAACCATTCGACGGATAGGGCAGCGCATTCCAGAATTAGTTCGACAGGTATTAACAGCAAATAGGGTACCTGCACGGGTACTACGTATATTAACGGTGCGTGGGACTACATAACATAGTTTACTCGTGAGATCAATACAGTCAAAATCACCATTAACAATACCATGCAGTACAGAGGCCTCTAGATACTTACGTCTAGATTCTAGTTTGACCTGCCCATATTTATTCAGTAATTCAGAGTACGACAAATACGTTTTATGGCATCTATAATGCATGGCTCGTAGAAACTTGCGCTGGACTTTTTCAATCTCGTCTATGTATTTCTGATAAAATGGATTCCAGATAGGGACGGCATATTCTAATTGTGATCGTACAAGGGTTTTATATAGGTAAAGGTATGTGGAGACCCGCTTAAACTCAGTAGACGACCTCATAACGAAACCATACATCCCAAATGCTTTATTTACAATTTTTCCTACATGTTGGTTTAGGGATAACCTACCATCAATCAACACACCAAGATCTTTCACAGTAGATACATTACTGAGTGCTGTGTCATGCAATGAGTATTTAAAATTAATAACTGCTTTATTCTTTGTGAAATTGATGCAATTGCACTTGGAGAGACTAAGGTGTAATTTATTGCCTAGACAGTAGTCAGTAAGTCTGTCCAGATCTTGTTGGAACAGTCGACAATCCTCTACAGTTTGTATAGATCTATAAGCTTTTAGGTCATCAGCGTATACAAGAAACTTAGTATTTTTAAAACATTTGTCTATGTCATTGATATATAAAATAAACAATAGTGGTCCCAAAATTGAACCTTGTGGAACACCCGAGGTTATATGTACTGCATCAGACTGATGACCATTCACGACAATCCTTTGTGTTCTATTTTTAATATAGGATGAGAACCAGCGAAGCAAATTTCCTCGTATACCATTAAAAGCAATCTTATTCAGTAGGATTACATGGTCGACCTTGTCAAAAGCTTTTTTGAAATCTGTATAAACTGCGTCAACTTGTAACCGCCTGTCCATGTTTTCAAAAAGATAATTGGAAAATGTTAATAAATTAGAAACAGTCGAACGTCGCTGAACAAACCCATGTTGCTCTGGGATGATGACGCTGTGTAAGATTGGGTAGATTTCATTGTGTACGAGTCTCTCAAAAAGTTTTGACAAGGTCGACAGAATCGAGATAGGCCGGTATTGCTCTACGTCATGTTTTGAGCCGTCCTTGTGTACAGGCGTGATGTTAGCCTGTTTCCATTCATCCGGGAAAACACCCTCGCTTAAACATTTATTGTAAATGATAAAGAGTGGCTTACAGATACTGCCAGCGACGGCCTTAAAGAACAAGGCTGGGTAACCATCGGGACCTGCTCCTTTGGAAGGATCCAGTAATTTTAACTCTTTAAGTATTTTGTCTTCCTCAATATGCAAGTTATCGATCAACCCAGCATTGGCATTACAGTGTGTAGGCGGGGTCCAGGCGGACAATGAGGGTGAACTAGGTTCAAACACAGACTGGAAAAAGTCTGAAAACATATCACAAATCTCTTGAGGGGCACTTGATTTAAAGTTTTGATATTGCATAGTGGATGGAATACCTGATTTATTTTTGCGATTATTTATATATGTCCAGAAGTATTTAATGTTTGTGGTAAGTTTGTCTTCAACTGATTTAATATAGTTTGAGTAGCAGGTATTGCAGGCATCTTTAAAGGTTACTCTGTATTCCGAAAACTCATTGTAGTCTTTGATGTTCTTAAATTTCTTCCATTTAACCCAGAGACGTTGTTTTCTCTTGAAAATTTTTATTAACTGTGCTGAGAACCAAACCGGAAAATCAAGTGTCCGGGACTTGACACGCGGTACATTGCGTTCAGTAATGCCACCGAGAACATCATAAAAGCGTTTCACGGCCTCCTGCGATGGGAGGTTCTCCAACATGTTCTCCCATTCAACCTCACTGATTTGCTCATTAATCACATCATAGTTTGCTTTGCGAAAGTCATATTTAGTCAACGGTTTTCTTTTCAGGGCTTGTGTGGATATACTTGTGGATGCTGTAGCAACAAACGGAGGATGATGTGTGTCTATGGGTAGCAGTGAATCTAATGGACGGCTTATAGTACAAGTGATGTTAGAAATAAACAAATCTAAGATTCTTCCATTAGCATTAGCTAAGCAATTAAATTGGTATGCATTCAGGGTTGACATTAGCTGTGCCAATTGTGTACATACAGGTGACGTTCCGGAGTATGACACACCAGCAAGCTGATGTGCCCCGTCAAACTTTCCATCCTTCCATGTAATTTCAGGAAGATTGTAATCGCCTATAATAAATATGTTTTCGACATAAGGTTCAATTAACATGTCCTGCAGTGTATCAAGGTGAGTAGTATATACATCAGCAGTAGCCCAGGGTGGTATGTATACAGCACTAACTACATGCATTTTAGAGCTATTGTCCTTACTCGGAATACCAACCGCAAGATGTTCAATGCACGTCGGCCGACCAGAAATGTCAAGTAAACATGACCGGAGTCCACGCGATACTGCGACCAGAACCCCACCACCATCACGTTTACGAGTTCTGTCACGATCTCGGTCACAGCGGTACACAACATATCGAGGATCCACAAACTCACCGCTAGCAATATCGGGTATAAGCCACGTCTCAGTCAATATGATTATGTCGTAGGAAAACGATAGAATATTTAAATACAAGGTTTTCAGTTTGGTTCTCACCCCTCTGCAATTTTGGTAGTAAATAGCTAAGTCGTTATTATCCATTACATAAAAATCTTAACAAAAATGTGTATAAGACAGCAGGTATTGTGCACATAGGATTCAGTCGTTGTATTAAATGATAGCAGGCTATCATGTCGTACTCACAATGTAAGATCAGCATAATGAAGTCAGAAAAATACAATTTATAGGAATGTAGATAATAGTAAATTTTGGAATACCACTGAATAGCGATTAATTTCATTAATAAATAGATAAAAATTGATAAAATTAAGACAATTATAGGAACATGCAACACAATACAATTACAATAATAAATCAGCTCAAGTAATGAACACGCTAACCCCGGCAGATAATATTTCATGGTTTTAGCATTGGACACGATAAGGAGGAAGCAGCTAGACAGTTGCCTTCTTTTTAATTTTACTAAGATCACCGTCACCACGTATCGCAAAGGCGGTTTCACCATCACGCTCGCGTACCAGTATGGTACCATTTCTGATCCATACGTATTTATGATTGTGGTTATTTGCAGCTTCTCGGGTTCTACGAAACAACTGCTTTCTCCTTAGGGTCAAGTGTTCATTAATATAAATAGACGTGGAAGTACCGGACATACCAATTTGTTCAGTTTTTAACGAGCTAGCTTTACGATACGCGCTGAGTAAATTGTCTCTCTGTAGACGCGAAGTGAACTTTAAAATAATATTTTTAGGTCTTGTGCTCTGTTGATGAGCATGAGGCACTCTATGTACAGCGACAATGTCATTGAGTACGATTGGAGATTTAAGGACGCTTCCTATGGCTTCAATGATGGAAGGTAAGTTCTCATTACGCCTTTCAGGCAAGTTACATATCTCGACATTACACTGTCGAGCCTGCTGCTCAAGAACGTCAATCTTAGTTTCCAGGCTACAAATTGTTGACTCAAACTCAGCCGATGATGTGTTACAACTCAAATCATCAACACGCTTTTTGAGGGTGTCATGCTCTGCCGACTGGTACTGAGAACTGGTTTGCAGGTTCATGATGTCATCACGCAGGGTGGACACTTGTTGTTTTAGGACGGTTTGCTCCGTACGTAGCACCTGCATATCCTTCCGGATGCCAGTCAAGGTGGACCTGATGTCGTCACGTATTTGAAGGATGTCCTTGCTCATATCACTCCGCCATTGGTTAAGAGTTGCTTGAAGGTTTATTGTGAATGCCTCAAAATCTGCAGAGATAGAAGGCTGCGATGACTTTTCTGTAATCAGCATCCTATTACCGCCGAGACTGATGGATGAACTGAGATGGCTTTGGTCTAAGTTATCACAGGATATATCCATGGTGTGGTCATCTGCTGGAATCTCAGTGTAACTGCGTACGGGAGTGTTTATGTTCGACCTGGCCCGCCTAGTTACGTTACAACATGAAGGACACTTCCAGGTAGCCTTGTATTCGTCGCCCAGAGCTACAAACTGATTCGATGTCAGATTCAAGCACTCGAAGTGGTATTTCCCACCACATACAGAACACTGAAGAATATTAGTTGATGAAGCCGAGGCATCATTACAGCATTCCATCTTGATTGAAGTCGTTTTGGTTGCTAACTCCATAGTTCTTTAAGTACAGCAAGGTGCAACCAACGCCCTCTATATATATTCGCGGCAATGACGTCTATTGATCGCTTGATATCAGTCGATGCGTCTTTAGTAAGTAATCGTAGTTGACTCCGTGGTTCCTTAGTAATCCAATAGATGGCGCTGATCTCAATCACTTGGATTTGTCAGTGACTTTCATTTGTCATTGGGTATCTCTAAACACAAATATTGACGAATAATCACTTCAGTTCAATACTATTTAGACACTGGAGATGCTTGGCATGGATGCACTTAGTCCGACACTAGTCACGTACCATTCCAATTGTACTTGTGTTCTTACTATGCACCTGCACACAGTTTTTCACTTCACACAGTCAACTTCTCGTTTAAGGTGGATTATCACACGGCTAACAAAATATAACACTCTGCAAAGTCTAAGCTTTGAGTAATAAGCAAAAAGTTTTAGTATTTTGCACTTGTACTATTTTATTTAAATATTCAAAACGGAGCGATGCAAAAAGTAAACAAGTAGTCGCGCCCTCTAGTGGCTATATTCTATAATATGTAAAGTGGGAAGTGATTTTTTTTTAATTTCAACCCTAACGTGTGATATATTGTTGGAAAGGTATTTAAAAATGAATAGGGGTTTTCTAAAATCATTTTTTGATAATGTCAATAATTTCGGAAATAATCGCTCCAAAAGTAAAAAACAATGTGAAAACCCCCCTCTAACTTTTGAACCTTATGTTTAGAAAATATGAAAAAAATCTGAAGAGTAGAACTTTATAAGGACTTTCTAGGAAAATCATTTTGAACTTGATGGAAACAACAGTTTTTGTACAAAAAAGACAAAAAGTTGTACAAAATAATTTCTGGACTAAGTTTGTAGTATATTCGTATATGCAAGCATTTTTACATAATGGATACCCACCTTTAAACTCATAAGTGGGAACACTTATTGTGACGGACGGGAAACTACGGAACCCTACACTGAGCGTGGCCCGACACGCTCTTGGCCGGTTTTTCTCTATTAATCCTTATCTGAGCACAGTCTCTCCATCTTTACTAGTTTTCTTCGTTTCAGAACGAAACACGCTTATTATTTCAAAAGTAGTATTGTTTTAACAACATTTCAGTGTGCGAAAGAAATGGAGCTAGAGGTAGTTAGACTGGACGATGTAGGTACTTTTCAAATTCTTGAGGATATTAAAAACAACAGAATCAGATAGATTTCCCTATAAATAAGAATTGGGAATTTAATTACTGAGGTGAAACGGGGTTCACCTTAGTAATTAAATAGATCCAGCATATAAATGTATAGAATATACTTAATTGTACACCAATAAGACCAAAATAATAACGCGAAAATTCTTCAAATTCCAGATAACAGCAGCAATGTACTACTACCTACTAGCCAAATTTTCAGAACTCCTCGACACAGTATTCTTTGTTCTTCGGAAGAAGTACAACCAAGTGAGCTTCCTACATGTATACCACCATACCCTGATGGTGGTGGTCACATGGACGGCCCTGAAGTATGAGCCGACGTACGCACTGCTGTTCCTGGGGATGTTGAACTCCTTCGTTCATGTTGTCATGTATACTTATTATGGACTGTCTTCGTTCCCGAACATGGCAAAATATTTGTGGTGGAAGAAGTATATTACTAGTTTGCAACTGGTGAGTTTGTTATTTGTTATGTTAACATTTATTTTATTTGCTTCCAGGAGTGTCGATAGAAAAAGGGTCCTAGTTACTAATCCACCTAAGTTTAGAGCATAATATTCTCTAAACATGAATTGATAGGTCCAGCCCATAGTAATTGCACTGTTTTAGACTTCCACGGTTTTTCACTACACTTAAAGTACTTACGGGATAATATCCGTGATTATCTTTATTTATGAGCTCCCCCATAGTAATTGTCGTTTATAGCGTACCAGCGGACGTCACGCGGTTTCACCCGCGTAGTTCCCGTTCCCGTGGGAGTACGGGGATAAAATATAGCCTATGTCACTCAGGGTGAATGTAGCTTTCTAATGGTGAAAGAATTTTTGAAATCGGTTCATTACTTCCGGAGATTACCCCCTACATACAAACTTACAAACAAATGTTACCTCTTTATAATATTTGTATAGATATATACGTAGTTTCAACAAGTCTGTAGTCCTGAAGTTCTTTTACATAATTTTGTATTTTGTAATTTTGTGTTTGCGTTGGTAATACATTCTCTAGTCCCCTTCAAAATTGTCTCATGGCATTGGAAAAGGCTTTGCTTTGAAGGTTCTGAATATTTTTTTACAGACAAGATAAACCAATGAAATTTTGAAAAAAATTGTCCTCGCACCATAGCGTCCTTACAAGCCGTCCCTTGTCTTCAACCCTTGTCTTTCATTAAAACATTTTATCGTTTTTCTCTTTCAGGTCCAGTTTGTCCTCATCCTCACCCATTTCGGAGTAGCCTGCGTGAAGTCAGACTGCAAACCTTCATACATCATGTGCGTCGCTATGGCAATCAACATTTTTCTCTTCCTCTACCTCTTCGGAAGCTTCTATGTTAGGACCTACACCAAGAAGTCGACTACTAAAGCTGAAAACACCAAAGAAACTACACTTGCGAATGGAACGAAAGTATCAGAAATGGACACAAAAATTTATCAAAATGGGAAGAATCTCGCCAATGGGACGAATAGTAATGAAAACAACTATAAAAGTGCCTCAATAACAGTCAACGATACGTTTAGAATAAGATTTAATTTGACGTCGAATAAGTTAACATAGGATTAGTTTTTAATTTAAAACTCAGTTTGTGATAAGAGTATTAGTATTAGAACGACAATATTTAACCGTTGTGTATCATTAAAAGATTGTAGCTTTAAAATAATTCAGTTAAGCAATAAATTACTAAAATCATGTTCTTTTTTGTGTTCTTTACAACAAAATAAATACATACCCTGTTCCTCCCACAAACTTCAATAAGGTTCATATAACCGTTGACGATCGAGAGAACTGTTTTCACCAGATTTATATGAGCTACTGCTAACTGTTATGCCTTCTTTTTTCGGATAGCAAATTATCAAATGACTCCTCCTGCTCTAGGCGGAGCAGGAGGGAGTGTCAGACTTTTACAGACTAAAACCCATCCATATTCCTTCATCGCCCTTTGTGTTTCGGGGCCGCAGTATCTCTTTCGAACAGTCCCGCAGCCCCGGCAGGCATCGGCCCTTGCGGACCATTTCCTTTTGCTGACTCTCTTTGAGAAGCGCGTGGAACATGAACGCGCCGTCGACACGGCCTGTCGTCATAAGACATTGGTTACTTGTGTCGAGCTTAGTGGTGAGCCAGTGCCATGCAAGACACTGTACTTAATACATGACATTAAGGCATAATAGTTGTAGACTTTTGTCATTATATGAGGCGTAACTGTAAAAGATATAACGATGTTGGATTGACCAGACTCTTGTTCTTCGGACCTGAGAAAAGCTCCGCAGAAAACAAAACTTTAAACCTTCTTTCAAACAAAAGTAGGAACACAAAAGTCACACACTCAAGTCCATTTTTCTTCTTGGCGTATCGATGGCAAATTTTTATCTATATCTATACTACTATACTAATATTATAAAGAGAAAGAAAAGAGGAAATATTTTATATTTTTGTATGATTGTAACGAATAAACTTAAAAACTACTAGACCGATTTGTAAAATTCTTTCACCGTTGGGAAGCTACAGTCCGTCCGGGTGAAATAGGCTACTTTTTATCCCTGTATTCCCAAGGGAACGGGAACTACGTGGGTGAAACCGCGTGACATCCGCTAGTCTAATATAAATATATAGAAGACTAGCGGACGTCCCGCGGTTTCACCCGCGTAGTTCCCGTTCCCGTGGGAGTATGGGGATAAAATATAGCCTATGTTACTCAGGGTGAATGTAGCTTTCTAATAGTGAAAGAATTTTTGAAATCGGTCCAGTAGTTTTTGAGCCTATTCATTACAAACAAACAAACAAACAAAGTTTTCCTCTTTATAATATTAGTATAGATGGGCAATTGTCTGTGTAGACACACTTCATACATACTTGAGATCTAAGCCGTCCATGAACTGATTGTCTTTGCTATTAGCCGACTTGGGTTTGGAGTCTATTTAGAGGTATCCAAGTCGGCAAAGCATGCTCAGGTGTAAGGCTATTAACTGACGCATATTTACCTGTTGTTTGTTGGCCTTACACGACCACAATTCCCAATCATGCTAACTCGCTACAACAATTATTAATAGTCCTCCTGACAGTTTTCGGTCACGGATGGCCAATCTCAATAGAGATGAATACAGAAATAGCTACAAAGGTATAACCCGACACGACCAGGGCGAGATCAGCATAACTATTCAGGTGTAAGACCGGACCAACGGCTTTACGTGCTTTCCGAGAACTTCCAAGCTCCAAGCAGCTACTGAGAAAATACATAATTATATGTTTGAAGTGAGATTTTGATGTTCATTCATCACATGGAAGAATCTACTGCTCCCTAGTTTGTGCTTTTAGCAACTGTATGCCGTGGTAACAGCAGTAACTGAAAACTAAATGAGTTACTAAATTAGTCAGTGTTCTTGGAAATGATGGCAATAATTAGTAACAAACATTAATCAAAAATAGAAGTGTGTTAATAATGAATATTTTTAACCTCAAATTCTAATTAAAGTAGGCATCCATTTTTCTGATGTGAAGAATTGTTCAAACATTAAATGAAGTAATGGAAGTTGAAGTTTTGTTTTATTTTGAGCATCAATTAATTTTAAGACAAATAAGGCACGTACGTAATTTACGTATCTACATATTCAAGCTAAAGTGGCGTTGTTCTCATATGTTTTCAAAGGATGGATAACCGATTGATAGAACGATTTCTAGAGTGGAGGCTGCTCGTGGTCGCGACCCAACCTTCAGCCGGATAGGCAGACGACTAGGGTGTTGTGGTGCACCTTAGTCTTAGGAGAGTCCTCCCGTCCAGCGGTGGACTTGCAATATAAGCTAAGTTGATTGAAGGAGACTTATGAAAACTCACTATAGTTGGTGCCAGTTAAGATGAGAATAGCAGTCATTGACCCACCTACCAAAAATAGACCAAAAATAAGCCTGTTCAAGTCTGAAATCGTCATCTGTCGTGATCTCTAAAATTGTTTGTAATGAAAAACGATACATGTCACGGTTTATTTGTTTTGGTTCGTACGAAGAGATATTAGGGAAAGGGAAATGACCGCTATTCTCATCTTAACTGGCATCAACTATAGACAACTTTGTGATAACAGTGTTTTATACTCAATGTCGTTGACTTTTAAATTATTATATAAAGTGTTTAATTTATCAAGTTAAAAAAATACTTGAGTAATTATGACACTGAAAAATACATGGCATGCATATTCAAAAGTTGACTTATGAAACCAGGAATTATTGTAGGAGTAATGCACTCATTACCGAGTGCATTACTCCTACAAAGCTCGTCAACAGTATGATGCCGCAATTTGATTCAATTCCATTTCAATATTGGTTACAAACTGATTGAAGGTAAGAATATTATCAAGGAAAAATGCTCAATAAGGGCATAAAATCCTAAAAATCATAATAAGTAATTGTTATATTATAATTTATTGTACCACTACTGAAGTTTTAAAGATCAAATTTGTCATCATCAATGTAGCCTTTTCCGCATGCCGCGCAACTTTATAGTCTAGTTATAAATATGTATAGTACTTATATTATTGCTTAGTAGTTGATTAAGTGCACATAGTCATCAAGCCTTTTTTTTTTTTTGGATGGTAAGTCATCAAATGACTCCTCCCGCTCTGGGCGGAGCAGGAGGGAGTGTCAGACTTCTACTGACCAATAAAAGCCATCCATGTTCCTTCATCGCCCTTTGCCGGGGCCACGGTATCTCTTTCGAACAGTCCCGCAACCCCGGCAGGCATCGGTCCTTGCGGACCCTTTCCTTTTTGCTGATTCTCTTTGAGGCGCGTGTCGAACACGAACGTGCCGTCGACACGGCCTGTCGTCATGAGACGGACGGACGGCGAGCTAGCCCATAGCCCACCGTCCACAGATCCGCGCCTACGCCCGGGGCGTCTCCCGCGTCCCGGGGCGGCCGGGACGTTGTGAGGTTCTCTCCCTCTCACGTTCCACCACCTCCTTCTCTAGCATTACTGCTTCGCAGAAGGAGGTGACTTAGCCGTGTGGTATCCGGCAGAGATAGAATAGAACCAACCCATTACACTCACGGGTGTCGTATAAGGCGACTAATGTCTGAGGCAGAACACCTTGCGCCTCCGTAGACCAGAGAATGGGCAGCAGCGTTTTCTGTTAGTCTTTTATCACTGCGATCTCCAATCCGCCTGCCAAGCGTGGAGATTACGCAAGTTCCTCCCATCATGGGAGAGGCTTATGTCCAGCAGTGGACGTTATGAGCTGTTGTAGTAGTAGACTACTACTACTACAACAGCTCATAACGTCCACGTCACGTCTACTAAGAAGGAGGTGACGGCGTCCCATTCCGTCTCGCTCCGGACCATGGCTTGCACCAGGGCCGGGCGTGAGAGGTCGCCGCCGCCAATCGCCGCTTCGAGGACACGGCGGTGCTCCGCCCACGCGGGGCGCACCTCCACCGTGTGCTCCACCGTGTCCTCCGGTCGATTCTCGCAATGGAAACACCCGGGCGTTTCCTCCCGCTCGATTCGGTGCAGGAACCTCCCGAAACAAGCATGTCTGGTGAGGACCTGCGTCAGGCGGGAGGGGAGGACGCCGTGGCGTCTCTCAAGCCACTCCTCAAAAAGGGGACTTATCGCCACTGTTGTGGCGTGCCTTGTAGTCATCAAGCCTCAAGTACTTTCTTACGGATAGCTTTACGTAATTAAAAGGTTCCTGGTATGGTCTAGAACAAAAAAATGATTACAATGACGGGAAAAATAAGTGCCTTTCGGCATCGTGAAGGGTACTTTATACCCATTATACCTACTCGTACAGTACTCAGTTTCCACTTTGCATATTTAAATTTTGCACACCGTTACTACTTTAAGTACCTAAAGTAAATTACGAGTGGGTACTTTGTGAAACTGACAAGTCTCATAAAGTACTCGTAATTCGATTTGAAAAATTCTATTATTCTATTCAGTGGATAGCTACATTATCACTTGGCCGCGCGACCTCCGCGAATTTTATTCGCCAAATATTCGCATGTAATTAGACAGCTTAGATAAAAACACTTGACGATCTGAATGAACAGGTAGCTGAATAGTTAAGGAATCACTCATTTTGTGCATCAACGGTAAAAATCAAAGGTGGATTGGTTGGTCCTTCTGTTTTTGTATTAAACAACATGATAGAACATAAATAAAATCATCGTGTTGTTTTTAACTGGATATGCTCCCGATCAGTATTTCAAAACTTTCGAGCGATTTAGGTTAAACTTTGTACTCTAAGTACAAAGTTTAACCTAAATCGCTCGAAAGTTTCCATCTAATTTTTAGACCACTTGCTAATTAGACCAGCTGCTTTTTTAGACAAAATTATATTAACCCTTAACTATGTCCGCAATTATAATACTGAAAAGCAGACTTTTAGGTAATATTGTTTTGTGATTGTAACTGTAATAACTGTAATTTTTGACCCAAACAAAAAAAAAAGAAATAGATTGTCCAGTTAACGTGTATATTTTTACAAGGATCTCAAAGTAATTTAATTAAAAGTTTAAACTGAACTGCTCTCCGATATGGTAATTTTTACGTTTCCGATTGACGTCAAGGTAATTTGAATCCAAGTGGACTGACAATCTGTTCAAAACATACGTATTTCGCTGAACAATATTTATAATCCGTTTATAGCTAACCGCAAAAGATTATTTCTTTTAGTTCACTTCCATTTTTACTCAACCCCATCTCGGACTTCCTGGTAAATATTTCAATAAAAATCCTATAAATGTTACTGCGTCACAATAACAAGGTAATACCAAAACAGAATTCCCTTGCGGTTTCTAAAATTAAATATCAAGGAATTAGGTCATAATTATGATTGGATTAGTAACTGTTATCACGTAATTCTTTCTGACAACACAACAAGTTATGAAGGTGTCGTATGGTGAATCCACTCCACAGTTACTTTATGTTGAGCAAGTTTCTAATGGGGAGACACAGGCAAAGATAATCTAAGATGGCGCCACCATAGCTGGTCTCAATCTGACCAATGAGGTTAAGCTATTTTGAAATATAAAATGACATTACCACATTTTCAACCAATGACGATGTTGGGCACCAGCTATAATAGCGCTATTGGTTTCACAGCTTCCTTCCCCATTGTTATTTTATCTATTCTATACTAAATTACTAATACAGAAAGATTAGGGATAAAGAGGAAATCAAAAAGGACTCTGTAACAGACGCCGAGCTCCGTGCTCATCAAATAGCTTATCACTGCATTTCTAACTGATAACAAGCTATACGATTCATTTGTAATGTATAATTAACGGGATCACAACTAGCATAAGGTTAATAAAGAAAAGAATAGGCCCGCACAAGGCGGAAAAGGTATAAACTTTATTATGACAACATATTGTGACATATCATTTCCCTAAATGGTAGCGAAAATGTTAGATTCATGTCATGTCGAAAACGTTACCATATATGGTAACGAAAGCAGCACATCGCGTGTTGTGGGCGGAGCCTCCGACAGGTCAAGACTTGTCCGACCTGTGAAATATTGGGAAAGTCCATTTTAATGGCTACGATTGGCCAGAGGGTCATAAGCACAGCGAGGCCCTGCCACAACTTGCGATATGATGTTTTGGTATAAGAGTAGGCGACCAAAACATTCAGTACAGTTCTTTCTATTTTATCCTATTTTATTTACAATTGTCTAGTTTTAAGTGTGTTTATTCTGAGTCCCACGTGCCCTTTGTATATTTGTGTCTTTATGTTCTTGTGATTATTGTGTAAATCAGTTTTGTGTAAAGTAATGTGTCCGCTAAACAGTGTTAAAACGTCGAAGAGTTTGATTCCAAGTAAATCCCTTAGCCACCTGAGCTATCGAAGAAGGGAATAAATAAATAAATACAGTCCACCCCTAACAGACTCCGCAATTTCTTTTTTGATAACGTAAAGTAAGTGAATGCAATTTGCGCTATTTGAAGCTCATTTTTACCTATGATACTGTCTTTACAAACACTGTCTGCCTTCTTAAATATTATTGTTTTTGTTAATAAGCTCTTTTCTATCTGTGAAAACTTTTAATTGGCCTTAATTTTGTTACTCTTAATCATGTGTAAATTTTTAGCTGTAAGTTTTCCTAAAACAGTTTTTTTTTTTTATGTTACAAATAAACTCAAAAACTACTAGACTGATTTTAAAAATTCTTTCAGCAATGTATAGCTACATTATCAGCGAGTAATATAGGCTATATTTTATACTAGTACTTTCACGGGAACGGGAACTACGCAGGTGAAACCGCTTGAGATCCGCTAGTTGTTACTATATGTTGCCGTGTTAGTATATGTTAAGTAATGTTGCCTTTTGAAAACAGCCAACACGTGGTAACAATAAATTGATAACTTTGTTAGAGAATGTTATTTCAACATGCGGTGTGGAAGCACCATTAGATATGCATAATGATGATGTTGATGAGTCGACTGAGCTTAATTCAGTTTGCTTAAAATAACCGCTTACTAAGTTGTCATAGTGTAGTCAAGGTGTACAGAGCACAGAACCTATTAACATGGCATCACGCCTAATGACATCCCCGAAGGGTTCGGAATCGGTGTATGTACTTAGAGTACACATTTCACCCGTTACGTTTAAGTCCCATGTATGTAATGGGGGGTGACCCTTTCGCCAACATCATGCCACAATTTCAGTCTCCATGGTGGTTCCTGATGGAAAATCCCAATAACATTTTGCCAGACCTAGGAATCGAACCCAGGACATGTTCAGCAATCGCGCTTAATCATTATAAGACTATTATTAAGTTATTGTGAGGAACAATAAAAACTTTATTTTGGCAAAAGAGCCTAATAACTATCAGAATGAGCGTTGTTTAATTAAAGACTAGCGGACGTCACGCGGTTTCACCCGCGTAGTTCCCGTTCCCGTAGGAGAAAGGAATAAAATATAGCCTATGTTACTCAGGGTGAATGTAGCTTTCTAATGGTGAAAGAATTTTTGAAATCGGCGCAGTATTTTTTGAGTTTATTCATTACAAACATACACACACACACAAAAATACACTCTTTATAATATTAGGGTAGATTGATCTCCAAAATCTTCATAAAGAGAACCTGACTGACTAGTTCATCAGCGATGATCTATAACAACTGAAACTGGAAACCTGAAAAAATAAATAAAATTTCTGAGTTTGACGCTATCGACCTAAAATTATTTTCTGTAAAAGAGTATTGAAGTATTCAAAAAATAAAAGCCCCGTCTTGACATTTGTTAGCGTAATAGTAATAGTTCCTATGGATCTGACGGCCGTCAAAACGGACTTCTTATATTTCTTCGACTTTCATTGTATTTTATACAGATGTATAATCCTAAAAATGTTACTTGATTAAAATGACAGCTGCCAGGATGTATATAATTAAGGTGATAATTGTATTTAGACTATGTTTAATATAATTGGTCCTAATGAATACACATATTTACGTAGCGTAAAATACAGACTGCTTAATTTCGATATGACCAAAGCTACTAGTGTCTTCAATTTCGCAGCCGTCATTTTAATCAAATACGACTGACGCTATTTCGATTGTGAATGGCAATTAGGATGCCTCATTATTATTAACGTGAGAGTAATCAAATAGATGTTAGGTATCCTTATAACCCATATCAGTGATGTCATAGCTCATTTATTTATTTATTAAAAATTTATGTACAAAACGTACAAAGGCGGACTTTATGCCTTGGGCATTTTCTACCAGTCTACCTTAGGGTGATGCAGAGACAAAACAGTAGGTGCAATAGTATTTTTTTTTTTTGTATAAGCTTATGAAGGGAAACCTTCCTTTGTCACTGAAGCGAAAAATCAAGGACATGTGCATTCTTCCCATTTTGACCTATGGATCCCAGACTTGGTCTTTGACAAATAATCAAAAGTTCAAACTCAAGGTCTGCCAGCGTGCAATGGAGCGCAGCATTCTAGGTGTCAAACTAACCGACCTTGTACGCAACGCCACACTCCAAAACGTTGCTCAAAAAGCCGCTAAGCTGAGGTGGGACTGGACTGGCCACGTCTGCCGCATGCCCAATGAAACTGTGGGCCAAAATAGCCACTTTCTGGAGCCCTGACACAGCCAGAAGGCGTTGCGGCAGACCTCGTAGAAGATGGCGGGACGAGCTGGATAAGACCAACGACCAGTAGTGGTCCACATTAGCCCTGGATAGAAACAACTGGAAGTCATGGGGAGAGGAAAGTCCTCTCCCCTATCACCCGCGTCATCGCGGGCGAACAGTATCAGGACTATGAATAGAAATAAAGAAAGGGTACAAAATAAAATCGAGAGAGAGGTGAGACTAGACAGACCGACAGAGTTGTAACTATAATTAACATAAAATAGCGAGAAACAAGGACCATCCAAAAGCGTACTAGGTTGACGATATTGTTAAAATCGTGGGAAACAGATGGATATGGGGCCGAAAGAATGACAAAAGAAAGGGGAGGCCAACCCTTCCTACACCCAACTGTGGGGCTCCGGCCCATCTCTTAATTTTCCCATTTCAACGACTAAACAAAAGACGTGCGAAACGAGTAAAAAAGTGTGCCAACTCGTAACTATTTTAATCTTCATACATTGAATTCCATTTCGTCAACCATAAATTTCAACTGTGGTCATTCCGGGATAAAATGATGATGATGATGAATCTATAATTCACCGGGCAAGCCTAACGCCATTAACCAAGCTAAATAATTTCAGACTTCATGCTACTATTGAGAAATTCTTGATGCTTAGCAGTAGCTGTAGTAGGATGGAATAATAAAGAAATAGTACATTTTGATACAAGTGGAGAAAGTTTGTTATTGCATTCGAGGCGGAACTATAACACCCGAGCCGTAGGCAAGGGTGTTTTTGAGCCGAGAACTGCAATAACAAATGTCCACGTGTATCAAATGACGTTTTTCAATACACTTTTGACGAAATAAAATAAAATATAACGAAAAATATTTTAGTCACGAACTAAGAAATTATGATTTTAATTTTCTTTTTTTTTCGCACACTGCTTTCGCCAGGTTGAAGGAGAGGCAAAGGTATGAAGCCGTTAAACAGCCTAATATAAAAAATAGATTATTTTATATTTTTGAATTCAGAACACAAATAAATGTTAATTTGTGTATAAAAATAACTATTAGTTTTTACTAATCGTGTTTATCTATGATATTCTATTTGTAAACACAATTTTAATATTCAAAATATATTTATGCCGTAAAGACGCGTAGTGCTTTGCCGAAATAAAAAAAATAACATTCACCTCGCATTGAACCAATTTGGACTAAGTTTAGGTATAGTTATCTGTGGCAATTTTCATTCCCGCACACGTGCGGGAAAATGGAAAAAAACGCACGCGTGTGAAATACATTGCACGTTGTACCTAATCGTAGTGCGTTATGGACCAGTTTCCGTGGAAGTGTATTGAAAACGTATTTTTTTCACGACTTAATGTTTTGAAGCTGTGAAGTTGGATGTTTTTAGCCGTGTGGTATCCGGCAGAGTAGAATAGAACCAACCCATTACACTCACGGATGTCGTATAAGACGACTAATGTCTGAGGCAGAACACAGATCAGAGAATGGGCAGCAGCGTTTTCTGTTAGTCTTTCATCACTGCGATCTCCAATCCGCCTGCCTAGCGTGGAGATTACGGCAAATTCCTTCCATCATGGGAGAGGCTTATGTCCAGCAGTGGACGTTATGGGCTGTTGTAGTGTAGTGTAATGTTTTGAAATCTTGTCAATGAAAATAATTTATAATGAAGGTCTAGGGTACAGTTGAAAACAATGACGATTGCGTTCAATTTCGGGCGAAGTACGAGGTTTCGGCGAAAGACCCTGCCCTAAGACCGAAACTCGTACAATTTGCGTTCTATTGTACTCACTTACCCAATTTATGTAAAATCTTCAGTCGATAAATAGATTGATTTTTCCATCAGGAGTGCCAGTTTGAATTTGTGTCTGATTGATGAAAATAGGCTCGCCCCCTGTCACATGGAACTTATAAACATAACTGGGTGTATTAATAATAATAATATAATAATAATAGTATATTTATTTGCGTAAAACATGGTATAAAAAGGTCTTACAGTATAAAATAGGACAGACATGTTTTGCCAAGATTAAACATGCAAATATTTGTAATCACAATTTCCTTAACAAAATTAATATTAGATGAGTACACCTCTACCTAATCCTTTAAGGATTACATTCGTGATATTATGTCGATATTGTAATCCCATATGCAATATATTTCGTTGAGCTCCTAGAGTTACAAGTCGAGCTACACGATAACTGACAAATGCTTGCACCGACTGGACAGGTCCACTCAAATCTGTGTGGTTCTTTCTTCAAAAGACCATCTCAGGCACTAATCTGCATAGTCCTCATGAGAATTGAGCAAGATTATGTCTGGACTTCAAAAGAGACTATGACCTCTGAGTTTGTTTTGGCTGTTTCTTCTCAGTGTAGTCAGGTACGAAACACCGGCCCCAACTCGTTTTAAAAAATGACTTGTAAAAGTTTTTGTAAAAACCTACTTGCAAAATAAACATCATTTATCAATATGTGGATGTTTGTTTTGTACGTAGGTCGTGATATCCCCAATAATGATTTCATGAAAAAAGATGCGAGGCTTCATTGGAAGACTAATTATAGCCGGTTTTGGAAGCCCCACATTCTTTGACGAAAGACTTGAACGAATATTTTGAACCTCTGTTATCAAAATACTTAATATGTCACTGACGGGATATCTTCCGTGATTATTGTTTATTTTTGAGCTCCCGATATAGTTATAAATCGTGAAAGATTAAAACAGTGTCTGTTATCAAAATGTTTTATAGAATCTTCGACCTTAGCACCGTGGGCCCATAGTCTCAATTATCAGGATCAATATTGGCTGCAAATCTTGCTCGAGATAATACATTTTGGTTCTGGTATCGGAATTGAGATTGGCTAAACCGAATTGTGAAAAACCTGTCTGAGCAATCGGGTTATTCAGGTCAGTCAAAAAACAGTGGTGTGCTAACTTCTATTAAAAATCTTAATAGACTTCTAATAAATATTAATGGCCCGTTCATAAAAGTCATTTTTATAAACATTTTTAAATTGATTTTTCTATGTTATTTAAGACGACTGCAAGTATTTCATAAGTTTTAGGAAGGGAAGAGCATGCAGCAACCCTCGTCGCTGTATGCGCATCCAATGATAGTAAACTTGCACAAAAACAATGATTAATATAAATGAGTCTCCCCACAGTGCTATGAACGTATCAGGCACGGAAAGAAATAAGACACGGACTACTATGCTCACTACAATAGCGTATCATACCCGTTTGTAAAGTTCGCCGTATATTGTGAGTTACTACTTCGTTAATACATAATAAAAAGTAATAATAAATATCGCTAGACATTACACACAGCGCTATCTAGTGCCACACTAAGCAACGAGGCTTGTGTCGTGGACACCAGATAGTTGATATACTACATAGATACTTTTTGTTTGTAAATACATACTAATTATCATACATAGGTATAAACATCCATGACTAGGAAACAAATATCTATGCTGATCACACAAACATTTGCTCCTACCGGGATTCGAACCCACCATAAGAACGTAAGACAGCATGAAAACATGAAAGTTTTTTTTTTTTTTTATGTTCATTGCTAAGACACGAACTAACTAACTACTAACTAACTAACTAACTACTACTACTACTAACTAACTGGGTTGTGGAGGTCAGATAGGCAGTCGCTCCATGTAAAATACTGGTATTCAGCTGCATCCGGTGAGACTGGAAGCCGACCCCAACATAGTTGGGAAAAGGCTAGGCAGATGATGTTCATCGATAAGACAAATACCTAAATTTCTACCTATATGCAAGTAACTACGACGACACAAACCAATGTATTAGGTTGGGCAAATGGTCCTGAAAATATATGCGAAAAACGAACAACTTTAATATTTTTGAAACCTCAAAATCTAGCGCTATCGGTTTACACGCTATACGCAGTTATAACGGGTTTAGAACGATCATCGCATTTATTTATTATATTTATATTTATTATTTATAATCTTTGTATTGAAAAGTATGATAATTTGCCCACTTGACCATTGCGTATGGTATGATGTAGTAGGCAGAATCCAATAACGTGGACGTGATGCGACAAACCCAGGACTACATGTCTGAGACGACTTTTCAAAAGAAAAAAAAAACCGGCCCACCGGGTTCCGTACAAACTTTTTAAAGGACAAACTTAACTTTGCTGTTTGATCCCATGAAACGGCTATTGCACCAATCGCAAATAATAAATTTGTAATAGTTAAATGGAGCAGCGGTGGCCTAGTGGTGGCGGCCCCGACTTACGAACAGTCGTGGGTTCGAACCCAGACAGGCGCATTACTTTGTGTAATTTATTTCATCACCACTGCTCTCAAAACGGTGAAGGAAAATATCGTGAGGAAACCGGCATGTCCTACAACCAAAAAATTTGAAGACATGTGACATCTACCGATCCGCACTGGGCCCGCGTGGTGGATTATAGCCCATTCCCTCTCATAGAGAGGAGGCCTGTGTCCCAGCATTCAGAACGTTAATAGGCTGATTATGATGATGATGAGTTAAATCGCTTTTTAACCGACTTCTAAAAAATGAGGTTTCTCAATTCGACCGTATATATTTTTTTTATGAGTGTTCGCGGATAACTTCGTCGTTTATGAACCGATTTAGATGATTCTTTCTTTGTTGAAAAGGAGATATCCCAAGGGTGGTACCATGATAAGAAAACCAGGGTCTGATGATGGTATCCTAGAGAAATCGAGGGAAACCTTCTAAAATCGTACTGGTGACTAGTGCGTATGTTAATTTTTTTATTAAGTATTTTATATCACTTATACTATTTAATGCAGGTCTAGAGTCGATCTGATGATGGAACTGAAAGGCAGTCGAGGGAACTCCTCAACGATTTACAGCAATTACCTGGTGTTTGGGCTTGAATAATTTGTATTAATGAGAACTTTACACCTAGATGGGTTGTCATTAGGGGTCTAATGATGAAGACGAAGGACAGTCAAGGGAACTCCTCAACGTTTTACAGTAGCTATACTTTGTGTTTGGATTTAATTCATTTCTATTGATGAGAACTATGCACCCATAATTAAGGGTTATGAGTTCCATTACAGGTCTGATGACGGAGACCATAGACAGTCGACGGAATTCCTCAACGATTTACAGCTGTTACCTTTTGTTGGTCTTGCTTCAAATTGAAGTTTGCTTAGCAAATGTATGTATATTCTATATAGAATAAATACATTACAACCTAAAATGGAAAAATAAAGAACTTTTTTGCAAAAAATAAAACCGACTTCAAAAAAAACAAAAAAGTGAAAAATAACTTTAGCTTCAGAAGTCGGTGACAAAAAAACTAAATCAATCAAACAAAGGTCACCGACTTCTGAAGCTAAAGTTATTTTTCACTTTTTTGTTTTTTTTTTAAGTCGGTTTTATTTTTTGCAAAAAAGTTTTTTTTGTTATTAAACAACATATTTACGGTTTTCAGATTTTTCCCTTTACATGTGCTGTAAGACCTTGCTTTTTGCCAAATTTCGTGATTGTGGAAGTTTACATGGTAATGTACCTACATCATATATTTTTTTTTAGTTTTATTATTCTCTTATTTTAGAAGTTACGGGGGGGGACTCACATTTTACTACTTTGGAAGTGTCTCTTGCGCAAACTATTCAGTTTAGAAAAAAAAAAAAAATTGAAACCTCAATATCATTTTTGAAGACCCCACCCCACATAATACATCTACTTACCAAGTTTCAACAGCATAGTTCTTATAGTTTCGGAAAAAAGTGGCTGTGACATAGGTACGGACGGACAGACAGACAGACATGACGAATCCATAAGGGTTCCGTTTTTTGGCAATTGGCTACGGAACCCTAAAAACGAATATGACAAAACAGGCATTCCCTTTCGTATTTCAACAAAGGTCACCAGTAGGGCGTTAACCTGTTACCGACCCTTTTACATAATAATTACCTTCTGTTTATTGTTTTAAAGTTTAATTTTGATATCATAGTTGGTGAACAAACAATGGAATTAATTGTGTGGTTTATAGAAAAGTTTAATTGTAAATTAAAGGTCAATTTATTTAACTATTATTTACTTAAAAGACAGTTCCGGAATCAATCGTTTGATCAATATTTTTGATACATTGGCTATCATCTATATACAGGGTGGAATGTTTGCATGCCACCTGGAGTTAAAGTACTCTAAATACCGGAGATAGCAAATTTTACTCAAAGGAAACATTCCTTCATTTTTAAAAATAAAATAATCTGCATTCAAAGATTTTGAAAATTTGCGTGCCACACTCGGGAAACGAACCGGCTAATTCGAAAAAAATAACACCCTGTACTTTTATGGCGCCAATCGATAGGGTCAATCATAAAGATCAAATCCCTCTAACAAACATGATAAATTGAATGAAAGGAAAACCATTAAATCTTAACTTATAAATTTGCTATCTCCGGTATTTAGAGTACTTTCCCTCCAGGTGGCATGCAAAAATTCCAACCTGTATAATAATACAGTAACGAAAGAAACCGGCCAAGTGCGAGTCGGACTCGCGCACGAAGGGTTCCGTACCATCATCTATACATTAGACAAAACGGCACAAAAATCACGTTTGTTGTATGGGAGCCCCCCTTAAATATTAATTTTATTCTGTTTTTAGTATTTGTTGTTATAGCGGCAACAGAAATACATCATCTTCTCGATCATCAAAATTTGATAATGACTTCTCCGGCTCTGGGCAGAGCAGGAGGGAGTGTCAGACTTTTACTGACTAAAACCCATCCATGTTCCTTCATCGCCCTTTGTGTTCCGGGGTTGCGGGATTGCCGGGGTTGCGGGATTGTTCGAAAGAGATACCGGGGCCCCGGAACACAAAAATAAGTGCTTTATGTTAGAAAAACGTAACTGATGATAAAAAGTGACTTTTTAGAAATTTTGTCTGTTTGTCTGTGTGTATGGTACGGCTTCACGCCAAAACTACTGGATAGATTGAATTGAAATTCAGCAAAAATGTTCTTTGTAAACCAAGGAAGGCTGGCTACATATTATCACGCCGTATGTTATAGGAGGTAAGCAATATTGATTTTAAAAGGTTTTTGTTCGTAATTGAGTGAACAAAATGACATGTTATAAGCTATATTACGTGACGCAGATGAAGTTGCGCGGGTCAGCTAGTAAGTAAATAAAGTAGAAACACATTTTTGGACTCATAAACATCCTCTGCCGAAAAATAATTTCCCCTTTGCACACTTTAGGTATGTAAATATTGACCGATTGTAATATCAACACACGAATCGTTCGTATTACCTAATTGATACGGCATATAATAGTTAAATCACAGTGTACATAAGTAATCTTGAATGTATAGAATGTTTGCTTTTGGTAGTTTATTCGAATTTACAACGTGTTAGAGATAATTTCCATGATGATTCGTAATAAGTTTACAAGTGGAAACATAAATAGAAAAAAACAGCCAAGTGCGTGTCGGGCCACGCGCAGTGTAGAGTTCTGTAGTAGCCCGTTATATTATTTTAGATTTTGTTTTTCAATGCAAGTCTTTACCCGTTATAAACAAGCAACTACTTCATCTTAGTCACTTTTAAGGATTTATTCTTTCGCGCACGTAGGTCGGATAACTAGCGTCGGAGTTATGGGAATCGCAAAATAAGTACTGGATTTACTTAGTGAAGGAGTAAAATGTGGTGTTCACTAGAAACTCTATAGTTAGGGTTTACAATAATACCACCAAATTATCAGTAAGTAGATGAACTCTAAGGCTACGTGTGCTCGCTGCCCGAAATAAGTGTGGACTGCTCGACACGGAACCTCTTAGCTCACGCTACGTTTATTAGTATATCACATTACTTACTCCTTCACTAAGTAAATCCAGCACTTATTTTATTTTAATAAACTTACTCCGAGTAAGTTTATTAAAATAAATTACAAGGAGCAAGAATGCCGACCGACCGAACCCGGAGACGAAAGAGTTACTGACTGAATTCTACATTTAAACAATTATTGAAAACTTGGGATACGGTCGGAGCGGCACTTACAAACTAAAAACTATACAAAGGTTTCTATAGCTAGGTAACGCAATACAAATAGCATAGTTAAACAATAAACACATTACAAACAGAACCGTCGGCATCTCAACAAAAATATCAAAGGCTATTACTCTAAATTCTTAAAACTAATATGAACAAGCTGCTGCCAGCTGCCAGCAGTTTAGCTTTTAGAGGGGGGGGGGGGACGCCCTACTGGAACAAAAATTTGCACATTAAGTTTAATAGTTCGTAAATGGAGCATTAGAGCATCGACAAATCGGTTTTAGCAACCCCAAGTCATTTTAAAAGTCCTATTCTATTAACCCCACACGATGGGGAAGACGATGAAAAAAATAATTATTCCCACTTCACATGTAGGGAAGCTACCCTAAAAAAATATTTTTCAAAATTTTATTTTTCCATTTTGTCGACGTAATTGATATAAATAAAATAAATAAATATAAATTAAACTTTATTTCAGACTGAAGTCCATAGTTTTGTTAGTATTAGCAGAGCTATTGCACTCCGTGTGTAGGCATGAGATACAATTACTTACCGCTTCGCGCATATTGAATATGCAAGCTTTCTAGGGCTGTCGCGCTCCAGCCGTGCGTAACTGACTTTGCGTCTTGTACCTACCTACTCGTACTTCGTGTTTGTTAACTGACTGATTTATTGATCATTAATCATTACTAGTGAAAATGACAAGCCGGATAAACTGTTGCTGTTAATAAATGTAGAAAAAAAATGTCTTTTTTATATAAATTTCACTGCTCCATGTCCATGCTTCCTATCAGAGTTTATTTTAAAATTACCTATTTGTTAGATTTCGCGTTTAGCTGCTATAAAATTTAATAAGTAATCGTAATTTTAGAGAAGGCAAGATATATATGAGACATTATAATAGAGTAAAACAATTTTATTGTAATTATAAACGTTTTAATTAACATTTAAATAATAATACATTAAAATACAAACATGTTGGTAGTATTTTATTTTGAGTACTTGAGGCAACCCTACCGACTGACCATTAAGCAGTGAGACGCCGAATAAAATACGCTAACGCGTGGCGTCAAGGCACAATTTAGATCGAGCGGGCCCAGTTTAGGTATTTATAATGTCGGCTTTCTTCAAGATCAAAGGAGTGCAACTTCTGTACGTACTAGTACTATTATCTATTGTGGTATTAGTAACAATGATACTTATACTTATACTTAGTAGGTACTAAGTTAGTATTGTTAGTATCCTAGTAATAATGAACAACTTAACTTAAGTATATATTTGTTAGTAACAATGAAAACTTATAAACTATGTTAGTAAAATATATGATGATATACACACCTCTACAAAATTACAGCGTTCTAGTACTAACCGTCTCTTAGCAAAACCTCGGACAGACAGACGTTCGAGTTTCTTGATAGGACGAGTTCCTTGATAGGACAACGGAACCCTAAAAAAACACCCGGTATTTTTTTTTTGTTTGACTACGGATATTGAGAAAAAATATACGGCACCGCATCGTTTTTTTTTAAATATTGAAAATGAACTCTGAGACTGTATCCTAATCAAAGCGATTGGTTATGCGATTACGTAATCCTCGTGTTTATGTTATTTTTTTTTCCCCGTGACCTACAACCAAATAAATAAAGCAAACATTTACATGTGATCAATCATCTGTATCTATACTATTAATATTTAAAGAGGAAACATGTGTATCTGAGTATGTAATAAATAAACATTAAAAACTACTGGTACGATTTGAAAAATTCTTCCAGCAATGGATAGCTACATCATCAAAAAGTAACATAGGCTATATTTTATCCCCGTAATCCCACGGGAACGGGAACTACGCTGATGAAACCACGTCACGTCCGCTAGTCACAAATATAAATGTTCGGAAAACCGGAACGCGCCGCGCCGCCCGCCGTTCTCCCTGAGTTGACATCTTTATGAGATAACTAGCTGACGTCCCGCGGTTTCACCCGCGTAGTTCCCGTTCCCGTGGGAGTACGGGAATAAAATATAGCCTATAGCACTCACGAATAGTGTAGCTTTCTAATGGTGAAAGAATTTTTGAAATCGGTTCATTACTTCCGGAGATTACCCCCTACATACAAACTTACAAACAAATGTTACCTCTTTATAATATTAGTATAGATGATGCTCTTTTTCATCATCATTCTCCATATGTGTGATGGGCAGTGTGAATACCAACCCGTATCACAATTTATTTAGGACTACATGATGAGTGATGGAAATTAACATTACATAACATCACGCCTGTAATCCCCGAAGGGTTAGGCAGAGGTATACCTAGTAGTACACCCACATTTCGCCAGTTATGTTTAAGTCCCAGGTAATAGGGGACTGAGCCGTGTGGTATCCGGCAGAGTAGAATAGAACCAACCCATTACACTCACGGGTGTCGTATAAGGCGACTAATGTCTGAGGCAGAACACCTTGCGCCTCCGTAGACCAGAGAATGGGCAGCAGCGTTTTCTGTTAGTCTTTCATCACTGCGATCTCCAATCCGCCTGCCAAGCGTGGAGATTACGGCAATTTCCTCCCATCATGGGAGAGGCTTATGTCCAGCAGTGGACGTTATGGGCTGTTGTAGTAGTAGTAGTAGTAATAGGGGGAGAGCCTATTGCCATCAACCAGGCACAAATGAAGACTCCGTGGCTGCTACTGAGAAATTCCTGATGGAAAAATCCAATAACACTTTGCCCGACCTGAGAATCGAACCCAGGACCTCATGCTCAGTAGTCACGCTTGCAACCAATCGACCAACGAGGCAGTCATTTATTCGGCAGTTATTTGGGATCAACGCAGTATTTATCTTCTTCCACGTTTCTCTATTAGTCCGAATCTCAAAAGTTACTCATTTACATTATTTTTTCATATAGTTTTTCATTTTTTTTTGGTAGCAGTTAAGATGAGAATAGCGGTCATTGCCCTTTCCCTAATATCTCTTCGTGCGAACCAAAACAATTAAACCATGTATCGTTTTTCATTACAAAAAATGTTGAAGATCACGACAGATGACGATTCAAGACTTGAACAGGCTAATTTTTGGTTTTCAAAGTTAAGAAGTTTAATAAAATTAAATGTAGGTGGGTCAATGACCGCTATTCTCATCTTAACTGGCACCAACTATAGCCATAATAATTATCATCTTTCAAAGTCCACAGTGGTCCACAACAATGATACATTTTACTGTACATCAATAACTTGCGAACGTCACACGAAGAAGCTCTGACGCACGGAATACAAATATAGGGCCTTTTTATACCGTGAAATAAAACTAAAGATCCTGTAACGATAAGGATAATTCTATAAACAGTAATTCTGCTCTCGTAAATGAAAACACAGTAACTCCGAAAATGCCATTTTGTAAAAAACGCGGTTAAAGTTTAATTGTTTAATCGTTTTTAACCGACTTCATGTTATACTTATAAACAAAGCATTTAAGATAGGTTGAAAATTACATTTTTATATGCTGTAAAATGAACAAAGCTTTAGTTTAGAGTATTAAGATCTAATAATGTATTGTTTTTTATTTAATAAAAATCAGTTAATATCTTAAAAAATAGGAACATATTTTTTTTTATTTTTTTTTTAAATAAAACCCAGTAACTGAATGGTTACTGTGGTCTAGGTTAATTTTACACGTTACTGTGTATTATTAAAGACAGGAACTCTAGTGATAATACGACACAGTAACTGTATACATACTGGGTTGAAACCTAATAATAGTGGGCTTCAATTACCTAACTGAATACCTAGTTAGTGAAGATGCTGTATTTAAGACTAATTTATGGTTATAAAATCTAAAATGCAATATTAAGTTTCTTAATATACTGTGTTCTATGTTAACCTTTTTAATTTTTGTATGATTCCTCAAAATAATAATTAAGTACCCTTGTTTTGTCTTAAAAGACATGAAATTAAACAATATAACCACTAAGTTAATATTTTTTGTAATCGACTAGAAGTAAAATCACGTTTTTATTCTTAATTTAATTGCTAAATTTGAGATCATTTTCTTATTAGGTATTTTTAAGTGTTCATTAATGTTATTAATCTATGGAGATACAACGACACGATGAGGAGATAGTGAGATCAAGTTTAATATTAAGTAATTGTCGTTTGCCAGTATTATTTTATAATTACTTTGTTAGGTAAGGCACACAATTTCTATTCTCTTCCTCTTCTCACACACTATTCTCTACATTTCTTTTTCATTTCTCCTTTTGCAGGTCTGCTGGCAGAAGTTTCTTAAGAAATAAGCAGTTCCTATGTAGGTTCTCATATTTTTAATGTATTTTCCTCTGTTGCATACTGTGTGTACATAAATAGTAAATAAATAAGACGCCGCCGCCGTTTCAACGTTCTGCCGTTTTCTTGTTCGTAGATATTATATAAAAAAGTGGTTGAAATGATGAACGTATTTGAAAATAGGGATTAATATTAACAGACTGACCCAAACAACTATACATTTTTGTATTTGAGATAGATAAACAATTCTGCTAGGTAGGATACATTATTATAAATACCTACACGGGGGCAGGAGTGATTTTTGCGCAGATTGTAGAAAGCCCGTAACCTCTTTGTAGTACCATCGTGCGAAATCGGGGTGTGTCGCTAGTCAAAAATATCGTTAATCATTGCAGAAATATCCAAACGCCTAAGTAAAAGTTCATAGCAATATGTCATTAGTTTGCAGTATTCTACACTATTGACGTAGGAGTTACACGAATATACACTGTTTCAAGCTTTCACGGTTTAAAACTAAACTTATATTGTCACTTACGGGATATCTTCAGTGATAAGTCATTGTTTTGAGCTCCCGATATTTCGACGCTGTTGCAAGCGCCATGATCGCGGGTTGACAATATCGGGAGCTCAAAACAATTACTTATCACGGAAGATATCCCGTATGTGACAATATAAGTTTACACGAATATATTTTCAGGATTGTTAATCACAGTATCATAATTACTGGGCTTAAGATGCCTGCAGTTTTAATATTTATTTAAAAAATACATAGCTTAGCCACAGCAACTATTGATTTACTGGGTTTTAAGCTAACTTTTCATGCTGCCGAGGTAAGAGAAGCCCTTTTACCTCGGTAGCATGAATAATAAACTCAGTATTTTTTTGTCGAAGACATATTATCGTTTTTAATGAAGTTTTTGTGCCAGTTGGAACCCACAATTTGATGAATTATATTCCACATCACTTTTTGAAAACGAATCACGAAAAAATCGGAATGCTTGAGCCTGTTCCAAAAACTACAGCACGAGGTGTTAGTGAGCAAAGAAAATCCGGTATAATTATGAAACTGGGACCTCTCATGCCTTCAAATAGACTCTTGTTCTGGCATTGCCTGAGATTTGGCCGTCAATTTACGTACTAATGATGATGATGGTTGTGACTATCTCCTTGAAGCGCAAACTCATCGATATGTATATATCTTGCCTGTCCTAACCTATGGTGCTCAGACCTGGTCGCTCACCAAATCACAAAAGTCCCGCCTTGGAGTCTGCTAAAGAGCAATGGAGCGTAGCGTTCTGGGTGTAAACAGAGCTGATAAACTACGGAACACTATGCTACGCTCAAAAATAGGGTTCATAGACGTAGGCAAAAAGGCTGCGATGCTCAAATGAGATTAGGCGGGCCACGTGAGCTGCATGCACGACGACCGCTGCGCAAAGATCTCAACACGATGGGTGCCTGAGGATGGACGGCGCCGCCGAGGCCAGCCTAGAAAGAGGTGGCGAGATGATTTAGACGTGCATCACGAGGGTTGGTTCGAGTTGGCGCAGGAGAAGAGTACCTGGCGGGGAAGATGCTAGAGAAGATTCTCGCTACCCGCATCGTCCGGCACTTAGAGGCAGTTGGCCCGAACTTGTCGGACGCCCAGTTCGGTTTCCGGGCAGGGCGTTCGACAGTGGACGCCATCTTGCGCCTTAAGGCTGAGGCGAAGGATGCAGTTGCTCAGGGTGGGGTGTTGTTGGCGGTGTCTTTAGACATCGCCAACGCGTTCAACACCCTGCCATTCAGCTGCATCGAGGAGGCGCTCCGCTACCATCAGGTGCCCGTCTACCTGAGGCAACTGGTAGCAGACTACCTGCAGGGTCGGTTCGTCTGCTACGAGGGACGCGACGGCCAAGTTGTGCGCAGGGCCATCACGTGCGGTGTTCCACAGGGGTCGGTCTTGGGTCCACTCGTGTGGAACATTGGCTACGACTGGGCCTTGCGCTGTTTGCTCTCCCCGGGGCAGGGCGTCATTTGCTACGCTGATGACACTCTCGTTACGGCCCGGGGAGGGAGCTACGAAGAAGCGGCACGCTCGGCCGTCGAGGTCGCGTCCCATGTCGTGGGGCGAATCGAGGCACTGGGCCTTAAGGTGGCGCTCGAGAAGACGGAGGCCCTGGTATTTTATGCGCCCCGACGTCGGCCACCGGCTGGCGCACACCTCACTATTGGTGGTGCGACAATAGCGGTGCGGGCAAGCATGAAATACTTGGGCCTTGTCCTAGACCGGAGGTGGAACTTCGGCGAGCACTTTGCTCAGCTTGCGCCGAAGCTGATCGGCACGGCGTCCGCCCTCAGCCGGCTGTTGCCAAACCTGGGTGGACCAAACGTCGTTTGCCGACGGCTTTACACGGGGGTGATCCGCTCGATGGCGCTCTACGGGGCTCCGGTGTGGGCGGAGTCCCTGTCTGCCCAAAATAAGGCTCTTCTGCGAAGACCGCAAAGAGTCATGGCAGTCAGGGTCATACGCGGATACCGCACCGTATCTTCGGAAGCGGCGTGCGCCCTTGCGGGCACGCCCCCGTGGGATCTGGAGGCGCAGGTGCTCGCCGAGGTCTATTGGCGTGGCGCGGACCTGCAGGCGGAGAGTGGCAGACGCCCGCCGCCTGAGTTGGTCACGAGGTGGCGTAGGGAGGCCCAAGCCCAAACCCTGCGGATTTGGAGGGTGAGGCTGGAGACGCCCAGTGCAGGACACTGGACAGTGGGGGCTATCCAGCCGATCCTGGAGGAATGGGTGCGGAGGCGACACGGGACGTTGTCCTTCCGTCTGGTGCAGGTGTTGTCAGGGCATGGCTGCTTTGGCAAATACCTGCACAAAGTGGCTAGACGGGAGGCGACTCCCGTGTGTCACCAGTGCGGCTGCACCGAGGATACGGCGCTTCACACTCTCGAGCATTGTCCTGCTTGGGTGGTGCAGCGCCGTGCTCTCGTAGCAGCAATCGGGGCAGACCTCTCCTTGGCGGCCGTGGCCAAGGCCATGGTCGACAGCAGGGGGGCATGGGAGGCGGTGGCGACCTTTTGCGAGGATGTCGTCTCGCAGAAGGAGGCGGCGGAGCGCGTCAGGGAGGAAGACTCCCTCGCTGACGCGATTCGTCGCAGGAGGACAGGGCGGCGGAGGAGGCGCCATGGCGACCTGATGCCGCCCTAAGAGGTGCCTGCGGGCGATAGATCGGGGAGTCTATCGTCATTGCTTTGCACGGCCCTCACGAGTGGAGGCGATGTCTCAGGTGAGCCCGGACATCGCCAAAGGAGTTTGGTGCCCGGAGACGGGCAGCGCTGGATGGGTCGCGAACGTCATGCGTAGCAGTTCTCGCGGCCCGTCCGCAAAGGCGACAGTAGGCTCACGGCGGTGTTTTTTAGTGGGTGCAAGCCCCACATAACCAAACCGTCTCCCCGGACGGTGCGGTATGCGTTAGGCATTTTTCACCGCAAAAAAAAAAAAAAAAAAAAAAAGGCGAAGAGTACCTGGAAGGATATGGGGCCATATGACTATTTTTAATGTTTTTATTTCATTTGTTGCATTATTTTTCATAAATTTAGAAGTATATTTATATGTTGTTAACAATATTTTTTAGTTTGTTAACTTATTAAGATCTTCTGTTGTCTGTTGTATGACATCTGACCATAGATAATACACTAGCATCTGGGGTTTGTTTTTTCATAGAGAAGGGTTTCTCCGAAGGGAGAACTTCAAGTGTAATAGAATCAATAAAATAATCGAATAAATTGAAATAAAAACTATACTTAATTAGTTTTTATCGACCACTATTACAATTCAGTTTATATTTTTCGACACAAAATACGCAGTAAGATTAAACGAATAAACACAGTCCAAAGCTTTCAGTTATTTTAATTTGATTTTGATTAGAATAAAGTGGAATTGAGTTAGGTTTTCACTTAAAAAAAACCCCATTTTCCGAATCAAAACCCTGTGAAATAATAATGACAAGCAACTAAACAGGACACCGAAAACGCCTTAGTTTCAGAAAATAAAAGTTTACTTAGAACCACAGTATTTGAAAAAGCCGTGTTATAGCCAAGCAAAACATATTTATAAAAATTCATGAACACATGATACAGCACAGTAAATAGTAATTTACTGTGTTCAAACCTAAAAACTCTAACGCTCTGTGTTTTTTATTAAAAACTAGCGGACGTTTAAACTAGTCAATAAGACAATAGAAGGTACGAGTGACAATTTAGTTAATCTCGTCAACTTCGAGGTATCTTCTAGCTCTCAATCAAATAACTGTAAAAAAGGTGCTGAGCAGAATTCCTTAAAATTGTTTCACCAGAATATTCAGGGACTTTCTTCCAAAGAACTAGAAATAGAACTATTTTTAGAAAAAACTAAGTTTGATATTATCTGTTTTACTGAACATTGGATGAAAGATTATGAAGTAATGCAAATAAATTATGAGAATTACAATGTGAGCAGTTGCTTTAACCGAAAATCTAAGATGCGTGGGGGTTCATTAATCCTAGTAAAAAATTGTATTAAATCTAAGTCTCGTAATGATATAGTCGATCTATCGGTTGAACATAGCATTGAATTGTCTTGTGTTGAGCTAGATAAGCATGTAATAGTGTGCGTTTACAGACCCCCTAATTACCTGAACTATTCTATCTTTGAGTCAGTAATGGAAGATGCTTTGGCAAAACTTGTAACTGGTAATAAACCAATAATTATCTGTGGTGACTTTAATGTCAATATCATAGAGAATAATGTGAATAGCAGTAGATTCTTAAGTCTCTTTAAATCATTTAACTTGTCAAATGTGTTTTCAGAACCAACTCGAATTACGACAAATACTGCTACTTGTATCGATAATGTTTTTTGTTGCTGCGATTACATAAATAAATCCATCGTAAATTACCTGCCTTCAGATCATAGTGGACAGACGGTTACTTTCGCATACAATAGACAATTACAAAGAATTCAGATACAAACTAGACAAATAACACCCAGCAATCTAGACAAATTTAATAATAATTTAATTAGCAAGTTAAGTATACCGGGTCATATTAGAAACAATGCAAATGTATTTTATGAAGAATTCTTTTCGGTAGTGCACACCGAATTTAATAATACTTTAAAAAAGAAATCTAAAACTATTGGCCCAAAGTTTATTTTCAGTGACTGGGCAACACAGGGTATTCGGAAAAGTAGGGAACGATTGTTTGAGCTGTACGGCCTTAAGCCTTACATCAACACTGAAGCTTTTAATAAATATGTTGCTACTTACTCGAAAATTTTTAAAAACACTTGCAAGGTAGCCAAATCCTTATTCATTAGCAACAAGATTAAATCAGCCGACAACAAAATAAAAACGGTTTGGAAAATCATCAACAGTGAAACAAATAGAAATAAAAAACAAGGTAATGACTTCACACTAGAGACATCGCGTGGCCTTGTGAGCTCCAACAATGAAGTTGCTCAAGAATTTGTAAATTTCTTTACCAGTATCCCACTTAAAACTACAGAAGCCTTAAATTCCTCTCCCTTGCTCTCTATTGATTTATTGAAAGCGAACGTTTCAGCCTGTCCAAATGAATTTAAATTTCAGCATATAAACCCCATAACAGTCATAAAAGGTTTTAAGCAAATCAAGATCAAATTAACGGAAGATCTATGGGGTATGTCTATCAAAGCTTGCACCTCAATTATTGAGACTGTAGCGCCGTATTTAGCCTCAATATTTAATTTGTGCGTGGATCAAGGGGTCTTCCCGGATCTAATGAAATTCAGTAAGGTAATACCGCTTTTTAAATCCGGGGACAGTAAAGACACCAATAACTATAGGCCCGTATCCGTGTTGCCGGTTTTCAGCAAGGTGTTTGAAAAGATAATGCTCAATCAAATGCTTAACCATTTTAACACTAATAAAATATTACACGAGCAACAGTATGGTTTCACCAAAGGACGTTGTACAACTGACGCCGGTGTCACTTTATTAAAACACATATTTACTGCGTGGGAAGAGGCACAAGATGCCATAGGAATCTTTTGTGACCTTTCGAAGGCATTTGATTGCGTAAATCACGAAACCCTGATCTTGAAACTTCAGCATTACGGTTTAGGTAAACTTGCGCTCAGTTTAATAAAATCGTATTTGAATGATAGACAGCAGCAGGTACAAATAAATGGAGTCAACTCAATGGGTTTAAAAGTAAAAATGGGTGTACCACAAGGTTCGATATTGGGTCCCTTCCTCTTTTTAGTATATATTAATGACCTACCCCATCTATTTAACAACCATCCGCATATGGTGTTGTTTGCTGACGATACTTCTTTAATATTTAAAATAAACAGACGTGCCACTAATCTTGATGACGTAAATAACGCCCTACTGCAGGTCCACGATTGGTTTACCGCTAATAATTTAGTACTAAATGGGAAAAAAACTAAATGCATTAGATTTGCTCTACCAAATGTCAAAAGTAGTGATTGTGACATAATATTGAATCAAGAGAAACTAGAATTTTTCGATAAAACGGTTTTCTTGAGAATCACGCTCGACTCAAGGTTACAATGGGGTCCTCATCTAACATCTCTTGCAGGACGGCTAAGCTCAGCAGCATATGCTGTTAGAAAAATCCGTCAATTTACTGATGTTGATACCGCGAGGCTGGTCTATTTTAGTTATTTTCATAGTATTATGTCATACGGTATTTTACTATGGGGACGGGCTGCAGACATCGAGTCTATATTTATTCTTCAGAAAAGAGCCATCAGAGCCATTTATGAATTACGTAGACGCGATTCTCTAAGAGAACTGTTTAAGGAAATTAATATCATGACAGTACCTTGTCAAAACATCTATGAAAACATCATGTACGTTAGAAAAAATCGGTATTTATTCAGTAAGAGAGGGGACAGACACCACTATAACACTAGAAATAGGGACCAACTAGTTCAGCCAGGTTTCAGGCTTGCTAAAGTGGATTCATCTTTCATGGGGTACTGTTTGAAATGTTACAATAAAATACCTCCCCACATTCTTCAACTGAATGAGACGAAATTTAAATCTTGTATAAAACGCACACTATGTAGGCAAGCATATTATAAGTTGGGGGATTACATTGATGATAAAAATGCTTGGCTAAATGCTGGTCCTGCTCCACAACCATAGGTGGGGGGGCAAACTAATTGTTTGTACTGGTCGGGCATTATTTGAGTCCATCGACACGTAAAGAAGAAGATGAAGAATTGATTCCCAAGTTAATGTATTGTGGAAGCTGCAGAAGATTGTAAAAATATACTTGCATTGTATAGATTCCAGTTCTTAGTATTATATAATTGCATAGCACATGTGTGAGTACTTTGTACTGTTCAGCCACCATTTACATTTATTTATCTTTCATTGACTTGAATATGCCTTGGTGACTGAGAGAATGTCATGCTCACTTAAATGTCTCGCTGATGGTGGCGGGTGTGTCGGGTCATTTAGTTCCCTTCAATATGGTTGAGTTGAATGGCGCCGGTACATGCGTCATGTCTGTGAACGGGCGCTGTCAGTTGGGACTGGTCATCTCTTAGCTGCCAAGGTTCATTTTAATTACTATAATCATACATTTTTAATCTAATCTTTCACTCTGGATGCTCTTAGTGTGCACGTCTTTCTACATCGTTCTCACATATATGTATAATCTCAAAATTAATGATGTAACCAAGATTTTGTAACAATATTTTGATTTTAAAAGAGTGTCCTGGAGTTTCTTGCCCATTCTTCTCCATAGAGATCTACGCTAGGGAATGGGCAACTACAGTACTTTCTCAAGTTATTATGCCTTGTGACTGGGACTGTAGCTTTGATTTTCTTTTTTGTATTTTTGACTTTCAAAAGTGCCGTAATGGTCTAATTGAAATAAATGCTTTGAGTTTGAGTTTGAGTTCGTCCCGCGGTTTCACCCGCGTAGTTCCCGTTCCCGTGGGAGTAAGGGGATAAAACATAGCTTATGTTACTTAGGGTGAATGTAGCTTTCTAAAGGTGAAAGAATTTTTGAAATCGGTTCATTACTTCCGGAGATTACCCCCTACATACAAACTAACAAACATATAAACTTACAAACAAATGTTACCTCTTTATAATATTATTAAGTATGATGATTGATTTTTAACAAAATACTGTGTTTTGTCTATCATAATAATATCTCCATAACGGTGGTAGATACAGATAAACCGAAAATATTCCCGGATAGCGCTCGGTCTACTTATTACAATAACCAAATACACGCTTAAACACAGTAACTGAAGTTACTGTGTTTTCATTTACGAGGGCAGAATTGCTTTTCTGAAGACAGTACGTACCTACGGACTACGGAGATCCCATACATACTAATGCGTCATACACTGATCTTGTTTGTGAAGTTTCTCAGAAACTACTGTGTTCTTTCTGTTGCCGATTTTTGTTGATTTATGATACTTCTTGGGAGTTGAAAAGAAAGAAAGAAAGAAAAGATATTTATTTGGCTTAAGCCGCAAGTGTACACAACAAAATAAAAATAAAAAAATAAATAAAAAAAAACTTAAAAATACACAATAAAAAACAAAACTAATCAGAAAAAAGTTGCTTACGTAGTATCCGCTTTAATAATAATAATCCGTGTAATTTTCCATTTTTTTTGTGGTTACGAGTCATGTCGCTTGCCTAACCATCTTTTGGCAAAAAATCAACCAAATCGTACCCTAAATGACAAAAGTTAAATAAAAACGTCAGAATTTCAAGCAAAAACTGCAGAATTTAATGTTAAAATCGTAGTTTTTTACCTTTATTATCGTCACGTGTAGGAAAAAACAATTGTTTTTCATAAAAACCTGTAATTTATTTCATCTCAGTTTCATAAAATAAATCTTTTGGTTGTCTTTAAAAGATGGCTTTTAGCGATAGCGCCAGCCGTGTGGTATCCAGCAGAGTAGAATAGAACCAACCCATTACACTCACGGTCGTGTCGTATAAGGCGACTAATGTCTGAGGCAGAACACCTTGCGCCTCCGTAGACCAGAGAATGGGCAGCAGCGTTTTCTGTTAGTCTTTCATCACTGCGATCTCCAATCCGCCTGCCAAGCGTGGAGATTACGTCAAATTCCTCCCATCATGGGAGAGGCTTATGTCCAGCAGTGGACGTTATGGGCTGTTGTTGTTGTTGTTTAGCGATAAGACCGCCCATTGTGTCACCCCTTGTACGTTTTACTTTTTTTGTATCTGTAATTTTAATGGTGTACAGTACATAATAAAGAGTATTCTATTCTATTCTATCTTTTATCGTGATATTTACCGTCATTGATCATGCCAGAAACTAAAGATGAATTAAAGTTAAAGTACTAAAACAAATGACATTCCAAATATGCTAACGATAGACATGATAAAGACCCCATAGATGGGTCGGGGGGCTTTCGGGACCAGGACCGCAGTCCCGGATTCCCCCTAAATATTTTTGAGTGGTATTTTGGGACCACAAGAAAAAAAAATTACAGTACAGTAAGATGATCGGATATTGTGATCAACAATTACATGAATTTATTATTGAAGTGAAACTTCTCTAAAGACGAGGTTTTCGAAAAACAAAAAATAAAAAAAGTTGCTCTACTTGTATCGAAATGTAATAGTTTTCATCGTCCCACAAGCCCACGGCCCATTAGGATTATACTAGTAACATGCCATTCTACTATAAAGGGTGTGTGGGTCCGTAGCGAAGCCGAAAAGCACTTGTTCTCCTCTTCATTCATTGCGATATTTTTTTTTTGTTTTGGACCATACCTGGGAACCTACTATAGGTAGTGTATTCACGGAGACGAGTTAGTATAGCGCCTTCTCTATCACACATTTTAATACAAATGAAAAAGACAAAAAAGCGTTTTTTAGGGTCAGTGGGCGTTAACAATACCTTAGAAATGCAAATGCGCGTTCACACTGCGCTTCTTAAAAGTTCACTTAGTTTATACCTGCGGCTTCATCTGTCATAGTTTAGAGCCATATATTAAAATTGTGTGAGTGAGATAGCGCTCTACTAACTCGTCTCCATGAATACACTATAGTTACGGAGATATTGGAGGTCAAAGTTACAACTTTTTACCAAGTTTTTAAATAGGTACTAGTTTTAAGGTCATAAATTTACTTTAAATACCTCCATAACTCTTTACTATTAAATGCCTCAATCAGCACAATGTTTTGAGTGCGTTGCATTGAGTTTTACCGTAAAACGTGATTTTTCACCCCAAAAAAAGTCGTTTCCCGACAATAATTTTTGCGTAAAGTTACTTAGTTTGATGTACAGAATGCTTGGTTGACAGTTTTGTGAAGGGTCCGTTTACACCCTGTTTAGCATGATCATCATGAGCCTATAACAATGTTCCCACTGCTGGGACACAGGCCTCCTCTCTATGAGAGGGAATGGGCTGTAATCCACCACGCGGGCCCAGTGCGGATTGGTTTATTGGTTAGTAGATGTCACGTGTCTTTGATTTTTTGGTTCTAGAACAATGCCGCTTTCCTCACGAGTATTCCTTAACCGTTTTTGAGAGCAGTGGTGATGAAATAAATTACACAAAGTAATGCGCCTGCCTGGGTTCGAACCCACGATTTACTCTTGACTTACTTCGTAAGTCGGGGCCGCCACCACTGGGCCACCGCTGCTCCATCCTCCCTGAAAATTTTGAAATACTGTGATCTTAAGATGTTTTCAACATATCACGAATACAGGTCACAGAACTCTAATTGCGTTGGAATAGTACATTGTTCACCGAGAGGAGAAAGTGACCGATTACCGTCGAGGGTGTCGTTTGAAGCCCGAGCCGTAGGCGAGGGCTTTAAAACACCCGAGAACGGGAATCGCACTTTCTCTCGAGTGATACATAGTGCTTTATACTACACCTACGAGGAAAATAAAAAACCCAAACAACACACAAATTGGAAATGGCGCCAATGGCGTCTGCAATTTTCACATGTTCTTTTTTCAAATTGTTTATCCTGCCGCCGCAGGGTCGCACTGCCAGCCCGACACCATCCAACACACAGCTAGTGGCCAGTGTCATTTTGCGAACTTGGAGATAAAAACTCACTGTAAAAACTTTTTGGTTTTTGATATTTAGGTTACCGGCGCATAGTCTTACCCAAAATTAAAAAAGAAAAACCACGTAAGAAATGGATTTTCATACACTTTTCTCTCCCGCTCAGATGCGTTTTCTCCCCGCATATTTGTTCGATATGCAATGACGTACTTTCTACCGTAAATTTGATAAAGTATCAAGGTACTTTCCAAGCAGGTGTAGTATAAAAAAAACATTAATTACGTGATATTATGTACTCGTATAATTTTTATAAACACATGTCATGCATAGTTTGCTCCGTCATTGCAAATGGTAAACAAACATTTTTGCGAGCTTTATTTATTTAATTTTATTTCTTGATAGACAACTTCCGCTCGGGCAATGGAGGAGAGTGGAGAAAACCAACAACAAAATATCGCGCCTGTAAGCCCAAAAGGGTCAGCAAGAAGTGTATCTAATAGTACACCCACATTTTGCATCCTGGCACCCTGAATGCACGAAAAAGTTCACATAATAAAAAGTACAGAGTCGGAGTTAATGCCATAGGAATTTTTTACCAGTCAACCTTTGGGTGATGCAGAGACAAGCAGTGGTAGGTGTACATCTGAAAATAATTTAATAAATACTAAGGTAAACTACAAGGATATATCCTGCTATAGGTTATCCTGCTGCAGTTTTTGCTGACATTGCTTTGGGGGATGAAGTTGTGTATGGAAAATCGTCTGTTTTAAATTAAGGATCTTAAAATTTTGTATTTAGGCTGATGATTAAAAATTAATTTATACGTGTCTTTGCGTTTTGCATAATTCCACCCCCGAAGGTTTACAAAAGGGGATGAAGTTTTGTTTGGAAAATCGACAGTTTTAAAGTAAATATCTTCAAATTTTGTGTTTAGGCTGATGATTAAAAAATAATTTACACGTGTCTCAGCGTTTCTCATAATTCTACCCCCGAAGTGTTAAAAAGGGGAATGAAGTTGTTATTAAAAAGTCCTTAATTTTCGAAGTAAAAATCACTTAATTTATTATCTAGGCTTATTATTATCTATGATTATTATTATTTAGGCCGGTTATCCTGCTGCAGTTTTTGCTGACATTGCTTTTTTTTTGGATGGGAAATCATCAAATGACCCTTCCCGCTCTGGGTGGAGCGGAAGGGAGTGACTTAGTGACTAAAACCCATCCATGTTCTTTCTTAGCCCTTTATGTTCCAGGGCTGCGGTATCTCTTTCAGACAGTCCCGCAGCTTGTGCTGTCGTCCTAGGAATTAAACCTTTTTCGCAATCGATTGTTGTCTGTAATGATTAACTGACTTTGTCATTTTCAAAATATGGTCGTTTGAGAATTTAAAAAATATACATTTTAATTAGTTTAAATGTTATTTGTATTACCTACTTAGTAGCGGTAAGAGGTTCCTTAGCACATGTCATGGGAGGGCTCTGGGCTATCTAGATTCACATGGTTGTACAACAAGGACATTGAAACTGACCGGAGCCGAATCCGTGTGGTCAGGCCTTACCGCCCTTTGACGGTATTGACACCCTCACACTGTGTGACTTCAAAGGTGACACGCGCGTGCGTCATTTGTTGTCTGAGCGTGACTACCGTCGCGTAGCGGTGACTCCCGGCAAAAACTTATATCATTTTTTTACCGCAACACACGTGTACCTACTTGTCATGACTCCGGGCCATCTCGATTCACGATGTTGACACGGACATCGAGACGAACTGGAGACCGGATGACTCTGACCTTGTAACGCTCCGATCGTAACACAACAACAGCCCATAACGTCCACTGCCGGACATAAGCCTCTCCCATGATGGGAGGAATTTGCCGTAATCTCCACGCTTGGCAGGTGGATTGGAGATCGTAGTGATGAAAGACTAAGAAAACGCTGCTGCCCATTCTCTAGTCTACGGAGGCGCGAGGTGTTGCCTTTTTTTTTTTTTTCGGATGTGAAATCATCAAATAACTCCTCCCGCTCTGGGCGGAGCAGGAGGGAGTGTCAGACTTTTACTGAGTAAAACCCATCCATGTTCCTTCATCGCCCTTTGTGTTCCGGGGCCACGGTATCTCTTTCGAACAGTCCCGCAACGCGAGGTGTTGCCTTAGACAATAGTCGCCTTATACGACACCTGTGACTGTAATGGGTTGGTTCTATTCTACTCTGCCGATCGTAAACTCATTTGTTTTACCCGTAGTCGCTTCTGCAACAAGCATGTCACTTTAGCGTGTTGTCTGGGAGCCAATGCGGGCCGTATAGGTTCTCAATGTTGTACAACACGGACTCTAAGACGAACCGGAGCCTAAAAAGCTCTGACCCAGATCCATGTGGTCAGGCCATAATTATTGTGAATGTGCGTAACAAAAGAACTATGCAATGAGTAAAAAAACTTCTGTTACTTTTACAAATGTTTTGATGATGCAACACGTAGTTTCATCCACTTTTAGGCGCTTTAGGCTCTACATAATAGCTTTCTCATTGAATTGCGCTGTTCATAATAATCACATAACATCACACCATTCATTCCCGAAAGATATGTACACTTGGCCGTGTGGTATCCGGCAGAGTAGAATAGAACCAACCCATTACACTCACGGGTGTCGTATAAGGCGACTAATGTCTGAGGCAGAACAACTTGCGCCTCCGTAGACCTGAGAATGGGCAGCAGCGTTTTCTGTTAGTCTTTCATCACTGCGATCTCCAATCCGCCTGCCAAGCGTGGAGATTACGGCAAATTCCCCCCATCATAGGAGAGGCTTACGTCCAGCAGTGGACGTTATGGGCTGTTGTAGTAGTAGTATGTACATGCACTTCTCAAGTGTATGTACACTTCTACCTAGTGCATTCGGTTGCAATAACGATGCTTGCAAGAAACGCATCTTGGATGTAGTGACTTGCGTTTCTCACAAGCATCATTGTTGCAACCGAATTTATTCGTTAGTAATTATCAATCAAAAGTTAGCGATTTTGTCGTTATCTCTGTCGAGACTGCCGGGCGTATTTACAGGGTCTTTTGAATCGTCGAAACAGAGACAACAATAAAATGAAGCTACAGTCCCAGTCACAAGGCATAATAGTTGGGAAAGTACTTTTTTTGCCATTCCAAAGTGTAAAATCTCTATGGTGAAGAATGAATATTGCCATCCTTCGGACACAATCCCAAAATCTGTGGCCGTTACTCAACAGTTGCGCTTGCGATCACCAGGGCAACGAGGCTGAACATTCATGTTAGCAAATCCAAGTAGTTGTAAGACGTCATGACGTGATTACTTATTTTCAGGGTTCCGTAGTCAACTAGGAACCCTTATAGTTTCGCCATGTCTGTCCGTCCGTCCGTCTGTCCGTCCTCGCTTAATCTCTGTGACCGTTAGCATTAGAAATCTGAAATTTGGTACCAATATGTATATCAATCACGCCGACAAAGTGGTAAAATAAAAATTGGAAAAAAATGTTTTATTAGGGTAGCCCCCCTATATGTAAAGTGGGAAGTGTTTTTTTTTTTAAATTTCAACCCTAACGTGTGATATATTGTTGGAAAGGTATTTAAAAATGAATAGGGGTTTTCTAAAATCATTTTTTGATAATGTCAATAATTTCGGAAATAATCGCTCCAAAAGTAAAAAACAATGTGTCCCCCCCCCTCTAACTTTTGAACCATAAGTTTAGAAAATATGAAAAAAATCTGAAAAGTAGAACTTTATAAGGACTTTCTAGGAAAATCATTTTGAACTTGATGGAAACAACAGTTTTTGTACAAAAAAGACAAAAAGTTGTACAAAATAATTTCTGGACTAAGTTTGTAGTATATTCGTATATGCAAGTATTTTTACATAATGGATACCCACCTTTAAACTCATAAGTGGGAACACTTATTGTGACGGACGGGAAACTACGGAACCCTACACTGAGCGTGGCCCGACACGCTCTTGGCCGGTTTTTTTTTTTTCACGATCATATAGCCAAAACAAGAAAGTGTGCGTACTTGCGTACATACATTTGCTTTCAGAAAAATAGGCATTCAAAACTCATAATCATTCTGCTGCCCTTATACCAATTTATTTCTATTTATCTAATAACACGCTTTTTCAGGGAAACAGGAGTTGGTCTCTCTACTGTCTTACGGACCAATTAATATTCTATCTACACTAATATTACAAAGAGGAAAGATTTGTATTTTTGTGTGTATGTTTGTAATGAATAAATTCAAAAACTCCTGCGCCGATTTCAAAACTTCTTTCACCATTAGAAAGCTACATTCACCTTGAGAAATAAAGGCTATATTTTATCCCCGTACTCCCACAGGAATGGGAACTACGCGTGTGAATCCGCGTGACGTCCGCTAGTTTGTTTATATACTTACGAAGAATTCAGAAGAAGAATTTCAGCGAAAGAATAATTCACAACATCATCGTTCTTCTGAACTTATCCTAATTTATTTGGCGTCAGCGTAGCATGTCTTCTTCTTCCATACTTCTCTATTACTCGTCAACTAATCAGACACGTCCTTTTTTGCCATATAATCCTTATTTATTTATTTATTTATGTACATATACAATTGTATACACAAAATACTTAACAGGACATTACATTAAGATAGAAGAGCACAAAGGTGCTTCTTATCTCATAAGAACTTTCTTCCATCAGACGTGCGAGAAGAAAATTGGATAAGAAATGTAGACACAGTGTGTAGAAAAGACAAAACAGGAAAACTCCTCCAGGAAATTATTCCAGTAGTCCTTCACACAGTCCATCCATCATTTCTTTGGTCTTCCTCCACTCCTATACCCATCCACATTCATACTCAAAACTTTCCTCACGACATTTTTCTTATTGCTCCGCAACACATGGCATATAAAGCCTTTAAAAAATAAACAAAAGATTAAGGGCCTTACCATACTAGCGGATTGCGAGCGTCTTCAAAGTGGAGCGGGCGCGCAACGAATATGAGGCCCTACTCTCTAACGTCCGTCCGTTCATCCGTCTCTATCCGTCAGTCTCGCGCACGTCTGCAGATGAGTGCGAGTGAGAGAGACGGACGGACGGACGGACGTTAGAGAGTAGGGCCTATGTATGTGTATGTACGTGCGTCCAACGGCCACACAGCGCACAAACACAATTTTCAATGCTAGGCTTTGTAGCCTAACGTTGATAATTGAGTGCACTTTCACGCTGCTATTCGCGGCCAATTCGTTGCGCGCCCGCTCCGTTTTGAAGACGCTCACAATCCGCTAGTGTGATAAGGCTCTGAACGTGCAGTGACGTCAATGCTGTATTGTAGGGTCATTAACACGTTAGCTGCGGCACCAATTTTTGCAAACTTTCCGTTCCTGCGGCACGAGGTATTATCGGCCCGCACCATGACCAGACGTTAGGGCGACACGCGGTCTATTAGACCCCACCTCCTTTAACAGACTAAAATCCATTTTCTGGCGCGAAATCAAAGATAAATGAAAAAGTTGGTCCTTATCGATATAGACAGTGAATTGATGAACCCTAATCTACCGTCGCCCCGGGATCTGATAGCTAGTTTAGGAATTATTGGCAAAACAAAGTATGGGATCTTATACACCTCGTAACGCACTGAAATAGGGTAAATTTTCGCTAAGATTAGTGATGGGAAAAATAATATCGACGCAACGATGTTTATCTATTTTTGTGTGAAAATCCTAATGCGGTTCACAGAATAGAAAAAAAAGAAAACCAGAAGTAGAAAAGAAACTATCCTATGTATTCTGCCTCGAGCTTAGGCCTGTCCGGTGATGTCACCCAGGCCTGCACGATCGAGGCTTCCAGGAGGAGCTCCCGGTCCAGCTGCTTCAGCGCCCAACGCGGACCACTCCGGGCCTGTTGGACCGGCGCGCTTGAGGTCTGGTTGGAGACGTCGAACCGGATGTACCGGTGGTCGGAATAGGTCTCCACCCCCTCCATAACACGCCAGTCAACGACACGCGGTGACAGAGCGGGGCTATCGTACGAAATGTCCACCACCGACTCGCCCCGCATCCGCACACACGTGGGGACAGAACCCCGATTTAGAACGACCAGGCCCTTCTCTAGGGCCCTGACTGACACAGGCTTACGTCATCATATATCGTGTAAAATTTACATAAGTCGAATCTAACACACTCTACAAACTTGGTGATTAAAAATAACTCTGTACATATTTTGTTGTTTTAACGTTTTAGTGTTGTTGTTATAGCGGCAACAGAAGTACCTACTTAATTTGAGAAAACTTCAACTATCTAGTTATCGCGATTCTTGAGATATCTGGTGACAGACAAACGGACAGACAGCGAAGTCTTAGTAATAGAGGGTCCTGTTTTTACCCTTTCGATACGGAACCCTAAAAATCGTTAGGTAATCTTTATTTACTTTCAAAACCTAGACAAAGAACTACTGAATTATCAATTAATTACCTACCTGTTTTGTCAACGGCTGCTTGACATTTTTTGTGGAGTTTTTTACTACCTACAAAAATATCAATTAAAAACTTACCTGTTTTGGTTCTGTTTCTGTATTTTTTAAAATTAACTTCTTCCGACATCGTTTCATGTTCTGCGATGTAAAAGGACGTGCTCTCCAATCGACGTGATGCACAACACTAGTCGCGGGAAGCTCGCGTTAGTTGCGGTACGAGGTCCGGGGGGATATGGGACGTTTTAGCCTCGTTCCGCATTGCATTAAAATTATATTAATTCAGTGCGGTACGAGGCCTAAGACATCCGGTACCAAGGTAGGTATACCACCTAGTCCGGGACCATTAGCGCATCTCAAATATACATTTATCTCTTTTCTACACTGGACCAAACCAAAGCTATGCCCTTCGCACGACAGAGATGTTCACTTGTTTCCTTGCCGCACCACAAGGAAGTTGCATGAGGGGTGATTTAGGCCTCGTTTCGCACTTAACGTGTTAAGAAGGGATCGATTAAGTTGAATAAATAAAGTGTAGGACAAAAGTGGATGACTTTCAAACTGAAAATAATCCTTATTTAGTGAACGGTTCTATTTATAGGATTGGTATTCATTTTATTAAGGACATTCACAAACTGTTGATAAAATTTTGTACCAGACTGTGTGTAATGTAAACAAATAACAAAGTTATAAAAGTGATTTCGTAGACGAGAGAATGTGCAGCAGCGTTTTCTGTTAACAGTATTGATGATCGATTTTCGTTTTTACAATAATTTATTATACTATACATAATTTATCTATACATATAATAAATCTGTAGAAAAATCGTTTTTGTACATCGAAAATATTTAGAAAAAAAATTGCCAGGGTATTAAAGGATAAGCAACAGAACACATTTCCAGCATTTTTGGAATTTTTGTCTGTTTGTCTGTTTCGATGATCAAGCATCACGTAAAATTTACAAAACCAACTTTTATACATATAAATTATTTGTAACTTGGGGTATGATTTAGTGTTTGGTTCATTGAAATCGGTTAATTCTATCAAACGATATATGAACTTAAAGTTTTCAAGAAGAACTAATCATCAAATGTAAGATACATACATGCAGCGACATCTGTTGTACTAAAATGGTACCAATCACTAAAAATGTGCTCACCACATAACTTTTAAATCGACTGACCAGCTTTAAAAAAAATACATAGCATAATATACTTTAGCAGTTTAACATTTTAGTTGATAGATGGCGTTGTTCATTTCACTCCAATTTCTGAATCGAATGACCCTCGCCCGTGTCAGTTGCCTCAAGATTGGTTTTTTAACCGACAAAACAAAAAGAAGGATGTTCTCAATTCGACACGTATTTTTTTTATATATGACCACGGAAAGCCGTGAGCCGTGGTTAAGCCGTGTGGTGTCCGGCAGAGTAGAATAGAACCAACCTATTACACTCACGGGTGTCGTTTATCGCGACTAATGTCTGAGGCAGAACACTTTGCGCCTCCGTAGACGAGAGAATGTGCAGCAGCGTTTTCTGTTAGTCTTTCTGAGGCAGAACACTTTGCGCCTCCGTAGACCAGAGAATGTGCAGCAGCGTTTTCTGTTAGTCTCTCATCACTGCGATCTCCAATCCGCCCTGCCAAGCGTGGAGATTACGGCAAATTCCTTCCATCATGGGAAAGGCTTATGTCCAGCAGTGGACGTTATGTGCTTTTGTTGTTGACCACGGATAACTTTTACAGGGAAGTCCGTAGGTACACGGTCCTTTTTTTTGTGAAAAGCGTAGGTACATCTCAACGTTGGTCCCATTTATAATTGAAAAATCGTGTTTGAGCTAATTTCTTGCACCTTTGATGAGAACTTTCGACCTAGCTGGAGTATGACTGTCATCGAGCGCCTAAGGATAAAGACGTAAGGCTGTCGAGGCAAGCCCTTTTTTGAAAAAACATAAGTAGATAATTTTAGCAATTAATACAAATATATCGAAGAAATTAAATTGTTACCCACTTGGATCTATATCCACTAATATTATAAAGCTAAAGAGTTTGTTTGGTTGGTTGAACGCGCTAATTACAGAAACTACTGGTTCGAATTAAAAAAATCTTTTATTGTTGAATAGTTATCGAGGACGGCTATAGGTTATCTAACATCACGCTATAATTAAAAGGAGCGGAGCATCAATGATAAATGTTGCAAAAACAAGGAAAATGTATTTCTTTTGAGAGCTTCCTTTGCGGGCGCTGCATAAACGGTTAAAGTTTCGCAACAATCATGTATTAGGGAATTGTCCGTTTTAAAACGTTCTAAAAAAAACCGCGATAGCATTATGTCTATCTTATAAGGTTGACTCACACTCTCTCTAACCCTCTTTCTCTCATGTGACGCAGACGAAGTTGCGCGGGTCAACTAGTTACGAATATTTTGGAAGTCATACTATTACGAAAACGAATTTTACTGGGAACTACTTCTCGCAGAACTATTCAACCTGATTGTAGAAACGAACATTGTGCAAATTTAATGGTGTATATTGGATATTATACTGTTACATAAAAAAGATAAACCGGGTGCGTCAAAGTTCACCTAAATTTTCAACTCCGATAATTGGAAATCCGAAAATGTTCTTCCTAACATTTTTCATCCTAACAATCACAATTCCTAACTACTCTGTCTCTAATGTTCATAATTCCGAAGCATTCAACTTCATAATGTCAGTAGCAATAAACATCTATTATACTTTTATTTGTTTTCCTGTTTTTTCTCAACATAACCATCTTTTACACTATTATTCAAAGTCATATCTTTTTTGTTTAGATTTCTTTTTATTCATAATAATCAGTATTATATACATTTTGCGTAACTTTATTTTCACATACCATGTATAACATATAAGAATAATAGTACCATACAAAATAATAGGGGGGGAAATATAATGACCACCAAAATTAACTTTGTGACCACTAACATCTTTCACCTAAAATATCAATTGATCACCAAATTTAGTAAATTGAGCACCAAATTTTAATGAGGTGGTTGATGACAAACTAGTTTTGCCTAGGCCGACTTGGGAATAGACCCCGCCATACCCTTCGGGCACCGTCGACCGGGTCTCCCTCGACTCGGATGCAAGAGCATAACAGTTCAATTTATTTCTGGTGGTCTTAAATAAATTTTTGGTTTCAATTTCACGATAAAATGGGGATTAATTTTGGTGATCATTTACTGATTTTGGCAAACAAAAGTGTTTTGGTTTTGCCGTTACATTTAGCAAAATCTGGAATGTCGTTAATTGTATGCCAAATAATAGTACGGTACAAGTAGTTAAATACATGTTTTTATTTATATTTTTAGCGGTATGTACCTGCAAAGATATCCATAGGATAGGTTAGAACTGTGACTAACTACGCGCGAGCCGAGCGAGCGAAGCGAGCGGTGCCGTGGCAGCGGCCGGCGAGCGCTACCTCGAAATTGGTCGCGATATTTTTTCATAGTGCCCCCAAGACGACACTCTGACCTGAATTTCATTCATTTAAGACAAAAATCAGTGAAACGACCTTTAGTCATTCTAAACAGTTGGTTTTTTAGACATAATTATCTCAGGTACGTTATGTAAAGCATACCCCCAAATAATAATCATACCCTCAAATTAAAACTATAAATATCAACTTCTACCCACATATATTTTTTTATTACACTTGGTAAATGTTTCTTTCTGAGTATGAGTGAAAATATTATGGTAATTATGTTTAGGGATAAAAGCGTTATGATAAAAAACAGTAGGAGTTTAAATATATTCACATTAATGATATTATTATAAGCTGGCAACTCTCGATGACTTATACGTCGTTTTATTTTTATCACGCAATTTATTCTGTATATTTTTTGAAAAACCACTGAATTTTTTTGCTATACTTCTGTGCCCGAAGCGAAGGAAATAAGAAACCATATCATTTATTTACAAAATTAAAACATCCACATTTTCAACAAGTTAATAAAAATACGAAGAACAATGACAATGAATGACAGATGTCATAAAAGAAAAAACGGAAAATTATTGATACAGAAAATGTTTAGATCACAGAGTACATTATAAGATGATTAACGACGACCAGATATTATGATAACGAGAGCAGCAGCACGACGCGCACGCCTACCAACTCCGGACTCGTCGCTCAGCTCCGCCTCGCCGCCGCCGGACCCCGGATCACCAGTGTCACCGGTTGCGGCAGTTGCGTTGAGCTCGAGCGACGAATATTTCTCTCCGCCGACGTCGCCACCACCTGTACGTCGTGCGGGGAGAGGCCGGCCACCGAAGGGCTTGGGACTTAGGGGCCAACAGGCCCCGAGCCGGGTCCCCGCTACCGGTGGTTGTGTGCAGCGCATGAAATGGACTCGATCAATGAACGAGAACGTCATGCGCGCATACTACGGGTCTACAGAGGGGGGAACTAACCTCACTGCGTACCGTGTTAGGATGCTGTCTCTGTTCCAGGATCTTGAACCAACCGTCAACGTCTCGGCCCAACGACTGTCGGATCAGGTGCGGGTTATCCAACGCAACCACAGGTTGGACGACGCCGCGCTTGATAGGCTGCGCTCAGAAGTACTGAGCAACCTTATCATCCTAACTCCGACACAAACCGCGGTGCAAGTGTTAGATATTAACGTAACCCTACCGCGGTCGATCCCTGCTGTTGTAGAGGAGGATGATAGGGTTGCCACGGTAAGTAGCCAGTGCAACGACCGATTGTGGAACGCTCTGGAGGATACGCTTCGTGAATATCGGTCCACTCCTACCGAACTTAGGCCCCGATTACCACGGTTACCCATGCATAAGAAAAATAGGGCGTTGGTGTGTGCCTTGGACTCGCAACTCAAGCATATATTCGAGAGTAGCGAGAACCTCGTTGATACACAATCGATCCTGTTCTGTGGGGCTGTTGCGGCATGTCGTTTAGCTAATGTCAAGTTTCCAAATTGTGACGTAGCTACTCGACCAAAACCAGCCGTACCAGCCTGGCAGCGCAGGATCGAGCGCCGTATCAACGGGGCCAGGGTACTCATCGGCAAACTATAATGCTTCAGGGAGGGCAATACACGACCACGGGTGATGCGCTTTGTGAGGCGGGCATTCTCGGGGACTGAAATCAGTCCTCAAGAATACATGTCCCGTGCCACAGAGCGCATCGACTTCCTGAAGCAGAAAGTTTATGCATGGGCGAACCGTATTCGGAGGTATAAGCAGCGGGTTGATCGATATTCACAGAATCGCATGTTCCAGAGCGATGAGAGGTGGGTATACAGAGCTTGGGAGCGACCCGAGCAAAATATGACAGACGTGTGCCGCCCGGATGATGCCACCACGAGTTCTTTCTGGCGCAGCATCTGGTCGGTACCCGTTTGTCATACTGAGGCTGACTGGATGCGTAATGTCGAGCGAGTGTGTGAACCTATCCCAGAAATGGAGCCAATTTTTATAACACCTTTGGATGTAGCTAGAGCAGTTCGTCCGTTACCAAATTGGAAATCCCCGGGACCGGACGGACTGCACAACTTCTGGCTCAAATGGTTTAGTAGTTCACACACTTGCCTGGCATCGCAATTCCAGTCATCCTTAGAGTCCGGGTCCCTCCCACAGTTTTTAACAACAGGCACTACCCAACTGCTCCATAAGTCAGGTAGTCCCGCGGAACCCAAAAATTATAGACCGATCACGTGTTTGTCGACGATCTACAAGCTTCTTACATACATTCTGAGAATGAAAATTAATACACACATTGACAAAAACTCCATCATGTCAGCCTCTCAGAATGGATGTAGGAATGGGTCCCGCGGTACTAAGGAGCTACTCCTCATCGACATGGCCATTAGCCAACAGGTTCGTCGATCTCGCAAGGATCTGTCGACATGTTGGATAGATTATAAGAAGGCCTATGACTCGGTGCCACATACGTGGCTCATGAGGGTGCTGGAGTTGTACAAAGTAGATACAACTCTACGCACCTTTCTTGAGTCATGTATGGGGCAATGGAAGATGGTCCTTCGATATCCAGGATGTCGACAGATCCAGGGGAGCGATGAGCCTGTATGGATTAAGCGGGGAATATTCCAGGGCGACAGTCTGAGTCCACTTTGGTTCTGTTTAGCCCTGAATCCTCTAAGCACATTGCTGGAGAATTCAGGCCTAGGCTGCCGGTTGAGGAAGGATGGTCAGGTTATATCTCACCTGCTTTACATGGATGATCTGAAACTCTTTGCCCCCAACAAATTGCGATTGATGGAGCTACTGAAAGTAACTGAAACTTTTAGTAGCGCCATCAGGATGGAATTTGGTGGGGACAAATGTGCAGTCATGTATGTAAAGCGAGGGGAGATTATGGAGTCCGAGGGATTTCAACTCTCGGACTCCATACACCTGAAATCTCTTTCCTCATCCGAAACCTATAAGTATTTGGGTATGTCGGAAGCGTTAGGCATTAATGTAACTGACATGAAGCAATCATTGAGGGAGCGCTTCTTCGGTCGCCTGAGAAAGGTATTAAATAGCCTTCTTTCAGGTGGGAACAAGGTGCGCGCCTTCAATGGTTGGGTCATGCCGGTTTTAATGTACTCTTTCGGCATACTCAAATGGACTCAGACCGAACTCGACGCCCTGGATAGAAGAGTTCGTACACTGCTGACCGAAAGCCGGATGCATCACCCACGATCATCGGTTATGAGACTGTACATCCCGCGGAAGTGCGGAGGTCGAGGCTTTTTAAACGCGAAGACCCTCCACAACCGCGAGGTGTGCAGTCTCAGAGAATATTTTTTAAAAGCCGAGGTGGGTATGCACCGAGATGTGGTCGCAGTGGACAAGGGACTCACCCCGCTGTCCATGACTAAAGAGAACTGGCACAGACCTGAGGTACTTACCACCGATGACCGCAAAGAAGTATGGCAAGGCAAAGAGCTTCACGGGCGCTTCTACCGGGCTCTTCATGGGCCCGATGTAGATTTTCTAGCGTCCGTGTCCTGGTTACGTTTCGGCGACCTCTTTGGGGAAACTGAAGGTTTTGTTTGTGCGATTATGGACGAAGTTATGTTGACGGATTATTGGGACGGTTGACGTGTGTCGGGCATGCCACCTTCCGGGTGAGTCCATCAGACATATTATTTCTGGTTGTTCTCGTCTGGCTAACGGCGAGTACTTGCACAGGCATAACCAAGTAGCCAGGATTATACACCAGCAACTTGCCTTGAAATATAAACTTGTGGAATCTGAGGTACCGTACTACAAGTATGTGCCCGACCCAGTTCTCGAAAATGACCATGTCACGCTGTACTGGGATCGGTCCATCATTACTGACAAGACTATTGTCGCCAATAAGCCTGACATAGTGATGATGGACCGATCAGCGCGCCGCGTAATGATAATCGATGTTACCATTCCGCATGACGAGAACCTCGTGAAAGCTGAGAAAGAGAAACAAATAAAATATCTCGACTTGGCACACGAGGTTCGCGGCATGTGGAATATGAACTCGGTTATCATTGTGCCGATTGTCGTGACGGCCAATGGCCTTATAGCCAAGAGCTTCGATGACCATCTATCGAAGCTCTTTAGGCGGTTGGATCAAGGGCCTGATTCAGAAGGCAGTACTCCTCGATACGGCTCGCATTGTGAGGAGGTTCCTGTCTCTGCAGCCCTAACCACCGGTGGCTTGGACCCTGCTCCCGACACCGGCGGACTACTATTTTTTTATATTTTTAAGTGGTTTTTTTTGTATCGTTTTATTTTGAGAAATACTTAAAAATGTAAATATATAAGGATGTAAATAAATAAACGGATTATTAATTACAATTTTCGGAAACATGTGTGTTATGAACATTGCCGGTAGCACTACAAATAGTATGAATGAAAACTTTAGGATGAAAAATTTTAGGAAGAGTGATCATTCGGTTTACAAATCATTAGGAAGAACAATTTCGGGTAAAGAACTTTAGGTGAGCCAATATGGATCCCCGGAGACACTAACTTAGATTATAAGAAAAATAAAACGACTAACAAAGAAATAAAATATTGTATACATTTATAACGTTATATTAAGAGTAATGGGAAATAAAGGCTTTTTTATTTTATTTTATTACTATTACAAAATGAGTCATAACTCAACATAGAAACTGTTACGAGAAAATCGCTTTAGAATTTTGCTAGGTGTATACACTGCATTGTACGTGACTGTAAATATTGATAGTAAATAGTAAATATTAAGGGATAAAACAAGTTTTAACACGTGTATCCGTTTTAACTAAAACTATGCGTATGCCAAATGTAATACCAAAAAGGCAATAATTCCCAGAAACAATATCTATCTCCCCTATCACTTTACCGATAAATCGTTTCCCCTAATAACGATACCAAACCATAACAATGGTATCAGTGATCAAACAATGGTATCACTAAAACAATGCAATCAATAGAAGAACTTAACCGCTGCGCAGATTTGAATGAAATTTGCACACAAGTAGACCAGGGTACAAACAAAAATGTCTGGACTTCAACATAACTGGTAAGCCGTAAGCAGTGATAGCCTAGGTGGTGTGACCGTCGAACTAGCAAGTCATAGGTCTCCAGTTCGAACCCAAGACACGCACCACTGATTTTTGAGATTCATGTGCGTATTAGTATAAAGCGTGTTTAGTATAATTATCATTTGCTTCGGCGAAGGACAATATCATGAAGAAACCAGCATGCCTGAGAGGTATTTTTCGACGGCATGTAAACCCAAATCAGAGGCCCAGCCATGCGGGCGCATAAAAACTCCACCAACTACACGATAAAGAAAAGTACATAATTCACTGGTGAAATGTGGGTGTAATATCAGGTACACCCACATTGTGGTGGTGCCTACGACTTCAGGATTACTTGCATGATAATATTGTTACGAGCTGGGTATATATAGACGATCTCACTAAAGTGGCCGGAAGAAGCAGGATAGCCATGACACAAAACCGCCAAAAGTGGAGAGATTTGGAAGATACCTACACTCAGCATTGGGTGGCCGAGGGTTGAAGAAGAAGATGAAGAAGGGTATATACCGAACGCACCGCGTCAGGGAGGTTGTAGCAATATGTTAGTTAACTAGTATTTGCGATAAAATAGAATATGTGAAAACGATCATGATAGCCAGGAATGACACCATCAAATCATTCGGTTGGATTTATGCAATTTTAGGCTGAAGTTTTGTAACTTTGAGCAACGGTTCGTGAAGATAAAGGAAAATAAGCACGTGGTTTTAAAAAATAAACATCTATTTGATGGACTTCCAATTGTTTTTTTTACAAAATCTGTTGTGTATTCCTAGTTCTTATACGTCCTAAAGTTACTTGAATACTATTTTCCAGATGATACGTCGCGTTAACCATATTTCGATTATTTGAACAGTACTTTACGGAGTTGCTTATGTAGCTATTGACTAATCCAACTATTTATGATAAGGTGCTTCCAGATTTTTATGTTATTGGATAATCGGCCTACTTTTGATTTTTTTAGTTCCCGCGCTTCGCCCGCTCACTAGACCCCGACATCCCCTTTGAACCTAACTTGTACGAGTCTAGATGCCACAAGTACCGAGCTCGCTTCGCTCGCTCTTGCTTCCTATGTTCTCGATTTACGCGACACCACGCAGCGAAACATGACGCCGACAACGTTGCGTGTATAGTTTTAGCACAGTAATATTATAATACAGTACTCCAACTTCATAGAAACGGACGAAACGCGAGCTATACCTACGCGCCTCGATCTTGGGGTGCGCTTGGGGCGCAGACAGTCACGGCTGTACCGCAGTGTCGAACGGACGGTGTGTTGTTTTTTTAACAATAACCGCGCGATTTTTTCTCTAAAAATCAGTTAATATGACGAGTAGGAAATATTGTGCTGGTTTTGGTTGAATGAATTCGTCAATAACGCATCCAGACATAAGTTTTTTTAAATTACCTGGAAACTCTGAAAGGTAAGACTATAAAATAATTTTACTTACTAGTAGGTAGGTACATAATGTGTGTCTTTTTAATGGATAAGTATTTCCTTTTATCTCACGAAAAAAAAGGTGTTTGGATTAATAAATAAAGCGAATAGAGTAACGGAAAGTTATTGAGACGAGTGAAATAGGTAGTTATATGCGGTTCTGAATGAATCATGATACGGTAGGTACCTACCTACTTACGCTTGTGTTAAAACTTCGGTGCCTATACTTTAAAATTTAACAATAAAGCATTTCGTACGACTCAGTCGAGGCGCAAATATTTTTCGGTCGCAAATTTATAAGCCAGATTTGTTTTTCAAACAAAAACATGTTTTTTTTAATTAAATCTACCAATCAAAAAACAACACGCATTTTTATTGAACACTTCCTATCAATATACAAAGTATTTCATTTATTTATATAAAAAGGATATTTACAATCACAAAACTAAATAGAAACAGAAAGTAGGCAAATGTAATTAAAATGATGGAGACGGGCAGCCCTAACGCATGTTTACGTACCGCGCGGCTGTAGGCATTTATTTCTATCATGCGGCCGAGTTAAAGTACTGTATCATAATATTACCGTGGTTTTAGTCTCTTGGTTTAAAATATGTATTAGTATATTATTGTTGTTAATTATTATTTTGTGTATTTTATCTTAACTTAGTCGCCTGACAATAAAATGATTATTATTATTAATGACCGGATAAATAGTTACTTATTTGGTATAATAGTAACCTATTTAATTTTAATTACAAATCCTGAATGGTTAAACATACTTGTAACGTAATTGACAGTTCCAGTTATTTTTAAACATTGTTCAACCATAAACAAAAATAAAAGTGATTATTACGATGCATTGAAATGAATACGATTAAGCATAATTTCATTTTAAATCAAACTATAATTAATCTATGCCATAATTATGATGCGCTAATCGAATCTATTTCCTAATTATAATGACTATACGCTAACTTTTGCTTAGCTTTAGCTTTGACATTCGTTACAGGTAGTCAATGGCCCGAAAGTCTTCCAACCAGTCTTACCAAGTGGTCACTACCCCGTAATAACTGGGTTGTGCAGGTCAGATTGGCAGTCGCTCCATGTAAGATACTGGTATTCAGCTGCATCCGGTTAGACTGGAAGCCAACCCCAAGGTAGGTAGTTGGGAAAAGGCTATAGATGAAGAATTATAATGATGAATATACGCTAATTGAAAATAAAATTATTAATCACTGCGATAATTAACTCAATGACTCAAACTTATTACCTGTTTACAATTTGTCATATATTTCTGGTAATAATTAATTGGCTTTGAAAAATCTATCGTATTTTATACCACCCACAACAATTCTCATACTGAATACCTGTTGATATTTGTTGTTACGAACATAGTATATTATAGAACCTTTTTATACCTTGTACCTAAACAAAAGCGCACTGTTTAATTTTCGACGTTCAACTCAGCGTCGAGAGATAGATATTATATTTCATCAGTGAAATAATATACAAGCAATCATTTAGATATGGCTTATTGCAAGTGAAAACGGGAACAAAGATTACATCATCCCATACAAGGGGACTTCCAGTAAAGTAGCAAAATTTTACTGTTTACATAAAGACTCATTCTTCTTTCAAATATCAGTCTGTTAGAATCATGATCAACAAATATGTATACAGCAGTTAGCACGGAAACTGTTCTATTTTTGGCAAAACCCCATGGCAGGCAAAATTACCGGAAACCCTTTGTCAACACACAGACAAACATGCGTAACGTATTAATACACGGCTCCCCGCAAAATTAAGTAATTGTCCGAATACATTTGCACGACAGTGTACACTTAGGTAATGTATTAATAAGTGGATACCATATTTTTCATCATATTGCAAACAGACTTCGCGGGCGGCGGTCAGTTCGAATTATTTGAAAAGCAATTCGAATTTCGTTCTTTTTTTTGTGTGGTATTTTCGGAATAGTGAAGTGAGTGTGTTGTTTTCTTGCCAGTGAGTACTTTATTTTTAATTTGTTTTATTTTCGTGTAATTTTTGGAGGAATGTCAATGGTTTTTGCGAAAAGAGGGCTGACCTTAGGGATAACTAGGAATTATTGCGGTATATTTATAATATGATGTCTTCGCTGAAAAATAAGTATCTACACTGTCTGTCAGTATCTACACTATCTATACTGTGCTACATTTAAATAGCGTCGTTCTAAGATAGTTTATAAATAGGGAGTTTTATGTTAAAAAAAAAAAACAATATTTTGAGTTTTTATCTATTTTGGTTTTATCACATATTTCTTTAATAACAATATTCAAGCATATTTAAAACAATATTGACTGATTGAATTATTGGACGAAAATAGGATTTTCTTAAAAAAAATAGATCGAGAGTCAAAAACCTGAAAGAAAATTCTGAAACATTCATTTTTTTTCTCTCGTTTTAGATACTAATTTATTTTTCATGTACGCGTAACTATTGTGCATTACTCATGAAATATTTCAGAATTCAATGGTAACACCGTAATATATTATATGTTATCTCAGTCACGTGTGATAAAACAACAATAGGTTCTTGAGCACAAGTGGTTTTGTCATAGATAACAGTAACTAACACATACAATTTAAGCGTAGTGTTTGATCTAAATATATTGTGTATACAGTTTCATGACTAACACACTGACAGGCTGGCAACACATTGTACGTTATTGGTACTGCTTTGAGTTCCTGTTTTCCTGTTAGTATTATCCGGTAGTAACACAAAATACATACTATGCAGTCACCAGCGCTTCAAGTGACTACGAACTGTAAAATTTTCTCATTCTATTTTGTACTTAACCTGTTCATAATACAGGGTGTAAAAGACCTCATCACGAAGCCGTCAACGAAGTATTCTGTACATCAAAATAAGTAACTCTACGCAAAAATTATTGCTGGAAAACGACATTTTTTCTGGGGTGAAAATTCATGTTTTGTGGTAGAACTTAATGTAACGCACTCAAAAGATTGTGCTGATGGATGATGGGTGTTTAAAAATCTTACATTAAAAACCAGTATTAAAAAAAAAAAACTTGTCAAAAAGTTGGAAATTTGACCCCCAATATCTCCGTAACTAGAAGGTATGGTGTAGAACAAAAAATGATCGCAATGACAGGGAAAACAAGTGCTTTTCGGCTTCGTTAAGAGGTGTTTTACACCCTTTATTATGGTTTAAAATCATTCGGGGAAAATTGACAGTTTGTGGTAATTTTGATGTGCTGGTGACTGGACAATACATAAGGCCATGAATTATTTCTTTAGAATTTCTTTTGAAAGCCTCTTCAAGTGACAGATAGTCCTAGGTAGCATTATGCAGAGATCGGAATCGGTAGAGCTTATTTTTTGCCATAGAGTCCATCAAATATTTCTTTAGAATGGTTTGTGAGCCATCAGCAAAAAAGATGCACATACACTATTGAACTAATTCAGATGATGTTTTTTTTTATTCTTTCTTAACTCACCTTCGTTATACAATGAAATTTGGTTAAGTGGGACCTGGATAAGTGAGAAACCTCCATAGCTGGAACTCATGCTGAGGTCCCAACACTTTAGCACTGAAATAAGTAACTCTGTTAGTGGGACAAAGCAAACCTCTATATCTAGGATTCGTTTTTTCTATTTTATCGTCATAGTTACCTCTATAATTGAGACAACGAATGAATTTTATCTCTTTTACTGAGACTAAGTATATTTTAAAGAATACTTTTTCCAATATGTTTTCTTTGTTTTTTTACTGACTGACCTCTATCGTCAGAGTTACCTCTATAATTGAGACAACAAGTGAATTTTACCTCTTTTACTGAGACTATAATTTAAAGAATACATTTTCCAATATTTTTTCTTTGTTTTTTTATAGGCATTGACTGACTGATCTCTGTAGCTGAGATAACATCAATTTATCACCTCTCTAACTGGCACTATATTGCATATTCTCCGTTTTGTTTACTAATTCTTGGTCTACCCAAAACTTGTCTGATTTTATGCCTGAATGACCTCCAGTTTTCGTTTTGTTTTGCTATCACCCGAATGTTCATTTGAAAAATGCCGAAACGAAGGCTCAAATCTTTATCAGTACCTGAAAAACTAAAGTTAATATCCGTTTATGAAAGTGGCAAGACACGCGTTGAAGTCTGTGTCCAATTTAATCATGTGCCAAAATCTACTGGTTGTAGAATCATTCAGATCATAAAGATAAAATTCAGTCGCAATGTTCAGAAGGACAAGGAAAACTAAAACGTTATTTTATTTAATAATCGTACCTCTAAAACTGAAATAACCTCTATTTTCACCTCTACTAATGGAACCCTCTGTAAATGAGACAGATATTTATTTATACCTGGATATCTGAGATACTGGGTAAGTGGAATACTTCTATAGGTGAGACAAATTTCCAGGTAATCAATCAAGGTAATGTCCCAGTTATCCAGGTTTTACTGTACAAGGGAAATCTTTAGTGCAAATATTTATGCTTCTAAACCCCGACGCTGTACATTTAGCTATCGGTGGATTTAATAACCATTTTAAACAACACTAATACAGTGACACCTAAACGAATGGCTGAACATTATTGTGTACTTTGAATTTTAAACCCTCAGCACACCACTGAGAATTGAAATTCCATCGGCGCTACAGCTTAGAGGTATTGAAAACGTGAGTTAGGTGACGAATCAGTTGCCATTGGCATCATTATCCTTTGAAGCAGAACAAAACAACGATTAGTACAAGAAGCAATAGTTTTTACTTCTCTGTGCGAAAATCTTTTAAGAATTTTATTTTATTTTATCAAACTCAAACTCAAAGCATTTATTTCAATTAGACCATTACGGCACTTTTGAAAGTCAAAAATACAAAAAAGAAAATCAAAGCTACAGTCCCAGTCACAAAGCATAATAACTTGAGAAAGTACTGTAGTTGCCCATTCCTTAGCGTAGATCTCTATGGAGAAAAACGGGCAAGAAACTCCATGGACTCTTTTAAAATCAAAATATTGTTACATAATCTTGGCTAACAAATGGGAACAACAAACAGCTACATTATGGGATATTACAACATGATAACATAACAATATTATAACAAATAACTAAATAATAATGTAGCCCACAGCGCTGTTCACAGAATACTATGAATTACTAAACCTTAAATTGCTAGGAAAAGCTGTTCATGCATGACAGTTAAAACTCATCATTACAATTACAAAAAAAAAAAAATGTTCCTACCAATTACTAAATTACATAACATTAATTAATCTAAGAGCTTTGAAGTGTCTCATACAAAAGGCTTAGAAACTTCTGCATGGAGCATGTAAATAAGTCGGCCGTGTGGTATCCGGCAGAGTAGAACAGAACCAACCCTTTACACTCACGGGTGTCGTATATGGCGACTAATGTCTGAGGCAGAACACCTTGCGCCTCCGTAGACCAGAGAATGGGCAGCAGCGTTTTCTGTTAGTCTTTCATCACTGCGATCTCCAATCCGCCTGCCAAGCGTGGAGATTACGGCAAATTCCTCCCATCATGGGAGAGGCTTATGTCCAGCAGTGGACGTTATGGGCTGTTGTTGTATGTAAATAAATCTACGTGTTCGAGTTCTTTATTGTATGATGCTGACATACGCCGCCGAATTGGTGAACGTTCGCCAGTATTAGATCGGTAAGTACCAATTGCAAATAGTGTACCTGCACGCACCTGGCGTCTATGAACAGTTCTCAGGAGAGGACAGCATAACACAGTACATACATTATTGAGGTCGATACAGTTAAATTTGTCATTAACAATATATATAAAGTTATTGCTTCTAATTGTTTGCGTCAGGAGCTGAGCGTCAAAAGTTTGTATTTATCGAGCAATTGATCTTAAGGCAAATACGCTCTGTAACATCCTAATGTAACACATTGGACGAAGGAATTTGCGTTGTACATTTTCTAGCATATCTATGTATTCTTTATAATAATACGGGTTCCAGATGGGCACCGCGTATTCAAGCTGTGAGCGTACTAGAGTTTTATATAGGCATTTAAGAATTAACTCTACTACTTTCTAAACACAATCATAATCTGCCTATAATGTTCCCACTACTGGGACCGAGGCGTACTGCTACATGGGTGACGCCAAGGTGACAAGGGGGGGGGGGGGGGGCAGGGGTCAGGATTTTTTCCTCCAGAGAGTAAGTAGGCTGTAATCCACCAAGCCGGCCGACAACCTTTTCTATACCTTTTACCATTTGCCAAAGTCTAAGTCGTATGTGGTCTATTATTTGTGTAAGTATAACATTAACAATATTAGCCATATTTTTTACTCATATTATTATGTCGTTTATTCATTTATATTCTTATCTTATTACATTTTTAAGTATTTCTTAAAATAAAACGATACAAAAAAAAAAAAACGTTTAAAAATATAAAAAAATAGAGGTCCACCGGTGTCGGGAGCAGGGTCCAAGCCACCGGTGGTTAGGGCTGCAGAGACAGGAACCTCCTCACAATGCGAGCCGTATCGAGGAGTACTGCCTTCTGAATCAGGCCCTTGATCCAACCGCCTAAAGAGAGCTTCGATAGATGGTCATCGAAGCTCTTGGCTATAAGGCCATTGGCCGTCACGACAATCGGCATAATGATAACCGAGTTCATATTCCACATGTCGCGAACCTCGTGAGCCAAGTCGAGATACTTTATTTGTTTCTCTTTCTCAGCTTTCACGAGGTTCTCGTCATGCGGAATGGTAACATCGATTATCATTACGCGGCGCGCTGATCGGTCTATCATCACTATGTCAGGCTTATTGGCGACAATAGTCCTGTCAGTAATGATAGACCGATCCCAGTACAGCGTGACATGGTCTTTTTCGAGAACTGGGTCGGGCACATACTTGTAGTACGGTACCTCAGGTTCCACAAGTTTATATTTCAAGGCAAGTTGCTGGTGTATAATCCTGGCTACTTGGTTGTGCCTGTGCAAGTACTCGCCGTTAGCCAGACGAGAACAACCAGAAATAATATGTCTGATGGACTCACCCGGATGGTGGCATGCCCGACACACGTCAACCGTCCCGTCCTTCATAATATATTTCCGGTAGTTGTTTGTCAACATAACTTCGTCCATAGTCGCACAGACAAAACCTTCAGTTTCCCCAAAGAGGTCGCCGAAACGTAACCAGGACACGGACGCTAGAAAATCTACATCGGGCCCATGAAGAGCCCGGTAGAAGCGCCCGTGAAGCTCTTTGCCTTGCCATACTTCCTTGCGGTCATTGGTAGTAAGTACCAAAGGTTTGTGCCAGTTCTCATTAGCCATGGACAGCGGGGTGAGTCCCTTGTCCACTGCGACCACATCTCGGTGCATACCCACCTCGGCTTTTAAAAAATATTCTCTGAGACTGCACACCTCACGGTTGTGGAGGGTCTTCGCGTTTAAAAAACCTCGACCTCCGCACTTCCGCGGGATGTACAGCCTCATCACCGATGATCGTGGGTGATGCATCCGGCTTTCGGTCAGCAGTGTACGAACTCTTCTATCCAGGGCGTCGAGTTCGGTCTGAGTCCATTTGAGTATGCCGAAAGAGTACATTAAAACCGGCATGACCCAACCATTGAAGGCGCGCACCTTGTTCCCGCCTGAAAGAAGGCTATTTAATACCTTCCTCAGGCGGCCGAAGAAGCGCTCCCTTTTTTTTTTTTTTTTTTTTTTTTTTTTTTTCGGATGGGAAATCATCAAATAACCCCTCCCGCTCTGGGCGGAGCAGGAGGGAGTGTCAGACTTTTACTGACTAAAACCCATCCATGTTCCTTCATCGCCCTTTGTGTTCCGGGGCCACGGTATCTCTTTCGAATAGTCCCGCAACCCCGGCAGGCATCGGTCCTTGCGGACCCCTTCCTTTTTGCTGACTCTCTTTGAGGCGCGCGTGGAACACGAACGCGCCGTCGACACGGCCTGTCGTCATGAGACGGACGGACGGCGAGCTAGCCCATAGCTCACCGTCCACAGGCCCGCGCCTACGGTGGCCGGGGGCCACGTGGTGGTGGCCCCCGACGCCCGGGGCGTCTCCCGCGGCGGCCGGGACGTTGAGAGGTTCTCTCCCTCTCACGTTCCGCCACATCCTTCTCTAGCATTACTGCTTCGCAGAAGGAGGTGACGGCGTCCCATTCCGTCTCGCTTCGGACCATGGCTTGCACCAGGGCCGGACGCGAGAGGTCGCCGCCGCCGATCGCCGCTTCGAGGACACGGCGGTGCTCCGCCCACGCGGGGCACACCTCCACCGTGTGTTCCACCGTGTCCTCCGGTCGATCCTCACAATGGAAGCACCCGGGCGTTTCCTCCCGCCCGATTCGGTGCAGGAACCTCCCGAACACTCCGTGTCCGGTGAGGACCTGCGTCAGGCGGAAGGTGAGGACGCCGTGGCGTCTCTCAAGCCACTCCTCAAAGAGGGGACTTATCGCCACTATCGTGGCGTGCCCTGCACGGGGTTGCGACAGTCGCTCTCTCCATGTCGCCATGAGATCCCGCCGGAAGTCTGTCCGCTGAGCGACAATTTGTCGCTGCAGCGGAGTTTCCCCCCGGCGTAGCGCCTCCGCGCGCCATTCATGTAGGCGCGCGAGGACTATCGCCTCTAGATCCCATGGCGGCAATCCGGCAAGGAGGTTCGCCGCCTCGCGGGAGATCGTACGGTACCCCCGGGCCAGCCTTACGGCTACTACCTTTTGGGGCGCGTTCAAATAGTGAGCGGCTCGCAGCCTCAATGAACGCGCCCACACCGGGGCCCCATAAAGGGCCATTGACCGCATGACTCCCGCGTAGAGCCTCCGGCAGGAGGCGTTCGGCCCCCCCCAGATTGGGCAGGAGCCGCCTGAAGGCAGCCCCAGTCCGTTCCAGTTTGGGGGCCAAACGTCGGAAATGTTCTACGAAGTTCCACCGGCTGTCAAGGACAAGTCCCAAGTACTTTAACGTCGACTCAACGCCGATGGATACCCCTCCTACCGTCAGTGAGGATCCCGGAGGTGGCGCATTCCGAGGCCCATGAAAGCACATGGCCTCGGACTTGTGCAGTGCCACCTCGAAACCCAGTTGCCGGATCCTCTCAACGACTATCGCAACCCCGCGTGTCATCGCTTCGGCCGCCGCCTCGTGCGACCTCCCCTGTGCCAGCACCAGCGTGTCGTCAGCGTAGCACACTACGCTGACACCGCTAGGGAGGTCGGCGCGCAGCACCCAGTCGTACCCGATGTTCCACAAGGGCGGCCCTAGGACCGATCCCTGCGGAACACCGCACGACATCTCTCGCCGGTTCCATTCTCCGCTGCGACCAGGGTAGATGACGGCTCTGTCCGTCAGATAGTCCCCGACCACTCGACGGAGGTAGGTTGGCACCCGGTGATACCGGAGTGCCTCCCTAATGCAGCTCCAGGGCATGGAGTTGAAGGCGTTGGCGATGTCGAGAGACACCGCCAAGACAACCCCACCCCTTGAAACCGCATCCCCCGTCGTGAGGGCTCTCACGCGCATGATGGCGTCCACCGTAGAGCGCCCCTTGCGGAAACCAAACTGGTGTTCCGCAAGGTCCGGCCCAGTCCCCGCAAGGTGCTCGGCGAGGCGGTTCGCAATGACTCTTTCAAAGAGCTTGCCCACCTGTCGAGCAGCACCACGGGCCGGTATGCGGACGGAGAGTCCGCAGGGCGCCCCGGCTTCCGGATGAGGACCAGCTTCCCCGTCTTCCAACGAAGCGGGAACTGGCCTCTCTCCAAGCATGCGCTTAGGAGCCCCTCCAGTCGGGGCCCGAGAGCCTCCGAGGCCAGGACCCAGGCTTTGCCAGGCAAGCCATCGGGTCCCGGGGCGGTATTTTTGGCACTGAGCCTGCGTACCGCCACACTCAAAGAAGCGCTCCCTCAATGATTGCTTCATGTCAGTTACGTTAATGCCTAACGCTTCCGACATACCCAAATACTTGTAGGTTTCTGTTGAGGATAGGGATCTAAGGTGTATGGAATCCGAGAGTTGAGTTCCCTCGGATTCCATAATCTCCCCTCGCTTTACATACATGACTGCACATTTGTCCACACCAAATTCCATCCTGATTACTCATATTATTATTACGGTAATTAACTTCTACCGACAAAGACTTGCGAAGTTATAATATAATATAATAATTAAACAGAAAAAAAAGTAGTTGTTTCCTTTAGAAGTAACATGTTGTTATTAAATTGTGTATTGCCTCGCTGCGAAGCAATACACAATTCAATAACAACATGCGAGGCAATACACAATTTAATAACAACAACGAGGCCCTCGCAGATCCCAGAAGAACAAGCATGTGGTATGTTTGTTCTCCTACAAAATCGCTAACTTTCGATTGCTAATTACTAACGAATAAATTCGGTTGCAATAATGATACTTACGAGAAACGCATCTTGGATGTAGAGGCTTGCTTTACTCGCAAGCATAATTATTGCAACGAATTTATTCGTTAGTAATCAACGATCGATAGTTAGCGAATTTGTCGCTATGTCGAGACTGCCCGCCCTGGGATCTGCGAGGTTCACCATTAAGCACCTTGATTTCTTCACATCTTCATAACACATATTAACCACTAATACTACAACATTAGCTGAGGTAGTCATACATGATATATGAGGTAGGAATAGTTTCGGAACTCAGTTTTAACGCTTACCTTCGCTTCAACAAAGTTCTTCAAGTTTCCTACACACAAAACATTTTTATAACGAGCCTTGCTCACACTACTACACCACATTGTTGTAGTGGAAATAGAGACATGATTCGTGGCATAGCTTTACCGCTTGCCTACCTCTCGCATCTCTGAATGACTATCTCTGGTGGAACAAACTTCCTTAGACTTAGAAAGGACTGAAAAGTGGACTGAATACATTTTTTGAGATATTTAATTTGATATAAAATACTTTTCATCCAATAAACAGCTCGGTGAAGGTCGTTCTTTAAGGGATCTTAGAATAGATTTAGTATTAAAAAAAGCGCTATTCTAACTTAACATATCGTTTTAAAAAGTTACCGTGCGTGTGATTTCTAGGAAATAATAACGTAATCAGCTTTAAATGAAAGGGGACAGCTGACGCGTGACAAGCCTTGTGGCCTTGTGGAACATAATTGAGCATGATTCCCAGAAATACCAAAAAAATATACCAGTAATGTAAAGTTTCGTTCACTTTTTCCAGGGTCCTTTAATTTTATTTAACTTTGCAAGGTATATAGCCTTGGTTTTGAAAGTTAATTACCTTTAGAGCATGAGACATATAATCAATTACCGACAAAACGATCCAAAGAAACAGTGTTGGGTTTTTGCTGTTTTTGGTTGCAAAAGTATCGCGTCTTCTGCGTTTTATTTTTGTATTTCATTGTTTTTTATTTAATGCATATGTTACGGCTTATAGCCGAAGTGCGGCTACACCTAGTTTTAGCCGGCTACAACTAGGTGCAGCCAGCCACTTGCAGCTAAACTTATATTATTATGTATCCTCTTATCTTCAGTTAGAACTAGGTTTAGCCTTCATCATAGCGGCTAGTAGGTGCAGCCGCACACCGGTGGTTAAACTTAGGTGTATCCTATTAATCATCGGCTAGAACTAGGTTTTCAGTTCAGTTAAGCGTTTTGGTTTTGTTTTGAGATTCTTATCTTTCGTTTCCCAATTGATTCGATTTCGTTTTACCCCCGTGGACTAGACATCTTACCACAGACAAGCCATTATGTCAATCCGAAACACTATCTGCTAAATATTCTGAAGACCAGTGAGTAGTTTCTGCGTGAAAAAGTGTCCGAAAGTCAGGCAGACCGACACATAGAGTTACTTTAGAATTTATAGTATTAGAATGGAGCTTAATGGAACAAGGCAGCAGTGCCTTGTTGTACAACTACAATTACTACTACAACAGCCCATAACGTCCACTGCCGGATATAAGCCTCTCCCATGATGGGAGGAATTTGCCGTAATCTCCACGTTTGACAGGCGGATTGGAGATCGCAGCGATGAAAGACTAACAGAAAACGCTGCTGCCCATTCTCTAGTCTACGGAGGCGCAAGTAGTTCTGGCTCAGACATTAGTCGCCTTATACGACACCCGTGAGTGTAATGGGTTTGTTCTATTCTACTCTGCCGGATAGCACACGGCCCACGGCGGTTGTTGTACAAAAAACATGTTAACGACCGAATCCCTCTGGACGAATTAGTAAACGACTAACCCCACGTCCAACTACAGCTGTTAAATAAAACAGGGTGTGAACACAAAGTGCGCGCCATGTGACTGCTCCATTTAAAGTATCAGTCACCGACATAGTTCTCCTCAAACGCGAGTGGGGCCGCGCCCTTATTGCCCACACTGACCCACATTTCGTCACAACATCACAGCACCGAACCCTAAGCGAAACTCGTTCGTACCGCGTCCATCAATAATAAAATGAAACAAACCGTTCGTGTCAAAATACTTTGTCAGTCGTCCACACGTCGGTGAAATTTCTATTAAATGTATTAATTTATAACTGTGACTGAAAGAGTATTTTATTACAGTTTTTTTGTGCATTTTATATTTTTGTGAAAATGTTCTTTATTTTTAAAGGGAGTTAAAAGTTTTCGTTTTTCGTTTATTACGGATTCTGATCTTCTGCAGGATATAAAAGCAGGTAGGTGAATGTGCCTTTAGATTCTTGGACTCTTGTCTTTCTGGATAAGATTAATTTTAGTCAAAGCATATCGAAAGTACCCAGTCTTTCTAAAAGTGTATCAAAAGTGCCCAGTCTTACTTCTCCCGATATCCTTCCAACTGAAATACGACTTCGTGAGTTCAATAGTATGAGCTTGTAGGTAGACGTCGTATTCATATTCAGTGATAAGAACAGTCTGTTGTGTCTATTTTTAATTTGTTTACAAAGATTTTGCCAACTAGCCATAGTAAAATGCTTCAAAACATTGCTAGTCGTCTAAAATACATTCCATCTTCCATATTATTTTGTTTATAAAAACTAAGGTAAGGAAACATTGCCGTTTCAAATTGAAAAACCAAGTTCTAAAATCTATTTAGAGTAACTTTTAAAATATGTTACTAGTTACACGTTAAGTAAATGTTTTTATTCAGAAAAATACGTGTTCCACAAATCATGATAAGTGTTTTTATTTAGAAAAATACGTGTTCCACAAGTCAGGTCTCTTTTCCCGTTATTCCACGATAACTTTTGAAAATGTTTTTTATCTCAAATCCACTGTTATAGTTACGATAAATCGCTTCCCAGCGTCGATATTATTTCGAACGCATGACGCATGGTGTTCACTCGAAAAGTATTTCAAATAAAACTCGATAAGTTTTATGAAGACGATAAAAACTGCTACAGCTGCAATATTTGCAGTGTGAAATCTGGTGAAAGATAACGGAGGAATCTAGTGGGCTGAAGATAAACAGCTTATCTTAAGTAAATGTTACCTTCTAGTAAATCATTTTAGATGTATGTTAGTATAACTGAGTTATTTTGACCTTGGCTGCTTCTTCCTAAGCCACAGACTAACCTAACCTTGCTGATAGAGCTGTAAATCTTCGCCAGTAGAGCCAGTTGCTATGCCAATTATTTATTTAGGATGTGGTGCCATAAACAAATATAAAATTGGGCGAGCTGTGTTTCAATTTTGGTGGTCTATAAATTAATAAGAGCATCTTAATAATAAGATTAATGGGAGCAGTGGTGGCCCAGTGGTGGCGGCCCCGACTTACGAACAGTAAGTCGTGGGTTCAAACCCAGACAGGCGCATTACTTTGTGTAATTTATTACATCATCACTGCTCTTAAAACGGTGAAGGAAAACATCGTGAGGAAACCGGCATGTCCTAGAACCAAAAAAATCGAACACATGTGACATCTACCAATCCGCACTGAGCCCGCGTGATGGATTATAGCCTATTCCCTCTCATAGAGACGAGGCCTGTGTCCCAGCAGTGGGAACATTAATAGGCTGATGATGATGATGATGAATAATAAGAAGTAAATATGAAATAACTTATGAACAAGAGCTAAGATGAGATTAAAACTGGCAAGGCTGTGCTGATTAAATTCATGTGAATATTCTAACTTCCTAGCTTGCTGATGGCAATCTACGAGTAGGTACATTGAGGTGTCCCATTTATGGTAAATTTACTCTTTTAGATGCCGTTTACGATTTAATACATCTATCAGCACAATGTTTCGAGTGCGTTACATAAAGTTTTACCGGAAAACGTGAATTGTCACCCCAAAAAAAGGCGTTTCACAGCCATAATTTTTACGTACAGTTTAGTTTTGTTAATTTAGTTTGATGTACGTAATGCTTGTTTGACGGCTTACTTTACTCGAAGTATTTTCATACACACACCTCTAAAAAAAACAGAAAAATTAATAGTGGTTAGATGATAGATAAGGTAGGTACACTTTCAGTGAAATCCTTTATCTCATGTAGCGACTTTACATAACAAATAAGTTGCAATCTTGCCGCCTTTCATATTGAAAACTGATAAGAAGATTGTTATAACGTTCTACGGTAAACGTGTAAGGTTGTGTGTTAATGTGCTCAAATAATATTCATTGTTATAATAAAATGTTATTACTGTAGAGAAAAAACCTTTGCTATTTTATTTCTTCTTCAAAGTGATTAAAACAAGCAATCATGTAACGGACGCCAGCAAATCAATCTACTACAATCCGTCAAATTTCTTTAATAGATCTTCAACTTTATCGCTACAGCGTTAGGTTCAAGATTGATTGGGAAAATTTGACAGTTCTAGGTAGCTTGTTGTTCTGACATCTGTGCACATGGCGACAAATCGAGCTATACATTCCCAGTATAACATGGCCTCGCTTTGTATAGATTTCTCGTACAAATAGAGATCCGTATAAACTGGTAATGTATAGCTTAATTGGTCGCGTACGTACCTACTATCACGCTTGTGTCAAGCAATAGGTACTTTCAGACTGATAAGTACGGATTTCTTTGCGATATTTTCGTTCAGTATCAGTTAATGTTTAAAAATATATATTACTAGCGGACGTCACGCGGTTTCACCCGCGTAGTTTCCGTTCCCGTGGGAGTACGGGGATAAAATATAGCCTATGTTACTCAGGGTGAATGTAACTTTCTAATGGAAAAAGAATTTTTGAAATCGGCATAGCAGTTTTTTAGTTTATTCATTACAAACATACACACAAAAATATAAATATTTCCTCTTTATAATATTAGTGTAGATATGAAATAAATACCTAATCTAGTTAAACTAACTCACTTGCATGTCATGTTTTGACAATACAGTACGTGCCTCGGATCAATCACAAACGATCTTGTGTCTTTATAACAGTGTTGTGAAAATATTATCTATTAATTGAATTGTGCTCGTTCTCAAGACATTGTTAAAACAATAGCTAACGATTACGGATTCTTCTGTAATTAAAAATATATAAATTCGATATACATAATAATTATAGTTAAATAGTTAATCGTTCGAGAAATTTACGTGCCGATGCTGGTAAGATACTTTAACTAATATTTTATTACAATAATATTGATCAAGGCTCATTTAGCGGGCCCACGTCGTAGATTTCTGCACACTTTTCTCATAGAATATAAATGGCAGCGTACACACATCAAAAAAGTTTGCGATCACTTTGAAAAATCGAAATCTTTTTTGTTTTTATAAGAAATGATATTTTTTTTTTTTTTATTTCAAACTGGGTATTTCTATTTAAATAAAACACACAACAAACAATTTTTCTTGATAAAGTTCAATTTAAAAAAAAATATCGGCTTAAGCTAGTGATCACAAACTTTTTTGGTTTAGTCCCATCTCGGCACCTTCCCATCTCGGCACCCATGAATTAATTTATCATCTTTACGAAAAATTCCCATCTCGGCACTCCGTCATTAGTCGTTGCTAAGTACAGTCATCAAAAAATGGATACACTGTATCAGTATAGTGAGTAAATCAAATTGACTCAAAACTAAAAAATGTAAAAAAAGTACCTATAGGGAACGTGCAGGAACTATAGGTGGCAGCACTAATCGACAAAAGAGACACTATGCGGACAGAAAAGGAAACTTATCACTTCTCATCGTGCTTTCAATTTACTTAGACAAAATTGTCTCTTCAATTATATTATTTTTGAATATGCTAAAAGGTATAAAATATGAGTTCCAGTCTATCAATAACGATCGTCAGCGTAATATAAATGTTTAATAATATGAATTTTATATCTTTCGTTTACTTTCTGATGAAAATTGTGTTGTATGAAGACATGGTGGCTGGCATAACTAAGATAGCTTTCTTATTTTCAACACATGTTATAATGGAAGGGAATCCTTTATCAGCGAAAACAGTATCTCCAGGCTCTAATAAATCAATTAGTTCACAATCATTTGATGAAGCAATCAATAAAATGCAGTCCGTAGCATTTAAGTAGATACAAAACTTAAAAAAAACCAAAGGAGTGCAGCCAACTAAAAACATTATTGTGGGTATAACCACATGGTTATACCCATGGTTATACATATAGATTCTGAGTACATGTGGAGTCTTTGATTAACTGTTGAGGGATATTCGGTGTGAACTTTAGTGCGGTCTAGTAGAACACGTGTATGGTGAAGTATAAATGGTTCTGGTATGTTTGCATGGACGGTTGATTTTGAGGGCCTTTTCAATGCAGAGTGTAACAAAAACAAGTTGTTTTCAAATATTTTTCTTTACTGCGTTTATCCATTTTTTGCGTTTTTCACCAAAACATGGTATGATAGTAGTATTCTTTGGAAAGTAATAGAATTTTACGCTAATTGTTTTTTTTTTTTGTGGATGTATTAGTACGAGGAGCTCGTGGCTAAAAAATAACAGCCACTCGGGTCGATCGTTAGGTTAAGCCGTGCTTGCCTAGGTTGGTCTGTGGATGGGTGACCGCCCATTACATACCAAGTTTCCTCCGTGCCTCGGAAAGCACGTTAAGCCGTTGGTCCCGGCTGTAGTTTGTAGATCTTTGACAGTCGTTAGGTAGTCAGAGGCCCAAAAAGTCTGACAACCAGTCTTACCAAGGGGTATCGTATAACCCGGTACTAACTGGGTTGTGGAGGTCAGATAGGCAGTCGCTCCATGTAAAATACTGGTATTCAGCTGCATCCGGTAAAACTGGAAGCCGACCCCAACAAAGTTGGGAAAAGGCTAGGCAGATGACGGTGATGGATGTATTGCTACCTACATCCAGAAATGCAACAATGCATTATGATTAGTTAATTAATTTTCACTTTAAAATTAATTCTGTTTACTTGTTTAGAAAAGTCTATGTCAAGCATTAATAGAGCACAAGATTCGGATTGGCGACGCCAGTTGGCAGCACCGTCGTTGTGCACGTTCCCTATAAAATAGGTTTAATTTAAAATTTTTAGTGTTTAGTGGACAAAGTAAAATATATTTTCATGGGATTTAAAAAAAAATACGCAAGTAATAAGTAAGCAAGTAAGTGTCATATTTTCTGGCTATCTCTTTCGCCTCGGTTAAGACAGTCAAACCAAAGTAAACCTAACGACTGCACATTATGGTTCATTTTTGTGAAATACTAAATTAGAAGTGCTCCAGATAGTATAATTAGACAATAGCGCAAACTAACAAAAGAAAGAGCGAAATAGAGACAATTAGCAATGCGGCCGGTGCCAAGCCAGTTTAATGTACAATTACATTCGTTATGCATGTGTTTACTCTTCAGTCATTTTATCAGTATTTCTAGTTTTTTAGAGATAAACGGATCGTCACGTTTTAAGTTCAAGTGAGTTACGAAATAATAATGAGTGCAGGACCAAGTAATGGGAGATCAGTGCCAAATTATGTGAAGTCCCAACGTGGCCAAAAGGTACTTCTACACGCAGGTCATCAATACTTTGTACAAAAGCAAAATGAATGTACAGCCAGTTATAGCAATTTGCTGAACCCCTTTGCAATTATTTTATATTTTATTTATTTGAGCGAAGTAAATAAAATATAAAAGAATTGCAAAGGGGGATCAGCTAATTACTATGACTGTACAGTGAACGCGTAATCAAGCCTACTCGTATTATTTAGTACCAGTATGAAAGTCCTCAAAGTATGGACGCCCTTTTGCCTACGTCACGGTTATACTGATTAAACGTTAATTGTGCATAATAACTGTTGATTTTTGTAATATGTTTTTACATAATTGCTGGAAAGATTTTAAAACAATTATTCCTACGAACCGTGAATTTTTCATATATTTTAAAATTTGTTATGTTACTGCCAAGGCAGAGATAATGGAGTCTCTAAAAAGCGATTCAAGGGCTTGTCTGTGAAAATGGTAATTTAAAAAGAAACAAAAATTATTTAATAAATAATAAAGTTGATTTACTTACTATACTGATACTGTGTTTCCGTTTCTTTTTGTGTACCTTAAAATGATTCACGAGAGGGTGCCGAAATGGGATTTTTTCGTAGAAAAGATAAATAAATTCATGGGTGCCGAGATGGGAAGGTGCCGAGATGGGAATAAACCACTTTTTTGATGTCTATGTCCTAGTACACTATAAAGCAGAATATACTGTATTTAATAGGAATAGCTAAGTTTTGCCTGCGGCTGCGCTTGCTTGGAGGTCGGATATTAATATTATCCTACGGGAAAGTACAACAGGAATAAACTCAGATCATAGCTTTTTAGACCGTTCGACAGAAATATAGAGTTGATTTGGCATTCAAACATTGTTAGTTTCGATGTATTTATTAACTAATAAAAAAAAATGTGGATTACTCGTGCATCAATCAATTAATGCTCCCCAAACGTCAGTTTTACATACAATTTGCCTGTTTTGACAGTCAATACCATAAAAAACCAACTACAAACGGATTAACATAATAATGCCACTCATGTGACTGTATTTCCCTATAGACATTCATTGTTTTACATATTCAGAACGAGAATCCATTCACTGTATCCTTCAACATAAAAATATCACTCGATGCAAAACAACCTGTCTGGTTGTCTGGTGGCTCCAGGTCCTAGTCTTGGGTTTGATTCCTGGGTCAGGCAAAGAGATATTCGGTTTTACCTGCATCAGGAATTTCTCAGTAACAGCCGGAGTCTGGATTTGTGGCCGGTTGATGGCAATAGGCTTGCCCCCTATTACATGGGACTTATACATAACTGGCGAAATATGGGTGTACTATTGGGTACACCTCTGCCTAACTCTTCGGGGATTTCAAGCGTGATGTTATGTTACGAAACCACCTTTTTTTTCCGAAATTTATGTCTTCACAATTTGTCAACGTGAATGGATCAAGGTGAAGCGAGGCTATAGTAGTATTGTAACCGATAAACCATTGTCAATGAGTCGACCTTCCCGCATCCATTCATTAAGCCACAAGCAACACAATGGCCTACAAGTAGGTGTACATCGATAGGTGGTATTACGTTGTCCATCTATAAGTCTTTTGAATTTGGAAGATCTCGCTCTGTTTTTAAACGCCTTCTTCGTGTTGATAGTTCGATTATTCCAAAATCTCTAGGGCCACCACTTGGCCATTTCTATGGTCAGTATGACTACATCTTTGGGGCACAGCGGCCAGCTGGATAGGAGGTGGGACATAGTTTCAAACACAGTTTCACATCCACATCAACTCTCTATAAAGTTGTCCATCTATAAGTCTTTTGAATTTGGATGATCTTGCTCGACATAATTCGGCTCTATTGTTCTATTATCTTTATAGTCTTCTTCATGTTAATAGTTCGATTATTCCAAAATCTCTTGGTCCAACACTTGGCCATTTCTATGGTCAGTATGACTACATCTTTGGGGCACAGAGGCCGGCAGGATAGGAGGTGGGACATTATAGTATCAAACACAGTTTCACATCCACATCAACTCTCTCTAATTAAGTTGTCCATCTATAAATCTTTTGAATTTGGATGATCTTGCTCGACATAATTCGGCTCTATTGTTCTATTATCTTTATAGTCTTCTTCATGTTAATAGTTCGATTATTCCAAAATCTCTAGGTCCAACATTTGGCCATTTCTATGGACAGTATGACCACATGTTTTGGGGCACAGCGGCCAGCTGGATAGGAGGTGGGACATAGTTTCAAACACAGTTTCACATCCACATCAACTCTCTATAAAGTTGTCCATCTATAAGTCTTTTGAATTTGGATGATCTTGCTCGACATAATTCGGCTCTATTGTTCTATTATCTTTATAGTCTTCTTCATGTTAATAGTTCGATTATTCCAAAATCTCTTGGTCCAACAATTTGCCATTTCTATGGACAGTATGACCACATGTTTTGGGGCACAGAGGCCGGCAGGATAGGAGGTGGGACATAGTATCAAACACAGTTTCACATCCACATCAGCTCTCTCTATTTCTTCAAAGTTTTAGTGAATCGGTTTCTTCTAGACAAGCGTGCTCCACCCTAGGCCGTATCACCGGTTTACATTTCAGGCGAGTTGCGACCAATCGTAAGTCTGTTTCGTACAAAATAAAAGTCACAGCTACTATTTGGAACTATTCTTTGGGGAAAATCAAACTTTCTTCTTTTTTCGTTGCAAAGTTTTTTAATAATAATACCGGATGACTTTTCTATTACTCTCCAAAAAAAATGGTATATTAGGTGAACGGAGTAGAAGCTTATGGCATCCTAATTTTTATTTTTTGTTTTTTCCGCAGCTTAGAAAAAAAATGATACATCATCAAAAAACGCTACAAATTTCTAGTAAACTTATATGTATTCATACGCGTATTGCGTATGATTTGAAATTCGAAATTTTTCTAATTTTTTTTTTTATTTATATTTTTTTGTTTTTCAATAAAAACTAAGTATGTCATTTGCTTCTACTTCGTTCACCTATTATACCCACTTTTTTTGGAAAGTGATAAAAAAGTCATTCTGTATAAATAAGATCGTACAGACACCTGCACTTCAGCTACCCGAAACTGTAAAATTTTCCCAATCAACCTTGAACCTAATGCTTTAGCGATAAAGTTGAGAATCTATTCAAGAAAAAAGCTTGATGTTACGTCTGTACAATAAACATGCACGATGTTGGCAGAACGGCTGACTGCGTAGGAGTGGTGACAGACAGACGCTTACCTCCGTCACTTGCGGATTCTCAGAGATCCTATCGTCATTTAGTCATACCGCTGCTTGGTCAGCATTTAATTATAAACCCCAATGTCATTACTGTAGCTGTAAGACATCATCGGCCTAGCCTTTTCCCAACTATGTTGGGGTCGGCTTCCAGTCTAACCGGATGCAACTGAATACCAGTATTTTACATGGAGCGACTGCCTATCTGACCTCCACAACCCAGTTAGTACCGGGTAATACGATACCCCTTGGTAAGACTGGTTGTCAGACTCTTTGGGTCTCTGACTACCTAACGACTGTCAAAGATCTACAAATGACAGCTGGGACCAACAGCTTAACGTGCTTTCCGAGGCACGGAGGAAACTCGGTATGTAATGGGTGGTCACCCATCCACAGACCAACCTAGGCAAGCACGGCTTAACCTAACGATCGATCCGAGCGGCTGTTATTATTTAGCCACGAGCTCCTTACGAGCTACTGTAGCTGTAAGACGTTATGTCATAAACAATTATTGGGAGTTTTACTAGGATCGTTCAATGTATGTAATAAGTGAAGCAAGATCATCATCATCATCAGCCTATTAATGTTCCCACTGCTGGGACACAGGCCTCCTCTCTATGAGAGGGAATGGGCTATAATCCACCACGCGGGCCCAGTGCGGATTGGTAGATGTCACATGTCTTCGAATTTTTTGGTTCTAGGACATGCCGGTTTCCTCACGGTGTTTTCCTTCACCGTTTTTGAGAGCAGTGGCAATGAAATAAATTACACAAAGTAATGCGCTTGTCTGGGTTCGAACCCACGACTTACTGTTCGTAAGAAACGATGGATGGACTGTATAAAGAATGATATGGCAATAAAGTAGGTGTCTGATGAGATGACCAGTAATAGAGAAGTGTGGAAGAAGAAGGCAGAAGTGCCAATCGCCCGAATACGTTCAATCAATATATTATTTCTTGAATTTCGAATCTAATGTAATGATTATATTACTACATTCCTCTGAACTTCATTATAGAAAAAAACTTTCAAATGTTATGAATTTATGAGTAAGCGTTTTGTAAATATTTTTTATGTGAATGTTATCTGTTTTCCGGAGTATTCTTCTATTGAATACATACCTACTGTGTGAGACTGCACAAACAGACTCATGATGTCCGCGATTACGCGGAGCCCTAATCAAAATAATATTTGTCCAATCGACAAGTGAAAACAACTATTCAACTATTAGATATAACTTACCCATCACGTTGGAACCGGAGATGTGGCGTATTCCCTGGTCACGTCTTATCTGGGTGGGGTGTAAGTATATCTGTGGTTTGTGTGGTGTATGTGAAGTCATGTAAGATTCGACGGTTCCAAAGGACGCCCACAGCGCGTATCGTCGACTCCCGGATCAAACCTTCAGATCCCACACGTGGCACTTTTTTCCAATGTCCAACTGAATTTTATCCCGGTTTGCTAACCCAATCGGGGATGTAAAATAGTCCAGCACTGAATTTAGGAATTTACCGGCGTTCAAAGACACAAATAGGCCGTCTACATAACCAACAAATTACTCGCGTTCCTGACCCAAAATGGCGAGATTTCTCAATTATCAACAAAATATCAAACACCGATCAAGATGGTATCGGATTACCATTAACTCAAAGTTTCAATCACTAATTACACGAAACAGCGTGCATCAAAAAAAACAAGACACGGAGCGACCATTTTTCCAACCAATATTGCACTGACAAGCAAACGTCATCGCACAGACAACGAAACGTAATCAGTCAAACGTCAAAAAGGTGCGTTCAGAAACTTGGTGGATGAAACACCTACCTACATCTCATAAATTCACGTCTATTCCCATAGGGTAGTACAATAACCACAGAAGGCCTCCTGCTACGACTCATTGAATATAAATTTATGGTCGGATTATTGAGAAACAGATAATGTAACTCCTCAATGAACTATATTTTTTCCACAAGGTTGATATGTGTAATATCTATGTATTGCTTTGACTGATAACATTTTATTCTGTTTTATCTTTTACACGTGCATAAGCTGTCCTACATCTGCACAAAGGCTTCCTCCAAATCTTTCCAGAAACTCTTTTCGTCACCTAAACTAGCTCTTGTAGTAAAACAACCAATTGTTTTATTTTTTACTCATGAAATTTTCTATTCATTACAATTATTTTACCTTCATTCCCATCGAATAACGCATGTGTGTTATCCCATATAGTATTGTACCTAGAAGTAGCATTGTTTTCATAATATTCTGTAAATACACCACGGGATTCTTCATTATTTTTTCACATTACCACTCTCGACCGTCATGAACATCCTTGTAATGTATAAGAAGAACACTATGAAATCATATATTGTGTGGTTAATTTCATTCGTATATGTACACTTTTTATTACAACAATACGGTTTGGACAGCATGGTACAAATACAGTAACATGTCCTAACAAATAAACATTTTTGATTTGATTTGATTTTTCTTTGGTCAGCCTCAGTGACTCTTCATCTAAGTCTTCGTCGTTCTCTATCTTACCTACTTTTCTATTATAATATAAAATTCTTATAACTATTAACAATAATAAGTCAACAACTTTAGAAGTGATTATTGATGCTGTTGATTCGCCTGTTGTCATCATCAAGTCTTCTTATCTTCATTGATGTGTTTGCTTTACCCCAAATACTTTGCATTTTGAACTATACCTATGCTATTTTCTTTCACACATCTCTGTCAGCTGTTATCTTAGTGTTCACTTTCTTCCTACCTATATCATCTATAACACAATCTACCAATTCATCATTTCTGAATCATTTAAAATTCTAAATATAGACATTAACTCATAGTCAGACCTCAGTGTTTTTTGATGCAATCAAATGCATTGATCATAGAGAGTTGAAAGTTTTTAGAGGTCAAAATATTTAACCATTTCTTAGCATATTTGACTTAGACAAATTATTATTCTCTTCTCTATCTTGCAGTCTTTTAGTTCAACAGTTGTGTGATACAGGCAGAAATAACGGTTTTTCCAAAATACGGGGTTAGGATCGCTTGATCTTGGCCTAAGTCAAATCCAACTCAGATCTCAACGATCGAGACTTAAAAAATAGTCAGTCTGTCCTAATTAATCAGACATTGTTTGCACGTGTCTTGACATTGTCATATATTGATTTAAAATCAGCCACTAGCCTTAGGCCTTTAAAAAAAAAAAAAAATGTAATAACTGGAATATTGGCTGATTAGATTCACAATTTTGCTCATAGTCTGCAAGGATTTTTTGTGCGTTTCAACGACTTTGACAGAAAAAGCTATTTATTTATTTTTTACATTTCATTCGTTGTTAAAATTTATTGAAAAAAAAAAACAAAATGGTGGATTAAGTTCTGAGTTTGGCCGCGTGCCAAAAGATTCTTGTAGAACTATAGATCTTATCTTCAAAGCAACAAATGGGTCACATGTCGAAGTGTCACCATATTTTCGCTTTGCTAATGGAATTAGAAATGGTTCCACTAATTGTTTTTCCCTCGCAGCAAATGTGTGCGATGGGGAAGCAAATAATGGCACAACTATCATTAGGTTTTATTCCCATTTCTGAAGTCAATAATGTTCTATGAAGTTAGTTTTAATGCATCATGACTTCATGAGGTCCAAAGTTACAAGGATATTTTGTCGTAAAATAGACATAGTTGTTGGTGACCATTTCTTGTACTTATTTCTAAAAAAAAAAACAATACTGCGCGGTTATTTTCAATGGAGAGGCAAAGATAATCTAAGATGGCGCCACCATAGCTGGTCTCAATCTGACCAATGAGGTTAAGCTATTTTGAAATATAATATGATATAACCACATTTTCAACAAATGACGATGTTGGGAACCAGTTAGGCTATCGCCATTAGTTCCACAGCGTGTCTCCCATTTCGATACCGCGCCAAAAGTTTCATGTCCAACCAAATTGACCCATTTTAAATTTCGTATCATTCATGACCTGTTCGTCATACAATTATGACAAACAGGTCATGATCCGAAATTTAAACTTGTATTCACTCGATCTTTTTGTTCCGCCGAGAAAGTTGTGTTAACGAATCGCACGTGTACAAAAAGAAAAAAAAAACATGGCGTCGGCCCAACAGTTTCTACTCGCAATTTCATATTATGTCATAAGGAAAACGCAGTCATGGTATTATGGTTATGGCTGACGTATTTTTTGTGGAACGAAATACGGAAGTTAAAACCACCGTCACTGTTTGAAGCCAATATGTGTAAGTCATGAAAATAGTTTAGAGGAACCAAATTGTTCATTTAAGAGGACGCATTGGAAATCATGTAGTCAATGATCTCAATTTTTGTCAGTAATTACAAAACAAATGAAAATATAAGTTGGTGACCTGATAATTCATGATAAAACCCTTATTTTGTTAGTTTTCAATACATGATTAAGTAACTTTTGTAACAGAGAAAAAAATATCAAACATACCTCTTTTTAAAAAGAGATTCACATTTAATGGGCAAACGGGACCAATTTAAGCCTCTTAACTTTCTCCGTAGATGAGCCTATACATACTCTTTAAAATTGTAGAAGGAATTTCTGAAATTATCGTTCCCAACTGAATTAAATAACAAAAACCATTTTGTCGTTTACGTCCTTTAAGTTATAAGCTAGCAATCCTCGCCCCGCTCAGACGCCCAGTCCCCCGCTCAGTCCCGATGCGCGCGTGCCCGGTTTTAGAACGATGCCTCGCCTTAAACATCTTCACAGAATACAGTTTCCGTGCATAAATTACAAAGAAATAATAGACCAATACTTCTAAATAGAATTTTGTCTACTTCTCTATCAACTCGAGTTAGTGTAAACGTTTAGTAACTAACGTGAATGGTTTAGTGAATTAATTAACCATTCGGTCTTGACCTATCTGTTCCTCTTCTTCTTCAAGTCTTGGGTCCTGGGTTGTGCAGCTTGTAACGTTACATTTTCCTGGTAGGAGCTAGGAAACTGTAAAGTCACAATGAGCACTCACCTACCTAACTTTCACTCTGGAGGGGAGAGAGTCAGCAAAAGGAAGGGGTCCGCAAAGACCGATGCCGGCCGGGGTTGCGGGACTATTCGAAAGAGATACCGTGGCCCCGGAACACAAAGGGCGATGAAGGAACATGGATGGGTTTCAGTCAGTAAAAGTCTGACACTCCCTCCTGCTCCGCCCAGAGTGGGAGGAGTCATTTGATGATTTCCCATCCGATAAAAAAAGTACGGTTAAAATAAATAATCAAAGGAACGAGATAAGAGAAAACAGTTTTAATAATGAAAACATTAGATATCTAACCTATCAGGCCCTACCTAATGGATGCTGGAGAAAACAACAACAACAACAGCCCATAACGTCCACTGCTGGACATAAGCCTCTCCCATGGTGGGAGGAATTTTCCGTAATCTCCACGCTTGGCAGGCGGATTGGAGATCGCAGTGATGAAAGACTAACAGAAAACGCTGCTGCCCATTCTCTGGTCTACGGAGGCGCAAGGTGTTCTGCCTCAGACATTAGTCGCCTTATACGATACCCATGAGTGTAATGGATTGGTTCTATTCTACTCTGCCGGATACCACATGAATGCTGGAGACAGTATTCTATAATCCAAGACCCAAGATTTCGCCACTTTCTTCATAGTTTCGCGGTAACAGCGCAGAGGTCATCAGTCTGTCTTTTACAATATTGATATACAATTACTAGGTCACCCTATAAATATCGTTATGACTAATAAAATTAATAACCTCGGTGTCGAACTTATCATTATGATTATCAACTATCAATTATGAGATTATAATCTACTTCGCTACGCTCTCGTTTGTATGCGTCATCCATTATACCAATATTACATTTATGGAGTTGCATGCCGCATGCGTAATATTTTTTTTAATGCGAAAGTGACTCAATTTATTTGATACCTTTTCAGACCTTTTTTTTTTTCGGATGGGAAATCATCAAATGACTTTTCCCGCTCTGGGCGGAGCAGGAGGGAGTGTCAGACTTTTACTGACTAAAACCCATCCATATATGTTCCTTCATCGCCCTTTGTATTCCGGGGCCACGGTATCTCTTTCGAACAGTCCCGCAACCCCGGCAGGCACCGGCCCTTGCGGACCCCTTCCTATTGCTGACTCTCTTTGAGGCGCGCGTGGAACACGCGCCGTCACCTTTTCAGACCTTGACGTGTGATCAGATTTTGATGAAATTTAGCAAACAAGTACTTAGACCACAATCTGGTTTAGAAATAATAAAGTTTTTTGTCTAAGTTAAACGTCCCCGAGAGATGTTTTCCTCCACGTGGATGAAGACACGGAAAAATGCTAGCAAAAAATATTTTAAAATGTAAAAACTTAGACTCGTGTAAGAATAGCCATCATTATTTTAGGCTGGCGTCAGAAACCGACCATTTTAAAGAATAAGTGATGATGATGATCATTCTGCGATTAGCGAAGACTTTAATAGTAGGTTATTCAAAAGATAATGACAGACAAAGTGAGAAAAACACTTCCTTCAGGAAATAGACATTTTGAGATAAAATCAAGGCGTTTAATTGGATAATGTGGACATGCTTCTGGATGTTGTGGAATCATATCATCATCATCTGCCTAGCCTTTTCCCAACTATGTTGGGGTCGGCTTCCAGTCTAACCAGATGCAGTTGAATATCAGTATTTAACATGGAGCGACTGCCTATCTGACCTCCACAACCCAGTTAGTACTGAGTAATACGATACCTCATAATAAGACTTGTTGTGAGACTTTTTGGGTCACTGACTACCAGTAACGACTGTCAAAGATCTACAAATGACAGCCGGGACCAACTGCTTAACGTGCTTTCCGAGGCGCGGAGGAAACTCTGTATGTAATGGATGGTCACGCATCCACAGACCAACTTAAGCAAGGACTGCTCAATCTAAAGATCAACCCGAGCGGCTGTTACTATTTAGCCACGAGCTCCTGTTGTATGTTATGGAATCATAGTAAATAATAATAACGGCCTATTACTGTCCCACTATAATAAAATCCCCCGCACGTAGAGAGCAGGCTTGCGCGTGTATCACCATGCACGATCAAGGCGAATTTACGATTTCAGACAATTGTTGTTGTTATGCATAGCTGTCTAAAGTGGTCTCACTTGTAGGTTCAAAACTTGTAGGTTTAAAACATATTTATTCGGCACAATATGCTCTAAGAGCACACAAAAAAAAAAAAAGTAAAAACAAGAGTAAACTTAAATCTACACAACAAAAACTTAAATCGAGACAGACAGGAAAAATGAGATAATATTGTGTCTCACGGCTGCGGCAAATAGCCCCAGTTCAGCAAACTGCCGAGCAGCTAGTGCCCGACGCTGGTTTTCAACTGGACCTGAGATGGTGATGTCACGGACGTAAAACAGTTTTGTTCTACTAGCTGATTATGCAAAGGTCATAATCAGCTAGACCACAACACTAACTGGTCTACTGGTCTACTGTTACTGGTCTACCCCAGTAACAGTTACTGGTACTAGCGTACTGGTACCCAGGTACCTGGGGTACTGGTACAGTTACCCCAGTACCAGTTACCCCAGTTCCAGTTGGGGTAACTGGTACCTCAGGCTAATCCCTTTTGCGTGTGTACTTGTGTAGGCATTATTTAGTTTTGGATAATAAGTTAGTCACAATGTTAGTGCCTATGGCAGGTGGGTAATCTTTCGTATCTATTCACTTCAGTACTATTATTCATCGCCATGACTCACGAGTCAATTCGGTTTGTAAAATGTGACGGTTTTGTCGTCACGTGCTTGTCACAGCTTCTTCTATTTTTATCAGTGTTCACGTGAAATTGACGTCTTTGAGAAAGTTGAATTCATTCATGCCTTTTCCTTAAGGCCCTTCTCATTAGCAACTCTATTTGTGGTGGTTCAAACTTCGTTTGAAATACTGTTAGAATAAAGTTCTAATCAGCTTGCACTACAAAGCGGTTGTTACGTCAGTCACTGCGGCCGAATAGTGCGAAGTTTTTTTTTCGATTTACAAAAAATCTATTGATTGGACTAAAAAAATAAAACACATAAGACCTGCTTTATAGTTAGTTCAGTTAGTATGCAAAGTTTCATGATCTAATTTGAAGTACTTTTTGAATACCAGCGGCTTATTGTTCGATTTGGAGGTAACTTTGGATTTTTTTTCTATCCAGAAAAGTTTATGGAATCGTGTTTTCGTCACACATAGTACTTAGCATTAATCCTCAACTTTACCATATATTTATTTCAAAACTAATGCTGCAGTATTTTAGGCGTAACGGAGGATCATGCTAAGCCATTTGAGGGATATGTAGCCCTTAGGGGTGTTGGCAGACACAACCGAATTCCGCCTGATAAATACCTATGATCAGTCATCATCAGTCATGTAAGTTAAATTCTATTTATAAACGACAGTCATATTCGATTTGATTCATTTTATCGGTTTTACTCGTTTATTATTAGTATCGGATTAACCCATTTGATGACAAACCGAAATATTTTTTCCACAAAAATTACACATACAAATATAATATCACCGTAAGATTATGAACATCGGTAGTTATTTCTGGACACCTTGTATGTATTATGTGTTTACAATCTCACGGCGACATAATAATATAATATGTTCATAAACTCGCGCTTTTTTCCTTTGGGGGTAGTCAGAACTATCCTTGTATTCTCCTGACAAAGATTTGTTTGAAGTAATCTATATACCTACTTACTTACTTACTAATATTATAAAGAGGGAACATTTGTTTGTAAGTTTGTATGTAGGGGGTAATCTCTTACCGTGGCCCCGGAACACAAAGGGCGATGAAGGAACATGGATGGGGGTAATCTCTGGAAGTAATGAACCAAATTCAAAAATTCTTTCACCATTAGAAAGCTACATTCACCGTGAGTAACATAGGCTATATTTTATCCCCGTACTCCCACGGGAACGGGAACTACGCGGGTGAAACCGCGGGACGTTCGCTAGTCTGCAATAATCTTTTATTTTGTTTATGTTCTGATACTCGATTATTGTATCCCTATATTTGTTTTGTTAATATGTGGTTACTGAAGTGGGCTGCAATATTGTGTAAAACCTCTTAAGTATATACGTTTGTAGTTAAGTACCTCTTATAATGTAAACACTATAATTGTGGCCGGTAATTGTCCTTCAATGAATAAAACAAACAGCATTACCCGGTAACAATTAATGTGTGATGTAAGCTCGAACGAAATCTGCTCATACTTAAATCCGTGCATACGATCTCCAGATCTGTTTACCACCCTTAACTAATCGTCGACACGAATAAGAAGAAGAACTATTATTGGTCTTATTTTTTTTCTTTTTTCTTTCGACCCTTTTTTTTCATTAACAAAAACAAGGGATCAGATGCTGCGATGCTGTTGATTGAAGAGCAAAAAATATTATGAAATAATAAAATTTGATATATTGACAAATAAGCGCTTTAATAGCGGCCGAACGCTGTAAGCAAAAAGAGTCGTATTAATGGTGAAATTTCGTCCAAGCTTCACATATACTCATAGTCAATAAACTTTATGACTACTTACCTATTGAACTGCCTTGTATAATATTTAAGAAGGGAAACATACAAAATCGTGAAATATAGTTCGGCCTTTCATCACATGGTTTTTTTACTCATATCAGTAAGTAAATACGTTCCTTCAGTAGTTTTTGTGTGAAAGAGTAACAAGATACCTACATCAATCCTCGCAAACGTTTTCATTTATAATAGTAGTAACATAATATTACTGTGACGGCCTTGTTGGTCTAGTGGTTGCTTGCGCGGCTGCTGAGCATCCGGTCCTGGGTTCACTTACCGGGTCGGGCAAAATGTTTATGGGTTTTTCCATTAGGAATTTCTCAGTAGCAGCCACGGAGTCTTCATTTGTGCCGGGTTGATGGCAATAGGCTCGCTCCCTATTACATAAAAATAACTGTCGAAATGTGGGTGTACTATTAAGTACACCTCTGTCTATCCCTTCAGGATTTACAGGCATGATGTTTTGTAAGATAATATTAGTAGGTACCAATTATGGACTTTTTCCTTTGTTTAATACACGTGACTTTCTTAAAACAAGTCATGGGAATCCTTGACGAAAGGATCCATGAAGGTTTGCTTCCATTATTTATTTAAATTGCACATCTCACCATAAATGGTTTTAAAAAATAAATAAGACTCATCTCACCATAATGAGTATTGTATAATAATGAATGATGGGTCGCAACTACTCGCAACATCTTTCCTTGTAGTCAATTAAGTTGACAAAGGGCGGATGACCCGACTACCTTCAAGCCTTTTGGATGGGCATGTAAAAACTTCTTAAAAGATAATTACTGTATTTTTGTATGACGTAATGAATGTGTTGTAAATAACCTTGGACTTGAGACGAGGACTTACATAAAGTAAGAGTTTGTTTGAGGGCCTCGATCTGCAAACAATCTTGTTTTGGGGGTCGAGGCTGCGTATATGAAAACCCTTCCAATATTCAGAACCCTGTTAAAATGAGCCGCGAGAGGGCTTATAGCATTCACTCACAGAAAGTACCTTGAACCATTCCGCTATTCAGAGTTTGAACGATCTAGATTCGGATATTGTTGCCGGTGTGTCTGCGTATGCTCCCCTATCTCTGATAGCAACCGGCACGTGCCAAGAGAGGGAGAGAGCGATATCATGCGCATCATTCTGCTATTTGTTTTGATTTAAATTAGTTCCGTTGACGTAGCCCGGTGCGAGGCTCCTATTTCTGTTTGCAGGGTTCAAAGTAACCTAACACGAGTCAGGGTGCCCCAAGTCCCGAGTTCGCTTCGCTCGCTCCTGCATCTTCAGCTGTTGCTTGTTGTGGTAGGTATTCATATGCATAACGCTAGTTCTGCGTTTTCAATGCCTCCCGCATTACAAAACTCAAAGTAGGGTAGCATTTAATCCATGACGTCACGTTCAGTTGCTTATGCTGAGGTTATTATTGTATTAACTTTTCTCTCTCTCGAAGGTTACATTAGATACGTTTAAAGGACCGTATTTTCATTTAGTTAGCCCGTATTGCCCTAGTCCTGGGCAAAAGCCTCTCCCAGCCTTTCCACTTCTCTCGATGGTGTTCTTCTTCGCGCCAATTCGCGAAGTCATCCCAGGCATCCTACCGTCTTCTCCTCGGTCTGCCGCGACTCTGTCAAGCTGTGACAGGGCTATTCGGGCCCACAGCTGTGGCCGGCATCCGACAGACATGGCCTGCACAATTCCATTTTAGTCTCATAGCTTTATCAGCTACATCGAGTGCATGATAGGTGTGGTTTTTCTTATCCGTAGAGTAGGTAATCCTAGACAGGTATCGTTTTCTAATTGATGATTCATTTTAAATACGGCGAATTCCAAGCATGTCGTTATTAATTAAGTATTCATTATCACTGAACTCGATTGACTTTGTAATTAGTTAGACAAACTAGTTCTGTCGATGCACATTACTGTAGACTACGGAGAGAAATGATTTTTCTTAATCAAGTAATAACTGTGTTACTAGAATCTCTCAGTATTTTGGAGACAGGTGGATTTCTTCACATCTCGCATGATGTGAAGAAATCTATTTAAAAATTTGACATCAGTTTTTTATCATATTATTTAATGCTGACGGTACACTCTCGCTTATACACTCCAAAGCAGGCGAGTGCAAGAATTTGCAGCCAAAAGAGTAAAGCTACATAGTGATTAATAATAATTCATCAAATCGATTGATCGACAGAGGAAAAGTAAGCCTTTTAAAATAACATAATCTAATTATTCTGAACAAAACTAGTGTTTCTCGCATTCATTCATTTGAATTTTTAATTAGCTATAAATTCACTAATTTGTAACTGTTCTATGGAATGGCCATGGTTGCCAAGTTTGTGGTATTACATTTTCCTATTAGATAACGACGGTTTAATGTTAAAATAATTTATTAAATGTATTTCATTTTGAGCGCTCATGAAGACTTGTAGTGTCAGTAACGTGAATTGTTAAATAATTATGTGACTTGTGAAGCAAAAATATTAAAATTTTGATTTTATATGTGTGTATTTTGTGTGTCGTGTGTGATTGCGAAAAAACAACTGATTGGAAGGTACAACACTTTTGATATTATATTTCAAATATTATAAATTAAAAATAACCTAAAGTAAGTCACTTAAAAATGGCGTCAAAAACTCCTCAACGCTGCCAACATGGTGCTGCCGACTGGTAATGTCCCCAAGAGGCTGGCAGCGTTGCCACGTTGTATGGCAAGGTGATTAAACTCGTGGCAATTTTTATGGTAGCAAATACTGATAATAAAAACCGGACTATTTCGTTTTTCATTATCAATGACACTTCTTGTCAAATTATTTGACCTCAGTGGGTTAGTCACGTCAACCAAAGCGTCAGTGGCTTTTTGTGATGTCTTCTCAACAGCCGGTGTAGAGACTTTGGGCATTCCAGCAAATCAGCCATGGCCTGTCATTTTAATAAGGTAGAAATTTAATCTATTGCAAGCTGTAACCTGTGATGATGATGACGATTTCGCCGATTTCGGCCACAGCAACTGCATTCAATGGCTTTATAAGATGGTTGATGGTTGAGAGTTTTACTGTGCTGCTCTTTCATTTCCTCTTAAGTTGCCAGCATATCCAACTTGCGCCGTGTGGTATCCGGCAGAGCTAGCCGTGTGGTATCCGGCAGAGTAGCCGTGTGGTATCCGGCAGAGTAGAATAGAACCAACCCATTACACTCACGGGTGTCGTATAAGGTGACTAATGTCTCAGGCAGAACACCTTGCGCCTCCGTAAACCAGAGAATGGGCAGCAGCGTTTTCTGTTAGTCTTTCATCACTGCAATCTCCAATCCGCCTGCCAATCGTGGAGATCACGGCAAATTTCTCCCATCATGGGAGAGGCTTATGTCCAGCAGTGGATGTTATGGGCTGTTATAGTATAATAGATAGATATATAATATCCAACGTTGGCCAAAAAACATCAATCACAAAGCGGACATGTCTGTCAGAAAACCAGACACTGTAGCTGTAGGTCTATCTTTAGAACTTGAAGATACGTTTTTATATCAGCTGCCTGAATGTTTACGCCTATTGTATAACGGGCTAGTGTACGCAACTCCACGTCAAAGCGCGTATTTTGCGTGCGATGTTTATCTTCAAAATACTAATAAAAAAAATTAAAAAAACAAAAATAATTTATTTATTCAGCATGAGTATTTTACAACAGAATTAGTGATTGGGAGGTTTTTAAAGGGAGGCTCCCTTTAAGCAAGTAATAACTAGTAAAGCGGAGTCTCCCAATACAGATTGGGAGACTCCGCTTCGCGATCGAAAAGACTTATAGGCGACGAGACGTTGGTAGCTTCGGTTCACAGGCTAGCTCACCGGCGTAATGTTGCCTGCCTGCCTGACAGTCTGTAGAAGACTAAAGACTGTACTTCGGTGAGTGTGCGCAGGAGCTCCACGAACTGATCCCACCATCACTCTTTTAACTAACAGACTTACTGCGGCGTACCATCCGCACTTGGTTGATATCCCAACGAGTCGTACTAAGCGCTTCTCCTCCACTTTTATTATGCGCACGGCCAAAGTGTGGAACTCTCTGTCTGCGTCTGTGTTCCCACCCACATTTAAGCCGCCTGCCTTCAAAGCAAGAGTAAACAGGCATCTTCTGGGTACGCTCGTCCCATCATAGGTCTCATCCATCGCTTTCCATCAGGCGTGATCGAGGTCAAGAGCGGGCCCATATTGTAATAAAAAAAAATCTTGATACAACTGTGTTCTATTATTTCCAGCCTCTGTATTATTTATTTTACGAGTGAAATGAATGAATTCTTGTATTGTTACAGTTGCAGAGTTGGTGGACGCGTCACACCACTAGATCATCATGAACTCAGTTATTGGACTCAGTCCAAAGAATCCTAGCTGGGATTTGTACAAGAGTAAATGTGAGTAGTTTTCTTTAATAATATTTTTTTTATCCCATGTTTTATATCTTACTACTATTATTAAAACGATAGTTTGTTAGGATAGATGGATATTTAGTGCTCCTGTCATTTACGCAAAAAATACTAAACGGTTCTGTCACAATAGCTGGTTTATAATCTGGATTAACATATTGGATACTTTTTATCCCAATTGCTTGACACTTGCAATCACATTCCAATGAATTTCTTCTCTCTCTTTCTCTCTCCATCCATCAACATTTACCCAAGGTCCAACCTTGTGACGCAATTGCCCTGCTTGTGGCCCTGGGTCTAAAATGGCCGCTTTGCCAAAATGGCTCACCAAAAATTCATAAAATGGCAACGTTTCCAACGTGATTCATATTATGATTCTTCTAAACTGGTAATTTTAGGCCCCCAGTGAGTATAAATAGTGTGTAAGGCCCAGCGCACACCGCTGGAGGCGCAGCGGAGCGCATTTGAAGACAACAATTTAATATAAACTCTAACTACCTTGATATACGGCCAATATAACAATAAATTCGCACGCGGTACTCGGAGCGCCCTCAAGCTACTACAAGAGCATGCTCGCGACCGTATATCAAAGCAGTTAAGGTTTATATTAAATTGTAGTCTGCAAATGCGCTCCGCTGCGCCTCCAGCGGTGTTCGCTGGGCCTAACGAACACACTCAACTTCCTACCACATTATTGTCTACACGTGTACACAAATAACACAAACGAAACGGTGGTCTAGTTATTGAAACGGATGAGCGTTGTTACACTTTCAAATTGAAAAATTTAGTGGACACGTGTTGTGAAATTATGGTACAGGGTTCGAACAGTACAAATGACCTAATAGGCTGTGCATGTTATGGTTCACAACGACTGTGAGAAATAATATCGCACTGTTGCAATTATTTTTGAAAACATTGGCATTTTTCCTTCGTAAAATTATGATTCTTTGCGAATTTCTTCGTATTTGATTACGAGCATCATTCACAATGAAGACATGGGGGCCTCTGCAAAAAAATTAGTCTTATTTAATATGTATTTTCAACCACGTCTAGTAAGATAATGCCAAATGTAACGCATGCATACCTAGTAGGTTTTATGTGTGTATCCTTTTTAATTTTAACTTTTTTTCTATGGGAGAATAATCTTATTAAAACTTTTTAATTAAAAAATAAGTACGACTCGAACTTGGCTATATTTTTTCTCGTAATTTGAAATGTGTCAAATAATAGTTACACGTCAAAATTCCACATAACCTACCGCGATAGTAATTTACTTACGGATTCTGTTATTTTATTATTTTTGCAATTATTATTTCACATAATAATATTATTATCTGGATGTTGGTTTTATACAGAAGACGCAATGCTGAGTAGTTTTGATAGGTCGACTTAAATTTTTTAGGTTTAGGCGGTTTTAAAAATTTACAAGTTTTTTTAAATATCTATTTCGTTCTTCTTGAAATTGTAAAGTGTATTTAGATAGTATTTTTATCTTGTTTTACACCTCATGGATGCCGTACATATCAGGAACAAGACGAGTAAGTTAAGCTCTGGTCCGACTTACGCATTTCCCGCTCGGGATATGGGATAAAATTTACACGTGTCAACTAACCCGGAACGAATTGAAGTGAACTTACGCAAATGGTCGCGTGACTTCCTAATCATAAAAACAGTTGACACCAGCAGTTGATCCCACATCTATCGCAGGCTTTTAGTGAGGTCAGATCCTTAGACACATCATAAACCCAGAAACCACATCCTGGCTTTTGACAAAGGAGTAAAACTGTTCATCTCCTATGGGAGCTGTAGTTAAACGTGCTAATGATACCAATTGGGACAAAAGCTGCTACTTAGTTCAAGAATTAAACATACTTCGTACACAATCGTCCTTGACTTTTCATTTAGACAGAGAAAGTTACAACAATAAAGATTTACGTTTATCGCTCAATTCAATTCACAATATATTTCTAACATTAACACAGTTTATAGATATCAATTATAATTTAGGTGTTCTGTTGATTATTATATTACGGAATGTTGTGATGTGCTTGTTGCCATGTAGACAGAGTTATAAAGGTCTGGTCACACCGCGCGCGGAATCTGTTATGAAATTCGTTAAGAGGGAACAGTGGCCGCGATTCTCCATACAAATGTCTTCCACCTTTTTTCTTTCTGAATAATACCTCTAAAGCAATCATTTTTTTTATAAAATCAATGTTCACTGTTAACATGTCCCTGTCATTTCCTTTTCTTCAGCAACTAATAATTAAAGAAAATATGATCCTCCGAAAATGACAAAAAATGTCTAAATTGTACGGCCGTGCTTAGAGGACTAGCAGACAAATTCATTCAGTTTCAGTTTTCGAGGAGAAAAAATAGTGGTACCTACTAGTGGCAAATCTCGTTCTCTATAGTACCACTATTTACTTAGTGGTACTAGTGGGACTGTTAGTTCCCAATAGTACTACCTATGCAAATTGTGTAACCTTTTTTTTACTGACTGTAAACTTATGGGACAAAATATTGATTAGACTTAGAGTAGTCTATTTTCTCAAAAGCAGGAAGATAATAACAATGTTGTCCACTTACGAACTCCGCATAAAACCTCAGAATGATTAATCAAATGGGTTAGGGGGCAACTCGTCCTACTTTGAAACTGGCACCAGGGACCAATTCCACTTTTTCTAATTTGATAATAGGCAACTGGGCCCATGTATTCGGACGATTGCACTACTGAATAGTCTTTAGGGGTTTATTTTTTGATTTTTCCACAACCACCAGGAGGCCAGAACCATAAAGGAGGTATTGTATATTGTTAATAGGAATGTCCCAATCAATCCTAGTAATCTACTAGTAGTGGTACAGTTCGGAGGTACCAGTAGGAACAAGCAAAAATTTTGTGATGTAATCGGTCTAAGTTGCAGCTGTCCCTATCGCACTCTACGAGGACAGGCTTGACGCAGCACGACAGCAATTTACTTCAAATACCTACCTCACAGGCCCTGTCCCCTCTTAACGCCACCAAACTTGTGTAGAGGTGTTCAAACTGGCGCGAATAGTCGCGTGACTTAATTCATGATCATTAAAATAAATCGACGTGCGGAGTCGTGACCCATATCCCGTGCGGGTTCACTATGTCAGGTCATGCCCCTATGGAGCCGATCTGTCTTACTCGTGTCACTTTTACCTACTCCTGTAATGAAATTGTAACATGTCAACAGGACGACTAGCAGAGCTAATATAATTGGTTTAGGTTTGGGGGCTCTTTGCGTCCCATAGACGATAATCAGGCAGAGTGTTCTGTGCCGAATTGATGTCAATAGGCTCGCTCTATATTACATGGGACTTAAGGCGACTACAGGAGCTAAATTAGCAACTCTATTTGTAGTGGTTCAAACTTCGTTTGCAATACTATTAGAATAAAGTTCTAATCAGCTTGCACTACAAAGTGGTTGTTACGTCAGTCACTGCGGGCCGAATAGTGCGAAATGAGTGTTTTTTTTTTCGATTTACACAAAATAGATTGATTGGACTAAAAATAAAATACTATGATGCTAATATGTTGCTTGTAGAATTATTTTCCAAAAATCAGAATGATCGCATATATTTTAGTATGGTTTTTACTCGTGAAAAGAAATTTTTAGAGATAAGTTCATGTTTTTTTTTATCGTGTATATTAGTAGTATTATGTTTTCAAAACACTATCGTACTAGCATATATCCTGAAGAATATCATAGTCCCCTTAATACTGACATATGTGGGCGTCCACATTGGCCTAATCCTTCCGGGAAGCAAACATGATGTCATAAGTAAATGTAAATGATGATGTACTAACAATATGTACCATATGTGTCATTCCAGATGAAGAAATCGACGAGCTCCCATTTATGGCCTCACTCGGCCCAGTCGTCACAATCCTGGCAGTGTACCTGGTATTCGTGTTGAAGATTGGACCAGTGTTCATGAGAAAACGGGAGGCATACAAACTAACACATTCGCTACTTATCTATAATGGTATTCAAGTGGCTTTATCAGCATTTATGGTGTATAGGGTGAGTCTTAAATGATTATTTCGCATTTCTCCTGTATTCGTTTCTACTAATAACTGATAACCGATCTTAAGATTCATACTAATACCTACCCGAATGGCGCATCGGTAGTGAGGCTGCCTTACGTTCTTAGGGTCCCGGGTTCGAATCCCGGTAGGAGCAAATGTTAGTGTGATGAACAAGGTCATTTTTGTTTCCGAGTCATGAATGTTTATATGTATATTAAGTATTTATTTAGAAACAAAAAGTATCTATGTAGTATATCAACTATCTGGTGTCCACGACACAAGCCTCGTTGCGTAGTGTGGCACTAGCTGGCGTTGTGTATACTGTCCAGCGATATTTATTTATTATTTTTTATTATTTGAAGTAACAACTTTCCGGATACCATTAATACCTCATTTATTGAAACCCTGTAATATCCAACAATATTATTATTATTCCGTTTATTCATTTACATCCATAGCTTATTACATTTTTAAGTATTTCTTAAAATAAAACGATACAAAAAAAAAACACTTTAAAATATAATAAAATAGTAGTCCGCCGGTGTCGAGAGTAGGGTCCAAGCCACTGGTGGTTAGGGCTGCAGAGACAGGAACCATATTATTATTATTATAACACATCTATCTATCTGGTTGTTACTTTTTATGCCTTAATTGGCTGAACAGATTTGGAAGAAAGGCACAGGAATAGATCATGACCTAGGTAAAAACAAAAGGTGGCATGGTGCTGGTTTTATTTTGCTGTGAGGCAATAAAAAACCCTCAGGTGACTGAAACTGTTCAAATATTGCAGGCCCATATTGTAATAAAAAAAAAAAAATATAAAATAATTTAGCTAGTTTTTATGGTTCCGTACCTCAAAAGGTAAAGAAGGATCCCCTAAAAGATCACTTTCTTGTCCGTCTGTACGTCCGTCTGCCTGTCACCACCGATTTTCTCAGGAACGGGTGGGCCTAGCAAGTTGAAATTTATACCAGATACTGAAGTCTATATTAGTCCCTATTAGATGAATACAAGTTGTTGGGCTGTGAAGAAGATGGATGAAAAAAGATTGCATGTAGCGGAGATGAGAATGTTGAGGTGGATGTGTGGTGTGACAAGAATGGATAAAATAAGGAATGAGTATATTAGAGGAAGTTCTAAAGTTGCGCCAGTTACAGAAAACTTGAAAGGGAATCGACTGTCTTGGTATGGGCATGTGATGAGGAGGGAAGAATCGCATGTGACTAAAAGAGTGATGAATATAAATGTGGATGGATGGAGAGCGAGAGGAAGGCCAAGGAAAAGATGGATGGATTGTATGAGGAATGATTTGAGGGAAAAAGGTGTAAATGATTGCGTGACGGTTGACAGAGGAGAATGGAAGAAGAAAACGTGTTGCGCCGACCACAAGTAACATGGGATAAGGGCAGGAAGATGATGAGATGAATAAAAGTCCTGAGTCAACACGATAAAAAGATATGGGCAAATTTAGATTTTCGCGAAAGCTTGTAAATACCAAGATTTACCTTAATTATCAACTTTTTTTTATTGTTCGGAATTTTCCCTTTACTTGTGCTGTATGTAAGACCTTGTTTTTAACCAAAATATTGACAATCCTAGGTCAACCAGAAGTATGGTAGTTCCCGTTGACCTAGAATGACGAAATTTGGCCAGAAGCAATCTCTTGCAGCACATGTAAAGGGAAAAATCTAAAAACCGTAAATATGTACGTACGTATGTAGTTTAATAACAAAAATAAAGCGATTTTACTATTACAAACTTATTATTTGCGGTTGGTGCAATAGCCGTTTCTGGAGATCGAACAGCAAAGTTAAGTTTGTCCTTTAAAAAGTTTGTACGGAACCCTCGGTGCGCGAGTCCGACTCGCTCTAGGCCGGTTTTTTTTCTATTGGTTTTTGGAAGTCATGACAAATAAAGCAAAATCAATGATATTTTTTGTTACCTTTGGCACAGATAATAATGGCATACAATTAAAGACCACCAGATTTAGCAAAATATAACGCCAAAAAAATAACTTTTGATTGCCAAAATTAGTAAATGATCACCAAAATTAAACCCCAGTTTATCATGAAATTAGAACCAAAATTTATTTTTTTATATAATGACCACCTGAAATTGAACTGTTAATACTGTTATGCTCTTGCATCCGAGTCGAGGGAGACCCTGTAGACGACTCCTACTTCTGATTTATAAAAAAAACTAGCGGACGTCACGCGGTTTCACCCGCGTAGTTCCCGTTCCCGTAAGAGTACGGGGATAAAATATAGCCTATGTTACTCAAGGTGAATGTAGATTTCTAATGGTGAAAGAATTTTTGAAATCGGCGCAGTAGTTTATGAGTTTATTCATTACAAACACAAAAATATAAATCTTTCCTCTTTATAATAATATATATTAGTGTAGATAAAAAGAAGGGTATGGCGGGGTAGGCGCCATACCCTTCTAACCTAATCTATTCGTGTCGGTGTGCCCCAAGTCGGCCTAGGCAAAACTAGTTAGTCATCAACCACCTCATTAAAATTGGTGCTCAATTTACCAAATTTGGTGATCAATTGATATTTTAGGTGATAAATGTTAGTGGTCACATAGTTATTTTTGGTGGTCATTATATTTTCCCCCGATAATAATTAATACTAAATGTCAGTTAGGCAGATATTATTATAGTATGACCACTTTAAGTGTGCAGTCCAAAGAGGCGTTGCTTCTCAAGAATATTTGCATCGATATGTCAAATTTAATACATTTATTTTAGTTCTGTGTTCTCCCGCCTGCACAGATAAGTTGGTAGAAGTGTAAATATTGAGACTAACATACCAACGCAACGTTACAAAAACGGTTTTCCCATACCGTTGAATGTCAACTTTAACTCGAATTAATGAAAGTAAATATGTTCAACATAAATGAAGTATGTGTTAAACAAACAATCTTATTAATTATTAAAAATTACGTAACTTTAATAAATACTAGTGTTTTATTAAGGTGAACGCAGACCTAGCCGCACCACAGTCGCCGCAGTCGCCGCATTTGAATTCTTCTATGCAATCTCGCACACAGACATAGACACAGATTGCACACAGACACAGATTGCATAGAACTTTATACGAAGAATTCGAATGCGGCGACTGCGGTGCGGCTAGGTCTGCGTTCACCTTTAATCACTTGAATACAAATTATTTAGTGTTTTCCGAAGCTTCGACCGTCTAGAGCAGCGGTCGGCAACACGCGGTCCGCGGGCCGCATGCGGCCTGAGACCTATCTCCTTGCGGCCCGCGACTGCTTTGTAAATGAAAGTTTAATTCTTATAGTTAAATTTAATCAGCGTTCCATGGGCCTGCCTCGCGGTGACGACGACAGTTTTCACACACCGCGTGTGTGACGATTCACAATAAATTGGAAATTTGTGACCCACCCAGTCCCATTTTAATCTCTCAGATTTATCGCCAACATCGGCAATGTCTGTCTTGGACTGTATTATGGTGTTTCATATTCGATCGGTGACTTTGATGTTTAAAATGCTACGCTCCATCGCTCTTTAGCAAACCTTGAGTTTGGACTTCTGAGCGTCCGTCAAAGTCAAGTCTGGGTGCCATAGGCGCCATAGTTATTGATTTCCCCTCATTTTTTTCAATGAAAAAATACCACACATGAAAAAATAATACACCTATGATACCTACCTACCTACATTAACAGATACCTATTAGGTACCTACCAAATTATTAAATTTGCGGCCCGCCTTTATCAAATTTTTTCACTATGTGGCCCTTGTCTGCCAAAAGGTTGCCGACCGCTGGTCTAGAGGATGGATTGAGATAAAAAATAGGGTAAAAAGCATCATATAGACTAAATCATGTTCTACCTGTCCATATGCCAAGTTTTATCGGATCCGTTCAATTGTTTGTTAGGCTTGATAAGGTAACAGACGAAGAAGCAGATTTCTCAATTTTTATTTTGCTGATATATATGTAAGGCTGCCATATTTTGCTGATATATTTTGCCAATTTGACTGTTCACGCCTTGATAACGTGGAATTACATGTTAACGTAAATGAAATTAAATGATGATGATGTTTATTTTTGCAAGAAGGTTATTACAAACACTTTTACACGTAATTTTTAAAAACTAGATGGGGCCGGTGTTTCGTACCTGACTACTCTGAGAAGAAACAGCCGAAACAAACTCAAAGGCCATGGTCTCTTTTGAAGTCCAGACATAATCTTGCTCGATTCACATGAGGACTATACAGATTAGTGTCTGAGATGGTCTTTTGAAGAAAGAACCACACAGATTTGAGTGGACCTGTCCAGTCAGTGCAAGCATTTGTCAGTTGTCGTGTAGCTCGACTTATAACTCAAGGAGCTCAACGAAACGTCGCACAATACCAAAGAAAGGACATTTGGGTAGGTCACTTATAGTACTCAAACTGCCAGACAGTCGTGGGGAAAAAAAAAATATAAATTATGACCCACATGGTCCTCACATTCACAATAATTTAATAAAATTTACAAAATAAATGTCAATAAAAAGAACATCATTAAATGTCACAATAATTATAAAAAAGTAAAATGCTTAACAAAATAAATATTAAAATTTCCTATCATAAGCACTTAGGCAGGTATATAGGTAGACTGAATACGACTAGCTATAATGACGTTTAGATCGATGCGGAAACTTGTCCCATAACCCGGTTCGACGTTTCCTGCTCAAACCATACACGTGTAACCTGTGGTGTGACGGCAAAATAATACAAATCACAGGGCACTTAAACTCTAGAGGTGTCAATACTAATAAGTAAATTCGTGGCGCTGAAAGTGCGTTAGGCATGCAAGTTCAGTCCCTGACCACCTTGAAAGCGTTAGTTTCAATATAAAGTCAAATATAATTTATATCTGCTTTTTTAAAACTTGAGGGCGTGTGGTATCCGGCAGAGTAGAATAGAACCAACCCATTACACTCACGGGTGTTGTATAAGGCGACTAATGTCTGAGGCAGAAAACCTTGCGCCTCCGTAGACCAGAGAATGGGCAGCAGCGTTTTCTGTTAGTCTTTCATCACTGCGATCTCCAATCCGCCTGCCAAGCGTGGAGATTACGGCAATTTCCCCATCATGGGAGAGGCTTATGTCCAGCGCAGTGGACGTTATGGGCTGTTGTTGTTGTTTTTGTGTCATCGCCGTCACCGCATTCTAAGAGTGACCGCCAAGTCTTGTCCGTGCTTTGCAATACAGACAACAATAATTATAAATTCTAAATGTTATTTTTTTTCTGGTTTCCAGTTCCTGTCAGACCTCATACACATGGGTTTGGTACCTAAGAAATGTTACATGAACGAAGATAGTTCGAGAAACAGAGTAAGTAGCTTACCATTATTTTTTTTATCAATTTACAAATTGTGATTTTTATTAATCTAAGTAGCTCTCACTCTCAACTCATTTTCCAAAAGCATAAGGTTGTCATGGATATTTTTGTAATAATTTAAACCATGGAAATTTATTTTATTTTATTTATTAGGTCTACTAACAATTGTTTACACTAATTTACAAACAAAGATAAACACGCGTTTAAACTCTACACAGTGTAATAATTATTTAAAGGTAAACACCACATGGACAAAAAGAAACAATAATAAGTAATGTCGTAAGCTACGTATTGTACAAGTAAACTCAGTAAAATATACAACTATGAATTAATAACTTTTAGGCTAAGTATTAAGCATTTCGATCTTAGTACCTACTTCCAAATAATCTTGTTCGTCTTCCTGGCTTTAAAAAATCAAGTAATTTATCCAAATGTGGCTAAAATTGCGCACTTTTTGAACGTCAAAACTAAATGAGACAGTCTCCTAAATCTTTTACTACTTTCTAGTATCTTGGATAATCAGAAGAAGTGGTGAAACAAACTCCTTAGCAATGCAACTGTGAATCATTAGGGAATTTCCTAATGCTGCTAATTGCTTTGTTAACATTAATATTAATGATTTTTAAATGACCCGTTCATTAACAACTTAATTGTCTCCATTTCAGATCCTGTTCGACACATACCTGTACCTAGCAGCGAAGCTCTCAGAACTTCTAGACACCGTCTTCTTCGTCCTCAGAAAGAAGACCAGCCAGATAACATTCCTCCATCTATACCACCACACGGTCATGGTGATTGGCACATGGACTTTGCTCAAATATTGGCCGTCGCACACGCTTATATTCATCGGGTTCCTGAATTCCTTAGTGCATGTCTTCATGTACACGTACTACGGTTTGGCAGCGTTGGGGCCAAATGTGGCCAAATATTTGTGGTGGAAGAAGTATATGACAAAGTTTCAGCTGGTAAGTTTGATTTAAAGATTTTATGCTTGCTTATTTGGAAATATCCTATAAGTGTCGGTAGTCCACTGCTGGACATAGGCCTCTCCCAAGCTGCACCACACCCTGACCTCTGGGTTTCACATCCCTTCAAAGTTAATCATAGCCACCTTTTTAATGTCGTCGACCCATCTAGATCTATACTACGCTTGGCGATAAGCGGAAAGTCTGATCTAAAATATACATACAAGACGAAACGCCTCAGAATGGCCAACATTTAAGGGACAAGCATCAGAGTAGCCCGCGACATTTAAATTTTCTTAAGCGCGGGTTACTCTCTCCGCTTTCACCCTAAATATCGCCAACGACATAATAATAGACCATTTTTACATCATAAAATTCCCATACTTTAAAAACTCTTTTCTTTTCACAGATCCAGTTCGTGTCTATCATCGTTCAGTACATAGCAACTGTGAGAGTATCGGACTGTCCCCCAGCCAAGGGAGTCGCCATATTCGTCTCATGCAACACAGGAGTCATTCTCCTACTCTTTTTGAACTTCTACAGACAAAGCTACAACAAGAAAAGAGGCGGGTTAGCCGCTTTAACTAAACTGCCCATTCCGTCACTATGCCTTCATAAAGAAGACTAGAGTAGAGAGCATTTGAATTGTAGTAAATTAAATTGGTACATAAAGTAGGTTTTTAAAACACGAGTGTGAGTATAAACCTCGCCAGTGATTTAATACCTAATAATGTACAGTTTTAAACACTACTATAGCTAAACCCGAGTATTTCGAGTGATTTTATTAAAACCACAATAAAAATATCTTCAAAATGGCACCCAAATCCAACATTCCAACACGGGGGTCTGCGCCGGAGGAACGGATCAGCTGTTGCGACGGTGCGCCGCCATTAACGACGATTGGGCTAGTCTAAAGTTGTGTTCCCAAACGAGATGTACGTGGATTTGTATTAAGGGATAGTGTCTAATAATCACATACTCGCAGCTAGCGTCCACCCAAGTAGTGAAAAAGTGATATCATTTGCGTATAGAGATGCGCAAATAAGTCTGGTTGAAACGGGAAAAGGGTTTTGAATATTTGGACCCTGCTGTCCGTCATTTTTTTCTATGCCTAGTTAGCATCAATACAAACAAGTTTTGAACGACATAAAAGTATCACAATTTCGAGATTTTTCAGCTTTGATTGCTTTTAATAGAGACTATACATATTTCATAATCTGACTCTAATTAAAACTTTATGATATGATGAGTGTATATAAATTATTTTAAGTATATTTAACGAAACTTCTGTGATTTCAAGGACATGAATTTATATTTTGTCATGTAAAAGTTCTAGAAATCGTTTCGTGATTTTTTGTTCAAAATCCATTTTGTCACGATCATTGTAAATAGTATTTAAAAAGAGTACAACAAAATTGAAAACTTTAGGATAGGTACATATTTTAAATTCTCAATTTTTTTGTACATATTTCAAAAACTGATATAAAATTCAGTGTTGGAATAGAAGAAACGCAAGTTTCTTTAGGTTTTTTAGGCTGTGAAGTTATATAGAGATTCTTTAGAATTTTTATAATGACGAGTGCCTTAATAGGTACAGACACGGGCACTAACATGTACACACTAAGTAATTTTTAAAAGTGAATTTCCGACCAGTATTGATTGAAGCTTAATTTTGCTATGAAAGCATTTTATAAATTATACTAAAATGTTCGTATCTCAAAATCGCTCTTGAATTTTGCTAAGTGTAGGTTATAAATATTTTGCTAAGTTAATTGGTAAGTGCTCGTGTTAGTATTCTTGGTATGAAACTTTTCGGTAAAAGCCAATTGTGTTTTTTACAAGGCTGTTGATGATAATATTTAAGTACGAAGTCTAACATATTTAAACGTAAGTAATTTAAGGTTTAGAAATAAATTATTACATCGATAATGAACCAAATTAAAGCCATCACAGTTGGCTTGGGGTCCAAATGGTAATATTTATAAAATCATTTATTCATTCACGAATTTGGGACATTTCGAACTCAATGTGTTCATTTAGAGTTTTTTTTAAATATCTTGTTCGATTTAACATTCGTAATTTGCATTTTGTAAAGCTGAGGGTGTTTAGCCTCCTTAAAAAAAATGAAATAGTTTTGAATCATGAAGCATCTTACGTATATACGCATACGTAAGATGCATATTCCCTATCGAATTACTTAGTTACTCGATAGAGTATTTTAAAATGTGCAAATAATTTGAAATATTTCAAAATAATGCCTACCAGAAAGTCGAATGCACAAAAATGTCGAACATAGTTTTAGTTTGTGATTCTTCTAACAGTGTGAAGTGTAAAAACTATTTATTAATCGGTACTTATATAAACGAAAATTATTTGTAAATTATTATCGAAACGAATGAAAGTTAGCTTAAAATAAATGATTTTTATCAAATGTCTTTGTTGGTTTTTTTTTGTGAATTTATAATTATTTATTTTTACATGGGTTCTTGTGAACGAATTGAAATATAAATATGTCGGATTGTCAGGAATTTATTTCGCTAAGTTCGAGCTTATGTGGGCAGAACACGGGTTTCGAGCTATGAAAACACACTGGATGCGAAACACTATTTTATTTCGCATTGCACGGTTCGGGTACGTAGTTTCCATGGAGAAGAACCGGCAAGAAACTCCTCTTAACTCCGTTACTCTTTTCAAACAGATACACTGAGTCTAACAAATAACTTGACATTACACTTTCACACATTAACACTAGGCACAATGAATCGTGTACAGTTTCAAGACGTCTTAACTCCGCTGCGATCAGACACAGACTCTTATATTATATAGTGTATTATCTACATAGAGATAGAAAGAAATATGGAGGGGCCCCGATATTCTATACCTACATTTGCATAGACAAATGTGAGTGGAATACGAAACAGAATGTGAAATATCGTTTTGCTTCATTCTATCGAATGTGGTAATCGTATTTGATAAAAGAGACAACAATATTTCAGCTGTTGCTCATAATGACAACATTTTGTTGTGACGTAGTAACAGTTGTAGGTAAGTGCCGTATCCGCCATATTATGCGACGAGTTTTGTGGTAGTTCTGCTGTCAAATGAGTGTTTACTTTTGCATTTATTGAGATTTGTGAAAAATTTACGAAGAGTTTATCTTTAAAATTGCACGTATATGGTGGAAAACAGCTATTCAACATGCCTGCGTGTTGTGTTATGAAGTGTGGTGCAAGAAAGAAGGAAAATCAACCTAAATTGTCTTTGCACAGGTTAGTAGCCGGTTTTCATGAATTATTACACATAGTAATACACTTTTGATGAAAAAAATGCTAAGGGATCGTGAATTTATGGCTGTAGTGTCCATATTTGGGCTTATTTTCGTCCAACAGACCTTTTTTTAATTTCATAATTTCATTCGTTTGTTTACAATAATATGTCATGATGGAATAGTGTAGTACCGTTGCTGTAATATTTTCCGATACTAGTTCCTTCGCTGTGCTGGTACGATATCGGTATAGTACATACGTGTGCTAATCGGTTCGAAAAAATATGATTTTTATTGTTCGCACTCAAATTAGGTACTTACGCGTTTTGACTGACAAATTTGACGTGGAGTTACGGACACCAGCCCGTTACACAATACAAAACAAATATTACATAACGAAATTCCTATTTTTTTCAGGCATCCATCAAAAAACAACATCAAGAGTCATATGTTTTCTGTGATTGCAGTTACCCCTTCTAATTGTGTAAACAATGCACAAAGAGGAATGTATCCATCTACTTAGAAGTCGACCGTTTTACGATTCGCTGGTATTCTTGCAAAGTGTTCGTGTTTGCTTAGGTTGGACTGTGGATGGGTGACCACCTATTACATACCGAGTTTCCTTCGTGCCTCGGAAAGCAGTTTTTGAACAAACTAACATTGTTTAGAAATTAATAGGTAGTTTTTATTTTGATATGTATATAGTTGTTTTCATACCAAATGTTTATTGAATAAATAAAACACATGTTGATTTTTACTGAAGTTTTATTTAATGAATAACTAAAAACGAGGTGCGATACTCAATTAATGTTTGTGTTTTCATATTTAAAAAATAATCTAGAGGAAAGATTTGATTTTTATTTGTGTGTTTGTTACAATTAACTCGAGAACTACTATAAAAATTCTTTTACCATTAGAATGCTACATCTTTACCGAGTAACATAGGATATAAATTATATTGATGTCATGCAAATTAGCCGAGCTATCACAATTTTCTTTTAGAAGTGCTTAGTAAATTATAAATATGATTCAAACGTGATATCTAGTATGACTCGTAAAACTATTATGTAGTATTAGTATCGATACTTGTTATAGTAACACTATATTCCCTAATTGGTACATCCCTATCATGTGCAGCCATTTTATGAGAAATTTTGTGGCACCTTTTTTTTGTAGGTATTTCCAGTCCATCTACTTATAAGTCAATGATTATCTATGACACAGACTGTCCGCCTCGCCGCGAGGTGTCAACATCAGGACTCTGTAAAAGCCGCCATGGTGGGGAGTAGGTTGCGTGATGTCACCACTGGCGCGCTTTCGATCCATTCGCCCATCCGTACTCATGACCGGATCCGACAAATAATTGTTATATATATAGTCGATAATATTAAAGATATTAATGCCCGTTTTTGTTTATACTAAAAGTCACCCAAACGAGTGGCTAAACTGCACTGTTAGAATTTTGCCAGTGTCAGAATGACTAGACCAAGAGAGTTTGGATGTTTGAGCAATTCCAAGTATTAGTACCTATTTGATACTATTTGATACTATTTGGTACCAGATACCAAATAATTAGTATCTCTCTATAGAGGGAAAACTACTACGAAGAAAGTGGCCAACCATTCTAACAGTTCACGGCATGGAACCGAGCATATAAATCATGACTTACTTTGACTTAATGTCCTATATCCCCTAGATGGGGCAGAGGGCGTCCACAGATGTCCTCCATCGCGATCGGTCTTGAGCTTCATGCTTCACCTCGCTCCACGTCATTCCGATGCTCGCCGCTTCTGCCAACACGGTGCGACGCCAGGTTTGACGGGGATGGCCATGCTTTCTTTTTCCTTGGGGATTCCAGTCCAAAGCTTGTTTGGGTATGTGGTCAGGGTCCCTTCGGAGCGTGTGGCCAATCCATCTCCACTTGCGACGCTTGATCTGGCGGTCGATCGGGCTCTCGTGGCATTCCTCTAACAGCTCTACGTTGGAGATGGTCTTGGGCCAGTAAATTCCGAGAATGCGACGAAGACAGCGGTTGACGAAAACTTGGATTTGGCGTGAGATGTCCTTTGTGACCTTCCACGTTTCACACCCGTAAAGCAGCACGGATTTCACATTGGACCCGAATATCTTGAGTTTAATCCTTCGGGTCAGTTTCCGTGACTGCCAAACAGGTCTCAGCTGTGCGAAGGTTGCTCGGGCTTTGGCGATCCGTGAAGCAATGTCCTCTTCACTGCCCCCAGTCTCTGCCACGACGCTCCCAAGGTAAGTGAATTTGTGGACGCGTGCCACTGCCTCTGTGCCAATCAGCAACGGTGGGTGATTCTTCACACCAGTTCTCATCTCCTGGGTCTTCCTGATATTTATTTTAAGCCCGGTTTCTGCCGCCTCCTGCTGTAGATCGTTCAATTTTGCTTGCATATCGGCGCGGGTATGACTCAGCAGGCATAGGTCATCGGCGTAGTCCAAGTCTTCCAAGACGTTGGATAGTCCCCACTCTATGCCGCGACGCTTGTTTTCAGAGATGCGAAGCATAATTCCGTCAAGAACAACTAGGAAGAGAAGCGGTGACAGGAGGCAGCCTTGGCGGACACCCGCGTGTACTGCTACGTCATCCGAGATGAGGCCGTCATGGGTTACCTTACAAGAATACTTCTTATAGATACTCTCCAACAAACGGACGATTTTCGGCGGCACTCCAATTTCCAGTAAACGGGACCAGATGCTAGACCACTTCAGCGTATCAAAGGCTTTTTCGAAGTCTACAAAGGTTAGATAAATCTCCCTCTGCCATTCTGATGCCTGTTCCAGTATGATACGGAGGGTGTTGATCTGGTCCGTACACGAGCGGTTCGAGCGGAAACCAGCCTGTTCCCTACGTAGAAGAGGATCCACGGCCTTCGACAGTCTATCCAGGATGATTTTGCAGAAAACCTTAGAGGGAATCGAGAGCAGAGTAATACCTCTCCAGTTATCGCACTGGCTAAGATCACCTTTCTTAGGAACAGTTATAATAAGACCTTTGTTCCAATCATCAGGGAGCTCTTCAGCGGTCCAGATCTTTTCAATAAGAGGCGTCAGAACGTTGACTGCGGAGGATAAGTCGGCTTGTAACATTTCCGCCGTTATCAGGTCGAGTCCTGGTGCTTTGCCTGTCTTCAAAGAACGGACTGCCTCCGCAACTTCAGAGGCTGTCGGTGGTTCCGTGTTGATGTTCAGATCGTCAGGCGTCAGCGCGTCAGGCGCTGATGTAGCTGACAAACGGAAGACCTCCTCAAAGTGTTGACGCCAGCGTAGCAGCTGCCCTTCTGATGTCACAATGAGCTGACCATCTTTGGACTTCAGTGGCTTCTTCTTTGACCTGCTGTTACCTGCCAGGGTTTTGGTAGATTTGTACAGCTCCTTCAAGTTGCCGGTGTTTGCAGCTTGTTGAGCACGATCAGCAATACCATCAGCCCACTGTCGCCTGTCTTTTCGGGTACTGCGGTAGATTTCTTTGCGTTTCTGACTGATTGGATGTTAAGGTCAGGATAAATCATGCAACAGTGCTTTTATTGGCATTCATTTAATTGCCATCTAGGATTTTACAACCTCACACAATATCAGCAGTTCTTACTCACGACTGATGAAAATCATAGACAATGACTGACTGCCTCGTTACCTGCTGAGCCTAAGGTCCTGGCTGGGTTCGATTTCCAGGTCAGGCAAAGCGTTATTGCTTGCCGGGGCTGCGGGACTTCGAAAGAGATACCGTGGCCTCGGAACACAAAGGGCGATGAAGGAACATGGATGGGTTTTAGTCAGTAAAAGTGTGACACTCCCTCCTGCTTCGCCCAGAGCAGGAGTCATTTTGATGATTATTGTTTTTTTCCATAAGATATTTCTCAGTAACATCTTCGGCGACTGTTTTGTACCCGGTTGTTAGTAATAGGCTCACGCTCAATTATTTACATAGGACTTCAATATAACTGGTGAATTGTTGGTGTAATATATTGTTCGCAGTAGCGCGTACAGACGACTTCTTTGCGATCACTCGTAAAAGATCCGCTTCACTACTGCGTCGGATGCGGGGCAGCGACAAGTCTTCTGAGCGTTGTTGCTAGTAAGACTGACGGCCATCTTATGGAGCACCTGCGCGCAGTGTATGTACTGTTGCCAGGTGTCTCCGTGAGCAGATAGGATCAGGAGCTCGTGGCTAAATAATAACAGCCACTCAGGTCGATCTTCAGGTTAAGCTGTGCTTGCCGAGGTTGGTCTGTGGATGGGTGACCACCCTTACATACCGAGTGTCCTGCGTGCCTCGGAAAGTACGTTAAGATGTTGGTCCCGGCTGTCATTTTTCCATCTTTGACAGTCGTTACAGGTAGTCAGTGGCCCAAAAAGTCTGACAAGCAGTCTTACCAAAGTAGTATCGTATTACCCAGTATGAACAGGGTTGTGAAGGTCAGATAGGCAGTCGCTCCATGTAAAATACTGGTACTCAGCTGTATCCGGTTAGACTGGATGCCGACCCCAACATAGTTGGGAAAAGGCTAGGCAGATGATAAGCTATTGAACAGCCACACTCAAAGTCAGCTAATGATTACTTAAGCGGCTCCTTAGTTTAAAATGAAAAAACAGCCAATAAACTAACATAGGTTAAGGAATACTAACAAAATGAGTTATACCTGAATTAAAGATAAATAAATAAGTCTCTGCTGAACCATTTTGGGATTACAGGCGTAATTTTAAGACAAGAGAAAAGTAAAACAACAAAATATAGTAGTCACATATATATTTTTAAACATTACAAACCCGATTACGCAAATGTACAATTATTTAATGAATAAACGTGCAACTACATAATGAAAGATGCATAAACGATTGCATTTAATTTTAAGGCAGTAGGACACCTAACTCAATCTGAATAATGTTTAATTATCAATGATTAAGTTTAGTAAGATGTATAATGCTGATAGTGTAGATGACAAAAAAATCTAATTAGTCCGTCAGATAGACTTCCAAAAAAGATTGGACACATTTTTTCTTTTTACACGTAAACAAAAAACGAAGAAGATACAGTGCGTCGAAAACTCGTGTAACGTTCATTTTTTACTGAAATGTGACGTCACAAGCCCCCACTCATGAGCATTGACATGGTTTATCTTCGTCAATTTTTATTAATTTGATAAAACAAAAAACACGTATCCAATATTTTTTGATAATCTAACTGACGGACTAAACAGAATCATATTTTTTTAGGTAGCCATCATCCCTATTCTGCTGTTAATCAACTAAGTTTTAATAATAGTGTTGTTATAACTAACTGCCAGATACAGCGAGAAAAGGATGGTGACTGAAAATACCTCTGAAAGATCTTTTTTCACACAAATTTGTGTGAAAAAGATCAAAAAAGAACAAGAAAGAAAGAAGATCATGAAAGTTAGGACGTCATGTAAATGTTTTAATGTAACGACATTAAAACATTTACATGACGTCCTGACTTTAAAAAAATATTTCAACACCTATTTGACAGCTATCCATAAAATTCATGCTTTACTATTTTTTGAGGAAGTATTAGCTTCAATATCTATAGTCTGCGCCAGATAAGTAGGAATTAAAGGTCATTGCTCTTTCCTTAATTTCTCTGCGTAGGTACCCCGGGCCGACGATACATTATGAATCGTTTTTTAATACTATAAAAAGTCGAAGATCACGATAAAGGTCGTTTTAGGACAAGCTTATGTCATTATTTCTGTTCTCGGAATTATGTATTTGAATAAATGTATGCGGGTCAATAACCTTTAGTTCCTTATTATTTGGCGCAGACTATAGTATACTTAATCATTTGATCCCTCTGGTGGTCAAGTGTGCCACTACCTTTAGTCACATTTTGGTATTGAGCTTAAAGAAATCTAAATCGCTAAACGTCAGCTAATCGTAGAAAACCAGTATACCTAATATTAAGTAGCCTTATTTTAAACCTGTAGAAAAATGTCATGTTGGTGGTAAAGGAGCGCCTTCACCGAAGCATTTGCCTGGAATGTATCAATCCAAGATTCGATGCACAGAATCAAGTGATAGTATCAAAACCATTGTAATGCTGGTATCCCCTAAGTCACTGATCGTATGCTCGAATCTGATCTGCACCCCTAGCCAAGTTGACAATCTACAATCGTTAACGCTAGTAGAAAAGTATTCAAATGAATGGGAATGACATCATCTCAACGCTAAATCACGTGATCAACACAAACGAATAGAAAATTCGTAGACGATACGATTACGATTTACGATAGTAGAAAGAGAATCGATACGAAACGTTTGTAACTTGGCTAGGGGTGCTGGCACGCTACGCAAATGCTCCCTGTGAGCAAGCAGTTTGATCAATTGCGAAAAAATGTCTTAATTGTTTTCATTTATTGCTATGGAGACTCTATTCATCAATTCTATTTATTTTATTTTTATCTACTCTATTTATCATCTTATTTCCTAAGCTTTTTGCTGAAGATAAATAGCACATTTTCTTTGAATAAAGTTTAATACAGAGCAAGGCAGTAAAGCAGTGGAGATTTAAAAAGTCTAATTTCAATATATTTATTTATAACGATCGTTTGAAACGAGCTGGGGCATCCATTTTAGAAATCTTTCGCATTTAGAGTATCAATACATTCTAAATTATAGAAAAGTTCGAGTTCCTATCACGGAACCCGATAAAGCTAAATTAAGAATTTTCTAAACAGCAATTTAGTTTAACATGGAAGAAATATTCTAAATCATTGGAAGACAATTTAATTATCACGATTTATTAGACACAGTAGTTAAATTGACAGTATTTCTTGAACTCTAAAGAAATCTACAAGAATCCACAGTTTCATATTTTCAAAGATCAACAATTTTATAGTATGGTAACTATTACAACAGTATCAGAATATTTTAGAACTTGTAAATAAACAAGCATTGTTTCTTTAACTGCTTTTTTAAGCACTCACATAGCGTGAAGAATTATGAGTGACCAAACATTTTAACACTTATATTACGATTTCGAAATATGTTTAATGGAGCAGACGTATCAAAGCACGATACTTCGAGTTTCATGGCATTATACTCAGACTATCATCTAACTTCTTAAATACATGATACAACAATCTATAGTATATACACCGTAACATTCTTATTAATAACTGAAGACATAACATAATTAAACAATAAAAAATCCAACAAATTAGAAGTACTGAAGACAGCATTGGATAACATCTACAAGATGTTAGATGATGAAAAAGTACTTACTAATCCAGTAACCGTAAAAGAAAGTGAATTTAAGTCAGAATTTGTTCAGCATTCGTTACATGGATTTCTTCTAAAAGTAATCAATATTCAAAATTAGCTAGAACTAAGATTGGTATTGGTATTAAACAACAAAAATATTTACATGTGCTAATCACATTGTTTAATCGACCTTTTTACCATTAGGTGTACCGTTGGCTATGCCATTCGCTTTGCCATTGGCTGTGCCGTTCGGTATGCCATTAGCTTTGCCATTTGCGATTCCATTGGTAGCGACTTTGCCATTCATGTGGCCATTGCTCGTTATTTCTTTAGCGTCTGATTTCTTGTCATCTTTCTTCACAGGTTTGCCATATGCCTTGTAATAGAAATCGTAGAAGAGGTAGTAGAAGAAGATGGAGTTAGGCAGAGTGAAGACGACGGACCAGCGAGGGTAGCCGCAGTCGTAGAACAGGAGCTGAGCGGAGTGGAGAAAAGCAATACAGAACTGGAGCTGGAAAGAGAAAATTAAACAAAGTTATGAATGCTATCAGTAACAAAAACGATAATGGGTGTTTTAGTTAAACGCCTGATCTTATTGAAAAGCAACGAACCTACAATCAGTCGATTACTGGTATGGTTAATTTATAGGGAACACAGCTTTGTCTAGTTCATCTGTTTAAAAAGAAAACTATAAAGTTATGAAATCTTACCATTTGCAATGTAGTGATGTACTTCTTCCAGAACAGGTACCTCTGGAACTGAGGACCCATAGCGGAGAACATGTAATACGTATACATGATAATGTGGACGAAGGAGTTTATCACTCCTATAAGAGTCCCATGCCCTCCTGGGTAGTACTTCGTAGCTCCCCATGATATCATAGGCATTACTGTATGATGGTACATATGGAGGAAGGTGATCTGCCTTTCCTTTTTTCTGATGACGAAGAAAACCGTGTCGAGGAGTTCAGACATTTTTGCCAGGAAGTATATGTAGACACCCGTTGCAACCTGGAAATTAGAAAATATGCTGTTAATAAAGGAATTAATTTGTGGATAGGTTACAACAGATGCTCAAGAGTTAAACAGGAAAAAAATTGGCAAGCCAACTAGGTTCACAACACAACTATCCATGTTTTAGACGGAGTTAGTAGTTAAATAGATTACAGGCTCACAAAAGAAATATACGGCCGTATTGTAAAATATGAACACATTATTTAGCACGTACTTAGGCTAAGTGTTATTTATGTCACTGTTGCATAACTATCAAACTACAGCAACACAGAAACGAACGTTAGTAAGCCAAAGCGCAGATTTAGTATTGTTTATAGATGAAGAAATTAAAAGCAGCATAATATGAACATTGCGCACTAACAAATTAACATTTTATGTTAAGTCAGAAACGTTTTCGAAAAAATACTACTAGAATTGCCTAACTACTTTGATGATCTTTTCTCTAATAAACGATCATTAAGTAGAATGTGATTAAGTAGAGCGGTCATCATCTTAAATTATGAATGGTACCGTAACTACGGTTAATAACAGTACTTTCGAGATTACTGTGCCTACTCACTGCTTTCGATGACTCCATTTTATGAATATTTAGGGCGTTGCTGCTCTCAATTTAGGTTTTATTATCACCCTATAAACCATTTCTAATTATACAGCTTTTTTACTGCTGTCTACTGATATATTAAGATTGGAGCAGTTCTATTGTTATGTCTACTATAACAATCATTGTTAATACTAATTGCTCAATTTCTAATGGACGCTACTGAAGACGCCAAACTAATGACAACTTAGATTGTCATAGCTACGCAAACGCTAAGAAGAAGAATTGCTCAAAGTACTCTTTGATACAAATATTGATACCGGTACTTAATTTCCGTAGTGTCTATAATAATATCAAAGGCACAACTGCACGTGCTTTTCATCGAGATGTTACTATTACAAACAAATGAGTATAAGATACTAGATAATCAATTGGGTAGCGACATATTTTTATACCCACGCAATTTAAATTGAGTCTTATATCCATACAGTCATAAAGATGATTTTACTGCAAAACGTAACTCAGTGAATAAATTGCTTCTAATTACGCATGCATCTTGATAGAAACAAACACGAGGAAGAAACAGCGACTGATTAGCACGACAGCATTATGTATGAAATAGACGCTGTTGTTATTGATGTTCGTGCGTTTCCGTACAACTTCGGCTATCTAGATCGTGTAATTGTATTACTGCTTGATGTGTTTTTTTGTATAGTCATTGTGGGTTACTGTAATACCTTTTACTTTTTTGGTTTCTTTTTCGCTTTACTGTGTCTACAGTTCTACACAACAGTATTTTCTGGTCTCTTTAATATTTGGTGATATCAAATATTTTTCATTATAAATTCATCTATTATAATTAATTATAATGAATTATATTATAATTCATGCAGCATTCTAGGCGTCAAACTAACCGACCGTGTACGCAACACCACACTGCGCTCCAAAACACAAATTACTGACGTTGCTCAAAAAGCCGCTAAGCTGAAGTGGGACTGGACTGGCCACGTCTGCCGCATACCCAATGAGCTGTGGGACAAAATAGCCACTTTCTGGAGCCCTGACACAGCCAGAAAGCGTGGCGGCAGACCTCGTAGAAGATGGCGGGACGAGCTGGATAAAACCAACGACCAGTGGTCTACATTAGCCCTGGATAGAGAAAACTGGAAGTCATGGGGAGAGGCCTTTGCCCAGCAGTGGGATGACGCAGGCTAACAGTATCAGTATCAGTAGTATAAATTCATCTCCATCTGCGATTATTCAAGGAATGCTTTTGCTCTTATCTCAATTTATTCTAGGTTGGCGCAGCAACTCTTCCACACTTCTCTGTTGGGGTAAGTGTAGTACGAATTCTACTTCTATACTTTCCTACTATTCTTAATTTTAATCGTCACCTCCGTTTTTGGTACATATTTCCCGCACTATTTCCATCATATTTTTGATTCGCGATCATAGTAGGTTTATCTGCCTAGCCCTTATTCAGCTGACTATGCTAGGGTCAGCTTCCAGTCTAACCAAATGCAGCTGAATACCAGTATGTTACATGGAGCGACTACCTATCTGACCTCCATATCTACCAAGACTGATTGTCAGACTTTCGGGCCACTGACTACCTGTGACGTCTGTCAAAGATCTACAAATAATAGCCAGAACCAACGGCTTGATGTGTGTGCTTTCCGAGGAACGGAAAAAGCTCGAAATGTAATGGGTGGTCACCCAGCCAAGGACCGACCTAGGCAAGCGCGGCTTAACGTAATGATCGACCCGAGCGGCTGTTATTATTTAACCGTAAGGTCCTACACGATCATAGTAGGTAGTAGTAATAATTTCCATATTTAACTTGCCAGTAGCAAGCAACATAGTTATAATATATTGATCGGCTACCTAACATCATTAGAAAATACCTCAAATCGTACAATTATCTCATTATTCTGTATTACCATCATTTTCTTGTTATGTAGGGGATTCTCCGACACTAAAGGTCAATGAAGACATGAAAACTCAAATGGAAATTATATAATGATGTTGATGATATCTGATACTTAATAAAACGGAATTAAAGTTATTTTGCACTGTGCAGTCTTTTTTTAAGTTTTGTCATTCATCGCCTTTGTGTTTTGATTATTTTTATTTTATTTTTACTTTATTGGGACATTTGGCTTGGTACAGACTGGCTAGCACATCAAGCTACTACAATCTGTCAAATGTCAATCTGTTTCTCTATTAGATTTTCAACTTTATCGCTAGGTAGGATTAGGTTCAAGATTGATTGGGAAAATTTTACAGTTCTTGTAGCTTGATCATGGGCTGGCGTCTGCACATGGAGTAAAACTACCCTTACCTAGTTACGGTGGATATTCTACCTTTTATTTAAAGTGGTTTTCGATTCTATAAGTAATTACAACAACAACAACAACAGCCCATAACGTCCATTGCTGGACATAAGCTTCTCCCATGATGGGAGGAATTTGCCGTAATCTCAATGCTTGGCAGGCTGATTGGAGATCGCAGTGATGAAAGACTAACAGCATTCTCAGATCTACGGAGGCGCAAGGTGTTCTGCCTACATTAGTCGCCTTATACGACACCCATGAGTGTAATGGGTTGGTTCTATTCTACTATTTCTATACGTAATTAGTGAACAATAAATGGTCTTGCTTAAACGAGAAGTCAGTAAATACCTAATCTATTCAAATTTACATTCATGTTAAATATCATTTATCTTAAGAATTCGCGGAGGCAGAGGACGTTGGGGTGTAGGTGTTGCGATGTGTCCCAAGATAGGCCTATCAGTGACGGCGACAGACTGAGCGGTTGATTGATTATATATTCTCTTTGCCTAGAGGGCAGGTCTTCTCTTTACCGAGAGAATCCTAGGAAGCTCTGAAAAGAGCACAACAATTGATGCCACAGCACGAATACTAGAGATACTTACTCTCATAGCCTCCGGCGTTTTTGAGGAGTCAACCGGTTGGCATTTCCAACTGTAAGTCCTCAACCAGCCCGCGGCGAGGCCCTGGAAACATAAATAAGAAACATTTGAATATATTAAACAGAAAAGAAAAAAAATACATGAATATTATTAGTACTTTGACAAAAAGATGCAGACGTTAAGCAGCTGCTTTATCAGTTGTTAGAAGTCTTAAAGACAATCAGGCTCTTACAATTTTATTGATTTTGTAATTTGATCTTATCATGTTGATGTTCATTTAACAATTGCCAATAAAAACTTCTTTGAGATTAATGAAAAAGTTTAATTAAACGTTGGAGTTACTCTGACCCTTAAGAGTTCTCTTTTATTACCAAATTAAATAATTTAAGGGGGGGCAGAATTCAGTTTATCGGGTGTAATAACTTTCTTTCCAATTTACAATCTACAGCGTTCGTAAAATCCAGATATTTCAACAGTCGCTTAGTATATTGACTCACATGTTATCATGTATGGGATGACAACGTCAGTGACAACATTTGTTAGAAGAAAAAATAAACCAACCTTTACTTATAGCATCATCATCATCATCATTAGCCTATTAATGTTCCCACTGTTGAGACACAGGCCTCCTCTCTATGGGAGGGAATGGGCTATAATCCACCACGCGAGCCCAGTGCGGATTGGTACTTATAGCATAGCAAACATTATTCCATTAGTTTCGGCCACCAACGATATTCAGGGGCTGAATACAGCGACTAACAAATAGCAATCATCAAACTGAACACAGCGAGCCAAATAACTGGTTGCTAATTATTGCTGAAGCAACTAACATCACGCCTGTAATCCTGAAGGGTAAGGTAGAGTCCTAATACATAGTACACCCACATTTGCGAGTTACCCAGATAGAAAAACCCACTAACTCTGCCCGACCTGGGAATTTAACTAAGGACATCATGCTCATTAGATGTGATATACTAATAAACGTAGCGTGAGCTTTAAGGTTCCGTCGTTTGAGTAGTCCCCACTTATACCGGGCAGCGAGCACACGTACCCTTTTTTTTTCGGATGGGAAATCATCAAATGACTCCTCCTGCTCTGGGTGGAGCAGGAGGGAGTGTCAGACTTTTACTGACTAAAACCCATCCATGTTCCTTCATCGCCCTTTGTGTTCCGGGGCCACGGTATCTCTTTCGAACAGTCCCGCAACCCCGGCAGGCATCGGCCCTTGCGGACCCCATCCTATTGCTGACTCTGTCCTCCGGTCGACCCTCGCAGTGGAAACGCCCGGGCGTTTCCTCCCGCCCGATTCGGTGCAGGAACCTCCCGAACAAACCGTGTCCGGTGAGGACCTGCGTCAGACGGAAGGTGAGGACGCCGTGGCATCTCTCAAGCAACTCCTCAAAGAGGGGACTTATCGCCACAATTGTGGCGTGCCCTAGCACACGTACCCTTAGAGTTCATCTACTTACTGATAATTTGGTGGTTTTATTCTAAACCCTAACTAGTGTTTCTAGTGAACACCACATTGTCATACTTGCGACCACTCGAGCAACAAGGCAGTTGCGGTATCGGTTAATTTATCATAACAGATAGAGTATACTATACTCTACCTGATAAATTAATACTAGAATAAGGAGCTACGAACCTCATGGAACAACCAAACGCTGACGACGACTTGAATAAAATTATAAACGATTAAGGTCTTCTGTAGTTGGAAGGGTTTCTTGTCTGCCATGTACCTCGGCCCCCATTTCAGCGAGAAGTATAAGTACAGGCCGATGATAGTGAGACCGGGAACTGGGTCTGGTATCAGGAACCAGTCGTTCGTTCTGGGATCTGAAAATGAGGAGAAGATACTCTGTTAGTGGTTGTTTACAAAATAACGAAGTTGGTTGTTCAAGGGGCAGTTTGTTCAGTTAACCCAATCCCTCCCTGTTTTAGTGTACTCTTGGATATAGACATGCCCCAAGTTATACTACAATACCCTTTTTTTTCGTATGGGTAATCATCAAATGACTCCTCCCGCTCTGGGCTGGGTGCGGCGGAAGGGAGTGTCTGACTTTTACTGACTAATACCCATCCATGTTCCTTCTTAGCCCTTTGTGTTCCGGGGCCACGGTATCTCTATCGAACAGTCCCGCAGCCTCGGATGATACAACACACTGTCCTCTGATTTAAGGCCACTGGAATCATATTTTGCATTAATGCATAAGAACTCCTCTCGGACAAGTTGAGTTACGGGGTTTTCCATTTTATAATGTTCCAAATTATGAATCTAGGTAATAATTGAGGAGCTCTTTGTCTAGACTTCTTTCTTACGTAAAACTACACTATCATTAAAATAATAACATGTGTCGGAAATGGTCTCCGTTTCGGAATTTCTACTTAAAAAAAACCAGCCAAGAGCGAGTCGGACTCACGCACGAAGGGTTCCGTACTCTATAGGTACATTAGACAATACGGCAAAAAAGTCACGTTTGTTGTATGGGAGCCCCCTTTAAATTTATTTTAATTTTAATTTAACTATTTATTTTTAAAGTGAATATACAACTAAATATTCTGTGAATATTTCAAGCGTCTACCCTACGTTGCCGTTATTAATATTGAGTAAAAAACGGCAAAAAATCCCTTAAATATTTATTTTATTCTGTTTTTATTTTTTTGTTGTTACAGCGGCAACCGAAAAATATCATTTGTAAAAATTTCAACTATCTAGCTATCACGGTTCATGAGATACAGTCTGGTGACAGACGGACAGACAGCGAAGTCTTAGTAATAGGGTCCCGTTTTTACCCTTTGGGTACGGAACCCTAAAACAAAAAAAATACATGCTTTTAATGTTACGCTATAATTGACAAAATGATTGTGTATGAGATAATACTCAAGCTTTTAAGATGGCGGTAAAAAACTACATTTGTTAATGTTACATTGCTAATTAAGTCTAGGCTTTTTCAAGAGTAATTTAAAATGAAAGTGAAATTCAGAGCGTGTCTGCTAGTCATCATTATTTTGCGTAACACAATGTTACATAGTCATCATTATTATGATTATCTGCTGAGTGACGTCAAAGGCGACGTACACGAGTTTTAACGAAGATGGATTCTTTTACACAGTCGTATCGATATGAAACATTATGAACTATACAGAATGACATTTTTATCACTTTCCAAAAAAAATGGTATACTAGGTGAACGGAGTAGAAGCAAATGGCATACTTAGTTTTTTTTTTTTCGTGATTCCCTTTCTTTGTTCCAATATGAAAAGTTAACCTGAAATTTGTAGCGTTTTGTGATGATGGGTCATTTTTTTTCTAAGCTGTTGAAAAATGACAAAAAAAGAAACTAGGTATACCCATTTTTTTTGCAAAGTGATAAAAAAGTCATCCGGTATATGGCTCAATATCTGATGAAAAGATTGGCTTCTAAGTAAGCCGTTAAGGCTGTATGTAGTGGACGCTATTTTATTGAATTACTAGCTTTTGTCTTGCGCTTTGTGCGTAGAATAGAACCAACCAACCCATTACACTCACGGGTGTCGTATAAGGCGACTAATATCTGAGGCAGAACACCTTGCGCCTCCGTAGACCAGAGAATGAGCAGCAGCGTTTTCTGTTAGTCTTTCTTCACTGCGATCTCCAATCCGCCTGCCAAGCGTGGAGATTACGGCAAATCCCTCCCATCATGGGAGAGGCTTATGTCCAGCAGTGGACGTTATCGGCTGTAGTAGTGTAGTAGTAGTCTTGCGTATTAATTTAGAATTTGACAATCAATTCGGGTTGGACTCTGCTTCTTGTAATAATATAATTCAATCATGATTTGAAAGACACGTGGCGCCATGTATTATCATAAGAACGTTATTGTGGTTTTCCTCAGGAACAACACTTTTTTTCGGGATTTAAGGTACCCTATGTCCGTTTCTGTACACCTGGCAACGTCTATGCAAAATTTCAAGATGATCGGTTTAGTGGTTTAGGCCTGACAAGGTACCAAACAAACTTACTTTCGCATTTAATAAAATAATTAAGATTTTTGGCAATAGGGAATGTGCATCAATTTTCTTTTTGTATTTCGATAGGGAATGTTAAAATACTATAAAAATAATGACAAAAGGCGAAAACAAGACATAAATCGGCCAAAAACACAAAAGTTATAAGCATTTTATAAACGGAATTTAGTATGGATTTTGTACGTCGTTGCAGCGAATGACGTCATTCGCTGTATCGGATCTCTCTGTCTAATCAGCAGTGTGCTGTTTCAAGCGCTTCAACTTAGTATTTTTTAAAGTTATTAAAAAAATAATTTCACTTTGCTATTTCTGATGTTAATACGCTTTGTTTAGAGTAATAAAAAAAATCATGCATATACCCTGTTGTTCTTCTATGCGTTTAGTTTAGAATAGTTCATCCACATAATATCTAGACGAAAAATTCCATCAACCATTGCTCGCTAAAGATAGAAGTTTAGCAAATATCTACGATCATGAATATGTATTGTTGGAGAAAAACTAAGAATGCAGAGTAGGGCGCTTTGGTAGCTTCGCCATCTGGCAAGCCGGCGAAAAGGCAACACCAACGTGGCTGCATAGATAGATGCTCGGTGCCTCGGTGGTGGCTGTTCCCTTTTTGGCTCGACTCGTGCGCGCCTGCGCGGCGCGGTTGTCTGTAGTTGCTTTGTCTAGTCTGTGGTAATTTTCTTGTATTTTTGTAAATTTCTAATTAAAATATCTGTAATTGTTTTAAGACCGAATATTTCTTATATACTAAAATTCTTTCCTTATTTCTAAAAGTATTTACATTACCGTCCAGCTTGGCGAAATAGGTCTCGCTACGGAGACACATCTCTGCCTAAACCTTGGAGATTAACAGGCGTGATGTTATGCCTGAATTGTTATGAATTTCGTTCTATATGCAACATCTTAAAAAACTTAATGAAACCACCACACACAGGAGGTTAAACAAATAAGAAGATCATTCACATCAGAAATAACATGATTTATGTAATTGTAAGCCGGTAATCGAGTAACTACACACATCAAAAGTATCTAGGGATCAACATATATTTTTGCAATAACTTTTCTCCTGATTGATATTAATTAAAATTTTCTTTAAGGATTCATCAAATAAAGTGTTTTCGTTTGTCACAGTAACGATAAACCAAGTCACCTTTGCATTAATAAAGAAATTTGCCATTTTCCTAATAAAGGGATTTTTGACATTTGAACCACTAACATTAAAGTTCGAAAAAATGACTGAAAACACAGTTTTCTTTAAAATTTTATTGGGTAACTTAAACAATTAATAATCCGTGTTTCTACCGCGAACACTAACAACACAAGAACATCGGTTTGGCATACTCAAAATGAGTTCATCCAAATCACGCTGTGGAATGGCCGCCCATGTTCGTTGCAACAACAAAAAAAGGTCTTCTTGCGACTGGATACCCTCCATATTCGGCAGAGCTCTTCTCTGTAGCATATCCCATGCATGCTCAATCGGGTTCAAGTCTGGCGACTGAGCAGGCCAGGGCAGGACATTGATGTTAGCTGCGGCGAGAGTCTGTCTTACAACTCTTGCGGTGTGCGGTCGTGCATTATCATGCATTAACTGAAATAAGGGACCGATTTGCACTTGTAGAGGAACGATGACGTCTGATACAATCGTCTCAGCATAAATTTGAGCGTTGAGGTTGCCTCTGATCCAAATCAACTCAGTTCTTCCGCCGATCCAAATACCCGCCCATACCATGATGGTTCCACCACTATAAGGATGGACTTCCTGGCAGGATTTTAATCGCTGTTGGCGTCCAGGGGTTCTCCAGTGTCGTATACGTCTTGTATCCGGTCTCATACCAAAACGAGACTCATCAGAAAAGCACACGAAACGCCATTGTTCTTCTGCCCAATTTCTGTGTTCAAGAGCCCATTGATATCGAATCCTACGATTGTGCATTGCTATAGGTGGTACCCGTAGCGGTCTTCGGGAATGAAGGTTCACTTCATGCAAGCGGTTTCTGACTGTTTGGTCGCTAATTAAGTTCCCTGAAGAGTGATGAAGCCTCACGGCTAACATCATGGCGGTTATTGTTGGAGCTCTTCGAGTTAAGATTTGAATATATCGGTCTTGTCTCCGTGTGGTGCAGCGATACCGTCCTCCATGGCGCTCAGCCACGGTACCAGTGCTTCGGTAACGTGTCCAAAGTCGACTGATAACACTCTGACTTGTATTCAGAGCTAAAGCTACAGTACGTTGCCGGGAACCAGCTTCTATCATTCCCACGGCTCTGAGCATTTCTTCCCTGCTTAAATGACGTCGCCGCTCCATAATAACGTTGGTTTTAATCAGTAGTAGGGAAACAGTAGCACTAATAATGTCTTCAATGCGTTGTATGTTTTTATAGGGAAAATATTGACAGCTTATTTTCATCTTTTACTCGAATTTGATTGAGAGTTCCTGATTCAAATTATGAAATGCACCAAAAAGGATCCATATAAATTTATAAAATCATAAATTTATTACAAAGCCACATCTCAATCTCAAGAAATCCGCATAAAAATGCTTGATCCCTAGACACTTTTGATGTGTGTATTTATAGCACATATGGCACATAGCGAAAACTAATCGTGCAATGACCTCGAAGTCGTCAAAAGTAGGTGAATCGTGAATTCGTGATGTTTTTTGAGAATGTTGCGATTTTTAGCAGATCATTTTAGTTCATTTTCAAGTCTGCGAATTTTGTCATTGCACTTTAAAATAATAGCCTAGGTGATAATTAAGAATTTTGATATTTGGCGATCTAATTGATGGTCTTATCATATGTCTCCGACGCCAAGAACTTTCCTAATATTTGAGATTTCAAAGATGCAATTTAACACATCCGCCAAACAGCATTATTAATTAACAAAATTTCCTAGCTAGTGTTATATAAAAACTATCATTAAATCTAGTGTTAGTATCAGTAGCATTTTTCTTCAATGTCTAGCGGGTCAGAGCCCATTCGTCCCCTAAGATTCGCACCCTGTGCCCACTCGTCCCCTGGAACTTTTGAGGGGCCCATTCGTCCCCTGAAGAATATTTATTTTTATTCATTCTTCTAATATAAGTACATGTATATGTGTATACTGCAGCTTGGTAGTCCTGGTACAGTCGCGCAGAAAAGGGTAAAATAAAAAATATAGTAATTCGGTAGATATCATTTTTATTTTAAATAAGATTAAGTTTAATAAAATGCCTCTAGGCTCTAGGCATTAAGTCAGTCTTCAAAATAATCAACTGTTGGTTTCTTGTACATTTGTAAATATTTAGCAAAATATATGATAACTATAATATCTTTATGCAGTAAAATAAAACTGTGTAACTATTTAAATAAAATCCCAGTAATAACTGAATTTTAGATTAATTTACATCCAGTGTACAAACAAATAACCAAATATCAATACCAATATAACAAAAATAACAATTAATTGTTAGTACTTTGTACAGTCAAAGAGATCTAATGCAATATCACAATAACTTTGTATAAAAGTAATATAAAAAGTAAAATCAGTCTTTATCAACTATGTATAACCAACATTTTTACTAACTACAAATACACATGCAAAATCACAATGTCCTAGAAACTAACAATATACAACTCTTTTACAAAAATCAGCCTTGATTGACCATCATTTAAATCAACATTAAATATAAAATATGCAAAAAGATAGTCACAACACATATATAGTCAGTCAGAACACATATCAATAGTAAATAATCACTTCTTATTTTTTTTGTATATTTACCAACTACATACATGCAAAATCATAATAACTTAAATCTAAAAAAATATAACAGTACAAAAAAAAATACTAAAATCACAGTAATTATTGAAGATTAAACAAATCAACATTATTTTAGTATAAAACTAATCTTATATTTGTTTTTTCATTTTAAATTTAAAAATTCTATAATAAATAGTGAAGTGTAAATTCTATAATTCTGTGAATTACCATCAATAATAATACTAATTATATTCCAGGATTCAAATGAGATAATTCGATTCAATTATATTAAAAATAATATTATTAAAATATTAACAGTATTGTTTATTTCATTAGGCGAACTTCATTTAATAAAAGACCAAAGACACATTGAACAGTCTCGTATTCGCAGTCACTTTCAAGAACCAATATGTCACCGAGGCAGCCATAACATACAAACAAAACACCTTATCTATTTTGTAACCCGTTTTTTTAACAAGCGATTCGTGAGACGAGAGACAATATTACATCGTAAGCCTATCGTCAGGTTATATTATTATCATGACGGATTATCATTGATCATAGCTCTTTTTTCAATGATCTGTTATGATTTATTAAATTAATTCCGTTAATAAACTGTTCACAAGTGTACTATGTTAACCGTTTCTTATGTAAAATATAGCTAATTTTATCTCAGGAGACCAATAGGCACCTGAATAGGTGCCGAATCTTTAACTTATATTGCAAATATATTAGAGGGGACGAATGGGTACCTTAAAAATAATATTTTTTGTTAAAATATTAATTGGTCCCCTACCAGGAGACCAATGGGCACCTATATAGGGGCCGAATCCACAACTTTTATGCTGGGGTACGAATTTTAGGGGACGAATGGGCTCTGACCCGTCTAGCTCAATTATTCTTTCACTTTCAATGTGTTAATTAAGTGCTCTGAAGAGATTCACTCTTTAGAGCACTTAACTGATTGTATTTATTTATAAGATCATCAACTCACTAGCTCGATAAGTACTATGTCCGGTGAACCCTGCATGGATATTTTGAAAATAAATATATAATATTTTCAAAATGTACTAATTGATTTGATTTTGTTTTTTTTTTGATTGATTCATTTTTAATTGATTTTAACTGACATTTTCACTAATACTATGTTTACGATTTATTTAGAGTTCCCGATATTTCGGCGCAGTTGTAAGCAGTAAAAAAGCAAAAAAAAAAACAGTAAAATGGTCAATATCCCGTTTAAAGGATTAATGATAGTTTGACTGGACCAACAGTTTTTATCACGGCATTAGTTTGGTGAAAGAAAACATCGTGAAGGAATGCCATTGGACACAAAAATCCAACATTTGTGAAATCCACCAACCGACACTGGATTCAGATGTTGCATTAGGCCCAACTCTTTCTCGAAAGGAGTATCCCAGAAACTACGACAATTATGATTCTGCTTCGAGTTCATGACTAACGAAGAAATACTTACCAGCTAATTCGGTGAACAAGTGATGGTAAGTTCTTGAAAAGGAATTATTGAATAGCGCCATCTTCAGGTTTCTAGGTTCTGACTGCAGAGTTAACTTCTACTCGTTGGTCATGAAAGGTTCCCGCGCATTTTATGGTAGAACTACTGATCCGTTATATGCCTGTGGACAAGAGAGAAAGATTATAAGCAAATTACAAAATTATAAGGAGAGAATCTGTAAATAAACATCGTTTTACGTTCATCATCGAAACAATTTCAAAAACAAATCATTTACAAAATGTGTGACTTCGGTAAACGGAAAAGCTAGAACCAAGTTGAAAAGTTCTATGAAATGTATACTAGTTATGCCTTTTGTAAGAAATTTATGCAAGAAATAAAGGGGCGTGATGCTAAATGAGTTGTTATCCAAATGAGATATATTAGAAATTGTAAGTAAGAAAGCAGTGAGCTTATACAATCCTCACCGATGTAGATTTAGATATAATAAAATTCAGAAAATAGCAGTCAAGAATTCACTAGCAATGAACAAGAATAATGACATAATAACACAAATGTCTAGCCTAACACTGTTGGCACCAGACCAAAAAATATAGATGAAAGCTCAAAGTAAACAAGCTTGAAGTACCTAGATAGGCATGTAATTTGTGTAATAGATAAATTGAATCAATTTAATACATGAAAGTTTTTGTTCCAAAATGAGTTAATGATCTATTTATCAAACCACTGATTTGAATTATAATAACATTAATTCCGTTAGCAACATTATATATTCAGATTGTGTTATATTGTATAATAAAATCGTAGTTATCTGAATACGTAGTCTAGGTCTGACGTAAAGCCTCAACTTTCGCTTGCGCGATGTGATGACCTTTGGCCTTTTGGTTTCCTGCCCCAATCCTTCGAACAAGTTTTGTGTTTAGATGAAATCTTTATTTCCAATAGGCAAAAATACACTAGCATACCTTTTATCATATAACATCCGTAAGAAATGATAATTTTCTGATACGAGAGTTTATTGATAATTAATTTTATGGTGTCATACTTTTTAGTTAAAAAGCTAATAATCATAACTTACCTAGAAGTAAATAAATTTGGAAAAAAAATCCGCCTATATAAATGTTTGTTACCGTAAGCCCACAGCTGGACAAAGACCTCTCCCCATAATGTACAGTTCTTTTGATTGAAATGTTTGTAACTAAACAATTTTTCATCGATGAGTAATAGTATAAGTATAAAAATCGCCCGTGTTGTAACATCGAACTTTATCGCACACTGCGGACCAATACCCTAAACTGATCCAACACTTGAACCAAACGCCGCAACTATATCTTACAGGTAACACTTACTACGTCAACATATCTGCATAACTCCATGAAGCACTATAGGAAGACATTGTAGGAAGCACTATATCTGCAGTTAACTTTCACATCATCATTAACATTTTCATTTATATTTGTTTTATTCTATCGCGTGGCGAAGACACGTCGGTTCGCTCCGAAATCGTTAGCGCGACTAAGCTTTTATCCCCCCTTCCACCCGCTTTGGGAGTGGCTGTTGTGAGAGGAGGGGAACATTTTCGAGGGGGTGTTTGGAAACAGGGTGTTTTCCAAACTGTTTTGTTTGAGTAGTTAATTTTCCTCGACCTGAATACGCTTGTTTTGTCTGGCGTCGGTTATGATGGGAGAAAGTGATATGTCTGTGATGTAGTCATATAATAATTATGCTAAAGATGTAAAGTTTTAGCATTCTACGCATTATTATGACATACATATTTCTATTACGAAATAATATGCATACTATCTTGAATTGTTGACTAAAATCCTATGACATAAGGTTTTAGTTATTTACAATCATGACCCTCAATTGGAACTAAAAATAATAGGTAAGTTGCACAAGTTATTGAACCAACGTTATATTTTATATGAGCCAAAGTACCAGGTGAACTATCATCGCCTCATAGCAGTATTACTTTAATCTCACTTCAGTGTTGGAACGAGATGATGTTATACAGGAAGTTTAGTGCAAGAAACCGGAATGCAGAATATGGATTTAACTCTTATTTTTGAATTTCCCGTGTGAAATATACAACACCCTATCAACGATAGTCTCGCCCCGTTCAAACAAATATTTTGTAGATGTAGTTACCCCTGTATACACGCCGTAACTGCCTACATTGCTACCGTCCGCCACCCCTCAGCCATTCAGCCACCCTCTGCCTTTTCATCTCAATATGACGTGTTTTGAATATTTTTAATTTTAATGTTCTGTAATGGGTTGCTTTTCGTATGTTTGTATTTTGAATTAACGAATATTCTGTTTGTGTTTTGTCTATTGGCATTGGCATGGTAGATTCAAAGTTTGATATGATTAGATGTCGATAACTAGCAAATTGTGGATGTACTATTAGGTACGCCTCTGCCTAACCCTACGCAGATTACAGGCGTGATGTTATGGTAGACAAGATGTCTCCAAAAATTTTACAGTTTCTGTTTCCATCAGTGTCATTATCATGATCTTTGCCCGCCTTGTTCCACCTACTATGGAGTACGATCCTTATATGCCATGCTTCCCTGGTCTGTGCAAGTATTACCACTCTACCAGAATAACCAGTACCCCTAGCCAAGTTACAAACGTTTCGTATCGATTCTCTTTCTACAATCGTAAATGCCTCGGCGTAAGCGATTGTAGAAAGCGCTAAATTGGTAGCCAAGTTGACACGACGAGTCGATCGCTCGTTCTCTAATGTCTGTAGAAAAAACCTACACTTTAGTCTATGGTGAGCGTTCCTACCAGAGTTTAGCGACCAATATTGTAGAAACGACAACATTCTATTCTATCATTTTGAACGATGTAAACTTGTCTACGAATTTTCTATTCGTTTATGTTGATCACGTGATTTAACGTTGAGATAATGCTATTCCTATTCATTTGAATAGTTTTCTACTAGCGTTAACGATTGTAATTGTCAACTTGGCTAGGAGTGCAGATTGATATTCTACTATCTATGTATGACATCTGGCTAGACGCGGAGATGGCTCATGGAGCAAGGCTTTGACCGAGTGGTGGCCAAGTTTAGGCTAAAGAAACCTGCGCCGTCCTAAAGCTCGTTGGGTCGACGATATCGTCAAAGTTCCGGGAAACACCTGGATCAGGGACACACAGAACCGGGAAGTGTGGCAGAAGAAAGGGAAGGCCTATACCTAGAAGTGGGTGATTCTGGGCTGATATATGGTAATGGCTGATATATTTAAATTATAGGAGAGATTTTGATAAACGAACATTGTCGCTGAGTAGATCGTGATATCGAAGCCAAATAACAACGTAATACTACAACTGATATTGATGAACAACTTTAATCCATTGACCAACACACACATACCAAATTAACACAAATTCCATTAACAGACAATTCGTTAGCAAATACATAAAAATTACGAACACGCAGGACTGAAAACGGATAGAATGCAATCAATAAGTAGTAACATCCTTCGATTGCGGTTAATTGTGAAAACATCAACATTGCATACATTTGTGTATTTAATTTTAATTGGAGGTTTTGATTTATGAAGTTTAAAGTGCTAGTTTGTAAGGCTGTTTATATGTACGTTTTGTAAGGTTATTTGGCTACTTATTTCAAAAGGCAGGTTTATAATTTCAAAAGAGTAATTTATTATACTAACACTGCTTTCAAATAGTGAAGGAAAATATTTTGAAGAAGCTGTCATGTTCTAGATCCCAAAAAATCTAAAAAAAAATGATAAAGACAATCCGGACTGTGCCCGTGTGATAGTCATTGCACAGAGAGGAAGCCTATGTCTACAATCATTAGCAAATGTTTAATTATGAACTTATAAACAACTAGCTGACGTCCCGCGGTTTCACCCGCGTAGTTCCTTTCCCGTGGGAGTACGGGAATAAAATGTAGCCTATAGCACTCACGAATAATGTAGCTTTCTATCAGTGAAACAATTTTTAAAATTGGTTCATCACTTTCGGAGATTACCCCCTACATACAAACTTACAAACAAATGTTACCTTTTTACAATATTAGTATATATAGAACATAATACTAAGACCTCTTTACTGTATTTACCAGTAATCCACACTTGGTAGGCGCCAAGTGCGGATTACCTATGGCATAATCCTCCCTACATTGCAAGCTTTCACACGATCCCTCATATGAAGTAAGCTGTGACGACTATGTTTTGCGGCGCAACTTGGGAGAGGCTTATTGTCCAGCAGTTATAAAACACATGTAAACGGGTATTTATCGTGAATTTAAAATAAACACCTTCGCTTTGCTGTGGCGGTACCTCCAATACTTCAGTCTTCCCGCGACCACGGCTGGTGCAATCCGGTCGAAACGTCGGGCTATTAAAGGTAAAATTCGTTTTGATCGTGAAAGTTTAAAAAAGACAGTTGTCCGGGAGTTAACAGCAATAGGGTAATTTGAGGGTCTATTAACATTAAAGCTAGAAGATAGATATGAAAACTGTCGAGAAGACTCTACAAAAGAAAACTCAAGATGTTTGTATAGAACAAGATTTTGAAGAAGACACTGTTCATGGATCAAAGGCGCGATACCTCCATGCATTTTCCTATGAAACCGAAACCAATCCTTTAAACAAAACCGAACCTTTGCGTCACACTACACATATATAATTTTCGCAACGGAACAAGTCATTCATACTCAACATCGTAAAACGCCTTACAGGTACCGACCACCAAAACTTGATACCCCCCTCTGCTTTTAAACCGCACTTACGCAGACACTTGAAGGGCAGTCGCCTCTATTTGCATAGGTCTTTGAAACTAGTCGTGGCAATACAAGCCGGCTTAACACGTGCAGTTGCACAAAACCTTAAAAGGGTAAACATAGAGGTGAAAATTGATTGGGATGGTCACGTCAGTGTTGTCCAGACTGTGTCGCAAGTGTTTCGCTCCGCTGGTTGTCCTAAATACTTCGGTCCTAAAATTGCCGTTCGGAAATCCCTTGCTCTCACTCTTTGAGTGATAAGTGTCTGTTTTATGCGTTTGTAATGTGATTTTGATACCTCGATAGAGGCCAGTATTAGAAGCGTCAATTGCCTCGTTTTATGGTCGTGCTCAATATCTCTTTCAGATAATGTCTTTATTTCTCTTCGTTTTGCGATGCCGTTAATAATACTTTCTTCTAATTAAATGAGTTACAACTATTCAGAATAGATTGTTACTGTAAAAACATCGGAACAGTTCATCAATTAATTCCTCTATTTTTTTTTGCCTTTTTGAAGCATACTTACTTGTTGAACGATTGTAATTATTCACAGCATCTGCGTAAACGTAACTTTCTGCTCTTTTCACAGAAACAGAATTGTCAAAACAGCTTTATTCTTGCTCTCTAACTCCATAGACGGTTTAGACAAATTGCAATCGCTTTCAAGGGGTTACGTTTTTATACAACGTTTTTCGTCAGGATTAACTTACTGCTTTTCAATCCAATACAATTTGGACTTTTTGACCACGAATCTAATTCTACTTATCTAGGTTTTCAAGTATCTATTCGAACATTGGCAAAAACATAACGACCATAAGCGCCCTTTCTCCTCTGAGGTCATATACCAGTGTCGTATCGTTAACGTCCCGGACATGTCCATGTATACCGAGCTTCCTTATTTAGCAGAGATTTGTATTACGTAAGTGACATGTGTCTAGACTCGAGACTTCACTTACACTAGGCGTCAGGTAGCACCTAAATTAATGCATAAATAAAAACAGATAGAAGGATTTTCAAAGTCCGTCCCAGCTTCGAGGGTTGAAATTCCAAGAACGCAATAATCTTTATGCATTTCTATGATACAGTAATAAAGCTTATAAATTAAAAGTTCAGATGCAATCAAAATTCTATTATGATTGCCTAATGAAATACTTCTACGTACCTACATAAATTTTCGTAGTTAAAAAAAACGCCCATTATATAATACGTAATTCCGTAGTATATTTGAATTAACTAATGTCACAAAGCTTATTTTGACCATGACAATTTTCAAAATTACTCTTAAATTCTTTAACAGTATAACTAATCCTTTACAATATTCTAATCTAACGTACAACTCTAGGAATAAGATGGATATCAACATTTTCCGGTCTCACATTCAGTATATGCTTCTGGAACACAAATTTTTCACCATTTTGCTTAGATTTAACAGTAAAATGTCTAAGAACATGCACTAAACCAGCCAGTACTTGTAACTTGGCATATCTGGCACCAATACACATCCTATTACCCATACCAAAGGGCATATAGATATCATCATTAGGTTTCCTCTCCTTAGAAAATCGCTCTGGATCAAATACCTCTGGGTTGGGGTAAAATTTCGGATCGTGATGTATTTGATAAATTGGAGTAAATATTTTTGTTCCTTTCTCTACTTTGATGTTACCAACTTGTAGTACCGTGTCTTGGACGCATTGTCTACTCAAATATCCATTAGGGGGGAGTATCCTCATCGCCTCACTAAGCACCTTGTCTACATACTCCATTTCACCGATAACTTCATACGTTATTTTGTTATTGTATTTCTCGAATTGCTCGTCTATTTCTTGGTGAACTTTTTCTAATATTGCTGGGTGCTGGCATAGTACTGTCAACGTTGAGAAAATGACAGTGGCGCAAGGTTCAACACCAGCTGCAAAGAAGAATAGAGCTTGTGCTGATAGTAATCCGGTCGTAGGTTCCATGACACATCCTGTCGTATCATCCTTCATTGTGCCATTCCTCTGCAGACTGATACATAAGTCAGCGAAGTCATGCCTCTTGACATTCTCCGCTTCTCTCTTCTTAATCACTTCTTGTATTGCACCAACGAAAAAGTCTTCATGCTCCTTGAATAACGTTATTCCCAACCACTTAGATATCTTCGGACTAATACCGACCATGACAAATCTCAGGGTATTCTTGAATTTCGTTGCTGACAGAGCTTCGCCAAGTTTAAGGAAAGGTGAATCAAAGGTTGACTGTGATCCGATACCAAAAATTGCTCCGCAAACAGCAGCGTTGCAGAAAGTTATCAGTGTATTGTATAAATCACCTTCCCATGCTTTGGGGTTGCTTTTCAAGTAGTCAACAAAGTCTTGAGCACTCCTGTCCATGATGTAGTACATGTTCTTTAATTTAGCAGCTGTGAACAGAGGGCTCATGTTCTTCCGCATCAACTTCCATCTAGGCCCATTCATGAAGAGAATATTATCAGACAGTTGGTCACCTTCAACGCTTTCCAATCCTCTATGATGAAAAGATTGAAAGTCAGTATGTAAGACTTGTTGCACGTTTTTCGGGTCTATAACGAACAACGCAGGAGTAAACAGTTGTCCAATCCCAACAGCTGGTTGGTCTTTATATTCTTCGTACAGTTCACCAAATACTTGAAACAATGCGTTTTTCGAAGTGAAGAATTTCCAGTACGGTCCGATCACTTTGCTTTTACCGTAGAACTTCACACCACGTTTCTTCCAATAGTTTTCATTGTGGCGTCCTATTTGGTAAATAAATAATAAGAATGCGACTGTCGCTATTAAAATTATTGGTAGGATCATTATTATTTATCGGACACGAGTTCGTAGTGTTAAATTGTAAACAGCACTGAGCTCGTCAACTTTTTATCTCCAGTCTGTATATAAATAGATCTGTCGGTACATATTATATTTATACTTGGTTGTTATCAATTATTTTCGGTGCGATTCGGCTGCTTCTCAACTCGTGATTTTTTTATGAAATACCGACTACTACCACTATTATTACCGATTTATGACTTGTTTAGTTATGTCACTATGTTTATGTATGTGTACTTGTTGATTTGTGACATTATATGACTGTGTTAAAAGAAATCACTAGAAGTTTTAACGAAAAATCATCTGGTTTATTATTTTTGTCCATGTTTATTCAAGTATTATTATGTCAAGTGTTTCTTTTTGTCAAATTTTAACTCGGTATCTGCTAAAACATAATAAGTATTAAAATTACACGCTTATCCATAAACTTTTATATTGCAGAATATTTTAAGAAAATTATTTAATCTTCTGCATTCGATCTGCACTTGACAGCTCCAAAAATGATGATTTAAGTAACTCAAGTTCGTCAAATTACGATTTGGGAAATGGCCCTCTTTTACATTATTTGGTTTTAGTTGAGTCATAACTATACAGCGATTTCTGCGATAACTATTTTAGGGTTATCACGTTGATTATAGCCCTTTAATTCGCTTGTGATCGGCTAAAAGCCGTTTTCATCAAACAAATCGTTCGATAACGGTATTTGAGTAACTTAAACGATAAAGTTAAACTCCAGTTATGCACTTAAATTAAAGTGGTCATCGCTCTTCTCCATAATAATATAGGCATTTAGATAAAAATCAAAAACTCAATCTGGTTAGAACGTAACAATTTTGGGAACCTGAATAGGTACAGTTAAAGTTAACCACATATCGGTGGTAACATGGTAAGTTGGCCTAGCGTAATACGGAGTTTCAATAGAAAAAGAGATCAACAAATACTGGTTATGTTACGTGTAGCCTACTAAGCATTCATTCGTGCAAGCTAATCATCTTTTTGTTTTTGTTTCACTGTTATTGTAAATAGTCATCGAAAGATCCTCACTGAGAACGATTTCACACAATGAGTACACTCTTTAAAAAAAACAAGATTAGAACATTGTGAACTAATTGAAAGTAAAAGAAAATTTAACACATAGATTGATACGTTTATTGCCCGTGGAGAATTTCAATTTTGAAATTATGATTGGTAGTTAATCTTATGTACCAATTCCAGTGGTACCACGGGTAAAAAAAAACCTGTGGTACTACTGGGTCGCTTGGTGGTACTACGGGATTCTTTTTTTACCCGTGCTGCGACTGGTAATAATCCTGGTGGTACCACGGGCAATAAACGGATTGATCGAAGTATGTAGTAAGTACCTATAGCTAGGATAACGATGACAAGAAAAATCTGTTGTAGTAAATAACATTATGATATCTTACCGATAAAATATAATCATTTAATTACGATGACAAACATTTCGCCTGTAGGCCTAAAACGAATCTCGCAAAACGATGTTGCCATCGACTTTTGTAGGCTATAAAAAATAATCTTCTTAGTCGAAACACTCTTGTCAGAGTGGTCGTGGTTGCGCAGACAAGGTACACGGAGAGATGATCGGTGGCTCGTTGACTTCCCCAAGGATTGCCCTTTCAGCGATGTGCTTCCATTTCTGTCGGTTGGAGACATTGCGAGTACACTGGACCATGGTGGACTCAGTAGCTTTCTTGATCAAGTCAGTCCAGCGAGTTGATGATCGGGCGTGTGATCTCTTACCCTCCACCTGGCCCTGAACCACCAGTCTCTCCATGGAATTTTCACTTCTAGTGATGTGACCAAAGAATTTTAATATTCGTAGTTCCAAAGTAGACGAAAGCCGGTTCTTAATATGAAGCTCCTTGAGGATGGAAACATTGGTGCGAAACGCTGTCCACGGGATCTTTAGGAGGCGTCTCTAGCACCACATCTCCAAAGCGTCGATTTTACATCGATCATGCATTCGCAGAGACCAAGTTTCAACACCATAGAGAAAGATCGGAAAGACAAGGGATTCAATCTAACCTTAGTCTTTTTGGTAATCCTCCTATCCCCCCAAATCTTTCCCAGCCGTTCCACTGCCGACCTGGTGATGGCGCACCAAAAATATAATGCGCCATGTATATCATCTGAGCGTCTTCATCTTCCTGCCCATAACCCGTTCTACTTGGGATCGGCGCAAAAAAGTTTTTCTTCCATGCTCCCAGAAGTCACGGCATCATATTTTACTCCTCTCTCTTCCTTCATCATCATCAGCCTATATTGTTCCAAATTCTGGGACACGGCCTCCTCTCAACGAGAGGTTCTAGGACATGTTGGTTTCTTCACCGATGCGTAGTCTGAATTCATGAGTTCCTACCGTACTCACGAACGGAGAACAGGGTGTTACAGGAATTGGTGATGGCAATGTTCGTCTTCATTATTTTTAAACTCGACACAATATTTTTATGCTCGTCATTTGCCGCTTTCCATTTTTCTCTGTCTTTGGTTATTTGACCCCAATGCTTTTGATAAAAGTCCAGCTCGTCACGCCATATTCTTCGGGGCCTACCGCGTCGCCGGGTATTGTTGTTCGGAACCCAATCTGCCACTTTAGCCCAATGTTGATGCCACTTGCACAGATGTGACATGGCTAGTTCCATTTTAATTTTCCGCCAGTGTTGGCTGGTTAATTTTAATTAGTCTACAAATAAAACTTGACAGCCCCAACACGTTAACAGCAATATTAATATTTGATGATGAGATCACAATATTTGCTAAGTTGAATATTATTATTTGATGTTCTTACAAAAATCTTGCGTCGTTCGTTGACACTTGAAAACTCCGCGTATTTTGCGTGAGGTAATAATATTTATTTTTATTTATTTATTTATTTAAACTTCATGTACAAGAGTGGTACATAGGCGGACTTAATGCCACAAGGCATTCTCTACCAGTCAACCTTTGGGTTAAATAAGAAAACATAGTGATAGGGTACAAAATAATGTCTAAAAAACTAACTTATTGTTAACGAGAATTAATATACTTATATTGATACTAATACACATATACACATAAAATAAACTAATAGATAATCTATCAAATACAAAAATTAAAAATTAAATAGCGATAAAACTAATAATAATAATTATGACTCGACTTCGATTTGAGAGCTATTTAGTCTGACTTAAATAGTAAGTACGAACTTTTCTTTTGAAAGTGAATTTGCTTTCAGCCTTTTTGATGCCAAAAGGTAGCGCGTTCCAGAGCTTTATAGTAGAGATAGCGTAAGAATTTGACATAAAACCTGTACGGTGTGAAGGAATTTGGAGAAGTAGATTCTTTGAAGCACGAAGATTTATAATCTGACAATGAAATATTATACTTTACCGGCGAAAAAATTGAGGAGGTTCTCACGTGGACGCGTATTTTTTATTGTGTACTATTTGACAAACGCATTTACTTAACTTAAAAGAAGTGAATGTCTAACAACTTAACAATATGTGTGTGTACTTTAGTTAGACCTCCGCTTAACTCTGCAGGAATAATAGGCGTGATGTTTTTACCTCCGAAACAAAACCAATTAAAATTCGCTGGACATTAACAGAAACAGACAGGACTGAACATTGAAAGCCGTGTGGTATCCGGCAGAATAGAATAGAACCAACCCATTACACTCACGGGTGTCGTATAAGGCGACTAATGTCTGAGGCAGAACACCTTGCGCCTCGTCTTTCATCACTGCGATCTCCCATCATGGGAGAGGCTTATGTCCAGCAGTGGACATTATGGGCTGTTGTTGTTGTTGTTGGACATTAACACACAGCGCCATCTAAGCAACGAGGCTTGTGTCGTGGACACCAGATAGTTGATATACTACATAGATACTTTTTGTTTGTAAATACATACTTATTATACATATAAACATCCATGACTCGGAAACAAATGTCCATGCTCATCACACAAACATTTGCTCCAACCGGGATTCGAACCTGGGACCCTAAGAACGTAAGGCAGTCTCACTACCACTGCGCCATTCAGGTTGTCAAATTAGTTAACTTGAAACTAAAAAAAACAACTTTTATACAATAAAAATGTAAGAGAAAACCTCGAAAAAACAGCTTACCATTCAATTAACATGTACCTAATTTCATTAGAAGATCATATAATTTTCGTAATTGTAATGTCCATCAATAAGAGGAAATGAGGCACTTATTTAGATCATAACCGTTACGTATCGTTATTTAATCGATACATAATGTAATGGGCGACAAAGATCATCCTCTCAATCACAAATAAATAAAGATGATTATATAATATCTACTTATATAGAGTGACTGACTTCGACTCATTGGTCTAGTGCAGTGTTTGTCAACCTGTGGGTCGCGACCCCCTGGGGGGTCGCGAAGCCTCTATAGCGGGGGTCGCAAGAGGTCGCGAAAACTACTTCAATAAACAAAACAATAAAGCTTAGAAAGATAGATTTATAAAAAATGTTAACTAAAGGATTTAAACATTTGTATTTTCATAGTTCATACAAATTAACAAAATAAAAACCTATTACTTAGTGCTGATCCATCTTAGTGAGTTTTCGCTTTTTTGTCATTAACTATTGTGTGTGTCCCATCGTGGATCCGTTTTGTTTACATTGAGAATTAATTCGAATTCCCAATAAAAAAAAATGTGTTAAATACCTACTAGTATATTGATCCGAACCCTAATTATGCAAATGCATAAACATTTTGTATGGATTATTTGTAATATAATAAAATAAATGAAAAAAAAGCAAAGGATTGGGGGTCGTCAAATATTTTTTCATACTATGGGGGTCGTGTCATAAAAAAGGTTGAAAAACACTGATCTAGTGGACGCAAGCGCGACTCCTGTACTTGAGGTCCAGGGTTCAATTTTCAGGTCGAAAAAATTGTTATTGAGATTCTCTATCAATAATTTCTCAGTAGCAGCCACGGAGACTGGATTTATGCCTATTTGATAGCAATAGGATCGGCCCCTTTTACATGGGGCTCAATCATATCTGGCGTAATGTGGATGTACTATTAGATACACCTCTGCCTATCCCTTCCGGGATTATGGGCGAGATGTTGCATTATGTAATGTAGAGTGGTATATACCTAGTTTATACGGGTATACATAACTAAATTAACAGACTCTGTCCTAGATCATTTGACACACGTGATGTGTTTTAAAGGTCACCTTTTGGCATGCGATTTTGATTCTTACATCACAAGACAATGGAGTTTTTATTCGATTAAACAATTTCGGTACTTTCTTTTGTGAATTAGATGATTATCTTTTTTGACCTTTAAAAATTGTAATTTTGAAAAGATTTTGGTGAGTGAAAGTTTTTGCTTTGTAGCGTTACTTACTAACATTTTATAGTAATTTGGAGATAGATTATTCACAGTTTAAAGGTGAATTTTGAAAGGAGACAGAGGAGCTCTTTGCCCAGCAGTGGGAAACATGATAGGCTAAAAACAAAAAGGTCAATTTTTTTGACGTTCTATGACTATCATCTACCTAGCTTTTCCCAACTATGTTGAAGCCAACTTCTAGTATAATCAGATGCAGCTGAATACTAATAATTAACATGGAGCCACAACCTATCTAACCTGTACAACTAAGTTAGGTACTGAATAATACGATGCCCATATCGACTGACTGTCAGACTTACAAGCCAATGACTACCTGTGACGACGTCAAATACATACAAAATCTTCAAGAGCTTTCGTCATAAACACAGACAGCTCTATAACTCAGTTTAGATATGTTAAAATCGCATTCACTTTCAATGGCACAATTTTCCCAACACTCAAAGTACTTACGGGATAATATCCGTGGTTTCGTGGGTGGGGTCATGATGCTTGAACAGCGTCGAAATATCGGGAGCTCATCAACAACGAAAACCACGGATATTATCCCGTAAGTACTTTGAGTGTAGTGAAAAACCGTGAAAGTCTTAAACAGTACAATTTTCCCAGTATTAAAGTTGTTGTATTACATTACAAAAGCATAATCATCTATTTATCAACGTAATTGATACAATGAGAAGGTATTTTTGGCAAACTTCGTGACTGGGAACACACATCAATATACCTATTACTCATACTATTAGGGTAATTTACCTACACAATTTTTAATTGATGATTGTAATCAATGTTCACGCTTATTTCTTTAGTTTTACTCAATTAAATGATTTTCGCGGATTTCAAGAGCGCAAAATTTTAAATAATTGTTATTACCCTTTGCTTTTTTAAACGTCATATCATCATCATCATCATCAGCCTATAATGTTCCCACTGCTGGGACACGACCTCCTCTCAATGAGAGGGGAATGGGCTATGATCCACCACGCGGGCCCAGTGCGGATTAGTAGATGTCACATGTCTTCGAATTTTTGGTTCTAGGACATGCCGGTTTCCGCACGATGTTTTCCTTCACCGTTTTGAGAGCAGTGATGATGAAATAAATAACACAAAGTAATGCGCCTGTCTGGGTTCGAACCCACGACCTACAGTTCGTAAGTCGGGGCCGCCACCACTGGGCCACCGCTGCTCTCGTCAAACGTCATATAACGTAAACAAACAAAATAAGTTTTATCTGGTTCCGACGGACAAAACAAAACAGCTTAGAAATTATGATTTTAAAGAAAACTTGGAAATTCCAAAGTTTTTAATGTGAAGTTGATTGTCCACTGTTTTATATGAAACTAGCTGACGTCCCGCGGTTTCACCCGCGTAGTTCCTGTTCCCGTGGGAGTACGGGGATAAAATATAGCCTATAGCACTCACAAATAATGTAGCTTTCTACCAGTGAAACAATTTTTAAAATTGGTTCAGTACTTCCGGAGATTACCCCCTACATACAAACTTACAAACATACAAACTTACAAACAAATGTTACCTCTTTATAATATTAGTATAGACTAGCTGACGTCCCGCGGTTTCACCCGCGTAGTTCCCGTTCTCGTCGGAGTACTGGAATAAAATATAGTCTATAGCACTCACGAATAATGTAGCTTTCTACCAGTGAAACAATTTTCAAAATTGGTTCATTACTTCCGGAGATTACCCCTACATACAAACTTACAAACAAATGTTACCTCTTTATAATATTAGTATAGAATAGACATGCAATATAATAAATAAATGACATACGTAGACGAGTGACAATAATTTTATTAAAAAAGGAAGTTTTTTTTACCAGTCGAGACATAAATCATAACTCATTTTTCAAAAATGTTTGCAATTTACCAAATTACAAGCATTTTGAAAACGCATATTGCTTTCTTTTTCTCATTATGTGCACGAGGCATATTTTAGAAATTAAATATAAATAAAAATCTTCGCTGATTTGCCGTGAGCATAATAAAATATTCGCAATCATACATATTTGGCATCAAATTACAATAGTAAGTTTTGAATAAATCTGTAGCGGCACTACAAAAAGTACTTCGCTACATGGAACAAAAAGTACTACAACGCCATCTATGACAGAAATGATGAACTAACCGCGAAACACGTCAGAATCCTACATCGCGCAAGCAACTTTGTCCGCGACTTAAGAATATATACGAGAACCCGACATCAACTGTCGGGCAGTGGCCCACCAGACATAACACCCGTCTGGTCGGAGGATCCTCCCTTTTCTATGGGGGATGAAGAGCTTTACACCCTGTTCTTCATACCCCCAAATTGGTGACCCCGAAATGGACGTCAGCGCAGCCTTCGAGCAACGTGACGTCATCAACATCATCAAGATCACTTCCTCAAGCTTTCGAGCAGCGAGACATAGCCAGCCAGCTTCAAACGGGTATTCCTGACCACCAGCATGCAGCGGACGCGCATACCTGGTCAGCACCCTCAACCTAGCGACCTTGGCACTGCACCTACGGCCGGTCGAGTGCTGATCCTCCCGGTCAGCGCCAGCAGTCAGCCACATCGCAGCGCCACTCTCTACGGCGCCACTCTACGGCGCTACTCTACGGCGCACTTCTACGGCACCTCACCATGGCACATCTGTCTACAATCGACTCTGGTCTCCGAGGGGGAGTGATGTAGCGGCACTACAAAAAGTACTTCGCTACATGGAACAAAAAGTACTACAACGCCATCTATGACAGAAATGATGAACTAACCGCGAAACACGTCAGAATCCTACATCGCGCAAGCAACTTTGTCCGCGACTTAAGAATATATACGAGAACCCGACAGCAACTGTCGGGCAGTGGCCCACCAGACATAACACCCGTCTGGTCGGAGGATCCTCCCTTTTCTATGGGGGATGAAGAGCTTTACACCCTGTTCTTCATACCCCCAAAAATCCTTCATAAAACATCCGTTTATCTACTCATGTGATAATACACTTTTATTTTACCTTTCATTCCAAAATAAATGTAATAAGGTGTAGAAGTTTTAAAACACCAATTTTATACTAAAACAAGAGCTCTCCATATTTTTAATAAATTGTTAAAACCTTATAGTGGTTTGACTTGATTACCAAATTGGTATATGAAATGGGAAATGGCATTCAAAAACGTAGGTAGGTACTTAAAGTTACCTACCTACAGTTTTAAATTAGTTTGTTATTTTATTTCAGTAAAAGCGCATCCGTGCACTGTAAAATAATTATTTTTAACTAGCTTCTGCCAGCGGCTTCGCCCGCGTGAAATTTGATTATAATTGATCCATGGGATTTTACTACCGAGATAAAAAGTATTATATGTATTAATCCAGGTTATAAACTATCTGTGTGCTGAATTTCATCCAAATCCGTTCAGTAGTTTTTTGCGTGAAAGAGTAACAAACATCCATACTCACAAACTTTTGCATTTATACTCGTAATAGTAGTAGGATTAGTATATAATGTAACAAGATTTTTACCTTATTATGTTTTTTTTTATATAACTCACGGGAGTTTAAAGAGGTTAAGACTTCGGAAAAATTAATTGATTCTAGAAAATAATAATAACATAACAATTATATTCCTATCGTGCAGATGTAATCCTAATTGTTTGCACGAGATATCCGAGATGTTTTATAAATTAAATAGATGCTCAACCAAATGATATTCATGTAAGACTTGAATGTCTTAGGTCAGGTATCAAAAACTTTAGGACAACTGCTTTTTTTGTTGGAATGTACGCCGCCACCGTAGTCTATAAAGACTATCGTAAAAAATACTGGCATACCTACTTTATATAATATGTTAGAAATTGTTTGAGTAATTTTCCTTTTGATAATGATGTTTGGCAAGACATGTAGGTTACAAAGGTGCAAAAAGGGTGTAACTGGACTTAATTATGCTCTTACCAACCGGATGCACCATAGTGTCCTCAAACAAATAGGTACAAATATGAACTATCAAGAAAATAAAGAATGATGACCTTTTCAACCGACTTCCAAAAAAAGGAGGTTCTCAATACGACTGTATTTTTTTTTTGTGTTTGTTACCTCAGAACTTTCTACTGGGTGAACCGAATTTGATAATTCTTTTTTTATTTGAAAGCTGATGCTTCCCATGTGGTCCATTTAAATTTTGTGAACATCTGATCCTGATATTCGGAAATATACAATGGTACTCTTCAAACATAGACGGCAAATCTGCCGTGATTGCTGTAATCGCTTGGATGTTTATTGTTTATACAACATCATGACGTAACATCAAGCCTGTGTGCTCTGAGGGGGTACGCAGATGTGTACAATACACCCATATTTCGACAGTTAGGTATGTTTAGTTCCATTTATTGGGGATAAGACTATTACCATGACATCTATTGTTAACAATGTAAAATAAATTCATGGCAAATATTTGTTTGGGAACAAATAAAAATGGAAAAATAAAAAACTTTTTTGCAAAAAATAAAACCGACTTCAAACAAAAACGTGAAAAATAACTTTAGCTTCAGAAGTCGGTGACAAAAAACTAAATCAACCAAACAAAGGTCACCGACTTTTTGCAAAAAAGTTTTCTTTCTCATCCTTATACAGTTGAGTGTGATTGGCTACCGGTTACCGATACTTTAAACATATATATATGGGCATATATATTATATACTCATTTCTATCGACAAATGCACGTTTTTAGATACTCCTAACCCCGCGAATGGTAGGTAACCATTTTGTTTTTCTAATCAGCTGATTTAGGGTAAGTTCAATAAAATGCTAATATGTTTGAATTTGAGAGACCTGGAGATGTGCAAATGATTTTATTGCAAGGATAAACAACGAGGCTATCACATGATTGAATTTTTTTTTTCTAAAAAATAAGCAAAAAAAACCTAAAAAAAGAAATTACGAAACTTTACATAAAAATTCGGTATTATTTTTACATTTTCCACTCTAGTACCAAATTAGCCGCGAAACATACCGTTTTAATGTTAAATGAAAAATATTTGAGTCAACCTTCAAAATGATATCAATATATTGACTCAACACCAATTATTTTAAGAGTTATAGCCATTTAGGAGTATTTATAAACGTGTATTTGGCGATAGAAATGAGTATATAATATGCCCTAAAAGTATTGGTAACCGCTAGCCAAACACATTGTATTTAAATAAAATTATTAACTATCACATACGAGTATCTCATAAACCACAACTGAGTGTTTTAGTCAGAGCAAAACTGAATAGGAATACAAATGTGTGAGGCTAGCGAAAGTGAGAGGCTTGAATCTAAGATGAGGATCGAATCCTAGGCGCGGTTATTACGAGAAACATCTCTATGTCTATGAATAATAAGATACAATACATAACATAATACCTAACTAGCTTAAAATCCTCGAACGGGTAATCAGAGGGGTATGTTGGTTCTCGAGGATGCGAGAACCAATTTTTATACTTAAAATCAATACCGATACAATTCTTTATTTAGTAATATAAAAAAGTGCGTAAGGATTTTTCTGCTTAGTGGAAAAGGACAGGTAATGGAGAAACCTGGAGAAAACAAATATCACCTTCCTTTGGGATCGAGTTGAGTATACCATCTCAACAGTAATGTTAAACACTACTGGATCAATTAGGCGTTCAAACATGGCAGTGAATAATAGATCAGAATTTATCATCATGCTATTGTTATCCAGTATGCCTGTACATCTTTTGGCAGAGCTCCAAGTATCGATCTAATGCGAAACCTAGTAATTTGTATAGTTGATTATGTATTTTAATTTATTTACGTACGACTATTGTATAACAAATATGTTGGTAATTAAAATTACAATATAATGGAATGTTGTGTAGGTACATGTAGGCTTGTAGTTAAGTTTAAAAAAAAATATGACCCAATTTACTTCACCTAGAAAATAAAAACCAAAGAATTATATTTATTACCAGACAGACATTGCTTGAAAATTGGGAACAGGCATACCTTCTAGCTTGCCCCATATATTATGACGGATGGCATGGCAAGGAAAGATGACCCATGGCATAAGGTTTTTATTCTTTGGGTATCGCAATTACAGTGCCACAATCCAGGCAGACTTTAAGGCAGGGCACATTGCTCGCAGAACGGATGGTCGATGAGGCTAAAAAGTTCTGGAGTGGCGACCGCAAACCAGAAGACGTTACGTTGGAAGGCCTCCCACTAGGTGGACCGATACCTGGTGAAGGTTGCCGGAATCCACTGGATGCGAGTCGCACGAGACCAGTCAATGTGGCGACACTTGGGGGAAGCTTATGTCCAGCAGTGGACGTCTTTCGGCTGTAATGATGATGATGAATCCAGGCCCAATAGGGCTTTTGGGTCTACAAAAAATTATATTCTACCAGCGACAACTATGATGGAGAAATCAAAAAGGTTTTGGACACACGTAAACTACCGAAGATCCATATCAATCCTGTTGGAAGTCATTGTTGAAACACTCGCTCTGAAAGCGGTTGCCAATTGCTAGCAGATTTCCTTTCAACCACCATTGGATATGCAAGTGTCTCCTATCGACCAATGTGACTTTTATTGTAGCTTCCATGCCTCTGCTGAGCATGAGCTCCTGGATTCGATCCCAGGTCGGGCAAAGTCACATCTTCATCTGCCTAGCCTTTTTCCCAACTACCCGTTGAGTTCGGCTTCCAGTCTTACCCGATGCAGCTGAATACCAGTATTTTACATGGAGCGACTGCCTATCTGACCTCCACAACCCAGTTCGCACCGGGTAATACGATACCCCTTGGTAAGACTGGTTGTCAGACTTTTTGGGCCACTGACTACCTGCAACGATTGTCAAAGATCTACAAATGACAGCCGGGACCAACGGCTTAACGTGCTTTCCGAGGCACGGAGGAAACTCGGTATGTAATGGGTGGTCACCCATCCACAGACCAACCTCGGGCAAAATGTCATTGGATTTTTCAAGTACAGTTAGAAGTAGCAGCCACGGAGTCTGGATATGTGTCCGGTTGATGGCAATAGGGTCGCCCTTTATTACATGGGACATAATCATAACTGACGAAATATGGGTGTACTATATGTACACCTCTGCCTAACCCATAGGGTATTACAGGCGTGATGTTATATTATGTTATTGGGCTATGCCTATTTCAAAAGTCATTTAAAAACAGACAGCCTGCTTAAAAACACAAATATTGTTTTACACAACTCGGTCACGACGCGTGTGGTTTCATGTTCCATTCTAGGCTACCTAGAATTGTGGTAAGGCTCAAACATATCTGTGGTCGTTTAAGACCTAGGCTGAAACGTTTAGTGGTTTAAATTATTTGCAATACTTGAACTAGGTGCGTTATTGACCTGAAACTTTGCCTAAACATTGGACTTAGGCAAACTGTGGTTCTAATGACAACTGTAAATACGAAAATTTTGTCACCTTGAGCGTCTAGGTTTGTCGGTATTTGGGTAATTTTAAGCTGAATCGTAGCTTGTTACAGTATGCAATCTGAATAAACCTAATCATCTCTGTGAAACCTTTTGAGAAAACAGGCGTAATTTTATGTGTTGTCTGTACCTACTACTTAAAACTCTGACTACCCTTTGTGATGTCAAACAATGGGGGGTATCGTTTTTGAGCTCACCAGATGGCGCATTGTCGAGTAAGGTCTTGTCAGTAATTCTGTTTAATACTTTAAAGCACCAATAACTTCGTAAAAAAGTTTATTTTATTACGTATAACAACACAGTGTAAGCTAGGTATATTATATATACAATATTCTTCCTAAAATTAGCAAGCATGAAACATTTAAAAATCATTCTACCTCCAAGTACTAACAATATTATTATGATAAGTTGACTTAAAATCTTCAAGTCATAATTAATCAGGAATGGGCTCAATCTAGAACACAATCGTGAGTATTAGTATAAATACTTGATAAAAAAGCACGCAACGCACGAACACTGTATGACATCTGACATTTTGGAGGACCTCAGTCTACACAAGCGCCTCTAGTGGCAAATTAACACGCGATAGCCCCCAATGAACTAAAATGCTATTGGATAATTGTATTTTCGATTATAAAATCGACGTACCTAAATAAAGGGTGTAAATAAACCCTAAAAGAAGCCGAAAGGCACTTATTCTCCTCGTCACTGCTATATTTTTATTGTTCTAGACCAAACCTCACATACCCGGGAACGTTCTAGTTACGGAGATATTTTTTTTTTTTTTTTACAATATGGGCCTGCTCTTGACCTCGATCACGCCTGATGGAAAGCGATGGATGAGATCTATGATGGAACGAGCGTGCCCAGAAGATGCCTGTTCACTCATGCTTTGAAGGCAGGCGGGTTAAATGTGGGTGGGAACACAGACGCTGGCAGAGAGTTCCACACTTTGGCTGTGCATTTATTTTATTAGGATCAAAGTTACAACTTTTTTTTCTTTATAACTTTAATTTAAATACCTCCATGACCCGATTACTACTCAATGCATCCATCAGCACAAATGTGATGAATGCTTTACATTAAGTTTTACCGTAAAATGTGATTTTTCACCCCAAAAAAAGTACCTCCCCAGCAATAATGTCTGCGCAGAGTTACTCTGTTTGATGTACAGAATGCTTGGTTGGCAGATTCGTGAAGGGTTTGTTTACACCCTGTATTTACGTTACATTTACACCAGCCGAGAGCCGTGTGGTATCCGGCAGAGTAGAATAGAACCAACCCATTACACTCACGGGTGTCGTATAAGGCGACTAATGTCTGAGGCAGAACACCTTGCGCCTCCGTAGACCTGAGAATGGGCAGCAGCGTTTTCTGTTAGTCTTTCATCACTGCGATCTCCAATCCGCCTGCCAAGCGTGGAGATTACGGCAAATTCCTCCCATCATGGGAGAGGCTTATGTCCAGCAGTGGACGTTATTGGTTGTTATTGTTGTTGTTGTTGTTACACCACGTGTTCGTGCTAGGGCCTCTATAATCAATCAATATAATATATACAGATACACCATTTTCAAGATATACGGGAACAAGTTGAAGCTCTATAAAAAAAAACATCAACAAAAACATCAATCAAATTAAATGACGTGTAAAAGTGTTTGTAAAAACCTACTTGCAAAATAAACATCATTTATCATAATCAATTCAAGATTTTCTCATCTCAAATCCTGTTAAAATACAAACAAAAAAAACGTCCACTACATAGTAGGTTACTCCGACGACAAACACTTATAATCTAAAGTCTCAGTCGCCTGGCTTTCTCACAATTATTCTATGTTTTCACAATAAGTGGGCAAGTGTGCCAAATTTTGGGAAACCCTTGCTTACGCCATGACATAACTTCCGTAAAGAAGTAACTAGTTTATATGGCATTTTTATGTGTATTATATATGACGTAGATAAGACGCGTTTGTCCGTGTTACGTAAATGCGAAACGCGAATTTTGACTAAAGTCGGCATTCCGTAAATGTAAATTTGCACAAACGTCGTTTTGGATTCTTGTGTGATTTGCGAATGAAAGCAAATTCTGCATTTCAAAGTTTGCTTAGTTTTATGTTGATTACCTAATTGAATAAATCTTTGTTTTTTTTTTGTTGTTTAAACTATTTATATTATGCATTGTATTCTAATCAATTTAAAATAGTTTCCGAAACCAAAGTATTTGAATAAATTAAGAAAAAATTATAGGTGTTAGAGACCCCTAACCATTGTATTATTTAAAATTTAAATCACAATTTTTCCTAAATTCTAAATATTTAAATTAATTCAGCAAAAATTATACTAAACTTGAACCAAAGATAATCTAAACACTAACTTATCTAAACTTAACATTGTCTTTATGTTAAACGCTGTTAATTATTATTATTATATTCTATTATATTATTAAAGGTAACTTATTGAGTATACTAACTTCAGCCTGCGACTTCTTGCGCGTCGAAGAAACATACCTTTTAGTAGGTACTCGTTAATTAACTGATTTTTCCGTTGGTTTGGACCAGCAAACGCGACTGCTGAGCGTAGTCTTGGGTTCGATTACTACACTACTACTACAACAGCCCACAACGTCCACTGCTGGACATAAGCCTCTCCCATGATGGGAGGAATTTGCCGTAATCTCCACGCTTGGCAGGCGGATTGGAGATCGCAGTGATGTAAGACTAACAGAAAACGCTGCTGCCCATTCTCTGGTCTTCGGAGGCACAAGGTGTTCTGCCTCAGACATTAGTCGCGTTATACGACACCCGTGAGTGTAATATATTGGTTCTATTCTACTCTGCCGGATACCATACGGCTAACTGGTGGGGGTCGGTAAACGGGGTTCGATTAACGGGTCGATCACAAAAGTTGAATTTTTCACTAGGAATTTCTCAGAGCAGCCCGGAGTTTGGAAGTTGGCGGTATGATACCCCTGTGCCTCGGAAAGCATCTTAAGCCAGTGGAGTCGGATTGTCGTCCCATCGGACTGTGAGAGTAAAAGATAGAGTGCACCTTGTACCTGCGCACGCGCTTGTGTACTATAACAATTAATTATCTCCAGCGCCGATGGCTAATCTCCGTTGACATTAGCCGCCCTAATCGAAAAAGGTCAGGAGGACTACATACAGGATGTACAAGACCTCATCACGAAGCCGTCAACCAAGCATTATGTACATCAAATTAAGTAACTCTACGCAAAAATTATTGCTGGGAAACGTTTTTTTTTTTGGGGTGAAAAATCATGTTTTGTGGTAGAACTCAATGTAACGCACTTAAATCATTGTGCTGATGGATGGATTGAATAGTACTAATTGAGTAGTAGGGAGTATAATTGAATAGTAGGGGGTCGTGGAGGTGTTTAACTTGTTTTAAAAAAAAGTTGTCAAAAAGTTGGAACTTTGACCCCCAATATCTTCGTAACTACGTAGAAGGTTCCCAGGTATGGTGTAGAACAAAAAAATGATATCAATGACGGGGAGAACAAGTGCCTTTCGGCTTCGTTAAGAGTTGTTTTACACCCTTTATTCATGGCCGTAGCATTACCTACATCATTGAAAAAAGTTTTTAAACCAAATTAGAAGGTTCGAAAATTGAGCCCAAAGTTACAAACTTTACCTCTTTAAAATATTGGATCTAGATGTACTGCACCTGCCTATTGTAGAAAACGCACTGACCAGCCAAGGCAAACCTTGCAGTATCGTAGGTAATGTAGGTATCCATATTTTAGGTCATGCGATTTCCCAATACCTAAACCTAACCAAAGACAGGTTTCCGCAAAGCTCAATGTTGCTATGGTCAATAAATCTTGATGGTACGCGGCCACAGTATAGATGTACGTCAGTAGGTCAATTGCGGGGTGTCCTCGGATTCTTTTCTAATTGATGATTTATGTATTACGGACGTTACGTGATTTGAGATTGCGTGTAATTACTTAACAGGTTTTTACCGTGACTTTGGAGTGATTTTAATCAAGTTTTCCACGTGCTCTAGCCAGAAGATATTAACTAATGTTTGCACTTGGTATTTTATAAGTCTTATTGCCAGAAAATAAAGTTTCAAACACTCATGTCACTATAATTTATAGCATGCTGTAATTATTATGTTTCAATTAAATGTCTTATCCATTCAACTTAAGTATAATATTCATCATCATTTCAGCCGAAAGACGTCCACTGCTGGACATGGGCCTCCCCCAAAAGGGGGTTTTTTCCATAATCGCCACGCTTGGCAGGGTTGGCGATCGCAGTGCGGTTGTTACAAAAGTGCAGAGAACGCTGCTGCCCATTCTCTGGTAAATCCCTTAGTCGCCTCTTACGACACCCACGGGAAGATATGGGATGGTGCTGTTCTTTACGTCCAACACCATACAGAACATAACTTAACTTATAATGTACCAACTTGTTTCACGAATAACAGTGTGAAAATGATTACTATTCAGCGACAATTAATTAAACAATTACTTAACTAAATGTTTACTGTTTGCTTTTGTTATTCAATAAAGGAATGTGCCTACATCACCCGTCGCAAACGTTTGACATGTGCATATTAATTGTTCTTTTACTATCAAACACTGTTTCCACTATTCCCACTGTAAAGTAAATACGTGTCATTATGTTACACATTTTTCGCAAAAACAAATTCACTTTTCATTTCACTTCGACCGTATTAATTTCGCACCATTGACCTACTGTCTGCGCTGTTCTACGTCACACATAACTTACGCCAATACGGACCTTTTAGCTATCGAAACAAGATCTAAATTAGCATACATATTTCACGCATTATGAGTGTCTACTTGTGACCACGGTTACGAAGTAAGCAAATACCATTTGGTGGCAGTAATCGCACTGGTAGGCATTTCTAGACAACCCAATGCCCCACTTTAACTGCAACGAAACTTACTGTTTGTTTACAATGCGGTTCGAGATGTATTATGAAATTAGTATTGTTTTATATTGTTATTTTTAGAAGTCCATTTAGATTTGTGCCCGGCTGATGGGAATAGGCTCCTCTATTACATGGGACTTAAACAAAACTGGCCCATCGTGCACTACTAATAGGGTATATGCATGATTTTTTTATCACTCTAAGCAAAGCGTATTAATAACATCAGAAATAGTTCATAGTTCATCAGCAAAGTGAAATTATTTTTTTAATATCTATAAAAATTCTAAGTTATAAGCATTTGAAACTGCTGATTAGACAGAGAGATCAGATACAGCGAATGACGTCATTCGCTGCATTGACGTACAAAATCCATACTAAATTCCGTTTATCTAGAAAGAGATAGAAACAAAAGTTTAAATGGTTATAACACTTTTGTGTTGTTTGTCCGATTAATGTCTTGTTTTCGCTTTTTGACATTATTTTTATGGTACTTTAACTTTCCGTATCAAAATAAAAAAAAGAAAATGTATGCATATTCCCTATTGCAACCACCAGGACTTGAATGAGGCAAACGGCAGGACTGTTCCAGGTAGTTACGTTGGTACTGATCGGACAAAATCTGAGTCATTGATTCGACACGAAGACCTCTCTCGAACCCTTCAGGATTTACAGGCACACTGGGTTAGAGAGAGATGACCTATTTCGCCACTTATGTTAAACACTTTTTTGACGTATGTGTTTGTTTGTGTGCTGGGTCAAATGTAGATTTTTGACAAACTTTTAAGTATGTTATAACAATAATCTTCTTTTATTTTTCCGGCATCTTGTAATACAATCGAATAATATTATGTTTGTAATACTATTGCCTATTTTTCTTGCATTTTTATGAGTGACTAAGCGAAATAACTAATTCATAATCTTATTATAATAATGTTGCATAAAACTGATGAAGCAATACCGGTTATTATAATCAGTGTTTCTATATGAAGTAAACAAACCACTATATTGCTGATTTAAATAGGTACTGTTTGTATGAATATAACTGTACAGATGACATGCCCTTTATAATTAAGTACCAGGGCGGAGAGCTCTGCTCGGGTAAAAATAGGGAAGCTAGCTAGGTCGATTTTTCGCCTCAGTAAAACCCAATATTATAACTTTCATCGAAATCGTTAGAGCCGTTTTCGAGAACATGATTACAAAATTACAGGTAGTATACAACAACAACAGCCCATAACGTCCACTGCTGTACATAAGCCTATCCCATGATGGGAGGAATTTGCCGTAATCTGGAGATCGCAGTGATGAAAGACTAACAGAAAACGCTGCTGCCCATTCTCAGGTCTACGGAGGCGCAAGGTGTTCTGCCTCAGACATTAGTCGCCTCATACGACACCCGTGAGTGTAATGGGTTGGTTCTATTCTACTCTGCCGGATACCACACGGCTCAAAATCCTAGTTTTAATAGTATATGATATCTTATTTTGTATTAAATAGAGAATCACACTTCTTCTGTTGCTAAATTAACTACTCAAACAAAAATTTATCACTGTACTTTTTTTTATTACTCAATAGACGTCGATAAATTGTGAAGACACATTGTATAAGGAAAACATAATCTAGATAAAACATAATTATTATTAACAAAACGACAGAAACTTTGAAAAACATTGTACCTACTATATCAAACTGTCATTATAGACCGTTTTCACCGGATGAGGCGAGTGATCTCGTAGTTAGGTAATTAAATTATGTAACGGACAAATACGTCCAAAAAAACCCAAAATAAAAAAAGTTTTATGTTAGAGCCTACTTGATTTTGAATTATTTTGTGCAGAAAAAAACCATTACTCCTAGAAATAGGAAATACGAGTATAGAATATCTATTTAAATGTTACGCTTGTTTGAGATACGTTGTGAGATAATTCGATCATCAATTAAATAACTATGTTAGCGAGTCAAACAAACACAACTAAAACTAAATTCAAGTTACATAATGCTTTTAAATTACTGTTTAACTTTTAATTCTCATCTCATTCCGTTGTGTAAGTTTTATCTTTGCTGCAAATCTACAGTAAGCGAGAGAGCAAATCTATGTTGATATTTATCTTTTGGGATCATTATTCTTTTCATTAGTCTTGATAATCAATTTTACACGTAATAAAAGTAACATCCCTAACGTGTGAAATGTTAAGGGTGTAATTATACCTCTACCCAACTCTTCAAGGGTTACCGACGGGGGACCGACTATGAAATCTCGAAAAAAATATCAGCTACTGCCTACATTTTTTTCTACGAGTTACGCTACCAATAATGTATGAAGCAGCTGATTCGAGATTTTATAGTCGGTTCCATAGTAAAAGTATAATACGACCACACATACACACACACACCACACACAGACACACACACACACATAAACACACTTGCACGCACACATATACACACACACCAACAGACTAAATAAAATAATAAACTTTTAACTTTGTTTAATAACATGTTACACTAATCGTAAGATATAAAGGCTTGGCGCCTCCTGTCACATGCATCTTTGCTCAAAAGGGAACGCCACCAACTGTATAATGTATGAACAACGTGTATTATTAAAATAAAACATGTTTGTATTTTGTATTTGTAAAAGTTGTTTATTTTCATGAGTACTAGATGCCCTTAAAGTAATTAAAACGACAAAAAAATAGTGTTGTATACTTCTATACAATACTATAAAGGGGAAGTAAGTAGTAATCTTTCGAACTAATGATCCAATTAAAAAAAATATCACTGATAAGAAGATACATTATTCGTATAGTTGGTGCCAATTAAGATGAGAATAGCTGTTATTGACCCACCTACATTTATTAAACTTCTTAACTTTTAAAACCAAAAATAAGCCTGTTCAAGTCTGGAATCGTCATCTATCGTGATCTTCAACATTTTTTGTAATGAAAATCGATACAGGGTTAATTTTTTGGTTCGTACGAAGAGATATTAGGGAAAGGGCAATGACCGCTATTCTTATCTTAACTGGTACCAACTATAGCTATAATATGTTTTTATCATGCGTATTAGTCGAGCTAGCACATTTTTTGCGGATGAAGTGTTAGTAAAACGTAAACAGGAACATTCATGACTTAATCTTGGAGATCATGAGTGGATAAGAAGCACCATGTATAATAAAGAAGAAGAAGATCAGCATAATTCATGATAATACTTGCAACCGCGTCGAAATATCGGGAGCTCATCAAAATCAAAACAAAAGAAAATCACGGATATTATCCCGTAAGTACTTTAAGTGTAGTGAAAAACCGGCCAAGTGCGAGTCGGACTCGCGCACGAAGGGTTCCGTACCATTATCTATACATTAGACAAAACGGCAAAAAAATCACGTTTGTTGTATGTGAGCCCCCCTTAAATATTCATTTTATTCTGTTTTTAGTATTTGTTGTTATAGCGGCAACAGAAATACATCATCTGTGAAAATTTCAACTGTCTAGCTGTCACGGTTCATGAGATACAGCTTGGTGACAGACAGACGGACAGACGGACAGACGGACAGACGGACAGATGGACGGACAGACGGACAGACAGCGAAGTCTTAGTAATAGGGTTCCGTTTTTACCCTTTGGGTACGGAACCCTAAAAACCGTGAAAGTCTAAAACAGTGCATCATTCATGATCTTGAGTATATAATATGTATTAGCAAATATATCGATCTACTACACAACGTGCTTCAACCATTTGTTGACCAATGTCGACATTGGTATAATAAGTCGGTCAATAGTCATAACAGTGTGTTGATTGCGTGTTAAAAGAAGATGAGTGTGAATTAATTATTACTATTCTGTTGATTTGGTGTTTTTTTTTATTTTACCATTGTTTACTAACTATACGTATATCTAACATAACATAACATCATGCCCGTTCTCCAGAAGGGTCAGTCAAATATATATTATACTAACATTATTTTGTAAGTTTGTAAATTTGTATGTTGGGAGTTATCTCCGGAACTACTGATCAGTTCCGAAAATTCTTTCACGCTATATTATCTTCGAGAGGCAGAAATTTTTGATTGCCAATAACTTTATGCCCAACCTAGGAATCGAACCCAAAACCTAATTCCCAGCAGTCAGTATAACGGGTGTGTAATACATGGCATAATAACAGATAGAATATTATCACTTGAAATAACGTTCACATGATATAATTTTCAATTATGCTATAAAAACAAATCACCTAATTTTATGTGACCTAATGTTATATTTCATATAAACTTCTTTTCCTCTAATAATATTTACTATAACATTCATTTCATATAATTTTCGATTTGTATAAGGTTTTTTTTATATAACGTTCAGTTGACCTAATTTTCATATTTACTCATTTTCAGCCAAAATTCTGTAATGAATAAGTAAATATCCTGTAATAACCTCATCTAACCACTCTAAACCAATCACTCAATCAAATCAAACAAAAAAATCAATCAATCGATCAATCTCTAATCTAAGGGTCACTGTTCTAACCTAACCAAAATGATTCACCAACAATAGAGGTGGTCGGGGGGGAGCCCAACAATGGCAGGCGTTTATGATCCAATCAGTTTTTCCAAAAATATACAAAACAAAGTAGACGTTTCAAAATTATATTAAACGTTACTATAGATTTTTAATATTAAACTAACTGTATATTAGTTCAAATGTGCATTATAGAAAATGTTAATTAAACCATTATACGATTAGGTAAACTGAAATTATATCAATAATTCATTACATCATTTCATCGTTACATAAAAAAAAACTGAGATTAGATCATGTGATCGTTAGAACTTTTGTTTTTATATCAAATGATACGCACCCGTCAGTATCGCTATTTATCATTGCGTACTATTCAAAAATAATTAATTAATTAACTTCAACTTTTAAGCATTACAGCTCACAGGTGTTAAAAATCAAATCGATATTGTTACTAACAATAACATTTAAAAACGCATTAAAATTACATAACAACGAACTTACTTAATCAATGTCCGTTATTACACGATACTTTCAAGGCCTCACTGATTCCTATTACCTCATCCATCCAGTGGAAACGCTCCCTAAGCACACTTTCCATTACACTTTCGACCATGTTATGAGACACACCAAAAAAACAACGTCTTGCTTCTGTTACACTGGAGTGACTCGAAAGTGTACCAGTAATTTGGTACTTACTATATAATATGCCTCTAGCAATTTACAGTACTTTTTTTTTTCAAAACAGCGATGCGTGATTTTTTATGAGACCTACACTGGCCAGTGCGAATTTGGTAACCAGACGATGGATGATTTGGCCGCCGGACATAAATAACTTGCTTTCGTCCATTGGCTGCCACATTGTTTTTTTATTCATTGGTTATTGCAATTATTTCTGGGGTTCCTAGGTCTTCCTTTCCCTCAGAGGAAGACCAATGAAACGATAGATGGATTGTGTGAGAAATTATATGAAAGAAAAAGGAGTAAATGAGACCGTGACGCTTGACAGAGGAGAATGGAAGAAATAAACGTGTGGCGTTGACCAGAAGTAACTTTTTTTATTTATTTAACATGGGACAAGGGCAGCAAGAAGATGATGACGGTCATAGCAAATGTTTGACAACGGACAAATTGTCCATCATCTGCTCAAACCTAGCGGACTGGAGAGTGGACTGGACTGCGGACACCACTGTGACAGATAACGTACTGGAATTTTAAAAAATGACGTGTAAAAGTGTTTGTAAAAACCTACTTGCAAAATAAACATCATTTATCATTTATCATTATCATCATTTCAGCCGAGAGACGTCCACTGCTAGACATAGGCTCTCCCCCAAGTGTCGCCACATTGACCGGTCCCGTGCGACTCGCATCCAACGGATTCCCGTAACCTTCGCCAGGTCAACAGTCCACATAGTGGAAGGTCTTCCAATGCATCGTCTTCCGGTTCCCGGTCTACGTACTGAAATATTTGATCATTATTAAGTCCAGTGTCCACTCGATTTGACCGCACTTTTAAAGGTCTTCTGATTGAATACTTAATAGTATAGGATCCCTTAAAGAACGACCTTTACCGAGCTGGTTAATTGATGAAAAGTATTTTATATCAATTTAAATATGTCAAAAATATATTGCAAATGGGTTGACTAAAAAATTTCAGTCCAGAATACAACAGAATACAACATTCTTTTTTTTTTTCTACATTTCACTAGTGTGGCTAATAGACAAATTCCATACCAATCGAAAGTATGGAACCTGTATAATATGCAAACGTTAGGTAAACCTAACGATTGCTTCTATAGGCTTCATAACTTTTGAATATTCCAAACAAACGTTAGGTTAACCGGTTACCCTAACGTTAACATATATTATATAGGCTTCATACTTTCAATTGGTATGGAATTTGCCTATTAACCAAACCAGATAAATGTTAAAAAAAATATATAATTTTTAAATTGCTAATTAAACATATTCTGGCCTGAAATTTTTAGTCAACCAAAACCAAATTTTTCATCAACATTTTCAATATATTTATTAACATATTTAATTTGTTATAAAATACTTTTGTCTGTATGGTGTCGGACGTAAAGAATAGCACCATCCCATATCTTCCCGTGGGTGTCGTAAGAGTCGACTAAGGGACTTACCAGAGAATGGGCAGCAGCGTTCTCTGTGCTTTTGTAACAACCGCACTGCGATCGCCAACCCACCTGCCAAGCGTGGCGATTATGGCAAAACCCCTCCTTGGGGGAGGCCTATGTTCAGCAGTGGACGTCTTTCGGCTGATATGATGATGATGATGATGAAAATACTTTTCATCCATTAACCAGCTCGGTGAAGGTCGTTCTGTAAGGGATCTTAGACTATAAAGAAGTGACGAAAGTTTTTTGTTTATAGCTTTCTTGACTATTGTTAACTGCCGTTATTTTACGTGTAGGAGTACGTAGAAGTGAGTAGATTGATAGTAAGTAGTGAGTAGATTGATGTAGATAACTGTAGATAATGATCTTGATTGATAACGAAGTTTTGTGTTGTCAAATAGTTTTCCGACCGTGTCTTCTAGTAAAAGGTAGTCACGGTTGTTAAGCAAATTGACTGCTTGCTTACCAACACACAGTTCCATGAACCATTTCATAAAACTTTTTGTTGGTAAACAGTCAATTTTGCTATGTTATAGCCATCAATAACAGCAAAATTAACGTTTTGGGGTAATTTGCTTAACAAGTAATACCACTATCATTTATGAACAAGAGCAAATGATTTTCATCCAAAGGTATTAAGTATACACTTTTTAACATAATTAGTCGTTTCGACCATTATTTTTTACGGAAACCTACGCATACCTAGTTATTTCCTACTAAAACAATAATAATAGCACATTGTTATAATTGTAATACAGTTTCACTAATTACTTGTATGACTATTGTTTTTTAATTGAATGGTATGTTTTTTTATTATTACTTTTGGTTTGAGTACCATTTCAATTAACACATTTTATGGTACTAAAAAAGCCGTTGCTGACCAACAATTTTCTCGCAATTACATCTAGGTAACGTTAGCGAAAATTATATAGTTAAATAGTCCTTAAATTCAAATTACAACTTTCATCCGTTGTTGTTAGTTGTATGTAATGGTTATGACGCGGTAAAATTGATTAAAGGTATCAATTTGCATAGGTTGCGGGACTGTTCGATAGAGATACCGTGGCCCCGGAACACAAAGGGCGATGAAGGAACATGGATGGATTTTAGTCAGTAAAAGTCTCACACTCCCTCCTGCTCCGCCCAGAGCGGGAGGAGTCATTTGATGATTTCCCATCCGAAAAAATAAAATAAAAGAAGGTATTAATTTGCTTTCCAAATAATTTCCTTGACATCACATAAAACACTCAAATGAGAAATCACCTTGCCGATCATAAGTTGTTGTTTTTTAGCAGTAGCAGTTGCAGTTCCCGTGCCCCAAAACTGCTAAAAAAACCATTGAATTTGAGTCTGATGATAACCTCTGACCTTTGGTTTTTCAAAAGTTCAATAACAAAAATTCCTTCTACGATCAACTAGATATTTTGTTTACAAACGTGATTACAGTATTAATAAAAGTCGTTCTTAAAAAAACACACAAATGGAATTCAAATATGAACTCTACTTTTTTCAAAATACTGACTCTTTTCGTTTGTCTACGGATTTGTTAAACCAGTTGGAGGTCTACTGTTGCATTGGTTAGAGACTTTCTCCGTAATTTTGATAAAACTACAGTTAGCCAGTTTTATTTTTAGAGATCATGCTGTTATTTTATATTATTTTATTATACAACTCTGTTAAGGTTATAAGTGAGTGAGGTTTGAAGTGAGATTGTGAGCTCGTGGCTAAATAATAACAGCCGCTCGGGTCGATCGTTAGGTTAAGCCGTGCTTGCCTAGGTTGGTCTGTGGATGGGTGACCACCCATTACATACCGAGTTTCCTCCGTGCCTCGGAAAGCACGTTAAGCCGTTGGTCCCAGCTGTCATTTGTAGCTCTTTGACAGTCGTTAGGTAGTCAGAGGCCCAAAAAGTCTGACAACCAGTCTTACCAAGGGGTATCGTATTACCCGGTATTAACTGGGTTGTGGAGGTCAGATAGGCAGTCGCTCCATGTAAAATACTGGTATTCAGCTGCATTCGGTAAAACTGGAAGCCGACCCCAACATAGTTGGGAAAAGGCTAGGCAGATGATGAAGTGAGATTGCGCGCTTAGTGTGATAACATCACACCTGTAATCCACGCTGGAGAAGCAGGGGTGTACATAATTAGTACACCCATATTTCGCCTATTATGTTTAAGCTAACTGTATTACTAAACCACGAAGTTTAAAATACCGATGTGCTTACAGATTAGTAAACATTATTTTTGTTGTACGCCTTTAGTAACCATAACACATTTTAGAATTGTATTATATTGTTCTTGCTGATTTTCATAACAATCCTAAACACGTGAATATGCGAAATTTTTAGCACACTGGACATTATCATAATATCTATCAAAACACATGTAAAACAACTTTTTATGCAACAATAAAGATTTCCATATACTAAAAAATGTATTTTTTTTACATAATATCATAAATGTATTTGGGTTGAATATTTTTCTGATAGAGTGTTATGTAAAGAGGGCTACTTTCGCAGCCCAGTTCCTATTTATAGAGTCGTGAAGATTTATTATGTGAACTTGTAGGTCCGTAGGTGCTTCTATTTTGTAATGTGAACATGTCAGGTACCTACACTTTAAAGTGGGCCTACTTATTAGTTAACTTATGTAATTAATACTAAAAGCGTTTTGTTTTTACATTAGTTGGCCCTTTGGCTTTGTATTCGTTATATTTATATTAGAAGTTACAAGTAACCTTTGCTGATACATACCCATACTTTTTACATCTTGTGTGTGATGTAACATAGAAGAATAGTGTAACGAGTCAGAACATAATTTAGTTTAAATATAGAAATACTTAGGTACTTTACTGTACTTTTGAAATACCTACGTGAACTTTTTAGTAAATCTCAGTTCTCGAAGTACTAACGGTAATTATAATATCTGGGACTAAAAGGAAAGAACATCATCATCATCATTTCAGCCGAAAGACGTCCACTGCTGGACATAGGCCTCCCCCAAGTGTCGCCACATTGACCGGTCCCGTGCGACTCGCATCCAGCGGATTCCCGCAACCATGGATTCACCAGGTCAGAAAAGAAAGATATCTTTACTTAAATAAAACAACGAAGCATTATCAAACTTCTTGAAGTGACGAAAGCCCAAACTCTGAAGCACTTCAGATTGGGACGAGATAATGTGAATGTGATATCTTATTGTGCGAAATAAAGAGGCCAAACAACTCATGCCTCCCTGCAAGGCAAAGGTCTTCATAAAGAAATGACATAGACATTGATCACCCAAAGGGTATAAACCTACGCTGAAAAGTATTTATTTACTGTAAATAGTAGAAAAGTGGCCGTGTGGTATCCGGCAGAGTAGAATAGAACCAACCCATTACACTCACGGGTGTCGTATAAAGCGACTATGTCTGAGGCAGAACACCTTGCGTCTCCGTAGACCTGAGAATGGGCAGCAGCGTTTTCTGTTAGTCTTTCATTACTGCGATCTCCAATCCGCCTGCCAAGCGTGGAGATTACGGCAAATTCCTCCCATCATGGGAGAGACTTATGTCCAGCAGTGGACGTTATGGGCTGTTGTAGTAGTAGACAAGTGACACTGACCCACAAAACAATACACCAAGTAGATCATTAGATCATTACCAATATTATTTACATCCTTAATCATTGCTATGCAACTTGTTCAAGAATACCAACGAACCCATTCACTTTAACTGAACCTTGTTCTAAGGACATAAAGATGGAAATCCTTCAATTTGAAATGAAGTTTACGTGTTAGAATTCGCGTGCTATCGCGTCATTGAGCCTATGTTTGTCTGTCAGTAAACTGGTGATTATTTGACGTCATTTATAACATCGTAGTGGTTCGTTTGTGGGTCAGACCCTTTTGCGTAACTGCAGCAAAAATGTTTTAGCTCAATCGCAGCAAAAATCAACCTTAGAATCAATTCAGGTAAACTGTTTTTCAAAGATTTACCGGAAAAGGTTTTTCCGTATAACTTCTTCCCTCAAAGTTTGACTAACTAGCCAAAAACACACATATGCATGGGGCCCACTATATATTGGAGAGGTATGTGTGTCAGTCCAAATCTATGACATAATAATATATAATATGTATGCGTTGTTATAAAAAAAAAGAAAAACACACAATCCCAATATCATACAATTGAGACCCACGTGCCAAAAAGATTCAAATTAAATCATAAACAATACAACTGACTTTCACTACCACAGTTAACTATTTGACTTCGTAACGCAACATAACGTCATAATAAGTAACTGATCCAAAAACTTCAAGCGCCATGACATGCAATATTTTACTGCAAGGAGATTGACAAGTGCAGGGCGTGGCAGATATACAGATGTGACATAACGTAACAAGTGTTGTTGCAACATTTATTATGTCTACTGGAGGGACCAGATCAACAACTTCCCACCTGTTACCTTTGCTGGTACTCAACCCTCGTTTTTGTGGAAAATAGTGGGAATACGACTGACTCTTTACTGAAGAGGGTTGGTCACCGAGCTAATATGCATCCTAAAAATACTTGAAACTAAAAAATACTCGTAGCATTTTGTGTTCTAGATATACTTCATCATCTGCTTAGCCCTTTTCCAACTGTGTTGGGGTCGGCTTCCAGTCAAACCGGATACAGCTGAATACCCGTATTGTTGTGCCTATCTGACCTTCACAACCCAATACTGGGTAATATGAGACCCCTTGTTAAGACTGGTCACATTTTCAGGCCACTGACTAGGTACCTGTCACGACTGAGATCTACAAATAACAACCGCGACCAACGGCTTAACGTGCGTCTGAGGCACGGAGGAAACTTGGTATGTAATGGGTGGTCACCCATTAAGGGACCAACATAGGCAAGCACCGCTTGACCTAAAAATCGATCCAAGCGACTGTTATTATTATGGCACGAGCTCCTCTATCCTCTGGGCTATTTTGCTTGTTTTGCTGCTACTATCTCACTTCCATCCACCTTCGACTAAACGCAAAACAATCAAGCGCCTTTCTCAACACTGTGAAACTAATAAAAGCTGTTACACAATATCTTAGACTGACCTATAGATCAGATTCCTACTCAATTTGATCAAATCTTCGCTGTCATACAATCCAATCGCTGTGCTTCCCTGCCGGTAGTTATCGATCTAAATTCTTCGCATCGTCTATATTGCCCACCTTAAAATCTACTTTGATAAACCGTTCACCCATAGCTATGTCGATTAGGTATTACGCAACCACTTAATATTTTTGCGTGCGATCATTTTTAACTTAGACACGCAAGAGGGAAAGTCGAACAAGTTGATGGCAGTCAAATTACATACATATGGACAAGCTATTATGTCAAAGAAAAGCTTTGAAGTTGTACCGTAACTTATTCGGTCATTATTTTTTACTATTGTACTGTTATTTTGTCGTTTTAGGGAGCTGAGTTAATCGATGTTGAAGTACCTATAAAACTGTAAACAATGATAACAGTAGTTAATTGATGATGAGTGATTTAAGAAAACGGTAAGTTTTTCAAGATACGAGTTACTTAGATGCAAGCGTGTAACACTGTTGACATACAATTCAGTGACCATGTCAAGGTTGTTAGAAACTTGCCTCGTTTAATATCAAAAATGAAATAGTGAACTTAGGTGAATGATCCAATACGAATTTAGAAAGCCCTAAGATTTTAGAAATAATACGTAATGATTTAGTTTAGGACAAATAATAGAAAAGTATTTATGGTCATAAATTAGAACCAATTATTATTAATGAATTTCTAATCCTGGAAAAACCCGAAGAAGAATAACTCCATGCAAACCAACAAGTTGCTACACCTTTCCTAGATTTCTCCATCATTAGAAATAGGTCAGACAAGAAAACAGTCAACACAAAAGGATCTGCTGAACGAAACAACTTTGCAATGGGGATCAAAGGTTGTGCGGCAAAGTGATTTGAAAAGCCACAAGTCTATCGTCAGCATTTATAATGTGCTGTCCTCAATCATACCTCACGACTGGTATTCAAAGTTAGTCTGACTTATTTCAAATGCAGGCTTTTTGCTTAAATGTCAAAAAGCATATAGCCATATTAATCTTCTCCAATCTATGCTAATATTAACACTTCAATACCCGCAATTACAGACACAATTAAAATAACAATGCACTGTGCCTCTGGAGGCACGGCCGGGAGCATACGGGTTAAAAAGAGGCAAAGTTTGTATGTTTGTAAGTTTAGATGTATGGAGTAATCTTCGGAACTACTGCTCCGATTCCGAAAAATCTTTAACTAATGGAGAGTTACATTATTCCCGAATGTAATACGCTATATTTAAAATGTTTCCTGGGGATGATTTCCGACATACCAGGACAATCATTTACACGTATGTGTCTAGGCACACTTTCGATAACTTGTTTGCTTGTCTATCTATACGATACGGTGTCGTAGATATATCAAATACTAACACTAGTTCTACGAGTGAAAGGTTAGGTGCTTTACCTACCTGTTTTGTACCCTATTTCCCTCAATCATTACTTACCGTCATCTATAAACTTTCGTTTTGAATCGCCATTATTGCGGTTACCACAATTTCGTAATTACGGAGGTGTTACTACTTTGCACGCGATGTAGTTGTTTATGGGAACACTGAAGGTAATGTCACTTCTTAAGATTATTTGTTAGAGCAAAATAATGCCTTACTGATATGTAATACAAGTATTATTTTGTTAAATTGACCTGTAAACTATGCTTTAATTTAGAACAAGCAATAATTATAAGGGCGTATATTTAATTTACGAGATGATCTGAACGCGTATTACGAAGACTGGTTTGAGGTGGCGCAGGAAAAGAGTACCTGGAAGGATATGGGGGAAGGCTTTACCCAGTATTGGGACATGAAAGGCTAATAGAACATACAGGTGAATTGAAAATGAAAGCCATCAGTACGTCTAAGCAGAGTTCTAGAGCTGTTACTGTGGATTATTGAAATTAAAAGATTTTTAGTCGTTCACGTTCAGATAAAATGGTGAAATTCGCAATCTAGGATATTCGGAAAATTAAACTAATTCAAATCGTATCATTTTCTGTTAATATCAAACAGAGAAAATGAATCTTTATTTGTAAACGTAGGTATACACAGGGGTGTTCAAAATAAATAAAGTAAGTCCATCTTCTTGACTTGAAGCGTACAAATGAAATCAATGTTTTTCCGTGAAAATTCAATATTTCAAAAGAGTACACAATGTAGACCGTAAATAAAGTTCCAGAGATCGTGAGGTTAGATGAGACAGACACCAGAGTAAATTGATACTTCCAAGAATGTAGCTTGACGGACCATGAACCACCAAAAAAGCCATGACAACAAAAAACCGGCGAAATAAAACATAAACAAAATGTACTGCGACCCCGTTATATTTAGCCAACGTGCTAAAAGTATACAAAAACTCGGTCACATTTAACTAACATACGTTTGCAAACCAGATTTGCTATCTGTAATCTTTTGTGACAATCAGCTAAAGAAAATGAGGGCGAATTACTGACCGAGTACTTTATCTGTCTACTTTATAGAAAAACGATAAATACGTTGTAATTGTTACTGTTACAATAGGTAGCAATAATATTTTAATAAACAGATATGTTATACACCTAAAAAAACACCAAAAAAAGTGTTCCGCGCAGCAGCGGCACCACACTTTTCATTCGTTCTACATTTGAAATAATACAAAAGGGATAGCTCAATAAAACCAATAAGAAAAAAGAGATAGATAGTGTTGTTCTATGTCTGGAGTGCACGCGTCCTTGTCGTACTCACGACAAAAATGTATTTCCCATCTCATTCTTTTTTATCCTCCAAATATCAGAATATTAGGAAAATGAATGAAAAATTCACCGTAGTTACCGGCGCCACTTTCAGACTGCCTGCTAAGTACTCACTTCTTATTTTATTTATTTGCGAAATATCCCCTGTGAGCCTTAGTTCATTGTCTGTTAGAATAGATTCCCAAATCTGCATTGAGATTTTAAGATTACTTTTTCAAAGCTCATTATGAGAGCATTGTATTTCGTTTTACTAAATAATAAAGACTTTGGCAACAATGGCAACTCTTTCACAGAAATATAAATAGAAATATTTTTCACCTTTTTTGCACAATAATAATCATAAATCATAATTTCTCCAACATCAACTTTCAAAATTCGCTATGTGTGTCAAAACTCCATAGGTATACACACCCATTCAGCATTACTCAATTTTTTTACTTACACTACGCCATCTTCCATCATGAAAGTATTGCTTCGAAACTCATACACGTAACTCCATGCAACAATAAATCAATCATAATAAAATGTATGTCGTCTGTCTAGTAAGCTGGCTTGTAATCGGTTCAGCGAGTTCAACTTTAACCGTGCACTTAAGTTTACATAACCTTAAAATGATTGGTAATCGTTGACGTCTGTTAAATTTTTAAATAATTATGTCTAGGTTCTCATCTATCTTTAAAATTTGAAGAACAAGTCTTACCAAGGGGTAGCATGTTACCGTGGAGTTGGGTTGTGGAGGTCAGATAGGCAGTTGCTTCTTGTAAAATACTAGTATTCATCTGCATTCGGTTAGACTGGAAGCCGACCCCAACATAGTTGGGAAATGGCTAGGCAGATGATGATACTACTACTAACCTTTGTTGAAGAAAAGTAGGTCGTATTTGTACAAAGTTTATAGCACTTTCAAGACTATCACTAGAGTCAATACAAATCAAGGTGTTAATTAAGATTTGATTCTATCCATTAGAAAGCAAAAAAAATGAGTCAATGTTTATATGTCAAACAAGAAAACGAAATATAGTAGAAACGAAGATCTGTGACATACTAGGCCTGCGCGAGGCCTATTTCCTCTAGCAGAGAGGAGGCTTGGATTCCAGCAGTGGCTATTGAAGAAAAGAAAGCCAAAAGTGAAACAATGAACCCATATCGCTGATTAAAGATATTCCTAATTACACGGAATTAAAACTAAGCAACAACAACAACAGCCTGCCAGCTCTCCCATGATGGGAGGAATTTGCCGTAATCTCCACGCCACGCCGCGTAAAACTATTCAATCGGTTAAATTTGTATCCAATTACTCTTCAACAAATGAACCATTGCAATAACAACAAAACATTAACGTTACACATAACTGAATAAACGAAACTAAAGGGTTACGTTTTCATCAGCCGGATACCGATGTGCAAGTATACAGGATGTTTGGAAACCAATGCACTGGACCGTTGTGAAACCGCACTTGTGTTGGTTTTCACAAATTCGTACTGGATGTATGTGTTGTTTTTACACAACCCTTTATCATTTTAGCCTGTTTAAATTATTTCATATTAAGCCTATAATATCCTCACTTTTCTGGGTGAAATAGGAGAGACCCCAGGACTGCACACAACAAAACCAGAATAAAATAAAAAACTATAGAGAAGAAAAAAAAGAAATGATATTGTGTGTTAACAAAAGAATTATGAACACAAGAAAGATACAATTGGATAGTAAATACCATAAAAAACCCAAATACAACTATTGAAAATACCAAAACTGAACTGAAAAAATGGCTAACAACAAATAGGTACAACAAAACTATTAGAAGCGAGAAACCACATCATTAACACTAAATATACATAGGACTGAAGACAACATCTAACGGAAATTAGTGAACAAATTAAAGATAGCATAATAAAAAAGGACAGAAAATAAAACAGAATGGAAATTATAGAAAAAAATATAAGTAAAACAGGTGGAGTCAAAAAAAGCATAGAGTGAGTTAAGAGAAGTGGAAGGAGTGATGTGAAACAGAGTGGCTCTAGAAAGATCAGAATGGAAAAGGTTGGAGGAGGCCTTTGCCGATTGGTAAACAGATGAAACAGATTGCAACAGATAAAAAAAGCAGCAAATAATAGAATAAGTTTTAATAAACTTATATTGTCACTTACGGGATATCTTCCGTGATAAGTAATTGTTTTGAGCTCCCGATATTATCCCGAAAGAAGAAGATATCCCGTAAGTGACAATATAAGTTTAGTTTTAAACCGTGAAAGCTTGAAACAAGTTTTAATAAGTTATAAGTTTGGTTTTGAATATTGTTAATCGGATAAGTTGATCTGAATAAAGGCTATTATTATTATTAGCCGTGTGGTATCCGGCAGAGTAGAATAGAACCAACTCATTACACTGACGGGTGTCGTATAAGGCGACTAATGTCTGAGGCAGAACACCTTGCGCCTCCGTAGCCCAGAGAATGGGCAGCAGCGTTTTCTGTTAGTCTTTCATCACTGCGATCTCCAATCCGCCTGCCTAGCGTGGAGATTATGGCAAATCCTCCCATCATGGGAGAGGTTTATGTCCAGCAGTGGACGTTATGGGCTATTGTAGTATTATTATTATATTATTATCCTCACTTTTCGGATACAGACATGTAGGAGAGGTTGTGTCTTTAACCAACACGCGAGCTCAGTTCGGGTTGATAATTGTCATTTTATGTCTTCGAATCCACGACCATGTTCAATGTCGTTACCACTGCGCCACAACTATTGCATAAGCTTAGCCTGTATAATGGATACGGCCAAATATGGGTTGCTGCATTTCCAGTTGTGATGAAAACATAATTGTATATCCAGATATACACAATAGATAGTCCAAAAAAGACTTATCTAGATTGGAAAGCCTGTTCTCATCAAGACGTATTTGGGCTCATAATATCTTCTTAAATGGAGTTAGATGAAATACCTCACCCAGTGGAAAAATGGTGATATGATTTTGGCTGCAAATGCAATTGTTTGGGCAACCGAGCACAGTCTATGCCTAGTCTGAGGCACACGAACACTTCTACTTTAGTATTGTCTTTATTTTGCTCACTATATTTTGCTATTCTACGTATGTTTGTATGTTACCCAACTTGTGTGTAAATAAATATAAATCACCATGCCTGTCATTAATGTGATAATTCTACAGTTGAAGAAGCCTACTGACAAATATATGTATATATATTGCCAACCCAGACTTGGCAATTCACACTTTCATGTTGATTTCATCCCATTCCAACAATATTGAGGTCAAGAATAGGCCCATTTAATATTTAAAAAAAAACATCAAAGTTTTCATAACACATTTCAATTATTTAGATTTTTGACACTCTAGAGGGTGTAAAACACCACTTAACGAAGCCGAAAGGCAAGGATTATTTGTTTGTTCTACACCATTCCTGGGAACCTTCTAGTTACGGAAATATTGGGTGTCAAAGTTCCAACTTTTTGACAAGTTCTTTTTATATTCAAGTTTTTAATGTGAGATTTTTACTTTAAACACCTCCACGACCCCCGTACTATTCAATCCATCCATCAGCACAATGTTTTGAGTGACATTGAGTTCTACCACAAAACATGATTTTTCACCCCAAAAAAAAAGTCGGTTCCCAGCAATCATTTTTGTGCAAAGTTACCTAATTTGATGTACAGAATGCTTGGTTGATGGCTTCGTGATGAGGTCTTTTACACCCTGTATACTTTGATAACACTTAAACATTGACAAGTTGACTCAAAATGGATATTAAAAAAAAAATAGCTATTAATACATGCAATTTAGTTAAAAGCGGAAAATCTCGAAATGTTAAGGATCTTCAATATTTGATTGATAATAAACAAATCAACCTACTTAGTAAAAACTTGAATCTAAACAACAACAAAAAAATAACAGTTTCCCGGTGACCCTGATTCTTTAACCTCTCCTTGAAATATATGTCAAGTTACCGTTTTAATTACATAATGCCGGAAAACACGCTTTAATATGTTAATGTTATTACTATTCTAATATTTCATCCACCACATATGTATCATGTGCCATGACCCCTGAGAACGTAAACAATTATCACACTTTTCCGGAGTCGATTTCCCTGGAATAACTTCAGTACTTATGTAATTAATGCCAGATAAACCGTTACTATTTTCATATCTGATTTGCTAGTCATTTATATTCGTTATTTCCCTCCGTGACCCATAAAACAAATTATGTGGCTTAATAATACCAGTCTCATGGGTCGAGCTTCAAGGTTAAGCACACGTACACCGAAGGTCGATCTGTGGATGGGTGAGCATGCAGCAATTACAGTCATATCAAGATCCCCCCTGTGCCTAGGCTAGGAGATAACGTTAAGGCGGCTCCCCGAGCAAATGACCTTGAGCGAGCAGTTTTTTGAAGCCTACTCCTCTTTATCCAAAAGAAATACCAACTAATAAAAAATACATTAAATTACTACATATTCTTGACTCCAAAACTGTCGTTTCATATTTTTTTTAAGTTGCTTATTGTTTAATAAATACCCTCACAACGAAACCACAGAAATGAGAAATAATGATTTATAAAATGCTACTCCTCGTAAAGTAAACATTATTTTGATTTGCTACTTATACTAATGGATAGGCAATTTGATAATGAACATAATTGTCGTTTTATTTTTTCCAAAAGACGTAAATTTGATTTTATAAAGAATAAAAACCACTCATTTCGCACAATTCGGCCCGCAGTGACTGACGTAACAACCATTTCGTAGTGCAAGCTGATTAGAACTATATTCTAACAGTATTTCAAACGAAGTTTGAACCACCACAAATAGAGTTGCTAATCTTGCTCGGGGAACCGCCTTAAACAGTTCATCTTGGCTGTCAGTTGTAGATCTATGACAGTCGTTACGGGTACCCAGAAAACCGAGAGACAAAGACAACATCATTCTATGCTATTTAGCTGCATCCGTGTTAGACTGGAACCTATCCCAAAATAGTTGGGAAAAGGCTAAATAATTGTTAGTACTTTCGATTAACAAACTAGAAATAACCGTTTTAAAATGTATAGATCCAATTATAAATTACAGAATCGCGGCCAAGATTAAACGAATTTGAATAACGTGATCGATCAATTACATCATGCATTAAGCTCCTCATGCGCAATTCATTTGCACGCATAGCAAAATACTGCCGATTCACCATGTCTTACAATACACTACAATAATTAATCAGAGAGCAGGGACATTGAAAACGCTGTTGCATATGCAAACTTCAGTTTATCGCCGAGAGCTGAAAATCCAACACCACACTCAATTCCACTTACATCTTTTCATCTCCGTCGTATTCTCAGGTGCAGCAAAAACATGCACACGGCAAACACTTGCATTTTCTAATTCCCACACAAACATAGTAATGGTCATTTGTCATTTTAATTACTTAAGTGTTACAAAATTTTGCGATTCTTGGTGAATTTTCAGAAACAACATAATTTATGTTAAGTTTTGGTAATTTTTTTCTTGGCATTATATAAGATAAGATAAATGAAATTAACGTAGCTCTCTCTGTATAGGGTTCTAACTAATACAATGAAGGAATCGAAACCTATCGACTAGATCAATACATAGTTTCACTGCAGACTTTTACCATTACTATAATTTCGTAAGATCAAAGTATGGATACTGTTTTTACCAGTTATTCGATTTCTAAAATGCAACACTAAATTCCAGCCAAAACTAGTTTTGTTTCACTTTTTATTGCCAGAATCTACGAGCTCATCAGTTAATTTGACTATCAGTTAAAACAGGATCTTTGTAACAGCCTCTTGTGTTAGGTTACGACTTTCATTGTTAACATCATAAAAATGTTAATTCGATTATGAAACTCTATTATGCCTAAACTGTATTATTTACGGATGTTTAAAAGCAGTAAAAGTTATGGTTTTAAGATTCACATCCATATTGCCTAATATTAAAATTTATTGATATGAGATTCCTATGGTGAATGATATAGGTATAGATATTGTTAAGATGACCGCATTGCATACGTATATTGATGTAGCTGATTCGTTTGACCGCATCACTTTTATGTAAGTCGTCACCTGTAACACCATTGCATTTGGAATTATACCAGAAATAGAAGTCTGGTAAAAAACATTTCCATGACTGCCAGACAACGTATCCTAAGTCAAGAGAACAGAATCTAGTAACATAAAATGCTTTTTGGATAGTGTAGTGTAGAGTATGTTAAAGGTGCAATTCCCAGAGTAATCGCAACCGTAATGCATATAAAGCATGAAGCAGCACAGCGAAACGCAGATAGACTGCAGTAACACAGACGGTTTCTTTTGAATTTTATGAAAACCAAAACAGGGGTCAACGGTGGCATTTGCGGAAGCGTACGTACTACCGAGTGCACTGACCCTTATGCCTTAAGTAATAAGGTTGAAAAGTGGTTGACCGTCAGTGAACTCCGCAGTACCTAAATAGTAACAACGTGTACCAAACTTTCTGAAATTGTGCGACCCCCAATAGGTTTAACATGGGTTCAAATAAATCTTATAAAACGAGAATGATTTTCATTCTATAAACTGCATAAAAAATCCGATAAAAATAATCATGATCACATTGAACAACGAGCATTCGAAATGGCTCACAATACAAGAATTACTAACCCAGTTAACTACAGAAACTATGAAATAAAAGTAGATGGATTGCAAATTACAGCAACTCTTTACAAAACCACTAATACTTGGAAGACGATTATTGTTGATTTATATTAATTCCAATTTAGTTGCAACCGCTGAATTTGGTAATAAAAATACTGTGCTAGCAATATGTACTTTTAATAGGGTAATAAACCAATAGATTATGTTCGTTTAAACTGTTACTAATAGTATATGAAACTGAATATTATCTGATGATTTTTTTCATTCATTTATAACTCGTTTCATCGAATTTATTACGGTGATTTATTTTCAAAAGCAACATTAATTATGAATATCTATAATGACGTTCATGTTGCAACTTTGCACACATGTCACACAAAACCGTTTAAAATTGAGTAGTTTAAAATCACACAAGTAATAATAACGTAAATTTTTAATGTACTTGAAAATGTAAACAATCCAAGATACATAATATAACACAATTCATATTACGGTACAAGGGCGGGAAGATGATGACATTACGAATGAATTCTTTTATTACCCTTTTAACTACCTCCCATTTTCCAAAAATAGGCAATTACTTTTTAAAACAATTACTTTAAAGTGAATGATGGATTAAGTGAAATTAATTCGTTGGAAGCTTTTTCAAAATTGTATAGCATGTGACTTTAGTTAAGGTTTGTTAGCTGATTTTATGCATGTTTTGCCCATTTAGTCATAACGATATTATTTAAACAATTGGCTTATTCATTGTCGTCATCTGTCTAACGTTTTCTGAACTATGTTGGAATTGGCTTCTAATCTAACCGGATAATTGACCAAATATTTTTGATAGTATTATCGAATTTCAGATAATATCCATTTTAGAATTACGATTACCACAAAATACATCTATGTAATTTAGACCAATAGAAATTCAACTCCAACTTTTTAATTAAAAAAACCTAGAAAATAATTACTGCTATAATTTGAATGACACACATAGTTTTAAGCATGACACCGTTTGGTATGTTGCAGGTTACGCAACCAATTTCAAGTTTAAAGTCTCGCCGACTCTCGCCCTACAAACCTAGAGACAGATACTTCAAAGGTATGGTAATTCTGCCTTTTTATGATCATGGAACAGATATTTTTTATGTCCCGGAATTCTTAGAAAACACTGTCAAACAGTTAGATGGTCTGACGACAATAAAAAGGTGACTGGCTGAAGGAGACTGTATGTAAGTAGGTGGAGACCAGGTTGTTGTGGCGCAGCTTAAGAGAGACCTATGTCCAGCATGCTGTGGATTGCCAAATCTTGAGCAAGGTGACGAGATTAAGATCCACCAAGTCAAAGCCCGAGTGGATTACAACTCACACACACAAAAAGGAACAGTAGAAATATAAGGTGCTGATTATGCCGAGAAAGCGCAGCCCAATCGAAAATAATTTTCTGAGAGCGATAACATATCGGTCACCTAATATCTCCCTGAGGAACCCTTTTCAAAGATCTGGTCGCTCCTTTTGAAGTACAGATGTTGTGGACTGTATACGAATAATATACTACAGTCTAATTAGAAAGTTAATAACCCAAAGCATTGTGGCAATGTGATTGAATCCCACTTGTTACAGAGAAACTGATCAATGATCTAAACATGCGTGTGGTAAAACTAGAACGGATCAACTCTTCTGTTTTTTTTTCTTTGTCAAAATCACGAGTGTTTAATAAAAGGCTTTCAGTGTGACGGTAAAAGATGTGACGAAAGATAGCTGTGAAATGAGGAGATCAAGGAGTAAGAGTAAAGCAGAATAGAGGCTTTGTTTGATATGAGAAATCTTATTTCTGTATGTGAGCCTGAAAAAGTGAACTTAAGGAATCGATTAATTGAATAGAAGGAAATACTACTTGAAATGTAGGTTCACCTAATGCCTCTTGAGAGGAGTGGATAGATCAGACGTGTGGTCAAAGAAAGAAATGAGATTCCAGTGTATAATAGAATTAAGCAAGAAATGTCAGTTATGTCATTCTAGAGTAAAAAAATATATCTAATGTTAGCATTTGGAATGTAAAATTTCTGCGTAATTGTCAAAATAAATTAAATTGCGTATTGTATTTTGACGGTTTGCCAAAAATAGTTTTTCATTACGGTCCTGTTACGATCAACTATAATGATTCTATTCGTAACACTTTTGAAATAAATGTCAAAGCTTGAGTTTCTAATTACTTAATGCAAAACAAACTAATTAGACAATTGAAGTATACCTATTGACGAAATTACCATTCCTGAAATTTCAATCTAAGGGCAAAGTCAACAAGTACTTGTAAACAGAACACATAAATGATCTGATACGGAAGAAGGTCAGGTCACGAGAAAACTATGAAGTCTGAATGTGGCGATGACATGTAGGCGCTCATGGCTAAATTATAACAGCCACACTGTCGATCTTTGAGGTTATGCAGTGCTAGCCGAGGTAGGTCCATGGTTGGACCATCATAATAGGGTCAAGCATGATGGCAGCCAATCTCAGCGGGTAGGTCACGGATGAATTTAAAAAGAATTCACCCCTTCTCATGGCGTTACTACTAGACGCTGTTATGCCGACTGATAGAGATAGATGTATTGTAAGGAAAGAATATGCTACACAGCCTTTAGTACATTGTAATTAATGCAGGAAGACATAAATACACTTTCAATATTCCATTGTGAGGCACCAAAAAGCTAGATGGGCGCACGACCTACCGAAAACTGCGAGGAAGAGAAGGCTTGCATAGATAAGGAAAGCAACACACAAAAGGGAGGAGGCTACATAATGATAACGATAAAGCATGTAAACCTCTTCCTTTAGACTCTAAATAAGCAGTACTATTGCTAGAATCTTTAGGAATTCTAATCTCCAATGTGACCTCTGTTTAGTATTTTCGAGCCACAAGATTCAGACGTATAATCACGACCACAATCGTAACCTAGGGTCAGACAAAAACATGATATCCTGCAATTAAATTGTCGTACAAAGTCCATGCAGAGTTAGAAAATTGAATAATTGTTTGTATCATGATGCATTTATATTATGATCTAGGCAAGCGTACAAATTAATACTGAATTAAATATAGATCTGAGTTTCCCGAAAAATAATCATAAAAATATTAACGTAGATGAGTGGTATTTATGAAACGTTGGGTATAGAGACCATGATCAAAAAGGGTAATGGAGAAGAATAGAATCTTACTACAGGATAGAGAAGAGATAATATCTAACATTAAAAACTTGTTTTTTAAACTCATCAGGAAGAGAGGCATATTCCATATCTCTTTGCCCTTATACTAATTTGCTATGGGTCGGCGCAGCATTGTTTCATCGTCCTTACCAATCATCAGGAAAGAAGTCAAAATACTACTGATAAAATTATTGTGAAGTATGAAACAAATGATGATTTTACGCTTCAACGCATCTTTGACGCCATAAACAAACATGCTCAACCGCATAGGTTTAAAACGTTATTGCTGGCCCCATTGAGCATTGAGTATAATGCTTCATTGCTCAACCTGCCATACGATACCTGTTTGCCGGTAGTTGCAATAAAGTGATCAGTTTAGAGATTGCAAGAACATAAATGGTGACAAAGTTACGCACCATGCGTGCGTCGTAAAATGTTTATACGGAAGCATTTTTTTTTCTTCAAGTACATGTTTCTCTTCTTCGGTATATTTCTTTCCTTTTAGTTTTTCTACCCTTAACCATTAATTACCTAGAACTTCTCTATTATTAGTAGTTCATAACTGAACTTAGTTCAATATCTAACTGCTTTATTATTTAACTGTAAGTCTTCTTTCCATTTTCCCAAACAATGAGCGAGTCACTCCAATTTTGAGTTTTATTCGTGAGACAAATGAAATGTTACAATATTAATGTTATTGATCGTTACCTGAAAAGTCTAGATAGAAGAGTCACAATTGAAAATTGGAAAAATATTCCTTAATTTAGATAACTCTAAAAGAAGTCGTTTGTGGTTTCAATAGTAAATTTTCATGGATTTTCCGAGGCGTTAGGTTATTTCCTGATTCTACAGCGTTAGACTACTCCCTAAAGTTAGTTTTCTGTATAAGTAGAGTTTCTCTTAACTATTATGTAGTACAGCTTTACATTTGTGCTAGTTGAGTTGGTAAATTGACGTCATAAATAAGCAGTTTTCGTTCTCACTAATACCGCGAAAGCGAATTAACATTAGTTCATTCACAGGTAAAATTGATTTCGTACTAACTAGTTAAATGGGTTTTCTAAAGAAAAGAAAACACAGAACTATAGCTCTTTATATTCTATCTTTTATTTCCTTAAATGTAAAAACAACAAAGGTCATGGTTAGAAAACTTAGTGAGGTCTTGGAAATTAATTAGAATGATTTTATCCTTTCTAAGATTCACAAGTGGAGTAGGACCTCTAAATTCCAAACAAAACTAATAATAAACGTAGGTGCAGCACGATTTCTTAATATTAACATCAACAGTTTGACGTAAATATTCGATGTCATAGAAATTATAATTATACCCACACTATAAATTTTACTATCAGCATAAAATTACATATGTAGGTTACTAATGTCACACATTCAGTCAAATTTTACTTTCTAATGGAAATCACACATAAAAAAAACAAAACACTAACCTTCGCTTTTTGATGCGATCGACGGACGAAAATGTGGAAAAACTATAAAAAAATGAAAATTTATAAAAAATAGTCCTTTTTATAAAATTTCAAAATCACTCCCGATTTTCGAGTCGCTCCGGAGGTGGCACGAGCGACTAGCGCGGTGATTGGAAGGCAACTGAGGCTGTTGCTTCGGACCTGCGCGCACGCAACGAACGTAGCCTCCGGATGAATGAAGCCTAGTATACAAGAAGTAGGTGTAGTGCTCACTAGAGTTTGAAGAACTAGTTCGTAGCATACGACACATGTATTATTATATTATCTAACCGGTAGATATTGCTAATGAGTCCCATTAAGTATGCTTAAACTTATAAATAAATACTTTAGTAAACGTTACGTTATTGCGTAGAGTTTATAAGTGCGTGTTTAATTCAGGCCAAGTGCGATTTACGACAGTAACAGAAAAACGTATTGTAACATTCTTTATGATATTTTTTCTGTTTAGCACCTATTATCATAAGACTCGTTTTTTATTTAATTTAAACTATGTTTGTTTCAGATGAAAAAAATGAACAGCCCTTGCGACTATGCAGGACGATGGAAGGAAGGATTAAAATAGAAACGTACATCATCATGACATCAGCCCGGAATCACCCTTTGCTGGTTATAGGCCTTCCCTTTTTTCTGTCACAATTCCCCGTTCTGTGCGTCCCTTATACAGGTGTTCCCCGCGACTTTGACGATATCGTACCCAACGTACTTTAGGACGGCCCTGGTTTCTATGTGCGACATATTTAATCAAAATCATTTTTTTATGCATTTCTATTTATAATATCAAGTAGAATGGGTCATTTAAGCAGGTTTGTTCAATGTTACGTAACAAAAACAACGAAATCACACGACTTCTGCTCTTCATGACTTGACCTAGGAAATATTCTAACTTATGACATTCTAGTGATTTTATCACTTTCTCACCAAATATTTATTCACTAATTTAATTTAGGCTTGGCATAATCTATTATTTCAAGCGTTTTTTCCTGAACTAAAATATTTTGTTTTTTATTAAAAATATTCCAATCCAAATTAATTTGCAAATGTGGCAAATGCATAACAACAACAACAATAACAGCACATAACGTCCACTGCTGGACATAAGCCTCTCCCATGATGGGAGGAATTTGCCGTAATCTCCATGCTTGGCAGGCGGATTGGAGATCGCAGTGATGAAAGACTAACAGAAAACGCTGCTGCCCATTCTCTGGTCTACGGAGGCGCAAGGTGTTCTGCCTCAGACATAATTATTTTAAATATAATTGATAGATTGAAAACCTAGAGCTTATTATTAACAACTGCAGAATAATACACGGTTTGTAAAACTTGAAAATCAGTTGTCATAAAAATTCTACTGATTTTTTTCGAAATTCATAAGTGAAGGATAATTCTATTCTTTTCCCCAATTGATGGATGGAGGGGGAGAGGGAGGTCAAAGAAAAGATTGATGGATTGTGTGAGGATTGATATGAAAGAGAAAGAAGTACCTACACTATAAATATAAAAAATAAAATTATTTATTTCAGACAAAAGAGTCCATAGGCAAGGCAAGGGAGCCATCAAGGTCTGTATGGAAAACTACTTGATAACTGTACTTCCGAAATACACACGAAAATAAACATGGATTAAAACTATTAATAATAATTTAAGAATCAATTGTGAACTATTCCTTATTCGTTTGTTAGGCCATTATGATTACCACACAATCTATTGGTAATCATTGTTGTAGGTAAATATACAAGAGTTATTGTGCATGCTGATATTAACCTATGTATAGGTGAAAAGAATGATCTTGGCTGAGGAAGCGCGGTCAAAATTAGAATTTTAGCTGTCATCTTGTGCGCCCTTAACAATATTTATCTAGTATTCATAGTTTTATATTGTCATGAGGTCAAAATTTGAATTTTGTTTTGTTTTTCGTCTTACTGTAGATTATGTGACAGAAAAGAAAGATGATCAAAAAATTCTTGAAAAGTTCACAGACTAAATCTATTCTAATATTCACTGTTTTAGACTTTCACGGTTTTTCACTACACCTATAGTACTTACGGGATAGTATCCGTGGTTTTCTTTTGTTTTCAATCACGAATATTAAAGTGTATTCTAATATTATTAACAGGTGAGATATTTTTGTTTGTTTGTACCGAAAAATCTCTGAAACTGCTAGCCCGATTTAACCTTTATGGTCCCAGCCGTGCCCAAAGGGGCACGGTGCATTGCTATTTTAATTGTGTCTGTAATTGCGGGTATTGAAGTGGTACACATTTTTTAACCTATAGAAAGCTAAATTAACAGGAAGTAAAAGAGGCTTTAATTAATTAAAAAAAAAATTGGTTGCCTGTAAAGTCGGTATACGGGCGAAAGTTTTAGTGGAAGAAGGATGAAACTCTCTCGCTCTGTCTCTCTCGCTCTTAGGCGGGCTAACCATGCCCGAGTGGAAGGGACGCGTGCCTCTCACTCGCTCTCATTGTGAGCGCATAACGTGAGCGGAGCGTAACGCAGTTTCTTGAAGTGTCACCCGGCAAACCAATTTATAAGACGTTGTCACGTCAAAAAATAAGGTAGAACGTTCATCATCAGCATATTAATGTTCCCACTGCTGGGACACAGGCCTCCTCTCTATGAGAGGGAATGAGCTATAATCCACCACGCGTGCCCAGTGCGGGTTGGCGGGTTGGTAGGTAGAACGTTACGCGGATGAAACCGCGGGTCGCAGCTAGTTCTTATCCCAATTAATTTAGAGTCGGTGCTGCATATTATCTTGTTCTTGCATCCTTCTCTATTACTCGTCATCTCATCTGACACCTCTTTTCTTGCCATATTTATATCTAGCTGACGTCCCGCGGTTTCACCCGCGTAGTTCCCTTTCCCGTGGGAGAACGGGAATAAAATATAGCCTATAGCACTCACGAATAATGTTGCTTTCTACCAGTGAAATAATTTTTAAAATTGGTTCATTACTTTCGGAGATTACCCCCTACATACAAACTTACAAACAAATGTTAACTCTTTATAATATTATATTATATATTATTTTTACTAGCGAACGTCCCGCGGTTTCACCCGCGTAGTTTCCGTTCCCGTGGGAATACGGGGATAAAATATAGCCTATGTTACTCAGGGTGAATGTAGCTTTCTAATGGTGAAAGAATGTTTGAAATCGGTCTATTACTTCCGGAGATTACCCCCTACATACAAACTTACAAACATACAAACTTACAAACAAATGTTACCTCTTTATAATAATAGTATAGATATAGATTAGTACCTATAGATGTAGATATCTTTTACACAGTCCATCCATAGTTTCTTTGGTCTTCCTCTAGTTTTGGGATCATTTTACAAATTGTAACGTAATTCATAATTACTATTAATGAACGCCTTACACTATAAAAGGTGTAAAACACCTCTTAATGAAGCCAAAAGGCACTTATTCTCCTCGTCATTGCGATCATTTTTTAGTTCTACACCATACCTGGGAACCTTCTAGTTACGGAGATATTGGGGTCAAAGTTCCAACTTTTTGACAAGTTCCATTTGCTTTGCAATTGCTTTTTGACAAGCCCCGACTCACTGGGGTTTGCACCACCGCAGACAGTTCCGACTCGCTGTGAACAATGCGGCAACGAGGTTCCACTGGCACAGCAACAATGCCTCATTCTACTATCGACCCTGGTCTCTGGGGGGGAGTGATGTAGCAGCACTACAAAAATCAACATCATCAAAAAGTACTACAACGCCATCTAGGACACGAACGATGAACTAAAAACTGACAATTCCTACATCGCGCAAGCAGAGTTATCTGCGACTTAAGACTACGAATAGAATAAAAATACAATAAAAAAGAAATAAAATAAAAATGTAGTTAATTAATTAATTAATTACTTAAGCAGCTCTCCTTGTGTTTTGGGCGTGTTTGTATTTGTGTTCGTGTGTGTGTGTGTGTGTTTTGTGTGCGTGTGTGTGTGTGTTTGTGCGATATATAATCCAGATATTTATCCAGCATGTTAGCCTACCCTGATCAGAATGTTTTCTGTTTCTTCTTACGTTAGAGATCTTATCTAATCACTTAATGTTCTTTTACAATCGTATAACCGCATGGGATATATTTCACGCTTAAGATTCAGTTTATTGTAGATGTAGGTGGACTGTGTAGCATATTGACGTCTAGTAAATGCTGATCGAACCCCTGGAGAGTAGGCCACAATATATCTGCAGATGCAAGATGGTACAGTAAATTTCACTATCATATATCTCTACCCATGACAGGTGAGGCCAAAATAATATCCTAGTCTGGGCATGACATGCTTTCTCAAAACATTTAATAATCTTTACATAACGAATATTAATATTAATGTGTAATACTTCTAGACCTTTTAACAAAACTAATGTTCGTGTTTTTGTTAGCCTAGTCTTAGTATAGTCGCATATTTATGTAAAGTAGAGACTATAGCTAAAAAATATCTATTTCCGGTACAATAGGCTAGCTGCTTCAATAATTAATGTGCTCTGTCCTAGTACTCTCGTGTCTTATGTGGAAATTGGAGAGGTGCACCTTACTTTAATATTCAGTTGGTCGTTTATTATTTGAAGGCATACATATACAATTAACGAACCACCACATTTAGTAAAAAGTAACGGCAAAAAAACCACTTTTGATTCCCAAATTTAGTAAACGATCACCAAATTTAACCCCTATTTTATAATGAAATTAGAACCAAAAATTTATTTTTTTACTTAATGACCACCAAAAATTGAAATGTTGTGCTCTTGCATCCGAGTCGAGAGAGACCCGGTCGACGAAGCCTGCGTCGCGGGGCTCCTACTTCTGAATGGTTTATGAAAAAACCTTCCTACTTAATCTATCCGTGTCGGGGTGCCCCAAGTCAAGCCAACCACCTCATTAAAATTTGGTGCTCAATTTACTAAATTTGGTGATCAATTGATATTTTAGGTGATAGATGTTAGTGGTCACAAAGTTGTTTTTGGTGGTCATTATATTTTCACCCTTATTTGATTGATAACATTTTTGTAAGTTTTATTTTTTAAAGGACGTGCGCACTCTGTTATTTATAACCAATTACTTGTCTGACTGTCTCATTGGCCTAGTGGTTGCAAACGCGACTACTGAGCATGAGGTCCTGGGTTCGATTCCCAGGTCGGGCCAAGTATTATTTGGTTTTTCAATCAGGAATTTCACAGTAGAAAAAAAAACGTAAAAAGGAAACAACACTCGAGTCACAACGTACATGTGCTCGTTGGCGTGAACACTAGTATTACTTAGTTAACATATCATCAACATCTGCGTACAGTCGTGCACTGCTCGATATAGGCATGCTCAATTGACCAGAATTCCTTTCATTTTCCTACTAGCTGTTGCCCGCGGCTTCGCCCGCGTGAATTGCGGTAACTGTCCCACGGGTTCATACTAAAGGGATAAATAGTATCCTACATGTTAATCCAGGTTATAAACTATCTATGTGCCAAATTTCTTAATCATCACAATTATAATCATCGCAATCGCTATCACAATCACCATCATTATCATTGTCACAATCACAATCACCATCATCGTTATCACAACAACCATCACTATTCCAATCACAATCACTATCACAATCATTATCACAATCACCATCATCGTTATCACAATCATCACAATAAATCAACAATTATCCTGTATAGAAGTCGAATCCGTTTTGGATCTAAAAATAAATGCCATATTCGTAATCAGCACCAATGATAATCTCGAGATCGACACCCATATTGATTTTTAGACATTTCGACCCCATCGCACCCCAACAGGGGATGATGGTATTTCAGGTCCACCATATTAAATCTTAAAATCGATGTTTTTGTAATACCGGGTGTATACCCGTTACACCATACAAACAATTCCAAACCCAATTCCCCCTTTAGGAGTTGAATTCTGAAAAAACCTGACACCCATTTCTACCCATTTATCGATAGGAGTACTCCTGTGAAGTTTCGAATAAAACAGTCTAACTAATCTTGTTTCCCCATACAAACTTTCGACTCCCGTTTCACCCCCTTAGGGAGTAAATTTTGAAAAATACTTTCTTAGTGCCCCGTTAGACCTCATAGGAAACCTACGCGTGCTAAATTTTAAATCTCTAGGCCCAGTGGTTTGGGCTGTGAGTTGATTTTCAGACTTTGTCACCCCATTTGTCCATATTAGGAGTTGAATTCTGAAAAAACCTGAAACACAAATGTTTACTCATTTACCGATAGGAGTACTCCTGTTATGTTTCGAATAAAATAGTCTAAGTAATGTTATTTCCCCATGTAAATTTTGGACCCCCGTTTCAGCCCCTTAGGGGGTGAATTTTGAAAAATCCTTTGTTAGTGCACCCCTAAACCTCATAAGGAACCTATATGACAAATTTGAAAACTCTAGACCCAGGGGTTTGGGCTGTGCATTGATTTTTATACTTTGTCACCCCATTTCCCTCCCTTGGGGGTTTAATTCTGAAAAAACCTGAAACACAAATGTTTACTCAATTATCGATAGGAGTACTTCTGTTAAGTTTCGAATAAAACAGTTTAACTAATCTTGTTGTACTTGCCAAATTTGGAATGTCCCAGACCCAGTGGTTTGGGTTGTGCGTTGATATGTCAGTCAGTCAGTCAGTTTTTTCTTTTTTTATATATTTTTACCCGACTGCGCCAGAAGGAGGGTTACTGTATAGATTTTATCTAAAATAGAAGTTACTCCTTATTTTATCAGCTATCTGCAAGTGATAGTCCCGTCAAAATCGGTCCTGTCGTTCTAGAGATTAGCCGGAACAAACAGACAATAGACAAAATGTTTTAATATTACAAACAGACACTTCAATTTTATTTATTTGTACAGATAAAGCCCCCTTTTCATCTTTCACCTCCTTAGGGGTTGAAGTTTTTATAAACACCGTTGCTCTAGCTTCCAACCATAAGCCTAGATAATAAATTTAATGAGTTTTACTTCGAAAATTAAGGACTTCCCATAAACAACTTTATTCTCCTTTTTAACCCTTCGTCAGTGGTATTATGAAAAACGCTGAGACACGTATCAATTAATTTTTAATCATCAGCCTAAACACAAAATTTGAAGATCCTAACTTTAAAACTGACGGACTTTCATACACAACAGCTTCATCCCCTTTTTAACCCTTTGGGGGTAGAATTATGAAAAACGCTGAGACACGTATCAATTAATTTTTAATCATCAGCCTAAACACAAAATTTGAAGATCCTAACTTTAAAACTGACGATTTTCCATATACAATTTCATCCCCCTTTTTAACCCTTTGGGGGTGAAATTATCAAAAACGCTGAGACACGTATAAATTAATTTTTAATCATCAGCCTAAAAACAAAATTTGAAGATCCTAACTTTAAAACTGTCGGACTTTCATACAAACTTCCATCCCCTATTTAACTCCCTTAGGGGTTGAATTTCTTAAAATCATTCCTTATTCCTTGTCTACATTATAGAGGGAACCTCTGTGCAAAATTTCAGCGTTCTAGGTCCAAGGGTTTGGGCTGGGCGTTAATGAGTCAGTCAGTCAGTCAGTCAGGCCTTTTGTTTTTATTTATTTAAATATAATATAGATAGATTACTCTCACCCAATCAGAAAAATTTGGGCAAAGGCCTCTCATATCGTCTCTTTTGTTTGCTCAATCCTCGTCGGGGCACGAAAAGAAACACGACATGGACTACAATGCTCTCTAGAACGTATCAACAGCGTATCATACCCGTTTATAACCGTTTATAGAGGAGCTCGTGGCTAAATAATAACAGCCGCTCGGGTCGATCGTTAGGTTAAGCCGTGCTTGCCGAGGCTGGTCTGTGGATGGATGACCACCCATTACATACCGAGTTTCCTCCGTGCCTCGGAAAGCACGTTAAGCAGTTGGTCCCGGCTGTCATTTGTAGATCTTTGACAGTCGTTAGGTAGTCAGAGGCCCAAAAAGTCTGACAACCAGACTTACCAAAAGGTATCGTATTACCCGGTACTAACTGGGTTGTGGAGGTCAGATAGGCAGTCGTTCCATGTAAAATACTGGAATTCAGCTGCATCCGGTAAAACTGGAAGCCGACCCCAATATAGTTGGGAAAAGGCTAGGCAGATTATTATTATTTTTTTTTACTTTATTGGGACATTTAACAGTTACACATTACAATGAAAGTATGACAAAATAAACTTAAAACTAAATAAACGTGTAACCCACACCACTATCCGCGAAATAATATTAAATGATAATGATAAATGATGTTTATTTTACTTTTTATGAATTTTATATGATTATTGTGAATGTGGGGACCATGTGGGTCACATTTATATTTTTTGTTTATTTTTTCCCACAACTGTCTGACAGTTTGAGTACTCTAAGCGACCTACCCAAATGTCCTTTCTTTGGTATTGTTCGTCGTTTCGTTGAGCTCCTTGAGTTATAAGTCGAGCTACACGTTAACTGACAAATGCTGCACTGACTGGACAGGTCCACTCAAAACTGTATGGTTCTTTCTTCAAAAGACAATATCAGACACTAATCTGCATAGTCCTCATGTGAATTGAGCAAGATTGTCTGGACTTTAAAAGAGACTATGACCTCTGAGTTTGTTTCGGCTGTTTCTTCTCAGAGTAGTCAGGTACGAAACACCGGCCCCACCTAGTTTTAAAAAATGACGTGTAAAAGTGTTTGTAAAAACCCACTTGCAAAATAAACATCATTTATCATTTATAACTCCTGGATGATTTTTAACTTCTGGAATAAACCTGCTAAATTAGAGGGAAGTATTCCACATGACGTGACTTACTTCATTCAAGTTTAGGCAAATTAACTTGTAGGGGCACATACGGTGGCACAGCGGCAGTACAGTACCCGGCAATAAATATTGCACATCGACCTTTGGAAAGAGACAATCGGCTAATTTCGGCTTCGTAGAGCGCTATCTCTCTCGCACGAAATACAAACAGTCCGGTATCTATGAACAACGACTGACAAACGTCACATAGGTAGTGTGCGACAGAGATAACGCTCTACGAAGCCGAAATTAGCCGCTTGTCTCTTTCCAAAGGTCGATGTGCAATATTTATTGCCGGGTACTGTACTACAGCGCCACCTATGTCACAAATGAAGAACTAACATCAAAATTCTAAATCGCGCTGTTAAAGACGCGACTTAAGAACACATAGAAAAAACCCGAAAACAACTGTCAGGCAGTAGCCCAACAAACACAACAACCGATAGGAGGATCCTTCCTTTTTTATAGGCATAAATAACTTTACACCATGTTCTTCAAACCCCTATAATTATTTTAATTTGAAATTATTATTAACACAAAATACGGACATTTGTCTCAAGTGCGGAAAGGTCGTGACCATTATATATTATAGCGAAATTTATTCAAAATTCTGATGTTTATGTGCTGGAAACATAATAAATGACGTAACAATCGATTGTGTATATGCCTACAAATAGTTTCAGTTAGGTCAAGGTTTTGTCATGTGACAGTTATAATTATCTAACATTGTTTATTCATATATTACGTACTTTGCAGTTAATTGGAATTAGGAAGGAAGCTATTTCAATTTTCCTGTTTCTGACCACGTTTTCATCCCTTATATTCGAAAAGTGTCGTTTTGTTCCTCATAAGCGGCAGCAAATTAGCTCTTTTCTCCACTAGGCTTTTTAACGAGCAGTAATGAGATTTGAATTTGGAACATGAATCGTTCATTGAAATCGAACGTAATTTGTTTAAATTACAGTTCGGTCGCTGAGAGAATGCGTTCCTGACTGGTCGCGAGTTTTAGTATTATTGGTGATGATAAATAACTTATTGCTTATATAACTTACCTATTATTACCCTTTCCACAAATAATATTATCAAAAACGATATCATTAAATCAATTATCAATATGTATTAGAACCCACTGGCTTGGCACGCGTCGATGGCAAGAGACCAGATGGTATGACCATAATGCCATGGAAGTTGGGTAGGCCTTTGGTGTGGGACGCAACTTGCGTCGACACCCTTGCGCCATCCCATCTTTCTAGCACAGTGTGCTGCGCTGGGGCGGCTGCTGCAGGTGCTGAAAACCTCAAAATCAAAATCAAAATCAAAATCAAAGCATTTATTTCAAGTAGGCCAGTTACAGGCACTTTTGAATTGTCGAAACAAATATGAAAATTAAATGTAGCTACAGTCCCAGACACAAGACATAAAAACTGTGAAAGTACTGTAGTTGCCCATTCCCTAGCGTAGATCTCTATGGAGAAGAATGGGCAAGAAACTCCATGGACACTCTTTTAAATCAGAATATTTTTACAAAATCTTGGTTACATCATTCATGTTGAGATGGTACATTATGTGAGAACAATGTAGCAAGATGTGCACGTTAAAGGTGTCCATAGTAAAAAAAAAACAAAAACAATTAAAAAATAAAATTATTAAATTCAAAAGCCGTGGCAACCAAGAGCTGACCAGTCCCAACTGACAGCGCTCGTTCACGAACATGACGCATGTATCAGCACCATTCAACTCAACCATTTTGAAGGGAACTAAATGATCCGACACACGCGTCACCATCAGCGAGACATTTGAGTGAGCATGACATATCTCCTAATCGCCACGGCACATTCAAGTCAAGGAAAAACGTAGGTTTCTAGCGACTGATAGCATTCTAGTACATAGCACTCACACAATATGCGATATGCGGCTATATAATAATAAAGAGATTGATTCTATACAATGCAAAGATAGTTGTACAATCTTCAGCAGCTCCAACAATACAATTTAATGCTATCAATTTATGCGCCCCTGTCCTTGTGGAGCAGGACCGGCATTGAGCCAAGCAGTTTTATCAGCGATATAGTCGTCCAATTTGTAATATGCTTGCTTACAAAGTGTGCGTTTAATACATGTTTTAAATTTTGTTTCATTCAGCTCAAGAATGCTTTGTGGAATTTTATTATAGCATCTCAAACAGTACCCCATGAAAGATGAGTCTACTTTAGCGAGTCTGAAGCCTGGCTGAACTAATTGGTCCCTATTTCTAGTACTGTAATTGTGTCTGTCACCTCTTTTACCAAAAATATGTAGATTTTTTCTTACGTACATTATGTTTTCGTAGATGTATTGACAATGTACAGTCATGATGTTTATTTCCTTAAACAGTTTCCTCAAAGAATCGCGCCTACGAAGATTGTATATGGCTCTGATGGCTCTTTTTTGCAGAATAAATATAGACTCAATGTCAGCAGCCCGTCCCCATAACAAAATGCCATAAGACATTATACTATGAAAGTAACTAAAATAGACCAATCTAGCAGTATCTACATCAGTAAATTGACGGATTTTTCTAATAGCATATGCTGCCGAACTTAGCCGCCCCGCCAGAGATGTTAAATGAGAACCCCATTGTAGCCTTGAATCAAGCGTAATCCCCAGGAAAACCGTTTTATCTACGAATTCAAGTTTCTCTTTATTCAGTACTATATCACAATCGCTACTTTTAACATTCGGTAAAGCAAATCTTATGCATTTCGTTTTTTTTTCATTTAGTACTAAATTATTTGCTGTGAACCAATTATGGACTTGAAGTAGGGCATTATTCACGTCATCTAAATTTTGGGCCCGTCTATTGATCTTAAAAATTAGGGAAGTGTCATCGGCAAATAACACCATATTTTGAGGTTGGTTTTTCAGTAAATAGGGTAGATCATTTATATATACTAAAAAGAGGAAAGGACCCAATATTGAGCCTTGCGGAACCCCCATTTTTACTTTTAAACCCTGTGAATTAACACCATTTATTTGAACATATTGTTGTCTATCACTCAAATAAGATTTTAACAAACTAAGTGCAAGTTTACCTAGTCCGTAATGCTCAAGTTTCAAAAGCAATGTGTCGTGATTTACACAATCAAATGCTTTGGAGAGATCACAAAATATTCCTACAGCGTCTTGGGACTCTTCCCACGCCGTAAATATGTGCTTTATTAAGGTTACACCGGCGTCGGTTGTACAACGTCCCTTGGTGAAACCATACTGTTGATCGTGTAAGATTCTATTGGTGTTAAAATGATTGACCATTTGATTAAGCATTATCTTTTCGAACACCTTACTAAAAACTGGCAACACGGATACAGGCCTATAATTATTTGTATCTTTACTATCACCGGATTTGAAAAGAGGTATGACTTTACTGTATTTCATTAAATCAGGGAAAACTCCTTGGTCTACGCACAAATTAAAAATTAAAGCTAAGTATGGAGCTATAGTCTCAAGTATGGATGTACAAACTTTGATAGACATTCCCCATAGATCTTCGGTCAGTTTGATTTTTATTTGCCGAAAAGCTTTAATAACTATCATCGGGTTTATGTGTTTAAATTTAAATTCAGCCTGGCATCCAGACACATTCGCCTTTAGTAAACCAATTGAGACTTCAGGAGAGGAATTTAGAGCCTCCGTAGTTTTTAACGGTATATCGGTAAAGAAATTTACAAATTCTTGAGCTACTTCCTGATTAGAGCTTTTAGGACCACATGCTGTATCTAATGTGTAGCTAGTATTACGTGTTTTCTTCCTGTTAGTCTCGCTATTTATGACTTTCCAAACTGTCTTTATTTTATTTTCTGCTGTTTTGATCTTGTTGCTAATGTGCAAGGCTTTGGCAACCTTGCATGTATCTCTAAAAATTTTTGAATACTTAGCAACATATTTGTTAAAAGTTTCAGTGTTCATATAAGGCTTAAGGCCATAAAGCTCAAATAGTGTTTCCCTACTTTTTCTGATACCTCTAGTTGCCCAATCACTAAATATAAATTTAGGGCAAATACTTTTTGACTTCTTTTCAAAAGTTTTGTTGAATTCAGTGTGAACTATTGAAAAGAAATTATCATAAAATTGATTTATATTAATATCGTCATGGCTCATAACACTTAATTTGTTCTGTAGAGAAATATTATACCTATTTAATTTGTTAGAAGTTATGGGTCTAAATTTAATCTGAATTTTTTGCAATGGTGTATTACACCTAAAAGTTACAGTTTGTCCGCTATGGTCAGACGGCAGACAATTAACTATGGCTTTATCTAAGTAATCACAATCACAGAAAACATTATCTATACAAGTAGCAGAAGATGGAGTGACTCTAGTAGGTTCTATAAAAGTGTTGGTCAAGTCAAATGACTTAAAAAGATTTAATAACCGACTGCTATTTGAATTTTCTTCTAAAATATTGATGTTAAAATCACCACAAATAATTATAGATTTATTACTGGCTGCAAGTTTTGCCAGGACATCTTCCATTATTGACTCAAATAAGGAAAAGTTTTGATAGTTTGGGGGTCTGTACACACACACAATAACATGCTTATCTAGCTCAACACAGGACAGTTCGACGCAATGTTCAGCCGAGAGACCTATTATGTCGTTACGTTGCTTATATCTTAAACAATTTTTTACAAAAATTAAGGAACCTCCACGAAGCATAGTTTTACGGTTATAGCAGCTACCCACCATATAGTTCTCATAATTAATAAGCATTTGGTAATCCTTAAGCCAATGTTCAGTAAAACAAATAATGTCAAACTTACTTTTTTCTAAAAACAATTCTATTTCTAATAATTTTGAAGAAATGCCTTGGATATTTTGGTGGAATAATTTTAAAGTGTTCTGCTGAGGCCCTTTTTTACTAGCTAATTGAGTGCAAGAAGATACCTTGCTGTTGGTAGGTTTAACAATATTGTTAATGGCACCTTCTGTTGTCTGACTTTCTAGTTTAAATTAATATTAATATCTGGAGAGAGCCCCGAGACTCCCGTGCCATCGCCAGACAACAAGATCCTATCACTAATATACCCTACTTGAGAATTTTCCACGGTGATATATGGATCCTCCTCAGTATAATGTTTGTAAACATCAATAGCACTAATGCTATATTTATTTAAGGTCACCACCTGTTCATTAGTATTATTACTAATAGTCGCAGTATTTACAATATAACTAAACTTAGACATACTACTTATGTCTGTGTGAATATTATAAGCTAATAGCCGAGCTATTTTGTGTCTACAACTAATAGGTAGATACACTTTACCCCGGGTCGAACTAAGTTTATCAACAAAAGTGTTGATATCAAGAAATATAAGTTTGTCACTGTAGTGACCTGCTAAAAAATGTAAATGTCTATTTAAGAAGTGAATATAATTGTTTTTTCTGTTACATAAATTTTCAAAATATGGAAAAGCGCACAATATTATTTTATTACAATTTAATTTCAACAACTCTGAGACACAATCAGTGATGTCTTCCTTTTTAATCTTTGCACTATTACCAACACATATAGTAATGGTGGTACTAGGATCACAAACAGTCTTAGTTACAGATGCCATAATCTGTTTGTAGTTTGACCCTGGCATACAATTGTTTTGGGTACAATAACTCAGGTTATTACTAATTAATTTACCTAGCCCCCTACCTATACTGTCAGAGAACATAACTGAATGATTACAGTCACGACTAATAGGAGAAACAAAATTACCAATCTCAGGCAGACTATCATGCAACTCAGGCTGTACTACGTGTGAGTAATCTAATGTAATATTAGTTGTTTGTTGTTTTGATATGCTGTCCTGAGACAAATTCTCAACCTGGTATGGGTCCTCCATTACCTCAGGCTGGATAGTATCATGGTTGGTAACTGTCTGGCAACTACATTGACCCATTACCAACTCATTTGCTGCATAAACATGTTCCCTAATTTGTTTCTGAGAAATCTTATACCTACTAGAAAGGGAACTTAGTGATTCCTGAAGTACCTGTATTTCAGACTGCAAATGCTGAGTATCAATTTCATAAATTTTTATACTGTCCTCTAATTTTATTTGGTAATTATTTAACTTATTAAGTAAATCAACACGCTCTTTCCTCAGTGGAATAAATTTGGAAAAGCGTTTATGTTGTTTCCTAAATTGATTACATTTTTTAATTATTCTGTTTAATTTTGCATATTTTTTAATCTTCCTATTGCTAACTATAAAATTCTGTTTTAGTAAGGAATCTTCAGTTAGATCAATTGTTATTAAGGAAGGGGGGTTACAATTAGTTTTTAATAATTCATCATATAAGAGATTTGTTTCTATAACCTGAGTACATTCTTTTTCTTTCTGTAACTTAACTATACAATTATTGGCATGAATTAACTCATCTTCCAGATCCCTAATTTTAAACAAAGCCTCCTCATACAAGTTACTACAATTATGAAAACCATCCGTGACCACCTTCAGCTGATCCCGTTCATCAACAACGTCCAAGTATTGCTGATGTAGGTCTACTAGCTCCCGTTTTAAGCTGGAGTTTTTGCTATTAACTTTATTGACTTCCACCTCACTCTCTTCTCTTTCCTGCAACAGTAGTTGAACTTGGAGGTTGGATTCTTTGAGTTCTTGGAGGGCCGTTCTCAATTTTAGCTCCATATCTTGAGCAGTAGCCTTACGGGTCATCACAGGCATGGTTACAGGATTGGTTACTGAAAATTAGAAGTAAAGAAACGGTGTTAACTAGTAGAATAGACAAATAAAGTGAAGTTAGCGATGAAAGGGAAAGAAAAAAAGTTAAAGTAATGAAATGGAATGAGGTAGGCTGCTATAGCTTTAAAATATTATCCAATTCAATGTAAATAATTGAATAAATATTCAGTTTCATTGGTTCTATTGTCCTAATGATTTACTTTTTCCTATGTGGGTATGTTGCTAAAAAAAGAAAAATAAAATACTATTACATTAATGCAAGACAATAAATTATCTTAAACGATATATCTAATCATTTCCATTGAAAAGATTGATTTGAATAAAATAAAAAAAATAAACAGAGATGAGATAAGGAATTACTCAGTTTTGATGTTATAAGACCGGTTGTCAACAAAGAGATTTAGAACCAGTACAGGGAACTAAATACGCGAAAAATTATACTAGAAATGGGCATGGATTTGTAATAGAGATAAAGAGAGGTTTGTGCGCTGTTATTAAATAAAAACTAAACAATACTTCCCCTGAATTATCCGTTTATGTCCTTAGTTAGAACGTCAGCTGTTTTTTTTAGGTTACCGGTACCGTTGTAGTGCCGAAAAACTTCATTAATTATCAGGATAACAATTATCCTAAGTATTTACGCATTTATGATACGTTTACACAAACAATTACACCATAATATAACTTATTTACTAATTAAATTTAAATTTTAAATACGGAACAAAAAATTTACATGTCACTCGGGCAGTGTTGCCAGTCTATCCGTTCAAGTGCCAGTCTCCTCAAACGGCGCAAATACAATAATTTAATTGGTAATTATGTGTTTGAGCCGTTTGGGGTTGAAACACTAGGGCCATGGGGTCCGAGTGCCCACCTAGTTTTTCGAGAAATCGCCAAACGGTTGATCGACTGTTCACGTGACCAGAGGGCGGGCCTATTTTTTGGCCAAAGAATCAGCATTGCCATCCAACGTGGCAATGCTGCCAGCCTTCTGGGCACGTTTCCTGTTGACAGCGATGTGGACGAATTTTTCGACGCCCTGTAACCCTTTTTGATACTTGTAAATATTTTTTATTTCTATTATAGAGTTAGTATGTAAATAATGTAAATATTACTGAAAGTAAACGCGAAAAAAAAATTATCAATAAATGTTATGATTTCGCGCTAAATTTTTGTACCAACTGACAGATGTCAGGAACGCATTCTCTCAGCGGCCAAACGTTGGCTGTACGGTGCGGGGAGGCGCGGTAAGTAAAAAAAAAACAAACGCGCGCCATTTACTTCCCTGTTCTTGGTAATCGGTACGGACTATTGTATTTTGCAAAAAAAAATTAGTTCTGAAAGTGATAGTACATTAACTCCTGAAAAAATAAAAATAGAAGCTAATAACGTCATACAAAACTTAATCGCTACGAAATCCCGGGAGAAATATTTAAAGGCCGATGACAATTTCATACTATGGAAAAATAGAAAAGGAGCTAACTATTTTCGGAAATTGTATTAAATAAACTTATTCATTAAAATTAATGAATTGTTGCTTGTTGTTGTTGTATTGTTGTTTAAGTAAATACTTAAAAGTGTCTTTTATTTATTTAATTTTATTTAATATATATGTATTTAAAAAAATACGAACTTTTGCAGATTCTAAATTAATCACACAAGTTTATTTCGCCCTATGTCAATCCATAATTCATTACTGTATCATTTCATGGGGTGGCGCAGCAAAAACTATCCTGCTTCCCCTTGAAAGAGCTCAAAGAGCAATTTTAAAGGTAGCAAACTTCCATCCCTTTTACTTTCCCACAGATCAGCTGTATAAATCCTGCAACGTGCTGACTGTGCGCCAGCTATTCGTTATGCACTTAGTATTAAAACAGCACACCATGCTCACGTACAATGCTGACAATACTAACAAGAGACGGAATGATATAGTATGCATTTCTAATACAACCTCCAAACATGTCTTTGTGGAAAGATTCTTTACATTTTTAGGCCCTTTTCTGTACAATAGATTAAATAGAAAACTAAGTATTTATAAGTTAAACTATTTTAGCTGTAAAAAGTCTATTATAACTTTTTTACAACCCATCACCTATGCACAGACAGAATATTTACTTGTTGTCTGCAAGTAAACTGCTGACACATTGTTTGTTTATAGTTGTAATTTTAGTAATTTACTTTTCTTTCATTGTTAATTTATTTATTTTAAGTAGGTATTTAAGCACCTTCTAGCCTGAAACACAGGTTCTACCTAGTTCAGGCAATAAGCAACAGTGCTCTATTTTATTTGTTAAGATACTTAATTGTAAATGTGCCCCTTTTTATAAATAAACGATTTTATTATTATTATATTATTATTTTATCATAAAAGGAGATGAAAAGTAGAGTATATGTCTCGAGAGCATAAATAGTTTTCCCTCAGGCGATGCACTTTGAATCCCTCGCTACGCTCAGGATTATATTTTAGAATCCCTCGCTATGTTTGGGATTATATTCTAGGATCCTTCGCTTCGCTCTGGATTCAAAATAGCGCCCTCGCTGTAAAAATATTATTGTGCTCCCTTGTCATACAATCTACTATTAAATTTTATGTTTGGTCAGAGGACCGCCATCCAGACTGAATTCACTACCGGCTTCTCTGTTCGATACATTACATAAACTGACGCCTTTTTCCCATGGGTAGGCAGAAACCACAGAACGCCACCTGCTACGATCCTTTCGCCTCGTCCACGTTCATAGATCTGGTCATGACACGCCCTGATCATTATAATCTGGATCTATTTAAAATTCGAATGGATCAGTTTCTTCAGATCAGTGGTAAATATGAAATCAGTAGCTTATTCCCGCAGCTTCACACGTGTAGAGTTTGGTAATTATGTTCCACGTTTCACAAAGCTGCCGCTAGATGGCACTGTACCAACGGGTTCGTCCTATATTGTGATAACGGGCTAATACGGACCCTACACTGTGCGTGGCCCGACACGTAATTGGCCGGTTTTTTATTATTACTAAGAGGTTTGTTTAAATAAATTATTTTTGTTTGTTTTTTTTTCTATGCATTTTATGGATTTAGATAATGTTATTATCTGATAATCGGAGATAAGTTGCATCACTGATGAGCCCTGTCGGCGAAGAGTCCTGTCGGCGAAGTGTCCTGTCGGCGTAGTGTCTGTCGGCGTTTGAATATACTACAAATCATTGATTTATTTAAACTGTTATGCATGATATTTAAAAAATACAGCGGTTTAAATATAACATACTGGACATTTTCATTTTTTTTCCTGAACATCCCAAATATCACTAAAACCATCCCATAAATAATAACCAACCATTGAGCTATTACTACTACGTATAGAGAAGACAGCGCCAACAAAATCTGTGCTCCGTTCAACTGCAGTCGGCCGGCTGCAGTTCACTCCGTCGCTTGCTCGCCACAGAGCATCTATATACGGGGTTAGCCGCCCCCCGCGCGCCCCTCACTGCGGACAGATTTTGTTCGCGCTGTCTTCTATCATCATCATCATCATCAGCCTATTAATGTTCCCACTGCTGGGATACAGGCCTCCTCTCTATGAGAGGAAGTGGGCTATAATCCACCACGCGGGCCCAGTGCGGATTGGTAGATGTCACATGTCTTCAAATTGTTTTTGGTTCTAGGACATGCTGGTTTCCTCACGATGTTTTCCTTCACCGTTTTGAGAGCAGCGGTGATGAAATAAATTACACAAAGTAATGTGCCTGTCTGGGTTCGAACCCACGACTTACTGTTCGTAAGTCGGGGCCGCCACCACTGGGCCACCGCTGCTTCATTCGTTGTCTTCTATACGTAATAGTAATAGCTCAATGAACCAACCACAAATAATAGACCGTTTTCGGTCACGGTGGTCTATCCCAGCGGAGATTAGCTATCGGCGCGGGAGACATTTAGTGCATTAGTGCGTCCGCAGGCCCAGGTCCACACTCTAATCCAACAATAGCAAAAAGGCAACATTCACGTAGTTAGTCTGTATACTTTATTAAAAAGGAGCGGTGTCTTTCACACATTGACGGTTTTATGCACCGCAAACACTTTACTCATAAAAGCGGTTTGTGCAACTAAATATACTACTATAATGTTAGTAGTATTTTAGGTGCGGTTTAGCGGGTAATGAGGTCGCTGTAGCTGGCTTTGTTTGATAAACCGTTTCACTCGCAGGATTTCTCATTTTCTCCCTAGACTCGTTTTAAAGTTAGGAATCTATCTACATTGAAGTGTGAGGAATATGGTAGAAATTTCCTCATCCTCCATAGAAAACGAAGGAAAATATAAAAAATATCCTGACAACTCTGATTGCGTGGTGTAGGATTCTGCGTGACGACACGTATGATAGCTTAGTTTAGTGTATGGTGTTGTAGATGGTACCACAGCTTTAATTCTCAACTTTTCGACCAGCTTTATATGCCCAGCGCACACCGCTGGAAGCGCGGCGGAGTGTATTTCCAAAAACGCGCGGGTGGATCGAGCTGAGATACGCGCTACCGCGCGCAGCTACTCCGAGCCCGCCCATGTCATTTAGTGCTGTTCGATACTTTGTACCTATCTGTGCTTTGTACAGACAACTCGCTCTGGTCTGTGATGGATGTGGACTGACACATGATTATTATTGCTGCGCTGCGAAGAAGATAGTAGCTTGAGGGCGCTCCGAGTACCGCATGCGAATTTATTCTTATATTGACCGTATGTCAAGGTAGTTAAGGTTTATATTAAATTGTTGTCTTCAATTGCGCTTGGCCGTGCCTCCAGCGGTGTGCGCTGGGCCATACCCATTTATCTTACGTCTTGATCTCAAATTGAAACAATTTTCATGAAAAAACGTTCCCATACATTAACCCTACATGAATCATTTTGCTAGCCAATCTTAATGTTTAGTCCAGCCAACGTCACTCACGTCAGTAGTAACACATTGAGCTCGAGCTTTAAGCTTGTCTAGGACAGAGTTTCTGTAGAATTGGAGGCCAGTAATGCTGGTTTTGTACCCACTAATGAAGCCAAAAATTGCACAACCAGTGTTACATATCCCATGAAGGTTTTAAAACAATCCTATTTATTCCGAAAGATGCAGGTAAAATTCAATAGAAATTCATAAAATACTTTATTCTTAAAACTTACAACACTTATCTCTAAATTATCGTGTTTTCATTAATCTCTCGTCTACAACAAATTCCACATTCCCATTCTTCTGTTCTTCTCTATTCTTCTTAGATTTACTTTTGTAGCTGCTGAAGTAGAAGTTCATAAAGAGAGCGAAGAAGGAACAGATGAGAAACATGCAGAAGTTATGGAAGAAGTTGGGGATGGGGCATGGAGAGAACTTCTGTTGGAAGTGGAGATGGGATACCACTAGGATGAACTGGATCTGTAAGATAGAGAAGATATTATTGCAGTACAATTTTTTTTAGGATTGATTCTTTGGAAAGAAAATAATAGAAATACATATTTTGTTGAAGTAAGCATATCATTGATTTTTATCTTATTTAACACAATTACACCATCCTTTAATGATTTGACGGCAGTTTTAAAAGAGGCACACAATTTACGCTTCATCCCACAGTAGATCGTAAACAAAGTAACTATTTCGTTTGACAGAGGCAATATTAAAGCACACATAATCAACCTATGACGAACGAACTAGATAGGTTCCGTCAGAACTGGAAGGAGGACGCGCAGGTTCGAGAAAAATGGAAAGAGTGGAGGGAGGCCTTTGCCCAGGAATGGAACAGAGCAGTCTAGGAAAAAAAAAACAACTGCAACATATAATGTATCCACTGCTGGGACGCAGCACAGGCCTAAAAGTAAAAATATCACTGATATTGCAGTATTAATCTGTCATGCCAGAACAATATTTCTTTACTAACGAACTGAAGCCAATCATGAAACACACGGCAATACATCAAGCTATACATTTCTAGTATTACATGGCCTCGCTTTGTATAGATTTCCCGTACAATGACGGATCCTACGCTGTATAGGTTGATCGGTTGTCGTGCGTACCTACAGGCAAATTTGTTGAATGAATGATATGATGAATTTGAATTTGATACGGTCAGACAGATTTGTAACTTGATGCCAGTTGAAGATGTCATGGTATTATGACTGTAATAGTGTGAGAATATCATATTGCCGTACAATTTTTTGATGAATGGCTGTAATAACTATGTTGTTTAATTGAATTATACACGCAGGGATTCTCTTATTTACTCAAATAAAATAAATAGCCTTCAAATAGCCTATTATCTACTATTCATCCGCAACGTTTATATTATAAGATCATTTATTTGTGGTAAACGCTTTTTTTACTGTTATATTATGTACTGTATTACCTACTCTATATTTATTTTCAGTTTCTGCAGTAAAGGCTCTCCCTTTTCTATTACTACTCAACTGGACATTAACTTCTAGATTGCCCACCAACGCGCCAGGTCTACTGTCTAGAGGAGTTAAGCTAACCTTGACTTTTATTAAGTCCCTACATATTCATCTGGGCATTAAGCATAAAGAAAAATCTAAAGCAAAGCCTATTTTTAAACATTATACATTTCTTGTGATAGGTACCTAATTCGAGATCATTAGTGTGTAAACACTCCTAGCAGTAAAATCTAAACCAGTAAGGAAAAACAAAAGAGAACTTACCAACTGAACTTTAGTCAGATGTTTCTTCCACCAGATATACTTCGCATATTCCGGACCAAGCGACGATATCCCATAGTACGCATACATTAGAACATGGACTAGGCTATTCAACATGCCCACGACTACGAAGTTATCCGTAGGATGGTGCATGAAGTGCAGCCAGGTCCACGTCACCATGGAAGTGTGGTGGTAGAGATGAAGAAAGGTGATCTGATTGTCTTTCTTGCGGAGGACGAAGAATACTGTGTCTAGAAGATCTAAATGTTTTGCTATGAAGTATGGATAGATATCGCTGACCACCTGGAAATAGTTAATTAACTAAGTATTACAAAACTACGTTTGTTAAATATGTTACTAGAAGAACCTGTACTATTTTGTGTAATTGTGTGTATCGTTCAAGTGTTCGCCTTAACCATTGTGAACTTCGCTAGATATTAAGCATATTGTAAGGATTTGTGTCAATAAAGTATTATTATTATTATTAAGTATTTTCTTCCATTTAGCTAGGGAGCGCTTGTCAACACACAGTATAGTTTGGTTCAAACTTAATGGCGGCTCGGAAGTTAGCTGCGAGTGACGGTCTGCGCAGGAATAACGCTCTAAACTTTATGGCGATTCGGAACATCTAATGTAAAGCTGCGCAGACAACAATTTTAGGTATCAACGGGGCACAGATGACGAATCGTTTTGTCTGTATAATGCGCAGACCGTCACTTGCAGCTAACTTTCGAGCCGACATTAAGTTTGAACCGAACTATATAAAAGTTTGTAGGGGCAAACCTGATGAGGAAGGCGGAGCTTACGGAGTCCTAATTCTATCAGTGGACTGCGATAGGCATGATTTTGTTGCATGCATGCCTTCGATGTGTGTTAGTAGCCTAAACATTGTGTCTAGAACTCCAGCTATGCTCATTGTTCTTTCTTTATTGTGTGGTTATTGCGGGACGAGCTAGACAAAACCAATGACCAGTGACCCACATTAGCCCTGGATCTAAACAACTGGAAGTCATGGGGAGAGGCCTTTGCCCAGCAGTGGGATGACTCAGGGTAACAGTAACAGTAGTGCCTCATCTGGTGTCAGATGACGCTCTGACTTTACTTTACATGCCGTCGTGAAATATCATTAATAATATTATTTACATCAGTATCTCGGTTATAAAAACCACAGGAAAGAAATGCCAGCAGAGCTGTGTACATAAGAAAATAAGAAAAAAAATAGTACCCCTTGTAAATCATCTCCTTGTGGACATCTCGTTGTTATAACATTATGTCTGTAGATATATCTCAAGTACTGAAACAAACAAAAAAAATAACGTAAATCGCTAAAAAAATTAAACACGACTAAACAAAATTAAAAAGAAATTAAACTAATTAAATAGACAATAAAATGTTGAATAGTTTGTAGAACAATCAAACAAGAATATTATTTTCTTGTTTCATACTTTTTAGAGCGTTATTTTTAGTAGTCGGGTTTCAGTTTTATAACTTATTTTTTATTTAAATTATTAGTTTCGTGGTAAAGTATTTGCAGAGCTTTACTTTTTTTGTTAAGGTTTTATTGTACAAAAGTAATAATTATACCAAACTCACACACAAATATTGTATCTTTTGTTTAGAAGTTATGAGAGAACAGATGAAATCACACACATACATACCAGTCAAAATCATAACCCTCCTTCTTGCTTCGTCGTTGTCGGGTAAAAATAAAGAAAATGAGGAATGATAACAAAGAAAAAGCAAAGGGATCCTGAGTAGGTAGTATCGAGGACACTCCCGCCTGATCACCATTAAGCTAATTTTTGCTTGCACTTACAACATAGAAACGCTCTCTAGCCCCGCCCCGTTGACTTTGTATAGAAATAATGAATGAAAAGATATCGATCGGCCGAGCGAACTGACGGCGCACGCCAAACGAGAGTTATTATTATTTTGCGCGCCAAAGTTGACGCTTTCCTAATAGGTCTAAACTTTAAGGGGGCGTGGCTCGGAGCCTCCAAATGATTTCAGCGAAAAAAAATTTAACTGATCAGGCGGAAAAGACCCCGACTGTACATATTCAAGACGAGTTTAGACGGGAATTAACAGTAAAAAAGACAGAAATTTAGATAATCTTCCTAAGGATCTATGTAGGCTCCATCTATAGAATAATCTGAACATGGCAATGAACCAGTTCACTATCATCTGCCTAGCCTTTTCCTTTCTCAACTATGTTGGGGTTGGCTTCCAGTCCGGATGCAGCTGAATACCAGTATTATACATGGATCGACCGCCTATTTGACCTCCATAATCCAGTTCGGGTCAGAGCCCATTCATCCCCTAAAACTCGTCCCCCAGCATAAAAGTTGTGGATTCGGCCCCTATATAGGTGCCCATTGGTCTCCTGGTAGGGGACCAATTAATATTTTAACAAAAAATATTATTTTTAAGGTACCCATTCGTCCCCTCTAATATATATACAATATAAGTTAAAGATTCGGCACCTATTCAGGTGCCTATTGGTCCCCTGAGATAAAATTAGCTATATTTTACATAAGAAACGGTTAACATAGTACACTAGTGAACAGTTTATTAACGGAATTAATTTAATAAATCATAACAAATCATTGAAAAAGGGGCTATGATCAATGGTAATCCGTCATGATAATAATATAACCTGACGATCGATAGGCTTACGATGTAATATTGTCTCTCGTCTCACGAATGGCTTGTTAAAAAAACGGGTTACAAAATAGATAAGGTGTTTTGTTTGTATGATAAGGCTGCCTCGGTGACATATTGGTTCTTGAAAGTGACTGCGAATACGAGACTGTTCAATGTGTCTTTGGTCTTTTATTAAATAAATTTTGCCTAACGAAATAAACAATACTGTTAATATTATAATAATAATATTTTTAACATAATTGAATCGAATTATCTCATTTGAATCCTGGAATATGATTAGTATTATTATTGATGGTAATTCACTTTATGGTGGAATACTACAGTCATATTTTGACTAAAAAGTCAAAACTAAATTATTTACTCCTAAATATGTATAGCAATTTTTTTTCCGTAATTATAATTTTATCATATTAGTAGATGTTATTATGTTCTTGTATTCTAAGTGTTTCGTTTTAGCTCAATGTGGAGTCGTTGTCACCCTTTTAATGTACAAAAATAATGAAAGTTCTAACATTAATTCTGTTTTCGTAATAAGATTAGTTTTATACTGAAATAATGTTGATTTGTTTAATCTTCAATAATTATTGTGATTTTAGTCATTTTTTGTTATTGTAGGTATAGTTTGTTAGATTTAACTTATTATGATTTTGCATGTAGTTGGTAAATATACAAAAAATACGGTGATTATGGCCAATTTTTATGTAGGTACTTTTAGTTATAATTTATTAGATGTAAGTTATTACGATTTTGCATGTAGTTGGTTAATATACAAAAAAAAAATGTTGATTTATCTAATCTTCAATAATTACTGTGATTTTAGTATTTTTTTTGTACTGTTATATTTTTTTAGATTTAAGTTATTATGATTTTGCATGTATGTAGTTGGTAAATATACAAAAAAATAAGAAGTGATTATTTACTGTTGATATGTGTTCTGTATATGTGTTGATTTATATGATGGTCAATCAAGGCTGATTTTTGTAAAAGAGTTGTATTTTGTTAGTTTCTAGGACATTGATTTTGCATGTGTATTTGTAGTTAGTAAAAATGTTGATTTTACATAGTTGATAAAGACTGATTTTACTTTTTATATTACTTTTATACAAAGTTATTGTGATATTGCATTATTTTGTAGATCTCTTTGACTGTACAAAGTACTAACAATTAATTGTTATTTTTGTTATATTGGTATTGATATTTGGTTATTTGTTTGTACACTGGATGTAAATTAATCTAAAATTCAGTTATTACTGGGATTTTATTTAAATAGTTACACAGTTTTATTTTACTGCATAAAGATATTATAGTTATCATATATTTTGCTAAATATTTACAAATGTACAAGAAACCAAAAGTTGATTAATTATTTTGAAGACTGACTTAATGCCTAGAGCCTAGAGGCATTTTATTAAACTTAATGTTATTTGAAATAAACATGATATCTACCGAATTACTATATTTTTTATTTTACCCTTTTCTGCGCGACTGTACCAGGACTACCAAGCTGCAGTATACACATATACATGTACTTATATTAGAAGAATGAATAAAAATAAATATTCTTCAGGGGACGAATGGGCCTCTCAAAAGTTCCAGGGGACGAGTGGGCACAGGGTGCGAATCTTAGGGGACGAATGGGCTCTGACCCTCCAGTTCGTACTGGGTAATACAATACTTCTTGCTAAGACTGGTTGTCAAACTTTAGGGCTAATGACTACCTGTATCGACTGTCAAAGATCATCAAATGACAGCTGACAACAACGGCGCAACGTGCTTTCCGAGGCACGGAGGAAACTCGGTATGGAATGAATGGTCACCCATCCACGGATTGATCTAGGCAAGCGTGGCTTAACCTGAAGTTCGACCTGTGTGGCTGTTATTATTTAGCCATGAGTTCCTCAACAATCAGTAACAATGAACCAGCTATAGAACAAAATTAACTCAGTTTTATATAGAAACAGGTCATCGACTAATTTACCTTTCACGATTCCCGGTAATCAAAGGAGATGCGTTTTATATATTAAATTTAAATTTATTATGATCTTGTTTACAAATGGCCTAATTAGAATATTATTTAATAAGTAACTGTTCGTGAGTATCAAGATTACAGTAAATTTATCATGGCACAATACAATAGGGAAAAAAAAGACTTTTGTGGTCGAAACAATAATAAATTTAAAAAAACATAACATCACGCCATTAATCCCCGAAAGGTAACGGTAGAGGCAGAGGACCTATAGTTAGTAAACCCACAATTAGCCTGATATGTTTTCAACCTTGCAATAAGAAGCGAGCCTGGTATAATCTATCGGGCACAAATCCAGAACCAAACGAGCTACTATTGAGATATGCCTAATTGTAAAATTCAATAAAACTTTTCCGGAACTGGGAATCGAACCCAAGGCTACGCTCAACCGTAGCATTAAACCATAAGCGAGTGTAATACACACAATAATAAATGCCAGTCTAAGAAAACATGCAAAAATCCAACTTGCGCCTACAAAAAGTATAATAGCAACAAGTACCACTTACAATGAAAACTACGTATACTGAGAAGGCGACTTGAAACGCGTTGTAAGCCAGCATTATATTCTTCAGTTGGTACGGTTGTCTGTTCTTCATAAACGTTGGTAATACCTTCACTACCAACGTCAGGTAGAGTCCTAGAACTATGGCCAGCCCTGTCAAAGTCTCTTGCAAACTCCATGTTGGTATTGATACTGGAATCAAAAATTTTATACAGTTAAGAACAAATAGTGTTTTGTTTTTTATTCTAACTTCATTATTAGAGGCAACTGCTGTATCAATTACAGGAGCTAAATTCGCAACTCTATTTGTGGTGGTGTACTTCGCTTAAAATTCTTGCACTGCAAAGTGGTTGTTACATCAGTCACTGCGGGCCGAATACTGCGAAATAAGTGTTTTTTTCGAATTTACAAAAAATCTATTGATTGGACTAAAAAAGTAAAAAACTATGATGCTAATATGTTGCTTGTAGAATTATTTGCCAAAAAATCAGAATGATCGCATGTATTTTAGTATGGTTTTTACTCGTTAAAAGATTTTTTTAGAAATAAGTTCGTGATTTTTTTCTATCTAATAAAATTAGTTGTATTATGTTTTCGAAACACTATCGTTCTAGCTTAGATCCTGAAGAATATCATATATTTTTCTGGTTTTGTTTATTGCAGTGAATCATATGCTTTTTTGCTTTATAAAACTCGCGTTTAGCTCAAGTAGTCGCCTTAAGCTACACAATGCGACGAGGAATTGGATTATAACTACTGTTTTCCATGAATATTTACCCACACTTTCCGATGTAGTCAGCGATGGTGATAGCAATAGATGAGATGGTGATAGATGATGACTGATAGATAAACTGCAGCCGAAATATTGAAGATAGAGGTAAACTTTTGGGACTGTATAAAGTTGCCAATACGAATCCTTTATTCCCGTCTGCCACCACCGGTCCACCACCACTGGTGGCAGTTGCAACTATTTGTCGCATCTACCACCACTGGTGGTGGTTGCGTCGGTGGAGTCGCGTTTGCCTCGAATTCTGCCACCACTGGTGGCAGATGACACTTAAATTAGTGGAATTCTCCACAAGTGGTGGCAGACTCGACGATCAAGTAGCCGTCTGACACCAACAAGTATTTCAAATAACAAATAGAAAGAAGGAGGAGCTAATGCTCCTCATTCAGACAACGAAAATTAACAAATGGCCAAAGGTGAATGGATGATACGAGTACAAATATTTTGGCTAAATAAAGAAAACTGGTTACTTTTCAAACGACTTCATTGACTAAGAACGTTTTTAAAATCTACTAGCGGACGTCTCGCGGTTTCACCCGCGTAGTTCCCGTTCCCGTGGGAGTACGGGGATAAATATAGCCTATGTTACTCAGGGTGAATGTAGCTTTCTAATGGTGAAAGATTTTTTGAAATCGGTTCATTATGTCCGGAGATTACCCCCTACATACAAACTTACAAACAAATGTTACCTCTTTATAATATTAGTATAGAATAGACTAGCTTCTGCCCGCGGGTTCGCCCTCGTGGAAATCGGTAATGTCATATGTGTGCCAACATTTTATCCAAATCCGGTCATCCATCCATCCATCCTCACAAACTTTCGCATGTAGGATTTGGACTCGAATGGTTCAGATGAAAGCATCATCTGTCTAGCCTTTTCCCAACTTTATTGGGGTCGGCTTCCAGTTTTACCGGATGCAGCTGAATACCAGTATTTACATGGAGCGACTGCCTATCTGACCTCCACAACCCAGTTAGTACCGGGTAATACGATACCGGTCGTGGGTTCGAACCCAGGCAGGCGCATCACTTTGTGTAATTTATTTTATCACCGCTGCTCTCAAAACGGTCAAGGAAAACATCGTAAGGAAACCGGCATGTCCTAGAACCAAAAATTCGAAGACATGTGACATCTACCCAGCCCGCACTGGGCCCGCGTGGTGGATTATAGCCCATTCCCCCTCATAGAGAGGAGGCCTGTGTCCCAAGTGGGAACATTAATAGGCTGATGATGATGATGATGATGAATACGATACCCCTTGATAAGACTGGTTGTCAGACTTTTTGGGCCTCCGACCACCTAACGACTGTCAAAGATCTACAAATGACAGCCGAGACAACGGCTTAACGTGCTTTCCGAGGCATAGAGGAAACGGTATATAATGGGCGGTCACCCATCCACAGACCAGCCTAGGCAAGCACGGCTAAACCTAACGATCGACCCGAGCGGCTGTTATTATTTATCCACGAGTTCCTCTCTAGATGAAAACGTCAGTGTTTAAGATGCCCAGATTTTTTTTTTGCTGTCCATTTTCCAGGTAAATATAAATCACTTACGATTTGCGCTGTTTATGCCAAGATCCTCCACAATATGTTTCAAACCCGCATCCATTTCAATTTTAAAACGATTTTCACTTGTTTAATTTACTACTCCAGCTTACTCCATATCACGTTCAGCTTTATCACGATCCACACTGTAAATGAAGATATCAAAGGAAGTGGAAATGAGGAAATGTATGACAATTAAATGTATTCAGTTGTTAATAGGTGCAGTATACGTTCCCTATTGTATTCTAATAAAGTGCGTTCTATTTCTTGTTAAGTATATTAAACGATTGGACTGTCCGGACGTCGTTCGACGTCTTTTTAAACTGTTCGGATCTGTTCACTAAACCTTCTTATCAATAATCGTGATGTAAAAGTTGCACCACGAAAACCTTTCGATTAACTATACATTTTTCGAAATCAAAGATTATATTGTTGTAATACATATTGTTTTTTTATTATTGTCCCATTGCTGGACAAAGGCCTCCCCTAGCCTTCCATTCTTCTCTCTGTGCGATTTTCACCGGCCAATCTGTCAAATCACTAAGTCGTCACGCCAGCGTTTTCTAGGCCTGCCACGGCGACGACGCCCGTTTTCTGGCATCTGGCATTTTACTTTATTTTTGCAAAATGTTAAACAGTTCAACTACAAGACAATTAAAACAATTTCGAATAATTTGACTAATATCATACCGTAACAGTAGTTTTCGTCCGTTAATTCCTGAATTCCTTGGTTTTTTTGGGAAAATATCTGGAACTACCTATCTAAGAACAATCGCACTTGGCTCACTGTTGATACTCGACTGCTATATGGCTAGGTCATCAATCAGTAGCTATTTGTTTATATTTCCCTTCTCATTCCACAATTAGACCATTGTTACTTCACAATCCGACCGCTTTCATTGATGGCATAAATATTTATCTCGGAACATATATTGTTTTAAAAGAGAGCGATGCATATACAGTAAGGGATATATGAAAACATGGTTATTATAAGAGAGAGATTAAAGAGTTTGTTATGGAAGAATCTGTTCTAAACAGTCGTAGAGTAGAAAACGAGCATTTAAATACGTTCAAACCTCATGCAAAGCTCATTAACTGAATAACTTGCAAAATTAGATGACCTAGCTAGGGTCACATTAGTGAGTTGAGAAATGCCTACATCGTCTCTTGATAAGCGCTAAGATATTGGAGATTGCTTTCATGAGGATGTGGATGATTAAATGGGAAAAAAACTAAGTGCATTAGATTTACTCTACCAAATGTCAAAAGTAGTGACTGTGACATAAAATTGAATCAAGAGAAACTAGAATTTGTCGATAAAACGGTTTTCTTGGGAATCACGCTCGACTCGAGGTTACAATGGGGTCCTCATTTAACATCTCTTGCAGGACGGCTGAGCTAAGCAGCTTAGGCTGTTAGAAAAATCCGTCAATTTACTGATATTGATACCGCAAGGTCTATATTAGTTATTTTCATAGTATTATGTCACACGGTATTTTACTATGGGGACGGGCTGCAGACATCGAGTCTATATTTATTCTGCAGAAAAGAGCCATCAGAGCCATTTATGAATTACGTAGATGTGATTCTCTAAGAGAACTGTTTGTCTTGTCAATACATCTATGAAAACATCATGTACGTTAGAAAAAATCGACATTTATTCAATAAAAGAGGTGACAGACACCACTATAACACTAGAAATAGGGAGCAACTAGTTCAGCCAGGTTTCAGGCTTGCTAAAGTAGATTCATGTTTCATGGGGTACTGTTTGAAATGTTACAATAAAATACCTCCCCACATTCTTCAACTGAATGAGACGAAATTTAAATCTTGTATAAAACGCACACTATGTAGGCAAGCATATTATAAGTTGGGGGATTACATTGATGATAAAAATGCTTGGCTAAATGCTGGTCCTGCTCCAAAACCATAGGGGCAAACTAATTAATTGTACGGGTCGGGCATTATTCGAGTCTATCGACACGCAAAGAAAAAGAAGAAGTATTGATTCCCATGTTAATGTATTGTGGAAGCTGCAGAAGATGGAAAAATATACTTGCATTGTATAGATTCCAGTTTTTAGTATTATATAATTGCATACCACATGTGTGAGTACTTTGTACTGTTCAGCCACCATTTACATTTAGTTATCTCATATTATTTACATTCATTGACTGGAATATGCCTTGGTGACTGAGAGAATGTCATGCTCACTCAAATGTCTCGCTGATGGTGGCGGGTGTGTCGGGTCATTTAGTTCCCTACAATCTGGTTGAGTTGAATGGCCCCGGTACATGCGTCATGTCCGTGAACGGGCGCTGTCAGTTGGGACTGGTCATCTCTTAGCTGCCACGGTTCATTTTAATTACCTTATTTTTAAATTGTTGATCTAATCTTTTACTCTGGACGCTCTTAATGTGCACGTTTTTCTACATCGTTCTCACTATAATATAATCTCAAAATTAATGATGTAACCAAGATTTTGTAACAACGTTTTGATTTAAAAGAGTGTCCATGGAGTTTCTTGCCCGTTCTTCTCCATAGAGATCTACGCTAGGGAATGGGCAACTACAGTACTTTCTCAAGTTATTATGCCTTGTGACTGGGACTGTAGCTTTGTTTTTTTTTATTGACATTCAAAAGTGCCGTAATAGTCTAATTGAAATAAATGCTTTGAGTTTGAGTTTGAGGATCACAGTGTGCTACTGTTTTGTTGTGACGTTATGAACGAGATATTGATCGTCCTTCTAGCTGTGTGCCTTGTCAACACTCAAGCCATCGCGAAACGTCATGAACGTGGTGCTGTCGACATATTCCACTGGTATACTATTCAGAAGAAGTTCTTAGATTTCTTCAAGGATATGAACAAACGAATAGCTAATGCATTCGATGGTCGAGTCATAAAAAAGGGTTGGAATAAATTTTCCGAAGGAATAAGAACAGAAACGAATCATTGAAAGAAGGCTAACGAGGAGAGGAAGAAACAAGAGTCATTCCTGAATATCTACGGAAAGAGATTTTATAGGTGCTAAACCCAAAAATAAAATACATATAGATTTAATTAATTTAGTATGACAATAATCTTATGATATCTATCCTAAACTCTGGATAATTTTGAAACGTGATCACGTTCGATGAAGTCTGAAAATCGGCTTGTTGTACCGAAAAAGATTCTGAAAGTACAAAATAAACTTAAAAATTGGTTGCCTGTAAAGTCGGTATACGGGCGAAAGTTTTACGTGACAACGACTTTGAGTGGTAAAATAAACTTTTTATGTCTGTCTCTCTCGCTCTTAGGCGGGCTAACCATGCCCGAGTGGAAGGGACGCGTGCCTCTCACTCGCTCTCATTGTGAGCGCATAACGTGAGCGGAGCGTAACGCAGTTTCTTGAAGTGTCACCCGGCAAACCAATTTATAAGACGTTGTCACGTCAAAAAAAAATGCCTAAAACCTTACAAATAATAATAAATAATAAAAGGTTTATTGCAGAAACTTGTACAACTTTTACAGTAAATCTTACATAGGGACCTCCTTTTAAGTAAAAGATATACCTGTGCTAGGAGATCCCGCTCTTCAATGACAAATTAGGTAAAGGTAAAAGTAGTGTACAAAAAGAGAACAGAATTTAAACAAAAATTTACAACTAAGGTCTAAAAGTAAACAAGACAAGACTTGAACTTATACTAAATAAAAGAAAAAAAGAAAAATAAACTTAAAGATGTATCCTAAAATAGTGTATGTGAGTATGTGTGTGTGAGAGTGTATGTGCCTGCGAGTGTGTGTATGTGTGTGTGTGTGTATGTGTGTGTGTGCGTGTGTGCATCTCTTTACTTCATATTGACTATGCTTGCAGCAAATTACTTCTGAAATGAGCTACACACAGTCAAATTCGTGCCACACAGGTCATCAAGTCAACTCAAGTTTTGTAAATAGTTTAAAGTGACATTTTTTGTATGATAAAGCATAAATTTTGTACTTTCATACTTCTTGAGTTCCATACTTCTTTTGCCCTAACCGTAAGCAAATCCTACGTATGCCCATGGTAATATTATATAGTCACAGAAATCTATTATATTGAATCAATGGTATCTTTTCTTCTCTTTCCAAGGTCCTGTCTAGTGTCATGCCCTTTATTACCATTAAAGTGGCGTTGACACAGTTTCCAAATTATGTTAGTATGGAAATACCAAAGTGGTCTCATGATGAAGTCTTGACATATCGTAGGTGGAAAATTCATACTTTGATAATATAACAATAATAATCTCAACCAAACTTCACATAATCATCATAATCTCCATTTATTTCGACAACAGGAGTTACAGGTGCTGGTTCACATATTATGCACTATCTTATAAAGAGAAAGGTGTCTGTAGAAGGAAGGTGCTGTGAGGTACAGACCTCTCCGGCTTAGACATAACATTGTATTTTGTGCTAACGTTAATGAAGTGGAAAAATTTCACATTAACATACACAGTTTACTTTGAGATAAAAAAAAGATGAACTTAGTCACTTGCATTGTCTACATAGTTCAATAATCGGCACGACGAAGAAAAAGTGTATCATTAGGAATTACAAACATTAAATTACTATGTACAAACTTACTTTAAGTACTTTAGTTTTAGGCTGACTTTAAGATTATCATCAGGCAGCCTTATTTCACCCACCTCTGAGTATATAACTCCTTTCTTTAGTGATGTGATACTTTGGTCTTCCAATGTCACATCCAGGTCTTCCCCACGATCTTCTGTAGGTCGTCCGCCCATCTGATCTGCCAAAGTTTTTTCTACCAATCTCTCGGCAACCATTCCGTTAGGGCTCTGCTCCACCTGCTATCACCATCCTGCCTGCAATTTTTTCATGGATGAACGATGACATATTTTTCTTTATCGTGTGGTTAGCGCCTACCCTGGTGTCAGAGTTATTATGCCGCCCAAGGGCCTCTGACTTGACTTTACGTGCCGTACCGTCAAGAAATATCTTTCAGGCATGCTGGTTTCCTCACGATGTTTTCCTTCACCGAAGCAAGTGATAATTATACGTCGTGAGCAAAAGACGCGGTACATTTATCCGGAGTGGAACACGAACGAAATAATAAGAGACTTGAGAACTAAAGCTAGACTTCACAAGAAATTTAAATCAAGTAAACTTTGTAGGGATTATATAGAATATTCTAAATGCAGAGTGCTAATTAAAAAATCTATAGAAACTGCTCACAAACTGCATCAACTTAATGAAGATCCATGAAAAGAATAATGGAATTTAGGGGCTGGTCGGTGCGGTTTAAGTCCTCAAAGACGATACTCTAGAAGAAAAAATATATTTTAGGAGTAAAACAATTACCAACGACACGCGAGGACTTCCAGAGGAGAACGTAAGTGACAAACACAATAGAATTCTTAAGAAAGCATGTATCAAGTACAAGTAAATGAGTGCGTATTTAAATGATATGACACAACAGAATAGGGAACGCAATTATAGACTGTTATACATGCATGAAGTGACTGTTCCTATGTGGTAATGCAGATTTTATTTCCGGGTTCGTTCCGTTGAATTTGAATAAATAATCAGGTACTTGATTGACGTCCATTGTAGAACATAAGTGTGGTTCGACTCGAAAGGCCATTTTTTGAGAGACAAAGATCTCAATGCAGAAACAGCACAATGTCATACAGATTAGCAGCCTCGCCGACCACGAGAGTTTGGGTTTAATTACGAGGCCGGGCGTTTATTTTTGGGGCCAGGAATTTCTCAGCTTCCCGGAGTCTGAGGTTTGTGCCATCGGTTGGTAGTAATAGGTCTGCCCCTATCATCATCATGTTCATAGCCCGATTGATTTGAGATCGGAGCATAATTATCTTCCTTTAATATTCAGCACAAATCTTCCTTCTTCAGAACGATATTCATTAATCATTCATTCATTCATTTTAGCTGAAAGACGTCCACTGCTGGACATAGGCCTCCCCCAAGTGTCACCACAGTAACCGGCCCCGTGCTACTCGCATCCAACGGATTCCCGCAACCTTCACCAGGTCATCAGTCCACCTAGCGGGAGGTCTTCCAACGCATCGTCTTCCGGTTCGCGGTCGCCACTCCAGAACTGTCCGGCCCCATCGACCTTCCGTAAAAGTTCTTTTGATTTAATACGTCTTCAACTTGTTGCATTTACTTTATTTTACAATGCTGTTTATTTCCTTGTTCAACAATCATGCATTATCTTATTTTAGAATTTATTTGTATCCTTTTCTTTTTTAAATTCTTGCAAATATCTCTCTCTGAAACACATACACGGAATTAGTGTATGAGTTTATTTTACATAGAGTATACTCATCTGTTAATGCAAAATTGAATAAATTGCCTAATTATCACCATTTCATTAATTATACACCAGCTTACAAGCAGCGTTGCAATCTTATTTCACGCATGTTAACTCAATAAATAATTGAAACACAGGGATACTGTACTAGCCCAGTTTAGTTTAGTGCATTAGTCTCAATAATGTTAATATTAAGAGAAAGAGCGAGATACCCCCAGGGCCCCAATACAGTTATTATCAATTACCTACTGGGGATGTCTCATTTATATAATCCATGTAACTGTTTGGGACAACAACAACAACAGCCCATAACGTCCACTGCTGGACTATGTCCAGCAGTGGAGCCTCTCCCATTATGGGAGGAATTTGCCGTTATCTCCACGCTTGGCAGGCGGATTAGAGATCGCAGTGATGACAGACTAACAGAAAACGCTGCTGCCCATTCTCTGGTCTACGGAGGCGCAAGGTGTTCTGCCTCAAACATTAGTCGCCTTATACGACACCCGTGAGTGTAATGAGTTGGTTCTGTTCTACTCTGCCGGATACCATACGGCTAAACTGTTTGGGACAAATAAACATTTTTCATTTCATTTTCAGTTTAACCTTTCCAAACCTGTGTTCCAAACAGACAGACAGTTAGAGTTCACACAGCAACACAGCAGGCTCTGCGAACAATAAGGCTCTGCAAATAAGTGGTTAGTTTCCACCTACCACTCTCTCTTATTTTGAGTCCCGTAACACATTTGTCATGCATCAAAAACACGAGGCTTTTTCTTCATAAAATAGTCATCGTCTTCCTGTTGTTGTTACTTGGGGTTCGCGCAACACGTTTTTGTTCTTCCGTTCTCCTGTGTCAATCGTCACGCTATCATTTACTCCTTTTTCTTTCATATTCCTCACACAATCCATCCATCGTTTTCTTGGTCTTAGGTACTCTCTCTCTCTCTCTCTCTCCATCCATCAAAATTCAGACAATGGTACTTAAACTTATTCGGGTCAGAGCCCATTCGTCCCCTAAGATTCGCACCCTGTGCCTACTCGTACCCTGGAACTTTTGAGGGGCCCATTCGTACCCTGAAGAATATTTATTTTTATTGATTCTTCTAATATAAGTACATGTATATGTGTATACTGCAGCTTGGTAGTCCTGGTACAGTCGCGCAGAAAAGGGTAAAATAAAAAATATAGTAATTCGGTAGATATCATGTTTATTTCAAATAAGATTAAGTTTAATAAAATGCCTCTAGGCTCTAGGCATTAAGTCAGTCTTCAAAATAATTAATCAACTTTTGGTTTCTTGTACATTTGTAAATATTTAGCAAAATAATATATGATAACTATAATATCTTTATGCAGTAAAATAAAACTGTGTAACTATTTACATAAAATCCCAGTAATAACTGAATTTTAGATTAATTTACATCCAGTGTACAAACAAATAACCAAATATCAATACCAATATAACAAAAATAACAATTAATTGTTAGTACTTTGTACAGTCAAAGAGATCTACAAAATAATGCAATATCACAATAACTTTGTATAAAAGTAATATAAAAAAGTAAAATCAGTCTTTATCAACTATGTAAAACCAACATTTTTACTAACTACAAATACACATGCAAAATCACAATGTCCTAGAAACTAACAAAATACAACTCTTTTACAAAATCAGCCTTGATTGGCCATCATATAAATCAACATTAAATATAAAATATACAAAAAAATAGTCACAACACATATATAGTCAGTCAGAACACATATCAACAGTAAATAATCACTTCTTATTTTTTTGTTTAATTACCAACTACATACATGCAAAATCATAATAACTTAAATCTAAAAAAATATAACAGTACAAAAAAAAAAACTAAAATCACAGTAATTATTGAAGACTAGATAAATTAACATATTTTTTTTTTATATTAACCAACTACATGCAAAATCGTAATAACTTACATCTAATAAACTATAACTAGAAGTACCTACATAAAAATTGGCTATAATCACCGTATTTTTTGTATATTTACCAACTACATGCAAAATCATAATAACTTAAATCTAACAAACTATAACTACAATAACAAAAAATGACTAAAATCACAATAATTATTGAAGATTAAACAAATCAACATTATTTTAGTATAAAACTAATCTTATATATTTTTTTTTATTTTAAATTTTTAAAAATCTATAATAAATAGTGAAGTATAAATTCTATAATTCTGTGAATTACCATGAATAATAATACTAATCATATTCCAGGATTCAAATGAGATAATTCGATTCAATTATGTTAAAAATAATATTATTATAATATTAACAGTATTGTTTATTTCGTTAGGCGAACTTCATTTAATAAAAGACCAAAGACACATTGAACAGTCTCGTATTCGCAGTCACTTTCAAGAACCAATATGTCACCGAGGCTGCCATAACATACAAACAAAACACCTTATCTATTTTATAACCCGTTTTTTTAACAAGCCATTCGTGAGACGAGAGACAATATTACATCGTAAGCCTATCGTCAGGTTATATTATTATCATGACGGATAATCATTGATCATAGCTCTTTTTTCAATGATTTGTTATGATTTATTAAATTAATTCCGTTAATAAACTGTTCACAAGTGTACTAAGTTAACCGTTTCTTATGTAAAATATAGCTAATTTTATCTCAGGGGACCAATAGGCACCTGAATAGGTGCCGAATCTTTAACTTATATTGTATATATATTAGAGGAGACGAATGGGTACCTTAAAAAGAATATTTTTTGTTAAAATATTAATTGGTCCCCTACCAGGAGACCAATGGGCACCTATATAGGGGCCGAATCCACAACTTTTATGCTGGGGGACGAATTTTAGGGTACGAATGGGCTCTGACCCACTTATTCCGTCACCGCGCTCATCTTCACTTCGCTCGTCTACGTTTCACGCATCTCTGTTTTACTCCTCTTTACTTCTCTCATCTCTACTTCGCTCATCTTTGCTGTAATAACAACGCAGTTTTAAAATACATTGTGTTTCAATCAATAGCTGTTAGGAAGTATTGTCTTGTTACATAGGTTACCAACATCGAATGTCAAGTTTTGTAATAGTTTCGTGATTTCGTTAGCTGTATTAACAAACGCTTTCAAGGGACCCCCCACATCGTGAAGCTGACTGTACATACATCATCATCTGCCTAGCCTTTTCCCAAGTTTCACGTTTTCGATTTCACTTTGTTATAATATTCAATTTATCGAGTACCGACTAATGCTTTTAATCTGTGAATTTTTCTTACGGTTAGGAATAATACCAATAGCAGTAGAGAGTAGAGTGTTTGCTATCAAGAACCTTGTTTATAATAGATTCCTGTAAGTTCTAGACAATTTGATAACCAAAAAATAACAGTTTTTGAAATTAGTTTATCATACCTAAGATTAGAGAAGGGTACTAGCCAAAAATAAGTGTCTAACTTAGTATCTACATATTATTATTTTTGTAATCTCTGCGCGCCTACACCTAATATTATAGCAAAACGCATGACAAGACTTGCTCAGCTCTCAATTCCGATTTAAATACATGAAATACATGATACATTTACATGAACATATTCAATTCAATTCAATTCCTTTATTTCAATCAACAGTTAGATCATATAATAGCAGTACATTAAATAAGGGTGAGTTATTTTACAATGAACTTATTAATGTGTGTAGCGAGGAGAGTTGGTCATGTATAGAGTAGAAATGTTAGGGAGGTACGCGACACCAATTATGCTTGCTGAAAACCCTCTGGGTTCCCTTACCATTACTCTTAATGAGTTTTAAAGCCTGATATAAAACTACGATATTGTGGCAAGAACACAACTTGTTGCTTTATTTTTTGTAAGTTTTTCTAAACAAATTTAGCTACAGAGATCATTTAATTGTGAGTACCTAATTTTGATCACTACTATCCCAAAAAAACAACAAAAATATTAAACCCGAGGCTGGGTTCACTACATTAACCATTGTTGTATGCTTAATGTGGTGACAATAGCAAGAAAATGAAATAATCATAAAACATTAATGTTCATTATCTGTCCCTCTTTTCTATTTTACGATATTAATTAAAATCTTGATTATATGATAATTATTAAATATTTTTTATATATGAGTTATTATTTTGACATTTATGATTATTTCTAATTTATTGATTATAATTTGCTGACTGTCAATTTAATGTTTTAAGTGTAATAAGTGTGTTGTGTTTTGTTTTATTTTTATTTATTTTTCTAATAATTTTTATTTAATGTACTGCTATTATATGATCTAACTGTTGATTGAAATAAAGGAATTGAATTGAATTGAATATGTTCATGTAAATGTATCATGTATTTCATGTATTTAAATCGGAAATGAGAGCTGAGCAAGTCTTGTCATGCGTTTTGCTATAATATTAGGTGTAGGCGCGCAGAGATTACAAAAATAATAATATGTAGATACTAAGTTAGACACTTATTTTTGGCTAGTACCCTTCTCTAATCTTAGGTATGATAAACTAATTTCAAAAACTGTTATTTTTTGGTTATCAAATTGTCTAGAACTTACAGGAATCTAATATAAACAAGGTTCTTGATAGCAAACACTCTACTCTCTACTGCTATTGGTATTATTCCTAACCGTAAGAAAAATTCACAGATTAAAAGCATTAGTCGGTACTCGATAAATTGAATATTATAACAAAGTGAAATCGAAAACGTGAAACTTGGGAAAAGGCTAGGCAGATGATGATGTATGTACAGTCAGCTTCACGATGTGGGGGGTCCCTTGAAAGCGTTTGTTAATACAGCTAACGAAATCACGAAACTATTACAAAACTTGACATTCGATGTTGGTAACCTATGTAACAAGACAATACTTCCTAACAGCTATTGATTGAAACACAATGTATTTCAAGACCGCGTTGTTATTACAGCAAAGATGAGCGAAGTAGAGATGAGAGAAGTAAACATGAGTAAAACAGAGATGCGTGAAACGTGGGCGAGCGAAGTGAAGATGAGCGCGGTGACGGAATAAGTTTAAGTACCATTGTCTGAATTTTGATGGATGGAGAGAGAGAGAGAGTAAGACCAAGGAAACAATGGATGGATTGTGTGAGGAATATGAAAGAAAAAGGAGTAAATGATAGCGTCACGGTTGATAGAGGAGAATGGAAGAAAAAAAACGTATTGCGCCGACCACAAGTAACATGGGACAACAACAGGAAGATGATGACTATTTTATGAAGAAAAAGCCTCGTGTTTTTGATGCATGACGAATGTATTACGGGACTCAAAATAAGAGAGAGTGCAATGGTTAGTGGAAACTAAACAATTATTCGCAGAGCCATCACTTATTGTTTGCAGAGCCTGCTGTGTTGCTGTGTGAGCACCAACTGTCTGTTTGTTATGAACCTAGGTTTGGAAATAGGTTAAACTGGGCTAGTACAGCATCTCTGTGTTTCAATCGTTTATTGAGTTAACGTGCGTGAAATAAGATTGAACGCTGCTTGTAAGCTGGTGTATAATTAATGAAATGGCGATAATTAGGCAATTTATTCAATTTTGCATTAACAGATGAGTATACTCTATGTAAAATAAACTCATACACTAATTCCGTGTATGTGTTTCAGAGAGATATATTTGCAAGAATTTAAAAAAGAAAAGGATACAAATAAATTCTAAAATAAGATAATGCATGATTGTTGAACAAGGAAATAAACAGCATTGTAAAATATAAAAAATAAAGCAAATGCAACAAGTTGAAGACGTATTAAATCAAAAGAACTTTTACTTTTCACTAAAATCATCTTCAATGTGCTCGTGGCTAAATAATAACAGCCGCTCGGGACGATCACTAGGTTAAGCCGTGCTTACCTAGGTTGGTCCGTGGATGGGTGAGCACCCATTACATACCGAGTTTCCTCCGTACCTCGGAAAGCACGTTAAGCCGTTGGTCCCGGCTGCCATTTGTAAATCTTTGACACGTTTCGTTACAGGTAGTCAGTGACCCGGAAGTCTGACAAACAGTCTTACCAAGGGGTATCGTATTACCCAGTACTAAGTGGATTGTGGAGGTCAGATAGGCAGTCGCTCCATGTAAAATACTGCTACTCAGCTGGAAGCCGACCCCACCATTGTTGAGAAAAGGCTAGGCAGATCATTACACTCATCTTCAATGTTAACACATCCTAAATGCCAAGTCAAAAGATTTTTGTAGGCATATCACCATGAATACTGTGACTAAACCAATTGGTAAACGCTTGCGCTACCTACGCTTTTAAACACGGTTACGCACGGAAACAAAAGGTTCCGTGCTTAGTTTTGAAGACCAATTATGGAGATGTATAAGTTGGTAAATGACATCTTTGTATTTTTTGTCAAAGATTTTTATCACAAATAAGTTTGAGGAAGTCAGGAGGTACCCTGATTCCTCATTTTAAATATGGGAATTCAAGAGTTTTGTTCTTTTTATTGTTTTGAAACAAAAAATACCACTTTATACGAGGTACGCACCCTGCGTACCTCGTATAAAGTGGTATTAAAAATATTTTACGCACCAGTTTAGTTTTCATTTAAATGACGTTTGTTTTTGAAAGGATTTATGAACTTTTTGTATTATAGTAGGGCATAAACATTTTAAAGCAGTGATAGCCTAGTGGTGTGTCCGTCGGACTGCCAAGTCATAGGTCTCGAGTTCGAACCCAAGGCACGCAACTCTGATTTTTCGGATTCATGTGCGTATTGTATAATTATCACTTGCTTCGGTGAAGGAAAACATCGTGAGGAAACCAGCATGCCTGAGAGATATTTCTCGACGGCATGTTAAGCTAAGTCAGAGGCCCATAGGCGCCATAAAAACTCTGATACCAGGTTAGGCACTAACCACACTATAAAGGAAAGGAACATTTTAACAATGGGGATGAAATAATTACTTCTTAGCGTATCGATGGCAAAAACTTCAAGTTTTGGCCAAAACTCAGCCACGCGAACCCCGCTCACCGATGCAGAAAATATGTCATCACAGGCGCAGGTGATAATTCATGTGAAGCAAGATTGAAGGTGCCATTGTCTGTGGTTAGACGCCACATACGCACTTGAGGTCTGAACCGTCCATGAATTACTAAAAAAACCTACTACAACTAACTACAATTGAAACTGTTAAAATCGTTACTTACTATGTTTTCTTTGACTGATCACTAGCAACACTTTAACTGAACCATCGATATTATTATTTGTGAATTTCAGAATCCTCTTCCAATAAAACTTCGGAAACTTGTTAACATATCATAATATGCCAATAGAGAAACAAAATGAAGAAATCATTCATGTCACGGTCGGACGGAAATAAAATAATGCATTATTAATTCAAGTAAAGTCTGATTTATTTTAGATAGAAAGTTTAGAGAGACTAACAGGAAAGTTGTGCAAATGTCAGATCTGTTGCGCCAAACTAAAGTTCTAGGTAATCATCGGGTTAGCGCAATCTAATTTGATAATATTACCTCAGATAGCTATGGAACGAGACATGTTATGCATCTCCCTCTACGACGGGTGGAAAACACTGAAATACGGAGACGAACGAGACTGACGGACATAGCAGAAGCGATAGCAAATAAAAAGTGGAAGTGGGTGGGCTATTATAAAGGCATTCCTTAAAGGCATTCCTTCCTAGAACATACTTTCTTCTATTTTTCTATTTTTACCAGTTTTCTGCCGAGTAAGTTCCGTATCCAAAAACAGACTCTTTGGCAGTTTTTACCAGACTGCCAAGGAAGAGTTATTCTTCGGACACACCTTAAACCTTCACCAACCCTATGGCAAGGAATGAGTGTGTCCATAACTGAATTCCATGCTCAATATATTCTTGCTTGAGCAACTGCGCTCAGTATTCCGTGAGAGTCACCGATTTAGATGCCTGAGATAATTCGGACGTAAGGATAGTGCCTTACTCGCTTTTGCTACTTGGACCAGTTTCCTCATCCGTGTCTCAATGTGTGTGCGCGTACTACCTAGTTCATGTACTTTTATGGTATATACTGCTTATATGGATACTGGTTATCAGGCTACGTAAAAAAACTTCAGACTTATAATTTTAAATATTTTGCAGTTTCTTGATGCCGTCTAGTTATTTTCTTGATAATGACACATTTTTACATATTTCATTATTATGTTAGGTCTGTATTTATTTTTTTATTATTAGTCAATGATGTACATCTTGCAACAAGACAATAGCAGTCTTCCTTTTTCATGTCGGCAGATACCAATTCGCAAGTAAAGTAAACTAGCCTTTTACCAACTATGTTGGGGTTGGCTTCCAATCTAACCGGATGCAGCTGAATCGCAAGTAAAGTAGTCTAATAAAACTAATTAGTAGTAGTGTTAGAGAAGGAATATAAATATTCTAAATCACCTCTATGTATTTCTACAGCTAAGCGTGAAAGAAGAAAGTAAAAAGATAACAACGAAAAATAGTTTCATTCTTCACAAATAAAAAAAACATTAATAAAAAATACATTCCAAAGTTTTTTTTTTTGTATTTGGGAGTTGACCTAGTGATACGCGATTGTTGTAACTGAACGCCACACTACGGCCGCGAGAGGGCATTACGAGTCACAAATAAAGCTAATAATCTTAATTTAATGCTGGGAAAGCTAAGACAAAGTGTTGATAATGCATTTGGTATCTTCGAAGTGCTGTACCTCTCATGATAATGATAAGGCATTATTTTAACCGTCGTCGTTTTAATTATACAAAACGTAAAATGTTTTCTACGCCGTTTGGGATCTGGCATGTCCCATTTCTGGCAAATGCAATAGTTACATTCATAACATAACATAACATCACGCCTATAATCCCCTAAGGGTTAGGCAGAGGTGTTTCTAATAGTACAACCACATTTCACCAGGTCCTACATATCAGGGGGTGAGCCTATTACCATCAACCAGGCGCAAATCCAGACTCCGTAGCTGCTACTGAAAAATTCCTGATGGGACTTGTTACATTGATAGAAATTACACTCACTTTTAATTACAGAATCATTGATGAACAAACCTAAAGTTGACATAAACGTACCTTGACCGACCATTGTCAAATTGGTCAGAAACGTTACGACAATTTTATTACGTTTTTTGTTTGTACGTGTTATTAACGGAGTTTTTAGTTTCAACACCTGATGACAATTGTTTTCGTTGATGAATCAATATCTCCGAAATGATTGAGATTGTGTTCTTGGTACAGAAATCAATCTCTTTAAATGACTAACCATTATTGAACTGACGAAAGATTACTAATTATTTTTTTATAAGTTGGGTTCTAAATTTCTTTGTGTCTTTTTTTCCAGATTCGTAAGCTTGCATTTGGAAAAAAATAATTACGCGGAATAAGATCGAAGAGATCGCGGATTTCCTCCTATAACATACAGGATCTTTCTAGTTTAGGAGTCGGGACTCATATTTTGTATTGACAGTACTGTACCTAGTCATCTCTCGTACACAACTTCTGTTTGCTAATTTTTCTGTACCCTAGTGACTGTTGTGTACTTTAATATGTGTCAAACTTGTATTTTCCTAATAATGACTATTATTATTGTTATAATAATCATAGAACATTTATGATGGATGGATTGTGTGAGGAATAATAAAAGAAAAAGAGTAAATGATGCCTTGACGTCTGACACTCAGAATGGAAGAAGAAAACGTGTTGCATCATCATCATCATCATTTCAGCCGAAAGACGTCCACTACTGGACATGGGCCTCCCCCAAAGGGGGGTATTTGCCATAATCGCCACGCTTGGCAGGCGGGTTGGCGATCGCAGTGCGGTTGTTACAAAAGCACAGAGAACGCTGCTGCCCATTCTCTGGTAAGTCCCTTAGTTGCCTCTTACGACACCCACGGGAAGATATGGGATGGTGCTATTCTTTACATCCGACACCATACAGAACAAAGAAACGTGTTGCGCCGACGCCAAATAGAGTGGGACATACAGCAAAAAGATGATGATGATGAATCACAAAACATTGATTTTTCATTTGGTTTGTCTGGCCGATCCCAACATAATTGGGAAAGGCATAGGTGTGATGATCTCGAACCTAATAAGACAGAAAACAGTGCAAAGAGGGGTGCTTGTTAGCTATATGATTTTTATACGCATGTGTCTTGGAGATATGCACATAAATGCGCGACCGGCGATATCAACGACGCAGCTCTATGTGTCCCGGCTACATCACACCACGAAGGTTGAGGAGATCGTGGAGTATAGTCCGAGCGAAGACCACCTGGACCTTGAGTGTCGAGAAGTTGGAGTCGCGCCACAACACGAATTTTTAGTCGTTCGTGCTGCGAGTTCCGACTCATCATATTGAGACCTTCCTCAAGGAAGAGTCTTGGCCGAACGGTGTCAGGCCGTGGACGGCTACGCGACACCACGCAGCGCAACATGACGCCGTCTCTTCGTGTTCGATAGTTTAGTTAGATTTTTGTGGTTTCTATAAATATGTATGTTAGTCTGTAAGGTATATATGTGATATGGGTCTTTTGTTACCTAAATTAAATGATATATTATTATTATTAAATCTTAAAATTGTTTTCTTAGTTTGTTCAATACAAGAAAGAAATCAAAGCAATTTTTTCACAGATGCTTATCATTCAAGAACAAAGAACAAAGATTGACACCAAATCTCCACCTTTTCCACGTCCGAAACTTTTATGAACAAACACGTTTACAACCATCTGACACCACATGACATGCTTTGAAGGCTGAAGGCCATACAACCATACAACTCAAGGTCGCATAACCGCTGATTCGAACTTCTTAGTAATGACCCACAGTGCGAGGCATAACGGTTTATAAATGACTTATGTAGTTGCGGTAGGTACGAGTACGTAACCGATGTAAGAACTTTAAAGAGTGATACGGTAAACCGGTGGTGGATGGTTCAAATCCTGTTCTGGTTTTCAAAACACTTGATCATCATCATCAGCATCATATCAGCTGATGAGGATTCTTATAGGTGGCTACGCCGCGCGCCGCCCACGTCCTATGGATTCCACATTCAACGGAAATCTTTACGACTTCGAATGTGACTTAGTAGGTGCCTACCGGGGTAATGTAGTGCTCACTGCTTGTAGCGTTTTTGCTGAACATTGAATAAGAGGTTGGTGCTACATTGTCTGCCTGTAGATTCTAGCTTACGCAGTTACCTCCGCTCTTTTGCGTCTTTAACCTTCAATTTTACGATTAATTAGTCTGATCCATCTTCTTCTGGGTCTTCTACTTGGCGCGATATTGTATTTCTCGCAAATTCATCCATCCTGCCATCTGCTACTTGGTTGGCCCCAACACTGTCTCAGGGTTCCAATTTAGTGATATACGCGGCTACAGCATCCGGTATATAAAACCTTCATTCAACGAAACATATATTTCGAAATTTGTCAACTTAATTTATGGTGAATTCCTCGATGGCAATGAAATGGTTTTTTTTTATAACATGAGACTTGGCGGCTTATATCAATAGCTCTTAGAATTTGTCAATACTATATGACTTGCAAGTTGTCGTCGCTTATACTCGACAGACCAAGGTAACTATCACAGTCGGAAGAGAAGGCCATGCTACCGCTAATTCAACTCATCTCAGTAATGACCTACTTACTCCTGAGTATTTCGGAGATGACGATGTACTTCAATGAGATGCGTGTAAATATTGGAACGAAGCACTTTTGTGTGAATGGAGTTTTAAATGCAGTGCAAATGATCAGGCGAGTTGAATGTTATTATTGTAAGCTTGCGTCAGTTTTTGCAAATGGATTATTTATGAATGCTATGCGATAACGTTAGTTTCAGTATTAGCAGAAATATATTCCACGTAATTCACTCTATTCATCTCTTTCAAGTTTCATTACTTGAAAAATAAGGCTGGTGCCTACTCAGTTAAATGAGAATAGGTGTTTTTTTGGTGCTGCTCTTTTTGAACTCATAAGGAAAGTCTGAATCTGTTTACTAGGTAATGCAGTTAGAACAGAATCTAACAAGACCAAACGAGTTGAAAATTAAGTTTTAATTCATTCTGTTACGTTGCATACGCATCTTTTGATAATGTCTGAAACTGTTCCAATTAAGGATCACTACATTACGCAAAGCAGTACACCTAGGCTAGTGGAGTGACCGTCGGACTGACAACGACCTCAAGACACCTCTGATTTATGTGCGTATTGTCACTTGCTTCGGTGAAAGAAAACATCGTGAGGAAACTATTACAACAGGCCTGAGAGATATTTCTCGACGGCATTTAAAGAAGTTAGAGGCCCATGGGCGACATAAAATCTCTGACACCAAGTTAAACACTCATCATCTGCCTAGCCTATTCCCAAGTTTTTATTGGGGTCGGATTCCAGTCTAACCGGATGCAGCTGAGTACCAGTATTTTACATGGAGCGACTGCCTATCTGACCTCTGCAACAAAGTCAGTACTGGGTAAAACAATACCCCTTGGTAAGACTGGTTGTCAGACTTTTCGGGCCACTGACTGACGACTGTCAAAGATCACAAATGACAGCCGGGGCCAACGGCTTAACGTGCTTTCCGAGGCACGGAGGAAACTCGGTATGTAATGGGTGGTCACCCATCCACAGACCAACCTAGGCAAGCACGGCTTAACCTTAAGATCAACCCGAGCGGCTGTTATTATTTAGCCACGAGCTCCTCCAGCAGGTTAAACAGGTTAAACACTAACGACACGAAAAAGAAAGAATCAATCATGTGCGTATTTTGAATGCTCTAGTGAAAATGGAGCCACCAAGTATATTGGCAAAGACGTGTAGGTAAAACACAAGGGATTATTTGCCTGTCACAGCACAAATAAAATCGTTAGCCTCAACAAAATTGTATTACTGGAAAGACTAAGAGAAAAACCATGAAGGGACTGTAAGTGCAAGTGTAACGAATGGCAAACAATGATTTAGCAAGAGTGCAGAGATATCACAATAAATTGCATTGGACAGTTTCATCATGGGTGCTCTGACTTGCGATATGGTGTGCACGTCTTACAAAATCATTTCTTTGTACAGTTTATATTATGTGTCAGACTTTAAAGGCTTACTGGATATACAGATTACAGATGCAACAATGAATGGTGTGACTAATTTTGACGAGAATACCATGGTTATAATGCTTGAGGGCAGGGCAATCAGTTAGTAGAAGGCTGATGGCCTATAGGAGTTTTGTGGCAGGCTAAGCTACGATTGCCACAAGTGGTTGGGTGGGTCCTCAAGACCCTTCTCTGCAGCGGACAGATAGGTCCTCAGTTGAAGATATGGTCGAAAAGCCTTAATAATGACAACCCAATCACTCAATCAATGGACAGATACCGGACACTAGATCCCGACAGATACATACACACATCAAAAAAAGTTTGTGATCACTAGCATAAGCTGATAATATAATTATTTAAATTGAACTTTATCAAGAAAAAAACTTTGTTGTGTCTTTTCTTTAAATAGAAATACCCTGTTTGAAATTAAAAAATAAAGCTATTTTTTATCTACACTTCTACACTAATATTATAAAGAGAAAAGATTTGTATTTTTGTGTGTATGTTTGTAATGAATAAACTCAAAAACTCCTGCGCCGATTTAAAAAAAAATTTCAACATTAGAAAGCTACATTCACTCTGAGTAACATAGGCTATATTTTATCCCCGTACTACCACGGAAACGGGAATTACGCGGGTGAAACCGCGTGACGTCCCCTAGTTATTTTTATAAAAACGTAACAAAAAGATTTCGAATTTTCAAAGTGATCACAAACTTTTTTTTATGTATGTACTTCAGAGCATTATCTGTCCGTGTCGTCTTCCTTGACCTGATCATATATTGTTACCCGACTACTTTACAATGTGTTTTTATCTGTAGTTGTATGCATGTTCCACTTTCACAGCTTTTTAGTGCAGTTTTCTAGGATAGCCAGTAACATCTTCGTGGAATTTTCGCTGATAACATGATCTGCATATTCTTCTACTCATATATCGCTATGTTCATACACGTTTATCTCCGAAACCACCAAACCGATTTTAATAAAATTTTGTGAATGTGTATAGTTGGTTCCACTTAGAAGATAGGGAACTTCGTACCGCCGAACAGTCGATCCTTTTTTTTTCTTGCAATTTTTAAAATTTTTCTCTCAGTCAAACCCATTCTCGTACTTCCAGGAAAAATATAAAAAACCGGCCAAGTGCGAGTCGGACTCGCACACGAAGGGTTCCGTACCATTGACTATATTTAGTATTTGTTGTTATAGCGGCAACAGAAATACATCATCTGTGAAAATTTCAACTGTCTAGCTGTCACGGTTCATGAGATACAGCCTGGTGACAGACAGACGGACAGACGGACAGACGGACAGACAGGGAAGTCTTAGTAATAGGGTTCCATTTTTACCCTTTGGGTACGGAACCCTAAAAAGAATTAGCGAAATCGCTTCAGCTGCTCTCGAGATTTGCGCTTAGCAACACATTCAGCGATTCATTTTTTATAATAAAGAAGATTTATGATTACTGGTTACACAGAATATGCACAAATTCGGGTTAATCACAGTTTCTGATTCTGACTTGATCATAACACTAATCAATATCGAGAAGCTATGGACGGATACACAGAGGTTATGACACAGTAGCCGCGGTGCTCGTAACAGTAACGAATTGGTTTTAAATGCTGCATTAGTTCTATCATAGTCTTCGGTTAGTGTTAAGTAAAAAATGCTTCTGGCTTACATAACTTGATTAAAACCAATATAATCATAGGATATTAAAATGATTAATGTCTTCTAGAAATAAGTTTGACATGTAGATTCGAGGACAAGACCTGGTTCCTAAAAAGAATTTGCGAGAAGTCTTTGCCCAGCTATGGGACAGCTTTAGGGACTCTTTCCTTTTGGTGTCGATGGTGCTGTTCAATTTTATTGAACCAATATACTTTGCGACTGCTACAACACCATTGGTGGCAGCGCAGAGATTTGAACCATCATCATCATCAGCCTATAATGTGCCCACTGCTGGGACACGGCCTCCTCTCAATGAGAGAGAATGGGCTATAATCCACCACGCGGGCCCAGTGCGGGTTGGTAGATGTCACATGTCTTCGAATTTTTGGTTCTAGGACATGCCGGTTTTCTCACGATGTTTTCCTTCACCGTTTTGAGAGCAGTGGTGATGATATAAATTACACAAAGTTATGCGCCTGTTCGAACCCACGACTTGGGTGGCCACCCAATGCTGAAAATAGATCTCTTCCGAATCTGCACCGCTGCTCTCGAAGAGATTTGAATACTTAAAATAAATGCAACAACAACGCTTTTCAAGCAATCTACTTTCAGCTAGTTGAAAAAAAAAGCAATTCGTAAAGAAAACACACCTCGGCATGAATAAATATTACGACAACGCTAAAATATTTACTAAAAAACCCAGTCATTATTATTAGCAAATCACATAGCAATGTCAAAGTTTTCTGCCTAGTAGCCAGGCCTATGATTTTTTATAAATGCAAAACGCAAATTTTGTAGTAGGTGAAGGAAATCAGGAACTCCATCTATACTTAGGTGTGAACCATCTCAAAATTTAGATAGGCTTAACGATATAACAATTAATTATGAGAAACAATCATTGTATAGCTTGTGACGCCCAACGGTGCAGGTTCCGCGTCGTAGATTACGGTTCAATGCCTTGCAGTTAGGAGCCCTGACTCCCAGCAGTGGGAACAATATAGGCTGTTAATCTTTTGCCAAGTTATATGACAAATTAAGAGATTACTATCAAAGGAAAACTTCCTGAATAAAGTTCAATTTTCATTTTAGCAACCACTAGCTTATGCCCACGGCTTCGGCCGCGTGGAGTTCAGTTATAGCCCCACGAAAGCATAAGTCAATTCAGCGATGTTGGCGCAGTGGCTGAGCGATTATCTGCTGTGCTACGTGTCGTAGGTTTGATCCCCGCACGGAACAAATATTCGTATAACCTACTGGTAGTTGTTCCGGGCCTCGCTGTGAATTTTAATGTTTGTAAAAGCACCTACGATACAGGAGAAATTCCTAGTGCAGGGCAACATTATAACGAACTATTAAAAGTTATTACAGAAATACAAAACCATTTGAAAGCTACAGTCACCTGTTTAGATCATTAGGACGCAGGGGGATCATCCTAGAAAATGTGACCACCCTAAAACCATACAATACTGTGAGATATCATGTTTTGCCACATGACCTTGACAGGATAAAAAAATAAAAAATAGCGTTTCACGACCTATAACAGCGCCTGTACCCACCCTAAAAAAATCACCCAAATCCAACCCCAACTTTCTAACACGAAAAATAGAAAAAAATAGAAACATGTTCTAACACAATCCCTTGGCTACAATCACTAGTTAAGACATAGCCGGGGTTGTGAAACACGCCGGTCGAGGCGTTCAGACTCTCAGTAGTGAACGAGCCACGGTAACATTTGTGCAACTCCTGCGCACGCGACCTTCGCAACGGCCTTGGGTGAGTGGCGCAATTGAACTTGACCTTGGATAATTTTATTTTTTAATGATGGATTGACGGTTATTTTCGAAAGGCCATGACTTTTAATTTGGTGTTTTTGAGTGTTTGATTATTTTGTTTGTTTTAAAGGATTTTGGAGTGTGTTTCTAATGTAATTTAGAAATGGGGTAACTTAGAACTATATATTATCGTTTTAAATATTTTTTTATTTTTATTGAACCATGTCTGTGGAAGTATCCACAGTAGGGTTAAAATAACCCTATATTGAAAGGACATTCTGTTTAATGAATTATTTATTTTAGTATAGTTTAGTTTCACGTATGAAATGATATTCATCATGGTCATGCGTCGATTTTCGTACTTAATTACTACATTCTTGGGGTAGGTCGGCGTTTAATAATTCATAATATTAGAATTTTTACTTTCGCTTTTTACCTTGGGGTTTTCGTTGTTGCTGATTCCTCGGTTTCCACTAATGAAATGCATCAGAGAAATATTAACCCGCCAAGCAATTGCTTACTATCCGCCCATATACATATAAAAGAGCTTCACAGTTTTAACGGCTATATTTATGGCCGTTTCGAGTACATTTTTCTTACGTACCGTCATCGCGTCTTACGACATTTTTCGAGTTAATGGAAGGTGTAAATAGACCCTTAACGTAGCAGAAAGGCACTTATTCATTCTCTTCGTCACAGCGATCATTTTTTTGTTCTAGACCATATCTGGGAACCTTCTAGTTTCGGAGATATTGGGGGCCAAAATTTCAACCTATTCACAAGTTTTTAATAATAAAACTTTACTTTAAATAACTCCATAAACCGTTTACTACTCAATGCATCCATCACGACAATGTGTTGAACGCGTTACATTGAGTCATACCGTAAAATGTGATATTTCACCCCAAAAAAAAAAGTAGTTTCCCAGCAATAATTTTTGCGCAGAGTTACTCATTTTGATGTACAGAATGCTTCGTGAAGGGCCTTTTTACGCCCTGTATACCTACGCCTATATAAATATTGAGATTTTATTCGCGTTAGTGATGTTTTGCAACAGTTCGGATGTGAGGCCTTTTTAACTGAAAATTCATTTCCTATTCTCATCGTGTTATTTCATTTTATATAAATCGTTTTAGTCATGATAAAAAAATAACTAACTACTAAGATTAATGTCAGAATAATCGGTCGATTAATCAAAACGTACAATGTTGTTTTATAGTATCAACATCATAAAACACAATTATATTTTATGTTTGTATTAGTTATGTGAATAATGTTTTTTTACATAACAATGTTTCATAATGGTTTTATATTAATTTAAATCAGGATAACGATAGGTTGTATATATTCTATAATTACAAAAAATACCGACTGTTATAATTACCTTTTTAAACATAGTAAAGGTGTTAAAAATATCTCTATATTCTTAAAGAATGTTCTTTTACACAAATATAAATGTTATGCACTCGAAGACGTATCATCATATCATGCGATGGAGAGGTCAAGGTAGGGCAGACTACGTGGTAGGTCCACAGTCAGACGTTTAACAGTAAAACAAAAAGAAAGACTGACTTTTTGAGAAAATATGGTGAGTTTTCAGTTGGAAAATGTTACTTTCAACGAACAATATTGTTTCTAACAAATTATTCTATGGGTTGTTTTGGTATTAATTTCGTAAAAAACTTTGTAGGATAGTACATCTATACTAATATTATAAAGAGGTAACATTTGTTTGTAAGTTTGTATGTAGGGGATAATCTCCGGAAGTAATGAACCAATTTTAAAAATTGTTTCACTGGTAGAAAGCTACATTATTCGTGAGTGCTATAGGCTATATTTTATTTCTGTACTCCAACGGGAACGGGAACTACGCGCGTGAAACCGCGGGACGTCAGCTAGTTTACAATATGGAGATACAATGTTATCAGTTTCATTTTTAGGGTTTCATACCCAAAAGGTAAAAACGGAACCCTATTACTAAGACTTCGCTGTCTGTCCGTCTGTCCGTCCGTCTGTCCGTCTGTCTGTCACCAGGCTGTATCTCATGAACCGTGACAGCTAGACAGTTGAAATTTTCACAGATGATGTATTTCTGTTGCCGCTATACATGTATCTATCTATCTATGTAAATACCAAAAACAGAATAAAATTAATATTTAAGGGGGGCTCCCATACAACAAACGTGATTTTTTTGCCGTTTTGTCTAATGTATAGATAATGGTACGGAACCCTTCGTGCGCGAGTCCGACTCGCACTTGGCCGGTTTTTTAATTATTCAAAGAAAGTTTTGGTGTTTTTACTATTTAAGTACGATATCTCGATGTGTCTTCCAAACACTTTTTTTTATGTAGTTCAGACTGGTTTAAGAGTTAGTTGTGGTCTGTTAGTAGTTACAAAAAAAAACAGATTTTCGAATTGGAGTCATTGCAAGGTTATTTAGGAGTGTCACGTGTAGTCGATTATTTTGAAAACTTGTTTTTAGTTCATGTAAACAGTGTGCGAAATCTTACGATATTTTTTATGCACCAGTTGCTGAGCGGATCATGCTAAAGCCTGAAGGCCATCTAACACAGTATTGTTATCTTCTTAATTAATTTGGTGTCATTTTATTTTTATAATAAGGCTCTATTTTTAAAAGTTTTTTTTTTATTGACATGCTTTATCTGTTACAAAAAATACATACAATTTTATTATAGTCTCATCCTCCGAAACCCATAAAAAAATAAACAGTTAAATCACCATTCTCACGAGTGACAAAAAACTATGGATGATTCAAACTTGCTTTACTGTTCGCCGCGCACTATGGGGGTCATAATCATGGCACAGCATAATGGTTGTGCAGCCTCAATTATGGCAAAATTAATGAGTTCTCGTCACCAACATAAACAATGTGACAATGACATGTCTCTCTTTGTCATACGTATACATATTGTCTCAGTCAGTTATTTTACAAGGCTCCCTTATGTAGACCGTGAGTGGAAGAAAATCATTCGTTTAAGAGTTGACTTGAATAGATTTTGTACGTCAAATAAAATACTGCACCCATACAACATTGAAAGTCAGGACTGTTGGTTGGTTGATGGTTTTGTTGGTTGGTACTTACTTATCAGTACTTATCAAAATCGTAAAAATAAATATTAGGGACGTCGTTATGATTATTTTCCAGACGTTATTTAATCCTAAGAAAAAAAAACAATTTATTGAAACTAAACTTTATTTTCGTTCAAGGGTTAATGTAATTTTCAGAAGAAACAACATAAGTTTTCACCTATTTTAAACAAATTCAATTGTAATTTTAACGCTGTTGAAGTAGGTACCTACTTTGGGAGAAGAAATTAATTGTACGGGTATTGCTACTTTGGGAGTTGAAATGCCTGTATCATTAGATTTCTACTTATTTGATGAGTTCTGTCTAATGTTCTCAACACAAATATTATGTATAAAAAATCGAAGTCTGGATTTGCGCCCGATTAATGGCTATAGGCATGCCCTCTATTACAATGAGACTTTAAAATAACTGATGAATTGTAGGTGTTATATTAGGTGTATTTCTTCTGCCTCTAACCCTGTATTTTATTTTTTTACGAGTAGGTACCTGTGATATACTAATAAACGTAGCGTGAGCTTGAAGGTTCCATGTGTCGACCAGTCTTATCAGTCGACCACACTTATCCCGGGCAGCGGGTGCACGTACCCTTGAAGTGGTTCATCTACTTACTGATAATTTGGTGGTTTTATTCTAAATCCTAACAAGTGTTTCTAGTGAACACCACAGGTACCTACGAAAAAAACCGGCCAAGTGCGAGTCGGACTCGCGCACGAAGGGTTCCGTACCATTATACATTAGTATACATTAGACAAAACGGCAAAAAAATCACGTTTGTTGTATGGGAGCCCCCCTTAAATATTAATTTTATTCTGTTTCTAGTATTTGTTGTTATAGCGGCAACAGAAATACAGCATCTGTGAAAATTTCAACTGTCTAGCTGTCACGGTTCATGAGATACAGCCTGGTGACAGACAGACGGACAGACGGACAGACGGACAGACGGGCAGACAGCGAAGTCTTAGTAATAGGGTTCCGTTTTTACCCTTTGGGTACGGAACCCTAAAAACGAACTTTAGTTGATAATGTTTTATATTCCTACAACAAGACTAACCCGTTAGAATTATATTGCAAAACTTGCTATAAAATGCAAGTTCAGTATATTTAACATTTGCTAGACAGTCAACGACCTCCCTAATGCATGCACTATTGCAATATAAAACCTCTTGCTGTATCTGGAAGTGATTGCTACATACACTTCTGGTGGATATGTCGAGATGTTAACGTACTTAGAGATTAGTGCAATGAATAGTTTGAAGTGTTTTGTGTAGAAAACTGAAGGTAAAGAGCCTTGTCCGTACTAGGTTATATTTTGTTTTGGTATCTGGGTAATTTAAGTTGGAATTAAAAAGTTTCAGATTCACGCACCCGATAAAAATCCAAACACATTCAATATTATTTTCTTACATACTTACTACCTATTTTGGAGCTTTTTTACCGCCAAGTGAAGTAGCTATGGAACCATTCTAGAGGCGTACCTCTTATCACCGTAGCCTCTAAGTTATTTAGGAGAAAACCGAGAGACACGGTGTCAAATGCTTTTAATGCTAAATCAAGAAAAACACCTACACGGCATTTTCCATTTTCTACGTGGTGTGAAACTTGCTTAATCAAGAGTGACACCACGTCTTCAGTGGTGTCGGATATTGAAGAACAATTCTGGTACGAATTACTTATTTAGCTACGACTAGCTTCTGCCAACGGCTGTGCCCGCGTGAAGTTTGATAATTGTCCCATGGGATCTTACTACTGGGATAAAAAGTATTTTATCTGTTAATTTACGTTATAAACTATCTGTGTGCGAAATTTTATCCAAATCCGTTCAGTTGTTTTTGCGTGAACGAGTAACACACATTCATACTCACAAACTTTTGCATTTCTAATATTAGTAGGAAGTAGGATATTCTCAAGTGGACGTTTCCTTCCATAGTTACTTTTAGTTGCACTTTAAAGTTTCTTACAACATTCATTCAAGTGCTCTCTAGCTTGCAATCCATCGATCACTAATAAAAAACTAGATACACAATCCCATGCAAAAGTTCTTTAAAAACTGTCGCCAAATGTTTTGACGTACTTCTAGTTGAAATAAAAATATATTAATGTAAATTCAACCTTAGACACATTGCCTAAAGTTGTATTCACAAAGCTACGGACAAAAAGTAATAACCTTTTACGACTGATACTCGCTGGTCAACTTATATCAAAATAAATTCAACCTTACACGCATGTTTTAAAGTCAGAATTACAAAGTGCTAATAAAAAGCAATAAAATTTTACGACCGAGGCTCGTCATTTGGACAAGGAATGAATGGAGTCGAACTGCCTAATATTTTAATTTATTTTTTTGTTAAACTTGTTTTAAAAAATTGGTGTAATGAGGCAAATTCTATTCTATTCTATGGTGTATAAGCACAGAATAGATAATAGTACTAGCGTACAGAAGTTGCACTCCTCTCATCTTGAAGAAAGCCGTCGTTTTAAATACCTAAACTGGGCGCGCTCGATCTAAATTGTGCCTTGACGCCACGCGTTAGCTTATATGTTATTCGGCGTCTCGCTGCTTAAATGGTCAATCGGTAGGGTTGCCAAAAGTACTAAAAATAAAAAAAACTACCAACATTTTTGTGTTTTAATATATTATTATCTAACTGTTAATTACAAAACTAAACTAATAAAACTACTTACTACGTAAACTTATATAAATACATTAGTTTTACTTTAATATAATATCTCATATATTTCTTGCCTACTCAAATTAACGATTATTAAATTTAATACATGCTGTATTAAATTTAATAATCGTTAATTTGAGTATATACACGCAACAGTTTATCCGGCTTGTCATTTTCACTAATAATGATTAATAATCAATAAATCATTCAGTTAACAAACACGAAGTAGGTAAGGGTAAGTACTCGACGCAAGCAACCAGTCCAAAGAGCGCGAAAAATTAACGCGGCATACGTACGCAGTTACTCACGGCTGGAGCGCGACAGCCTTATAGAGCTTGGATATTCAATATGAGCGAAGCGGTAGGTAATTATCTCATGCCTACACACGGAGTGACAGAGCTCTGGTATAAGTGTAAAGGTTATAATTTATTTGAATGTAAATATGTTTTAGGATAGGGCACCACATTCATTTATTAATGAAACTTAACGAAAGTAATTGAAACAGTCATAATTATTTATTTATTATTTAAAGATTCTTCAAAAATTTAAAGATATTGCTTGACAAACAACTATAATCCATTCTCCACACCTGACTGGTTCTAGATGAAAGCTAAAAAAACCTCACGTCTTTAATTGTATTACATGCACCTGCTCAATATTAAATGTGTAAAATGTTACTATAATATTTAAAGAAACAGTAAAGAAATCTCATTAAACAAAAAAAAAAACAATCATACTTTAATAATAAAAAATAATAAAAGAACAATAGCGTCTCCAACAAATAGAACAGAATCAACGTACATAACTCGAACAATTTAAGTGGGCATGCGATAGTATGATTAAATGCGTTTAGTAAGGGTCTTTACAATTGAGATGCCTTATAACTCCTGCTATTTATTACGAATTAATCTAAAAAATGTTTTTACGATGATTTCTTGACAAAATATCAGTATTTACAATACAGTGATAACAATTAAATAATGATAATATTAATACTTACCGAAAATATGAAATTCCATCTATTTTTAGCGTCCTGGACATGTAATTTTTACACTTTTTAAACGAGCACTGAGGCATGTTTACCTTCGGAGCGTTCAAATGCTACTAGATTAAAAGAGCACTCAAATGTTCGAATGGGCGCTCATTCGGTGAGGACATTTTTTGCCGCTGATTGTGTATCTAGTTTTTTATTACTGATCGATGTTGCAATCTAAGTAACACGGTATAACTATGTAGGCATTTTACATTACTGTTCGAAAGATCGTTAGTAAACACAAGTTCTTTAATATATAATTTCCTTGATCATTAAATTAGGTCTAAGTATTCATTGTATGCAGAGGTCAAATATAATAATAAAAATGATTGGTTACCTACACTTTACAGTCTCAATAGAAGTTACAAACAATAAAATTATTGTTGGTGCCATGTTATTAGTTGATAATGTCATCGATTAGCATCTTTGTCATTAAATTATCAATACACGCAAGTTTAGCGCACGCACTTCCGGATAAAAAACTGTAACATCTTCAATCTTCTAATTTCATAAAACTTTATCCCATGCTAAATAAAAGAAGTACCTACTTCGTAATTAAATATGGGTACTTAATGATTAAAGAAACTCCATAACTGCCTATTTTTTGAGCAGGAGGGAGTGTCAAACTTTTACTGACTAAAACCCATCCATGTTCCTTCATCGCCCTCTGTGTTCTGGGGCCACGGTATCTCTTTCGAACAGTCCCGCAACCCCGGCAGGCATTGGCCCTTGCGACCTTTTGCTGACATCTCTTTGAGGCGCGCGTGGAACACGAACGCGCCGTCGTCGACACGGCCTGTCGTCATAAGACGGACGGACGGCGAGCTAGCCCATAGCTCACCGTCCACAGGCCCGAACTCCATAACTACCTCGAGTTTAAACATGATCATTATCGAAATCATCTGCCTAGCCTTTTCTTAACTATGTTAGGGTGGGCTTCCAGTCTAACCGGGTGCAGCTTAATACCAATGTAACACTTCATATTCTGAGAAATATTGTATAGTTGTCTCATATCTTCGTGCATATCATGTCATTATTCATATCATATCACTAGCTGACCCACGCAACTTCGTCTGCGTCACATAAGAGAGAAAAAGCTTTCAAAAGGAACAAATTTTCCCCGTTTTTGCAACATTTTTCACTTATGCTCCGCTCCTATTAGTTGTAGCGTGATGTTATATAGCCTATAGCCTTCCTCGATAAAGAATCATTCAAATCGGACCTGTAGTTCCAGAGATTAGCGCGTTCAAACAAACAAACAAACAAACAAACACTGCAGCTTTATAATATTAGTACCTATAAGATTTGGGGTCGGCGCAACACGTTTTTCTCACATTCTCCTCTGGCAACCGTTACGCTATCCAGCCCACTATTCTGATCCATACAGTACGACAGGTCTAATCACCCTTAACTTGAGGGGCATTCGAAGGTCGCAAGTTGTTCCAGTGATCTGTAAAGTTGTAGATATCATGATTTACACATCAAATTATGCTGAGATACCAAATGCCGAGGCTTTGGCCGCCTTTTCTGAGCGGTAGGCCAAGGGAATAATCAACTAAGTACCTATATTTTAAAATTAGCTATGTGTACCTACAAAAAGTAATGTCACTAAAAAAGCATTGTTTTTTAACAAAAACCTTGTTGTGTACTTAGTAGTAGTATGTGGCAATACAGCAGAGAGTTTCAAATCACTATTATAGTAGCCGCTTTCAAGGTCAGTTTTACTATAGTGAATAGGGTGTATAGTGGATACAATTGGTTGTTGACTTCGCATTGGTTTTGTGTGACATGAATTTAAGCTTGTTGCAGGCAGGTATAGTTTCGTTCAAACTTAATGGCGGCTCGGAAGTTAGCAGCAGGGGACGGTCTGCGCAGGAATAACATCTTAAACTTTATGGCGATTCGGAACATCTAATATAAAGCTGCGCAGACAACAATTTTAGGTATCAACAGGGCGCAGATGACGCATCGTTTTGTCTGTATAATGCGCAGACCGTCACTTGCAGCTAACTTCCGAGCCGCCATTAAGTTTGAACCGAACTATATACCACTAAAATTATTATAAGCCTTCTTATAATGTTATTAACACATCAGCGAGCCGAATTCTCATAGCTGAATCTTGGGCCAAATATACATAAGATAACATCTCGCCTCTCTCGAGGAGCTCGTGGCTAAATAATAACAGCCGCTCGGGTCGATCGTTAGGTTAAGCCGTGCTTGCCTAGGTTGGTCTGTGGATGGGTGACCGCCCATTACATACCGAGTTTCCTCCGTGTCTCGGAAAGCACGTTAAGCCGTTGGTCCCGGCTGTCATTTGTAGATCTTTGACAGTCGTTAGGTAGTCAGAGGCCCAAAAAGTCTGACAACCAGTCTTACCAAGGGTATCGTATAACCCGGTACTAACTGGGTTGTGGAGGTCAGATAGGCAGTCGCTCCATGTAAAATACTGGTATTCAGCTGCATCCGGTAAAACTGGAAGCCGACCCCAACATAGTTGGGAAAAGGCTAGGCAGATGATGAACATCTCGCCTCTAATCCCCGAAGGGTTTCGCCCACATTTCGCCAATAACATTTAAGTCCCATGTAAAATGAGGCAAGCCTATTGCCACCAACCGGACACAAATCCAGACTCCGTTGCTGCTACTGAGAAATTCCAGACGGAAAAACCCAACAACACTTTGCCCGGCCCGGGAACTTCAACCCAGGATCTCATGCTCGACCACTAGACAATGACACAAGTCGACACACATGCCATGAGACTACTACTACTACAACAGCCCATAACGTCCATTGCTGGACATAAGCCTCTCCCATGATGGGAGGAATTAGCCGTAATCTCCACGCTTGGCAGGCAGATTGGAGATCGCAGTGATGAAAGACTAACAGAAAACGCTGCTGCCCATTCTCTGGTCTACGGAGGCGCAAGGTGTTCTGCCTCAGACATTAGTCGCCTTATACGACACCCGTGAGTGTAATGGGGTGGTTCTATTCGACTCTGCCGGATACCACACGGCTAATGGCTGCCATGAGACTGTCTCGTTGGTGTTCTCGCGCGCTCTGGTAGGAATTTCACAGTAGAATCCCGGAATCAGGACTTATACCCGATTGATGGCAATATAGTTACCCTCTTTTTCATGGGACTTAGACATAACTTGTTACGTATTACTAACAACAATATGAATCACTTGTGTTCAATATAAATAAATAATAATAATTGCCTAGAGCCTCGATCAATACCTGCGGATGCTCTCGTTAGGCAGCTAGATCAAAGGTTTGATTCAGTGCGCGGTACTCCTGGACACGGCTCGTATTGTTAGGAGGTTCCTCTCTCTGGAGCCCTGACCGCCGGTAGCTTGGACCCGGCTCCTGATACCTATGGGCTACAATTTTTATAATTAAAATGTTTTTATATATTTTTTTAATTAATATTAAAAAATGTAACAAATTTGTTTAAAAATGAATAAAGGAAAATAATAATAATAATAACTGGTGAAATGTGGGTGTGCCATATGTCCACTCGTCCTACTCTTAGGCTCAGACCTAATAAAAAAGTAAAGACGGAACTCTGCGAACAGCAAAGTGAGACCATCAAATTACGTCTCGTCGTGTACACTCAGACCAAAAAAAAGTAAAGACGGAACTCTGCGAACAGCAAAGTGAGGCCGTCAAATTACGTCTCGTCGTGTACACTCAGACCAAAAAAAAAGTAAAGACGAAACTCTGCGAACAGCAAAGTGAGACCGTCAAATTACGTCTCGTCGTGTACACTCAGACCAAAAAAAAAGTAAAGACGGAACTCTGCGAACAGCAAAGTGAGGCCGTCAAATTACGTCTCGTCGTGTACACTCAGACCAAAAAAAAAGTAAAGACGAAACTCTGCTAACAGCAAAGTGAGACCGTCAAATTACGTCTCGTCGTATACACTCAGACCAAAAAAAAAGTTAAGACGGAACTCTGCGAACAGAGAAGTGAGGCCAGTTTCGTAAACATGTTGTGCATTTATTGAGGTCTAGTTTAATTGTAGTTTGATGTAAATGTGTGCGTGTGAGCGTGTATGAACACAGTGAGACGTAATTTGGGCTGGCCTCACTTTATTGTTCGCAGCGCTGTAGTTTTTAACTTGGTCTGAGCCCATGGGAGATTACAGGTGCGAAATCATATTAGCTGTTTTCGTATGATGAGTAGAAAGCTCAACCGCTCAGATTATGACAACGATTCGGAGCAAAAACGTTATGTATATATCTGCACCCCTATCCAAGTTGGCAATCTACAATCGTTAACGCTAGTAGAAAACTATTGAAATGAATGGGAATGACATCATCTCAACGTTAAATCACGTGATCAATACAAACGAATAGAAAATTCGTAGACAAGTTTACATCCTTCAAAATGATAGAATAGAATGTTATCGTTTCTACAATGTTTATCGCTAAACTCTTTGGTAGGTACGCTCACCATACACTAAAGTGTAGGTTTTTTCTACAGACATTAGAGAACGAGCGATCGACTCAGTCGTATCAACTTGGCTACCAATTTAGCGCTTTCTAGAATCGCTTACGCCGCCGCGCCGAGGCGTTTACGATTGTAGAAAGAGAATCGATACGAAACGTTTGTAACTTGGCTAGGGGTGCTGTATACATAATCTATTATCCACGTAATACCTATGTACCTATGTCCCGAACTCCCGATATACGTTTAGGTAGACCTATAAAGTCTCAGATAATCAATCAAACAATCAATAATTAAAAACGTAATTAGTTGCTGATAATTTGATCTAATGAATGTGCATTCTGCAATTAGTTACTACGACTCATAATTCAATATCTTTCTTACTAACACAATTATTCCTTTCTGTTACTCAGACAGAAAAAACAGATTTAAAAAACTAAACTGACGACGAAATTGAAATCGCTTTCATTGTTCGAATTTCAGGCACAATTATAACATCAACCAAAATGTTACTTGAACGTTACAAAATGATTACTTTGTGATAGATTCGCAACAGTTTGCATCAGTTTTGTCTCCGACGTACCTTTTTTTTCCTTTTCGTTACAATTTTTGGCACAGTCGCGTGGCTGTTCATTCCGTTTACTTGCCACTGTTAGCTTAACTGTAAGCTGGTTAAAGGTGGTTTTGACTAACTGGTAGTTGCAACTAAGTTAAACTAGTAACTATTTTAACAATAGGAAATGGGTTTCCTTTTGATGACCATTTAAATACATATTTTGCTTATAGTCGAGATTCTAAAGTACCTACTACAGCTTTAGTTCATTATTTTTTATAGTTTTAAGTACTTACCCGAGGCGACTAAGGGACTTACCAGAGAATGGGCAGCAGCGTTCTCTATGCTTTTGTAACAACCGCACTGCGATCGCCAACCCGCCTGCCAAGCGTGGCGATTATGGCAAAATCCCCCCTTTGGGGGAGGCCTATGTCCAGCAGTGGACGACTTTTGGCTGAAATGATGATGATGAAGTACTTACCCGATTAGTAGTTTTGACTGTCACAGATGTATACGGTTCTATTTCAGTCCAGCAGTTACTTTTTTGGTCATTACTCCGTTTTATTTCTTGGATGTATTATGTAAAAGTCAAGCAAACAGTTATTATTTATGAGTTAGTAACAAAACTGGCGGAAGGCCTATCTGATATTGTTATTATCTAAGTGCTCATCTACGTGGGCGATTGTGACATTATTGTTTAAGTATTTCCATACATGTTATAAAATAAGTATCTTGTTGTGTTTGCTTATGTGACCGCGTTGTTCTTCGAAATTGGATAACAGATTCTCATGCAGTTTTTACCATTATTTGGAGAAAATATTCCGAAAAGTTAACTTTGTGTTTACATTAATTTAAGAAATGTATTAATAATAAAAATACTTAATCATCATCATCTTCCTAGCCATTTTCCCAACTATGTTGGGGTCGGCTGCCAGTCTAACCAGATGCAGCTGAATACAATTACAACTACAATTTCACATGGAGCGACTGCCTATCTGACCTCCACAACCCAGTTAGTACTGGGTAATACGATACCCTTTGGTAAGACTGGTTGACAGACTTTTTAGGCCACTGACTTTAGGTAACGACTGTCAAAGATCTACAAATGACAGCCGCTTTCCGAATGGGTGATCATGGTCACCCATCCACAGACCAACTTGCAAGAACAGCTTAACCTAAAGATTGACCCGAGAGGCTGTTATTATTTAGCCACGGGCTCTTTATAAAAATACTTGATATTAAGTCACAAAAACGTGAGAAACAGAGGCGGTTTACTAGTTAATCATAAATGGTGGTATTGGTATGGTTGGCCAATTATTATTACTTTTTTTTTTTTTAATATTGCTGGACATTACACACAGCGCCATCTAGTGCCACACTAAGCAACGAGGCTTGTGTTGTGGACACCAGATAGTTGATATACTACATAGATACTTTTTGTTTGTAAATACATACTTATTATAGGTATAAACATCCATGACTCGGAAACAAATGTCCATGCTCATCACACAAACATTTGCAACGACCGCGATTCGAACCCGGGACCCTAAGAACGTAAGGCAGCCTCACTACCGCTGCGCCAATCGGGTCGTCAATACAGTGCAAATTGAGTACAGCTAAGATTACGGCTATGCGTTCAATATTTCTGCTGATTGGTTTTTGGCACTATCAGATAACAATTTAATTGGCTATCATAATTTTCCAACAAAAATTATTGCGTAAGTAAATAATATTCACCTGTGTAATAATTTTATCACATGATAAATTCAATTTAAGTATGTAATAATTAAATGTATTAAAATTCGCTTCAAAGTGAATTAATTATCACTCTCTTTTAGCTGAATTGGCTTTCGTTTGGCCAAAAAATACACACAAGACATATACATACATCACGCAAGTTATTGCGTGATGCGAAGGAATGACGAAGGGTGGAGCACGCTTGACTAGAAACTGACTCACTCGAACTTTGTAGAGATCTAGGTTATAATTATAGTTTTCAAAGCTTTCATATTTCAAAAAACTACAACGATTTAACTTTTTCAACAGGATTGACTACGAACAGTAGCTTATGGTAATTTTTTTACTCTTCCACCATTGTTACCGCTGGTTGTGAAGTTTCATGATCGGCTAATTTAATATGATACACCCTATACCTAGAGACAGAACGAAAAGTTTCTAGTATCGGTCAATCTAAGGGCGATTAGTATCTGACTATTGATTAGATAATAAGCCTCGACGCACACTGACACCGTGGCATGGCAGTGGATTTTTAAGTGATGAATTAAAATTTTAAGAGTTGTTTTAAAGATAATACACGTAGGTACAAAGAAATGCCACGGTAAGTATGCTAAGAAATGCCGGCACCCTTGGGGATGCCTCGGCATCCCTCGGGACGTTTCAGCGGTCTGCGAAATGCCGAAAGGCGAGACAGCATCCGCGCCCCGCTCGGCTTACGTCGCCATACCTCAGGAATCCGCATCAAAGTTACCGTCAGAGTGTGCTCACATAAAGGGTGTAAAACACCTCTTAACGAAGCCGAAAGGCACTACTTTTCCTCGTCATTGCGATCATTTTTTTGTTCTACGCCATACCTGGGAACCTTCTAGTTACGGAGATATTGGGGGTCAAAGTTCCAACATTTTGACAAGTTTTTTTTTAAATGCAAGTTTTTAATGTAAGATTTTAACTTTAAACACCTCCACGACCCCCGTACTATTCAATCCATCCAAGAGCACAATGTTTTGAGTGCGTTACATTGAGTTTTACCACAAAACATGATATTTGACCCCAAAAAAAAAGTCGTTTCCCAGCAATAATTTTTGCGTAAAGTTACTTAGTTTGATGTACAGAATGCTTGGTTGACGGCTTCGTGATGAGGTCTTTTACACCCTGTGTAGCGATTTCAAAGGATCTCAGCAATGTGCGCCGGGCCTAAGTCACGGTAACAGTACTTTAACTCGGCCGCATGATAGAAATAAATGCCTACAGCCGCGCGGTACGTAAACATGCGTTAGGGCTGCCCGTCTCCAGCATTTTAATTACATTTGCCTACTTTCTGTTTCTATTTAGTTTTGTGATTGTAAATATCCTTTTTGAGTGAATTTCTCAGGTGAAAAATTTACGCGTCTAGGCTGAAATCGCAGTGCTGCTTTACAGATAATGCAACGATTTTTTTTTCTCAGAACTAAAGTGACATGAATCTAAATGAAGCCACTTAAATTATATTTATAAGACTATTACTTTTTATGAAAAAAATCGGTAAATGATGAATTATCAATTTCTGTGTCTTGTCCACAATCACTTTCATACACAGAATTTACCTCTCAGGAAGATAATCTCCAACATATATAGGAAAAAGTATTTTGATTGCGTTAAGTAATGATTGACCTACAAGACGTTAATTATTTTTGAATGTTTAGACTCATAGTTAATGAGTACATGTCAACGGTAGGTTTGTCCAAGCGAAATTACTAATTTCTATGGTCATTTTGTTTCACCGTCCTGAGCTTCCACCAATGAGTTTAAACGAACAATAAATCCCTGCTCGGCAAGAGACAGTCGTGCGCTTACGTGCAGTAAGAATGGTAGTGCACCATATCGCCAGGTCTTTCCGCCAAAAATGTAAGTACGTGATTTCAGTTTACTCGGAACGAAATTTTGCAATTTCGGTGATCAGGTTTTAAGAGGATATTTGCAAGAAATAAAGGTATCACTTTTATGCATGCTAAGTAGCCTTTGGTACACATTTAATATTATAGAAAATAATAGTCATAGCCTTGATAGTTTCTTGTAAAAAAAAAAATAGTCACGTTTTCAATTTCTGTGGGGCAATTTCAGTGGTTTCCGTGGCATCTCGTGGCCCACGGAAATTACACAACTCCACAGAAATTATACCAATCAATTATTGTATTAATGTTAATGAAGATTTAAAAAAAAAAAACAATACTTGTTATGCCGAAATTACTTTGACAGAACTAGGTCCTTAGCCCCTTTTTTTTTTTTTTTTTTTTTTCTGATGTGAAATCATCAAATAACTCCTCCCGCTCTGGGCGGAGCAGGAGGGAGTGTCAGACTTTTACTGACTAAAACCCATCCATGTTCCTTCATCGCCCTTTGTGTTCCGGGGCCACGGTATCTCTTTCGAACAGTCCCGCAACCCCGGCAGGCATCGGTCCTTACGGACCCCTTCCCTTTTGCTGACTCTCTTTGAGGCGCGCGTGGAACACGAACGCGCCGTCGACATGGCCTGTCGTCATGAGACGGATGGACGGCGAGCTAGCCCATAGCCCACCGTCCACAGGCCCGCGCCTACGGTGGCCGGGGGCTACGTGGTGGTGGCCCCCGACGCCCGGGGCGTCTCCCGCGGCGGCCGGAACGTTGAGAGGTTCTCTCCCTCTCACGTTCCGCCACCTCCTTCTCTAGCATTACTGCTTCGCAGAAGGAGTATTCCGTCTCGCTCCGGACCATGGCTTGCACCAGGGCTGGACGCGAGAGGTCGCCGCCACCGATCGCCGCTTCGAGGACACGGCGGTGCTCCGCCCACGCGGGGCACACCTCCACCGTGTGTTCCACCGTGTCCTCCGGTCGATCCTCACAATGGAAGCACCCGGGCGTTTCCTCCCGCCCGATTCGGTGCAGAAACCTCCCGAACACTCCGTGTCCGGTGAGGACCTGCGTCAGGCGGAAGGTGAGGACGCCGTGGCGTCTCTCAAGCCACTCCTCAAAGAGGGGACTTATCGCCACTATCGTGGCGTGCCCTGCACGGGGTTGCGACAGTCGCTCTCTCCATGTCGCCATGAGATCCCGCCGGAAGTCTGTCCGCTGAGCGACAATTTGTCGCGGCAGCGGAGTTTCTCCCCGGTGTAGCGCCTCCGCGCGCCATTCATGTAGGCGCGCGAGGACTATCGCCTCTAGATCCCATGGCGGCAATCCGGCAAGGAGGCTCGCCGCCTCGCGGGAGATCGTACGGTACCCCCGGGCCAGCCTTACGGCTACTACCTTTTGGGGCGCGTTCAAATAGTGGGCGGCTCGCAGCCTCAATGAACGCGCCCACACCGGAGCCCCTTAAAGGGCCATTGACCGCACGACTCCCGCGTAGAACCTCCGGCAGGAGGCGTTTGGCCCCCCCAGATTGGGCAGGAGCCGCCTGAAGGCAGCCCCAGTCCGCTCCAGTTTGGGGGCCAAACGTCGGAAATGTTCAACGAAGTTCCACCGGCTGTCAAGGACAAGTCCCAGGTACTTCAACGTCGACTCGACGCCGATGGATACCCCTCCTACCGTCAGTAGGGATCCCGTTGGTGGCGCATTCCGAGGCCCATGAAAGCACATGGCCTCGGACTTGTGCAATGCCACCTCGAGACCCAGTTGCCGGATCCTCTCAACGACTATCGCAACCCCGCGTGTCATCGCTTCGGCCGCAGGTCCTTAGCCCCCGACATTAAAATAAGATTGTATGACTATTTCTTGAAAAAGTCATTCAATTGGATTAACTGAACTTTGAGGGTTGTACCCTCCGGGAGCTCCTCCTGGAAGCCTCGATCGTGCAGGCCTGGGTGACATCACCGGCTAGGCAGGGTGGTTCCAGGAGGCCATGTCCGACATCTGCGACGTGCGCAGATGTCAAGTCCCCAGCATCTCTTCGTGGGCCAGGGATCTGGCCCGCGAGGAGACGCTGGGGACTCTCGACAGAGATCCGTGGGAGCGCCCTTACAAGATGGTGCGGGATAAACTCCGCACCTGGGCCCCCCTACTGACGCAGAGTCTCCGGCCTGGGCTCGTGGAGGACATGGTGAGTACTCTGTTCCCTTCGCGAGGTTAACATCCCCCCCCGCCTATGGCTCCGCCACCTGCGATGCTGGAAGCGGACCAACAGGACGACGATGAAAACGCTCCGGAAGTGACTGGGGTAGACCTGAGAGTATCGGTACGTAGCCTCAGTGTCAAAAATACCGCCCCGGGACCCGACGGCTTGCCTGGCAAAGCCTGGGTCTTGGCCTCGGAGGCTCTCGGTCCCCGACTAGAGGGGCTCCTAAGCGCATGCTGGGAGAGAGGCCAGTTCCCGCTTCGTTGGAAAACGGGAAAGCTGGTCCTCATTCGGAAGCCGGGACGCCCTGCGGAATCTCTGTCCGCATACCAGCCCGTGGTGCTGCTCGGTGAGGTAGGCATGCATTAGGGAGGCACTCCGGTATCACCGGGTGCCGACCTACCTTCGTCGTGTGGTCGAATCGACTTTGAAGTACCTAGGACTTGTCTTCGACAGCCGGTGGAACTTCGTGAAACACTTCCGACGTTTGGCCCCCAAACTGGAACGGACCGGGGCTGCCTTCAAGCGGCTCCTGCCCAACCTGGGGGGGGGCAAACGCCTCCTGCCTGAGGCTCTGCGCGGGAGTCGTCGTGCGCGAGAGTCCATACACATGCAGTCGTGGCCGGGAGCCACGTGGTGGGCCTGTGGACTATGGGCTAGCTCGCCGTCTGTCCGTCTCATGACAACAGACCGTGTCGACGGCATGTTCGTGTTCCACGCGCGCCTCAAAGAGACTCAGCAATAGGAAGGGGTCCGCAAGAACCGATGCCTGCCGGGTTTGCGGGACTGTTCGAAAGAGATACCGTGGCCCGGAAACACAAAGGGCGATGAAGGAACATGCATGGGTTTTAGTCAGTAAAAGTCTGAAAGTCCCTCCTGCTTCGCCCAGAGCGGGAGGAGTCATTAGATGATTTCCCATCCTCTTCATAGAAGTATAAAACATAATCAGTTCCTTGATTGCTAATTTTCTAAGACTGATTTATGCAATAGTACACCACGTTGTATTTTTAGAAATGCTTATTAAAATGATCAAATCGTTTATTTGTGATACATGGGTTACATGCAGGTGTTCATTACATAATTACGACGATAATATACATATATATATTAACGACGATATTCGTATTATATCAGTTTTTTCATTAAACCTTGTCTTTCTTAACATATTATTAAAAAAACAATGTATATATATAATAATTCACAATTTCGGTGCAAACGCAGAATTTCTGTGTCACCAATACAATTTCGGTGGCAATAATAAAATTTCTGTGGCCCGCCAATTTCGGTGGCCCAAATAACTCTCTAAGTAATTTAATTATAATATCCCCTTTCAGAAAATGTATATATAATGTGGATATGTTGCGCTTTATTATTAAAGTTTTTCAAAAAACCTGAAAATGAAAATGTCCATGGAAATTAGGTAAAAAATCGAGTTGTTGAAATTGACTCTTTTATATAAATAAATTTTAAATCTTTGTATATTGAATAGGAAGTGTTCAATAAAAATGCGTGTTGTTTTTTGATTGGTAGATTTAATTAAAAAAACATGTTTTTGTTTGAAAAACAAATCGGGCTTATAAATTTGCGACCGAAAAATATTATACCGAAGTTTTAACACAAGCGTAAGTAGGTAGGTACCTACCGTATCATGATTCATTCAGAACCGCATATAACTACCTATTTCACTCGTCTCAATAACTTTCCGTTACTCTATTCGCTTTATTTATTAATCCAAACACCTTTTTTTTCGTGAGATAAAAGGAAATACTTATCCATTAAAAAGACACACATTATGTACCTACCTACTAGTAAGTAAAATTATTTTATAGTCTTACCTTTCAGAGTTTCCAGGTAATTTAAAAAAACTTATGTCTGGATGCGTTATTGACGAATTCATACAACCAAAAACAGCACAATATTTCCTACTCGTCATATTAACTGATTTTTAGAGAAAAAATCGCGCGGATATTGTTAAAAAAACAACACACCGTCCGTTCGACACTGCGGTACAGCCGTGACTGTGTGCGCCCCAAGCGCACCCCAAGATCGAGGCGCGTAGGTATAGCTCGCGTTTCGTCCGTTTCTATGAAGTTGGAGTACTGTATCATAATATCACCGTGCCTAAGTCGTCCTTAGAATAACCGATACTAAAAAAATATATCCCTATCAGCGATAAACAACAATGAGATAAATCAAATACACGTAATCAAAAATTTGGTTTTTATTTGATCAATATCACTAAGCCGTTGGTAATGTTGCAAATAATTACAAATTTTTCGCGGTCGTATTTTGTAACCTCTTACCTCTGTAACGTTACGTAACGCGTTGCGTTTCAGTAACGTTTTGGTGAGTTAGTGCTAACGCGGACTTGCCGGTCGCAAGTGATAATTAAGGGCGGGTTCTATGCTTAGAATACAAATATTAACATGTGTATTGAAAAAGTTTGCAAGTGTTGAAATTGTGTGATATGCGCGTGAGTAAGGTTTTTTTTTTTTTAATATTCAAGGTTGCAGATTATTCTATAATTTGAACAACTTGTTGGCAATATTCTTCACTCTTGTCAGTGATAGCTAAATAACGTATTTTCCATTCACCTTTCGAGGAAACAGGCAGGCATCGCATACTATGCGATGTTGTACCAGGTTTTCCAAGCAATTAGCCGGATGCGATAGATCGGGGAGTCTATCGTCGTCGCATTACACGGCCCTTTTTTTATGGGTTGGAAATCATCAAATGAGGGAGAGACTTTTACTGACTAAAACCCATCCATGTTCCTTCATCGCCCTTTGTGTTCCGGGGACACGGTATCTCTTTCGAACTGTCCCGCAACCCCGGCAGGCATCGGTCCTTGCGGAACCCTTCCTTTTGCAGACTCTCTTTCCGGCGGGATCTCATGGCGGCATAACACGGCCCTCACGAGTGGTCCGGGCTTGTGGTCTCAGGTAAGCCCAGACATTGCCAAAGGAGTCCATCTGCGCTGCATGGGTCGCCAACGTCATGCGTAGCAGTTCTCGCGTCTCATCCACCATGGTGATAGTAGGCTCACGGGAGGTGTTTTTTAGGGTTTATCATCAAGATAAATCTTCTGAAATTTCAATCTCATGCTATTTGGAGTTTTACAGATAAACTAGAATTAAAACAGAAATCAAGTTACCTCAAAAATATTGGAGTTTCGGCAGTATTTCAATAAAAAACGTTAGATTTCTTGTAACACGATATTTTTACTAAGACGCACAAACTACATGACGTTTGCGTAAAACCAAAGAGAAAACAAGAGATCCACCAGTGTCTGAAAATGGAACCACCAGAGTCTATGATCTATCTTATAAGTTTATATATATCCAACAAAAAAAACGGAATCAACAGTAGCTTTTGATGAAACAATAGGATCATTTCTTAGCCAATACTATTTCGCAAGTACTTAGTACATACGTGTTAAACCAAAGTTACTTGTTCCAACCTAAAAGTGATAATTAAGGGCAACATTACACTGTTAGCTGTTTAGTGTTGCAATTATCTTGGTTCAGAACTAAAGACATTGTTTTAGTTTGTCCAAGTTGGGCTGAATAACTTCTAAAATTAGCCACTGTTATCACCATCTTAGAAATGGTCCATCATTACCTGTTAAGGATATTTCCTAATAGAAAGCATTCATAGTAGAAATACTATAAACGGAAGCATTTTTTATAGCCCATTTTAAATGTCTATTTTAAATTGACATGCAATTAACGAACCACCAGATTTAGCAAAATGTAACGGCACAAAATCACTTTTGTTTGCCAAAATTAGTAAATGATCGCCAAAATTAATCCCCATTTTATCGTGAAATTGGAACGAATTTTTTTTTTTACATAATGACCACCATAAATTGAACTGTTATGCTCTTGCATCCGAGTCGAGGGAGACCCGGTCGACGGTACGCGGGGCTCCAACTTCTGAATGGTTTATAAAAAAATAACCACGAAGGGTATGGCGCCATACCCTTATAAACTAATCTATCCGTGTCGGGGTACCCCAAGTCGGCCTGGACAAAACTAGTTTTTTATCAACCACCTCATTAAAATTGGGTGTTCAATTTACTAAATTTGGTGATGAATTGATATTTTAGGTGTTATATGTTAGTGGTCACAAAGTTATTTTTGGTGGTCATTATATTTTCCCCCTTTTAAATTGAGTCAGCCCAAAAATTAGCGATAAGTTTGGCATTTTCAGTAGCATCCATCAGCTCCTGTGATGTGTAAACAACAGGACAGGCAGGACATGATATCAAGTGTCCCATCGTTTGTGGCAACACCACATTTTAAATGTCATCTCATCAAAACCATAACATTCAATAAACATTGGGGTCATTAGACCCCATGAAGGTAAACTCTATAAAATGTTATTAACCTTATGGCAATGAAAATAGGAACGTTTATAAATAGATTCTCCAAAAATAACCCACAACTATTTCCATAACGGCTTTATAAGCGCGTCCTTGCTATATTCGGTAATCAAAGGTGGAATTTAAATGGCTCTATTATCGATTTTGAAAACCATTCAATCATTTTTTATTTATAAATCTGTCTGGGTTTTCGAACCCGCCACCAAACTGGTTTTTGTTTCGACGGACGACGACGGTAGTATTAAGAAATATGAATGTAGATAGGTGAACGATTTAAGATTAACGATACATCATTATTACTTTAATATAATAATATGGTTAATCCGAAGTAGTTTGTAACTAGGGTTTTAATTTAATTTTGCAAAGACGCAGAAATTTTATTCAGTGTGTACATTATTTACAATTTACAAATCTGGGTAGGTAGTTCTCGTTGACCTAGAATCACGAAATTTGGCGAGAAGCAATGCCTTACAGCACATGTAAAGGGGAAAAAAATATCTGAAAACCGTAAATATGTAGTTTAATAACAAAAAAAAGCGATGTTACTATTACAAACTTATTATTTGCGGTTGGTGCAATAGCCGTTTCATGGGATCGAACAGCAAAGTTAAGTTTGTCCTCTGAAAAGTTTGTACGGAACCCTCGGTGCTCGAGTCCGACTGACTGTTGCCGATTTTTTTTTATCGGTTTAAGATCAAACTACGTGGTAGGCCTTTTCAAAATGAAAAATTCTTAGGATGGTCAAAAATATGAAAAGGTAAACTAGCTGTTCTATACATTTTCAATGTAACAAATATTAGGTGAGTAATATTCCACTTTTGAATGAGCTACTTTATTATAGCCCGTGCATTTGGCTAAACTTGCGGAAGGAATTATAAATTCAATTCATGTGATTGCATGGATGTTTGAGAGTGATAGTCTATTAAATCACTATGGCACGACCTGGATTTTAATAAGTCAGTCATGTAGGTATATTTTTAATCATCATAAAATTTAATCTAATCTAGTAGGTATTGTAATTATAATTGAATCAGAAAATCAGAGATTCTTAAATAGTTATTGCCTTGTTAGTCTAGCGCGTCTGCTTAGCATGTGCAGTGTGTTATTGGGATTTTCCATCAGGAATTTCTAAGTAGCAGCCACGGAGACTGGATTTGTGCCCGGTTGACGTCAAAGGGCGAGCCTTATACACCCCATAATACATGGGATTTAAACATTACACTAATCCTTTTTTCAAGATTTTGTAAAAATATTTTGATTTAAAAGAGTGTCCATGGAGTTTCTTACCCGTTCTTTTCCATAAAGATCTACGCTAGGGAATGGGCAACTACATTCCTTGCAAAGTTTTAATGTCTTGTGACTGGAACTGTAGCTACATTTAATTTTCATCTTTGTTCCTATAACTGGCCTACTTGAAATAAATACTTTGATTTTGATTTGTTAGCTCTGCCTAACCCTTTGGGGATTAAAAAGCATGATGTTATGTTTTGTTATAATTTATTTACCCTCCAACAATCTTAGTAAATCAGCTGATTTACTATAACGTAGCAAACGTTGTAGACAACCTTGTACGAAATAAAGAAACAGAGCTACTTTAGAAAGGACAATGGCCAATCTCAGTGCATTTGACAAGGTATGCGTCAGTCAATGAACTCTTTTGTCATAGTACATTACCATTCATTTAATTTTCATGAGTTTAATGATTTATTTTCGTAGTAATTATTTATGGACTATTATTTTAATGTCATTAAGAGTATATGGAGATTTTTTTAAACAATGCGGTTGTTATCCCATGAATTGACACAGGTGAAGCCTCGCGGCTGCTCGCGTCTGTCCACCAAATACTCTTGTGCAAGCGCTATCGGCGCGTCTGATTAAAACGACGATATCACGGAAATTACTTTAATTAGCTCGCTACCAGTTATATCATTGGAATCGTTCTTATTCTTATTCTTTATTGCACACAATAAATCAAATATACATAAACAATTGCAATTATATAGCTTATGTACAAAGACGAGCTTAACCCAGAATTGGGTTTTCTTACAGCAAACCTAATTTTGATAGCGAGATTTGCAGAAGAGGATTCACTTAAGAATGTGCAATAACATTACTAAAATTAATTAATTTTAAACGTCGCGTCGTTTCGTTATTAAATTAGCTAACAGGTAATGTGTAGTTTAGTATAGTTTTGCCTTGTAATATATTAGTAATTCATCATCATCTCTTGTGGTATTCTTCTCTGGACTGGCTAGTCTCGAACAGGGAAGAATCGGATTTACATTAAAATTTAATAAAATGTTCAGTCGCTGTGTCAATTCGATTGGGATTACTAAATTCAAACTGCTATAGCATTTCGAACTTGTCTAGTGAATGCAACACGACTATCGCGCCATACTCTGTTGCACAATGAGTGCACCAAAATATCTGTTTGGTGCACCAATTATATAATCTGAAATTGAAATACTCCTGCAACGTAGACGAACCCTTTCACTATTTTTATTACCTCATAGAGTATTGTTTTAGTTTTGTTTTAATACACGTCTAAGACCACCCACATCTCGCTTGTTGAGTTTGAGTACCATGTGGTAGGAGTAAGCGTATCGGAAAAACCTCATAACATTTTGCTTGACCAGGGAATCGAACCTAGGATTTCATGCTCAGCATTGTGTTTTCTTTCAATAATCACAAATTTACATATCATGTTACACAGTGGCTTGTGGAAGTTAGATAAGCGGTCACTAAAATACTGGCATTCAGGTGCATCCTATTGGACTGGAACCCGATCCCAAAACTAAAGGTTGGGAAAGGCTAGACAGATGGTCATCATCATCATCATCGTCAGCCTATTCATTTTCCCACTGCTGGGACACAGGCCTCCTATCTATGAGAGGGCGTTTTGCACACATTATAGCCCATTGGCTATAAAGTGTGTAAAACGCCGCATAACGAAGACGAAAGGCAATTGTTCTCCTCGTAATTGCGATCTTTTTTTTTGAAAACCGCGAGCAAAAGCTAGTAAACACATAAAAGTGTAACAGTCTGTGCTTGTTAACCTACTAGAGTTTGATTTTCAAATGGTCCGGGAAGAGGCGCAGAAGTAATTTTCTTCTGTCTCTCTCTTTCTTTTTTGCATCTTCTTCAGCATTCGTCCCGTCTCTGATAATATGGTTCAGTGATAGTCCAGTTTACATTATAATCTTTTACGTTGTATTTTTTTCTCTTTGTTTCCAAAAACGTGGTAAGTACTTAGTTCCCTTGGAAAAAAAATATGACACTATAGACAAAGCTGCAGATACAGCTAGACATAATATTACAATACTATTTGTAATTTACACACGCATTGGTTTGTACACAGAGACGCGAGAGTGCAAACTCACGTCTTGTATTTTGCTTTAAAACAATGTCTGGGCAGTAGTTACAGTCAACTGTAAATCACTTGCAACAATTTCGCATTGACGGTGCTTTTATGTCTTAGCAGTAAGGGCGATTTTCGTTTAGCAACTGTCAATACTGATATCATATGGCATTGACGACGTCTTTATGTCGTAGCAGTACGGTCAATTTTTGTAGAGCAAGTGTCACCACGCACTTGCGGTTGGTTGACCGTATATGAAATAGATTGAAACCATACAGGCCCCAATAACCTAACAAATATTTCTTATACTACCTACATAGTCCACATAGTCTTACTATAAATCTAGTCTGTTAAGAACGGGTCCACACGAACAGATATCCGGTATAGCGTCCGATCGCGTGTCGCAAGTGTGTCGCAATCCTACAGACACTTGTCACTTGGCTAATATTGAAGGTTAGCCTCGCGATGTTTGAGCTTATGTTGTAATGCGATTATTGTGAGAAAGTGGAATCATTGAATGAAAACGTGAAACCCCTTGTTCTGTTAGTTGAATTGCTCGTCAGGCCTTTTTTCTGATGGGAAATCATCAAATGACTCCTCCCGCTCTGGGCGGAGCAGGAGGGAGTGTCAGACTTTTACTGACTAAATCCATCCATGTTCCTTCTTTGTGTTCCGGCGCCACGGTATCTATTTCGAACAGTCCCGCAGCCCCGGCAGGCATCGGCCCTTGCGGACCCCTTCCTTTTGCTGACTCTCTTTGAGGCGCGCGTGGAACACTCCTGCGCCGTCGACACGGCCTGTCGTCATAAGACGGATGGACGGCGTGCTAGCCCATAGCTCTCCGTCCACAGGCCTGCTCGTCCGGCCTTAAGTCTTATGTAGTTGTATAGTAAGTCTGAAGATGATGAGTCTTCATCTGCCTAACCTTTTTCAAACTATGTTCGAGTCAGTTTCCAATCTAACGGGATGCAGCTGAATACAAGTATTTTACATGGAGCGACTGCCTATCTGACCTCCTCTACCCAGTTAGTACCACTGAGTATGATATTCATTTACTTAATTATGGCTCTCCAACGACTTATTCACTAAAACATTATTTGGGGTAATGTAACAATTTAACTGAAAATCTAGACTGTATTTGTCACTTACAGGTGTGCACAGCAGTTACATTTATACATTTCAAGTTTTATAATATTTTACAAATAGTACAAAAAAAAAACTTAGAAAAGAAAAAGCTAAGTCTATTTTGTTGCTATAAAAATGACAATCAATGACAAATAATAAATAAGTACCTAAGTATTAAGAAATTATAGCAACGCTATGATAGTACTGCTATTCTAATATTAACATAGAAATCTTTGGTCTCCGTTGATTCCTTTTGTTTCGTCCATGTTGATACTCTGGTCATACACGCACACCAGTTGCAAAAACTCAGTTCTGACCTTACCGAAGTATTTTACTAATAAGGTCTGTATGTAAAATCTTACAGAAGTTGTGCCTTTAGTCCACGATCGTGGTAATTATGAACGCGCGTTTCTTAAAAACATCAAAACACCATTTCATATGATCCTACTTACAACAGGTACTCTGACAATGACCCTTATCAATTAAACTAAGTTTATTTAATTGCATTTCATCAATCAGTCGTGGGTCAAGACACGCTTTTGTGTCTGCCATGTCGAAAATTATTGGTTACTACAAAATAAGGTATATACTATTTTCGAAATTTTTATTGAATCATTTCCTAACAAAAAATTTAGATCTTTTTTACCCGACTACGGTGAAACCAAAAGGAAGGGTTATTACGTATGTTACTCCGTAGTGCCTAAACTATTCGTCCAATTTTGATGAATAAGGTGTCAATCGATTCGTAATTATAGCCCGGGTAACATATGCTACATATTAACTGACTTCAACAATAGCAGAAGTCGATTTTACCTTGTGAATTTAGAGTGTGATTTTTCCGTAGTCGGGTTTTTAGTGGTAGTATCACACAAACTCTTGTTAATTATACAGTTGCACGATTTTGGTTTTGCCATAATCGTTTTGATCTGCGAATGAAAAGCGCTTTTTCCAATTAAACATTTCAAATTCCTTTTAGTATGTTTATTAGTATTCCTATATTCATATCAAGAACATATTTAAAAAAATAATATTCTTTAAATAAAATACATTAAAAAATATTAAAAGATACTCGTCCGCCGGTGTCTGGAGCAGGATCCAAGCTACCGGTGGTTAGGGCTCCAAAGACAAGAACCTCCCTACAATGCGAGCCATATCGAAAAGTACTGCCTTCTGAATCAGGCCCTACATCCAACCGCCCAGTGAGAGCCTCGAAAGATGATCTTCGAGGCTCTTGGCCATATTAGTTATTGTTATGACTGTTGGTTAAATTGAGATGATTGAATTGATTGTCTAATGATAACATGACATAACATAGTCTTTAGCGAAGTAGTTCAACCAAACTCAGCTATTCAATGTAGAACTCAATCTATTTCCCCCATCTCCATTCTATCATCGGAAGAGCAGAGATACAGCGTCACCGTTAGGTATACGGTTGAAGTTCCACGAACCCGAACAAAGCGCTATGCTTCCACATTTGTAGTACGAACCGCTGTGAATTCATTGCCGGTTTTTCTGTTTCCTGCACCCCTAGCCAAGTTGACAATCTACAATCGTTAACGCTAGTAGAAAACTATTCAAATGAATAGGAATGACAATAACTCAACGTGATCAACACAAACGAATAGAAAATTCGTAGACAAGTTTACATCGTTCAAAATGATAGAATAAAATGTATTCGTTTCTACAATGTTGATCGCTAAACTCTTTGGTAGGAACGCTCACCATAGACTAAAGTGTATTTATGATTTTTTCTACAGACATTAGAAAACGAGCGATCGACTCAGTCATGTCAACTTGGCTACCAATTTAGCGTTTTCTACAATCGCTTACGCTGAGGTGTTTACGATTGTAGAAAGAGTATCGATACGAACGATTTTGGCTAGGGGTGCTGATCATTATAATCTATACGTATATCTCTTTAAAGTGCGAGTGAATCGGTTTCTTCTAGGGAAGCGTGCTCCACCCTAGACCACGTCATCGCTTCCCAAGCCTATTAAGCATAAGCTTCACTTTACACCTGTCATCAAAACATCAAATCTTACTATGTCATCACATTTTCGCAAGACAGACCAACGCATTGAAGCTGACCTGCAATATTTGTCCGTTTGGACCTTGGACCAAAGGGCGGGGTCAATGGTGAGATTGCGCACTCTTCTTCTAAAAATAAATGTTCATTCGTGTGCTTATGATTTATTGTCTTCTCGCGTGATGAAGATTTGGAAAACTGACTGGGTAATTGAATAGAAATTAATTGACCAGAATTGAGTGTTATTTGTGGTTTTAATTTATGAAAGTTGCATTGATCCTTTTTTATTGTGTAATTAAATTTCCTCATAAGTAATTTCTCATTAGAAGTCCGGAGTCTGTTTTGTGCCCGGTTGATGGTAAAAGGGTCACCCTCTATTTCATAGGACTTAAATGTAACTGTCAAAATATATAGTACTAGCGGACGTCACGCGGTTTCACCCGCGTAGTTCCCGTTCCCGTGGGAGTACGGTGATAAAATATAGCCTATACGGTTTCGGAAGAATCCCTCTAAGTAATGGTAAAAGAAATTTTGAAATCGGTCCAGTAGTTTTTGAGCCTATTCAATACAAACATACAAAAATACAAAGGTTTCCTCTTTATAATATTAGTATAGATATGTACACCATCCTTTTTTCTTTTTTTTTCGGATGGGAAATCATCAAATGACTCCTCCCGCTCTGGGCGGAGCAGGAGGGAGTGTCAGACTTTTACTGACTAAAACCCATCCATGTTCCTTCATCGCCCTTGTGTTCCGGGGCCACGGTATCTCTTTCGAACAGTTCCGCAACCCCGGCAGGCATGACCCCTTCCTATTGCTGACTCTCTTTGAGGCGCGCGTGGAACACGAACGGTTACAGTTATCTACTTTTTGTTTATTTATTTGATTGAATGACTGCGAAGTTAGTACCTACTGCCCGTTTCTAAATTACCGTATTTGCTCAACTGACTGCCAATGAATGAACACAGATAACAGTGATAATGGTTTAAGCATACACCCAAATAAATTGATTAATCACAGTTTCATATGCTACAATTACTGTTGCTAACGATCAAAACGGAAATCATTACCAGCCTATTCTGTGATAAGTACTACCAAGTTCGCTGACGGTCTACCACTTTCACTCTTATGCTCCAAGTAATGAGGTTGAATAAAGCTAGCTGTGACCGAGTGATGTTCAAGGAATGGAAAGAGAAGTGTTGGTCGTCCGGCGGCAAGATGGGCAGACGATATTGTTGCCATCGCAGGAATATCCTGGATGAGGGTGACACAAGAGCGTGGGGCTTGGCACAAACAAACAGAGGCATATCCCAGCAGTGGGTGAAGCCAGGCTTTGGATGATGAAAATGTTTGAAAAGTGGTTTTATTGCTCACATCCCATCACACATCAATCTCTTAAGAGTCCTATTACATTTTTTAGGCAAATTTTTGATTTTTAATTCCTGGATCAAATTATTTCGGTCGGCGTACACGAGTCGATAATAATAGCGGTATTTGGACGATTGTCGATTGATATTGACGAATATTAGAGACGAGACTGACATGAGACTGAGGAGCAAGCTGTATTGAGAATTATAGTAGGTACTTTAATTTTATTTATTGTATTTTTGTCTTATTATATTGACAAACGAAAACTAATGAAACTTATTCATTGTAGATCGATGTTTTATATCATATTAATTTGTTTGATAAAATTGAGTTTATTTGGAATATAATGGACGCTAAATTAAGACATTTATGGCTTAAATTACTATTTCTTTACGATTTTTTCCGTGAAAACTCAAGGAATTTAAAGAAATTCTAAAACTCCAATAAACAAGTCAAACATTCAACTTATCTTTTAGTAATTTTAGCTTTTATAAGAATTCAATGTAACTATGTGAATTTGAGCGTTAAACTTCCATCGTCGACGGTTTTTCTTGCAAACTGAGTTCGTAAAATATTTATAGTAAATTACACGAAAAGAAAAATGAAAATGTGTAACTCCAACTCACAAGAGAGAGAATGGCACTATTGTTATTCTTAAGCAAATAATTAAAATATCTTACTGCTGGTGAGAATGACTGCGTCAAAAATCATGAATTTACGTAAAAAATGTAATAGGACTCTTAAGCCCTGTCTAACCCTAAAATTAGCAACTCTATTTGTGGTGGTTCAAGCTTCGTTTGAAACACTGTTAGAATAAAGTTCTAATCAGCTTGCACTACAAAGTGGTTGTTACATCAGTCACAGCGGGCCGAATAGTGTGAAATGAGTGGATTTTTGCGATTTACAAAAAATCAATTGATTGGACTAAAAAAATAAATAACATAAGACCTGCTTTATAGTTAGTTCAGTTAGTATATAAAGTTTCATGATCTAATTTGAAGTATTTTATGATTGCCAGCGGTTTATTGTTCAGTTTAGAGGTAACTTTGGGATTTTTTTCTATCGAGAAAATTTTATGGAATCGTATTTTCGTGAAACATAGGACTATGTTTCACGAAAATACGATTCCATAAAATTTAGCATTAATCCTCAACTTTACCATATATTTATTTCAAAATTAATGCTGCAGTATTTTAGGCGTAACGGAGGATCATGCTAAGCCATTTGAGGTAAGATAGTACTACAGTAGATATCCAATATAAATTATGTCAACTAAAACCATAGTTTACGGTACTGAAACGGCATTGTCAATCAAGTTACTGACTCCCAAGATTGAGAGTAAACTTGAACAATGAACTTAACTTAGTTTTTTGTTTGCATAAGGTCCCACGACGTCTAATTAAGACATATTAATTAACAATAGATTGTATCGTAGGACTCATAGTAATGTTAGTTCGATTTTGCAATGCCCTATTTGGAAATACTAATTTAACGTGAGTAACATGAAGTTCACAAACAGCTTACCCAGTTGGAAGTGTCAAAGATCCCTGAACGTATTTGTTTAGTTATTATGAACAGGTCAAAGATACATTGGGCAAAAATAGAATGGGGCTTGATTCAATTGTCCACCACTAAATATCTTCGGCAGTGGGTATAGTGCCTGTTAGTTTCTACAAAACACCTGATGAAACAGGAAAAGGGCTACGTTAGACCCTGGTTTTTAAATGGCAGAACCACAGCTGTCATACTCGATAACCATATCATAGGTACTTGACCTTGCAACATCAACATCATCTAAATTCCGAGACTTATTAATTAGTTCTTCGGCTATTTTAAGGTCTTCTAAAGCACGCGTCTAGTTACTTGGCCAAGCAGAAGTTATGAATTAAACTAGCTGTAACTTGGCATACACTAGCATGCATTGCTCTTAGGCAAAGCGTACTTTCTCCTTTTCATTTAGTTGAACCCAGATTTTGACCTTTTGACATTCTCTTCGCCCTTTGCACACGACGATTTACGAATCCTTGCAAATTAATTCCATGTTTCTACCTTAATTTTCAGTATTACCTAAAGTCTATATTTATATATTTTAAAAATCAACATTAAATAATAGGATAATTATAAATTAAAATAAACTAAACTAACTTAAACTACAAACTTAAAAATGGCGTCAAAAAACTCCTCCTAGACGCTGTCAACTGATAATGTCCCCCCAAGCGACTGGCGGCGTTACCACGCTGTATGGCAACGCTAAGCCTTTGCCCTAGGTAAAAACCAGCCCTAGGGTCACGGGAAGTGTCACCTAAACGTTTTGAAATTTCCTTGAGAAGGCTGTGAGCGCTCGGACCCTACGGTCCTAGAGTTCCTACCTTAATTACAACAACAACAACAACAGCCCATAACGTCCACTGCTGTACATAAACCTCTCCCATGATGGGAGGAAATTGCTGTAATCTCCACGCTTGGCAGGCGGATTGGAGATCGCAGTGATGAAAGACTAACAGAAAAAGCTGCTGCCCATTCTCTGGTCTACGGAGGATTAAATGCATCCATCAGCACAATGTTTTCAGTGCGCTACATTGAGTTCTACCGTAAATCGTAATTTTTCACTTAAAAAAAAGTAATTTCCCAGAAATATTTTTTGCGTAAAGTTACCTTGGTTTATAGCTTCGTGAACTCAAACTCAAAGCATTTATTTCAATTAGACCATTACGGCAGTTTTGAATGTCAAAAATACAAAAAAAAACAAAGCCACAGTCCCAGTCACAAAACATAATCATTTGAGAAAGTACTGTAGTTGCCCATTCCCTAGCGTAGATCTCTAAAAAGGTCCGTTTACACCCTGTCTACTAACAAACCTTTTTCTATACTTCTAATAACAAAATGTGTCACAATCTTGGTCGCATCTTCAACCAAAACAAATGAAGAAAACCCATTCAATATCCTAACATAATTCGTGACACATGTCTTGTCATCATGCGTGCAGCTGAACTCTGTGAGCGTGACGAAACGGACGGACGGACACAGCACAGAATTATGTTGGCGTGTACGGACGACCTTGACCCAGTACCACCAGATGGGTATGCTGTGGGCAATTAATGTGATAACAGTTTAGTGAAGATGTTTGGTACGCTGTGGTTGTTATATGTTCTTAGAAAGATGTGGGTGGTTCCGATATTTTATTCAATGTAATTTTTTCGAACTTACTTCCATTTGCTTGCCATTATGAGCTCTTTTCTTTTCATCATATCTATGTGGCTATCGCGATATTTGCTGTCCATCTTTCAGAAGTACATTGTCTAGTCTCAGGTAGTACTTCTTGTTGAGAACAGACTATTTGAGTGATTAATAAAATTGATATCTTTCTTGTCTTTATTATTCAGGTATTTTTGAGGTCCTTAGCATACCTCAATAAATGTCTTCCTAAGCCAAGCACCCTGATTGCTTTAACGTCACAAAAAGTTAAAATGGGTATGTTAATTACCAGATATCATGAAAATGACATACGTTTTAGTAATTCCACATTGAGGATAATCTAAATCAGCCCCTACAAAATACGTTGCAATATCTAAGTGAGTCATTTTAAGCTACCATTTGGAGTACTATCTAAGTAATATTGCAATACTTCTAGTGCACCGGTGGAGGTTGCAAGCGACTAACAGCGCAAAACCGACCAGTTTTCCTCGCTCAATGACGCAACCCGCGTGAGATGTAGCTGATTCATCCTTTTTCTGGCATTTTCATTGGTAATTTAGTGCTTAGGTGTGTAATTTTGTTGATTGGCGCAATAGTTTGTCATGGTTATTGCAAAAATGACACCACTAAAGCTATGTACCCAATGTCACCTTTGTCAAACTGATGCTATCAGTCTGTATACACTTATATAGTTATCGCACTGTACTTAGCTACTGCTTCTGCCTTTGTGTAAAGAATAAATTGGGGCTGCCAGTCTCGACAAAGATAACGACAAAATCGCTAACTTTCGATTGCTAATTACTAACAAATAATTTCGGTTGCAAGAACGATGCTTGCGAGAAACGCATCTTGGATGTAGAGACTTGCGTTCCACTTATTAGCGCAAGCATCATTATTGCCGAAATAACATTCTATCAGAATGCAAGGAAGGTTTCAGGCGGCTTAGGTAATTATTCTTCTTTCTAGCGCATATTTTATTTTAAACATATTTGCCAGAAATTCCCATCAAACACCTTTTTAGTAACAGTATTTCTATAGCTTTTGACCAACTCAGATCAAATCGAAGACAACAAGTACCTAACTGTTTCATACAAAAATACATAGCGGTTTTTTAAATAATAATTTCAATTTTTTTCATAGGGCTAACCTGTTGTAAAAAGTTATACAATTTCATGAGCACTTGCGACTCTCTTTAAATCATTGAACCTTCATTGACCCGCCATATTGTATTTTATTTCAGTAAAAACATAAGAATGCCCAATCCCCTACTCGTAAAGGTTGTCTGAAGGGCGTAAACAAGTTCTATGTACCCACATTCTTCGTAGGCGTGATCAATACCTGTTCCAACTATCTCTGTTGCAATCTATAACTGAACATTAATATAGCAGACTTGTTCTAAAAATAATCTGACCTTACTTTTCAAAATAGAACCATAACCAAAATCGTTGCGTCATGGCGTCGGTAAAAATAGAATGATAGATATCTTCTCTCTATTGTTTTACTGTTGTCTGACCTTCACATTCTTTAGTAATTTTGTCTGGTTCATATTTAAACTGCAAAAAGAGATTGCACTTAGGGTTGCCAACTTTTTTTTACAAGAAATAAAGTATATTTAGGCCTGAGGAGGAAAATAAAAAGTATTCTAGAAAAATGAACAGTATCATTATTTTTTTCAAAGTTTTAAATACATATTTTTTAGATATCTAATCTATGTACTTTCATTTTTGAAGGCTCCATAAGCCTCATTACAATTATTATAATTAAAATAAATGAGAGGCTCATTTTTTATCAAATCTATGCTGGCTCTATTTTTATCATCCCGTCACTTCGCATTCATAACAGAAAAAAACCCTTTCTGTACTAAAGTGGCAGGAACAGATAGCAGATAGGAAACAATCTCAAAAAACCGGCCAAGTGCGAGTCGGACTCGCGCACGAAGGGTTCCGTACCATTATCTATACATTAGACAAAACGGCAAAAAAATCACGTTTGTTATATGGGAGCCCCCCTTAAATATTAATTTTATTCTGTTTTAGTATTTGTTATTATAGCGGCAACAGAAATACATCATCTGTGAAAATTTCAACTGTCTAGCTGTCACGGTTCATGAGATACAGCCTGGTGACAGACAGACGGACAGACAGCGAAGTCTTAGTAATAGGGTTCCGTTTTTACCCTTTGGGTACGGAACCCTAAAAACGAAGGCTGTGGGTTGGGCTTAGGCTAGCTAGACTTCTTCTTCTTAGCGTGTCAATAGCAAATATTTATTAAATATGTTTGGCCCAAAATTCAGCTATGCGAACTCCGCTCGCTGATGCAGTCATAAGGTCGTCAAGTGTGCAGGTGTCAGGGCACACTAAAATGAAATGACGCATACCATTTTTGTCAACTTTTTGAACACAATATTTATGGATATGGTATGAGTTGAAAACAGTATTTTGTATACTTTATTTTTGTTCAACAGTAAAAAAGTATAAAAGTAGTGAAAAACAGTATAATACTGTTTTTAACAGTATGGTTGGCAACCCTAATTGCACTTCACTCTTGCGTTGGATGCTGACGGATCATAGAAGAAAGGGAACACAGCCGTAGAGAGCCCACACTTTGACCTTGCGCATAATAAAATGAGAAGGAGAAGCGCTGCCACAACTAGCCTGGCATACCAACCCGCATCCATTCTGTCACAGTATCAGCTGTTTCAGGTCTTCGGTCTATCACTCGAGAGGAATGTTCCACTATACGTTTGCATATCGTTATATCAGATTGTGTTGTTGTTTTAAGCAGACTTGAAACCAGTTTTTGTTCTGATGTATATGTAGTGTTTCTCATATAACATGTCATTTTGTTTATTTATAACTATTGCATAATTTTACTTTTTATCTGTTTCACAATAAAAAATTGGGACTAACCCGTGATATAATAAAATTATATGACACTCAAAATTTTTCAAACACTTTTTGCGCTAATATCTTCAAAGGTTTTTTTAATAATTAGTGTAACACGGAACAACTTTGATTGGTTTTTACGATTGGATTCTAGATACTAGTTTATGCTTGAGGATTCACCCACAAGGTTTATTTATTTATGTACTCACAACACATTTCATACAGAAAATATGTATAAGCCGATTTCATTAATCAATTCAATTTTAAAAATAGCTACAAAGCCTGCCGGCTATTATAGGCTATTTATAGTCAAGGGCAACAGCTCCGAAAATTATTCAAAAACGTGGGTCTAAATATAAACGATCAAAAATAGATTATTATAATTTGAGGCTCGAATATTTTTACTATAATTAATTGCACATCTTGAATTTATAATGACAGCTTGTTGATGCGTTTTTTTGTTTTGGAATATTTAATCAGTTAGGCCAAGTGGACCGATGACCTGGTGAAGGTTGCGGGAATCCGCTGGATGCGAGTCGCACGGAACCGGTCAATGTGGCGACACTTGGGGGAGGCCTATGTCCAGCAGTGGACGTCTTTCGGCTGAAATGATGATTATGATGATGAATCAGTTAGACTATCCACGTGTGTTTTAGATTTACTTAGTAACTGTTTTTAGATCATGAAAATGTTTTCTTTTGACAGCCGATTTAAAACTGAAAAAATCGAAATATATTTTCTAAAGGACAAACACTCAAACAAAATTATAGAAATCGTTATTGAATAAAGTAATAAATATTATTGAGTCATTCATACATGAGTCATTTATTACCAGAAAATAAACACATACTTGTTAATAACCGTAAAATATGATTATGTTATAATAACGATTTGCCAAAATAACTATAAATAAAATTTTATGAATAAAAGACTAAATTGCGAATGTGTTTACCATGTTAAAAATAATATTTTGTTTTGGTATTACATAGTTGGTCACTATGTCGTTATTGATAACTAGCGGACGTCACGCGGTTTCACCCCCGTAGTTTCCGTTCCTGTTGGAGTACAGGGATAAAATACAGCCTATGATACTCAAGGTGAATGTAGCTTTCTAATAGTGAAAGAATTTTTGAAATCGGCGTAGTAGTTTTTGAGTTTATTCATTACAAACACACAAACAAAAATACAAATCTTTCCTCTTTATGATATTAGTGTATACGTAGATTATTGTAGATTGGTATTTTATGAAATTGTTAGGTAGGTACATGAGCATTATGCTTATTGCTTAAGTGGTTGCAAGCGCGACTGCTTAGCATGAGGTCCGGGATTCGATTACCGAGTCGGGCAAAGAGTTATTGAGATTTTCCATCAAGAACTTCTCAGTAACAGCCGCGTAATTTGGATTTGTGCCTGGTTGATGGTAATAGGCTCATAACTGGCGAAATGTGGGTGTACTGTAAGGTAAACCTCTGTCTAACCTTTCGGGTATTACAGGCGTGATGTTAAGTTAAGCATTCTGAAGTTATTCTAACATTTTCCCAACTCGTTTTTGTCGTTCGTTTTCGTATGCAGCTAAATACCAGTATTTTACATAGAGAACCTATATGACCTCCATAATTCTGGGTAACACGTTATTCGTGGTTAAAACTTCCACTTTTTTTTAAACATGCACGGAAAGATCTCGCTATGTTATGTATGGCCACCCAACCACTGATCGACCCCGGCCGGCTTGGATTGACTCGTGGGGAGTTTTATTCAACCACACACCTCTCAGGATAAAAAAAAATCTCAATGATGGAGGAAATTTAACTCCCGAATGTTATGGGAAAAATAGATGGATATTTGTTACAAATTTACGCAAAAACTATTGAAGGGATTTTAATGAAATTTGGCACACAGATGGTTTATGATAAATGATGTTTATTTTGCAAGTAGGTTTTTACAAACACTTTTACAAGCCATTTTTTAAAACTAGATGGGGCCGGTGTTTCGTACCTGACTACTCTGAGAAGAAACAGCCGAAACTCAGAGGTCATAGTCTCTTTGGAAATCCAGACATAAATTTGCTCAGTTCACATGAGGATTAGGCAGATTAGTGTCTGAGATGGTCTTTTGAAGAAAGAACCACACAGATTTGAGTGGACCTGTCCAGTTAGTGCAAGCATTTATTAAGTGGATAACACATTTCATGCTTTTTACCACCAATGTAATACCATCCCATGGGACAATCTGCATGGGCGAAGCCGTAGGCATTACATTCTTATACTACAAATGTCACTTACGGGATATCTTCCGTGATTACTGTTTATTTTTGAGCTCCCGATACGCAAGCGCCATGATCGCGGGTTAACTGGAGAATGCGGGTGGCTGGAAAAAATTGTTAGGAGCAGACAAATCTGTCTACCCTCTTTCTTTGTCTTTTGCTACGCGCACTACTGGAAGTCGACACTAAGTCACGGCAAAACACACTCACAGTATCACTAGGTTTTTTGGAGTCTTTATTATGTTGCTGGCTGCTACTTTTGAGTATATTCACATATTAATTATAATACTAGCGGACGTCCCGCGGTTTCACCCGCGTAGTTCCCGTTCCCGTGGGAGTACGGGGATAAAATATAGCTTATGTTACTCAGGGTGAATGTAGCTTTCTAATTGTGAAAGAATTTTTGAAATCAATTCATTACTTCCGGAGATTACCCCCTACATACAAACTTACAAACATACAAACTTACAAAGAAATGTTACCTCTTTATAATATTAGTATAGATTACATTCTTAACTCAAACCGTAACTAAAATCCATCTCGCAGCATTCCATTAGCCGGGAACCGGCACCACGACATCAGAATCGATCGTTTTGCAACCATCCACAATGTTGCAACGTTACCTTTCTAGATATACTGGCTAAGTGAATTGTGGCGATAGGGAGCAAGATCCGAATGCCCGCGGCCCGTGACGATCGCTTCCGACCGTGTGACTACACTTTTATAATTTTATCCTTGGAATAGTTTCGTACAAGGTTCGGATGCGAATTTCGAGCGATTTTTAATTGGTTGCGCGGTTATCATGTGTGTTGCAAAGAAAAATATAAAAATGCCGCGTTTACAAGTGATCAATCAAGATCTAGTACAGATCGGGGGGGTTTAAAATGGCCACTTTAGCAAAATCATAACAGGATAATATTAATAATTAAAAAAATTGGTGTATTAGGTGAACGGTGTAGAAGCTTATGGCATACCTAGTTTTATTTCTTTTTTCCACAGCTTAGAAAAAAATTGATCCATCATCAAAAAACGCTACAAATTTCAAGTAAACTTTTCATATTAGAACAAAGAAAGAGAAATAAAAAAATAGTCGAATTTCAAATCACACGTAATACGCGTATGATTTGAATTTCGATTTTTTTTTTACTTCTTTTTTTCGCAAAAAAAAAAAACTAAGCATGCCATTTGCTTCTACGCCGTTCACCTATTATACCCATTTTTTTTAAAGTGATAAAAAGTCACCTGTATTTGTAACGTAATGTTGTGTGTAAGCATCTAACTTATAATTTGTTTGCTCGGTACTTCACATAATTTCGATAAGTTATCTCAACGTCTCACCGCTTTGTTTTGCTATTGCTATTCTTCTCTGACTGCTATTTTTTTCACTGTTTATTATTCCTATATTGTGTCCCACTACTGGGGAAAGTCCTCTCTCCAAACCTCTCTGTTTTGTGCAATTTCTGGTCACACCAACTTCGCCGCGGTCGACCTCGTCGGCATCTCCTTTTCCTGGCTTTTTATTTAACAGAAGCACCGGTATTTGGGTACTAAATAGAACGAAAGTTTCTCCAGGGCTTCTTTAGCTTTATTGCCTTACGGAACTTTTCTGGAGTTCCTATGGTTGCAAATAGTGTGACGAGCTACCATAAAAACTAACTTACAACACAAATTCATTAATAAAACATTAGAAGTAACAACTTTTCGGATACCAATTAACAGCTCATTTATTGAAACCCTTTTTATTGATCGTGCGATATGATGATATGATATTTTATGACCGTTTTTAGGGTTCCGTGCTCGAAAGGTAACCAGCGATACCCTATTACTAAGCCTCCGCTGTCCGTCTGTCCGTACATCTGTCTGTCAGCGAGCTGTACCTCATGATCCGTAATAGGTAGACAGTTGAAATTCACAGAATGTGTAAATTTCAAATTCAAATAGTTTATTGTGGATCATAAGTTCATAAGATGTTGTGTTAAATACAGGTGTCTGCTATGTCCCGCTATTGAGGCATACAAAAAGCATGTCACAAGTTCGGTAAAAAATACAATAACAAAAAATAATTAAATTCAAATTAAATTTAGATTATATAACAATAAAATTAAAATACAATACATTCAATTTGTCATGATTATGATTAAATTATCAAGATTGTAAAATACTTAGGTCAGATTAACAAATTATTCATTCAATAGATTTAGAAATCTAGAAATTCTCTTACAGAGTATTTACTTATCAATAATTCGTGTAGTTTTTTTTTTAAGGTATTTATATAGCTCATAGTTCTGAGAAATGGTGGAAGATTAGATAAGTGGGCCCATACAAAAGATGCTTTAATGCAAAAACTTTGTTTTTCCAGCTACGATGCGCAGCTTGTCTTTGTGTCTGGCCCTAATGCAAAATTCAAACAAATTTGGATTTGATTTTATGAACATAACAGTTTCCTATATGTATACACAAGGAAGAGTTAATATTTTTAAATTTGTGAAATGTGGTCTTCATGAATCCACTTGATGTATACTGCACATCGATCTGATACACCGTTTTTGAGCTCTAAAAGCAGTGTGTATTTCTGTTGGTGCTATAACAACAAAAAATAAATTAAAAATTAAAGGAAGCTCCTATAACGGTGGTACGGAACCCTTCATGCCGTGTCCGGCTCGCATTTGGCAGGTTTTTTTTTATAATTTAGTTCTGACCTCTGGTAGGCCTTAGCTGACTATTTTGACACCTCGGTCCAAGGTGACAAAATAGTCACGTCTATAAATTAATTAATGTATTAATGAGCAGTAGATACCAACGCTAAGGCTTAATTGCAGTAGGTAACTTAATTACACACTTACGTTTACTTAACGATATTGCGTCCATTAGTAATATCATGCTTTGTTTTATTGTTTTAGAGGTCATTGATTTCACCTTGTTACATATACGGGTGGTGTGGCACATTACCTTAGAAGTTTCAATAGGAGGGTGCGGCCTTATGTCTTTAAGCATTTAAAAAGATTTAAGGCGACTACATGAGCTAAAGGCGAATTTATAATGCAAAAAAGAAAAATATGATTCACTGCAATAAACAAAACCAGAAAAATATATGATATTCTTCAGGATATATGCTAGTACGATAGTGTTTTGAAAACATAATACAACTAATTTTATTCGATAGAAAAAAATCACAAACTTATCTCTAAAAATTTCTTTTAACGAGTAAAAACCATACTAAAATACATGCGATCATTCTGATTTTTTGGCAAATAATTCTACAAGCAACTTCTTAGCTTCATAGTGTTTTACTTTTTTAGTCCAATCAATAGATTTTTTGTTAATCACAAAAAAACACTCATTTCGCACTATTCGGCCGCAGTGACTGACGTAACAACTACTTTGTAGTGCAAGCTGATTAGAATCTTATTCTAACAATGTTTGAACCACCAGAAATAGAGTTGCTATTTTAGCTCCTGTAATCGCCTTAACGGGAGGTACTGTCTCGTTGGTCGAGTGATCGTGAACGCGACTGCTGACCATGATGCCAAGGGGTCGATTCCCTGGTTGGGCAAAGTGATATTGAGTTTTTCCATTGAGAATTTCTCAGTAGCAGCCACGAAGTCTTGTGCCCAGTTGATGGCAATAGGCTCGCCCCTATTATAGAAGGGTTCACCTCGTTACTGAGATAGAGGCCACACAGGCCTAGTGCGAGTTGGTGGATGTCACAAATCTTCGAATTTTAAATTCTTGGAAATCCCCCCATCGCTTTGGGAAACAGTAGTGTCGATTCTGTTGTGCACAAACTAAACTTAATTTAGGCTATTGCTATCTTTAACTAAAAGGTAGTGCGAGAAAAGGACGGCTATAGCTAGAGAGCAAAGTTAGAGATGTCAAACTAGTATGCCTTGCGCTTCACCGTTTTTTTAGTCGACATGTTTTTACGTGACCCCTTCATTTGTATGGAAATATTAGTTCCAACCAAATTTGACAGCTCTAAATTACGTCCGTCTCTTTCTCGTTTTATTAGAGTGAAAAAGATAGAAATAGCTTAAATTAAGTTTAGTTTGTGCACAACAGAATCGACACCAGTGGCGATGATATAATTTTGACTAAGTATAGATCCTGAGTGGTCGAAACCAGTCAACTTGGGGTAGTAACTTGGCTATCATAGCTTTCAAAATGTCTTACTGTAACCCCAATTAGGTTTTAACCTGATATAATCTAAAATACAAGTTCTCACAATCATCATTATTAGGCAGATTGGTCTTTGTTTAATATTTTGGGTTCAAAGGCCTTTTAGTTTAAATTGACTTCCTATACCGTTAATCTTATTTTGAATGCAAATTAACTTCAATGTCAACTAAGGTATAATAAATGAAAATGATATGATACGATGTTTTAGCTTTTAAAGGACCAAAAACAAAAGCTTGTCAAACACACTATTATTATTTAAGAGAGCTAAAAAATATTGTTGTGTCGGATTTACAGAGCAATGAGTAAATGGAATGTTAGTCTGGAAAATTTATGAAACATCAAGATGTGCTGTTCGCTTTAATTTCTCATCAAAACTTCTATATCCCTATTTAACTTCTTTAGGGAATTAAACTTAAAATGTCACTTGCGGGATATCTTCCATGATTATTGTTTATTTTGAGATCCCGGTATTATTTTAAGTTGAGTTTAGTTATTTTAAGGTTAGTTGGTGTAAGCTGTGATAGCTTAAAACAGTGTTTAGGGAATGAAATTTCAAAAAGACTTAGTACTCTCTGGTTAAATAAGGAACTCTTGTGCAAAGTTTCATGCTTCTAAATACCAGTGGTTTAGTTTATGTGTTGTTCGTCAGATAATGAGTGAATGAAAGATTTTTTTATTTTGTAAAATCCTAATTAATTATACGAGTATAGGCAGCGCACGAGTGAAGAAATAATGCCATACCTACAAAAGCAATCCTGGTCAACAAGTGTTAATTAAATGTTTAAAAATTTTCATTATTCGTAAAAAGTACATACTGACCAATACCCAAACAAGAAACTGTTGTTGTTGCTGTCTGAACAGGAAATCTTAAGGGTGTGGTATCTGCTAACGAGAGGTTTTCTCCATGTAACTCCTCATTGTTCAGTGAATATAAATGTGCAAAAAAAAAAACATGTTTTGCTAATTAGACTCTAAACTTTAATTGGTACGATTGAAATAATTCAAAAAAAATATTCAAAGTGAAGCATTTTTTCATTGAAATTTCGTACTAATTCCTAAACGGCATTAAGTTTTAGTTTTTTTTTCACACAAATATTTTTCACTTTTTCTTCACAAAGTGTACAATTTCATTTTGATCTAATGATTTATTAGGCTATAATTAAATGAAAACCACTCATTTAGCCCTATTCGGCCCACAGTGACTGAAGTAACAACTACTTTATAGTGCAAGCTGATTAAAACTTTATTCTAAGAGTATTTCAAACGAAGTTTGAACCACCACAAATAGAGTTGCTAATTTAGCAGATACCCCAGCCAACAAATGAAATCAAACAATATTCTTCTACAAACAGCAGCTATAAAAAAATAAAGTATACTTGCAGCTGCGCGATTACAAATGACCACTCCATTTATAAATACTTTGTGGCCCCGTCTAATCACACGTGCAAATCTTGTCCATTCATGTAGGTACGAATTTTCGTGATTACTTTTATCTGTATAAGAGATCTGTGTGTCCTTCCGCCCAAGGTTGCTGTACTTGCAAAATGTGTGGTTAATCATAACAAATGCCTTTGCTGACGCACGAGTTTTAATGTCAGAACACAAATTCTAAAACAAAGAAGTTAGTTTCTTAAGAAATAAGCAGTTCCTATGTACTCATATTTTTAATGTATTTTCCTCTGTTTTTTACTGTGTGTACATAAATAGTAAAATAAATAAATAAGTTAGTAAGAAAATCTGGGGGAAAATAAAATGACCACCAAAAATAACTTTGTAACCACTAACATCTATCACTTAAAATATCAATTGATCACCAAATTTAGTAAATTGAGCACCAAATTTAGTAAATTGAGCACCAAATTATAATGAGGTGGTTAATGGCAAACTAGTTTTGCTTAGGTCGACTTGGGGCAGCCCGACATGGATAGATCAGTTTAGAAAGGTATGGCGGGGTCGAATGAGCGAACGAAGCTAGCGCATAGACCCCGCCATACCCTTTGTGGTTATTTTTTTATAAACCATTCAGAAGTAGGAGCCCCGCGTCGACCGGGTCTCCCTCGACTTGGATGCAAGAGCATAGCAGTTCAATTTCTGGTGGTCATTAACTAAACAAAAATTTTTTTGGTTCTTTCACGATAAAATGGGGATTAATTTTGGTGATCATTTACTAATTTTGGCAGTTAAAAGTGTTTCTTTTTTCGTTACATTTTGCTAAATCTGGAAGTTCGTTAATTGTATGCCAATTTTTTTTACATGGTTTTATTCAGATAGTTAATTTTCTCTCTATATTTATCATCTTCCTGTTCTTGTCCTATGGTACTAAGAGTCTGGGCTACACGGTTTTTTCTTCCATTCTCCATTGTCAACAGTCACATTTTTATTTGATTCCTTTTCTTTTATATCAGTCCATCCACATTCAAATTTTGCGTCCATCAATGAACTAAAATTGACTGATTTCCAATTATCTTATTACCTTCTACTATATTTTCTGCTTATGCTTTGTGTAATAACATCCTGTATTTATGTACCGATAATTTTATTCAGTCACTGCACCGTTATAAGAAGGTCATTGACGTCTGATACTTCCCAAAAAAGTGTACTTTAAAAATAAAATACGCTTTGTTAAAACTAGAACTGCAATTAATCTTTTAACAGTTATTGTATCTGACATGACAGTTACTTAGCTATTGACGTCATAAATCACCACGATAATCGTTAAACACTATTGTGCGTATCAGCGTATAAATTACTAGCTGACGTCCCGCGGTTTCACTCGCGTAGTTCACGTTCCCGTGGGAGCACGGGAATAAAATATAGCCTATAGCACTCACGAATAATGTAGCTTTCTAACAGTGAAACAATTTTTAAAATTGGTTCATTACTTCCGGAGATTACCCCGTACATACAAACTTACAAACATACAAACTTACGAACATACAAACTTACAAACAAATGTTTCCTCTTTATTATATTAGTATAGATAAGTGAGAAAAAGATTAATAATAAAAAAAAGGTGTAACCGCTCCCTTCACGAAGCCGTCAACAAAACATTCTGTACATCAAACTAAGTAACTCTATACAAAAAATATTGCTGCAAAACAATTTTTTTTAGGTGAAAAATCACTTTTTACAATAGGACTCAATGTAACGCACGTAAAAAACTATACTGATGGATGCATTTTATAGTACGGGGGCAGTGGATGTATTTAAAGTTAAAATAGAACATTAAAAACTTATACATATTTAAAAATAAAAACCGGCCAAGTGCGAGTCGGACTCGCGCACGAAGGGTTCCGTACCATTATCTATTATCAAAAAAAGGGCAAAAAAAATCACGTTTGTTGTATGGGAGCCCCCCTTAAATATTAATTTTATTCTGTTTTTAGTAGTTTGTTGTTATAGCGGCAACAGAAATACATCATCTGTGATAATTTCAACTGTCTAGCTGTCACGGTTCATGAGATAAAGCCTGGTGACAGACATACGGACAGACGGACAGACAGCGAAGTCTTAGTAATAGGGTTCCGTTTTTACCCTTTGGGTACGGAACCCTAAAAAAACATGAAATAGTTGGAACTTTGACCTCAATTAAATCTCCGTTACTAGAAGATTCCCAGGCATACCGCGAATCTTCTCCTTATCGAATTATCTTCGCTTCTGCTAAATAATAATAAAACCAGTGGCCTTTCGGCTTCGTTAAGAGTACTATCCCTGATTCCGAAACTAGGCATAACCTGTATCTTCAGAGCCAGAGATGCCATGATGAGTACAATGACCCATTAAGAGATTTCGTGTATGAATAGGTACAATATGCAACAAAGTTTACAGTTAATTTGAATACATAATGGTTCTTTGTTTGTTGATTAGCCTAATAAAATAATAATTGCTAGGAAAGAAACACATTTCATTTTAATAACTGTTTTTCTCCGGAAAAACACTGACGACCGTCTTAGCTTGTCATAAATATAATTGAAGACGAAAACAAAATTGTATTTTCATGGCAGGACATAAAAACTTTAGTTATAATATCCTCATTTTCATTTGCTAGAACTGGTTAAGTATTTTATTAACGGTCATGTACTGATTATCCAAGTAAAAATTGTAACGTAATTTATAACATTCCAATAAAAATAAGAAACATTGATTAAGGAATGCAGAGACCACTTAGAACAAGTCCCTACCTGTACCAATTTTAAACAGTCGCCGACACTGGTCCTTGTAGTCGGATACCGTAGCCAATGTGCTACGACAGCCTACGAAAAAAATGCGTAGCACCGTAGTACAAAAATCCTAAATTAATTTATCTCTTCAATATACATTATGTTAAAATGCATGAAGTTTCATCTGCTGCTTTGTGTACAAACATACTGAGAATTACAATGGACATTTTTATAAATATCCCAAGAATGGTTTTTCAAAGGGAATATTTTTTAGTACCCTGTATATGATAGCTTCCTCGATAAGAAGACATAATGCTATGGTTTACACTGTAAACCATAGCTCCTAGGAAGCTGTAAACTTTACAGCATCCTAACAAAAAAAACGGAACTACGTAGCATATTTCCGGGAACTTACAAAGTTAACAAAACATCAACATAAAAATCATGACACTTTTTGTTGTATCACTGCGTTTAAATCTGGACCGTAATTTCATATCATAACCAGTTTGCAGTAAGACAGTATAATCATTAATTTAAGACGCAATTCCCAACATTATTAGATGACCAATTGATGGGGGATTCCCATAGTCCAAGATAACCGTTGTTTTTCAGTGCGGAATTGTACTGGCTTGAAATGATTAAATTATAATTATGATTACTTTAATTATCAGTCGATGACTGAACAGCTTTCCTTTATAATTAAAAGGAATTATATTTATGGTGGCAATTAAATGGAATTATGTTTAAAAATAAATTGAAAAAAAGTTAATTAATAATGTATTTTATAAACTGCATGAGTTTTTTGATAGAAAATAATGTTTGTGGGAACCTAATTGCTTGAAATACTATTGCATACCCGACTTGGGTGGACGGTTGAGACTGGAAATATTTTTTTTAATATTGAGAGCTGGATGTACACAGTTACGCAATAAATAAACCTTTATCTTTATAAAAAATCTTCTGGCAGTAGACGAACTGTTCGCGTACTATCCATTTATGTATACCTCACAAATCTTTAACATGGAATGCTGCGATTTAACTCTGTTGAAATCAGGCGTAATTATTTTTTACGCATGTTGGTTGTCGTGTCTTTCGCGGGGAATCAAAATCAAAAGTCATTTATTCAAATTAGGCTGATAATCAGCACTTTAAAGTTAACAAGAGACAGTCCCCAAAACCCCCGCCTTTCGCCACTTCCTAGTGTTTTAACTGGGAAGAAGATATGAATCTGATTGGCCCAAAAAAAAAACCTACACATGAATAACATAAAAAAAAAGAATAATATCAATGTCTGTTTCAAATTTCTGCATTCAAAACGGTGAACATTGTATAAAAAACCAGCCAAGTGCGAGACGAACTCACGGATATTGCATATTTTTGTCTTTATTATTATTTTTGTTGTTTTAGCGGCAACAGAAATACACATTCTGTGAAAATTTCAACTGTCTAGCTATCACGATTCCTTTAGGTACTTAAAGTCTACTTTACCAAAAATACCACTTTACCAAAATGACCACTTTACCAAAACGACTGTATCCCTAAAGGTCTACTTTCCCGAAATGTCATGTAATACAGCCTGTTCACGGACATACAGGAGACGGACAGTGGAGTCTAGTAATAGGGTCCAGTTTTTAACCCTTGAGTACGGAACTCTTAATTTGAGGACAAATGACATCCAGAGCCACATTTGGCCCATGCTGCATGCTGCCACTCACAAAGAAGAGGCCTGTGTCAGTGGTTGGTATATTTTCTTTACGACAGCTCCGAGGGTGCTGATGCTGATAGGTAATTTATAAACCGCAACAGAGTTCAAACCAGACCGCAAAAGTAATTGTACAGCAAAAAGATCTAATAAAAACCAAAAGATAATCCTCTTGTATGAATGTGCATTATTTCATAATACTGACGTCATCGTTTCTTGGCACCCACGTTCTTTGTTCTTTACGTTTTTACTGAGAAGAGTTCATTGGTCACTCTTTGCTATGTTTAAGTTTTTATTAAGAACCGTCAAGTATGAATTGAAGTGGGTTTTGATAATATCCTAGAAATAAATAAAAATCTAACGTGCAATGGAAATAAGTGATTATTTGAAGGATATTTCTTTGTTCTTTATATTTTTACTGAAAAGAGTTCATTGGCCACTCTTTGCTATATTTAAGTGTTTATTAAGAACCGTCAAGTATGAATTGAAGTGGGTTTTGATCATATCCTAGAAATAAATAAAAATCTAACGTGCAATGGAAATAAGTGATTATTTGAAGGATATTTCTTTGTTCTTTATATTTTTACTGAAAAGAGTTCATTGGCCACTCTTTGCTATATTTAAGTTTTTATTAAGAACCGTCAAGTTTGAATTGAAGTGGGCTTTGATACTATCCTAGAAATAAATAAAAATCTAACGTGCAATGGAAATAAGTGATTATTTGAAGGATATTTCTTTGTTCTTTATATTTTTACTGAAAAGAGTTCATTGGCCACTCTGCTATATTTAAGTTTTTATTAAGAACCGTCAAGTATGAATTGAAGTGGGCTTTGATACTATCCTAGAAATAAATAAAAATCTAACGTGCAATGGAAATAAGTGATTATTTGAAGGATATTTCTTTGTTCTTTATATTTTTACTGAAAAGAGTTCATTGGCCACTCTTTGCTATATTTAAGTTTTTATTAAGAACCGTCAAGTATGAATTGACAAAACTTAAAATTGGGTCTTGAAACTATCCTAGAAATAAATAAAAATCTAACGTGCAATGGAAATAAGTGATTTATTTGTCAACATAAATCACTTGAAATGTTACACTGACCATGGGTCGTTCCATGGCCCTTTGTGCCACTCGGGTCTAAGTCCCGGCACCGTAGGTTATTGTTGGCAGGACATATGGGTAATAGAACATCATAAACAACAAAATCAATCTAAGTACGGTCGGGATTCATTCTATGAAACTCCATACTGCCACGGGAACATGATGTCATCCTCTCGATTCAGCTGCTAAAAATGAGACGTGTTTATAAGACTGTGAGCTCTGCTTACCCTGCAGGTTGATCATAATCAACATCAGCCTATTAATGTTCCCAATGCTGGGACACAGGCCTCCTCTCTGTGAGAGGGAATCGGCTATAATCCACCACGCGGACCCAGTGCGGATTGGTAGATGTCTCATGTCTTCGATTTTTTTGGTTTTAGGACAAGCCGGTTTCCTCACGATGTTTTCCTTCACCGTTTTGAGAGCAGTGATGATGAAATAAATTACACAAAGTAATGCACCTGTCTGGGTTCGAAGCCACGACTTACTGTTCGTAAGTCGGGGCAGCCACCACTTGACCACCGCTGCTCTACAGGTTGATGGCACACAAAATTTTCCTTAGATCTAAGGAAACCTGACACATAGGAAAACTCATATGAGACAACATATATGCTGTAAATTCACTTTTGAACTTTGTTACCAATTTAAGTATCACGCTAATATATAGGCACCTACCTTTTCCCGCAAAACAACACAAACTTTAGACATTGACCACAAAACTACGCAATTTCCTAAAAAAACAATGTCAAGTTCGCATCAATTTGAGACATATTACATAATGAGAGTAATTGAATTTGGCCTTTTCTTAAAATAACCGGTAATTATCTGACATTTTGTTTTAGACGGTCCAAAATTTGAGTGCAGCGATGACCGTAATAACAATGTCATCTATTTTTGTAATGTAAAAACAACATGAATACCTGTGGTTTGCCAGGGTCAGAAGTATGGTACAAGGACTGCGGTTTTTTACATTAACTTATTGTTTAATGGGTGCCTTATGCAATATAGCAACAGAGTGACGAGTGAAGCGGAGCTGACCGAATGTTTACCCCGAAGATACTGCCTCGTTCCCATTTTTACCATCGTCGTCACATATCTTTTGGTACCCTCCTGTATCACTTACTAATTTATCAATAAATTGTGTACCCAGTCAAGGCAAAGATTTTATATTGAATGTTAGGTACCTATAATATTGAAAGAATATACACAAACCACTAATAATTTTATGTTAGTACTAGCTGTTGCCCGTGGCTTCGCCCGCGTGGTGTTCGGTAACTGTCCCACTGGATCATACTAAAGGGATAATAGTGTCCTCCATGTTAATCCAGGTTATAAACTATCTATGTGCCACATTTCATAATCATCACAATTATTATTATCACAATCACCATCACTATCACAACCGCCATCATTATCACAATCTCCATCACTATCACTATCACAATCACAATCACAATCACCATCACAATCCCTATCACCATCACTATCACAGTAACCATCATTATCATCATTAACACAACCACCATAATTACCACAATCATTATCACAATCACCATCACAACCACCATAACAATCACAATCACTATCACAATCACAATCACCATCACAATCCCCATCACTATCGCTATCACATCACAATCCCCATCACTATCGCTATCACAATCACTATCACAATCACTATCACCATCACCATCACAATCACCATCAAAATAACTATCACAATCACCATCATCGTTATCACAATAATTATCATCGTAATCACAGTCATTATCACACTCACCATCACTATCTCAATCACCATCACAATCACCATCACAATCACCATCACAATCACCATCACAATCACCATCACAATCACCATCACAATCACCATCACAATCACCATCACAATCACCATCACAATCATCATCACAATCACCATCACAATCACCATCACAATCACCATCACAATCACCATCACAATCACCACCACAATCACCACCACAATCACCATCACAATCACCATCACAATCACCATCACAATCACCATCACAATCACCACCACAATCACCATCACAATGACCATGATAATCGCCATCACAATCACCATCACAATCACCATCACAATTACCATCACAATCACTATCACAATCACAATCACCATCACAATCCCCATCACCATCACTATCACAGTCACCAACACAATCCCCATCACCATCACTATCACAGTCACCATCATTATCACCGATTATCATCATTAACACAACCACCATAATTACCACAATCATTATCACAATCACCATCATTGTAGTCACAATCATTATCATCGTTATCACAATCATCATAATCACAATCATCATCATCGTAATCACAATCATTATCATCGTAATCAAAATCATCATCATCACAATCATCGTCATCATTATCACAATCATCATCATCGTAATTACAATCATTATCATCTGGATCTCAAAATAAATGCCATTTTCGTAATCAGCACCCCTGATAATCTCGGTATCGACACCCATATTGATTTTTAGACATTTCAACCCCATCGCACCCCAACAGGGAATGGTAGTATTTCAGGTCTGCCACATTAAATCTTAAAATCGTTGTTTTTGTAATACACCCGACCCAATTCACTATAAAAATAATAACTATGTTGAATTTCAGGCTTTGTTACCCCATTTCCCCCTTTAGGGGTTGAATTCTGAAAAAAAAACTGAAACACAAACGTTAATTCATTTATCGATAGGAGTACTCCTGTTAAGTTTCGAATAAAATAGTCTAACTAATCTTATTTCCCCACGTAATCTTTGGACTCCCGTTCCAACCCCTAAGGGGGTGAATTTTGAAAAATCCTTTCTTAATGCACCCCTAAACCTCATAAAGAACCTTTGTGCCAAATTTGGAATCTCTAGACTCAGCGGTTTGGGCTGTACATTGATTTTTATACTTTGCCACCCCATTTCCCCCTCTTAGGGGTTGAATTCTGAAAAAACCTTAAACCCGTTTCTACTCATTTATCAATAGGAGCACTCCTGTGAAGTTTCGAATAAAATAGTCTAACTAATCTTGTTTTACCCATACAAACTTTAGATTCCCGTTTAATCCCCTTAGGGGTTGAATTTTGAAAAATCCTTTCTTAGTGCACCCCTAGACCACATAAGGAACCTACTCGCCAAATTTGAAATCTCTTGTCTCAGCGGTTTGGGCAGTGCATTGATTTTTATACTTTGCCACCCCATATCCCCCTCTTAGGGGTTGAATTCTGAAAAACCCTGAAACCCGTTTCTTCTCATTTATCAATAGGAGCACTCCTGTGAAGTTTCGAATAAAATAGTCTAACTAATCTTGTTTCCCCATACAAACTTTGGAGCCCCGTTTAACCCCCTTAGGGGGTGAATTTTGAAAAATCCTTTCTTAGTGCACCCCTAGACCACATAAGGAACCTACTTGCCAAATTTGGAATCTGTAGACCCAGCGGTTTAGGCTGTGCGTTGATAGATGAGTCAGTCAGTCAGTCAGTCAGTCAGTCCGTCAGTCAGTCAGTCCGTCAGTCAGTCAGTTTCTTCTTTTATATATTTAGATAGATGACAATGATGTTTTTTTTGCTTCTGCCATATTGCATTTCTAAAGTTGATATTTTAGCAAAAAAAAAACTCTTTTTTTGGGTTTTGCGACCGCAGTCGACCAGTTTAGTTGCTTAATAGGTACTGCCCGAGATCACTGATGGTCGACCACTTTGTATCTTATTACTAAGGGCATAATGGTGAAAAGTGATAAAACCTATTCCATACTTATATAAGAAAAAGAAATATTTCTACAAGATCCGCATGTGAATTCACCAAGATTAGAAATGTCGGGGACTTTAAAAGAGGTGGTGACACTGACATCTGAGTTTGTTTTGGCTTTTTTTTTGTTCTCAGAGTAGTCGAACTGGAAACACCCAGTAACTAGTTTTTAAAAACAATAATATAAATGTAATATTTTTTTTAAACAATAATAAATAAAATATAATATATTTGAAAAACAATAATAAAATAAATATAATTTAGATACCATAGTCAAGTTACAAACAGCTAGCTAGAGCCATAAGTCACCTTATACCCCACTAATGCACCTATCAAGCTTTTTTCTTCAACAAAAAAGTCAATTACAAACAACAATAATAAAATCTACAATACATCACAACACATTTGATTAAATTGACCTTTCCGAAATCACGTGTTTCATAGAACGGCTGCCAACACGTGATAGGAATAAAACATTAGTGATCATCTTAATCGCTAATGATCAGACGATATGCATTAGTATTTCCCTCCATTACTTACGCTGGTGGAGTTATCCTGATGGTCGTTTAGGCGTAGTAGATTTGTTTTGCGATGCGCAATTATACGATGCTCCGCAACAAGATGCCATGAGACATACAGGGTGTAAATCACCTCATCACGAAGCCAACCAAGCATTCTGTACATCAAACTAAGTAACTTTACGCAAAAATTATTGCTGGGAAACGACTTTTTTTTTTTGGGTGAAAAACCATGTTTTGTGATAGAACTCAATGTAACGCACTTAATAAATTGTGCTGATGGATGGATTAAATAGTACAGGGGTCGTGGAGGTGTTCAAATTAAAAATCTTACATTAAAAACTTGTATTAAAAATAAAACGTGTCAAAAAGTCGGAAATTTGACCCCCCATATCTCCGTAACTAGAAGGAGGAAGGAGGTTCCCAGGTATGGTGTAGAACAAAAAAATGATCGCAATGACGGGGAGAACAAGTGCTTCGTTAAGAGGTGTTTTACACCCTTTATATAACTTGTTAACTAACTTTGACTTTTATTTTTTGCTAGTGTGGACCACTGATCGTTTTTTTTGTTTAGCTCGTCCCGCCATCTTCTACGAGTTCTGCTGTTGTCACAGCCTTCTAAGCTGAGTCAGGGCTTCATATTTTTGAGGTTATGAAGAACAGGGTGTCCTTCATCCCCTATAGCAAAGGGAGAATCCCCCGACCAGACGGGTGTTGTGTGTGGTGGGCCACTGCCCGACAGTTATTGTCGGGTTCTTGTATATACTCTTATGTCGCGGAAAACTCTGCTTGCGCGATATAGGATTTCTGACGTGTTTCGCTGTTAGTTGACCGTCTGTGTCATAAATGGCGCTGTAGTACTTTTTGTTCTATGTTGCTGTAATACTTTTTGTAGTACCGCTACATTATAATGGCTATTTGGCCACCACAGCTACGTATAAGGTATATGGTACTATGGTCGTTCTTTTAACTTAAATGTGTCCGTAGAAAACTCCCAAAACACATTTTGAAGGAATATTGAGTATGAATGCTAAAGGAAGGATTGTGTGAGGAATTATATAAAATAAAAATAAATAAAACCTGACGGTTAAAAGGGGAGACTGGGAGACAAAAACGAGAGTTGCGTCGACCTCAAGTAACATGGAAGTAGAGTAGAGTAGGGTCTCCATTTTCCGCACTTAGACTCTCATTCGGTCCGTTGTGCGTCCGTGTCCGAGTCCTGGCTAAATTAGCCATCCTAGCTCCGCCCAGAAACACAGAAGTTTCCTGGGAGCTTCAGAGGCTTCGCGGAGCGACCTCACCGTTCCGAGGATTTGTTTGCGTTGGGTAACCACGGCCTCGCATTCCAGGATGACGTGGGCGGCTGATTCTTCGGCGTCAAAGCAGCCCCTGTAGAGTAGGCTGTCCGTGGCGCCTATGTTAAAGAGATGTTTGTTTAGGGGGCAATGGCCCGTTATTGTCCCTATTATTATTCTGAAGGTTATTTCTACTTAGGCTTTATTACTTTAGGTTATCTCTACTTTCTACTTAGCAGTCGTTTTGTTAGTCGTGGATGTAGTCTTGGCATCGACAAGTAACATGGGACAATTGCGCGAAGATGATGATGACCTCCCATCTTGCTAGATGGGAGGTCATCATCATGCAAATTACATTGTGAAATGTAGGTAAACCAAATACCTCGTATGTTTATCTTCCAAAACTGAATTTCAACAGTCAGTACAATAAAATAAGAAGGACATAATTTACTGAGTTATGTATCTGAATTCTACCACAGATAATCATAGTGAGACCTCACAGACAGTTCATTGTGTAATGAATTGCACTTTTTTAATCTCATTCAACACAATACAACCGTCATTAAATATCACTTGAGAGCTTGTTAACGCAACTATAAACATATTGTTAATTCATGATAATAATAATATGTAGAATGTTGGTGCCAAGTAAGGAAGCGGTTTGATGTAAAATTGTATTATTTTCCAAAAATGAATAAAACGGGCAGCATTTTATTTTACGATGGATTTGGATTAAGATAAACTTAGTTGACTGGACGGAATAAGGCCATAAAAGGCAATCGCTGAAAAATACTAAATGATAAAATCAACATCTGAGTGTGTAATATATGTATTACATATTTATTTTAGACCAAGTATTGATACAGATCTGCAAAACGTGTTAATTTTCACACACGATTAGTTATTGGTTTTTCAGAGGTAAATCCAATAGCTGAAGGTTTTAACTGGGTTAAATAATATGTGTGATGTAGGCCTCGTACAGAGGCCACTCTTTTTCTGTAGGGTTTTCCATTTTTAAACGACCAACGTATTTCCCAACTGTCATCATCATCATCAGCCTATTAATGTTCCCACTGCTGGGACACAGGCCTCCTCTCTATGAGAGGGAATGGGCTATAATTCACCACGCGGGCCCAGTGCGGATTGGTAGATGTCACATGTCTTCGAATTTTTGGAATTCTAGGACATGCCGGTTTCCTTACGATGTTTGCCTTCACCGTTTTGAGAGCAGTGGTGATGAAATAAATTACACAAAGTCATTACTTTGTGCATGTGCATTCACCTGCCTGGGTTCGAACCCACGACTTACTGTTCGTAAGTCGGAGCCGCCACCATTGGGCCACTGCTGCTCACTGCCCGACTGTTATTAGCACATATTTGACAGTAGTTGCATGTAGTCAGAACTCCAAAACCCTAACAACCAATCCTTTGTAACAGTATCGGTGTTGCCAGCAACTAGATTTTGAAGGATAGAGGGTTTGTTTTAATCTTATTCCAGAGTGAGAAAGAGAGCTAATCATCCTGTATATCTCCATCTCTCTCTGGAATAAGTTGAATACAAACCGCTTTAAGACGTCATGGTAGAGGTAGACCACCAGATAAGCAGTCGTTCTCTAAAAAATGTGGTTTTCAGCTGCCTTCAGTTAAACTGGAAGTTGACCTCTAAAAAATTGAAAAAGACTAGGGTGATGGATGTATGTGTTTCTAAAGGGTGTGTCTCTTAACGAAGCTGAAAGGCACTTGTTCTCCCCGTCATTGCGATATTTTTTTTTGTTCTACACCATACTTGGGAAACTTTTAATTACGGAGAAAATTGAGGGTCAAACTTCCAACTTTTTGACAAGTTTTTTTTTATAAATACAAGTTTTTACTGTAAGATTTTTACTTTAAACACCTCCACGACCCCGTACTATTCAATCCATCCATCAGCACAATGTGTTTAGTGCGTTACATTGAGTTTTACCACAAAACATGATTTTTCACCCCAAAAAAAAAAGTCATTTCCCAGCAATAATTTTTGCGTAAAGTTACTTAGTTTGAGGTACAGAATGCTTGGTTGACGGCTTCGTGATGAGGTCTTTTACACCCTGTATATCCGCAATTTTCTGAAATAACAATGAACCAATCTCGATGGTTCTTCGACTAAGGTAACCTACATACTTTCAGAGGTTTCCTATGCTAAATTTATTTCTCTTGTTCCAGCTCCCATTTCCTTGAACCCTACGATGTTGTTCAGCATATGGGTCTACCTCTGCTACTACACGACGTACATGATCCTGCTGGCCATTGCAGGTCTGTGGTGCTTCGAGGAGTGTGCGCTCACTGATGACGAAGAGTACGAGTTCTACCATCAGCATCGAGCTATGCCGTACTGATTGATTCTTGTGAGTATACTTTAATTACATTATAACATATTTTTCTTTAGGCGCGTTGAGCACTTTTGGTGAGTACTTTGAGTGAACAAAAATCATGGAACTCGCGTCATCGTTCGTTTGTCTCGCTAAAACTCGAGAACGGCTGGGCTGATTTAGCTGATTTTGGTTTTGAAATGTTTGTCGTAGTCCAGGGAAAGTTTAAACGGTGAGAAAATATAGAAAAATTGCGAGGAAGATAGTAAAAGCAACAATTTCATTTTCCCATATAAACTGTTCTACCTACTTTCCTGTCAAACATTTGACGTTCGTTCGTCGATTCGGGTCCACTCGAATTGAAGCACGTATTAAATTAAAGGTTTTGAATCGACAACATATTATATCTACATTACTCGGATTATCGCTTATTTAAATTGGTCATAAAATATACTAATAGCTCGACGATACAATTCACAAGTTACATAGTTTTCACTTCTATCGGCGTCACCCAGTGGGTACTGTGTGACTCTATTAAAAAAAAACCGGCCAAGTGCGAGTCGGACTCGCGCACGAAGGGTTCCGTACGTATTATTATAAAAAAATCACGTTTGTTGTATGGGAGCCCCCCTTAAATATTAATTTTATTCTGTTTTTAGTATTTGTTGTTATAGCGGCAACAGAAATACATCATCTGTGAAAATTTCAACTGTCTAGCTGTCACGGTTCATGAGATACAGCCTGGTGACAGACAGACGGACAGACGGACAGACGGACAGACAGCGAAGTCTTAGTAATAGGGTTCCGTTTTTACCCTTTGGGTACGGAACCCTAAAAACATGTGGGGCTGTCTTTGGGGACTGCCACCTGAAGACGGCCGTCGTAACCGAGGCAGGCCCAAGAAACGGTGGCGTGACGATCTGGACTCATTCTTAACGAATTGCTCGGTGAAGACAAATTGTAAACAACATTGGAAAGCCTTTATCTAGCAGAGGGCAGAAATAAAAAAAAACCGGTCAAGTGCGAGTCGGACTCGCGCACGAAGGGTTCCGTACCAATTATTATAAAAAAATCACGTTTGTTGTATGGGAGCCCCCCTTAAATATTAATTTTATTCTGTTTTTAGTATTTGTTGTTATAGCGGCAACAGAAATACATCATCTGTGAAAATTTCAACTGTCTAGCTGTCACGGTTCATGAGATACAGCCTGGTGACAGACAGACGGACAGACGGACAGACGGACAGACAGCGAAGTCTTAGTAATAGGGTTCCGTTTTTACCTTTTGGGTACGGAACCCTAAAAATATTAATTTTACCAGTGACCCGCCCCGGCTTCGCAAGGTACCATTTACAAAGAAAATAAAAAAAGCGCTTAACAAAACAAAAATTACAAAAAATAAAAAATAAAATCTTCATACAAATATTACCCTGACAATGATTAGAATAACAACAGGAAAAAAAAATGCGAAATCGGTCTGTCATGTGGCAATTGATTTGTACGAGTATTATGTATGATTTTGGTTCTTAAAGTTTGCAACGTTTGTATTTTAAATAGAAATTAAATGTCGAAATCCTTACTACCTTATCCTTTTTGCACCATTATAGGCTACATCCAGTCTGGTAACTTTCCCGTTTCGCCAACTAAACAAAATACTTTCACAAAGGTCCCGATTCGTAACTATTTTGATGTTCATACATTGAGTCTCGTTTCGTAAATTTTTGAGTACACTCCCGTTTGGTAAACTTTTTGTTCGGTAAGTACAGTTAGGACTCAGAAGAAGTGGATAAATAGGTATAATCAATATTTCGAACGAATTCATCATTATTATGAACTTGTGAAATAAGATAGAATTACATCCCCGTTTTCCAAACTTTTTGAGAAAAGGTCACTTGAATTTTAAAAAAAAAACAATATGTACTCAATTTTTCTTTTTTTTATTAAGACCTTGTAAAATAAGAGAGAATGAAATCCCCGTTTTCCAAAAGTTTTGTGAAAAGGTCACTTAAAAATATACGCAAAATATACTCAATTTTGCTTTTTATAATTTTAGGTATATTTTCTATCGATCTAGCTAGAGTCTACAATATAAAACAAAACATTGACATCATTCAGCAAAAATGTGGATTACATTAGAAAAAATAGAATTAGCATAAAATCGATGGTCTTTTATTTTCCCTCGAGTTAAACTTGTTATCTTACAAAAAGACTAGACTTGTAAAACATGCACTGTATATTTTAACTAGTAACTACAAAGTTTTTATTCACGACCGGAATTCCCTGCAGTCATCACTACCTACATAATAATATTATAAAACAAAGTCCCCGCCGCGTCTGTTTGTCTGTCCCTATGTATGCTTAGATCTTTAAAACTACGCAACTGATTTTGATGCGGGTTTTTTTTAATAGATAGAGTGATTCAAGAGGAAGCTTTTAGTACATTAAAAATAAATTTGCGGGCGGGCGAAGCCGCGGGCATCAGCTAGTAAGATATATTGGTAAAGACGTTGACATTTTCAATATGTAAATTTGACCCAAATTGGTAATCCCTACTTGAATACAAAACATTATCATCATCATCATCACCATCATCATCAGCATAAAGCAGTCCACTGCTGAACACAGGTCTCTCCAATCGTACGCCATTTCGCTCGATTTTTAGCAATTCCTATCCAGATTACTTAAAAATACAAAATTCAAAAATAGACTGTACTCCATAGAGTACGATCTATTTAGAATTTTAGAATTTTAGAATTTTGTGTTTATTATCCTGTAACGCTTACATAATGGAAATCAACGCTATTCCTCCACATAGAATTTTTTGAGCCTGACAGATTTTTTTTAACGGCCATAAAAAAAAACATCATACATTCATTCCATTATTCCATACATTTTTACGTGTCGGTTTTTGCACTAAAGTAGGAAACAGCAGATTTTTTTTAAATTCCCGATGAAAAAAATCTATGCCGGGGGTGGGGGAGCATAGAATCCGTCCGTCTCGTCATTGCGGCCAATCTGATTGGTTTCGCTGTTGCGATTTGCTGTTGTGGTCCCCTTCGAAATTGAACCTTAAAACTACAAATTTCTTGGCTTATTTTAGAAAAGACTGAGGTGATTGAGTCTTATGAATATGATTTCTTAATAAATCAAACTATTCGGTTTCAAAAATCGAATGACTCTCACGAACGGTGGAAGCGGTTGCAAAAAAAAACACACTATGCCAGTTGTGTTTAAGTCGCATATAACAAGGGGCGAGCAGTGCTGGATTTACCATAGAAGCTGAAAAAGCTGAAGCTTAGGGCGGCAAAATAAGAGGGGCGGCAAAATTAGCCCAAAAAAAAAATTTGGTACAGAAAAAAAGTAAGGCTGCGGACACGAGATGGGGCTGCGGCGCCAGCAGCCACTTCCCCACTCGTGCCGAATCGGGAGGGCCTGCCGCTGCCGCTTCGACCGTCTAGACAGATTATTCCCTAAAAAAAGGAATTAACTTTATTGTGAACGGTGTATCTAATTTTAGAAGTCAGTACGAGCGGCAAAAATATTATAGCTTTGGGGCGGCAAATGTGTAAATCCAGCACTGGGGGCGAGCCTTTCGCCCTCAGGGTCAATTCTGAAACTGAAGAATACAAAGTTATAATTTAAAAGAGGGTTATAAACTATAGGTATTAAGATTAACATTAACATAAACGATAGCGTTTCCCATTACTCACGATCGTTCAATAATTATAATAATTAATTCAAAAATTTTAAACAAAAACTTTGTTACCTATGTAAGGAGGTTAATTTTAAACCGTATGTTAATGATTTCCGGTGACCCTTCCATTATTGTTATTTTAAACAATTTTTATTCACAGTTGCATCAATGTTATTCAATGTAAGATGTGTAATTTCCGTCAAAAAATTCCAAATTTTCTTTTGGTTCTTTTGGTTTTGGTTCTCCATTTAAATTATTGTTTTTGCTTGCTCACATCACAAAGAAACAATAATACTGGTATTCAGCTGCATCCGGTTAGACTGGAAACCGACACCAACCTAGTTGCGAAAAGGCTAGGCAGATAATAATGATTTGCTTGCTCGCATCAAAACTCATCATCTGCCTAGCCTTTTCCCAATTATGTTAGGGTCGGCTTCCAGTCTAACCGGATGCAGCTGAATACCAGTATTTTACATGGTGCGACTGCCTATCTTTGAGGAGCTCGTGGCTAAATAATAACAGCCGCTCGGGTCGATCTTTAGGTTAAGCCGTGCTTGCCTAGGTTGGTCTGTGGATGGGTGGCACCCATTGCATACCGAGTTTCGTGCGTGCCTCGGAAAGCACGTTAAGCTGTTGGTCCCGGCTGTCATTTGTGATCTTTGACAGTCGTTACAGGTAGTCAGTGGCCCAAAAATTCTGACAACCAGTCTTACCAAGGGGTATCCTAATACCCAGTACTAACTGGGTTGTGGAGGTCAGATAGGCAGTCACTCCATGTAAAATACTGGTATTCAGCTGCATCCAGTTAGACTGGAAGCCAACCCCAATAATACTTGGGAAAAGGCTAGGCAGATGATGACTGCCTATCTGACCTCCACAACGTACTAACTGGGTACGATACCCCTTGGTAAGACTGGTTGTCAGACTTTTTTGGGCCTCTCACTACCGAACGACTGTCAAAGATTTACAAATGACAGCTGGGACCAACGGCTTAGCGTGCTTTCCGAGGCATGGAGGAAACTCGGTATGTAATGGGTGGTCACCCATCCAGAAACCAACCTAGGCACCCACAGCTTAACCTAACGATCGACCCGAGTGACTGTTATTATTTTGCCACGAGCTCTTCAAGGAAATAAAACTAGTATAAGATGTAAAACAACAAAAACTAAATTGTCAAAACAGCATTGCTTTGCAGGATTATAGCTTATATTTATGGTAGGAGAACAATATTTATAGCAAAAAAAACCCCATTAGTCTGGTAAATGAGTGCTCAAAAGGGGGGTGTGGTTGGAAAAGTCGAAAGCAGAAAATCTGACTTATGAACTTCGTTTGGACTAGTTAGAAGATAAACATATTAAAAGTCCTGACCCCTCCGAGGTGAGCCCGAGGGGGGGTCAGGACTTTTAATATGTTTATCTTCTAAAGAAAAAAAGAAAAAAAAAAGAAAAAGAAGAAAAGAAGGTCCCGTTTTTTGGTTTTTTGCTTATATCTCGAAAACGATGCGTCGTATAAAATTTTGTTGTACTACATAATAAAACCTCATAAAATTCTTTACAACTTTGTCACACTTTTTATCTACATTCATTTACCAGACTACATGGTATTCTTCACAAAAATGAGTTTATATCTTTATAAAGGGTGTAAAACACCTCTTAACGAAGCCGAAAGGCACTTGTTCTCCTCGTCATTGCGATTTCTTTTTGCTCTACACCATACCTGGGAACCTATTAGTTACGGAGATAAGTATAAGTTATAGTTATAGTTTAAGTTGTTATAAATAAATAAATAAATAAATAAATAAATAAATAAATAAATAATAAATAAATATTGGGGGTCAAATTTCCAACTTTTTCACAAGTTTTTTTTAAATATATGTTTTAAGATTTTTACTTTAAACAATTTCACGACCCCCGTACTATTCAATCCATCCATTAGCACAAGTGCGTTACATTGAGTTCTACTACAAAAAATGATTTTTCACCCAAAACAAAAAAGTCGTTTCCCAGCAATAATTTTAGCGTAAAGTAAGTAACTTTACTATTCAATCCATCCATCAGCACAATGTTTTTAGTGCGTTACATTGAGTTTTACCACAAAACATGATTTTTACCCCAAAAAAAAAGTCGTTTCCCAGGAATAATTTTTGCGTAAAGTTACTTAGTTTGATGTACAGAATGCTTGGTTGACGGCTTCGTGATGAGGTTGTTTACACCCTGTATTTAGTGTTGTACAAGTATGTCCAAAGTGTTATCTTCTCTGTTGGTGGGTGAGCCCAGGCTTCATACATTCATACGTTGCCCATGGTCCTTTGGCACGTATATAGTTTACTAGCGGACGTCCCGCGATTTCACCCGCGTAGTTCCCGTTCCCGTAGGAGTACGGAGATAAAATATAGCCTATGTTACTCAAGGTGAATGTAGCTTTCTAATGGTGAAAGAATTTTTGAAATCGGTTTATTACTTCCGGAGATTACCCCCTACATACAAACTTACAAACTTACAAACTTACAAACATACAAACTTACAAACATACAAACTTACAAACAAATGTTACCTCTTTATAATATTAGTATAGAGAACCTGGATTAACATGTAGGACACTATTTTTCCCGTTAATATGATCCCGTGGGACAGTTACCGAATTTCACGCGGGCGAAGCCGCGGGCAACAGCTAGTTAGTAATAATATCACGACTGTAATCTCTGAAGGGTTAACGTTAGATAAACCTGCAGTATACTCACATTTCGGCACAATAGGTGATGAAACCTGTTCCTATCAACCGGGCGCAAACCTAGACTGCGGCTGCAGCGGAAATCTAAATTTGCCCATATCTTTTTATCGTGTTGACTCAGGACCTTGATTTTTATACACCTTATAAGGACTTGAGTTTCTGGTATAAATTTCAACTTGCTAGGTCCACCCGTTCCTGAAAAAATCGGTGGTGACAGACAGACAAGAAAGTGATCTTTTAAGGGTTCCGTTTTTCCTTTTGAGGTACGGAATCCTAAAAATGGGCTTTTTCAGTGTGTAGCATTCTACTTCGGGTGTTTTGACCTTTCATAAAGCTCTCACATAAAAACAACATTGTGTTCACAAGAAAATGCTATTCAGTAAACAGTTCCAAAAACCACAAAACATAATTAGCAGATAGGTATTTACTTGAAATGAGCAAAAAGTATTAAAATAATGATTCTATCATTAATCAGTAACAGTGATTGGACGATTGTATTATATTTGCTTGTTCCGGGTTCAGAGTATGAAAAATGATAATGAAAAAATTTTTTTTTATTTTTTTTATTATTTTTACAAGTAAGTCTGTATTAGGAAATTCCGCTTTGTAAACATAGGTTACAAACTATTTATGTGTTAAATTCATCCAAATCAGTTCAGTCTTTTTTGCGTGAAGGAGTAACAAACGTCCATCCTCACAAACTTTCCCATTTATAATGGTAGTAAGATTTACTTGTTTAATAAAATTTGAGTAAAATTAATGAACAAAATACACTCAAAACACAAACACACACACACACACACACATTCACCCACACAGCACACATACTCATATCTGATATAGATTTTAATACTTTCAGGCATATTCATATTTATTTGTTTTACGTTATTAACTAGTAACATTGATTTTTAATTTAAACACTAAGCAATTGATTTCTCCATTCTTGAGGGATACGGCACTGTTTCTTTTTACTACAGGCCATTATGCAGCCTATCTAAGAGGACAGTACCCCAACCATTTATGTTGTATACCAGTGTTCATATTTTGTAAAGTGCAACTGTTTTTATTGTATTACTGAAACACATTTTATGCAATAAAGTTTTTATTATTATTATTATAACATCGATAAATCATTTTTAAATGCAGGTATTGTAATCAATCAGCACTTAATCGATTAATAAAACTGAGATTAAGATGAATAATTGAAATAGGTATGTTGTTAACTTGAATAAACATAGAGCTAGATTATTTAGCTTAACCAGAAAACAAAGTTACGACTTCATTTATTTCCCTACCAGTTTAAAGGAGTTCTCCCAGTCAGGTGATGATTTCCAATGAAATCATCACCTGACTGGGAGAGCTCCTTTGTTTTGTTTGAGTTGTAGCTAAAGAACTCTAATAAGCCATAGGTCAATACCTATAGCTTATTAGAGTTCTTTAGCTACAACTGGAAATTATTACCAAAGTCAAAAACGATAACTTCACGAAAACTGAGTTTTTCGGCGAACCATCACTAAATACAAAAGTAATTTAAAGTTTAAAAAATTCAGACGTTGGTGTCGATTTTGTTGTGCAGAAACTAACCTTAATTTAGGCTATTGCTATCTTTTACTAAAAGGCAGTGCGAGAAAAGGACGGCTATAGCTATGAACTAAGTTAGAGCTGTCAAACTAGTTTATGCCTTGCGTTTCACCGTGTTTTTAGTCGACATGTTTTAACGTGCACCCTTCATTTGTATAGAAATATTAGTTCCAACTAAATTTGGCAGCTCTAAATTACGTCCGTCTTTTTCTCGTTTTATTAGAGAGAAAAAGATAGCAGCAATAGCCTAAATTAAGTTTAGTTTGTGCTCAACAGAATCGACACCATTGTAAGTGCAATAGTGAATTACCCAGTACAGAAAGGATTGTGGAGGTCATAGGTAGTCGCTCCATGTAAACTACTGATACTCAGCTGCATCAGGCTAGACTGGAAGCCGACCCCAACATAGTTGGGAAAAGGCTAGGCAGATGACGATAATGATAAGTATGTAACATGTAAGTATGATGTAAGTGCAATAGTGACAGTGGTGTCGATTCTGTTGTGCACAAACTAAACTTAATTTAGGCTATTGCTATCTTTTTCTCTCTAATAAAACGATAAAGAGACGGACGTAATTTAGAGCTGTCAAATTTAGTTGGAACTAATATTTCTATACAAATGAAGGGTGCACGTAAAAACATGTCGACTAAAACACGGTGAAGCGGAAGGCGTAAACTAGTTTGACATCTCTAACTTAGTTCATAGCTATAGCCGTCCTTTTCTCACACTGGCTTTCAGTAAAAGGTAGCAATAGCCTAAATTAAGGTTAGTTTGTGCACAACAGAATCGACAGCAGTATAATTTATTTAATTTTGTTGATTATATCGGTTTTCAGCAGACAGATTATGACAAAAAGATATGTTGCTGGGGAACTCCCCAGAAACTGTTCCCCAGCCGTGAAGAAATGACGATTTTGTGAATTTCATCATTTTTTCAACCCAGCTATAACTCTAGGAAGTCTTGAAGGGAGAGCGTTCTTGACCCTTCACGATGCCGTCAATCAAGCGTTATGTACAGAATTTTTCTTGATAAAGTTCAATTTAAAAAATCGTATCAGCTAGTGATCACAAACTTTTTTTGATGTGTGTACATAAAATTAAGTAACTCTACGCAAAAATTATTGCTGGGAAATGTCATTTCTTTTTGGGTTGTAAAATCACTTTTAATCTATACTAATATTATAAAGAGGTAACATTTGTTTGTAAGTTTGTATGTTTGTAAGTTTGTATGTAGGGAGTTATCTCCGGAAGTAATGAACCGATTTCAAAAATTCTTTCACCATTACAAAGCTACATTCACCTTGAGTAACATAGGCTATATTTTATCCCCGTACTCCCGCGGGAACGGGAACTACGCGGGTGAAACCGCGGGACGTCCGCTAGTTACTAGTAAAGTAGGACTCAATGTAACGCGCTCGAAACATTGGTTTTATGGATGCATTGAATAGGGCTTATTCCTGATAGTACGGGGTCATGGAGGTAGTAAAAGTAAAGTTATGCATTCAAAACTTGAATTTAAAAAAATACTTGTGAAAAAAAAAAAAAAAACTTAGAACCTTGACCCCCAAATATCTACGTAACTAAAGGTTCCCGGGTATGGTCTAGACTAGAACAAAAAATACTATCGCAATGATGGGAAAAACACCCATTAGTCTTGCTTATTCCGGATCCTTTTTGAAGCCATTAAAAACCCAGCGTATGTAATACAAAAAAGAACACAAACGCATATTATGATACACAGAAACATATTAATGTAGAATTGTAGAGTAATCAAAGCTGTCATTATAAGACATAATAATTGAGATCTTGGCACTAAATGCGTCATCGTTGTACTTAAAGGTGCTCCTTCACCGAACCATACGCCTGTAATGAAACAATTTAGTTTAACATAACTAGACATCATCATGCCTGCAAACCCCGAAGAGTTAGGCAGAGGAGTGTCTAATAGTACACCCATATTTCGCCACTTATTATTCCTTGTCCAATTCCTTATGCCTTTGCTCACCCCTTCAGAATACAGACGTCATTAGATATCTTGGAGTGTTTATAGATCAAACGCTAACCTTTAAGCCTCACATCGACATACTCGTTACTAGGATCCGTAAGCTGATCTACATTTTTAAGAGTTTAAGACATGTTGCTGATCTTAGGACCACCAAAATGGTCTACTTAGCACTCTGCCAATCTATAGTAAATTATTGCATAACCTCCTGGGGAGGAGCAGGCAAAGTTCACCTTTTGGAGGTTGAAAGAGCACAAAGAGCAGTTCTCAAGGTAGGGGCTGGATTTCCTTTTCGTTACCCAACTTTTGAACTATATAAACGTTGGGATGTTCTAACTGTCAGGCAGAGCTTCATTCTTTCCATAGTTTCCAAACAACATAAACAAATACAATATGAACCCAATCTTAACAAAGATAAGCGGAGGAAGGGTAATGTCTGTCCTACAAGCTTTTTTCGTACTATTCTCTCCCAAAGATTTTTCTGTTTTCTTGGAGGATATTTGTACAATAAAATCAACACAACACTTACAATTTACTTACTGCGGAGACCAGTCTGTAAATTAACCGTCTGTAAATGGTTGAAAACTCTAGACTATCAGGCAACTGAGAGTCTATTGATTCCGATCCGGTAAACATCCATCTACTACATAAACACAACACACTATCTACCGCTAATCACACATTCCACATAAATCACACATCTGCCATATGCCCTTTTAGAGTATTGCTAATTTTTCTTATTTTTATTTTTATTTATTCTGTACCTAGTATTTAAGTAAAATCATCACGCATTTTTGTTAGTAATTAATCTAAATTAGTTTTATACCTGTAAGTCTTGGGGGCCTGGTGACCCGTAACACAGGTATTGTATTCCTATTTCGGGCACCAGTCTCTCACAAATGTTTTCCCTGTGTATTAGATTTAATAATTACTGTTCACTGTAACGTTTGTGATGAGAAAATAAACACATTATTATTATTATTACTTATGTTTTTTTAGTCCCATGTAAAAAAACATAAGTAATAATGGTGTATGTGTAATAGGGGGCGAGCCTATTACCGTCAGCCGGTACGGATCCAGACCCAGGAATCGAACCCAAGACCTCGTGCTCTGGTAAAAGTAGTCGCTCACCTTGACTTTGAATTTAATTATATTATTAAAATCAAATAGTACCCGTATAATTATGTGACATGTAATGATTTTATTTTTTATCAATTTTATATTTACAATATTCTGACATTGACATCACATTTATTATTATATTGAAATTGCATAGAAATTGATAATTGATTATTATAAGTATGGATTTGATTTGTACGCTTCAACGCAAGACATAGATGGACTCGCTATATTATATCTATTGTAACACCCCTGCCATACGACAAATCTTTTGTTCATCTGTCATTGAATCGACAAAATGACAGATGAACAAAAGATTTGTTGATTCTCTTTCGTGTCTACGGCGCTCATGCTAAGTGGGCTGGAAAACCTATTTCTAGGAATAAAGATTTCATTTTCACTAGTCAAATGGGCAGTTCATATCCAAGCATTATAGTAGTGACTATAACTCGTACCGAGCATTGCAGTAACCTGTAATAACAATTTGTAACAAGTGATCTTTATCAAATCTTGTATTGTTGCATTGCAGGCGAATGCTTACTCACCGGCAGCATCTATTTGTAGCGTTATGCAGGTAGTCAGTGGTCCAAAAAGTCTGACAACCAGTCTTACCAAAAGGTATCGTATTACCCAGAACTAACTGGGCTGTGGTCAGATAGGCAGTCGCTCTATGTAAAATACTGGTATGCAGCTGTAACCGGTTAGACTGGAAGCCGATCCCAACATAGTTGGAAAAGGCTAGGCAGATGACCGCCTTAACATTGAGTTGTCATGACGTAAAGTGCCTACTTCATAAGTAATTTTGTTGTTATTTAACATTGTAAGAAATAAAACCACTTGAACATTTTTACTCGTGTCCAACTCTCGAGATGATTTGCCAGTCATCAAAAGCTACGGTCCGGAGTGTGACGGACGTATTTAAAATTAATTGCATCTAAATTAATGCCACTGTTAAAAGGTGAATGGCGAGGTTGGACCCACGTAATTTAAAAATCAATGGAGCGCCGTTCACGGTCTGGTTTTTATTAATTATAGTAAAGAGTTTATCAGAGTTCTATATAAAAATATTGAGTTACTAGGCGATGGGAATTAAAAGTTACGAATGTTTTTTTTTTTAAATAAGTCGGCGTGCAGTTTCTGAACGCAACGTTTGTTATTTACCGTCTTACAAATGAGAAATGGAAAGTGAGTGTCAAATTCATCTGTGGACATAGTCTGTGGATCATTCCATTGTTTGTTTGTGTTCAACGGCTACATGGAATACGGATAAATCATCATCTGCCTAGCCTTTTCCCAACTTAGTTGGGGTCGGCTTCCAGTTTTACCGGATGCAGCTGAATACCAGTATTTTATATGGAGCGACTGCCTATCTGACCTCCACAACCCAGTTAGTACCGGGAAATACGATACCCCTTGGTAAGACTGGTTGTCAGACTTTTTGGGCCTCTGACTACCTAACGACTGTCAAAGATCTACAAATGACAGCCGGGACCAACGGCTTAACGTGCTTTCCGAGGCACGGAGGAAACTCGGTATGTAATGGGTGGTCACCCATCCACAGACCAACCTAGGCAAGCACGGCTTAACCTAACGATCGACCCGAGCGGCTGTTATTATTTAGCCACGAGCTCCTCCGAATACGGATAAATGCTATTTTATAAAAAATATTATTTTTATAAAATAGCATTTATCCGTGCATTTATCCATTTATCTATAAGTCCGTGCCTTAAGTTAGGTTATAATCTTCTACCTTTCATATCTTTTTTCTCCCAACTTCTATAACGTAGTTTCCATTCGCTTTTTTGTAAGTCTTAAGTCGTTCTTTAACTATTCACAAGTTTCCACAATGTACGCTACCCATATGGGTGGCGAGATTGCATGTAATTCGGGACCCAGTGATATCACTGGGTCCCGAATTACATGCAATCTCGCCATTCTCCTTTTAACTCAGAATAACAAGGTTTCCGCACATTTTTTTAACTACCTTAAAGCCGTCTGTCTGTATACCTTTTTATCATATTTATCACGTAACCAGTAAGGTAACACCACAGTATACGTTATCGGCAAGGATCATTTTTGTTACTTTTCATGTGTAAAAAAACACATCGATACCTTTCATCTCTTAGTAAAACAATAACAAATCTAGGGGAACCCCCTACCAGAAGCCCCAGCACCAAAAGTTCATGCCCCCTAAAACCTACGATCGTCATGGAAAATAACACTTTTTACGCCATGACTGTAGATCAGTTAACTATTTAACTCTAAAAGATGTTGTTTACGTCAAGTAATACGTTGGCTTACTGCAAAACATTATTATTTATGACAAGTTTAAAAAATCGTAGAGCAAAGAATGCGGTAGACGCACCGTTACTAAAAATATTATAATGTGAATGTTATTTTAAACTTCACGGTCTGTAATTTTTCGCACGTTTTTTGTTAAAAAAAGGCTAGTATTTCTCTGACAAGAAAGCATCGCTGGAATGAAACTATGTATGTAAAAAAGGTAAAAATCAGCAATAGATTATTTGGAGCGAGTATTTACGTAATCATTTCGTGAGAGAGTAGTGTTTGGTAAATAATACAATTAAGTAATACCGCAGACTAAAGAAATTCTGTAATAAAATAGAGGTTTTGGCATTGATATAAATAGATGCAAAAAATGCATTGAACAAGCAGTCTTATGTAGCTTCGCGTAAGTCCCGGCAGTGTAACAGAATTTGTGCAATAAAATACAACGACTGCACAAAATTTCACAAGAACCGCATAATATTATATTCCGCATGAAAATTAGATAATTAGAATATGATTGAACTAGAAACACAATTAAATCAACACATTTATTGAACAAGGATGCTCACATCCACCTTGGAACTAATTACGGAGTAGAAAACATATTTTTTCTAGAAACATCAAGGTTTCCCCCTCCCTTAATCTCATTACCGGCATGTCGCTTCTGTGCATTCAGTGGTCTATGGCAAGCAGTAATAGGCTGTCGTCACACAGAACTGGCAATATCTTTGTATATATTGAAATATACGACGTGATACAATATTTAGTCTGCAGCAAGCCTTCAGTTTCCTTTATGAGACTTCAGAATGTTTCATACTGTATAGTGATGAATAGTGAAGTGCTCTTCTGATTTGTGTTACGAGTAAATTGGTAAGAGATTAGTGAGTGATTATGACTTTGAAGTGCTATAGGTATGTAGCTAATAATTTATTTATTCATGGTTTTAGGGATGATAAATAGAATTAATTTAAAATTTACTTATTTTTAATTAGGTAGGTAGATAATTTAAAAAATGGAACAAAATTAAGTAATCTTAAAAATAATAAAAATGTTTTTATCATTTCGCTAACGTAATTTATAGTATAGTAATGTAAGCAAAAAATCGTGACTGAAAAACATTACCTGAATTAAAAAATAAATCTCATGAAAACCATGTGAAATTGCCTATTGTTCTCACAGTAGGTAAACAATAAATTATTTAAATAAAAAATATTGTAGCATAATAAATTTACATTAAGTTTTTCGCTGAACATTTTACGTACGTGGAAAAGACATCAACGAATGGCAACTGCAAAAAAAAATCGTTAATAACGCTTTTAAAGAATTAAACTTACGAAATGTGGTATTTTAAATGCACATAAAATAATAATTTTGGGAAGTAATTATTTAGCGTTAACCGACTTTTTAATATAAAACAATTATGTTGGTTTAATTTGTCAAATAAAACAACACAAGTCTTTAGTTGACAAAGTAACTATGCAAACATGACATTTATATTTTTTTAATTTTCTTGAACAAAGAATGAAGAAATAATTATGATAGATGATCAGCTTGACAATGTTCACAATGTCATTGATCATTATTTTAATACCTCTCAGCCACTTCAGTGTGACAAATTATATGTCAGACTTGTAGATACAATAATTTGACGAATTTATTAACATAGGCAACGTTTATTATTCATCAAATAAAAATATGTTGGTGCTATTTTTAAACTTGAACTTAATATTATTCTAGATAGTATTCAGTCTAATTAATTTGCATTCGTTAAATATTTACCAGTGATAGTTTTATTAATTTATTGATCGTTGCAGTGTGCCGATTGAAGGCCATCGTGTTACCAGAATTTATTACTTTTACTAATGAAAAATGCAGTTTAATTAAATGAATTGCAAGAAATTGCACAAAAAATATATAGCTGAAACAGATATGTGAAATTACAAGCTTCCGATGCGTCATCAAAATCGGAATGAACAGCACCATCTCTTTTTTGTTATCAAAAAACAATTGCACATTTTTTTTACCAACAACACTGGCATTTTACAATATTAGGCAAGTCTAAATAAAATTCAAGGGAAGTAAAAAAGGGTAAAATAAAATAAAATATTATTTTTCCATAGGGAAACGGTTCACATAAAGTCTTAACATTAATTGCCATGGTAAATTTTCCATGAGCAACACGACAACAACAGTAATTATTTTATGTTGAAACAATTAATATTATAAGCTGTCACTGGCTGTTTTTTTTCAGATTAAACAATTAAGTTTTCAATTAAAGTTAATTATTAAATTACGCGAATCATTTAATATATGGTGGTTTTACTCATGTTAAAGTTTTTACAATAATTTTTAGTAAGGTTTACATTTTACGATGTAATTTGTTGGTTACTGTAAACCAAATAGCTTGTTCGACCGTACGTCTATAATAAAATTGAAAAAAAGCACCCAAGTGTCTACTACAGAGTATTTATCGCCCGAACTCAAAATACGCTAGTGCAAAATAAAACTGTATACAAACTACTGCATTTATTTCTCATTAGACTTTACACTTCAGATCAAGGTAGTCTAAAGTTTAGTTAGCAAAGTAAATGTACTCGTAAATTACGCAAGTACTCTCGCAATACACAAATTGATAGCGTCAATCCTGAATATTTGTTTAACTTCAAGGCAACTAAACTTATTATATTTTTAACCAGAGTGCCCCGGCCTTCTACATTGCATAAATTTGATTGCACACACTCTATTAATTTTAACAGTTTTATGCTAAAAATAACCTGTTCATGTGAATGCTAAAAATATAGCCGTGAAATTCTTTTTTGAGCGTCCATTTAGTCAATTGATTCTTCACGTCAATTATTGAGAAAGAAACGTAAAAATGTGTGTAGTGTTTAATTGTTGGTAGTTTTGAGATATTAAATGTTGAGTAGTGTGATAGAAAGAGTATAATAGAACCAACCCATTACACTCACGGGTGTCGTATAAGGCGACTAATGTCTGAGGCAGAACACCTTGCGCCTCCGTAGACCTGAGAATGGGCAGCAGCGTTTTCTGTTATATAGTCTTTCATCACTGCGATCTCCAATCCGCCTGCCAAGCGTGGAGATTACGGCAAATTCCTCCCATCGTGGGAGAGGCTTATGTCCAGCAGTGGACGTTATAGGCTGTTGTTGTTGTTTGTTGTGATAGAAATTGAAATATGTATAGATAATAACATTTTTAGTTATTGCATTTGAAGTATTTTTATTGATGATAGCTTTGTTGATGATTAACTTTTCCATCTTGTTTTACGTTATTTTGATGTAGGCAAACATTAATGGTCGGGCCTATGCTGTCCTCCCATACTTAAGTAGGTACTAACGCTGTAACATACTGTAAATACTTACCTAAAACAAGCAATTACACGTGTTTTACACACGTACCTTTAAACAAGTCAAAATGATTACTTGAGTAAAAGTAATTATTTGATACGATATTTATCCTGTAGTTTAATAATTTATTGAAGTTAAATCTGTCAAAAGTTAGGATTCTTAGCGTTGCTTTCTGTGACGGTTCTTTTTTTTTTGCTTAGCCTATATTGTCCCACAGCTGGGCAAAGGCCCCCCCCATAGCCTTCCACTCCTCTCTACGTGCGGCTCTCTCCGGCCAATCTCTCATAAACGCCTCTAGGTCGTCACACCAGCGTTTTCTAGGCCTCCCTCGGCGACGACGGCCTTACTCCCCCTAACGCTTCGTCCGTATATCCGGATCTATCCGTCTCTCTCACTCGCACTCATCTGCAGACGTGCGCGAAAGAGACGGATAGATACGAATATACGGACGAAACGTTAGAGAGTAGGGCCCCTGGCACCCACTGTGTGACGGTTCTTACTTCGTTTAAATTTTGGTCTATTGCATTAAAATGTTTGCATAAGTAACTAAAACTCAAGTAATTACTCTTGAGTATAGATAAGGGTGCTAGTGTCAATGTCACATTCAAAAAACTTAGAATTGTGAACTAAACAAAATTAAATCATAAATCCAAACAAACAAATTATCCCAATGACGTCACCTTGCAACAAATCTACTTTTTGTAGCAATGACGTATTAAAACCAAATGACTTATCTAGCAGGTCATACATAATGATAATAATACATCCTTTTCGATGGGGTTTCCCTGGGCATGGAAATTTATTTGTCGTTAGTCAGTTTTATTGCGTTGTTGTCTTGTTTTCGCTCAGTTTGATCTTGCGTGATGAGATAGACACTGAAATTATCGATATTGCGTGTGTAATGACTTAATTCTTTGTTAGTAATGCACGTGTTAATATGTCTATGGTTATTGTTATACTAGCTTTGATCCCCGGTTTCTCTCGCGTGGGCGAAAGTACTACCTGGATTTAAAAATATCGTATATCCAAACCCAGGCTATAGTATAGCTAAATTCCAATTAAATCCGTGAAGTAGTTTTTAATGCGAAAAAAGGTAACAGAGAGCTAGACAGAATTACTTTTACATTTATAATATTAGTTTGGATATAATCATCATTATCATCATCATCAGCCTATTAATGTTCCCACTGCTGGGACACAGGCCACCTCTATGAGAGGGAATGGGCTATAATCCACCACGCGGGCCCAGTGTGGGTTGGTAGATGTCACATGTCTTTGAATTTTTGGTTCTAGGACATGCCGGTTTCCTCACGATGTTTTCCTTCACCGTTTTGAGAGCAGTGGTGATAAAATAAATTGCACAAAGTAATGCACCTGCCAGGGTTCGAACCCATGACTTACTATTTGTAAGTCGGGGCCGCCACCACTGGGCCATCGCTGCTCTATATATATAAATGGATCATGGATATCATGATATGCAGAAAGGCAGGGTGGTAGGCAGAAATTTCTGTTTTTTTTTTTATTGCAAAATGTGCCTGCTCCTGACTTCTTTTATTTTCCGTGCAATTGCACCAGAATATTAAAAACAAAAGAACTCAATAATTATCAATTCACATAAACGCACATAATACGCAAATTTAAATACACGTGTGTCATTTCTAATTCTATGAACTTATTAGCATAACCATTGTCTAAAGTGCTACGCAATGTCAAGTTCAAGTCTGACGCACTATTTCGTTCGTATAATGGCGCTATACAATTATTAATCATGCGAAAGTGGGCGTGTCTATCCGTCTTGTTTATGGTTTGTTACAACCAAAATGACTGAATGAACTTTGGTGTAGAGGTAGCTTCGTTTTCGGCAAAAGTTGTCGAGTCCCAGAAAATTATGTTTAAAATAAAATAAGAGCTGATTTCTGTATGGTGTCGGACGTAAAGAATAGCACCATCCCATATCTTCCCGTGGGTGTCGTAAGAGGCGACTAAGGGACTTACCAGAGAATGGGCAGCAGCGTTCTCTGTGCTTTTGTAACAACCGCACTGCGATCGCCAACCCGCCTGCCAAGCGTGGCGATTATGGCAAAAAACCCCCTTTGGGGGAGGCCTATGTCCAGCAGTGGACGTCTTTCGGCTGTAATGATGATGATGATGATGATGATGAAGAGCTGATAAATACTGAAAACGGGATGTTTACCATTTGATTTAAAATCCCGATATTTCGGCGCTGTTGCAAGCACCATGATCACGGATAAACCGTTTTCCAGTATAAGCGTTTTTTATCTGTTTTATAGTTTCTTTTGTAAAAATGAATTCATTCAAGTTTTTAAATGTACAGTTTATTTAGGTTTTCACATTTTGCAAGTCTCGTAATTGAAATAATGTTTGCTGTAAGAAATCCCAATTCTAGATTAAGCTCGTCATTATATGTACCACTAGCTGTTGCCCGCGGCTTCGCCCGCGTGAAGTTCGGTAACTGTCCCACTGGATCATACTAAAGGGATTATAGTGTCCTCCATGTTAATCCAGGTTATAAACTATCTATGTGCCACATTTCATAATCATCACAAATATTATTATCACAATCACCATCACTATCACAACCGCCATCATTATCACAATCACCATCACTATCACTAACACAATCACAATCACTATCACAATTCCCATCGCCATTACTATCACAGTCACCATCATTATCACCAATTATCATCATTAACACAACTACCATAATTACCACAATCATTATCACAATCACCATACCAATCACAATCACCATCAATATCACAATCACAATCACCATCACAATCCCCATCACTATCGCTATCACAATCACTATCACAATCACCATCACCATCACAATCACCATCAAAATAACTATCACAATCACCATTATCGTTATCACAATAATTATCATCGTAATCACAGTCATTATCACACTCACCATCACCATCATATCTCAATCACCATCACAATCACCATCACAATCACCATAACAATCACAATCACCATCACTATCACAATCACAATCACCATCACAATCTTCCATCACAATCACCATCACAATCACCATCACAATCACCATCACAATCACCATAACAATCACAATCACCATCACTATCACAATCACAATAACCATCACAATCTTCCATCACAATCACCATCACAATCACCATCACAATCACCATCACAAACACCATCACAATCACCATCACAATCACCATCACAATCACCATCACAATCACCATCACAATCACCATCACAATCACCGTCACAATCACCATCACAATCACCATCACAATCACCATCACAATCACCATCACCATCACAATCACCATCACAATCACAATCACAATCACCATCATCATCACAATCACCATCACAATCACCATCACAATCACCATCACAATCACCATCACAATCACCATCACAATCACCATCACAATCACAATCAACATTACAATCACCATCACAATCACCATCACAATGACCATCACAATCACCATCACAATCACCATCACAATTACCATCACAATAACGATCACAATCACCATCACAATCACCACCACTCTCAGAATAACTATCACAATCATCATCACCATCACAATCACCATCAAAATCAGTATCACAAACACCATCATCGTAATCACAATCGCTATCATCATTATCACAATCACTATCATCGTAATCACAACCATTATCATCATATCATAATCATCATCATCACAATCTCCATCCTCGTCATCACAATCATTATAATCGTAATCACAATCTTTATCATCGTAATCACAATCACTATCATCTTAATCACAATCATCATGATCACAATCGCCATCACTATCTCATTCACAATCATTATCACAATCACCATCATTATCACAATTACCAACACTATCACAATCAAAATCACAATCACCATCACTATCACAATCACCATCAAAATCAGTATCACAAACACCATCATCGTTATCACAATCATTGTCATCGTAATCACAATCGCTATCATCATTATCACAATTACTATCATCGTAATCACAACCATTATCATCATATTCACAATCATCATCATCACAATCTCCATCCTCGTCATCACAATCATTATAATCGTAATCACAATCGTTATCATCGTAATCACAATCACTATCATCTTAATCACAATCGCCATCACTATCTCATTCACAATCATTATCATAATCACCATCACAATCACAATTACCAACACTATCACAATCAAAATCACAATCATCATCACCATCACAATCACCATTACCATCACAACCACCATCACCATCACAATCTCTACCCTCGTTATCACAATCATTATCATAGTAATCACAATAATCTACATCATTATTACAATCACCATCACTGTCACAATCACAATCACCATCACCATCACCATCACAATCACCATCACCATCACAATCACCATCAAAATCATTATCGCAATCACCATCATCGTTATCACAATCACCATCATCGTTATCACAATCATTATCATCGTAATCACAATCATTATCATCTTAATCACAATCATCATCATCACAATCTCCGTGCTCGTTATCACAACCATCGCTATCACCATCACAATCACCATCATCGTTATCACACTTATTATCATCGTAATCACAATCGCTATCATCATTATCACAATCACTATCATCGTAATCACAACCATTATCATCATATCATAATCATCATCATCACAATCTCCATCCTCGTCATCACAATCATTATAATCGTAATCACAATCTTTATCATCGTAATCACAATCACTATCATCTTAATCACAATCATCATGATCACAATCGCCATCACTATCTCATTCACAATCATTATCACAATCACCATCATTATCACAATTACCAACACTATCACAATCAAAATCACAATCACCATCACTATCACAATCACCATCAAAATCAGTATCACAAACACCATCATCGTTATCACAATCATTGTCATCGTAATCACAATCGCTATCATCATTATCACAATTACTATCATCGTAATCACAACCATTATCATCATATTCACAATCATCATCATCACAATCTCCATCCTCGTCATCACAATCATTATAATCGTAATCACAATCGTTATCATCGTAATCACAATCACTATCATCTTAATCACAATCGCCATCACTATCTCATTCACAATCATTATCATAATCACCATCACAATCACAATTACCAACACTATCACAATCAAAATCACAATCACCATCACCATCACAATCACCATTACCATCACAACCACCATCACCATCACAATCTCTACCCTCGTTATCACAATCATTATCATAGTAATCACAATAATCTACATCATTATTACAATCACCATCACTGTCACAATCACAATCACCATCACCATCACCATCACAATCACCATCACCATCACAATCACCATCAAAATCACTATCGCAATCACCATCATCGTTATCACAATCACCATCATCGTTATCACAATCATTATCATCGTAATCACAATCATTATCATCTTAATCACAATCATCATCATCACAATCTCCGTGCTCGTTATCACAACCATCGCTATCACCATCACAATCACCATCATCGTTATCACACTTATTATCATTGTAATCACAATCATTATCATCGTTATCACAATCATCATTATCACAATCATCATCATCGTAATCACAATCATTATCATCGTAATCAAAATCATCATCATCACAAACATCGTCATCATTATCACAATCATCATCATCGTAATCGCAATTATTATCATCTGGATCTCAAAATAAATGCCATTTTCGTAATCAGCACCCCTGATAATCTCGGTATCGACACCCATATTGATTTTTAGACATTTCAACCCCATCGCACCCCAACAGGGAATGGTAGTATTTCAGTTCTGCCACATTAAATCTTAAAATCGTTGTTTTTGTAATACACCCGACCCAATTCATCATAAAAACAATACCTATGTTGAATTTCAGGATTTGTTACCCCATTTCCCCCTTTAGGGGTTGATTTCTGAAAAAAAAACTGAAACACAAACGTTAACTCATTTATCGATAGGAGTACTCCTGTTAAGTTTCGAATAAAGTAGTCTAACTAATCTTATTTTCCCACGTAATCTTTGGACTCCCGTTCCAACACCCAAGGGGGTGAATTTTGAAAAATCCTTTTTTAATGCACCCCTAAACCTCATAAAGAACCTTTGTGCTAAATTTGGAATCTCTAGACTCAGCGGTTTGGGCTGTGCATTGATTTTTATACTTTGACACCCCATTTCCCCCTCTTAGGGGTTGAATTCTGAAAAAACCTGAAACCCGTTTCTACTCATTTATCAATAGGAGCACTCCTGTGAAGTTTCGAATAGAATAGTCTAACTAATCTTGTTTTACCCATACAAACTTTGGATTCCCGTTTAACCCCCTTAGGGGTTGAATTTTGAAAAATCCTTTCTTAGTGCACCCCTAGACCACATAAGAAACCTACTTGCTAAATTTGGAATCTCTAGACTCAGCGGTTTGGGCTGTGCATTGATTTTTATACTTTGCCACCCCATTTCCCCCTCTTAGGGGTTGAATTCTGAAAAAACCTGAAACCCGTTTCTACTTATTTATCAATAGGAGCACTCCTGTGAAGTTTTGAATAAAATAGTCTAACTAATCTTGTTTCCCCATACAAACTTTGGAGCCCCGTTTAACCCCTTTAGGGGATGAATTTTGAAAAATCCTTTCTTAGTGCACCCCTAGACCACATAAGGAACCTACTTGCAAAATTTGGAACCTGTAGACCCAGCGGTTTGGGCTGTGCGTTGATAGATGAGTCAGTCAGTCAGTCAGTCAGTCAATCAGTCAGTCAGTCAGTTTCTTCTTTTATATATTTAGATAGGCTAGATTATTGTAATTTATATGTTTAACTTCTATTTGTGTGCAATAAAGAATACGATTAATTTTATCATGAAATCATTTTGTATTTAAAACACGTTTATACTGAAAAATAAACTGCTCTTCGTTAACATTATTTACACACTAATCTATAATAGAAATAAACATATTTACAAGTATCAAAAAGGGTTACAGGGCGTCGAAAAATTTGTCCACATCGCTGTCAACAGGAAAAGTGCCCAGAAGGCTGGCAGCATTGCCACGTTGGATGGCAATGCTGATTCTTTCGCCAAAAAAAAGAAAATAAATGAAAATTATATTAACAAGCAGAATTTATGTATAAATTGTTTATAAATGCCAAGTCTGGATCGGAGGATACGTCAAATAACAAAAACTATTGACGTAAATGGAAATTTTTGTTCAGATAGACAGTGTTTATAAGAAAAAATATCACATGTCAAAATTATATGACAAGTAGACAATATCATTTTGACCGGTGATAACCAGTTATCTCAAAATTAAATGTAGTTAATTCCTGTGTTTATTTTTATAAACAGCTGCGTAAATAATTATTAGATAACAATATCCTTCGGTTTTTGCTGTTTTTTTCCCTTAAATATAAAGAGCCGGTAATAAATAAATTGTGTATTATGAGGTATGATTATTATTCTACAAAAATACCCACACTTAAATCAAATAGTATGTTTGATTTAATACGGACTTGGCACGCATAGGACTAAAAACTACTTCGCAATTCAAAAAAGTTTTTGGTGATCTTCGGTTTTTTAATAGCCATAGACCGCACAATGCGACACCACCACAGACTAAACAGAATTAGTTTTTTTTTTTTGTAAATAATTAAATGTTTCCAAAGCTTCTTAGGCCAGTAACAACTTTCTACGATCACCGACAGATTTGCCAAGGGTAGTGAGTTACTGACCGTTGCAAAATATTTCCAAACGACAGCCGTTTACTTTGACATTCAGTTAGAATAACTAAATGATATTATTTACATTAACCGTGGATATTTATGAGCTGATTTAAATACAGTTTCGTAAACCACTTAGATGTTTTCCAGTTCAGTTATAAATTAGGTTAGGAAAAACATTGGCCATTGACATTTTGGTTTTGCGTACTGTATTATATATTAGTAGTGTTTTGCAGCTGTTATATTACTTAATTGTGATATAAATACTTTTGAAGTAAATACAGGGTGTAAAAGACCTCATCACGAAGCCGCCAACCAAGCATTCTGTATATCAAACTAATAAACTTTACGCAAAAATTATTGCTGGGAAACGACTTTTTTTTTTGGGGTGAAAAATCATGTTTTGTGATAGAGCTCATTGTAACGCACTTAAAACATTGTGCTGATGGATGGATTGAATAGTGCAGGGGTCGTGGAGGTGTTCAAAGTAAAAATCTTACATTTAAAACCTGTATTAAAAAAAAAAACAATTGTCAAAAAGTCGGAACTTTGACCCCCAATATCTCCGTAACTAGAAGGTTCCCAGGTATGGTGTAGAACAAACAAATGATCGCAATGACGGGGGAAAGTGCCTTTCGGCTTCGTTAATAGGTGTTTTACACCCTTTATCTTACTAGTATATTCTGATGGTTATAAATCCATATAGGTACGTATAAATGCGAATTTAACTCTCTCTGTCCATTACGTTCACACTTTAAAAGCTGCAAAATTTGGCTCATATGTCTAAGGTATCAATTATGAGGGTATCATTTTATTAAGGGTAACAGAGGATACTTTTTATCCCAGTTGGATGATTCCATGAACCTAAACTCGAGCGAAACCGCGGACAAAAACTAGCTGAGATATATAAATGAATACAAATATCCTGTCCAATCATAAATAAAAATTATAAAACGAGAGAAACAACAAGTTTTTATTGAAAACATGAAAGGATTAACAGTTAACAAAAAATAAACTTTAATGGTAGGTATAATAAAACGGATTATCAAACCACAATAACATTGAGTCATCGATGGACGTAAAGTTGGTCAATATGTGGTAATTGGCTTCCTACATCCTTTGCGGAGCATATAGAACTATTGGCGGTTCCTGAATCCTTTGTTCTTGATAGTTGAAAGTAAGGCTGTAGAGGACTGTATTCAGTAAACTATAAACTAGTTTTAATTTATTTTTATAATTTGTTGTTATATCGGCAACATAAATACATAATCTGTGAAAATTTCAACTGTCTAGCTATCACGGTTCATGAGATACAGCCTGGTGACAGACAGACAGACGGACAGTGGAGTCTTAGTAATAGGGTCCCGTTTTTAGCCTTTGGGTGCTTTGGGTACGGAATCTAAAAAAAACCGGCCAAGTGCGAGTCGGACTCGCGCACGAAGGGTTCCGTACCATTATTATCAAAAATGGGCGAAAAAAATCACGTTTGTTGTATTAATTCTATTCTGTTTTTAGTATTTGTTGTTATAGCGGCAACAGAAATACATCATCTGTGAAAATTTCAACTGTCTAGCTGTCACGGTTCATGAGATACAGCCTGGTGACAGACAGACGGACAGACAGACGAACAGACAGCGAAGTCTTAGTAATAGGGTTCCGTTTTTAGCCTTTGGGTACGGAACCCTAAAAACAAGTTACAGAATGCAACTTCCAATTTCAAAAATAGAACACGAGGCTATTCTGATAGAGCTCACGTTGATTACGTGCATTACCGCACTAATCAGCCTGACTATCCCTAACACAGAAGCTTCCGTCAGTCGGAACTCACTCGGTTTTCGCCTCTATCCTTGAATGTGCCGGTTGCAATATCCGGCTAGTTGTGTGTGCAGCCACTGTGCGATCCTATTGCACAATGCTCAGTAATGCACGCTCTTTATTAATAAATGCAATTGTTAATTTGTTGGAGATTTTTGAGAATTGGTTCCTTATTAGTCGTTACGGGTCTTGGATCAGAAGCCCGACAATCTGGCAACCAGTCTTGCCACGGGATACCAGAAATCTACGGTCGACCAAGCCATTTGGCTAAGCATTTGCTCCATGTGAAATACCGCTATGAAGCTGGATCTCGTTGGAACGGAGGCTAATCCCAACAAAGTTGGGTTGATATTCTTTAGGAGAGGTATTCGATACTTACTTGCTGCGTGAAACAGATGTGAGAAAAGACAGTCTATGCGCTTTTATTGTAAATCCATTTATATTTTCATCATCATTTCAACCGAAAGACGTCCACTGCTGGACATAGGCCTCCCCCAAGTGTCGCCACATTGACCGGTCCCGTGCGACTCGCATCCAACGGATTCCCGCAACCTTCACCAGGTCATCGGTCCACCTTGTGGGAGGTCTTCCAACGCAAAGTCTTCCGGTTCCAGGTCGCCACCCCAGAACTTTTCGGCCCCATCGGCCATCCGTTCTGCGAGCAATGTGCCCTGCCTACTGCCACTTAAGTTTGGCAATTCTTCGGGCTACGTCGGTAACCCATTTAGATTTTACGACTAAATCAGCCTAACAACCAGTTGGAGGAAAACTACTTTTAAGTCATGAAAAAAACAAAAACAATCAAAAACATCCACAAAAAAACTCATATTAAATTAAAATAAAGCCTACTATTAGAAGTAATTGACAGTTATAACAATAGGCTGACGAAAAAAAAGGGAAGCCGTCTCGCTCTAAAAACGAGCCCATCAAAAACAAAACTTGTTTAATCGTCATTTATTTTTAAAACTAACAAAAAAACGTCTGGGAACCTTTAACAAAACACGTCTGGGTCAGATTCTCATTGATAATTTTAGAATGTACCGTACCTCAGGTGACTACAAAAAATACGTACATACCTACTTATATTAATCATGGAAACTGTTTATGAGCACATTATATGTATATTATATAATGTTGTTAAGTAATGTACTTATAACTTATATAACCTGGAATATTGATCCCAACAAAAACTTAGCATGTGGAAAAAAAATTGAGTCAAGCCTGCAACATTTTTTTACATCTTTGTATTGTCAAGATATGCCAACATAACAAAGACACAAAATGAGAAATAAAATGTCAAATTGATAAGTTTAGCTCTGTTCCTGGATTGATTGTCGGAAATCAATTTTAGTCTCAATGTTCATCAGAAATCAACATCTCAAAAGGTTGAGAAATTCCACAAATTAAAAAAAAACTTTTAAGTTAAAAAAATATATTTTCGTGCAGATACAACGAACTCCAATCTAAAATCGCAATACTACTCGTTTGCCGACCGTCGAATTACCTAAGAGTAAAAAATAAGATGTGTGTTGCAAAGATACGGACCTGAGACTCTAGGTAGTCTAGTCTAGACTTAGAATGAACACTAATTACAAAACCTATGTATCATAAATAACCGGTGAATTGGCCCAGACAGAACTGTTTCAAAATATTTTTGATATATCGCAATACTAACATGAGAAAATACACAAGCTATTTATAGATCTCTTGAATAATTTATTAAGGATGAGATTTTGTCTGTTAGAAGATCGATATCGTTTTGAGTTCGAAAACAACATTTAAACTGCACCAAATGCATAGCTTTAAAACTGAGCTCAGATGACAGAGATTGCTAATACCTTTGTATTAGCTTCACTTGTAACTAACTCTTTAAATAAATCTTATAAGTTAAATTTGACCCATTTCCCAGTTTTGTATTGAGCTGAAATTTTGCATACATTTTAGTTTTGATGACAATGCATGCTTAGCTACGAGTAAGTGGCGTAATTCAACATCCAAAATGGCGGACTCCCAAATATGGTGGACTAATTATTTTATATGCATTCTCATGATAGGGATATCAAATTAAAGGCTTTGCCGAGAAGAATACGAGATATAAAATGACATCACTATTATTTTTTTAAACTTTCTTATTTTATTTAAAAATACACTTGGGGGCTTCGACAAGGGGAAAAAAAACCTTGGGGGAATTGTGATTGTGTTTTTGTGATCTCGTGTTTCGTGTAATTGTCCTATGGGAGAACCTGAAATAAATGTTTTTTTTTTTTCGACAAGCGGCCTTTGTTTTCAAAGCGGTTCATATTTCGACAACGACTCTCAACAAGATTGACATTAGTTTTTCAGCATAATTATGTCATCCAATACTTTTTTAGTTTTAGTTTTTCACTATCATTGGTTCGCTGAAAGAATACAATACTTACTGCTCATTAGACATTTCGCGCTGTTGGACATTTTGCTACTTAGACCTTCTGATCAGGAGGGAACTAAAATACTACTACGACGAAACAATAGAACTTCGATGAAATAATCTGTCTCATTCATAACATTTCACATTTTTTTATTGATAATGGGGTTAGTCCAGAAATGCTTTTTTATCACTTTCCAAAAAAAAATGGGTATATTAGGTGAACGGAGCTTATGGCATACCTAGTTTTTTTTTTTTTCACCATCAAAAAACGCTACTCAAGTAAACTTTTCATATTAGTACAAAGAGAAATTAAAAAAAAAAAACAAAAAAAAAAAAATCAAATCATAAGCAAATACGCGTATGATTTGAACTTCGATTTTTTTTTTAATAACAAAAAAAAACTAAGCATGCCATTTGCTTCTACTCCGTTCACCTATTATACCCTTTTCTTGGAAAGTGATAAAAAGTCATCTTGTAGGTATATGCCTTCCTAAACTTTTCCATAGACCACGCGTCTTCCTCGAAAGATGCGTTATTCTTAATTTGGGTTCTAAGACCCCAATCTAGGCCAGTCTGACACTGACCATAAGGGCCGTGAGGTAGACCGGTCCAGTCAACACGAAGGTTAAGTTACAAAACTTCTTTTGTAATTCATATTATTATGAAGCGCAAGATTCACTGGTACAGTCACGAGCACCAAAGTGTACACATTTACCTAAATAGAGTAACTTTAATATTTATTTTCAGTAATATTTACATTATTTACATACTAACTCTATAATAGAAATAAAAATATTTACAAGTATCAAAAAGGGTTACAGGGCGTCGAAAAATTTGTCCACATCGCTGTCAACAGGAAACGTGCCCAGAAGGCTGGCAGCATTGCCACGTTGGATGGCAATGCTGATTCTTTGGCCAAAAAATAGGCCCGCCCTCTGGTCACGTGAACTGCAGTCGACCAACCGTTTGGCGATTTCTCGAAAAACTAGGTGGGCACTCGGACCCCATGGCCCTAGTGTTTCAACCCCAAACGGCTCAAACACATAATTACCAATTAAATTATTGTATTTGCGCCGTTTGAGGTTTTCAGCACCTGCAGCAGCCGCCCCAGCGCAGCACACTGTGCTAGGAAGATGGGATGGCGCAAGGGTGTCGACGCAAGTTGCGTCCCACACCAAAGGCCTACCCAACTTCCATGGCATTATGGTCATACCATCGGGTTCTTGCCATCGACGCGTGCCAAGCCAGTGGGTTCTAATACAGCTGGCACCCCGGCGGTGGCAAGAGCACGACGGATGAGATCATTAATGCTAGCGTGCCGCGCTATCCGACCTGCACTCTTACCTAAATTAAAAAAATTAAAACAATTTTTATTTTATTTATTGGAGAAAATAAACAGTGACACATTACATTAATATAAAAAACAAGTATGAGTGAAACAACACAAGAGTATGAGTGAACAAGTGTGAGTGTGTGAGTGAGTGTGTGTGTGAGTGTGGGTGTGTGTGTGTTGTGAAATACAAGCTTCACAGACCATGCAAGTTTAGACCTACAAACTAAAATATTTTTTTAAATATTTGTATTATTTTTATATAAGTACTTATCTAATTTATAATTGAAAACTATTATTATATATTTAACTAATTTAAGACAGAAAAAAATAAAAAACAACGTATGCGAATAATTATGCCTAATCAATGCCTAGTGTTCTCAAAATGACATTTTTAAATTTACCAGCAGAGAGAGAAAACATGTCAATATCATTGAAAAATTTATTGTAGTTGCTGGTAAGTCGACGCAGAGATGCCTGCAGACCTGCGATATTATAACACGAGCTAACGGCAAAGGCACGGCTAACCGTGTGGTATCCGGCAGAGTAGAATAGAACCAACCCATTACACTCACGGGTATCGTATAAGGCGACTAATGTCTGAGGCAGAATACCTTGCGCCTCCGTAGACCAGAGAGAGAGAGAGCAGCGTTTTGTGTTAGTCTATCATCACTGCGATCTCCAATCCACCTGCCAAGTATGGAGATTACGGCAAATACCTCCCATCATGGGAGAGGCTTATGTCCAGCAGTGGACGTTATGGGCTGTTGTTTTTGTTGTAACGGCAAACAGCGGCCGTATTTTATCCAATAATAACTGAAGCTTTCTCTAGAAAAACGATATTCAATAATTATAGATATGATTTCGAGAACACTATGTTACGATACGTTTTAAAATTAATATCAATAATTTAGCGAAAATCTTGTGCATAACATACTTTACAACTAGCAAAGTATGTAATGCTCGTGATTGTACCAAATGTATGAAGAGTGAAGAAATTAACCTTTTATGTGCGTGCAATTTATTATGCTCAAGTTAGATGTATAAGGTTGCCTGTCAAATTAATTATGTGCTCTAAATAAGTTATGCTTTATGTATTTTATTCTCTAACTGTACTCGTACTGTGTGTGACATTGAAATTCTTTTTTGTACAATGCCCTAGTGATGAGTTTAGTGGTGATGAGCTCGTGGCTAAATAATAACAGCCGCTCGAGTCGATCTTTAGGTTAAGCCGTGCTTGCCTAGGTTGGTCTGTGGATGGGTGACCACCCTAACATACCGAGTTTCCTCCGTGCCTCGGAAAGCACGTTAAGCAGTTGGTCCCGGCTATCATTTGTAGATCTTTGACAGTTGTTACAGGTAGTCAGTGGTCCAAAAAGTCTGACAACCAGTCTTACCAAGGGGTATCGTATTACCCAGTACTAACTGGATTGTGGAGGTCAGATAGGCAGTCGCTCCATGTAAAATACTGGTATTCAGCTGCATCCGGTTAGACTGGAAGTCGTACCAAAAAGGCTAAGCAGATGATTAAAGAAGGCCACGTAGTAGATGGGTGGAATATTTTCAGCCGCAGCAGTTTTTTTTTTTGGGGTCAGCCTCCAGTCTATCCGGATGCAGCTGCATCCGGATAGACTGGAAGCTGACCCAAACATAGTAGGGAAAAGGCTAAGCAGTTGTTGCCCTAGTGATGAGTTTTTCTTCGAGTACTTAATATTTTGTGTAAATACCTGATTCATTTAGTAACATAAGACATGCTTGTAATTCCTGAAGGGTTAGGCAGACGTGTAGGTACCTAACAGTACACCTACATTTCGCCAGTTATGTCTTTTAACCGACTTCAAAAAGGGGGAGGTTTTTAAGTTTCATGTAATAAATACATTTGGACTAGTGGTCCCTCCCTTATCAGATTGGACAAATTTTTGTCAGACTTTTCCATCAAGATTTTCTAAGAAGCAGCCGTTTCATGGCAATAGGCTCACTCCCTATTACGTGGGATTTCAACTTAAAGCGACTACAGGAGCTAAATTAGCAACTCTATTTGTGGTGGTTCAAATTTCATTTGAAATCCTGTTAGAATAAAGTTCTAATCAGCTTGCACTACAAAGTGGTTATTACGTCAGTCACTGCGGGCCGAATAGTGCGAAATGAGTGGTTTTTTGCGATTTACAAAAAATCTATTGATCGGACTAAAAAATAAACACTATGATGCTAATATGTTGCTTGTAGAATTATTACAAGTTATGGTTTTTACTCTTTACAATATTTTTTTAGAGATAAGTTCAAGAATTTTTTTAGAGTAAATAAATAAATAAATATCGTTGGACATTAACACACAGCGCCAGCTAGTGCCACACTAAGCAACGAGGCTCGTGTTGTGGACACCAGATAGTTGATATACTACATAGATACTTTTTGTTTGTAAATATAAACATCCGTGACTCGGAAACAAATGTCCATGATGTCATCACACAAACATTTGCTCCAACCGGGATTCGAACCCGGGACCCTAAGAACGTAAAGCAGCCTCACCACGGCTGCGCCATTCGGGTCGTCACGAAAACGTAACGAATATCGAAAATACGTAAAGAATATCATATATGTTTCTGGCTTTGTTTATTGCAGTGAATTATATGCTTTTTTGCATTATAAAACTCGCGTTTAGCTCCTGTAGTCCCCTTAACTGGTGAAATGTACGTATAGTAATAAACTCCTTGGCTCTGACGTGATAATATGGATATTTTGCTAACCCGGAAAAATGTCAAGACGGAAAATGCAACTGCAAAACTGCAATATATTACTAAAGACAAATTCTGTATTTCATAAGAAGAAAGACTGAAAAAAACAACGTTTCGTGGTTCAGAACTCTTTAAATATTTGTTTTGTTCGTCTGAAACAACACGATGTAGAGCGTGACGTTGCGCAAGCTTAACTTGAACTTGGTCAATACTATTGTTAGTGTGGAATGGTTTACAAACGCATCGAAGAAATTTTGCAAGATACACAATGTTGCAGGCGGAAAGAGACCCTTACATTGGTGAATGTTGAGTGTTAATACGTGAAATACTGAATGATATAATTATTGGAGTAACTACGACTTCCCTACTAAGCTAGTTTCTACCATCAATAAATTGCAATTCTATTTAGTCCGTCAGTTAGTGTATTGGAAAATAATGGAAAAGTATTTTTTTGTTTTTGTAAATTAATGAATATTGACAAAGATAAAATGCATCAAAACTTGTGACGTCACAACGCACTAAAAATTATAGCACGGCGTGACGTATTGAGAATTTTAAAAGCGTCGTATCTTCGTCAATTTTGGTTTACGTAACAAAAGAAAAAATACCTGTTAAATATTTTTTGATAATCTAACTGATGGACTAATTTCAGGACACAAGCCTATTCAAGTCTCACTACCAAAAACAGGTTTATGTAAAATTACAAGCTGTAGCCTAAAGCTTCGTTCGCGTGGAAATTTTGATGTGTATGTGTGAGCCTAAGAAAAAATAGCCTACGACCAATATTATCAGACCTACCAAAAATACACAAAAAAAAGTCATAAAAATCGGTCAAGCCGTTTCGGAGGAGTTCCTTAACAAAAATTGTGACACGAGATTTTTAAACATTAGATTAAAATAATGAAAATTCCGCAGTATGGTTATCTCACCTGTTTTATGTTTTTGTTAAGTATTCTGGCACCAACTAGTTGCCCACTTGCCCAGAACTGTCCTCTCTGTAATTACACTGTAATGTGACAAAATGTACTTAACAAGTTTCTTTGATTTTTTTTCATGAAGCGTATCCTATCCGTCGTTTCATGTGAGTTTACGTGAAGTTCATTCGTAAATAATTATAGTCGGAGGAAAAACTTCGCCCTTATTATTTTTCCTAGCCGTGTGGTATCCGGCAGAGTAGAATAGAACCAACCCATTACACTCACGGGTGTCGTATAAGGCGACTAATGTCTGAGGCAGAACACCTTGCGCCTCCGTAGACCAGAGAATGGGCAGCAGCGTTTTCTGTTAGTCTTTCATCACTGCGATCTCCAATCCGCCTGCCAAGCGCAGAGATTACGGCAAATTCGTCCCATCTTGGGAGAGGCTTATGTCCAGCAGTGGACGTTATGGGCTGTTGTTGTTGTTGTATTATTTTTCGCAGACCCCTTCCTTTTGCTGACTCTCTTTGAGGCGCGCGTGGAACACGAACACGCCGTCGACACGGCCTGTCGTCATGAGACGGACGGACGGCGAGCTAGCCCATAGCCCACCGTCCACAGGCCCGCGCATCCTGTCACGGACCTTGAGATGACATTAGAACTAATTCATTAAAAACGAGTTTCAAATGTTCAAAAATAAATCTAGTTTCTCGGGCAAAATAACCTATCCTAACCATTTATATTTTAGCTTGACGGAAAAAACCCCTGAACGTATAAAAAAATAGCTTCTTTGTTTTAAGACCTTATTTTTTGTTTTTAAACGTGTAGACGATTCGGTCACCTATCGTGCTTGATAGCTTTTTTATAAAATCGCAAACAGTCAAGGATAGCCCAACCGAGCTCATTAAAGTACCTTTTCTTATCCAAATTAGTTGTTTTTTTTATTACACCTCTCAACGCTGCATATTTAATCTCTAAAATTTAATAAACCTACGCGTACATCGAATTAACCAATCATTAGTGCTAACTTGAACTCGATAGAAGAACCTTTAACAATTTTCAATTTCCTGAACTATCGTGATAACTTCTCATGAATAACAGACATCTAACATTAGGCTCCGTGCCCACTGAAGTGTAACACCGAATCACAGCGAATCTCAATCAATCACACATATAATTAAATGCACGCAAGGCCTTCGAGATTCCTGATGAATGGTTAGAAAACTTTAAAGTATGGATAAATGTGTTTCGTGCATTTTTTGATCTTACCATCCGTTTTGCATCGCATGTGCTTTTTGTAGTAAATGCTCATTTAGCAGTATTTGTTAACTAATTAATAGATCTGATTCCCCATTTTAAAGTTCTGTTGGTTACGACGATATTTCCAAAAAGTACAGTTGCATCAACTTGGGCTGTCACCTCCAATTTTGCAAGATTTGACTAACAAACCATTGCATTGTGAATATGTCTATGTTCTATCTCTCGTTGCAATGTTAAAACAAATACAAAGTCTCCGTATTGTATTTATTTTGGTGAAGGAAAGTGTTTAAGCAAATACTAAATCTTTGTACATTCTGAGATGTGCTTACGAGAGCCTGTCTAAGACAATCGCTGGGCTGCAGCTGAACCTCATTTAAAAATTAAACCGTTTTTTTAACCGACTATGACGTATGCATCCGCTAAGAAAGGATTTATTATTTTTATTGTAAAACTAGCTGTTGCCCGATTTCATTCGAGTGATTTTTATGTGTGAGACTAAAAAATAGTCTAAGACCTATTCTCAGCCCTACCAAATATACCAACACAAAAATAAAAACATAAAAATCGGTCATGCCGTTTCGGCGGAGTTCGTCATCAAAAACACTGTGACACGAGATTTTTCTATACGTATATTAGAAAATAACCCCATAAGCGGGTGAAATAGGAGTTGAAAATGTGTGTAAGCTGTAGCAAACCTCAGTTTAAAAGTTAAACCGTTTATTTAACCCACTGCATGTACCAACTATATAATTAATTAAATGTAAAACCTCTCACGTCTTCGCCCAACAAAATGAATAAATCAAGTCAAGATAACGACTGCGCTAATGCAACTAGTTGCGAAATAAATGCATTGCAAATGCACGGTTGAATTATTATCCTACTCATTATTTTATATTCATATTTTACGAAATAGAACCAGTAATTATGCGAAAATCTGTAGTGTACGTGTTCCCTAGATAGGGGTTGATGATAAAATAAGGGACTTAGAAGCTTTGATCAAAGCATATAATGTCCCCACTGCTGGGACACAGGCCTCTCCTTTATGAAACAGAATCGGCTGTTATCTACCATGCACACCTAGTGTAATTTTTGGTTCTAGGACATGCCGGTTTCCTTCAATCAAACAGGATAGACAAGATCTATGACTTCAACTATGATAAAGCCCATATTCAATAAGCTTGATAAAGAAAATTTGTTGGTACAATCCCAAATGCGATCACTACTGCTAACCGATAACTTTATGAATACGGCAACAGGCGTCTACGAAACGGTTTCATGGAGTTACATAGGAATACATTTGTTCCATTAGTTAAAGAGACATCAGAGGAGCGCTACAAATAATTAACATATTATTAGCAATATTGTATATTTAATGGGGTAGATGACAGACCAATCAATTGAGATACTTTTTTAGAGCTGTCAAAACGCGGTATTCTCTATTTTGTGAGGCAATAGCAAACTGTGACGTCACTGTTTATTCAACTCAAAGACTCAACTATTTATTGATTTCTAAGCAACTAAAGATCGAATTTGGCAATTAATTGAAAATAAATCGGGTTTTCAGGCCCAAAATAAAGTGTTTTGTTTAGAGATTGGTGTCATGACATTATTTTTTTATGGTATCATCTACCCCATTTTTAATTGTGTTACTTGTATGATGATTGTGTTTCTTTTTAATTTTTTATTGTTATTATTTTGTTATTTTAAACACAGTGTAAATTATTTGAATAAATTGAATTGTTTATCTATTATGATGTCGGTTACTTCTTACGCGATGGTCACAAAATATTACTATCTTAATTTTTTCCAATAGCAGAACTGAATCTTCAATGATCCTCAATTCTGACATTTAAAATTTCATAACACTAACTATGAGTACAATACGATAACATTAAAATACGTCCGAGTACAAAATAATAGGACAAGCAATACAAGATCTTATAATTCATCAATCAGTTTTGCAACTCTCCGTCTAGTTCAACGTAATTATTCGTCTACTGCAATTTCGAACCAAGATTAATAGGTATTAAAATGTCAATAACAATAAAACGTTTCATAGTAGTAATAGTTCTGGAGAGGCGACCGCGAACCGGAAGACATTGCGTTGGAAGGCCTTCCACTAGGTGGACGTGTGACCTGGTGAAGGTAGCGGGAATCCGCTGGTTGCGAGTCGCACGGGACCGGTCAATGTGGTGACACTTGGGGGAGGCCTATGTCCAGGAGTGGACGTCTTCCGGCTGAAATGGTTATGATGATGAATTAACGTTTTAATTTTGGCACGGGAATATTCTTAAAATTTTGCATGGCAACAAGTAGGGTTAAGTACATCGATGCGATCGTCAAACACACCATGCCTGAAGATATCTTAAGATGTATTTGCATGGGCAATTTAGTGCACCAATCCCGGCTATAGTATTGTGGTCGACACTATGGAGACGGCATGTAGTCTCGGCAATATCGAGCAATTAACGGTTATTTTAAGATTGTTTTGAAATCGCTAAAAGTTGTGCAGTTGTAATTGCTCGCGTAAGTTGGACCATTTAAAAGAAACCTAATATTGCACCTCACTCTCTGACTCATTGTCAATTTGTCATAAATCATAAAGCTTAAAAACATGATTGTGATATTTATTTTCTTATATCATAATAACAGGAATTTATACAATCATTCACATTTTCTATAACCATGCATACTTTGTTATTAAATATCCTGAAGCTTCCATAGAGTCACAATTGAAGTTAAACTGCCAAATTATTAAGTTAAAAATTACATTAACCATTAAAACTCCTCAGTTTGTTTCCACTGTAAACTCAAGTTTAGAACAACGTCATTTTAAATCAGCTGACCCGGATGCAGCCTGAAGCGATTTTTTTGCATAAGTTCATGCATTGTGCAAAGTTCGCACGCAATTAGACAAAATATTTTGTATCAACTGATAAAGATTTTAATTATGAGTAATGTGACTATTTGTCGGGTTTATTTTTTTTATAAAATACCGGTGTCATTCGAACGAACAAGGAATTAAATTTTAATTCATTTTACATATTGTAATTTAAGATTTAATGAAATTTACTGTAAAAAAAATCTCAATCAGTGGTAACATAAACGTCGAATGGACTCCAAAGGGGCCGCCTCCACGAGCGAGAGAATCGCGGTGATAATTATAATCGTCCTTGCCACGTTTTTCCATACACTCTTTTGGGCCGTTTCCACGAGCGCGAGAATCGCGCCGATATTTTCGTATAGAATTACATGAATCGCCGCGATTCTCTCGCTCGTGGAGGCGGCCCCTAAGGGACAGTTTCCACCAACAGATGGACCCTAAAGCTCACACACATACAACATGGCACATGTGCGTAGTAGAGTATAAGCTCTGCACCACATCGGCATAACCTAACCTCATTTTACGAGTTGACGTTGATCCAAGACTTGTACTGGTTTATAGGTTGGTAGAAAGAACGATGACCTGTATGAGGTTATGATTACTTTTATTTATTTTTTCCCTACCCAAAGGCTAACAATGGGACCCTATTACTAACTCCTCTGTCTGTCTGTCACCAGGCTCATGAACCGTGATAGCTAGACAGTTGAAATTTTCACAGATGATGCATTTCCGTTGTCGCTATAACAACAAATATTAAAAATAAATAAAAAATTACGGGGGCAACACTCCTACGATGGTACGGAACTCTTCATGCGCGAGTCCGACTCGCACTTGGCCGGTTTTTTTTTTTAATATCAAGTTAATTTTTAAGTTTAGCTATAACTTATGCAGATGGCTTTGACAAAAACCTATTAGGACTTTGACCTTTTATGATAAGAAAAACAGTTTACCTTTTTAGAATCTTGCAAGGACCAGTTAGCTACCATCCCCAAAAAATATTGACGACGACTATTGATTGATTAGCGGAAGCTAATCATAGCTTCCGCTAATCAAGTCGTCGTATTTTTTTAATTCATCATTTTTATCAATTCATTTTTAATTCTTAAGTGCTTCCGCTCTTAAGAATTTTGAAGAACATTTTCATAAGATACTAATCTTGTGATTCAGTTTCACACATTACACCTCCATAATTTAGTTATAATCTTTTTTCCATTTTTATATTACTCACATCTGAAAACGGTTCTTCTCGTTATTACCCAAAACTCAAACTCAAACTCAAAGCATTTATTTCAATTAGACCATTACGGCACTTTTGAAAGACAAAAATACAAAAAAGAAAATCAAAGCTACAGTCCCAGTCACAAGGCATAATAACTTGAGAAAGTACTGTAGTTGCTCATTCCCTAGCGTAGATCTCTATGAAGAAGAATTGGCAAGAAACTCCATGGACACTCTTTTAAAATCAAAATATTGTTACAAAATCTTGGTTACATCATTAATTTTGAGATTATACATATATGTGAGAACGATGTAGAAAGACGTGCACACTAAGAGCATCCAGAGTGAAAGATTAGATTAAAAATGTATGAATAAAGTAATTAAAATGAACCTTGGCAGCTAAGAGATGACCAGTCCCAACTGACAGCGCCCGTTCACAGACATGACGCATGTACCGGCGCCATTCAACTCAACCATATTGAAGGGAACTAAATGACCCGACACACCCGCCACCATCAGCGAGACATTTAAGTGAGCATGACATTCTCTCAGTCACCAAGGCATATTCAAGTCAATGAAAGATAAATAAATGTAAATGGTGGCTAAACAGTACAAAGTACTCACACATATGCTATGCAATTATATAATACTAAGAACTGGAATCTATACAATGCAAGTATATTTTTACAATCTTCTGCAGCTTCCACAATACATTAACATGGGAATCAATTCTTCATCTTCTTCTTTACGTGTCAATGGACTCAAATAATGCCCGACTAGTACAAACAATTAGTTTGCCCCTCCACCTAAGGTTGTGGAGCAGGACCAGCATTTAGCCAAGCATTTTTATCATCAATGTAATCCCCCAACTTATAATATGCTTGCCTACATAGTGTGCGTTTTATACAAGATTTAAATTTCGTCTCATTCAGTTGAAGAATGTGGGGAGGTATTTTATTGTAACATTTCAAACAGTACCCCATGAAAGATGAATCCACTTTAGCAAGCCTGAAACCTGGCTGAACTAGTTGGTCCCTATTTCTAGTGTTATAGTGGTGTCTGTCCCCTCTCTTACTGAATAAATGCCGATTTTTTCTAACGTACATGATGTTTTCATAGATGTATTGACAAGGTACTGTCATGATATTAATTTCCTTAAACAGTTCTCTTAGAGAATCGCGTCTACGTAATTCATAAATGGCTCTGATGGCTCTTTTCTGCAGAATAAATATAGACTAGATGTCTGCAGCCCGTCCCCATAGTAAAATACCGTATGACATAATACTATGAAAATAACTAAAATAGACCAGCCTCGCAGTATCAACATCAGTAAATTGACGGATTTTTCTAACAGCATATTATTATGCTGCTGAGCTTAGCCGTCCTGCAAGAGATGTTAGATGAGGACCCCATTGTAACCTTGAGTCGAGCGTGATTCCTAAGAAAACCGTTTTAACCAACTACGGGAACGCCCAAAAGAAGGATAAGGTTATTTCTGTTTATGACATTTATCCTGTATTATAGCAGTGATAGCCTAGTGTGAGAGAGTCGGACTTCCAAGTCATACGTCATTTCGAGTTCGATCCCAAAACCATGCATTTTCCGGATTCGATATATAATTATCACATACTTCGGTAAAGGAAAACATCTTGAGGAAACCAGCACCATCATGACTGAGACAAGTTTCTCGTGGGCATGAAAAAGCCAAGTTAGAAGTCTATGTGCGGCATAAAAAGCCAAGTTAGAAGCCTATGTGCGGCATAAAAAAGCCAAGTTAGAAGCCTATGTGCGGCATAAAAAAGCCAAGTTAGAAGTCTATGTGCGGCATAAAAAAGCCAAGTTAGAAGTCTATGTGCGGCATAAAAAAGCCAAGTTAGAAGTCTATGTGCGGCATAAAAAAGCCAAGTTAGAAGCCTATGTGCGGCATAAAAAAGCCAAGTTAGAAGCCTATGTGCGGCATAAAAAAGCCAAGTTAGAAGTCTATGTGTGGCATAAAAAAGCCAAGTTAGAAGTCTATGTGCGACATAAAAAAGCCAAGTTGGAAGCCTATGTGCGGCATAAAAAAGCCAACTTAGAAGCCTATGTGCGGCATAAAAAAGCCAAGTTAGAAGCCTATGTGCGGCATAAAAAAGCCAAGTTAGAAGCCTATGTGCGGCATAAAAAAGCCAAGTTAGAAGCCTATGTGCGGCATAAAAAAGCCGAGTTAGAAGCCTATGTGCGGCATAAAAAAGCCAAGTTAGAAGCCTATGTGCGGCATAAAAAAGCCAAGTTAGAAGTCTATGTGTGGCATAAAAAAGCCAAGTTAGAAGCCTATGTGCGGCAAAAAAAGCCAAGTTAGAAGCCTATGTGCGGCATAAAAAAGCCAAGTTAGAAGCCTATGTGCGGCATAAAAAAGCCAAGTTAGAAGCCTATGTGCGGCATAAAAACTCTGGCACCAGGTTAGGCACTAACCACACGATAAAAAAAAGACGAGTAGAATGATCGAAGATGTGCGTCGTGTGCGTTGAGTCTGCGTAAAATCCGCGACGGACTTTTTGTATGTCATGCAGACAATTTGTGCGCCACAGACTCATCCGCAAGGAAATTCTGCCCGTGCAGGCCCTAAAAGTGTACTCCGTCTGCGTTAGCGCGCGTTGAGGCAAACGTTCTATTATTTTCTCGCACTTTTGTGCGGCGCGGCGTGGCGCGGCGTGGCGTGATCTGCAAGAATGACACGGAATTTTTGGCCGCCTTTTTGCGAAATAATTGCTTAGGATCTATTTTCACAGATTAAAAAGTGCGTCACGGATAGTCTGCATGTATTTTAATTTTTTTATGATAATGATAAAAGTTTATTAATTAGGTAGTGATAGCAGTTAAAAATTACATCAACAATTTAAACTTTTATTTTCATTCCTACCAAAAGTAAGGTTTTAATTTAGAATAACGTCATTTTGAATCAGCTGACCGGATGCAGCTTCTAGCGACTTTTTAGCATAAGTTCGTGCATTTTGCAAAATTCACACGCAATTAGAAAAAAAAACGTTTTAAACTGATAAAGATTTTAATTGGAAAAAAATATGACTATTTATATATATGGTTTATTTTTTATGAAGTACCGGTGCAATTAAATTCAGGACGGACGACAAACAAGGAATTTTTTTTTTTTTTAACGATGACTTGATTAGCGGAAGCACTTTAAACAATGTTTTCCATAAACTAAATCTCGTGATTCTTTTTCACACATTACGCCTTAAAGTAATCCTGTAGTTACATATTTTATCCACTTATATTACTCACATCTGAAAACGATTCTTCCACTTGAAACATACCATATTATCTCCTTTTAGGGTCCCGTAGTCCTGACAAGGAACCCCTAGATAGTTTCATCATGTCCGTCTGTCCGTCCGTCCGTCCGAAGTTTTGCTCAGAGACGGTTAGTACTAGAAAGCTGTAATTTTGTAGAGGTGTGTATATCAGTTACGCCGACAAAATGGTAAAATAAAACTTTGGTAATTTTATTTTTTAGGGTAGCTCCCCTACATGAGATGTGAGGATGAATTTCTTTTTCGTCATCTATCCCATCGTGTGCGATCCCATCGTTGAAAAAGTCTTTTAAAATGACTGAGGGGTCGTAAATACTATTTTTCGATTTAATGCTCCATTTACGAAATACTTATTAAACTTCAAAGTGCAAATATTTCTTCCAGTAGTACCTTTTTTTTTCGGATGGGATATCATCAAATGACTCCTCCCGCTCTGGGCGGAGCAGGAGGGAGTGTCAGACTGTTCCAGTAGTACCTTATGTCTGTGTTCTTTAATTAAACAAATCATTATTCTCCGCAACACACCTTTACTTGCATTTTCCTATACAAATGATGAAATGATAAACAGTTTGAATGCCATACTGTTTAGCTGGTCAAATGGGTGAAGGTTCCAGTGATACGCATCACGTTCTGTTGACTGGCGTGATTTGGCTGAAGACAAATAATTTCTTCATCTGTCGATAGTTGATAGTTTAAGAGTAACCTTAATCTTAACCTTGGTAACTGGGCCCTTAACTGGGCCTGGGCCGAGTGGTGGCGGCCCCGACTTACAAACAGTAAGTCGTGGGTTCGAACCCAGACAGGTGCATTACTTTATGTAATTTATTTCTTCACCACTGCTCTCAAAACGGTGAAGGAAAACATCGTAAGGAAACCAGCATGTTCTAGAACCAAAAATTCGAAGACATGTGACATCTATCAATCCACACTGGGCCCGCGTGGTGGATTATAGCCCATACCCTGTCATTAAGAGGAGGCCGTGTCCCAGCAGTGGGAACATTATAGGCTGAAGATGATAATGATGAACCTTGAGGGTTATCCACCCTCAAGGTTACTTGAATGTTAAATTTAGTTTGGTTGGATAATTTATTTTCCACCTTAATTATAAACTATGAGTGACTGCTGAGATGACGAGGTATTGAAAAAAAAAGTCATGCTGCGCCGACCACAAATCATCATCATCATTCATCATTTCAGCCGAAAGACGTCCACTGCTGGATATAGGCCTCCACCAAGTGTCGCCACATTGACCGGTCCCTTGCGACTCTCATCCAGCGGATTCCCGCAACCTTCACCAGGTCATCGGTCCACCTAGTGGGAAGTGGGAGGTCTTCCAACGCATCGTCTTCCGGTTCGCGGTCGCCACTCCAGAACTTTTCGGCCCCATCGGCCATCCGTTCTGCGAGCAATGTGCCCTGCCTACTGCCACTTAAGTTTGGCAATTCTTCGGGCTACGTCGGTAACCTTGGTTCCACATTGTTCATGGTTCGTCGGTAACCACAAATAAATTGGGATAAAAGCTAGAGAATGATGATGTGACTGGAAATTCATCCATGGCCTAGTAATCTTGTAAAAAATATAATTTCTAGGAAAAATCTGGATTTAGAATAGGGAATATGCATAAGTTTTATTTATTTTATTTCGATACGGAATGTTGAAGTGCTATAAAAATAATGACAAAAACCGAAAACAAGACATAAATAGGCCAAACAGCACAAAAGTTATAACCATTTAAACTTTTGTTTCTATCTCTTTGTAGATAAACGGAATTTAGTATGGATTTTGTACGTTGATGCAGCGAATGACATAATTCGCTGTATCGGATCTCTCTATCGAATCAGCAGTTTAAAATGCTTATAACTTTGAATTTTTAATAGATATTAAAAAAATAATTTCACTTTGCTATTTCTGATGTTAATACGCTTTGTTTAGAGTGATAAAATCATGCATGTACCCTATTACTAATGATTTAATATTGAAGTTACACTTAGCTATATGTTGTTTCTATTCATACACGAAATCTCTTAAGGGGTTATTGTACTCATCATTTTGAACAACTTTTACTAAGGGACCAAACCCTGAATCGTGAAGAAAAAATCAGCTGTTCCATACATTTTGACGAGCTAAGCGAACATATTGTAGGGAACAGCTGATTATTTTTCGTGATTCAGGGTTTGGTCCCATAGTAAAAGTTGTTCATAATGATGAGTACTGTGGTATTTCCCTTTATATTATCGGCTCTCAGACGCACGCACGTCCGTTTACTACCGCAGCTCTAAGCTCACTGACCGCACGCCTCTAGAGACGACATAATGCTTCCCTCTCTTTCACTCACAGACACTACAAGTACAATGACCACTTAAGAGATTTCGTGTATGAATAACACCTTATAAACACAAAAAGAGAACATTTTTTTAAAAACAATTGTTTTTTTTCTTGTGCATTAAAGACTTGAGGTATCTTGTTACCCACCCAGTCTCTGGGTTATGGAGGCAGCCGTTTGTTGTAAAATACTGGTATTCTTCATCTAGATACTGACTAAAAGCTTTAACACCCATATTTGGCTTGCAGATGATGATTAAATTGTTTCTTTTTTAATTGATGTTCAAAACAACAGAATCATTAAATTTTATGTAGTTTCCTGTGTAGATACATCAACATCTGCCTATCCTTTTCCCAACTAAGTTGGGGTCGGCTTCCAGTTTAACCGGATACAGCTGAATACCTGTATTTTACATGGAGCGACCGCCTATCTGACCTCCACAACCCAGTTAGTACTGGGTAATACGATATCCCTTGGTAAGACTGGTTGTCAGGCTTTTTGGGTCACTGACTACCTGTAACGACTGTCAAAGATCTACAAATTACAGCCGGGACCAACGGCTTAACGTGCTTTCCGAGGCACGGTGGAAACCCGGTATGTAATGGGTGGTCACCCATCCACAGACCAACCTAGGCAAGCACGGCTTAACCTAATGATTGACCCGAGCGGCTGTTATTATTTAGTCACGGGCTCCTCCGCGTGCTCAGTTTCTGTCTAGATACGTTCTAAAAATAACAAAAATACCATCATTATCTACAAATGCAATTACCTCATAAGTGCATTATCATGCAACTCTTTGTTCTATCGCAAAAGATTAATATCTTGTTAAAAAGATTAAATGCGACCATTACAAACCTTACTGGAACGATTCCAACTTGTGATATATCTAGTAGCTGTACTATAGGCTTGTGTCCTGAAAAACCTAATTAGTCCGTCAGTTAGATATTTGACACGTATTTTTACTTTGTTACGTAGGTAAACCAAAATTGACGAAGATACGACGCTTTTAAAATTATCAATACGTCACGCTGTGCTATAATTTTTTTTGCGTTGTGACGTCTCGAGCCCCCACTCCCGAGTTTTGATGTGTTTTATCTTTGTCAAAATTCATTGATTTACAAAACCAAAAAATACGTGTCCATTATTTTTTAATACTGTAACTGACAGACTAAATAGATACAAACTACTCACTAACTAAATTACTAAACTGACTAAATAGAATTATGCAATTTAATTATGGTGGAAACTAGCCTAAACCAGCATGCCAGCAAATCAAGCTACCCAAAACTGTCAAATTATCCCAACCAACCTTGAACCTAATGCTTTAGCAATTAAGTTTAAAATCTATTAAATAAATTTGACAGATTGTAGTACCGGCTTGATGTACTGGTGTCTGTACATAAAATATCCGACAGTAAAAATAGGAGAGCTTGTAAAAGGTTCATAAGAAGCAGTGCTGTTATAGTATAGAAGTGAGTGTTTTTCTGTTATAGGTGAAGTTAAAGGCTCATGAGATATTCGTACTATATTTAATTCTAAAAAGAAAATGTACCTACAGTACAGAATTAATAGTGTTTTTTTTTTAAGTTACCCTGAACTGTAACTCTTGGACCTCAAGTCTGCTATTACAATAGTGTCAGAATGGTCTATCATTAATTTCATAATTGTTGATTTTGACAAGTTTGGTAATCTACTAATATGATGGCGGCATTATGACTTTCCAATGGTCAACCACTGACACTCCATTGAAAGAAATGACATAGAATGGTAATCACTTACATAATGATAAATGAATGACTGGTGCTATTTACGAACTTCTTACTACTTCAGATTGCTTATAACACTAATAAATAATATGTGAAAATATATTTAAATGAAATCTGATGGGTTTTATAATAATGGCAATACGACAATGTCATTATAACACAGTTCTATTACGAGACCATTGACCGACCGATGATCGACCATTATGAATTTAGCAGATTACGAACTTTTAGCAAAATGACAATGGGATGAGAATGGGATCGTGTTGGAATAACGAATTTATAAAAATAGCACACTTGGGCCCCTGGGCAAAGGCCTCCCCCATTCCTTCCACTTTTTTCGGTGTCGCGCCTCTTCTCGCTAATTAACGAGAAAGCCATCCAAGACGACCCGCCTCGGTCTGCCGCGACCCCGTGTAGCTGTCAAAACACAGAGTTCAAAAATAGCAGACCTGGGCCCCTGGGCAAAGGCCTCCCCCATTCCTTCCACTTTTCTCGGTGTCGCGCCTCTTCTCGCCAATTAACGAGAAAGCCATCCAAGACGACCCGCCTCGATCTGCGGCGACCCCGTGTAGCTGTCAAAACACAGAGTTAAAAAATAGCAGACCTGGGCCCCTGGGCAAAGGCCTCCCCCATTCCTTCCACTTCTCTCGGTGTCGCGCCTCTTCTCGCCAATTAACGAGAAAGCCATCCAAGACGACCCGCCTTGATCTGCCGCGACCCCGTGTGGCTGTCAAAACACAGAGTTCATTAACATTTTAGATAGTAATTAAATCTTATTAACATATTATTATGTTAATTGAATCAAACCAATCTCCAATTATTTGGGTCTTTAGTAAATTGATCCCGCTCATTTGGATCCCGCGGGATCAGTTTACTAAATTATTAATTTTATCTCATTTTCTTTAGTAGATTGGTCCCGCTCTTAAAATAAAATAAAATGCCGTCGAATTTCAAATTTGAGTAACATCATGTAGAAAAATGTTAGGAAGAATAAAAATAAACAAAATCCCGTTGGCCCCACCGTATTTTTAACATTGTATGGGATCGAGTAGTGTTAGTACAGTAATTGTGCTAGTTACGGGCAGTAACCTTACGAACAGTAGTACCTAGGCTGGCATGAATCCAAGATAGTATTTATAATAATAAATACCATCTTAATTCTGGGTAAGAAGATCGTGCCCACCCAGAATTATCGAAATGCATACTACCTTGAGCTCATGCCAGCCTGGTACTTTTTGAGGAACATAATTATGAGTCATATTTAAGTAATGCAAAACCGGTTCCGTTTGAAAGAACTGGGACTCCCTTACTTTTGATACTTGTAAGTTTATAAGACATTACGTTGAAAGTACTGAAACGAAGAAAGCCAGGCATAAATACACTTATGTTCCCCAAGAAGTACCAGGCTGGCATAGGCTCAAGGTGGTATGCATTTCAATAATTCTGGGTAAGTATGGTCTTCCAGTAATAAATACCTTCTTGGATTCATGCCAGCCTAGAACTGTTCGTAAGGTTACTGCCCGTAACTAGCACAGCTGTACTAACACTACTCGATCCCGTACAATATTTTTGAGTAGGTAAACTAGGTAGGTAATAAAAAAATAAAATATAACAATAAACCCACCCCCGCCCACCAGTGTGGACACGGGCGGGCCAACGGGAATCACCATATAAATTAATATCAAGAAACTTTTCTACTTGGCTGTACAAATCATAAAATTGGTCAACGGGATCAGTTGACCAATTCAAAAATTCATTAGGTCGACTGATCCCGCGGGATCCATCTGTGTGGGACCAGTTTACTAAACACAGGACATGAGAAAATACTACAAAAGACATCAACATAAAATTAAAATAAAACTGCAGGTAAGAAAACAAAGCATAATAAAAAAATTTGTTATTTATTTTAACACAAATATTCTTAAAGTTCCATAATGTCAAAATTACCATTTTTAAGCGAAATGTTTACTAAACATTCTCAGACAATTTCTCAATAAACCATCTAAAGTTAAAAATAGTATCAATCTTTATGAATAGAAAATGCCAAAATAATTTATAGAAGGGGCCTTGAACCAACGTTCATTATGCAAATTATATGAAATCGTAACAAGAATAATGAATTAATCATTCAGAATTAATGTTCTGGAAGGAAATAAAACAGAGGAACTAGCCCATTAAGTTCAAAATGACTGGATGCAAATCGTTAATGATGATTTTCATAAAACAATTTCATAATGGGCGATAAATCTGTAATCACACTTTGTTGGACTTTATGTTCCCTGAAAACTGGCTTCTAATTATTGCCAAATGAAATAGTCATTCACAGCCAACGTAATCATATTTTCTTGGCTTTACATTATTCTGACATACAAGAGATTTGAAACCCAGGATTGTGTACTTAAAAAAATTACCTTCCTTAACTTTATCTTCTAACTAACTTAGCTACTTCTTCACTTAAATAGTCCATTCCGTTGTTTTTTTATAATTATATTTTAACACACAAAAGACCGCAGTAAACCGAAAATACAAATAATAAAATATTTGAGCACTGGCTACGCATAAGAGTACGTTTTCTATTACAAAACCGAGCCGACTGACATTGACTGTGAGAAAAGTGTTACAAGTTCATACAAATATGTATAGTTGTGGTGAAAGCGACCGGTGGCGCCGCCTAGCTGAGTTTTGACGAACTGAACACTGCTTACACGTTGAGTTGATGTTACGGATACGTCTGAAGATAGATCGGTGTAAAGTACCTATTAAAAAGATTATTTGACACTATTTTTCTTATCAATTCGACATGAAAATCCAATATCAATCAATATTAGAATATGGAAAAAAATGTGGAAAATTGACATTGACGACGTTTACGGCTTTTGGTAGGCCGAAAGTAGATTGCGTAAAGTTATGAATAAAAATATTCCACCACTTTTTAAATATAGTCATAATAAATGGTTGGTTTTGATTATTCAAAATAAAAGTCTAAATTTTGCAATAAAACAAAACTTGTTAAAGGGGCTATCAATAAAACAACAGTTCATTTTTTTATGTTTATTGATGTCAAAACCGAAAATACGAGCTGTTAATTTCTGCCACTGTTTTTTTAAGAAACAATATCGTTTTTTTTTCTAGAATCGTAAGTACATTAGGAAAGTATAGTCAGCTTCACGATGTGGTACCCCTTTGAAAGCAACTACGTTTGAACCCGGGATACTGGGGTACAGAATTAATGCAGCCCACCTTACATGTAGAAAAAATTCTAGTTTTGTATTCTTGTAACGCAACTGCAAAATTACTTTAATTCATTTAACGAGGGTATTTTCAAAATAGTGACGAAGCATTGTTTTTGTTGTACATGTACGTACGTACATGAGCAAGGTTTTGGTTTATTTGTCAGGAACTCAAACTTTTTGCTTGTCAATTGAATAATCGCTAATTACTATAATGAAACGCATGTAAAAACACTTACCTGAACATAGAAAAAAATGTTTACGAATTGTAGTACTGGTACTAGCACGTCATGACACGATTGTGTGTTCATTGTTAGTTTTTCAGCTAAATCTTAATTATTGTATAACATTTGCACTGCAAGAGAAAAATCATTATTTTTTACACGTGCATTTTATAAATAATAGTAGAACAATTTATTCAAACTATGGGATTATCCAATGACGTAAAGACTGTCTTTAACTTTATGTGTTCCGTCTTAAGGTTCTTTACTCTTTGCCCACGATTATGCAATTATATAAAGTAACAACAACAACACTACCTACTTATAATTATTTTATTGACGTATGAATGACAGACAAATAAATAAGGTACAGAATTCAACTCTTTCTTGAGTGTTGAGGAGTACGATGTACTTAAATTGCTTGTGAATAAATAATTAATTAATGGTTCTTACCTGGTAGGCACCTAATATATATCAGCTATTTAAACGAAATATTTAATTCCATTGAATTTCTTAAATAAAAATATTGACAAGCTATGGAAAAAGAAACCAATCCGTAAAACAACTCGAAACGAAAAAGTCTTGCTTGATTCTTAAATTAAACAATTTTAACAAAAACACACAAAAACAATTTTATTTTTATTAAAAAATAACTAATATCTTTTCCCAAGGCGATAAGTCATGTGGTACAAAATCACGTAAAGACCATGATCATAATAGGAAATGTGCAAGAAATACAAAACTCTTTTTATTTATTAAAAATGCCTTGTATTAGCCCATAAAAACATTGTGGTATACTTGGTTATGTTGGTTGTTAATACATCACTTATTTTACAATTTACTGTTTTATGTAGCATGTTTTTGATGAAACGGAACGTACTCTCAAAATGCGTCCTCGCTAACGCCGGTAGTGACGTCAAAGTCTATGTGTCAAAAACAACACTTTTATTTGAAAAGTGCTTAAAGTTTCATTAAGAATTTATTATAATATTGTTATTGCAATTTTGACTTGATTAGAGCACACCCAATTAGTACAATTATTCTATTAAGGCCAAAAAAAATTATGTAAACAAGGCAGATTTTAGTAAATGACATCACATCATGGCCGCGACAGCTACGGACTTTTAAACTGTCATAGAAAATTGCAGGAGTTTTATATTATTTTTAAGCGACAAGCAGCTGTAGTTGAACTTAACTTTAATTATTTTTCTTATTGATGATAGTACTGTATTTTATTGATTTAAGTGAAGAAAAAATATCGTGAATATTCCATATTGTCCGCAACTCCACATTATTGTAACGGGTAAACATTACAGATATCCGAAGGTCGAAAAGTCCAAAGATATATTGCTAAATCGCAATCACATGTGCGTCCAAGTGCACGTTGCACAATATTTGACGACTGATGTGAAGCGAGCGCAGATTTGCGACCGGATATTTTACGTTTTCACTAGCTTGGCCCGCAGCGGCGTTTGTACTAAAATTATTTAAAATTCAATTTTGAATAGTACCTATAATTTTATATTGTAATCCTTATAATGGGTTAAAGGTTACATATTGATTAACTTATTATCATCAGCCATCAACCTTCGCACTATTGAGACACAGGTTTCATTGTGATGTAGAGTTTTCGATTGTCTGTTCAACTACCTATCCAACCCATATTGGCCCACGGCTGAGCAAAGCCCTAGGGTTTAGAAAAGTTTAATAGTAAAATTGCCGTGTGGTATCTGGCAGAGTAGAATAGAACCAACCCATTACACTCACGGGTGTCGTATAAGGCGACTAATGTCTGAGGCAGAACACCTTGCGCCTCCGTAGACCAGAGATTGGGCAGCAGCGTTTCCTGTTAGTCTTACATCACTGCGATCTCCGACCCGCCTGCCAAGCGTGGAGATTACGGCAAATCCTCCCATCATGGGAGAGGCTTATGTCCAGCAGTGGACGTTATGGGCGTTAGTAGCTATAGTTGTAATAGTAAAATTAATATTCGTAATCTGCCTAGCCTTTTCCGAACTATGTTGGGGTTGGCTTCCAGTCTAAGATAAGATAAGATATTATATTTGCATAAAACATGGTATACAAGGTGTTATAAAAAAACATTAGATCGGACATGTTTTACTTAATACTAAAGCATGCAAACTTACTTAGTAAAGATACATTATGGAACCTAACCGGATGCAGCACCAGTATCAGTATTTTATATGAAGCGACTGCCTATTTGACCATCCAGTCAGTACTGGATAATAAGGTACCCCTTGGTAAGACTGGTTTTGGTCCCGTCTTTTAGTCAAATGTCTATTACCGTTTCAATTGCTGTAAAATTCATTTGATTTTTATTTTTATAAAAACGTACCTTGTGACTTGTCTCGTCAATACGAGTATAATCTTTGTTGATGAGTTTTAAAGTTCGATGACCGAAAAATTACATCTAAAAGTCTCATAATTAAATAACATGAAAATAACGATTAAAGAAAAAAGTTTTCATTAAAAATAAATACACTTGCATTTTGTTTACTTTTTTTTAAAGTTATTCTTTTTTTTGTTTGACGTCGGTTTTAGTTTTTGCAAAAAAGTTTTTATTTTCCATTTTTAGTTGTCCCCAATCAAATATTTGCCATGAATTTATTTTACATTGTTAACAATACATGACATGGTAATAGGCTAATCCCCAATAAATAGAACTTTACATACCTTACTGTCTAAATCTGGGTGTATCTGCGTGTATCTGGGTGTATCTGGGTGTATCAGAGTTTACAGGCGTGATGTTACGTCATGATGTTGTATAAATAATAAAGCAGTAATAAATGCAGCAATCACGGCATTTTTCCGTTTAGTTTTTAAGAGTTCCATTGTATATCTCACCATTGAAATGGGACCACACGGAAAGCTACAGCTTTCAAATAAAAAAAGAATCATCAAAATCGGTTCACCCAGTCGAAAGTTCTGAGGTAACAAACATAAAAAAATACAGTCGAATTGAGAACCTCCGCCTTTTTTGAAGTGGGTTAAAAATTGATGCACAGTATTTTTTAAATAGATAATTTTTAAATCTATCAAACGTAGGCATCACATAGAAAAAGCTTAATTCAAAGAAGTAAACGACCCCTGCACTTTTTGCAGGATACAATATGTATTTACCCATAGTTCTTTTGAATTTTTTGTGTACCTACATGCAATCTTAAAATGACCGAATGCGCACATATAAATAAGTCAATAGATAAATCAATAACACACTGACTCTTAGTAACTTTCCATAGGTTTTGATATTAATACTAAAATATTATTAAATACTATCAAGACAAGTCACTCCAAGTTTATTTAAAGGTACAAGAAGGACACACAGAGGTGGATACACCTGCACCATGCACTTGAATCGACGAAAAATAGAATATGTTTAAATTAACATAACGTAATAATATCATGAACGTAATTCCCATTGGGTAAGGTAGAGGTGTACATTAGTGCACCCACATTTACACCCTAGTTGTGTTTGAGGAAATAGGGCGCGAATCCAGAGTCCGGACGGCTACTAAGTAAACCCATAGGCATGACTACAGTATCAAAAAATTGCAAATCTATTTAGTCCGTCAGTTCACTAACTGACGGACTAAATAGATTTGCAATTTTTTGAAAAAAAAAACATGTCCATTATTTTCCAATACTCTTATTGGAAAATAATGGACATGTATTTTTTGTTTTTGTAAATCAATAATTATTGACAAAGATAAAACGCATCAAAACTCGAGAGTGGGGTTTCTTAATTTAAAACTAGCACTTCGCTTGCGACTTCGTCCGCAAAAATTGTGATTGCTCGGATAATTTGCATGATATCAATAAAATGTATAACCTACTTTACTTGGTAAAGATGTAGCTTTCTAACGGTGAAAGAATTTTGGAAATCGGTCCAGTAGTTTTTAAGTTTATTCGTTATATACAAAAATACAAATCTTTCCTCTTTATAATATTAGTGTAGATTAGTGTAGACAATAATTATTTCAGCACAGTAACAGGAAGTAAATGTTAACATATTAGGTATTCAAGTATCCACTAGCTTCAAGCAATCCATATTTTACCAGACAATGGTTTTACATGAAAATATTTAAGACAATTTTTTTGTCGCCAAATAAATAATAACGTGGTGTCATGGGCATATTTCATTCTTTGTCTTTCTAAATATTCTCACGTTTTTACGTGTAATTCTTGTCTAATTAACCTAGTATTTTCGTGAAGGCTATGTAAATACTAGACATACAAGATTTTGTTTATTAATAAAAACTAAGTATGAATAGGAAAAACACTGCAAAAATATGTTGCATAAGTGTAAGCAAAACACAACAGAAAAATACATGTCTATCGTAATATTAATATTCTAGAAGTAAAAAATCCTTCCTGAACAGAGACATGGATGCAACAATATTTTTATCTTAAAGATCAAAGACTTGCGTGGGAAAACCATAAGTACTTACGGACCCATTGTATTAAATAATTTCAGCAAATGACAAAAAAATAATAAAACAAAACCAAAACACTGCGCTACGTAGTTGGAAAATACAGTCGCACTTTGAACTCCGCAAGAAATCTGACCGCTCTAAAACACAAGGAAAAACTGGTTTTTTGTGCAGGTCAAAAGGTTCAATATTCTTTGACGCCGTCATGTTACTTGTGTCCTTGTGTTCGCGTGGGAGTAGGAAGGCTTGTGATTGGTGGAGTAAGCGCGGGCTATTCAATTGTGGCTCGGATATCGGCGTGCGCACACTTTCGCAAAACTTCAGTTAACTTTTCGCTTTCATCCGCTAAGATGATGTGCGGACGTGTTTAGTATTTTGACCATTAATAAATATATTGACGAAATATGCTGGCGACGAATAACCATCGGTAAAAATAATTTTATCGTGATTTTAAAATCTAAATTGTTTTTTAATATTTTCGTGATATTTTATTTCTTGAGTGAATATTTATTTAAAAGGATATTTAGTCAAAAAAGAAATATAATTCTTAAAATAAGAATTTTTATTTATAAGGGAAAATTAGTTTACGACTTAGTTTCAGGTTTAAATTTACAATTTAATAATTAAAAAATTGTTCCTTTTAAAATTTTCAACAAACAATAAAAAAAAATCAATTACCCATTTAGGAACTTTTGTCTCAAACAATTTGCAGTTAAATCTCATTTACTTAAATGTTTTCACCTACTTTCATAATTAAACTTGTTTTATTTTTATTTTTCAGGTGACAGCTTGCTCAGCGCAAATTGTTACCAGGACTGTCAACGAGAAAAAGACTTCATAATAGTGAAGTGACAAGTGAGAAGTGAGACTGACACAATAGAAATAATAATTATTATTTTAATAGTATTAGTTCAGTGACTATAAAAAATTAGTAAAAATGACGGGTTTTGTGAAAATTGCCATAGACGATTATTATTCAGACAGCAATTGGACGACGATTATTAACAAATATTGGATGCTAGCAGAAAGAGTTTCAGGTGAATATTTTATTTTATTTTATTTCATATCTATATTATACTACTTAACATTTTCTAGTCCACACATTAACTAAGACTCTATGAAACTTTATAACACAACTAACACAAAAAAATTATCCATCAAAATAACTAGCGCTTACGTAGAAAATAAGGAAAATCTAGTTTACGAAAAAAAAATAATAGAAACAGTGAAATCTTTCTGTACCTAAATATATAATACTAGTGGACGTCACGTAGTTTAACCCGCGTAGTTCCCGTTCCCGTGGGAGTACGGGGATAAAACATAGCCTATGTTACTCAAACTGAATGTAGCTTTCTAATTATGAAATAATTTTTGAAATCGGCCCGGTAGTTTTTGAGTTAATTCGTTACAAACATACACACAAAAATACAAATCTTTCCTCTTTTTTATAATATTACTAGTGTAGATGCAGATGGACATCAAAACATACCAAGAATTAATATAAACACAAATCCATTCAATTATTTTGACAAGCTAACAATAACATAATACATTGCCTTATTTAATATATTATCTGAGCTCACAAATCATAAAAGTCATGGAAGAAAGTTTGTAGCATTCCTAAGCAAGCATTAGGTCTACTTTCTAGATTTATTGACTGTCTATCTTGTGGATAAATAAAATCTAGACTATGTATCCATTGAGATACTGTAGAAAATTATTGCATTTTTAAAGTGAAATAATGAAATCTGTACTACTCAGTAAATAACCCAAAATAATTATGCTAGTCTGCTTATAGACATTTTAATAGATAGTAATTAAAAAATGCACACCATTATTATAATTGATTTAGTCTCAGGGATTTCTTTTCTTATCGATCATCAACGGAAAATCTCATTGTGGTTTATTTTACAACTTATTCACTTTACTCAAACAGCTTTATATTTATAAAGTAACAAAAAAATCTAATAAAATAAAAATAAATCCACTCAAACTGAAAAGTCGTTAAACATTATAAGCCCTTTCACTAAACAAGAGAGACCGACAACCAACCTCAAACAATCTTCCGTGCAACGGAACGAAACAAACTCTCTGGTCTCAGCACATACAAAGAATATTATTTACAATACCTGTACTACCTTGTCTCGCGATATATAATAAACCTGTTATATTATATAATTGTATAACAATGGCAAATTACTTCCGACAGGTTTTATTGTATCATATAGACCTGTTATTAGTATTCACTTTAGCTTAGACAATGTGTTTGTAATAAAATGAGGTTATTTAGGGCAGGTTGTATAAATCTAGAACCTCGTCAAGGACGGGAACTTTCAAAGACTTCTTCTATATTTGTTGAAAAACAGCTCATAATATGGTGAAAATGTTAACCAATCGGCAATGTCGTAACTATCGGGTCTAGCTAGAAAGGACATCGAAAGCAATTAAATATGGAAAAAAATGCACAAACTAAAAATAGAAAAAAAATCTCATAGAAAGGATGCAAAGGCTAAGGCTAAACAATCTTAAGTAACTGAATCTAAAAATACATAACGGTAGTGTTTTAATTTGAATCTTAAATTCCAAATGGAGTCATACGAATAAATCAAAATTAGAAAAGTAACTTAATCAATTACGACCTTGCATCGACGAAACTAATATAATTTGTTAAATATTAATATATTTCATATCTATGCTATGCAAATCGAGAGTGAAAGAAAATGCAGTATAATTCCGAGATCCCGTAGAACCGGAATATCTAGCGACTGTCGACAAGCCAAAGTGTGTTAGTAGTGGTACGGTCTCTACGATGGGTTAACAAGACGCTTACTGGCTTAATTGGCACCGTAAAAACTTGGACGGAATGAATATGTATAATTTTATTAATTGGGATATAAGACATTAAGATATTAAAAGCATAAAAAAAGAAAGAAATGCTTCGGCGGTTTAGCAACGGAACTACTAAGCACGAGGCTTGGATACGATCCACAAGTCAGGCCAACTATATATTTTTTCCTTTTTGGTACTGTTCAACTGCTGAACAAATGCCATTCTAGTCCTTCTAGGAACTCTCTTCTCTTGCAACCCGTAATCAGGCCTAGCATGTTTTTAGGTTTTTCCAAATTGAGTTTCTTAATATCAATCCCAGATTCTGAATTCGTATTCGAGTTATAAATTAGGCTTAGCTACCCATTAGAGAAATTAAACTCCCAGTACAATGGTTTCGACAAAAAGTAATAGAATAGAAATAATGTTAATTAAATAGACCACATCATAAAATAGTAAATCTGTTTCCAAAACAAAAATCTTTCTTCCAACATTTATTTTTATTTTTATCCTCTCAAAATTGTTATAAACTCCTGGGCAGAGCATCATCCTAATTTTAATAAATAATTCAAATTCACGATATAGAAAAAAAACATCATAAATAAATAAAAAGCGGAAAGAGTTCACGCAATGCAAACCATAAAAATAAACATAACATTTAAAATTCTAGGTTTTAGTGTCAATGTCAGATCTCAGAGTTTTTCGTTTTCAATGTCACCTTATGCGTTAGAACAACTTGTTTGCGAATCAAGTTTTCAAGTTTATTTTTTATCGTAGACGAAAATAATAAATAATACATAATTTAAAATACTTTATTATTTTTAATTGCGGATAATATAACAATGAAATGGCAGGAAATAGTAGGTCTTCAGCTTGCGCTATTTCTTAAGGTTTATTGCCCGTGGTATCATTTAGCTCTAAAAGACTTTAAAATAATCGATTGGTTCGTTTCTGTCAATTGTTTGAAGTTACAATCTGGATCTCTTCAAAGAATCAAAAAACAAAATCAAAATCAATTCATTTATTTTAAGTAGACCGGTTACAGGCACTTTTGAATTGTCGGAACAAAGATGAAAATGACATGTAGCTACAGTCACAGTCACAAAAGTTCGAGTGAATCGGTATGTTCTAGGCAGGCGTGGTCTACCCTAGGCCGCGTCATTGCTTTACATCATGCGAGTTGCAGCCAAACGCAAGCCAGAAAAATTCTGGCAAAAACAGAATTAAAACTTTAAATATTATTTATAATATAAATAATATAATTTTTTTTTTGTCTCTTTTCTTTTACAATCTGTCACTATTCATTAGGACAATAAGTAATTTCTACGGCGTGTTAGATGGCTTGCTTGGTATGCGTCCTATGACACAACCTCTTACTCAAAAGCATAATGCTAATATTGTCCGATAAAATCTTGTGGAATTTTGTGTTTTAGTCTGCGGGTTCCTTTTTTATCCATGAGATTGTTTGCCAAGATTTTTGGGTGACGAGTTATTCTTTCTTTGTATGACTTGATGTAGCTTTTTATTTCTTCTTTGGCTGGGAGTATCTTCAGATCATGGTGTAGATAATATAATAATACTATAAATTTATAATATTAATATTATTACGTGATTTGTAGAGCAAGCAAGCTAGAAAAGTAGAACCAAACCTTCGTAGAAAAATCAGCTAAACAAAAATAAAAGAAAGTGGTTTTTCTTGTTCTTCTATTCTTCGGTTCTTGTCATACAATCAATTTATTTAAGTTCGAATATACAAAATGCTCAGCCTAATATCAAAAACATGACCATCATTAATTAATATAAAAAAACGTCTACATAGAAGGTTTTAACAAAAAGATGCTAATGGTTTCTTTGTCCTTCTTTTGTAAGTACAATAAAACATGTTAAAATAAATTCTAAAGGGTGATTGTGCAAACTGAACGCAATAGCTTTAATAATGGTGTCAAGGACTAAATCTATAAAATAATTATTTGAACAAGTTTAAACATCGGCACTGAAGTATGAATCAAATGTTCGAACACTAAGGGCCTGTTTCACCACCTGCGATTAACTTGTTTGAGAGATAATTTTAAACAAATTCTGTTCCATTTTTTTTTTTTTCGGTAAGTAGTGGCTATTCGGACATCGTGAAATAGGCCCACACTATAATAATATTCTCCCGATCGAATTTCAACCACAGCGGTCAATCTGAACGGAGATTAGCAAAGTTCGTACAAAATATTATAGTGCACAAGGGTGTGCGTGAACACAGGCGCACTCTCTGTTAATTAACTCTCGTAGGCCGAAGAGATAATCCAACATGATTGGAAAAGAGATCAGGCGCAATACCACTGGGGTGTCACACTGCTACTGAGAAATTCCCGTTGGATTAACGATTCCCGACAAGAGATTCGAACCCAGAATCTCGTGCTCACTAGAAGTGCTTTTTTTCGTAGACCTACAAAGTATTTCTAACTATAATTATTAAGACATTAAACCTTAACAAAACATGAATGAAGCTTTCAGTTCTCATTTACGAAAAAAAAAACATTTATTGGTAGTAAAACAATAATAATTCTACATGTATAGTGAATTAATTAAATGTTTTTTATTAATAATGTATAATGTACTTATAGAATCAGATAGTCTAAACAATAGAAAGCAATACATCATCTTAGAGCATCTGAGGAACAATGATACGCCACTTTCACATTCTGGTTTCACGCAGTAAGCTACGCTGACCACGGTGATGTGACCACAGGTTACATTCGATCATTAAGATGACTGATTTTATAATTTATTTACTTCATCATCATCTACATCATGAAGAAAAGTTTGAGGAAAATAAAGGTAATTTTTATAAAACTTTTTTTTTCTAAACGTGATAGGAGTAAACAACGCAACAGAACATTTATCGATATTAACCGCAGTGGTTATTTTATAATCTTTTTCTTTTGCTAGCCTGAATTGTCCTTCTCCTGGCCAAAGGCTTTTAATTTCTCTCGATTTTGCTTCTCGTCTATTGTGAGGAAACCATCCAAGGCGTCTGTTTAAATCAATTATTATTTTAAATTATTAAAATCATAGAAATAGTTATGGTAATAGTAATAGCACCAAAAACATTTTACGCGTTGATGTCTTTTTAACTGAAAATTCTCAAAACTTGCCAAAATTTTAGTGTTGTTTTAATTGAAGTTATAAAGCTTATTATTAAATTTGTTATTTAATTTCGTAAAATTATGACACTATATCCAATAATTGCATCTTAACTGCAATTGGTTATACTCATGCATTATTCATATCTCTTGCAATATTCGTTTTCTTCAATAAACATTTATTGGATTAAAGCTTAGGCTTTATATGCACTGAGCATAATTATAATCATCAGTTGTTAACCTTTGAAACATAAATATTATTTAATCATCATGGTGAAATATCAAAACAGAAAGGAATGGAGTCGTGATATTTAAAGGACAAAGTAAAATTTTAAAATCAGAATTCTTTTACCGAGCAGTTTTGACAAGTCAATTTTTTTCTTTTTTTTAGGGTTCCGTACCCAAAGGGTAAAAACGGAACCCTATTACTAAGACTTCGCTGTCTGTCCGTCTGTCCGTCTGTCCGTCTGTCTGTCACCAGGCTGTATCTCATGAACCGTGACAGCTAGATAGTTGAAATTTTCACAGATGATGTATTTCTGTTGCCGCTATAACAACAAATACTAAAAACAGAATTAAATCAATATTTAAAAAGAAAGAAAGAAAGAAAGAAAAAGCATTTATTAGCCCGCACAGGACAAAACACAAATAAAAACCGGCCAAGCGCGAGTCGGACTCGCACACGAAGGGTTCCGTACCATTATTATCAAAAAAGGGCAAAAAAATCACGTTTGTTGTATGGGAGCCCCCGTTAAATATTAATTTTATTCTGTTTTTAGTATTTGTTGTTATAGCGGCAACAGCAATACATCATCTGTGAAAATTTCAACTGTCTAGCTGTCACGGTTCATGAGATACAGCCTGGTGACAGACAGACGGACAGACGGACAGACAGCGAAGTCTTAGTAATAGGGTTCCGTTTTTACCCTTTGGGTACGGAACCCTAAAAATGGTTAAATTAACAGTACTTACAAATAGTAAAAATAAAAAAATAAACAAAGAGAAAAATAAAGAAAAAACATGATATGAAATTGGTCCTGTACGAGGCCAAAAGGCCCCAAGGGCTCCTATACAACAAACATGATTTTTTTGCAGTTTTGTCTAATGTTTTTAAATAATGGTACGGAACCCTTCGTGCGCGAGTCCGACTCGCACTTGGCTGTTTTTTTTCTTGAAATGTTTACATACTTAATTCAAAATGGCTGACATTGTCAAGTAACCAGTGCATCGCTTGATTAAGTTCTTTCAAGGGCTTTAACGTAGTAGTAAGTTAACGTAGTAGTAAGTTGTAAATTGTATAATATAATTGTAATTGCTATAACCGCTACATCATAACTTACTGTAATTGCATTCTCTCTTTACTCGGTTATTCACACAACGGCAGCGACTTTCTTTTTTTTGGATTAATTGTTATAATTATACGTTTCTAAAATAAATAAAGAAATGGTGTTAGATTAGGTCTAAGTTAGTTGTTAAGTGATTATTATTTTTTTAAGAAAAAATGTCCGCAACTACACGCAGAAAAACTTGCTGAAAGAATATAAATTTTAAATAAAGAGAACTAAATGGTGCTAATTACACAAATGGAAATGGTTTGTTATTTTTTACTTCAAAAAAATTATAAGCTGTGCAGAATTAAAAATGCTTTGTCTTTAAAAACATGTTGCATGTAGTTTTTAATTATGATTACACCATATAGTATAATCTCTTCCTTGACATTGCTATTAAAACAAGGCTAGCTAAGATTAACAGCAATTTTCATAAATTATCAACACAACAGATCATATAATGAAAAAAAAAATGTTTTGAAAAACAGACAATAAAATGATTTAAAAAAAATACCAATAGTAATTAATGAATGACACGCTTCAAGTATAAAACCAGTTTTAAAAGATATGAATGGAAAGATATGAATGAATGAAATTATTTATGATGATTGCCTTACAAGGTGCTTCATATAAAATTATGATGTCTTTTTTTACTCGTAACGTGTAGCTTTTTGCTTCTTGAGTGTGAAGAAAATGTCGAAAGTAAAAGGAGGATTGTCTTTTGCAATTTATTATAATCTGTGCCAGCGGATGTACCAGTGTGAGAAAATTTTTACTTGCGAGGTATTTAACTATGTATACATAAAAATCAGTTCAGTCTTATTATTTTGTAAGCGCACTTAGCAGATAGGTTTATATGTAACTTGTACATTTTAATTCAAATTCAAATTCATTTATTGTTTGTCACAGGTGAAGTTTTAGTTCTTATGATTATTATAAAAGATCGCTGTAACATACCTATAAGGTGTACAATATTTTTAGTTTTGGTTACATAGGTATTTAACATCTTAATCATTATTCGCCATAAGTCGTCAGTTGTTAATTCACAAGTCAGGTTAAAAAAATAAGTAAATAGGAACTTTGATATTTTCATACTAATTAAATTCAATTGATTACATTAAAATTAAATAACAATGAGTTATAAAAATAAATTATTCATAGATTTCATTAAAATTCAATTACTTATTGGTTATTTTACTATCGTACTTTTTAATATCGTAACCCTGTGACATTGATGTAATAATTCGATTTTTATTTCTATTTTATTGTAATTTATATGATTTGACATTAATTTATAAAATGGAACTATAATAATATTCTGAAATTAATTGTTATTTAAAATTATATTGATTTGATTATGATTTGCATGCCCATGTGACGGCAGAATATGGAGAACTAACTTCTATGACAACATCTATGTACCAATTTGTATACCCATATTTGCGAAGAAATAAATGATTTGATTTGATTTGATTTGATTTACACTTTACCTCGATATAATTTTGTTTCATGAATGACAGTATTTTTATTGCCAAAAAAATAATACCAAGTAGTGCTTCTTTTAATTCACATACCTAATGAACACAACTGATCATTAAATTATAAGAAAAACATATAACTCAATATTGATAAGACCGTTCACACGGCATCACATCAAGTATTCATTTCTAGTAGAACATTAAATTTGATAGCTCTAAATTACGATCGTCTCTTTCTCGTTTTATTAGAGAGAAAAAGATAGCAATAGCCTAAATTAAGTTTAGTTTGTGCACAACAGAATCGACACCATTGAACGCGGTCTCAAAGAAGAATCTCTGTGTGTCCTTATTAATCACAAGAATCTCTGTGTGTCCTTATTAATCACAAGAATCTCTGTGTGTCCTTATTAATCACAAGCATAGTGTTATTGTTACTCATCTATTAACATCAGCCCTTTTATTCCAGACCCCCGAGTCCAGGGATGGTTCCTCTTCGACACACCCCTGCCCACTGTGGCCATGGTGTGTGTCTACCTGGCCTTCGTGATGGTGGGTGGCCCACTATGGATGGCGAATAAGAAAGCGTTCCAGATACAGAACACCTTGGTTGGGTACAACGCGTTACAGGTGTTGCTGTCTTCTTATATGTTTTATGAGGTAAGTGTCTAATTTTTTAAGATTATTATCATTACATACCGAGTTTCCTTCGTGCCTTGGAAAGCACGTTAAGCCGTTAGTCCCGGCTGTCATTTGTAGATCTTTGACAGTCGTTACAGGTAGACAGAGGACCAAAATTCTGACAACCAGTCTTACCAAGGGATATCGTATTACCCAGTACTGACTGAGTTGTGGAGGTCAGATTGGCAGTCGCTTCATGTAAAATACTGGTATTCAGCTGCATCTGTTTAGACTGGAAGCCGACCCCAACATAGTTGGGAAAAGGCTAGGCAGATGATGATTATGTGCAATAGACTAGTGTTATTATTCCTAACAAGTACGGTAGGCCGCACCTCAGTGAAAACAAAAACATAATAATCTGACCTCCAATGTCATTGACACTCCGTACTACGCTAGACCAGCATAAGGTCATAGTCTTACAGCTGACGTTTGGCTTGCAGTATATAATATATTCTACGTTTGAATAGTCAAGACGACATAGAGAAAACGAGCGTAGGACTCTTTAGTTACTAATTGGTTCAATATTTGTCTGCGTTGATATTTGAATTTTGAAAGCGACTGGGCAAGTGCTTCTTCCTAGATTTTGCATAAGTTTAGATCCTAGTTATCATAAGAAAATTCTCAGTAGGAACAGGGATGATGACTAACTAAAAAAATATGATTCTGTTTAGTCCGTCAGTTAGATTATCGAAAAATATTGGATATACATACGTGTTTTTGTTTAATCTAATTAGTAAAAATTGACGTTGATAAAGCAATCACGACTGCTGAGCATGTGGTTCTAGGTCCAATTCCCGGGTAAGGCAAAGTGTTATTGAGTTTTTTCCTATGGAAGTTGATGGCAATAGGGTCACCCCCTATTACATAGGACTTAAACATAATTGGCGAAATGTCGGTGTACTATTAGGTACACTTCTGCCTAACTCTTCTGGGATTACAGGCGTGATGGTTATGTTTTTCCTAACTGTTTATATACAACAACTGCACCTCACAAGTCACGTACACACGGGACGTGCTGAAGTGCAATTGCACTGCAACCGTCACCCTCAGACCAAGATGAATATTCTCATGTGCACTGTTTCTCTGCTACACAATTACAAATAGCCTTTGTACTGGTACTTACACTGTATTATTTTATCATTGAACTTGGTTCGGATCATGGTTACAATGGTAATCTAACATTGATAGTAGGATTTCCTCTACTTCTGCTTAGCGTGTCGATGGCAAATTTTCATTGGATATGTTTAGCCCAAAATTCAGCTATGCGAACTCCGCTCGCTGATGCAGTCATAAGATCGTCAAGTGTGCAGGTGTCAGGGCATGCGGTGCGAGATGGAAGATAGGCCATTGTCTGTGGAGACACAACATCTAGTGTCAACTGTCGAGAAATTTCTGATGGAAAAACCCAAAAACAACTTGCCGGATCCAGGGGTCGAACCCAGGACCTCAACTTCATTAGACCAAAGTGGCAGTCAAGTCGAATTTCAAGGTACTCCAAAAAAATAGACACCTTTTTTTTCAGATGGGAAATCATCAAATGACTCCTCCCGCTCTGGGCGGAGCAGGAGGGAGTGTTAGACTTTTACTGACTAAAACCCATCCATGTTCCTTCATCGCCCTTTGTGTTCCGGGGCCACGGTATCTCTTTCGAACAGTCCCGCAACCTGGGCAGGCGGACCCCTTTTCTTTTGATGACTCTTTAAGGCGCGCGTGGAACACGAACGCGCCGTCGACACGGCCTGTCGTCATGAGACGGACGGACGGCGAGCATAGCCCATAGCCCACCGTCCACAGGCCCTCTCCCACGGCGGCCGGGACGTGAGCTAAAGTAGTTTAACTAGTTCACAACTTCAAATTGTCAGTTCAGAAACGGGGTGATAGTATTCTAAAGGTAAAATTGACAACATATTCATAAAGTTTGTATTATTTTATGAATTGAATCAACCTTAAAATAATCATATTCATTTGTAATAATCACAGACTAATCATTTACGTTATTTACACACTAACTCTATTGCTTGTATTCTTTTGAACGAATTCAGGAAGTTGCACAGCAATTTCACATGAAATAAATAGCCACAAACATCAAGACCTTAGACAATAAATTATACATTGTACCGTCTAGACACCGAATAATTCAATAAAGAAAAAACTTCGAGACACCATTCAATAAAAAAACACGAATTTTTTTTTTTACAAATTCAAATATAAACTTATTAACTACCAAACATAACAACCAAAAAATTAATTTGATATGCAGACTTTTTGCGTTAACTGGCCAATTAAAATTACGCCCACTAATTAGCAAAACTAAACAATTGCTAATTTGTGTAAAGCTTGTACAATATAATCGTTCACGTACACTAAAAAAAATTGTGTTTTGAAGTATGGATTAGGTACAGAGCGCTGTACTCAGCAACTTTTCCAAGTGACTTTTATTCTAATGTATAAGTTCCAATTTCATGTTGTTACGAACACAGTACATTACGTATATTAAAACCCATGTAAATTAGGATTTAGGTCTCTTTCAAAGTTGCAATTGTTATTCAAAGATAATTAAGGTTAGTGAGTACATATTGGTGCCGGTTATGGTGACTGTCAGTAATTTAATCAAAAGAAGTATGAATTTATAGCTGCACCTATACGTTAATAGTGAGTCTAGTAGAGTAGATCAATAAATAATACTAATTTTTACATTTTTTTGTCCAATCTTTCGAATACGTTCAAATCCATCTATCGGTTTGTATACGTATGTACACGGGCCCCAAATTACCGTAACATTGAAATGTCATATTAACCTTGTATGAATCTTACAGTTTTCTTCAATTTGCATTGATAGTCTGTTATTTGTGTAGAGTCTGTTCATTAGATAAAACATGTGTTTTTTTGTTATTTACTAAATGTCACTAATTCTGACACACCAAACATTATTTTATTCATACGTTAGCAAACAGTCTATACCTTGTCTTATTCATACTCCAAGTTTTACTTCCATACAGACAAAGCGAAACAATTAACTAATCGATTGTTCAACACAATCGCATAAGAATCGCACGGTTTAGCAACATGACATGTCAAGGCAGTTTTGACAAAATCATAGGCCCGTGACAATGATGTACATGACACATTGACTCTTACGTGCAGGAAGTTAGAGTTGAAATTAGATTAGCCATGAAATAGTTTAGAAGAATTGAAATTGAAAGCGTAGGTAATTTTAAGGTTTTTAAAATGCTTTTCACTTACAGTTAGTTACTGTAGTTGTTTTAGTTATGTAAATTAGTTTTCAATGTTCAAATTATGTAATGAAGTTTCAGCATTAAAAATCAATGTTCTGTAAATCTTATTAAAATAAGATTTAATATACGATAAAATAAAATAATATAATAATAATAATATTAAATAATATAATATAATAATATTTATTTATTTAAAATAAGATTTAATAGATTTCGTAATACTACTAAAGTAGTATTACGAAAGTTTGTGAGGACTCTTTCACGCGAAAACTATTGAACGGATTTAGATGAAATCTAGCACATAGATAGTTTATAATCTGGATTAACATAAAGGGTGTAAAACACCTCTTAACGAAGCCGAAAGACACTAATTGTTCTCTTCGTCATTCTGATATTTTTTTTGTTCTACACCATACCTGGGAACTTTCTAGTTACGGAGATATTGGGGGTCAAAGTTCCACCTTTTTGACAAGATTTTTTTTTTAATACAAGTTTTTAATGTAAGATTTTTACTTTAAAAACTCCACGACCCCCGTACTATTCAATTCATCCATGAGCACAATGTTTTGAGTGCGGTACATTGAGTTCTACCACAAAACGTGATTTTCACCTCAAAAAAAAAATCGTTACCCAGCAATAATTTTTGCGTAAAGTTACTTAGTTTGATGTACAGAATGCTTGGTTGACGGCTTCGTGATGAGGTCTTTTACACCCTGTAAGGATACTTATTATCTCGGTATGATGCCGTGGGACAGTAACCGAAATTCATTCGGGCGGAACCGCGGGCATAAGCTATACGTATGTAGATAAATCTATACTAATATTATAAAGAGGTAACATTTGTTTGTAAGTTTGCGTGTTTGTAAGTTTGTATGTAGGGGGTAATCTCTGGAAGTAATGAACCAATTTTAAAAATTGTTTCATTAGTAAAACGCTACATTATTCGTGAGTGCTTTATGCTATTTTTATTCCCGTACTCCCACGGGAACGGGAACTACGCGGGTGAAACCGCGGGACGTCAGCTAGTAGAAAATACAGTGACTTCTTTGAGCTATTTGATAAGTACCTACTTAATAGGCTTTAATTCAATCTATACTCACTATAATCGGACACCAGCCAACATTTTATGGGTGTGTTAATGATGACATGTTGACAGCGTGTAGGTACAAATTAAAATAATAAACTCGAGCACAGCCATTGGAGAAAGTTAATACCTACATCAACACATCGATGTTACGATTGATTGTCGTGAGTTTTGCAAAGTAACGGCTTTAAATGATACTTCGATAGTTTTAAAGAAAGCATTAGGCATTTCTGAGGCGTTTGTGAAAAGTAAAATCATACGGTGGAAGAACGAAATTCGGCATTTTTATAAAACTTGTGCTTTCGTTGAAGTTTTTTATAGTTTACTCTATAAAATCTCAATCTCCGGTTACTTTGGGAGTCGCCAACATAATTAGGAAAAGATAAGGCAGGCGACGCCTGCTTAAAAACTATCTCTGTCTGTTCTTGATTTCAAAGAATAGACTAGGAGATATCCTGTAAGACCAAGTCCAGTCAATGACCAAGAGTCATTTTAGCATAGGATTCGAAGTCAAAAGGCGAACGACCGAAATATACCGATAAACCGGATGATTTTTTTATCACTTTCCAAAAAAATTACGTATACTAGCTAGGTGAACGGAGTAGATGCTTATGGCATACCTAGTTTTTTTTTTCTTTTTTTGCTTAGAAAAAAATTGATCCAAACGCTACAAATTTCAAGTAAACTTTTCTTAGGAGAACAAAAAAAGAGAAATTTTGAAAAAAAACATACTAAGCATGCCATTTGCTTCTACTTCGTTCACCTAGTATACTCATTTTTTTTGCAAAGTGATAAAAAAGTCACCTGCATATAATTTTCTAAATCCATGGTCCCGTCATTTATAAATTCTGAAAATCAGCTTAATCTGGAAGAAAAACCATCCCATTGTTGATTAGAATTGAGTATTATACTAGATTTTTTTTTTGTCATAAATGGAAAGATCATAATATATGTTTTATAACAAACAATTTTTATTTTATTTTTTTTCGCTCTAATTAGAAAGTTATTTTAGATTAAAAATACATTCTCGAACCCCGTACCGAAAACACGCCGACAGTTCCCGAATAAACCCGAGCGCGTATGTGACGTCACAATGTTAAATACTTACTCATCGTACCATACAGCTGATAGTGTTTTGACCTAGCATCGATGATTTCTTGTTATTATTAAAATTCTGTTCCTCAAATACTATGAGTGTGCGTTAATTAAGAGAGTTGGATAAAAGGATCATATGTCAACACCGTTAAAAGTAATATATTTAGCACGCAAGATTCTTAATTTACCCTAATAAAATCCAAGTGCGTAAATACGGTCATCGCCATATTGTGAGCCAAGGCTAGAAATCATAAAAAAATAGTTTTCGGACATCCAAGCTCCACTATGTTGAGAATAATTGACTCGTCATTTAATTATGTGACGAATTCATCCATAGTTCCATTTAAATAATTAATGGTAATGATGATTTTGAAATCTAAAGTCGAAGTTTCGCGGCAATCTTGCATGTTTACATTTTAATTTTTCACATTGTATCACACAGACGCATAGATTCGAAAACAAATATGACAAATATCATTCCAAATATTTTATACAACATGAAAATACCCAGATCTTAGCGTAATTTACTAACACAGGACCAATAACACGTAATATTTATTACCACTACTCAATTTGTATTTGTTATTGACGTTAACGACATGACATGCCGATATTATTATTTTTTTTAATCTTTGTGATGTGTGAAAGCGATTATTCCAATCGATTATTTTTTTGTAAATTTGGATTAACTCGAGTAATTAAATTAAGGATTGTAATAATCGACGAATAGAAATTAAAATAATCTTGTTTTAAGCGTAAAAACAATAAATATTTATTATATTATTGTGCTTTTTAGGGTTCCGTACCCAAAGGGTAAAAACGGAACCCTATTACTAAGACTTCGCTGTCTGTCCGTCTGTCTGTCCATCTGTCCGTCTGTCTGTCCATCTGTCCGTCTGTCCGTCTGTCTGTCACCAGGCTGTATCTCATGAACCGTGACAGCTAGACAGTTGAAATTTTCACCGATGATGTATTTCTGTTGCCGCTATAACAACAAATACTAAAAACAGAATAAAATTAATATCTAAGGGGGGCTCCCATACAACAAACGTGATTTTTTTATAATAATTGGTACGGGACCCTTCGTGCGCGAGTCCGACTCGCACTTGGCCGGTTTTTTATAGGTAATCTTAATTGTATATTGTATACGTAGGTATTCAAACCAACCCAACAATAAACAGTACAGATTGATCCATGGCTAAATTCGCGCCGATTTTTTCGAAATCAAAATTTAAATTAGAAATGCACTCGCTGTTCAAAATTACATTGTATTTAAATTTACTATTTTTTGAAGTGATAACTTCTTCTGGGAGGGTGACTCGATTCGGAACGGTAACGAAGGAGTTCGGGAGCGAAGTAGTTCCTGAATGACTGACTGATGGATCAATGCACAGCCAAACCTCTGATCGTAGAGACCTGAAACGTTCTTTGTATGACGTAGGCATCCGATAAGAAAGCATTTTCTGAAATTCTATCCCATATTAGTGCTTTTGATTTAAATTACTTTTTATTTTGACACATGTCTAAAAACCCAATCCGATTGTGTTAAAAAAAACTGACTGTACAAGGATCTTTTGGCGCGTGGACAAAATCTGAATTAACGCCACTAATTTGTTTATTTTTAAACAATTTCATTATCAAATAGGTAGTTCAACATAAATTAGTTTAATTTAAGTTATTTAATTTTAGTTTAGTGTCTAGATAATAATATAAGTACTCTGTGAGTCTAGCGTCCCGTTAGTTGGAAATAGTGCGCCAAGGATCTTGGTAGGTAGGTATTGTAAAAATCTGTTGAAGTTTTAGAGTTGATAATATTTATCTATCTTTGGTGGATCAATCAAAACTATGCCTACCAAGATCCTTGGCGCACTATAGCCAACCTTCAGTTATTACAAAACAAAATTCACAATAAAAAAATGATATAGTAAATAAAAATACTCATAAATGTGAATTGCGAGCGCATTCCTAGTTTAAATTTAGAAACTAAAAAATCGAGACGAATTTAGCCGTAGCTTTGTTTCTCAATAATATAATCTCCTTCTCGTGAAATCAATCAAAAGCATCGAATAATTACTAAATTACATTATTAAAAATGATAGTTAATAATTAATAAAAAAAGTCAGTATTCAGTATCAACTCTTTTTTTCCAGACTTCATTTCATTGCGAGTATCGATTAGGCTGAATGCAACTTTTTAATCGTGATTGCGAAACTTGCGTTTGCGGTCAGCACTACATATTATCTGTGGCACTACTAAAAGAAGTGTTATGTTGCAACATGGTTTTTTTTAGTAATATTGTCAAGACTTTGATTGTGTTGTGCTTGTGTATGAAAATTATGTATGAATAATGACGAAAATAAGAACGCAGATAGAATGTTACTGTTTTCATTTTGACCTTTCGAGTTTTATTAGCAAACGAGAAGCTTCTTTAAGTACAATATTTTCAGTGCATCTAGGTTACCTATTTTAGGAAGGGTGTAGTACTAAGTATTTTACACATATTTGGCAATAAACTGATGTCGCTGTCGTTTTACCGACCTCAACACGTTATTGTAGATATTAACTACAAACTTATTGTATGAAACAGCTGCCGTGACATATTTTTCATTATAAAATTTAATGCTGAAAGTTCACGAAAATTCACACTGTATTGTTGAGCAAGTCCTTTAACATTGTGACGTAGCCAACATGGCAACCGATTTTGGCGCGTTTCTAGTCACGTGACTAATTTCAAAATTTTATCAATTTTAAATTGTCTATAATAAATAAATAAAAAAGAATTGAGAGTTTTTCGCTTCTATCATTACTATCATTTATGATAAAGATTTAAATTATATTTAAAAAATGATGTTTTTTTTTTTTTTGAACAAGTCAATTGCAAAAAAAAGAATAGCGATCGTTGTGAACTTCTTCTGCTTAGCGTGTCGATGGCAATCTAAATTATGTCGACCCAGAACTGAGCTACTAGTTGGACGCTTTCGGTAACGTCCATCAGTTCCTGTAGTGAACAAACAACAGGATTCGCAGGATACGTTATTAAGTGCCCGGTTCCCGGCCCGTCTATCGTCAACGCGAGCATGGTCGAAAAGCTTGTTGTTTCATCCAGAGCCACAGCAACGATATTTTTTCAACTCCCCTGTCTTACCTAGCTCCGACCCCGAACTACTCGTCACCCGCGCACCTCATACCGACTAACGCGAGCACATTTAACGAAAAATTGTGTTCGAAAATTTATAAAACTTGTTCCAGGAAATACGTGTTTTTGAATAAGTCTTACAAGTTTGTGAAATTAATATTTGTCATTTAAAATCTCCACTACATTTGCAAGGTTTCTCTCAGGATATTTTCTTTACTTTTATAATTTATGAGTATAATATGAAAGGCCAAAGTTGAGGTAAAATTTGTTTAAAACAGGATTTTTTGGAGGCATAAACTGAATTTGTTTCTACAATTTTTTATTTATTGCTTTGATAGAAGCCTAGCCAGCTAGTGCACAAGATACCTATCAATTGACAAAAAAATAAAGATATAATATGTGTGACAACGGCATAATCACGCACGAGCGCACATCGCGAAAAGTATGGTGGGTTGGCCGCTCTTAAAATAAAATATATTTCACCAAAACCTAAACTCCAAATAGTCAAATAAGATCGTACCTATGGGCACACGGCTCCACGTTGCGTGAAGACCACGGTCCATTGATCATTGACGCAACATCTGACAGTGTGACAGTATTTGTGCAAAATAGTCAACTAGTAATACTAGGTCAAGGCGATTGCAGGTTGCTGATCTAGAAATTGTCTCTTTCTTTTTCTGCGAAATTTACTGTTTTTTTGGTCGCGCCGTCGTATTTCTTCAGAGAGACGTAACTTTTGGTATTGTAGTAGAGCTTGTAATCAAGGTCCACGAAAGTCGTACTCTTGTTCTAGACATTATTTTGCTAGGTAGTTTGTTCCACCCTTCATCCCCGCTAAAACAATAGAAGTGGTGAAGGGTAGGTTTTGTGAGACTATCATAATATATGTGATTTGACGACGATAAGTTCAATGACTTGTGTGTCATCAATGTTATGTGTATCATCACGCCATCATGGTGTCATGGTGTTACAGAGGTGTGTGTGGTCGCAAGCGCATTTGCTGAGCACGAGGTCCTGGGTTCGATTCCCAGGTCGAGCAAAATGTTATTGGGTTTCTCCTATCAGAATTTCTCAGTAGTAGCCACGGAGTCTGGATTTGTGTCAGGTTGATGGCAATTGCCGTGTGGTATCCGGCAGAGTAGAATAGAACCAACCCATTACACTCACGGGTGTCGTATAAGGCGACTAATGTCTGAGGCAGAACACCTTGCGCCTCCGTAGACAAGAGAATGGGCAGCAGCGTTTTCTGTTAGTCTTACATCAATGCGATCTCTAATCCGCCTGCCAAGCGTGGAGATTACGGCAAATTCCTCCCCATCATGGGAGAGGCTTATGTCCAGCAGTGGACGTTATGGGCTGTTGTTGTTGATGGCAATAGTATCGCCTCTTATACACATGAGACGTAAAAATAACTTACGAAATGTGGGTTTACTGACACTAATTTTTGCTAGTAATAGAATTCGGTCAGGTTGAGGGGTAGATTTACACAGAAAGATGTTTTACTTCGTGGCTAGGATAGACAATAGTCTATTTGGGTCACTGTAACTAGTAACGTCTTTTGGTGACGTGTAACCAGATGGGCTCTGGTTCTGTAGAGAAAGAAACACTGCTCATACTTTCTGTTCAAAAGTAGGGATGGGCTCAAACCATCATTTTACTTTGACGTACAAAAATCAACTTAGTAAAATTGAATTTGGACGATTTCGAAAATATATAAAAGATGCAAAGCTTTTGAGGCTGACTGCACGTCAGCTACCTTTTCATATTTAAATCAGCTTTGCAATAAAAATGGCATGGAGTAGAATTAAACCGAATTAAACCTAATTAAAAATATTATATTTTTCATGGAGCAGTTTGGGAACTCTTTTTGGAGTACTTATGGGAATAACCCCACAAAACAATAAGGTAAAAAATAAATATTTTTGCAAAAAAGTTACTACTCAAGCAACAAATAGGTGAGGAGAGGAGCTCGTAGCTAAATATTAACAGCCACTCGGGTCGATCGTCAGGTTAAGCCGTGCTTGCCTAGGTTGGTCTGTGGATGGATGACCACCCATTACATACCGAGTTTCCTCCGTGCCTCGGAAAGCACGTTAAGCCGTTGCTCCCGGCTGTCAATTTTGTAGATCTTTGACAGTCGTTAGGTAGTCAGAGGCCCAAAAACTCTGACAACCACTCTTACCAAGGGGTATCGTTTTACCCGGTACTAACTGGGTTGTGGAGGTCAGATAGGCAGTCGCTCCATGTGAAATACTGGTATTCAGTTGCATCCGGTAAAACTGGAAGCCGACCCCCACATAGTTGGGAAAAGGCTAGACAGATTATGAAGCAACAAATAGGTAGCCTGTCTATCAGCCATCTGAACATTAAACCTATTACCACCAGGAGGTATAATATTCATTACAAAATTTACGCAATCTTAGACGGTTCGAATAGATAGTGCAAAATTCCATACAAATCGGTCAAGGCAATATTGGTTTACAATATACAATAGACATAACGTCGAATAAAAGTTACCGAATAATTACTATCGGTAACTTTATTGTGTTACCGATCGTTAAGAATCTAGTGCTAGATCCAATTTAAATGTGGCCTAGGTTATTTTAGATCATTGCACGCGATACAGTAATCAAGCGATATGACTTAGCTGCTGTTTGGGTGTAATTTATATGTATGTGCTCACGAATACTTGCTTCTTCATGGATTGTTTTTAGTTGTAGGTTTTAATTGGACCGAAACTGGAGAAGTCCGTCAGTGGCAGTCCCGGTAGACTTTATAGGCTTCTTCAGATTCAAAACAAAAATTAACTCCTCAATCAATGCCATAAGGAAGTTCAAGTATCCGTTTTCTAAAATGTTGTTACACCTTGTGGCTTTTCTGCTACTTCTTCTATAGTTGGTGCTAGTTAAGATGAGAATAGCGGTCATTGCTCTTTCCCTAATATCTCTACGTACGAACCAAAACAAATAAACCGTTTTCCGTATCTTTTTTTATTACAAAAAATGTTGAAGATCACGATAGATGACGATTCCAGACTTAAACAGGCTTACTTTTGAATAAATGTAGGTGTGTCAATGACCGCTATTCTCATCTTAACTGGCACAAACTATACACCAGAAGTTTTGTGCGTCATAGGACATTGGATTTTTATTATTTTTATTGACTTGCTCTTTCTTTCTCTTAGGTAGGCCTTCCTGCACTCATTTAATTTTTCGAGAACCCGTACTTCCTCATTTCAATTAAATCGAAACCACCACCAGCTCGTCCACCCATCTACTACGTGGCCTTCTTTAATCATCTGCTTAGCCTTTTTGGTACGACTTCCAGTCTAACCGGATGCAGCTGAATACCAGTATTTTACATGGAGCGACTGCCTATCTGACCTACACAACCCAGTTAGTACTCGGTTACGGTACCCCTTGGTAAGACTGGGTGTCAGACTTTTTGGGCCACTGACTGCCTGTAACGACTGTCAAAGATCTACAAATGACAGCCGGGACTAACAGCTTTACGTGCTTTCCGAGGCACGGAGGAAACTCGGTATGTAAGGGTCCCATCACATACCCACCACACCCATACCCATGTGTGGGTACCCATCCACAGACCAACCTAGGCAAGCACGGCTTAAACTAAAGATCGACTCGAGCGGCTGTTGTTATTTAGCCACAAGCTGCACGTGGCCTTCTTTAATAAATTTTAATATAATGTATATTTCTTGTCCTCAGCACTTGGCGTCAGGGTGGTGGGGAGACTACAGCTTATCGTGCCAGCCCGTGGACTACAGCGATAGTGAGAAAGCGAGACGGGTAAGCAATTATAGATCTTATTACTGTATAGTAAAGTGTGTCACAGAGTTCAGTAAGTATATAGACTACAAATGTTACCGTAAAAGGCTGGAAGAATTTTATTGAAAAAAAATATGTCGGACAAAATGACTGAAAATCTACACTAATATTAAAAAGAGGAAAGATTTGTATTTTTGTGTGTATGTTTGTAATGAATAAACTCAAAAACAACTGCGCCGATTTCAAAAATTCTTTCACCATTAGAAAGCTACATTCACCTTGAGTAACATAGGCTATATTTTATCTCCGTATTCCCACGGGAACGGGAACAACGCGGGTGAAACCGCGTGCCATCCGCTAGTTAAATATAATTTTGTGCATCGATATTGGATTAAATACGACAAGATCTCGTAAAAACACACAGTACCTGTCTAATAAAATTGAATAATATTGTACAGTGAAACAAAGTCGAGTATAAGCCTCTTCTTCATTTGCATACCAGGACTATGCTATTGGTACGATAGTCCTCAACACCATAGTTTATTTAATACCAACAATAGATCATATTTAAATGTATTATAGTCCATCAAAAATTCCAAGACATCTACCAACCCGCACAGGGCCTACGTGGTGAATTATAGCCCATTCCGTCTCATAGAGAGGAGGCCTGTGTCCCAGCAGTGGGAACATTATAGGCTGATTATGCTATGCTATTGCTATACTCCATAAGCCTACCTCATAATGCTAAATTCAAGAGAAATCAAAAAGCTTATTCCATTCACAAGAGCGTAATTCAATTATCACCTCTTCAGATGTGCCACTTGATCTCATAATTCGCCAAAACGTCACCAGCTGTTATGCGAAATCAATAAACTTTCTACGTTTACATACTTTTATTAAAGTATCACCATCTAACGAGACTCTCCACGCGTCTTAAGGTGTAGAAAGTAAAACCACCATTATAGCTAATACATAGATTATGATATTATGACACAGAACATCCATTCAACTTAGGTACGTACAGACGGCACTTTAAGCTACTACAATGTGTCAAATTTATTTAATATATTTTTAACTTTATCGCTAAAACGTTAGGTTCAAAGTTGATTAGAAAATTTTGATAGTTTCGGGTAGATTGGTGTGCTGGCGTCTGCGCATTTTACTTATAGGTAACAGGACCTTGTGTGAAAGATGATATGGATATAATAAAAGTGGCGAATAATAGACAAAGATGGAAGAAAATAACATGCTCCACTGACCCTAATAGAGACCCTAGAGCAGTCATGTCAAAGATACGGCCCGCGGGCCGAATCCGGCCCTCGGGCTATTTCGATACGGCCCGCGATCACAATATATCACAGATAAATGAATCTTGTTTTTTTAGAGATTTTAGACTTCACTCGATGCCTCTACGCAGGTTTAAAAATGCGCGCGCTTTACTTTAAAGTAATTTCAAGAGTAGCGCCTGACTAGACGAGCGAGAGAGTGTTAGTTATGCTTTTCTCTCTCTCGTGCGCGCGCCCCTCCCCCGCGCACTCAGCTTGAAGTCTTTGTTATGAGCAGTCGCGTCAAGTATTTCGTACGTATGTACCTACAGTTTGGTGTTCATTCGAGTTTCATAATTGTTATGATTGTGGCATAATGTCGCAAAAACGTAAAATTGACAGTGAGTGCAGAGTTTTTCAGTCAAAATGGGAAATTGCATATTTTTTCATAGAATGGAATAAAGATGTTAAAATAATACAGTATGTTTTAGTTTTTTAATTTAAACCTGGCCCGCCTACACATTCTAAATCTAATATATATGGCCCTCTGCAAAATTGAGTTTGACACCCCTGCCCTAGAGAGCAGCGCTGGCCCAGTGGTGGCGACCTCGACTTACGAACAGTAAGTCGTGGGTTCGAACACACCCAGGCGCATTACTTTGTGTAATTTATTTCATCACCACTGCTCTCAAAACGGTGAAGGAAAACATCGTGAAGAAACCGGCATGTCCTAGAACCAAAAATTCGAAAACATGTGACATCTACCAATCCGCACTGGGTCCCCGTGGTGGATTATAGCCCATTCCCTCTCATTGAGAGGAGGCCGTGTCCCAGCAGTGGGAACATTATAGGATGATGATGATGACTGACCCTAATTAGATCCGGATAAGGGCAGGGGACTCGATTACATTTTAAGTACTCGACAATTTATATAATATTTAATATTATTTTATTATATTATTTTCATAAAAGAGTGCCTCTTTGGTCTTGAGGTCGCAAACGCCATTGCTTGGTTCTGGGTTCAATTCAAAGGAAAGGCAGAGTGTTGTTGTGTTATTCCATTAGACATCTAAGTTTAGATTTATGTACGTTGGATGGCAAGGCTTGTTACACGAGTGGGGCTTACACATTACAGACTAAATGTGAGCGTATTACGCACACTGCTATCTCCTCTGGTGAAAGCACGCGTGATGTTAAATAAGGTAAATCTAATTACATTAACGCAATTTTGAACGATTTATCTGATGCTTAATCTGTGTACAGTTCCGGAAAGACGGGTTCCAAGTGCTAAGCATTATTTAATGACCATGTGTTTCTGTTTTTTAATCCACATTCGTCATTATTTTGGTTAAGTAAGAGACTTATTTTAAGATGATGTCAAATATGTTATATAATTTAGGATTATATAACGTGCGTGCATTCTACGCACTTTTATTTTAGACTTAGATGAGTTATTTAACATTGTGCGTTAACTTACATTCTAACAAACTGTTTTTTGGGCACACTAATGACAAATTGATAAGATGTCGGCTTACATTTTGAACATGAAACGGCACTCTCGTTTAATGCAAATTTGTATGTAACGTTATTTTCAAAATTAGAACTGGTGTCAATTTTTTAATTTGGATAAAGAACTTTAAAGTAAATTAAATAGAGCAAGAATACGGAAATGTTTGTACCCGCACACCGTAAAAATTTTGTAAATTGTGCCTAATTTAGAGTAGTTCGAATAATTGCAATTGAATTCGGAATCTTAGATAATATAGTTAGTAAGTAAAATTATCAAGTTTTGGAAATAAAAAACTCATCTCAACAGGAATAAGAAACTCTTTATGACGAACATCGATCAAAAATCAACTTAGACGACATTATAAAGTAGAGGCAATACACTGTAAATTCACTGTTTAAGACTTTCACGGTTTTTCACTACACTCAAACAGCGACAAAATGCAACAGCAACAGCGTCGAAATATCGGGAGCTCATCAACAAAGAAAACCACGGATATTATCCCGTAAGTACTACTTTGAGTGTACACTGTAAATTATTACATTTACAGTGTATTGCCACTCTGTATAATGTCGTCTAAGTTGTCTATATACTGTATAATGTCGTAAGTTGTTTAACATTTGTGTCCGATTTTTTAAACAATAAGCAACATCTAAATATAGGTAATGTCGTAGATACTAGACATTATGGTCTTGGCTATTATGAGTTTAGGAATGAGTGTTTGACTATACGTAGTCACCGAACCGTGTCTGTTGTCAGTTCTGCTTAATTCATTACTCTATGCCTAGAGGCGTCAAGACCGTCCAACGGTACCGACTTCTCGACATATGGCTTTCGAATATTTTGTTTATATACAAAAGTGAAATTGCATAGTTCGTTATTATATTGTGTTTGTTTAGTGAAAAGGAGAAGGCTTTGGGTGTGTGGAGATGTATCGCTGATGGGTTTTAATGTCAAAGGCTTACATAGATATTGCTTTGGAAACTAAACTTATGTATTTGTGGTTTAAAAGAGACAATGGTGTCGTTCTGTTGTGCACAAACTAAACTTAATTTAGGCTAATGCTATCTTTTTCTCTCTAATAAAACGAGAAAGAGACGGACGTAATTTAGAGCGGCAAATTTGGTTGGAACTAATATTTCCATACAAATAAAGGGTGCACGTAAAACATGTCGACTAAAAACACGGTGAAGCGCAAGGCTTAGACTAGTTTGACATCTCTAACTTAGTTCATAGCTATAGGCGTCCTTTTCTTGCACTGTTTTTTTAGTAAAATATAGCAATAGCCTAAATTAAGTTTAGTTTGTGCACAACAGAATCGACACCAGTTTACTCTTTCAAAACTCAACTAGGTTTTTAACCTAAACTTTCAGGAAAATACGAGTTAGATCGAGTTCAGGAAAGACATCGAATCTTTCATGCTATAGTTTTAGTCAATCATCATATGCCTAGCCTTATACCAACTATGTTGGGGTCGGCTTCCAATAGATTGGAAGCCGACCCCAACATAGTAGCATAGTCAGCTGCATCCGGTTAGAACCGGATGCAGCTGAATACCAGTGTTTTACATATAGCGATTGCCTATCTGATCTTCACAACCCAGTTAGTACTGAGTAATACGATGCCCCTTGGTAAGACTAGTTGTCAGACTTGCGGGCCACTGACTTCCTGTAACTATTCTTATAGTTTTAGTTAATATACACTGAAAAATATCCGTTAATACGAAGGTATTATTGAGAAAAAACTACTCTGTGTTAAACGCAGTTCAATTTATTTATTCGATAATTAAAATTCACATTTCACGCCGACTAGCTCGTATCTCTAAATGACATGGAATCGATTATCCATAACAAGTGATAATTAATTTGAACAAATCACCTAATCGTTTTTCCAAAAACGGCTCTATAAATCATCGAATTCAGAAGCTTATTCAAAAGATTTGTTTACCTCATCGTTTAGTCATGTATCATTAGTTTAAATTAATTAATTACCTTTTGAGCAGTGGTGGCCCAGTGGTAGCGGCCCCGAATTACGAACAGTAAGTCGTGGGTTCGAACCCAGATAGGCGCATTACTTTGTGTAATTTATTTCATCACCACTGCTCTCAAAACAGTGAAGGAAAACATCGTGAGGAAACCGGCATGTCCTAGAGCCAAAAAACTCGAAGACATGTGCCTACCAATCCGCACCGGGCCCGCGTGGTGGATTATATATAGCCCATTCCCTCTCATAGAAAGGAGGCCGTGTCCCAGCAGTGGGAACATTAATAGGCTGATGATGAATTACCTTTTATATTTTAACAGCAACTATTTTTGGAAGCGGTTAAAATGACTGAATTAGATAATTAATATATCAGTTAGTTGCATTTGCCAGTTTTTCTCTTGTGTTTGTACCTAGGCTGACTATCCATGATGAGAAGTTACCTATCTAGAAATAAACACTGATGTACTTGATGAAGTTACGTGGGACACTATAATTCTCATAAGTTTTCGATTAAACCTATAATAGTCCGTTTAAAAAAATCGGTTTTCGGTATAAATCTGTATTTTTAGAAAAACTTTTATTCATTAATCAAATTCAATGTCACTGCATTTAAAAAAGATGTCTACACAAAACATTATGTTGAAGTTATTTTTATGAATACATCTTCTTATAAATGTATAAATCTTTTTTCTAATCATTCATAATAGTTAACCTTCAAACGGAAACCTCAACACTTACAATAATACCTACCAATTTATCAAAATTTAAAAATAAAAATATTATTCATTTTTCTGATTTCAATACTTCTATGCTAATGCTCGTATCATTGACCTCAGGTATGGCAAATCTGTTATTATACAATAATTATATAACACAAACTCGTTTCGCACCGGATATTTACGATTTATTTACAATTTTAAATATCAATGTCATGGCCGTTGACACAGGAAACGATGGATGGATTATGTTAAGAATGATATGAAAGAAAAAGGAGTAAAAAATAGCGTGACAGTAGACAGAGAAGAATGGTAGAGAAAGTCTTGTTGCGCCGGGCTTTTTCGTCAACTGGCGACTGTGAAACTCGCGAGTGCGCGCGAGTTGGGACCTTCCAATTTTATTTTTTTTTGGTTGTCAACTCATGTCAGACTCACGTCGTCTCAACGTCAGATTTTCAAAGTCAAGCACCTTAAAAATCTGAAGTAAAATACGTCAGATGTGCAGTCAGCTACAAAAACTTCTTATAAAATGTATACAAATAAATATTAGTCGAGTGCAATTAAACAATAAGGTGGAACACAGTTTATAGTGGTCGGATTTTCGTGGGACTTTTTTTATTGAGTTGCTAGAGGGATGGAGAAGTTAAAAAAAAATATTTCGACACTCGCAACTTATTTTTTTTTTGAATTTTCATTGATATATTTTTTTTCGTTTATGAATAACTTCGAATTCGGCGAATTCATATTGTAGCGTAATAGTGTGACCTACGTGCATCCATTAAACGCTAATTTGGTCTGTTTCTTGTGCTAACTCGCGAGTTTCACAGTCGCTAGTTGACGAATAAGCCTTGCGCCGTCCCCAAGTAACATGGGATAACGGCGAGAAGAAGAATGTCATGTCCGTCTTTAAATAGAATTATTATTTTTAGATATTCAATAACGGTTTTGTTTTTGAATCGGAGGCAACGCATTTCATAAATTAATTTGAAGTCCTATAAAAATATTGTTTTAGCAGACTTGATGCGCGGTTTTCACTAACACACAAATAAATGAGCAGAGGAGAGCAGCGGTGGCCCAGTGGTGGCGGCCCCGACTTACGAACAGTAAGTCGTGGGGTCGAACCGAGGCAGGCGCATTACTTTGTGTTATTTATTTTATCACCACTGCTCTCAAAAACGGTGAAGGAAAACATCGTGAGGAAACCGGCATGTCCTAGAACCAAAAATTCGAAGACATGTGACATCTACCAATCCGCACTGGGCCCGCGTGGTGGATTATAGCCCATTCCCTCACATAGAGAGGAGGCCTGTGTCCCAGCAGTGGGAACATTAATAGGCTGATGATGATGGTGACAAATAAATGTCTAAATAAAAGTGCGCTCTTAGATTCTCAAAGCGCTAATCTTTAAGCTCAGTGCCTAAAGTTGAAAATTCATTAGCCCGTTTTAATTTAGGCATTAATTGTTTAGGTATCGCTTGGTCTCACAAAACGGGTATTATTAGTGCTTACATAGTCTATTCAATAGCTTTTGTAGATCACACTAACATTGTATAAAACAAATACTTGAATGAATCAAGAACACTGTTTGAATCAGATTGAAGTGCAGTCAAAATATTGATTTTGAAGATGTAATAGTATTTAAATTCTACTCAATTGCAGACGTTGATTAAACTTACAATATATTCATTGAAGCAAGTGCTGGTGTTTGAGTGTGGGTGAGATCAGATTCTAGGCCAAAAACATCGCATAGGTAGCATTTTTTTGCATCAATAACTAGCGGTTGCTCACGACCGCCAACCGTGTAAAATTATTATAAAACTATTACTTCTCTATTTGAATTGGATTTTGTTAACGATTTCAAGGGTTTGCACGGAACCCTAATTCCTTTTTCTAAAATAAAGGAAACCTTAGTTACTTTCTTATCACATCAGCTATCAGCCAGTCCCATTAAAATTGGTCTAATCGTTTCGGATATTATCCGGAACAAACAAACAGACAGACAGACAAAAATTTGTCAAAGTACTTACCGTATATACTTTCGTATGCATTCTGTAAAAAGCTTTTATTCTGAAATTACAAAAAAAGACTTCAATTTTATTTATTTGAAAGTCAGGTAGGCACCAGTATTACCAAGAGGTATCAGTACTAACTGGGTTGTGGAGGTCAGATAGGCAGTCGCTCCATGTAAAATACTGGTATTCAGCTGCATCCGGTTAGACTGGAAGCCGACCCTAACATAGTTGGGAAAAGGCAGATGATGATGATCATGGTGTATGAGTAGATACCCACCTACGAAATTATTAAATTGAAGTAATTAAATAAATATAGCTGGACATTACATACAGCACCATCTATTGCCACACTAAGCAACGAGGCTTGTGTCGTGGACACCACATAGTTGATATATTACACAGATACTTTTATGTTTGTAAATACATACTTATTGTACATATAAACATCCATGACTCGGAAACAAATGTCCATGTTCATCACACAAACATTTGCTCCTACCGGGATTCGAACCTGGGACCTTAAAAACGTAAGGCAGCCTCACTACCGCTGTACCATTCGGATCGCCACAAATGACTAAACATTAAGGCTACCGGCACTACAAATCATGAAATGCATTTTTTTTTTTATGTCAATCGTTTGGATTTAACGGAGATAGATTCATGTTTACCTCAAAACGCAATGAATACTCTATGGTGCAAGTGGGCTTCGAGTTAAAACTTTTGCTTACTAAAAGAGAAAAAATCCAATAATTTGAACTGCAATGAGGGATTTTCTTTTTAGCTCTTCCCTAGTCGCTGGATAGATGGCGCTAGGAGTAAGTATGATAATGCAAGGAACGGAACCCAAAAAAACTGATTTTAACAAAGCGCGAGAAATGTTGGTTATATTCGGAAGGTTAAGCAAATGAAAGTGTCAGGCAACGAGAGTATGTGACGTGACACAATGTTTTTTTTTCAAGCGTTTTGGCTTTGGCATAGTAGGTACAACGCCATCTATAGAGTTCTTGGAAACTACGTTTTTTTTTAAAACCTCAAAAGGAAAAGCTCTCATTACCTTCACAACGGAAGTAAGTAACAGGAAGCTAGACAACTAATCAGTGCATGTTTTACACTTATATTAATTAATTAATTCTTATTTTGTTACTATCAAAGTCATTAATAACATAGGAAAAGACCTCGCATTACATTTATCTAAGTGACAGAATGTCAGATTTGGCACTTTTAGATTACATCACCTCTAAAATATAAATCCAAGATATTATGCTGAACTTTTAAAGTGTTATTTAGCTTATCAAATCCCCAGACAAGCTAACACTTCGTTCCTAATTGATATTATATAAATATTCCTCCTTACCGATTTCGGTAAACACCCTTTGGAGCTACTTCCGTACGTTTGCCCTTATATGGCAATTAAAAAATGTAAAAATCTTTGAAAACCAGGGACTTGATACATTGAAAGAAAAACGCCAAATATGGAAAGCGAGACCCACCTACACCTATAACTCTACCGGTCAACTCTACTGCTGAAGTTCACAACTTAGGCAGTAGAGTTGACCGGTAGAGTCCAAACCAGGCGGGTAGGGCCAGACCGAATTTGCTTTTAAATATCCGGTCACACCGGATATTTAAAAGCAAATTCGGTCTGGCCAGCCATATAAATTGATATTAACAAAGGAAAGAACGAACTCGATCGAAGTCTCGAACTTTAAAATGCGGAAATGCAAGTCAGACTGCATCAGACGCGAAACTCAACATATTCTATGTATTATTAAAACTTGAAACACGAGTATGATAAGTATGTAATAATATTAACACCTTGCTAATAATTCGGAAACAAATTGTTTACAATACTAAAGAACGTGCGAATTCAATTTGTTTATTTAGATCTAACCGAAACGATAATTTCTAGATTTTTGTTATTTGTTTGTTTGTGTTTTGTTACTAACAAAATATGGACATAGTCTGAAATAAATGTTTATTATTATTATTCTTTTATTCATCTTTAAACAATATTGTTACATTTTTAAAAAATAATTTAAAAAAATACATTAAAAAATATTAAAAAATTGTAGCCCACTGGTTTCGGGAACAGGGTCCAAGCTACGGGTCAGGGCTCCAGAGCGAGGAACCTCCTAACAATATACGAGCCGTGTCCAGGAGTACTATTAACAGTATTATTATTATTAATAATAGCCTAGATTTTACGATTGTTGCCTGATTCGTACCCAACAATAACTGTTAGTATGTTAAACTAGAAGGACACAATATCAAAAAGATTTTCTTAATCGCCAGCATTTAGATTTATTAATCTTCTAGTTGATGGATGGAGGGGGAGAGGAAGACTAAGGAATGATGTGATAGTCATCATTATCATCAGCCTATTAATGTTCCCACTGCTGGGACACAGGCCTCCTCTCTATGAGAGGGAATGGGCTATAATCCACCACGCGGGCCCAGTGCGGATTGGTAGATGTCACATGTCTTCGAATTTTTTGGTTCTAGGACATGCCGGTTTCCTCTTGATATTTTCCTTCATCGTTTTAGGACCAGTGGTGATGAAATAAATTACACAAAGTAATGCGCCTGTCTGAGTTCGAACCCACGACTTGATGTTCGTAAGTCGGGGCCGCCACCACTGGGCCACCGCTGCTCTCGATGTGATAGTAAAACGAGTCAATTATAATGAGACGTTTGACAGAGGATAATGGAAAAAAAACGTGTTCCACCCCATGTAACATTAGACAAGAACAGGAAGACGATGAATCTTCTAATTCCTCAAGAACCAGTTGCCCATAATAATTCTTACACACATCATAAACGAACCAAAAATCGCTGATACGTGTTCTATTGTCCAGTTTCCTCTTACTCTCACAAACATTACGAAGTGTGAAAAAAACCATCATACTTTAGAAAGTGCGTACAAACCCACATAAAATATTTTCAAAACGAATAATCAAAACGATTGTCTGTGGTTTGATTTGAAAGAGAAACGCGCGCTTCAAAAATGCTAATGTATTTTTTGAACCACTTTTGCCATGAGTTTTTGAACTTAAACAATTAAGCTTTAGAATTCACACTTAGATGTTAAATTCTGGCTACTAATGATCCCTCTTTGTCGATGAAAATCAAATGGTGTGAGATCAGTAAGTAACCTGCGCAGCTCTGACATTTGTTCAATTAAATCCTGAAAGGTACATGTGGTTGTCCAGAGTGGGCAGGACAGTAGGTGAGGCATATTAAAATAAGAAGGTTTACCTAGAATAATTAGACGGGTTCTAGAAAGAAAGAAAGAAAAAGCACAAAAATGGTTAAATTAACAGTACTTACAACTAATAAAAATAAAAAAACAAACAAAGAGAAAAAACTACTCTTAACTACACTCCTACTCTTCACCAAGAGGTATTGTGTCCCCTACCGGGGTTGCGGGACTGTTCGAAAGAGATACCGTGGACCCGGAACACAAAGGGCGATGAAGGAACATGGAAGGGTTTTAGCCAGTAAAAGTCTGACACTCCCTCCTACTCCACCCAGAGCGGGAGTAGTCATTTGATGATTTACCGTCCGAAAAAAAAAGAGGTATTGTATTGTAGTGTATTGTATTATAGAAACGGGGTATTGTGTCCTCCAATCAAATCCAACTGAACTCTCACTTGGCGTAAGTAATCTCCTTTTCATCATGTCAGATATTACAAGATATTATTTAGTTTGGCTCAAACTAAGCCACTCAAGTAAATACATTTTTTTTTTTTTTTACTTAGCCTATTCTGTCCCACTGCTGGGCAAAGGCCTCCCCCATTTCTTTCCAACTCTCCCGGTGTTTTGCCTTCTCCGGCCAATCAGTCAAGAACGAGTCCAAATACATATCTTTAAAAAAATAAAACATTGGTAAAACGGTTTATTATAACAAGCTCTTCATCCGCGACTTCGTCCGCGAAAATTGTGATAGCTCGGCTACTTTGCACAATACTGGCATTCAAACGGTCAACATACGTAGTTTTTCACTCTGTGTTTTAATATCAGTTATACTATACAACTCGCGGACAATTAGCAAATAATAGTGACACAGTGACTCGATCCTATTGCTAATGTGTGATTAACTTAAAAAATCTAAAGGAAAGTGTGTAATTTGAACATTATTAAGTGCAAACAGTTCCCAGTTTTAAAAGTTCACGAATCAGCCGGTGGGTGAATGACAAGACACTTTACGCGCAGTACACGGAATTTGCACGGTTCGGCAGTGCGCAGAACCGTCATTATCGCTTGCAGCGGCGTCCCATGACTCAGGCGACGGCACGCGCCAAAGATAAGTCAACACAGAAGCGACAGCACTTGATGCCTATTATGGACTGCCTCTAAGAAGACGACATACACACATATTGTTGCTGTTCGTCCGCTACTATTTTGCAAGTCATACGTGTATTCGTAAGCTCTGTCATTATAATCCAATAAAAGTGGTAAATAGTGACTATTTAAAAAGTTATATCAAAACAATCAGTGTATACCGTGCTTCCGACTGTGCCAAAAAATCACCAGATGCTTTTGTTTTGAAGTGGCAAAGTGATAAAAAGTCCAATGCAAAACTTAAAATTCGAAGTTCTTACCTAAACCGTTTCGAGTGTAACAAAAGACTGACCTTTGGACTCCTAATTAGTTGGTGTCCACGATCCAGACCAGACATCATTACACCAGCTAATTTAGTCTGCGTTACTACTGTTCGTGTAGCTCGGCGAGTTAACGCTTCGGTAAAACACGGCGATAACGTCGTAAGTTCAAATCCCGCCCACACCAGGTACTTTTTGGTTTTTGTTTTTTCTTGTGGACATTTTTTTTTCGGACTTTGTGTGTTTAAATCTAAACCATAACGCATCATGCCTCGCTGTCAACGCAGTCCACCAAAAGAAAAAGCCACTACTAACCTGAGTCATGTTCAGTCCGAGCCCGATATGCTACATTCCTCGATCAACTCGACTGAGTCAGACAATGTAAATGTTCGGATTAAACGTCCACGTCTGACTAGTTCTCCCGAGATTGACCAAGGCCATCCGAAATCATCTGAGCTTCTCGACACCATCCGTCAAGAGATACGCATAATTATATCCTCAGAGATCTCAACTGCTATAAAGGAATGTATTGCAGTAGAATTCAACGAGATGAAAGAATTATTCCGTGAACTCAAAGACTCTGTCAAGTTTATGAGTGATGATTACGACCGCATAAGGTCTGAATTACAGACTTGCACAGAAAGTAACAAAAGCCTCAGCAAGGAGAATGAGTCCCTAAAGCTCTTGGTTTCCGACTTGTCTGTGCGTGTTAATCTAGTCGAGCAAAACTCGCGCCAGCAGAACATTGAAATCAACGGCGTACCAGAAAACAAAGCGGAAAACCTGGTTAAAACGCTCGTACAGATAGGTAACACGGTGGGAAGTGCAATTAAAGAGGAAGACATCATATCGGCCGTGCGAGTACGAAAATTGGACCCCGTGAATAATAATCCTAGAGCGGTTGTTGTGAAGCTGCGCTCCACCCTAACGCGAGACATAATATTAACCTCGGTCATGAACTTCAACAAGGCACACACTAATGATAAACTAAATTCAAAACACCTTGGGTATGGCGGTCCCATCAAGCCTATCTTCGTGTCCGAACATTTGTCACCCCTTAACAAACAAATCCATGCGGCTACTAGAAAGGCAGCTACTGCAAAGGGGTACAAATACGTGTGGGTTCGCGACGGCAAAGTTCTCATAAGGAAAGCTGATGGTGAGCAAGCCAAACATATTAGAAGCCTCGACGCTGTGGCACTTCTCTGAAACTTTTTTTCAAAAACCACGCCATAATACCGTACGTAAGTAACAACAATTCAACGTATACTACCAGAACTTTAGAGGTATGAAAACAAAATTGAACACGATTGAATTGGCCACACGATTGCGCAATTACGATGTTATTATTGGCACAGAGACTTGGCTAGATGATAATATAAATGATGGTGAATTATTTGACACCAGGTACAACGTTTATCGTCGAGATAGATCATCAACCGTGAATAGTGGCAAAAGAGGAGGAGGTGTATTAATTGCTGTTTTGAAGTCTATAGACTCTGTTCGTATGCCGCAATGGGAAACAGACACGGAAAACCTATGGGTCAGGCTCACGACTGTCAAAGGGAAAAAATGCCAAAACTTAAATATCTGCGCGGTTTATCTTCCCCCTCCAGTACAACAGCGAACACTAGACACGTTCCTTGACAGGATCTCTTTTGTAATCGACACCACTGGCGACGAAACCCTCATAGCTGGAGACTTCAACCTGAGTTTTATTGACTGGGAATTAGACAGTAGTCTTTGCCATACTTCCAGTACCACTGCTTGTAACTATGCTAACGCATTGGGATACTCACTGATTGACTTTATGTCGTTGTGTAACATGGAGCAAATTAACCCAGTTAAAAATTGTTATAATAAAACCCTAGACTTAATATTATGTAATTTCTATGGAGGAATTGTAAGTGTATGCAATAACCCCCTATCAATAGTAGATCTCTATCACCCACCACTTGAAATATCATTATGTAACACGTCCTCCGCTTTATTAAAGAGTAAGATTCCTGTTAGATTAAACTTTAAAAGAGCCAACTATACTATTATTAATGCTAAGATTGGCCACTTTGACTGGAACCAAATTTTCTCAGACCTACACGATGTCGATGCCATGGTCTCAGAGCTATATAGGCACCTTAAGAATGTAGTTGATGAGCACGTCCCTAAATCAAGAAGACCGAGTGATAAGTATCCACCCTGGTTCTCTAAGCCTCTCATCAGAGTCTTAAATGAAAAAGAAAAACTTAGAATACGTTATAAAGTGTACAAAAACCCAAGGGACCACTATGAATATAGACTACTAGAGGGGAGATCTAAAGCTATGATGAATAGCTGTTATAAAGATTATGTGTGCTTCACTGAAAATAGTATAAGACACAACCCAAAACTCTTTTGGTCGTTCGTCAAAACGAAAAAAGCTAAGTCTAACGACATCCCCTCGGAGATGTGTCTGGGTAATAAAACAGCATCCACTGGAGACGAAGTTTGCAACCTCTTTGCTAAGCATTTTTCCACTAACTTCACTCATTCCACTGGTTCACCTGCGGTAGTTGCTGTAGGTCCCAAGTATCATCAGAATCAACTAGGCAAAGTAGTATTTACGGAACGTGATGTCCTTAAAGCACTAAAAAAAATTAACATCTGCAAAGGGGCAGGGCCAGACGGTTTGCCACCAGTATTTATAAAGAAGTGTGCTTCTAGCCTGGCCTTACCACTTAAATTAATATATAATTATTCGATCGCGACATCACAATTTCCTACGGAATGGAAAATAGCAAATGTTGTACCGATTTACAAAAAAGGAGATACTGGTGACGTGCAGAACTACCGCCCCATTTCACTACTCTCAGTTTTCGCCAAGATTTTCGAATCCTTGCTATGTCCTCTACTTACATCACACATCAATCCTCAGCTAGTGACCCAACAACATGGTTTCTGTGTTCGTAAATCTACGACTACTAATCTGGTCCACTACGTTAATCAGTTGAGTGAATGGATGGACTCTCGTACGCAGGTCGACTCGATTTACACTGATTTTAGCAGTGCATTCGACAAGGTGGACCACAAAATCCTCTTAGATAAGCTAGAAAGTTTCGGCATATTTGGCCAATTACTCCTTTGGTTTAAATCTTATCTGACAGAAAGGCAACAAAGAGTGGTTGTAAAGGGATATGAGTCAGCGGTCTACCTATCAACATCTGGAGTCCCCCAAGGTTCACACCTGGGTCCTATTCTTTTTTTAATGTTCGTCAATGACATAGTTCTTACAATAAAACACAGCAAATGCTCTATTTTCGCTGACGATTTAAAGATTTTCAAAGAAATAAACTCATCCCATGACGCCCAACTTCTCCAGAGTGACCTCGATGCGGTTCACAATTGGTGCCTTCAAAACCGGATGTCCCTCAATGTGAAAAAGTGCTACCACATAACATTTACTAAGAAACGGAGACCACTACCAACGTCATATTCATTAAATGGGGTAACACTCGAAAAAGTGAACACAATTCGCGACCTGGGAGTCCACCTCGACTCTAAACTCACATTCACCAACCACATTGACCACATCACTGCCAAAGCTGCAAAAATGTCTGGCTTTATAAAAAGAATATGTCGGGATTTCCAGTCCATCTCAACCTTAAAGGTGCTCTTTAATACTCTTGTGAGAAGTCTACTGGACTATGCATCTCCAGTATGGAACCCTACTTACCGTGTCCATGTAAACAGAATTGAACGCATCCAAAGAAGCTTCACTAGATATCTTCGTTTTAAAAGCTTTAGCTGTCCGCGGGATTCTTCTTATGGTGAAAGACTCAGCCATTTCAATATGTGTTCACTCGAACATCGAAGAGACGTAACGGACCAAATCCTACTTTATAAAATAGTTAACGGCTTAGTAAATGCTCCCGAACTCTTGGCGGAAATAAGAATAGCTGTACCTCGACAGAAAACTATTAGATCTGGACGCGAAACAATAACTTTTGCCACCACTGCAAGTCGTACTAACCTTGGCAGCACCGCACCCATCAACCGTTTGATGAAAAACTATAATAAAATTGCCGCACGAACCAGTAGCATCGACATCTACTCTAATCCCTTCCGTCAATACCGCATGAAACTCTTAACCAGCTCGGAGTGTCGAGACGCCGCTGCGATATCAGACACCGGGTAATTAAATGCATCCACTTCCATCTTCTTCTCTAGCAGCCTCTTAATTTTTTATTTTTTCTGTTCATTATTTACCTGTACATAATCTTTTTTTGTTTAATAATTCACTATTTCCCACCGGCTTAATGTTATACACAGCCCATCTCTAATTTTATATTTTTAAACTTTAAGTATCTTTCTATTGTATTAGATATAATCAGTATTAAATAATCCTACTTGCCCTTTTATTATTCTGCGAGTGCTGTGCACTTCTATAAGTGACGAATTCACTATAGCTAAAATTGTTTGTCATTTATATTTATGTATGTTTTAGTGAGTAAGTCGTTGAAGTGCCATAATAATAAATAAATAAATAAATAAATATCAATATAATTTATAGCTTAAGTTAATCGGTAAAGATCTGGCTTTCTAATAGTGAAAGAATTAAAATCGGTTGAGTAGTTCTTGGGTTAAATCATAAAAAGGCAAATATTTCCTCTTTATAATATTAGTTTAGATTAGCTGTACAGCCGTGGTCTTTTCCGCCTGATCATTTAATTTTTTTTCGCTTAAATCATGCGGAGGCGCCGAGCCACACCCTCTTAGAGTTTAGGCCTATTAGGAAAGCGTCAACTTTGGCGCGCAAAATAACAATAAGTCTCGTTTGCCGTGAGTCGTCAGTGCGCTCGGCCGATCGGTATTTTTCATTAATTATTTCTATACAAAGTCAACCGGGCGGGGCTAGAGAGAGTTTCTATGTTGAAAGTGCAAGCAAAAATTAGCTTAGTGGTGATCATATGCGGGACTGTCCTCGATAGAACGTACTCCACATTGTTGTCAATAGTGTATATTATTCTAATCTAGCAAATGAAGGCTATCCTTAAAAAAAAAACTTCCAAAAAAGGTAATTCGTAGATCCTTTTACAAGTAAGCAAACATTTATCTCACATATTTTATCTTCTGACGTCATTTTCACAGATAAATCTTGTTATTTATTTTTTGCGAGCAGCATCCTTCCGATAGATAACGACACAAAGCAAAACCTGCCTATTTTCCTTATTCAGATCTCTTGGTATTCACGACTATTTGTTAGGAAATAATAAGACCTTTTATGGATCTTCTTCGTATTCAAGTAACCTATTGCGCAGGAGTGGGTAAGGGTGAGCTTTAATGCTAAACATGAGTAATGGGAGGATCGACAAGTAAATGTACCGTTGTATGTTGGATGTTACAAGCAAGAAATATTGCGCTATGCAGTGGCATTTTAAGGATAGCGTTGAAAGGATGTGACTTCATGAGGATTATACGTCATCTGTCGAGCCTTTTCCCAACTATGTTTGGGTCGAATTCCAGTCTTAACCGGATGCAGCTGAAAACCAATATTTTACTTGGAGCAACTGCCTATCTGACTTCCACAATCCATTTACACTTCACGTGGATTAATATTACCAATGATATATAAACTATTATAGATACGTTGTCCGCACTCTAAAATGACAACATGAAATGAAGCCAATTGGCCACATCGCGCTTAGTTACGCACCAACCTGTCGCGCGACGCTACGTTTGTTTATAATTTAATAAATCCTGTGACGTGACTGAAGATGTATATTTATCTCCCTCTCGCAACAGGCATCTCGCCGTTCGGTGTCATATTTTCTTTCTCTTTCTTCACGCTTATAAGTAGTTCTAGTATTTTCGCCGTTTTTAAGCGCCGCGATGTTGGTTCATGACGTGTCTATATATAATACGTCATTGAATATTACCTATTTCAAAACAATTAAGTTTTGTTATTACGATTTGAGTCCAGACGTTCATTTTAACAATAAAGATGGTCTATTAATGTGAAAGAATCATTGCGTAGTAACTCATGGATAGCCAAATTATGGACTTCGTAATTGGACATGACAGTGCGCAAATCATCGAATAGATTGAAACATGGGTATGGCTATGATAGGCACAGTTGGGGGTCCTATCTTGGTCCAATCTTTTAGCGTTCCTATCTTACAATATGTTGTTCTTCATGACTCGGTTATCTGTCTTTCGTAACTAATCTATACCTACTTTGTTATGTCTTTGGAACAGAATAGAAATTATCAGTCCGGACCTCACCTCTAAGGCCATCAAAAACTTTTAAAATCTCACTCAAATGGTACAGGACCTACAACGTACAACACACATTTTACAAATTACTTTAACACAACAATTTTGTCATCAATAAAACCTATAAAAAACGAGCTCAAGCCGCAATGTCAGTTTCACTTTCAACCGGAGAGCGGTGACGTAATAGCAGCTGAGCCGAGGAGGCTTTCACTGAACCGTTGTGCGGAAGCAAGTTCACTCCGACGGTCAAGTGCGCTGCTGTACTAGACCTTGGGGGGTCTTGTAACTTTGGTGATGTTATGAAGAACTTTACCATGATCGGTGGATCAGAGAATCTTGGTTGTAAACTAAACTAAATCCGTCGCTGGGGTCATGATAGGATTCCTACGAGGACGTCTATGGAAAAGAAAAAAGCTCGCTCTGTTTCTTTTGCACCTTTACCCAACTGTGAGACATAACAGGGTTTATAGATAAAATTATGATTCCTTAGAGTAAGTTAGGAAGGGTTGAAGAAGTCTCTTATCATATTTGTGATCGTGATAGATTCTGTCTTCTCTTTTTTCATATTAAATGGGACTACTCCCGACGCTAATCTCGTCCTTTATTTTTTTTTTTTCGGATGGGAAATCATCAAATGACTCCTCCCGCTCTGGGCGGAGCAGGAGGGAGTGTCAGACTTTTACTGACTAAAACCCATCCATGTTCATTAATTACCCTTTGTGTTCCGGGGCTACGGTATCTCTTTCGAACAGTCCCGCAATCCCGGCAGGTATCGGTCCATGCGGACCTCTTCCTTTTTGCTGACTCTCTTTGAGGCGCGCGTGGAACACAAACGCGCCGTCGACACGGCCTGTCGTCATGAGACGGACGGACGGCGAGCTAGCCCATAGCCACAGGCCCGTGCCTACGGTGGCCAGGGACCACGTGGTGGCCTCCGACGCGCGGGGCGTCTTCCGCGGCGGCCGGGACGCTGTGATGTCTGGGTGAATCTCGTCCTGAGGACAGAGATGAGCTAACCCAAAAGAAACCTAACTTCTATAATATGCTCTACTGGCAGTAAAGCTTACAGTGACAACAGTTGTCTGCAGTAGTCCCATTACATACTATTTCTTCTAAGGTTTATCAACATTCATCAGAGTTGTAAAAGTTATCTAAATGGCTTGTAACACAATCAACAATTCAATAAATAAGCCATGAGAATCACTTTCTATCAGGTGGGTGTCGGCCACTTTATCAACTTCAACAAAGCATTCTGCTGATCATATTGGCACCGAACTATACCTAAAGTCTAGTAAGAATAAAAACAGTTATTGTTACAAACAGTTTCTGACTAATCTTTCTTCCTAACAACGACCTTCAAAACGAATTGTCTAGACAAAATCTAGACTCAATATCAATTAGGACAGGTTGACCGTGAAACAAGTTAGGTAACAACCTAATAGATCTATAGGTAGCAAAAAATAGCTTTAAAACGCGTAGTCCTAATATGGGCCCAAATACTATGCATTTGAACCACATACATAACATCTCGTAATTTAAAAAAAGAAAGCCTAAGAATATAAGAAAAGCAATCAATGAACAAGAAATTCCGGTTTGGGCGCGTACCTTCGGAAATTATTTCCGAATGCGAGTGTAATCAAGAATTTATGTCTGTTTTTAGTAATGCTTATTGTAATGATTTTGAACAACAAAATGTATGTTGGAGATGCACAATATATGACGGTAGTATCCGGCAGGATCAGTCTTTAAAATATTGAGACATTTGTTAAGGTCACCCAATTAGTATTTGGGAGGCTATTTTAAATACACCTACCATACTAAATACAGTTGCGATGTTACAATGCTCAATAATCTTTCATACAGAATACCATTATAGGTCCATGTCCCCATAGCTGGGATACTGGCCTCCCCTCTGAGAGGGAGTGAGTCACACCACGCGTGGATCCAGTGTGGGTTAGCCCTTCGAATAGGGTCATATATTTTCTCCTTATAGAGACCCAAGTCCTGACGTTGACGCAAAATTTTGAACGAACATTTTCCCAGCTTATAAATTCCTTCTTTTCCAGATGTTACATTTATGCTGGGTGTACTACTTCTCGAAGCTGTCAGAGTTCGCAGACACGGTGTTCTTCGTGCTACGTAAGAAGAAGAGTCAGATCACCTGGCTTCATCTGTACCACCACTCGCTGACGCCGTTCGAGGCGTGGCTACTCGTGAAGTTCATTGCTGGTTAGTTTACCTTGTCTATTTGTATTTGGGCCATAGTTTTAACAAACAGCTTTGATCGATGGGGTTTTTACAACGATAAAAATGATTTACTGCAACTGTCTAGTATCCGGTCTTACTTTAATATCCGCTTGGATATCGGATAGTAGATCATTATCCGACTGGATCCCGAATAGTGCCAATGAAAAGTTGTCTGGAGGCTTATACTTCACTACATTGGCATCTGAATTGCCGGTCACAAAAGAGCAAATAAATTGGTTATGAAGCTGCCAATCCGTAGAAATACAACCCGTCCAGAGGCAGTGTCTAAGCTTCCATTGTTGTATGCGTACTGTACTGACTTTAGAAAACGGAAATCGAACCAAAGGTCACTGAACCTTTGTTCTCTACTGCATTTCCGAATGCGGTGATCTTAAACGTGGTTTTAACTCTCAGAAAACTAAACAAGTCAAAGTTCGTTAATCGGGGATGCGGACCTAAGAAACAGACCGTTACAAATTGAAAGTGAAAACATCTTAGTGCCATAGAAGTGACCAATAAATCAAGGTCAAATAAAACAGGTCTTGTTGTAAATAAAAACAAATTGGTAATAGGAATAGGCAATGAATTAATGATGAATGTTTACTGTCAGTAATTGAGAAGTTTCACCGGATACGCATATCATTATATTTGAATAATATAATTTAGGATTGCTACCAATCAAGAGAATCGCAAGTAGCAGAAACGGGAAATAAAAAAATCCAGTAAGATTAATATTTTGTATGTTTTCTTTTTGACTGTATTTTGTGTTAAATTGGCAAACCTTTGTATGTTACATTTAACTAGTTTCCTCCGTGCCTCAGAAAGCACGTTAAGTTGTTGGTCCCGGCTGTCATTTGTAAATCTTTGGCAGTCGTTACAGGTAGTCAGTGGCCTGAAATTCTGACGGCCAGTCTTACCAAGAGATATCGTATTACCCAGTACAAACTGGGTTGTGGAGGTCAGATAGGCATACGCTCCTTGTAATATACAGGTATTCAGCTGTATCAGTTAGACTTGAAGCCGACCCCAACATAGTTGTGAAAAGGCTAGGTAGATGATGATTTCATTAGTTTTCTGGAAAGGCAGTATCTATGGCTATATTCCTTTTTATTTTTTTTCGGATGTGAAATCATCAAATGACTCCTCCCGGTCTGGGCGGAGCAGGAGGGAGTGTCAGACTTTTACTGACTAAAACCCATCCATGTTCCTTCATCGCCCTTTGTGTTCCGGGGCCACGGTATCTCTTTCGAACAGTCCAGCAACCTCCGAACAGTCCCGCAACCCCATGGCTATATTCCTTAAAGACCATTCATTGTATATCAGAATATTTACATTACTGAGTTGTCATAATAACTTACAGTAGTTACGTTCAGTGTTTCCTTGGTAAAGGTTACAGGAAAAGACGTCGAAGTCGTTAAGCATTATAATCTTTAACAATCAGTAAGAGCAGTGTTCATGATCAGCGATTGTTTTCTTTTATTTTATTACTAGCGTTTCCCACAGCTTTACACGTGTATTTTTTGCTTTCATTTTTTGTTATAAAGCTTAACTTTTGATAATATCGAAATTATTTGGTTGTTGACTTGTAATTTAAGTATTTTCCGTATGAAAAAATATGTCTAAAGAAGTTCATACTTATGGGTATTAAGTATGAGGAAGTGTATTAGTCTTTTTACGACTTTTTTCTGGCTTGAAACGATAAATAGGTAGTAAGTAATAAACCAATAAAGATGTTATGGACAAAAAGTAACAAAATGTCTATGTTGTCACGTAAAAAAAATAAAAACTTCTCATATAGAGATGAACAACTAACTCAAAATATGGTTTGAGTAAGTAATTCTTCAGCCTCTTTAAAACATAGTTTGTCAACAATATGCGAGCGGGTTGCTCGGGGTAAGGGTGACGTAATTATGTGTTAACACATTTGGAGGCTATTTCAATAGGCTTGTCAACTAAAAAAAAATCTAATTAGTCCGTCAGTTAGCAAAAATATTTGACCCGTATTTTTTCTTTTGTGACGTAAAAATCAAATTGACGATAGATACGACGCTTTTAAAATTCTCAATACGTCACGCCGTGGTAAAATTTTTAGTTCGTTCTGACGTCACAATCACAAGCCCCCACTCCCGAGTTTTGATGCGTTTTATCTTTGTCAATATTCATTGATTTACAAAAACAAAAAATACGTGTCCATTATTTTACAATACTCTGACGTGTAAAATAGATTTGCAATTTATTGATGGTGGGAACTAGCCTATTGACCCCATCCATCCGTCCCAATCCTGACCAACTTCACTATAACCCACTTTCTTAAACCACGACTAATACCTTTAAAATTTTATAGGCGGTCATGGAACCTTCTCGAACATCGTGAACAACTTGGTACATGTGATCATGTACGGGTACTACATGCTGGCGGCGATGGGACCTCAGTACCAGAAGTATCTCTGGTGGAAGAAGCACCTTACCACTCTGCAACTAGTAAGTAACAAGTCAATCTATACTCATATTATACAGAGGAAAGATTAGTATTTTTGTATGTATGTAACGAATAAACTTAAAAACTACTGGACCGATTTGAAAAATTCTTTCAGCAATGGATAACTACATTATCAGCGAGTAACATATGCTATATTTTATCCCTGCACTCCCACGGGAATGGGAATTACGCGGGTGAAACCGCATGGCGTCCGCTAGTTTTTTTTATACATTTTTTTTGTATTTTGTATTTATAATTTTAAGGAACTTGAACTTGGTTTGTAGCCATTTGAATGAAGCAAATGTCCTCTTTATAGCCTCTCCGACTATTAGAACAACTAGTCATTCAGCTTTGTTTTTAACCCCTGACCAAAAAAGAGGGGTTTTGTTTATCTGTGTAAAATCGATTCATGAGCTATGTCGCTACAGACAGACGTCTGTAGCGACATAGCTCATGAATCGATTTTGATACAGGTTTTTTTAATTATGTCGATTGCGATTTCCGAAAAATGGCAGCTGGTAGAGGACAGCTAAGATGGATTCCTCTAACCAACCTTCTTTCATTGACATACCCTTAGTTCCAACCACTCTTTGGTATGGATTCGGTTATTCAAATATTGTTGATTTCAGTAGGAATGGAAAAGAACGTGTTGGTTCTCGAAAACGCAAACTCTAAATTTTCTAAATACTCTAGAATAAAGATAAATAAAAATACTCTTGAATAAACATAAAAAATCTATGGCGGTTCTGCACTACACTAGCCTGATTACTACACTAAAACATTTTAGTATTTTCTTTACTTTTCGCAACATCTCGCTGGAACTAGTATTTAACTCCAGCACTACGAACAGACGGACTAACACTCAGTTATCTAGATAAACTACAAGCACGGTCTACTTAGCGGTTACCTCACTAATTATCGGCACGAACAGACTAACTAACTCTCTTAAGAATATTTCACAAACCAACCGTTTAATTGTTGCATCGATGAAATTGTTTAATTAGTGTATGGGTATGGGTTTTTGACATTAGTTGTGTCAGGGTGTTTGCCCGTTTTTTTATTCTTCTCTTTTTATTTGATTTTTGTTTTATTAGAAATCAGTTTGTATAATATTTACAATTACAAATAGGTAGATCTAAAATACGTTATAATAAAATATGTACAAGTATCAACATAAAAAATTACAGGGCGTCAAAATATTCGTCCACATCGGCGTCGTCTTTGTCAAAAGGAAAAGTGTCCAGAAGGCTGTGTAATATTAATTGTACATTATTAGATACTAGCTTCTGCCCGCGACTTCGTACGCGGATCCTGTTGCTTATGCCAGCGACAACGGGGTCGTCAAAAGATCTGAAACGTCTGATGTCGAATTTTAAGAGCCCGGGGACGGGAATACAACGGGATACGCGAGACGATTCGAGACGTTCCAGATCTTTCATTTTTGTAAGTCAACAGGAAATGCCCATCAGACTAAACATTTTTATAAGTCAACAGGAAATGCCCATCAGACCAAACAACACTTGCTAAGACGTCATTCCTATGTGTTATGGTGTAGCTGGGCTCTTGGAGTTCCACATCAGGTGTTCCAGATCTTCGATTTTTATTAGTCAACAGATAGTGCTCATCAGATTGAACAACTTTTGCTAAGACGTCATTCCTATATGTGTTATGGTGTAGCTGGGCTCTCGGAGTTCCACAACAGGTGTTTCAGATCTTCGATTTTTATTAGTCAACAGATAGTGCTCATCAGATTGAACAACTTTTGCTAAGACGTCATTCCTATATGTGTTATGGTGTAGCTGGGCTCTCGGAGTTCCACAACAGGTGTTTCAGATCTTCGATTTTTATTAGTCAACAGATAGTGCTCATCAGATTGAACAACTTTTGCTAAGACGTCATTCCTATATGTGTTATGGTGTAGCTGGGCTCTCGGAGTTCCACAACAGGTGTTTCAGATCTTCGATTTTTATAAATCAACAAAGAGTGTTCAGATTGAACAACTTTTGCTAATACGTCATTCCTATATATATGTTAGTGTAGCTGGGCTCTTGGAGTTCCACATCAGGTGTTCCAGATCATCAAATTTATCTCTCAGCAGAAAATTCTCATCACGGGGAACAATTTTTGCTGTGGTGCCATTTTTGTATCTCTTATAGTTTAGCTGGTCTGTTGCGGTTCTGCGTCAGGTGTTCAAGTTTCCAAGATAAATTATAGCCTATATCTTGCCCAGACTTAATACCTATACAACAACAAAAAAATCATTTAAATCCGTCCAGTAGTTACGAAGATTAGCGTGTACAAACAAACAGACAAACAGACAGTTTTTTTTTTGGATTCGTGCTCTATTGCTGTTTCTAAGCCCCCCTCAATTATTTATTTTTTAATATATTCAATGTACAGACACAGTTTTTCTACTGTTTTATTATATGTATATAGATATGTATATATATATGTTATATTTGATACGATTCGATGTCTTCGTTTATTTTTGTAACTCATATGGTAGATAATAATGAGTAGGTAGCTATTTCATCTATTTATTTACTTTACGACTTAGAAATAAAAAAAAATATTAAATAATATTAATATTCTATCCCATCCTTTCACAATTATTATTTTATTCTAATTTGACCCCAGAAGGCCGATAATACTCTAAAATAGTTAATATTAAGTATGCGAATACATTATTTTGTTATTACAGTATATAAAATTAATTAAATCAATGAAGTATAATAAATGGCGGTTTACTTACTAGCTAATTAAGTAATCAGTTAATATTAAATTCTAGATTGCACATAAATCACATGAGAAAGTTATTAAACGTATTTTTTTCAAGTCACAAAAATGTATTCAATTTAAATAACTAAATACAGGTTTCAAATTAAAAAACCAGTCAAAAAAGTTATTATGACTTGAAATCACCAAAATTAACATAACCACCCACTCAAAAATATGTCTAAAGTTATGTCTGAACGAGATTATAATTAAAAAGTAAGATTAAAATTACATGTTTCTGCTATAAGAAGCTTAATGAAATATTTTAAAGCGATCCCTCGGAAACAACATCAACTCTTTTATTTTAAAATATCACAATTGTTATTAGCATTGTCTACTATCAAATAATGTAGAAGGCCCTTTTTTCGTATGGGAAGTCATCAAATGATTCCTTCCGGAGTGTCAGAATTTTACTGACTAAAACCCATCCATGTTCCTTCTTAGCCATTTGTGTTCCGGGGCCACGGTATCTCTTTCGAACAGTCCCGCAGCCCCGGCAGGCATCGGCCCTTGCCTCTCTTTGAGGCGCGCGTGGAACACGAACACGCCGTCGACACGGCCTGTCGTCATGAGACGGACGGACGGCGAGTTAGCCCATATTTCACCGTCCACAGGCTCTCGCCTACGGTGGTAGCCCCCGACGCCCGGTGCATCTCCCGCGGTGGCCGGGACGTGAGGTTCTCTCCCTCTCACGTTCCGCCACCTCCTTCGCTAGCATGACTGTTTCGCAGAAGGAGGTTACGGCTTCCCATTCAGTCTTGCTCCGCACCATGGATTGAACCAGGGCCGGAGCCGGAGGTCGCCGCCGCACGTAGAAGGCCCTAAGTGCACTCATAACTTCATAATAGCCTTCGTACAGAGCTCGAAGACTTCGATGAATGTGTGCAGAATTTAGGTACTATGTGTGTAACTGTGAGTGGACTGTATGTTTTAATATGGTTTTAATCTATTAAAAGAAAGGCGCTTTTTCAAATGGTAGGAAATTTTACTGACTTTTATATGGCTCAAACAACATCTTTTTTTACAAAATCATAAACAATCAATAGACAAAAAATAAGAAGGTGCGTTATGCACCATGTGTACTAAATATAATTTATGTTAGTTAATCTATACTTCTGGGAAAAGGTCTACCTCTGTTCTTCCAGTCCTTTCTATTTTTATTCACCTCCGTCCAAGAGGAAAGACCGAGTCCACATATACCTAAAATTATTCCTTAAAAACAATATTATTGTACCTAAAAGTACGCAGTTTCATTAAAACCAACATACAGTAAAGCAGTTACCGCGAATACTTCCGTCACCAACGTGGAACCACCAATAAGGATTGCTCACCGCGCCTAGCATTCCTTTCCACGGAGCTGCGTTTGCGCAAGCCGGTAGGATATACCACGCACGGTGCAGGTGTACTGCGGTTGTAGAATGAAATACTAACGTTATTATTTATAGGAATTATAAAATAACATTACTGTTTTTTGTCTTAGCTTGTGGGTTATATTAGATCTCTCTAAACATATCCTTGGCTAACGTTTATTTAGTTAATGAGAAGGTATTTTTTCAGCATTAGTTGTAAAAAAAAGGACAAAAAAATACACTAAAAGAAAAACAAAAAAAAAAACACTAAAACAAAACCACACAAAAGTGAAAAATAACTTTAGCTTCAGAAGCCGGTGAGAAAAACACCAAATCAATCAAAGGTCAAGCTTCAGAAGTCGGTGACCTTGTTTAATTGATTTAGTGTTTTTGTCACCGACTTCTGAAACTTGACCTTTGATTGATTTGGTGTTTTTCTCACCGGCTTCTGAAGCTAAAGTTATTTTTCACTTTTGTGTGGTTTTGTTTTAGTGTTTTTTTTTTTTGTTTTTCTTTTAGTGTATTTTTTTGTCCTTTTCTTTTTGTGTTTTTTTTGTTTGTTGTTTTTTTTGAAGTCGGTTTTATTTTTGGCAAAAAAGTTTTATTTTATTTTTCCATTTTTAGTTGTAATATCCTATACTTACAAATATTTGCTATGCATTCATTGTACATGGTTAACAATACATGTCATGGTAATAGGCTTATCCCCAATAAATGGAACATAACATGCCATAACTGTCGAAATCTGGGTGTACTGTACACATCTATGTACCCCTCAGAGCAAACAGGTGTAATGTTACGTCATGATGTTGTTTAAACAATGAACATCCAACCGATTGGAGCTATCACAACAGATTTGCCGTCTATTTTTGAAGAGTTCCATTGTATATCTCCGAAGATCAGCATCAGATCTTCACCAAATTAAAATGGGACCACCTCAGGAGTATACTCTTTCAAGTAAAAAAAAGAATTTTGAAAATCGGTCCACAAATGGGGGAGAAATCAGGTAAATTGTACACATCTGCGTACCCCCTCAGAGCATACAGGCGTGATGTTACGTCATGATATTGTATAAACAATGAACATCCAACCGATTGGAGCTATCACAACAGATTTGCCGTCTCTTTTTGAAGAGTTCCATTGTATATCTCCGAATGTCAGCATCAGATCTTCACCAAATTAAAATGGGACCACCTCAGGAGTGTACTCTATCAAATGAAAAAAGAATTTTGAAAATCGGTCGACAAATGGGAGAGAAATCAGGTAATACATAAAAAAAAAAAAAAAAATACATACACACGAACATATAACCTCCGCCTTTTTTGAAGTCGGTTAAAAAATTAAACTAGAACATTTTAATGCAGAGCTTTAATAAAATTGCGAACGAAGTGATAAAATTATTCCCTCCAAAATTTCATCTTCAGCCTACTGACAATCGACTCATGGTCTGTATAGAAACTCGCCCCAATGTTTCTTCTAAATTCAATTCATCTTCGGTCTTGTCCATTAGTCTGTGATAATTGTTTTCTAAAGAAGCTATGTCCTGAGTAACAAGTTATTCCCAGCAATCTTCGGTACTAAAAAAGGTAATCCTAATCCTAACTAATATTATAAATGAGAAAGTAAGTGTACCTTTGCCACTGAACCTATCTAGCATATATACGCAGTCAGGTGTACAGAAACGAACATAGGGTACCTTTCATGCCGAAAAAAGGACAGGTGGCCTACCATGACATCTTAAAGCAGGATCGTTTTATTCTTGTTCCAGTGTGGGTAAGAGACGGAGCTATAGAGGACGTCTAACGCCATCTCTTTCCCTCACTGGAATAAAACTAAAACGATCCTGCTTTAAGACGTCATGGTAGGCCACCTGTTCCCAAGGTAAACAACAATAACGTTCTTTTATGATTATAAATGGCGCCACGTGTCTTTCGAATCATTATTGGATTATATTATTACAAACAGAGTAAAACCCGAATTGATTGTCAAATTATAAATCAACGCGAGCGAAACCGCGGAAAAAAGCTAGTCATGTATAAACCAATGATCGGTCCAAGTATTTCCACAAGCGCAGTTCTAGTAGCTCGTGCGGGGGCACTATTTAGCCACAGTTGCAACACAAGCCAGCGGAACGCGTATCCTTTCTCCGTTAGCATTAGCAAACACACGTTCTATAAAATGTTTTACACTTAAATTAACGTGGGTACTGTAACTACCGGCCATCTTGGCTTAGTGCATAAATAAACCATCTGTAGGAGGCGAAGATTTAAATTGTTCGATTCACGTTCTTTACTGTTTAAAGGACTCGCTACAGACAACGGATCCTGACAGATACTCTATTATTCTCGACATTATCCTTGTTATAAGATTGAAAAAAGCCGACATAAATGTACTGCAAAAATAAGTCACCAAATAGCTTGTCCTTTATCGGAACAAGCTCAGATTTTATACAAATTAGCAGCTTTTGTATTAAAATTCCGTGTGGTATCCGGCAGAGTAGAATAGAACCAACCCATTACACTCACGGGTGTCGTATAAGGCGACTAATGTCTGAGGCAGAACACCTTGTGCCTCCGTAGGCCAGAGAATGGGCAGCAGCGTTTTCTGTTAGTCTTTCATCACTGCGATATCCAATCCGCCTCTCAAGCGTGCAGATTACGGCAAATTCCTCCCATCATGGGAGAGGCTTATGTCCAGCAGTGGACGTTATGGGCTGTTGTAGTATTATTAGTATTAAAATAGTTAGTTTTAGTCTTACTCTTAATCTTGTAGGGCGACGTTATCGCTTAGTGATAAAGCCCTCTAATTAAAGAAAAAAAAAGTCACCGAATCGGACAAGCGACCGTTTTTGAAATACACAAAATACTATTAGTATAAGATCCCTTTAAGAACGACCTTCACCAAGCTGGTTATTGGATGAAAAGTGTTTTATTTCAAATTAAATATGTCAAAAAATATATTGCAAACGGGTTGTCTAAAAAAATTCAGTCCAGAATATTTTTTTATTTTTATTTTTTTTTTCAACATTTCACTAGTTTGGCTAATAGACGAATTCCACACCAATCGAAAGTATGAAACCTGTAAAATATGCAAACGTTAGGTTAACCTAACATTTGCACATTCTATAGGCTGCATAACTTTTGCATATTCTATAGCCTATAGAATATGCAAACGTTAAGTTAACCGGTCAACCTAACGTTTGTATATATTCTATAGGCTTCATACTTTCAATTGGTATGGAATTTGTCTATTAAGCAAACTAGAGAAAAGTTAAAAAAATATATTAAAAAAATACATTGATAATTAATCATATTCTGGACTGCAATTTTTTAGACAACCCATTTGCAATATATTTTTTGACATATTTAATTTGAAATAAAACACTTTTCATCCAATAACCAGCTCGGTGAAGTTCGTTCTTCAAGGGATCTTAGACTATATAGTGCGTACCTTAAAACCACTATTTTGGTGTTCCAACAGTTTTTGAGAAGACGTGCGATGTCTATTCTATTTGTAAACTAGTATTTTTTCTCTTCTATTGCCGTTACGGGCTTGGTAGACTTTTTAATCTGTGAAATCGAAGTGTGTATTTTTGTAACAGGATCTTAAAAGCTGTCGTGACGGTTGCAGATGCTAAATTCCATATACTTCTGCTAATTTTCGCCTGCGGCATTCGGGGCTACATAATTGAGTTGTTAACCGTGGTTGTTGACTAATGTAACGATTGATAGTATAAATGTTTACTTAATAGTAATAGCTTTTAGTGGTAGCAAAATCTTGCCAACGAACGTCATGTTAAAAACGAAATAAATGAATAAACAGTTATAGTCGATTTGTAATTGGTACTTAGCGAATTTATATTATTTGGTGGAAAACTTTCACTGCATTATAATAATGCTCAATCATTGTGCATGCTCATCCTGCATTTATCAACAAAAAGTAATTTGTAATAAAACAAAAATAATAACACCTTAGGTGCTTCATCGAACATTACATACATGATAAAGCCACAATTCGATATGTGTTCGGTATGATGCAGTCATACAATTTGTAACGGAAACACATTAAGTTTTCACACGATTCCAATTTCTTTATTAAAACCCAAAAATTATGTTGATTGCAAAACGAAATGACATTTGGCATCATCATTTTCTTGGAAGCCCTTAATACGAAATATCTGTTCTTACTTCAAGCCACCTGTGAATCATGAAATCCATTTGCCACACGACAACAGAGAAAGTTCGAAAACTTTCTCCATTTTTTTAAACTAATTAGAGCCCTCTTGGTGTATAATATAAGTAATTTAGTGGGCTTATTAACATAACGCATTCTAGAGTGGTACTGGACCAGCAGAGGCAACAGCGTGACGATACCATTACAAAAATTACTGAAAGGAATAGAGAAGAGAAAATACAAAAATCTTAAAGATGAGGAAAACAAACAATTGATCATACTATGAAAGAAACGTGAAAATGTAAATAACAGGGCATACTCAGCTATATACACACAGACAGTCACACTGTAACACTGTTTTAAGCTTTCACGTTTTCAAACTAAACTTATATTGTCACTTAAGGGATATCTTCCGTGATTGGTAATTGTTTTCAGCTCCCGATATTTCGACGCTGTTGCAAGCGCCATGATCGCGGGTTGACTGGAGAATGCGGGTGGATGGAAAATTAATTGTTAAGAGCAGACAAACAACAACAAACAACAGATAAACAACAATCACGGAAGATATCCCATAAGTGACAATATAAGTTTAGTCACACTGTAAGCTTGTGGGTTAACTTGTGACGAACAAGGCAGTTTATTAGAACCTCAGAAAATTAGCAACATAATAATATTTGTTCTCGTCATTCATTTTTTAGTGCTGGCTAAGGTATAAACGGCTAATACTGCAGACGTAAAGTAATTACTATGATCGTATGATCACTCAAAACATTGTCTATTTCTTTCAGGTCCAATTCTTCATGGTGCTGTTCCATTCGATCAGCGCCTTGGTGTACGACTGTGGATATCCCAAGTAAGTTTTTATCTATACAAACAACATTATCGATATTCAGACCAAATAACCTTTTAACATCATCGACTTCTTCATATGTCCGCCCACAATCTTCGTATTATCGATAGTGCATCATGCCAAATATCTTGGGGCCAGTAGGTAGCCATAGTGACGTTTTTACGCCTTCTTAAGTGCAGGTGACACGAAACACTCAGACACTCCACCAAGAGGTACATGGACTGGTCAGGAGTACCGCAACCACGTAGAGTGCAGAAAGGATCTTTAAATAATCACTCGAAAGACTTGTCTGACTCATGCATGAAACCGCAATAATGAATTTGTAAATGTACTGTAAAAACTCGCAACTACTATCGAACGAAGCATTAAAGACATTGCCAGTACTTCAACTTGCAATATTCGAGCCAATAGCACAGGACTTTCCCTAAACTGTAATGTGTTAGTACTGGCTACGCAATTTCACGTCGTATGAACAGGAGTGCTGGAATCATATCGGTCATCTAAGTGTATGTGCCACTTTGATGCTAATATTGTGTTTCTGCTAGATATGTTTTTGTTGTTCCAAAGCACGAAGTGTATCAGGAAATGTACTTCAACTTAAATAATATGTTTCTTATGAAGGATGTTCTCAAATACGTATTGTAAGTCTATTATCATATTCAAGTGCTATTTGAGTGATTATTATCATTCGTCTCGAATAAGACCCTCACGACTTCAATCAATTCGAGGGGATTAAAAATGTGACAATCGGTTTCAAAGCGTTTCATTTTTCTACAAATACTTTGAACGAGATTGATCTAAGGTTTTCTTATGACAGTCCCACACATTTTTTATTTTAAATCATTGTTAGCTCTGATAGGTAAAATATCATGTCTACGCTTTCTTGTTTGCGCTAAAAATATACTTATTTTGTTTCAGATTCATCGCCGCTGGTTTAATCCTGCATTCCACCATCTTCATCGTCCTGTTCATGAACTTCTACCTGCGGGCCTACAAAGATAGGCCGAAAAAGAAAGCCGTACCAGTGGCCGCCAACAATAACAACAACGATGAAACTCATTTCGCCAATGGAATGATCAAGAGTGAGGCTAACGGACATGTCAAGAACGGTGATCTCAATGGACACCTTAAAAACGGAGAACTCACCTGTCACCTCAGAAACGGAGACTTGAATGGACACCTTAGAAATGGTAGCCTAAACGGACATGTCCAAAACGGTGACCTAAACGGACTTATCAAAAACGGTAACCTCAACGGACATATTAAGAATGGAGACCTCAATGGCTATGTTAAAAATGGAGACCTGAACGGTTTTCTAAGACATGAAGCCAATGGACACCTAAAAACCAATGGACATTTACAAAATGGCTATACGAACGGTCAAGTGATACATGACATAACAGATAAAGAAAAAGTGCAATAGCCCACAATATATTGTTAGGTTAGATTGTATACTTTTTATAAATTCCATTTGTATAGAGAGTTGGAGGTACTTGATTTCTTGTTGGTCCCTTCTTGGTTATTGAGGAAAAAAAAAGTAGATGGTTGTAGAAAGTATAATTTCTACGAGTTACGCTGCGTGAAGCTTTCAACCAACTGAATCAACATCACGTTTTATGTAATTATAATGTGGTCAACACTATCATTCTTGTGAATTTATTGATGGTAGATACCAGAGACGAAACATACGATCACGAGAACTAATATGAAAACAATTAGCAAACTTGCAAGTTATTAAAGCGAATTTCACGTGGTCTGACACAACATTTTTGATTTCTTTCATTTTTTTGCTGTTTGCTCGATTTCAACTTGGAAATTCAAAGTTGAAAGTTGTACAAAGTTAAAATCGTCAGACCATGAGAAATTCGCATTTAAAAATAGTAATGCGTTCCAAAATAATAGAAAAGATAACATTACAATAAATAGATCACTTTTAATAGTTGCTAGGTAGATACATATTAATGTTCGTGCGTGAATGTACACAATAATAGGCTCAGAGTATTCATGGAAGCAACTGATCCTAAAATTGACTTTCGACGAATTTAAATGGACACTACAGGCTCAACCGTACACTCCAGAACTCTATACAAATATTGTACAGTTAGAACCAGTGTATAAACAATTATTTCATGTGAGCTATCTTTAACCCCAGAATGGTGCGTCTACGTTTTAAAATTATCAATTAGGTTTGTAAATAATTCGTGGCAACGAATGTCCTGACTTCAAAAATTGTTAAACAATTTTTCTTTTTACTCCTTTTTTAACAGTTTAACATTAAAACTACCTCATGAGTGGACTTATTCATTATTTATGTATAAGATTATAGCCTCGAATTTGCTAAAAGTTTAAGCCGCAAAATGAGGCCAGTGCTCAAATAATATAAAATTTTCTCGTTTTTTTTGTGAAATCTTTGCTCACTAAAATACTTTATACTATGAAAAGACTTGCCTTTACAAGGCATAAGTTCCAATACTTCCGTCCATACTAAGCTTTATTTAATTATAAGTAACAATAGCTGTAAATAAAGTTTTTAAGTTATTTTTTGTTCATGAAAGTACAAGTAATCATTTAGGTGTACTTTTCACAAGCTCATAAATAAAAAGGTATTTTTATTAATATTTATTTTCCCGATTTTTGTTTTGTTTTTATTGCGAAAAAATATAAAAATCAAGTACAGTGATTGCTAAAATAGGTATTATTAAACAATGTAAATATAATTAAATTGATTGAGATTAATTACATCTTATGTGCGTGATGGGAGTGATTTTTAATTATTTTTACAAAATAATAATTAAAAGTTTATAATTATTTTTGTATTTTATCATTCTCGGTGGGTGAATGGGAGGAAACTCCCCTAAAAAGATATTTTTATACAATTGCTAAATAAACTAAGAAAACCAGTCAGTTTTAGCGAAATTTTAATGATATTATATATAGGTGTTTTATACATACATAGACTTAATTATTATAAGTGATATGTGGTAAAAATTGTATACCCTTTTGTACGATAAGTTTCAAAAATAAAATATTTGAAATTATGTTTTTTTTTTATTGTGTCGATTACCTATAAATAAATAATAACAGCTGCTAGCGTCGATCTTTAGGTTAAGCTGTTACGTATCGAGTTTCCTCCGTGCCTCGGAAAGCACGTTAAGCAGTTGGTCCTGGCTATCATTTGTAGATCTTTGACAGTCGTTACAGGTAGTTAGAGACCCAAAAAGTCTATTGACAACCAGTCTTACTAAGGGGTACCGTAACCCAGTACTAACTCGGTTGTGGAGGTCAGATAGGCAGTCGCTCCATGTAAAATACTAGTATTCAGCTGCATCCGGTTAGACTGGAAGCCGACCCCAACATATTGAGAAAAGTCTAGGCAGATGATGATTTCCTATAAAAGTACCCTGTTGGTAATTGGAGTTTGGTAATTATCTGACTGATGGGCCAGAGAAGGCCACTGGAAGAGTTGAAAAGAAATGAGGGAAGCCTTTGCCCAACAGTGGGATAGAATAGGATAAACAAAAAAAATCGACAACAGAACTACTTAGACTGCTAGCGCAAACTTAACAGATCTCAACGCTTCATCATAAGCCCATTAATGTTCCCACCGCTGGGACAGATGGCTCCTCACTCATATAAGGAACGGACCGACAGCAACTCGAGCCCAGGGCTAGTTGGAGGATGCCACATTCTTAAGATTCTTTAAATTTCGGTACGTAAATTTTGCTTATTAATAATTATGTCATAATGAAAAAAAGAGAACAAAAACATGACCTATACAAGAAAAAGGTTATCCCAAAAACATTTTCATGTAAAATGTTGCCAAGACGAGACCATATGACTCGCACTGTCAAAAAGTTATCAGATCTCATGTAGAGCCAAGCTTTAAACTCTACACGCCCTAACTCTACAAGGGCTAACTTCACAAACTCTTCACCTTAGTCAAAATATGTGGCTTAGCCATTTTGGTACATTCACATGGGCGTAAGGAAAAAAATTTATTCACTTTTCTGCTAGACAATTTCTTATACAAATTCTTAGTAACGAAACGTTCCCTTGCGTTCGCTTGACTCATCTTGGTGGGAGCCACTACCGTGCCCCCATAGATTATCTTTGAAATATGTGATCTCTTTTGACGTACTTAATCTGCCGTTGTTATGGATTTGTATTTTCTATCGATATATTCAGAAGTCCAGGAAACAATCCCTACTGCCATGGAACCACGGGTAATTAAAATTACCCATGGACAATGAACCACGGGTAACAAGTGGAATGAAATACTTAGATCATATTTCAACCGTCTGAAAATACAGTGATTCCGTTAATCGATTTCATATCTACTGGCTCTACATATCTACATATCTTGTGGAAAGAAAAGTCCTCTGCTTGTATTACCCGAAACTATGTCAATTTTCCAATCAACCTTGCACCTAAAGCTTTAGTAATAAAGTTGAAAATGTATCAAAGAATTTTACAGATTGTAGTAACTTGATGTTGTCTGTACTACACTTAACTTTCACCCCAGTACTATCAGAGCCATCTGTCGACGTAACTTAGTAACAGGTGAGTACAAAGTTAACCTATCGCCTGCAGTAGACATCCGAGTCTTATGTTACGCTACGTTGTGTGCGCTTACTTTCACTGCGTTTTGTGAGAAGTTTAGGGTTGGGTGTAGATGTCGCTACTGGTCGGTGAGTTTTTTCTTTTTTCTGATTTGATGGAATTCTTGTAGCCATTGTGATTATTGTTATGGCTTGAAGTTGGATTACTCATATTTTTATCTAGAAATCAAAAGTATGAGTACGGATTTATGGTGATTACTGAGTTAACTGTCTGGGAAATAACGTTCATTAAATTTTTGCCGGGAATAACAAAATAAGTAGAGATTTTTAATTGCAGTCTGCAAAAAAACTGTATGACAAACCAAATCAACGATTTTATAAAATGGAAGAAATTATTTTCAACGTCATTTTTAATCACCCAAAAGGGTAATTTCCCTAAAAATCACAAAACACTTAATAGCCAAATGAAAGAATTAATTGCAAAGAAAATCGAGCTTTAAAATGTAACGGTGTGTCGATAACAAGTTGGACCCTCGCTAAACCTTAATTATAGCCCTGCAAAATGTCAATAAACCTGACATTGGAACATTTTTTCATCCCCTTTCTAATTTGTTAGCCCTAAAATCGTAACCCTACTTAACCAGTTTAACCTGACCTCTAAAACCTACCAAAAGTTATACCAGATAGGACCTTGTACGTTGGTTATGTAACGTGTATTGAGAAGGGTAGATACGGGGTTGAGGCACGCACTACTCTGTCACCTTTTGTAAATGATGGTGAGAAAGAGACGGAAATAGTCCCGTCCTTGTTTATTGATGTTACGTTTCACGGTATTTGAGGGTTGATTTGACGTTTTGTGTTACTAAAAATAACGTGCAGTTCTAAAAAATACACTTGTAACATTAAAATGCATTTTATTTATTGAAATTCTTTGCCAGTGATTTTAATACATTTTAAAAGCTTGAGTTAAATCATGAGATTCGAGTAATCGCATGGTTTAATACAAACTTTTGACATTCAACAACTCATGCAGTGAATTTAAATAAATTTAGAGAAAAATATATAAAGAAGTGTCAATATTACCGTAGAATCTTCTTATAACTATGCATATTATGCTGTGCAATAATTAGTCATGTGGCTTTGATTATGTAAATAACTACTGCTTATTTTTGTTATTCACTAATATTGAAATTTTGAATTAAAATATAAGTACTATTTCAGTAGTAGTATTATTTCAAATGATAATATAACAAAGAAAACAAAAATGACAGCACGAAATGCCAAAATATCTGTCTAAACCGCTCGTACATAGAACCTCTTCTCAAACAATCAATATGCCCCGTAAAACGGAACGCCAGTTCGCCGGCCGGGACGAAAACCCTAGCCAGGGGTAGGGTAGGTACCTTCACTCAGTCGAGTGCGCGTTGTTGCCGCGCACGCACGCGCGCCGCGTCCCCGCTCCTCAATCACACACAACAAAAAACCACAAAATCTTAACAATCAACCCAACGTGAATAACATTAGTGCTATAGTGTACCAATAAGTGTTATTTGTTAACTGTTACAGTGATAACAAACAGTGACTCAGTGGAAATCGCAACAGAACATCGCTCAGCGTCCGACCATAATGATATAAAACATTTTCTACGATAAATCGCTTGTTTCTGTGTTTTAATCGGTAATGTGCCTTCTTTGAGGATTGCTTGTGTTATATATTAATGTATTATGTTCGCCGACCGCAGTGTGGGGGTGGAAATCTATGGAATATGCTAATAAGTTGGTTTCTTTTAACCCGCACACAAAAAGGTCTGCACTAGACACTGCAGTGCGATTTGTGTTGCAAATTTACCAGAATTTATATCTTTTCCGTCTGTACGTACTATTTTATCTATTTTCATTAACGAACTCGAAGTTTTGTTCGGTTTCTGTGAGGTATTTATGGTGGCTACTAATTTAAGTTTGAAATTTTTGTTCGAATTCTGTTCTAATCAAGCCTAAATTGTTTCAACTGTGTTTCAATTAATTGATACGTCGAATTTCGAAACAAAATTCTACCAAGTTGACGAATTTGCAGAGAGAAATTCGATTACAAACAATTTTCACTTCATAATAGGAACGGGTAGTGTTATTTCCTTTGTGCCAATAGTCTATTTGCTCTAATTTCCTGCTTTGCTAGTTATTAACGTGTCTGCATCAGATCTAGGTTTAGATTTGTCGAGCTCAATCGGTCTATTAGGTTCGATTGATTCATACTTCAATTTGAATTTTAAATCAATCGGTTATTTGTTTTGCTTCGATAAATTGATTGTCTTTTAGTAAACACGCCGTGATTATTCTAAAAGGCAGTGAATAACTTTTATGTTTTAATGGAATTGATCAGTAGACCAGTTACATTAATAACTGACGAAATTAAATTCGAGGTTACTTGAGGTTTTTGTCGTAAGGGTAACAATTCTGATGACGTCACTGCAAAGGCTATGAAGTAAAACAAGCCGGTGCCTTTGGTTAAATATTTGACTAGCTTGGACATTATGTAGATTCTAGACTATATATATATATATATTCTATTATAATTCTACTAAGTAGCGACAATCTACATTATTGTTGTAGTTTGAATAAAAGCTACAGTTGTAACAGAATGGTTTGAGCTACTTATTACTATTCTAGTTAACAAACTGGTAATACCTCTAAGATCGAAAATATATACTGACAACTTCAGGTGCGTTCGTACTAAAACCACAACAATATTCTTTGTGGCATAAAATAGATTTAGCAAATTGCATTTGATATCAAGCAATCTTCTATTGTTCCGGTGCATGGCTAGTGGCTACGGACCTTGAAATCCTGGATCCAATTTCATGAAAGAACTTTTTATAAAAAGCTATGGACATGTATGATAATAGTAAATCATACAATTCACCCAAGAACACAACAAAAACTGTTATATAAGATGATTAAAATGAAGATACGAAAGCCGATAAAACTAACTACATCAAATTCCGTTGAAGCTATTACATACTCCGTGACCTAGACCTTAGCAGTAAAGCCAAATCGATATGAAATTGATAACGAAGTGGAATCCGAACGGGTATTTAAATTGGAGTTAGAGAATTATTTCAATACAAACACGGTATACGATGTTTTACGTTTTGGAAAGAATTGATGTAATATTGGATTACCTACATAGTTTTCAGGTAAAAGGTTTTCGTGGAAAGAGCTCTGATTTAGAAGAGTTTTTTTTGACTCAATGTGATTTTTGACACACTTTGCAATTGTAGTTCATTAACCAGCACCACAACGGATTGAATACAAATACATTACAAATAATATGGATTCAAGAGGAACTACATAAAGGACAGTTCCTTGTTTTGCAAAAGAATTCTCTTTCTTCAAAGACGTATTCAGTAAGTGCCATCACAACATCACAATTAAAATCTCCCGATACGATCATTCGAATCAGCAAACCGTCTCAAAACATCACTTTGCATTTTACGAAGGTTTTTACTTGGAAACGATATACAAATCGGTTTTCTTTCTTCCTAACGTTAGGCCAGTCTATTGTTGTCATGCCAATCTCTCTGAAATACGTCTTCCCCAATTCTTATTGATAATTCAATTTCGTCAATTCGATGTTTTCTGCCTAGATTTGTGAGGGCTTTCACAAGGGCTCATTGTAGGTCTAGTCTTTTGAGTAACTATGCAGTGTTGGTATGCTGTTATTGCTATGTAGCCATTAGAATAATAGTCTACTATCCTCTATCCTATTATTTTACGTCCATTACTGCAACCTTTGTGTAGAACGGCTTTGTTATTGTCATGTATGACTTTAAAGGTTCTCACGAAACTCACATTGACACCGTTTGAGTACCATTTAAGTTGTTAGAGCAAGCTGTGGCAGAAAACTACAATATTGAATGTCAGCACTTGAAGCAGATATTTACAACAGACAGTCTATTTTACCTGTAATGCATGAATGATTTGGGTTAATGAAACGAAGCAAAAAACAAAACGATTGAATGTATTTCAAATATAACTATGTCGTACATATGCATTATAATTGGAGCATCTAAATATAGCTTCTGATACTAATTTTAACGACATATAATATATTAACCTCGTTACCTTTGTCTGATAAATTGATAACCTTTCCAGCTTCCGAAATAATAGGGTTCCAGACGGACAATTTGGAGTTTGGAGATCCGTACCAATCGAATTAGCTATTTTTGGCTCAATCAGAAGCAAACAAAAGTTTCCTTTATACCGTTCTATAGAATGATACTACAATTAGATGAAAAAAGGAAGCGTGAGTACACACAACAAACGAAAGACCAATACATCTTCGGTGCCAAAATAGAATAAAACACGCGAGCTTAAAAATAAAAGCATACGAGAGCTATCCCGACGACTTATTTCTCGTCCGGAAGTTATCAGAGCGACCGGTTATTCTACAACAATGAGGCCGGTTCTTATACGTACCAAGTAATATGAAGATGCAGAAGGTACACTCCTTAGCAAGTCTTGAACACAATGGAAAGACGACAATCACCTTGAACAAAGTAAAGAATTGAGCTACAAGGCCTCTTGCAACAATTTGGTGTTGCTGTTATCGTCATTGGTTTCATCTGCCAATAAACTGCATGTTTCATAGGTTCCGGGGCCACGGTATCTCTTTCGAACAGTCCCGCAACCCCGGGTAGGCATCGGTCCTTGCGGACCCCTTCCTTTTGCTGACTCTCTTAGCCTGTGACGCCCTGGGATAACGTTAATGGTAATATTATCCCCGAGTATCATAGGTGTCTTCCACTAATTATATCTACTTTATCATGTGGTCAGTGCCCATGCCCAACCTGGTGTCAGAGTGTTTATGCCCATGGGCCATTGACTTGCCTTCTGTTTCCACTAATTAATAATGTAGTTCCGAAGATTATCCTCTACATTCTAACTTAAAAACTTTACCTCAATACATATAACAATAGTGCAAGAAGATGCTATAGCTGGTGTTCTGATCTTACTTTCTCTGTGCCCATCTTCATTTGGACCGTGTATGCGTATGCGGCGATGTTGTGGCATTTTTATTGGAGCAATGTTTATTTATTTATTGGTTGGTTTTGTGTTGTTTGAAATTGGAGTAAGAAGTTGTTTATAGTCTTGGATTATTGTATTTACTTCGTGATATACTGGAGTGGGTTCTTCTATTTCATTTACTGTTATTCTATCTTCTTGTCCGTTGTAAGTTACCTTTTCCATTACAATTATCTCGTTTAAAATTTTCAGTATTTTGAATTTATAAGAGTCGTGGTATTTCAGTAGATCAGCACTTTGCATTAGATAGTCACCATGGCTATCTTTAGTGTATTTTGTGTTTATATCTAAAACGTAATTTCTTTTCTCAACTGTTATGATATTATCTACCTCCAACTTCTTAACAACAATTCTAATCTCCATCAATGTTTTAACAATTTGGCTCAACACTAACAAAACCAGTTCTTTACAATCATTCGTATCTCATCTATGCGTACGAGTTGATTGAGAGCACGATCTGTCTGCCTACGGTGCATTTTTTATTCAGGTTAGCATTTGTTTGGTCTCGATCAACAAGCTATCGAGTAAACCCCATTGAGTTGAGGTTTTGTGTTGCGGGAAATTGGACATTGCTTTTATTTTTGTGTGAAAGAGAAACGAGTGAAATAACGATTGGAGTTTTTTCATTCTTTCCTGTTCTATTGTTGTCTCTATTAATGATTGGGCTATGTGTAAGCTTCCTATTATGTTTACGTACGATTCTAAAACATACAGTTTTTTTTTTTTTTTTTGTGACAAGCCCGCCACACTTCCCAAACCACTGTAACTCCTGAAAGCCAGAATCAACAGTGGCGACCACCAGAAAAGCGCCGAGACAATGAAGCTCGACGAAGTCCCAGAGAATGAATTTAACTGTCTTGGATCCCGCAACGAAATTAATCAGAAAAGTATAGCGGAGGAGTAGGAAAATCCGTAATTTCCACTTCCCTCCATATCAGCAGGAGACACAAAGAAACAAGGCGCAAAGGGACGTTTACAACTGGGATAGGCCCAGTTGCCTAGCACCACGGATAAAATATTAACATTAATGGGTCCTAAGTTGTGAGCAGTTATATTTGATTCCAATAATAGGTATGGCAAAAACGCTTGAACGCACGGAAATTTGTTCTAGTTTCTACAAGGTCTGTGTAGTAAATAACTCCGGATACATACAGTTACGACTAGTTACCCTGAAAGGTTAGACAAAGGTGTAACCTAACCTATTATAGTACCCATTTACATTTCAGAAGTTATGCTTATGTACCATGTGATAGGGAGCCAGCTTAATGGATCAACGAAGGTAGAAATCAAGACGCTTCGGAAAAAGTCCTGCCGGAAAACTAATAGGACTTTGTCCGACTCGGGAGTCAAACTCAGGACCTTAAACGCAGTAGCAGCGCTAGATACCACTAAACAACAAGGCAGCCATGTATTTATTTTCCATCAAAACATGCAAGCTCACTAAACAAATATTCTGCACCCCAAAATTCGGGGCCCCAAATCAATCATTCATAGCCAAATGTTTAACCCTAAAAAAACCCAATCATGCGAAAAAAACGATCTACGTCTGGTCGTCATTTCCTTACTAAACGGTTAATGTATCGTCTTGTTTATTTTGGACCTTATTGCTTTGATTTTAAGGGTCGTTTCGGATGTTTTAGTAAGGTCACAGATGAACTAACACAGCACGTGTCACGTCGAGCCCCTAAAGATAAAAATGTTTGAGTAAACGATGCGAGTAGCGTTGTATTCAATTAGTGATGTCATTATTTCTGTTTACCAGAATATTTGAACCCGTGGGAAATAAAAAATCATCTGGGTTTTTTTGTCATTCGTTGTATTAATTTAGAGATTACATTTTCACCTGTGGGTGAAAATGTAATCTCTAAATTAATACACATTATTACACATTACACATTAATACACACAACCCACGAGGTTGTCTCGACATTTTTGAAAATCGGTTCACAAATGGGGTGAAATCGCGTAACATACATAAAAAAGACATACACACGAACATATTATAACCGCCTCCTTTTTTGAAGTCGGTTAAATAATATGAGGCTAAAGGTGCGGCGCACAGTGGTTTGAAAATCGATCTCCATACTCATAGAAACTCAAAGTCACGCATTCAAAAAATTGCAATGTCTATAACATATACCAGCGCTGTGACTTTTTTTTTTAAATGTCACAGCACCTTGCTGAGATAGGAGCCTTTTGGCCTTGCACACGACCATTTTGATTGATTTTTTTCTTTTTCTCTTGTTTACTTTTTTATACTTATAATTTTGTCATGATAAGTCTATTTTTTTGTTTCTGTTATGTCCTGTGTAAGTTCAATAAATACTTTTCTTTCTTTCTTTCCTTTCTTTCTTTATGTATATCTCCCTTTTACGTAAAAATATCGCATGGATGGTATACCAGTAGCTCCACGCGCGAGAAAAAACAGTTTTGTTTTTATTTGCATGGAGAAAACACTTAAAGTTAGTTTATTTTTTTTAAACTGAATGGAACTGAAAGGCTGATGCACACACGAGCTATCGTACCATACACGGCGATCAAGGCGACATGCAATTCATGCACCTTTGGGGCCGCTTTGCACGTAACAATTTTTTTTTAAATTTTCGCTATTGGAAGACCAATATTATACATGGAACGAGTCACTCCAACAAAACATGGGTTATTTCAATTATCTTTTATAATCTCAGTTATTATTTCTATAATATTGGCTCTAGGCTGCATAGTCGGCTAATATAATTGTGCCCGACTGGCTGCGGTTGGTCGGGCTTCCTCTTCCATCCCAGAGCATGTCTTTCCTTACAAAATCGTGCCACCTGGTGTATCTGGCTTGTCCGGGTCAGGCTTGCTCCTGGCTGGGCGTGGTGCTCAATCATCAATCATCATTTTCGATATTTGACTTTACAAATCCTTGACATGGTTAAATAAAGTTGCGATGCACCGTTAGCCTTTCTTTTGAAGTATCGCCCAGTTAAATATAATATTTCTTCATTACTCACGATAATGACAAAGACGGATGTTAGTCAACTCTATAGCACTGCCTCTTTACTTAAATTTCTTAGATTACGGTTCTAGATATAGATTTCTCTTTCACATAATTAAAAATAATAATAATTACTAATACTATTAATAATATTAATGATTGATTTATTTTATTAATTTTACTTTGTTTATTTTTTATTATTTTTGTGCGCTGACTATTTTATTATTATGCTTTATGGATTGTATATCTGTCGGGATGGTCAGGATTTTATTTCGCTAGGCTCGAGCTTATATGGGCTGTAGACGGGTTTCGTGCTAATGAAAACACACTGGATGCGATACACTATTTTATTTCACATTGCACGGTTCGGCGTGGTAGTTTCCATGGAGAAGAACCGGCAAGAAACTCCATGGTTACTCTTTTGAAAAAGATACACTGAGTCTAACAAATTACTTGACATTACACTTTGACACATTAACACTGGGCACAATGATTCGGGTACAGTTTCAAGACTTCTTAACTCCGCTGCGATCAGACATAGAATGTCCGCCTCTCCGCGTGTTGTTAACATCAGGACTCTGTAGAAGCCGCCATGGTGGGGTAGACTGGTAAGTAGGTCGCGTGATGTCATCACTGTCGCGCTTTCGATACGTTCGCCCGTCCGTACTCATGACCATATCCGACACGGCCATCCTGCCTTCACACGTCCTCGTGTGATGGTAACCCTGCAAAGAAATAGTCCACGACAGAATTTTGTTCCACTCGGTCACTCCTGACCAAACTCTAGATTCATCGGGTCTCAGCCTATTGCCCTCAACTGGGCGCAAATCCAAACTCCATGGCTGTTACTGAGAAATTCCCGATGGAAAAACCCAATAACACTTTGCCAGACCCGGGAATCGAACCCAGAACCTTCAGACACACTTGCGACCACTAGACCAACGAGACAGTCGACTAATTCAAACACGGTTAAATTGGGAATACTCTAAAATAGATCAACCCCCTGGTCCGGCAATTCTCTTTTTGCCCTTCAGGTGTGTCCCTTCAGATAAACTGGACCGAACTTAGCTAGGCCGAACAAGTATCGTTCCTTTAGCTTTCAATTTTCTTGGTCCGGTCAACTTCTGACCCTACAAGATCAACCCCCTGGTCCGGCAATTCTTTTTTTTGCCCTTCAGGTGTGTTCTGTGTCCCTTCAGTTAAACTGGACCGGACTTAGCTAGGCCGAACAAGTATCGTTCCTTTAGCTTTCAATTACGATCTCACTTAACGCACAACAGTTGATAATGTAAGCTACAGGTGCATCAGAATCGAAAGGAACCAGCATCAACTGCATACTGGGTGTCATGTGACGGAGTGTCATACTATCTTATTATTATTTTTTTTTAAATCAATTTTATACTACTAGCCAAAAAAAATAACATTTGTGCCTGTATTAAATTGCCGGCAGTTCCAGAATTGATAAAGGTGGGAGTGGGTCTGATCCCACTTCTGATGTCGGGATGTTCAGGATTTTATTTCGCTAGGCTCGAGCTTATATGGGCTGTAGACGGGTTTCGTGCTAATGAAAACACACTGGATGCGATACACTCTTTTATTTCACATTGCACGGTTCGGCGTGGTAGTTTCCATGGAGAAGAACCGGCAAGAAACTCCATGGTTACTCTTTTGAAAAAGATACACTGAGTCTAACAAATTACTTGACATTACACTTTGACACATTAACACTGGGCACAATGATTCGGGTACAGTTTCAAGACTTCTTAACTCCGCTGCGATCAGACATAGAATGTCCGCCTCTCCGCGTGTTGTTAACATCAGGACTCTGTAGAAGCCGCCATGGTGGGGTAGACTGGTAAGTAGGTCGCGTGATGTCATCACTGTCGCGCTTTCGATACGTTCGCCCGTCCGTACTCATGACCATATCCGACATATCTAAACGTTTTATTATTATTATTTAATATAATATCTTCGAAGACCCTAAACAATACAAAACTCAAGATAATCAAGACTACAAAGTGCTATCAATTCAAAAACAAAGTACTTATTTTCCTGCTTTTGTGTTCAATTACAATCTTAACCATCAACACCGAAAACAACCTCAGAAACATCTGTAAACGTAAAAACATCGATAAACAACGAAACAATGTTTGTGGCTAATTGCTTTTCCTTCGTATTGGCGAATTAATTAGCAATAATGGTGGTTCCCCTATTTTTACTCTAAGGGCGAGATTCACTAAAGGAACTCAACGACTGCGTTGAGTTCCTTTGGTGAAACTCGCCCTTAGAGTAAACGATGATTTGAACGCAGTTCAAATGTACTGACTGCAGTACATTTGAACTGCGTTCAAATCATCGTTAGGTAATATTGACACTACAGTGTTTTCACTGCTAATTTACCCTTGACTTTGCATCAATCAAAATAAGTGACATTTAGTTTTCGTAGCTGTACTGTTAGATTGCTGACAAGTCGGTCAATATTAGAATGATCTTTATTCTCTTAATGTTACGATTGTTATTAGAATGCAACTGTCATGGACAGAGGAAACAAGGTAAATGGCTATAATAGTACTATACAAATCACTGACAGCTCTGAAACTCAGCACTAATCTAGTTCAGTTTCATTGTGAAATATTAAGAGTTTCATAACAAGAAGTGCACCTAATAGTACAACCGGTTATGTTTTAAGTCCCTTGTAATAAGGGGTTAGCCTATTGCCATCAACCGGGCACAAATCTATTATTGTTAAGAGTTGTAGTTATAAAATCGATGCGGCTGGACAACGTTCTCTCTAGATGGCACATCGGATTGCCCATACATCGTGAAGGAGCTATACAATACTATACATTGATCCCTACTTATGGCGCTCTTCACTTGTTTGGGGACTAAGGGACACTTTCAAAATCAATATGCGTGGTCGGAATTATTATAATTTTAGTAGGACGTTTCTTGTTGTTTCTGTGGTATTTTGTATTATGGACAAACTTGCTGCGTTAAAATTACAGGTCTTGTATGATAGACTAAATATTTACCAAGTTTGAATTGTTTTGCTGGATTCTGGCATTACTTTTGACGGTAATAGAAGCCTTTTTGTCAAAATTCCGATATTCTGAACGGTCTTTGATACAGCTTAATGTATAGTGCATAAGTTTGTAATTATAGATGCATTCTCTATTTTCTGACACTTATATTTTATATTGAATGTCAATCCGACACAACCATAATCATTATAATCTGGATCTATTCAAAGTTTGGATGAATCGGTTTTCTTCTAGGCGCTTGCCTAAAAGAAACCGATTCACTCAAACTCGTGTTCCACACGTATTCCACCCTAGGCTGCATCATTGCTTCACATCAAGCGAGTTGCGGCTAAACGCAAGCCTAATTAGTCATCATCATCATCAGCCTATAATGTTCCCACTGCTGGAACACGGCCTCCTCTTAATGAGAGGGAATGGGCTGTAATCCACCACGCGGGCCCAGTGCGGATTGGTGGTGTCACATGTCTTCGAATTTTTAGTTCTAGGACATGCCGGTTTCCTCACGATGTTTTCCTTCACCGTTTTGAGAGCATTGGTGAATAATTAGTGTTAAAAAAAACAACCGAAGAGATCAGAGTGGTAGACGACTAGACCAATGGTTTAACGCAACGGTCGGCAACAGGCGGACCGCGGTCCATATCCGGACCGCGTAAGATCGACCTTGGGACCGCCGAATATTTGTTAACAATTCTTGAATATAAAAAGAAGATCTCTGAAGAGTCATCACTTTCAAAAAATAATGTTTTGAAGAACAAACATTGTTCGAGATTAATGGACGCCCTTGAAGACTCACTTCGCATTTGGTGTTCCGCTCGTGAACCAAATTTCGTCTAAAAACCGTCGGTGTAATTTTTCGCACTAATTTTACTGATATATATATATAATAAATATCATAAAACGTATATTGGAATACAATATAAAACTTAATTCGTAAAATAATCAAGTTTTTTTTGGATCTCGATAAAAAAATTCCATCGTTGTATGGACCCCACTTAACATTACTTGCCGACCCATAGTTTAACGTAACCGGCCAACGTCTATACCTCTAATAAACATTTTGACGAGTTATGCGAACATATTGTAGGGAACAGCAAATTTTTTTTTCGGGATTCAGGGTTTGGTCACATAGTAAAAGTTGTTCATAATGATGAGTACAATGACCCCTTAAGAGATTTCGTCTATGAATAGATAGACCTTATATTAACAATACCAACAAACATGAAACCATGCATGTGAACAGCATACACAAAAAACCTGCCTAAAATGAAAAAAATATAATAAATAATACAGAAACACAATTTATTGCATCTCACGCAATAGATATTTACAACCACTATATAAATGTATTCCGCCATCAAATCATTTGATACCAGATTCCCATGATAATTATATGGGGTATTACAGTAACAATAAAAATTTATAACACGCTCGCCATGGGAGATACGAGATAAATATCGGTTACTCATAGCACCGCCTCTAAAACATTACGGGAAATAGTATTTTGATGAAACATAATAATATAGAAATATGAAACGTTTTAGGGAGGTTCGGAGGTTTACTGCAATTGAAGGAGGAAGACGGAAAGAAATTCTTTTTAGGGTTCCGTAGTCAACTAGGAACCCTTATAGTTTCGCCATGTCTGTCCGTCCGTCTGTCCATCCTCGCTTAATCTATGTGACCGTTAGCACTAGAAAGCTGAAATTTGGTACCACTATGTATATCACGCCGACAAAGTGGTAATATAAAAATTGGAAAAAAGTGTTTTATTAGGGTAGCCCCCCTATATGTAAAGTGGGAAGTGATTTTTTTTTTAATTTCAACCCTAACGTGTGTTATATTGTTGGAAAGGTATTTAAAAATGAATAGGGGTTTTCTAAAATCAGTTTTTGATAATGTCAATAATTTCGGAAATAATCGCTCCAAAAGTAAAAAACAATGTGTCCCGGGCCCCTCTAACTTTTGAACTATAAGTTTAGAAAATATGAAAAAAATCTGAAAAGTAGAACTTTATAAGGACTTTCTAGGAAAATCATTTTGAACTTGATGGAAACAACAGTTTTTGTACAAAAAAGACAAAAAGTTGTACAAAATAATTTCTGGACTAAGTTTGAAGTATATTCGTATATGCAAGCATTTTTACATAATGGATACCCACCTTTAAACTCATAAGTGGGAACACTTATTGTGACGGTCGGGAAACTACGGAACCCTACACTGAGCGTGGCCCGACACGCTCTTGGCCGGTTTTTATTTATTTTATAAGGGACCTAGTGATAAAAAAATAAAATATCGCTGGACATTACACACAGCGCCATCTAGTGCCACACTAAGCAACGTGGCTTGTGTCGTGGACACCATTAATTGATATACTACGTAGATACTTTTTTGCTTGTAAATACATACTTATTATACATATAAACGACGTATGCCACATTGGGCACCCGCTTTAACGGCACCTGAGCAGCCATGACTCGGAAACAAATGGACATTTGTTTCCGAGTCATGGATGTTTGCTCATCACACAAACATTTGCTCATCACACAAACATTTGCTCCTACCGGTATTCGAACCCGGGACCCTAAGAACGTAAGGCAGCCTCACTACCGCTGCGCCATTCGGGTCGTCAAATAAGACAGACAATAATAATGATAGTTTTACATGAAACTCATTATTATGGTCAGGACTTATCCCACGGTAATGTTTTAACCTTCTTATTAATGAAAGGATTTTCGGAACCGGATCAGTCATTCCAAAGACATCCTACATCCAAACTTAAAAACTTTACCTCTGTAATAATATTAGTTTAGAGATGAACTGCAATCATACAGTCTGGGGGCCTAAAGTACCGCTTTTATCATCATCATCATCATCATCAGCCTATTAATGTTTCCACTGCTGGGACGCAAGCCTACTCTCTATGAGAGGGAATGGGCTATAATCCACCACGCGGGCCCAGTGCGGATTGGTAGATGTCACATGTCTTCGAATTTTTTGGTTCTAGGACGTGCCGGTTTCCTCACGATGTTTTCCTTCACCGTTTTGAGAGCAGTGGTGATGAAATAAATTACACAAAGTAATGCGCCTGAGTTCGAACCCACGACTTACTGTTCGTAAGTCGGGGCCGCCACCACTGGGCCACCACTGCTAAGTACCGCTTTAGCAGAATTATTTTTTATTTATTATAACAAAATAATAAAATGATATAATAATAATAACAAAATAATAATAATAATAATAGAATAACAAAATGAATCGCGATTATAACTCTTAAAATGGTCACAGACGAAAGTTAATATTATGAATACGACCATTTTACGAATTGTAACATCATTTATATTTATATCCTCTAATGATTCTGCAAAAGCAGCCATTTTAGAACCCCTGGGCAAGCTTTCATCGATCAAGAGTAAGTTCTACAGAACATTGATAAATCTGTATCATATACAAATATTAGAACAATTTTTATGGAAAGTTTTCCGCTTATACAAAATAACTTTCTGTCCAGGAATATTACTAACCATCTGGCAAAGAGTGATTACATAGACCGTATTACAAGTGTCCTAAAAACTCTACTATGTAGTTTGCCTTTTTTATATTTATAAATAGAACAGTTTACTGAGATCAGCCAGCTGTTCACAATAACCAGTACTTAAATAATACAAAACGGTTGTACATAAATGCCACCTGTCACAAGTATACAAAGAAGTTTTATTTAAAAAATATTCTCAAGAAAAATAAAGCACTTGAATGTGACAGCTATAATCATCATAATAAAGATCAGTTTTGGACAATGATGGGGTATGGTTTTCCAATCATTGGACGCAGCATGAATCATAACCGTAATCACAATGCCGTATTCACTCACATAGAGTGAAGTGAAGGGACCTCTCCTAGGAACACTCTTGGGCAAAGGCCTGGCATCATTACTTCCATTTCTCTTGATGTTGTGCTTCGCCAATTCATTATTTTAGCATGAGCATAATCAATTACCCTAACTGACAGCATTGCTAGAACACAGGCCTCCTCTCTATGAGATAGTCCATTGAAATAATTACCAAAACGCTACTTTTCAAAGCATCTCCTGAACATGAAAGCTTCAACTAAAGATCAAGACCAAGACCAAGATTTTGTAACAGTATTTTGATTTAAAAGAGTGCCCATGGAGTTTCTTGCCCTTTCTTTTCCATAGAGATCTATGCTAGGGAATGGGCAAATACAGTACTTTCTCAAGTTATTATGCCTTGTGACTGGGACTGTAGCTTTGTTTTTTTTTTTGTATTTTTCAAAAGTGCCGTAATGGTCTAATTGAAATAAATGCTTTGAGTTTGATCAAAATGCCACTAGCCGACTGCAATAAGAAAACAACTACCTATTTCAGACACAGTAAAAAGAAACTGTATTAGAAACTACATAGCATATGTAAACACCGGGTAAAATTTACCAAGTAGACACAACACAAAAAAAAACATAGGAAAAACCGCAGAGCAAGCAACGCTTCCCCCATAAGTTATAAGTTCCCCTTTAGTAAGGGTATTTAGTAGCAATAAAACCAAACGTTTAGAAGAGATCCCTTAAACAAATAGACGACAAACAAACGTAAACACTAATACTGGACATCAATAGATAGAATTTAACTATTATTACAGCACCATTAGTTGGATGGAACACTGTAGTAAGCGATATCACTCCTTGTTTTATTTAAAACTAGGGCCATACCCCTGCTTCGCACGGGTGCTATGTACTGATGTGGGCCAAAATATCGAGATTTCTAGGCTATTTGATACTTTTCAACTTTGCAACGTTCTGGCAAACCGTTGACGTTTCAGATGTCTAAATGTAGTAACTAACTAAACTTTTCATCATCAAAGGGCATCGACATGCTTACCAAAGACCTAAAACCTTTAAAAACCTTTTAACATCAACAGAGCAGTCTAGATTAAGCCCTACTCAGCTGTTCGCAGGGCCCCAATCCATACGGCTTTATGTACCTCAGTTTTTAAGCCAAGATTAAGCCCCTAAACACACAAAGACCCTTATTACGTACACATAATATAGACTATTCTCTTTGTAATAGACAAGTAAAATATCTTTCGGTACCAAGTCTATAAGATAAGGAGTCAATAAGGTACAGTCACAAGCATAAAGTATTGATTGTTGTTTATTGTGTATAGTATTTCGAAACTATACTTAAGGGCCTATACTACCTCAAATGGCTTAGCATGATCCTCCGTTACGCCTAAAATACTGCAGCATTAATTTTGAAATTAATATATGGTAAAGTTGAGGATTAATGTTAGGTCTTATATTTAAAGAAAACACGATTTCATAAAAGTTTCTCGATAGAAAAAAATCCCAAAGTTACCTCCAAATCGAACAATAAACCGCTGGTATTCAAAAAGTACTTCAAATTTGATCATGAAACTTTACATACTAACTGAACTAACTATAAAGCAGGTCTTATGTTTTTTACTTTTTCCAAAGGACGAAAATTTGATTTTATAAAGAATAAAAACCACTCATTTCGCACTATTCGGCCGCAGTGACTGACGTAACAACCGCTTTGTAGTGCAAGCTGATTAGAACTTTATTCTAACAGTATTACAAACGAAATTTGAACCACCACAAATAGAGTTGCTAATCTGAGGTAGTATAGGCTCTTAAATGAAATTGAAGGGGCTTCATGGCTAAATAATAATAGCTGCGATGGTCGGTCTTTAATTTTAAGCATTACATCCCTCTGTGTTTCGAAAAGCACGATAAGCTGGTCTCGGCTGCCAGTTTTAGATCTTTAGCAGTTGAGAGGGCATTCAGAAGACCTAAAATCTGACGGCTATTCTTGCCGAGGGGTATCGTATTACCCTGTACTAACTGGATTGTGGAGGTCAGATAGGCAGTCGTTCAATGTAAAAAACTGGTATTCAGATTCATCTGGTTAGACTGGAAGCCGACTACATCATTGTTGGAAATGGGCTAAGTAGACGATGACGACTTTGATGGAATAGGTCTTTGTCCAAAGAAGAAGACATTACACACAGTGCCATCTAGTGCCACACTAAGCAACGAGGCTTGTGTCGTGGATACTTTTTGTTTTAAAATACATAATTATTATACATATAAACATCCATGACTCGGAAACAAATGTCCATGCTCATCACACAAACATTTGCTCTTACCGGGATTCGAACCCGGACCCCGGGACCCCAAGAACGTAAGGTACACTCCCTCACTACGTTACGTTATTTTAAAATAATACTGCTTTTAAATTCGGCTTATTTGTAAGGTTGCTCGCGACTGTACTACTCCTAGATAAATAGCAAAATAAATTAGCTTTCTTATTACTATATTTTTTTTTTATACATACATACGAGTACATTGGAAGATGTTTTGAGGGAGTGTTTTTTTTTCTGAAAAAAGCTTGTCGGCTTCTGTCATTGTATCGTCAAATCGATCTGTATTTATTTGGGAACTATTGTCTATTCCTTGCTTGTTATAGTTGGATTGGGGTTGAATAGTGGTCTTATTTATAAAGGAAAAAGGTCCTTAAGCCTTAATTAGTTTGATTCAATGTCCATCAATTGTGGTGGAATATTTTTTTTGGTTCGTGTCCCTGTTATTACGACTACTGTGAGATTACAGTCCCTATTGGGCGATAAAGACGTGTATGTTTGGGGTACGTTCTGACGACCTACGACCACACCACAGCGTGAAAAATTTATTTTTCCATTTTTAGTTGTAACTAGCTGACCCGCGCAACTTCGTCTGCGTCATATGAGAGAGAGAGGGTTAGAGAGAGTGGAGTCAACTTTGAAAGATAGACATAATGCTATCGCGGGTTTTTTTAGAACGCTTTAAAACGAACAATTCCCTAATACATGATTGTTGCGCAACTTTAACCGTTTATGCAGCGCCCGCAAAGGAAGCTCTCGAAAGAAATACATTTTCCTTGTTTTTGCAACATTTATCATTGATGCTCCGCTCCTTTTAATTATAGCGTGATGTTAGATAACCTATAGCCATCCTCGATAACTATTCAACACTAAAAGTTTTCCTGTAATTAGCGCGTTCAACCAACCAAAATCTCTTTAGCTATATAATATTAGTAGATATATACCTACGTAGATCCAAGTGGGTAACAATTTAATTTCTTCGATATATTTGCATTAATCGCTAAAATAATCTACTTATGTTTTTCCAAAAAAGGGCTTACCTCGACAGCCTTTTTTTTTCGGATGGGAAATCATCAAATGACTCCTCCCGCTCTGGGCGGACCAGGAGGCAGTGTCATACTTTTACTGACTAAACCCATCCATGTTCCTTCATCGCCCTTTGTGTTCCGGGGCCACGGTATCTGTTTAGAACAGTCCCGCAACCCCGGCAGGCATCGGCCCTTCCTATTGCTGACTCTCTTTGAGGCGCGCGTCGAACACGAACGTGCCGTCGACACGGCCTGTCGTCATGAGACAGACGGACGGCGAGCTAGCCCATAGCCCACCGTCCACAGGCCCGCGCGTACGGTGGCCGGGGGCCACGTGGTGGCCCCGGACGCCCGGGGCGTCTCCCGCGGCGGCCGGGACGTTTAGAGGTTCTCTCCCTCTCACGTTCCGCCACCTCCACCTTTGAGATATTTCCTTTCCAACAAAAAAATAATCATCTAAATCGGTTCATAAACGACGAAGTTATCCGCGAACACTCATAAAATAAAAAAATATATACAGTCGAATTGAGAAACCTCCTTTTTTAGAAGTCGGTTATAAATATATGCATAGTGTGGGTTCGTTCCACAGTTAAAGTTGTTCATAATGTTGAGTACAATCACCTGTTGAAGTATCGGTCACAAATTACGTCACCCTATCTATATGTTTGAGCAATTTTCCTTACAGATGGTATTATCATCATCCACAACCTGAATTCACCCAATGCTGGGTATAGGCCTTTCTTTTCTTGTGTCAATCTCCAGGATCCAGAAAAAACTGTATAAATAATAAATCTTCGATGATGCTGGAGTCTAATACATTGATAATTTAAACTGCCACACCCACCAACCCTATAATCATAAAAAAATCCATAGTCACACCAAATTGCCACACCAGTGTGACTATGGTAAATTTTATTTATCCTGGTGTGACTACGGACAATTTAACCTGATCCGTAGTCACACCATCACACTATTGACCCAATTTTTGTCTTCAATTTGGGTTGCTTTTTTTTCCCAACCGATTCATAGTCACACCAAATTGCCACACCAGTGTGACTATGGTTAATTTTATTTATCCTGGTGTGACTACGGACAATTTAACCTGATCCGTAGTGACACCATCACACCATTGACCCAATTTTTGTCTTCAATTTGGGTTGCTTTTTTTTCCCAACCGATTCATAGTCACACCAAATTGCCACACCAGTGTGACTATGGTTAATTTTATTTATCCTGGTGTGACTACGGACAATTTAACCTGATCCGTAGTGACACCATCACACCATTGACCCAATTTTTGTCTTCAATTTGGGTTGCTTTTTTTCCCAACCGATCCATAGTCACACCAAATTGCCACACCAGTGTGACTATGGTTAATTTTATTTATCCTGGTGTGACTACGGACAATTTAACCTGATCCGTAGTGACACCATCACACCATTGACCCAATTTTTGTCTTCAATTTGGGTTGCTTTTTTTTCCCAACCGATTCATAGTCACACCAAATTGCCACACCTGTGTGACTATGGTTAATTTTATTTATCCTGGTGTGACTACGGACAATTTAACCTGATCCGTAGTGACACCATCACACCATTGACCCAATTTTTGTCTTCAATTTGGGTTGCTTTTTTTCCCAACCGATTCATAGTCACACCAAATTGCCACACCAGTGAGACTATGGTTAGTTTTATTCAGACACAAAAACCCTAACTCCCCGCCCGCACCGCTCCTAACCCGCAATTTTTAGTCCGAAACCTTTAATAATTCTTCAGAACGTCTCTTTCAATACAATTCCTCTTATTTGTCCCTCCGTCCCTCTTGATTGACGTGTGGAGTGCGGATGCGGTCCCAGTTGCTACCCCACAGTAGACATTTTAGTACCAGTATTCCAAGTCGGAAGAAATTATCAGTATTAACTCGAACGTGCAAAGCGTTTATGCGAATTCTAAGCATGCTTCAGGTAACAGGTTTTGATAAATGATAAATGATGTTTATTATGCAAGTAGGTTTTTACAAACAATTTTACACGTAATTTTTTAAAACAAGATGGGGCCGGTGTTTCGTACCTGACTACTCTGAGAAGAAACAGCCGAAATAAACTCAGAGGATAACCTCTGAGTTTATTTCGGCTGTTTCTTCAGTCTCTTTTGAAGTCCAGACATAATCTTGCTCAATTCACATGAGGACTATGCAGATTAGTGTCCGAGATGGTCTTTTGAAGAAAGAACCACACAGATTTGAGTGAACCTATCAAGTCAGTGCAAGCATTTGTCAGTTGTTTACTGCTATGTGTGTTATTTGGTATTCCTCTACTCCGGCTCTTGTGTGTAATGCAATACACAAAAAAAACAACTATAGGTACTGTCTTCACAAAAAGGGCATACAGTCCTTTTACAATAATTATTATACCTCTGACATCTTCAGCAACAGGATCCTTCTTTTCAATGAAATAAAATTCACTGTAATTGTGACAGACTTATCTCTTATAACAACGACCTTATGGCTACTAGCATAATGGATTTTCACAGCGATGTAAGGGCGGAAGTAAAATAGAGGTGAAAAGACTGCAGTTGATTTACTGGTTATCTTCATACAGTGTCTAAGCTAAGCTGTCACGAGCACATGACGTCATAGCCTCCACTACAATGTGCGTTTCATTTTCTAAAATTAAACGCTACCCGCGACGTTTACATAGTTTTGGTTTTAATATGTTAGGGTATTGGTTTTTCTGCCGGTTCTGTCGTGTCATATGTCAAGGACTGCTATTCGTGGCCAGCTTCGTCGCAAGTTAATATGAATTCACTACATTCAATTCATTACTACAATCTTGTGTACCTACTTGTTTCCTCTTCTGCAAATCAAGCTGTCAGAATGAGCTGTCAGAATACAAAGCGAGGCAATGCTATACTGGAAGTGTATAGCTTGTTATATGTCGCTGCGTTCACAATAAAGAATAAGAATTCATCAATTGTAGATGTTTCAGTGAGCCTGCTGTTTATAGACTGATTGTAAAATTAATATTTAGTCGAATCAGGAACATAATTAGTATCCATTAATATTAGATTCTTCTTTAAGTGTTTCGGTTGTAAGTAACTGAGATAATTATCTTTCCTCCACAATATTATTATCTTCAACAATAAATAAATAAAATAACAGATTTTTAAGGCAGAGCTGCTTAAAACTTTGATCATTCGTATCAGTCCTATCAAAATATTGTAGCTGAATCATTCACAGAACTCAAAACTCCATTTGAAATATTGAATACCATTCCTACGTTTCCAAAATATGACCTTTAACCGTTACCATTTTGAAAACAACATTCCGAATGGCGTGTTCTATTTAGTCGCGGTTCTCGTTAAAAAAATCGAGTATTCGGAACAAATCGATTATAGGAATCAGTACTTGATTCTTAAATCAGTTATTGACTTGTTGAGCTATAGCGTAACCAATGATAAAATTATGATGTAAAGGGAATTCTGTTATGATTTTTTTAGTGAGTAAAATTGGTGTATTAAAAAGGGTCACGTTATATCGAACGCTATGACATGATCGTGCGGTATTACGTATTCATGGAAGATCAAAGTGAAAGTTTCCATCAATTTCACGTTACGACAAAGTCACCACATTTTCGATTTAACCGCCACAATTTCGTACTATCGAGGACACTCCCGCCTGACCACCACTAAGCTCATTTTTGCTTGCACTCGCAACATAGAATCGCTCTCTAGCCCCGCCCCGTTGACTTTGTATAGAAATAATGAATGAAAAGATACCGAATCGGCCGAGCGCACTGACGACGCACGCCAAACGAGGGTTATTGTTATTTTGCGCGCCAAAGTTGACGCTTTCTTAATAGGCCCAAACTTAAAGGGGGCGTAGCTCGGCGCCTCCGCATGCATTAAGCGAAAAATAAATAAACTGGTCAGGCGGAAAAGACCCCGATAGTACCTTCTCAAACTAACCTAATAAAAAATATAAGAAGATCCCACACACACACTCTTGCTCAAAACACATTAAAATTAGAATTAAAAATAAAACGACAGACATGTCTTCTAACAGCCACAACTAAATCGAAAACGCATCGACACAAAAAGGCCAATAAAGGAATTCATTACAGAGTAAAAAAGAGAACATTTTATTGCACATCGGGGCACACAGAGGGGTCTCAATCCGTTTGGAAATAAGTCGGTCAGACGGCCAGTGGCTGCATGGGAAATGCAAGGGACGTGTAACGCATGACTTGGTAGGGAGATGTGTTGACAGGCTGGAAACTGTGGCATTTTATTTGTAACAAATATCTTTTGAATTGAAACGTAGAGATAGTTGAGATCGTAGAAAAGTATTCGTGATGATTGAATATGTGGATGATGTGGTTACTTTCCATCAAATAGGTTCTATAACATGTTAGTGGACTATTAGGTACACCTCTGCCTAACTCTGTAAGGATAAAAGTCTAACAAAATAGGTTCTGTAATTTTGTATGTCTAATGTGTGTTCCGTATACGCGCTTTGGACGTGTTACAGACACCAGCTTGTTATACCATACAATGTGTAGTGAATATACACCGAATAGGTACCCTGTGTACCATACAATTTTATAGTTATTTATGCAACTGTTGTATAATGAGGGGTATTAAAACACGAATGTGGGTTTATCACACGAGGCGAAGCCGAGTGTGATAATAGTATCACATGAGTGTTTTAATACCTAATTATGTACAGTTGCATACAAGACTTTATCTACATCCATGATATGAATCCTCCATAAAAGGTTCTGAAACCTTATGATGTTGCAGTGTTCTAAGAAGTCTATGTAAATTCATGGAAAGTTTAATTGCTTGTATTTACTACAAACAAACCGTGTATAGGTAGTAATATAATTATTTACATTTTGGATTGTTCAATTATCAAAATTCACAAAGCTTGTATCACTCATTTTTGTAAACAACAAAGTACATAATGCAATACTAATATCCAAATGTCGAACAAAAATGGCGGGATACGACGTGAAATCGAATTAACCTATAAGTTTTTTTTTTAATTACGGCGCTGTGGTAGTGAATCGCACGTGCTAGACGTTCGATTCACTACCACATTCGATGTTCTTTTTTTAAAACGAGTTGCATAATGAAATTCAGTACAACATTATAACACCCGTTTGGGTGTTTTAATGGTTATTATGACACTGGCTGTTTTAATGTTGGCCATAAGCTAACTGTTTCAGATACCTTTATAGAGGATTTATAGCATGGGTGTAGATAAAGTAATAAATATCATAAATATTGTAAGAGTGGCCTCTAGGAAAGTCATAATACAACTGACGGATTCAAGAAACATACGTTACTACATCATCTTACAAGCAATCTTTTCACATCATGAACAGAAACTACAACGAGAATTTCTTTTGAATGTTTTTTTTTTTATAATATAAGATTCCTATAAGGTAGGTCACGTAATCATCAGGCCCCTGAACTATTTGACTGCGACGTGACATGAACTGGAATAAAGATACGAGATTTATCTCAAAAGTTCCCCGAAAAAGACTTTAATTTATTGGTCAAAGTTGGTGATCGATTTCTCTTTGAATCGGGATTGAATCGATTCCAAAATCAATTGAACGAAAAAGAAATTAACTGTACCATAGTTACACTAATGACTATGAAGACATTTTGTTTGTTCCAGAAGTTTTTCGCTCTATTATTAAAAGATGTTCAATTGCACGGATCCTTCATTATAATCTGCCAAGCCTTATCCGATAATTATCGTAATAAATATCAAAAAAAATAATTTATTTTGCATATTAAGAACCTTGCTTTACACCAACTGGCATCTTCTATGTAATTAAGCATAACGTAATCAACCTCTAACATTCCTACTGCTAGGACACAGCCCTCTTTTTCAGAGGAAGAGAAAGAGAATCCACCCCGCTAGTTTCGTGCGAATGATAGATACCACATGTCTTTGAAATTTTCTGCTCTAGGACATGACGTTTTCCTCACGTTCTTTTCCTTTACCGTTTGGAGAGCAGAGCCTTCATTATTAGAACTCTATAAATGAACCAAGATGATTTTAAAATTTAATGTATTTACAAGATCATTATTACTCTCATCACCATTCCCCACAACAACTAATCTTCGGTTAACGGTTACTTAAAAATGAACTAGTTGGTGTCACTTGTGCATCTTCCCACGTGTATTGTGTAGTCAGTTGAGGGCCTACTGTGGGTGAGGGTGAAATAATTACCTATCTTCGGTCTTTATTTGCACTATTTATCTCTTCATAATATCTCCTGCTTGTCAGACTGCAGTTAGAGAATACTAATCTTCGTTAAAAATTTGAACTGCAGTTTAGATAGGATTGTATTAATTAGGCCACGTATATTAACTACATCATTGGACAAATTATTACAATCTACGGTCAAACTACAGCGTAATCGACTTGTTGAGGGTCTAGATAACGACGAGGACGATACTAAAAAAGTGAAAAGTTTAATAGCGTCAATTCCATTCATAGCTTTAACAGAAATACGAAACGCTTTGAAAGTATTGCAGCTTGCTAAGGCTAGGCTATCTGGTATATTTTATCAGCGTTCACTGTTTGCACCCTTCTGCGTGATGTTACATTTACACCTCTACACAGCATACCATAATTGTATAGTAGCCTTGTACGACCCACTGCTTGGGATATGTTTCCCCAGTTATATTATACTTTATTTTATTATACTACTATATTACTTTATTATACTTATATATTAGTTATATACTTCCAGGTACTATTTTCCTGTACCACCTCAAACCAGCCTTCGTGATGCCAATCTAGAATTTTCTCGCCACCTCTTACCATACCTTCTTTACTAAAATAATTTAATTAAAAAGATCTGACAGTTTATAATCTCCTAAGCCTACTAAACCGATTTCAGCAACTGCAATCTTGTTATCTGCGTCCAGAATGAGACCTACTTCATTTAACATTCAATATGGCTGCTACAAGACATTTTAACGACAGACAAATTCATGGTCTTCACTTCGTTTTTCCGTAGTTACATTTTCTTTTTCATCTATCTTGTACAAGCATTCCGTACAGAACCTTGCTCATTAGCTATCTGATTTGGATCCTTGCCAATACAACATACTCTATATGTTAATCATTTTAATTTATTGTCAGCTAAAAATACGTACTTGACGGTCTGTCGTGACAAGATTTGTATCTTGTTTGATATTCAAACGTGGCCTATGTCTTGGGAATAGTAATAGAACATAGGTACAGTCGTGCTGGTCTTTGTGCCATATGTGTAGGTAGGTGGGTCGCGTAACGAAGTATTCATAGTCATGACTTACAAGTTGCGAGTAACTTCAGGAGCTGTCCTTTTGTTTTGAGCTGGAGTGTGTCGTAGATTTGATATAGCAGTAGTTGTAGTTAATTCATAGGGATGCTTATGTGTTTATTATTACTTGACTACAGTCCACATGAAATTAGTATTGTAATGTAATTATGTAGTGAAATGAACTTGATGAAGGGAAGCCTATTTTGAAAACCTACTCTTTTTTTTTATGATAGCCTATACCACATACACCTACCACCTACACCAAGAGCAGCGGTGGCCCAGGGGAGAGCAGCGGTGGCCCAGTGGTGGCGACCCCGACTTACGAACAGTAAGTCGTGGGTTCGAACCCAGGCAGGCGCATTATTTTGTGTAATTTATTTCATTACCACTGCTCTCAAAACGGTGAAGGAAAACATCGTGAGGAAACGGGCATGTCCTAGAACCAAAAATTCGAAGACATGTGACATCTACCAATCCGCACTGGGCGAGCGTGGTGGATTATAGCCCATTCCCTCTCATAGAGAGAAGGCCTGTGTCCCAGCAGTGGGAACATTAATAGGCTGGTGATGATGATGAGCCTACCACTTTAGGTTGGCTGTTTTAACTCGCGATCAGACTTGAGTTATGGAGCCCAGGGTGGTGTTTCTAACGCGATCTTATCGCTTGGCACCTATTATGCTGATCTCTATCGCTCGCTGGCAAATCTTAAGCTTGGGTGTTTAGTAATAACACCTACATCTAAAAATGCTAAAAAATTCCAACATAAACATAGCCCAGTCCAAACATTTAAACCAAAACATCCCAAAAACGTCACTATAAATATTTTAACCGTAAATTTTGACTAACTAAAAAGTTAAAAGACACGGCCTGCCACAAACACCTGCCTAACTTAAACTAATGCTGTAACTAAAGGTGCATTCGGACCGGTTCGACATGAATCACTCGGTTTAGTGGGCAGACGGTTCTATTGTTTATTTATATTTATTTTATTTCTTATTAACAGTTTATATGTTAATTTGTAAGCTGATTAAGAATGATAAACGGTGAATTAGTTGATTATTGAAAAAGTTTAGGTTTAATAAGAAGGTAAAGCAAATGTACATAGTAAAGCCAACATGAATGAAGAAAAACGTTGCATCTTGAACGAATGACAACTTCAAGAGCATGAGAATAAAGTTAGTTTCTGAATGACGAAAGATCGAGTAAAGTGAGTGAAGATTTCTAATCCTACAGTATGTTATTTCTAGGAGCTCATATGTAAAATGAAAACTAACATAGTAATCGTTATATGATTTGTGTGAGAAATTCTCCTCGCTTTGATCGGATAATCCTTTAGCTATTTCGATAGAAGTTTAAGATTACAAAGTCATAATATAAAATTGAATTACATGGACAAAATTATTTAAATGCTGCTGAAATTTCTTTTATAAGTTACTATAGTTAATAAGTTTCTTTTATAAGTTTTATAAATACTATGACGACCCGAATGGCGCAGCGAGTGAGGCTGCCTTACCTTCTTAGTGTCCCGGGTTCGAATCCCGGTAGAAACAAACGTTTGTGTGATGAGCATGGACATTTGTTTCCGAGTCATGGATGTTTATATGTATGATAAATAAATAAAAATAAACAGTGTTTTATTGCAGGCAAAAATACCCAAATACAAGAGAAATACAAATGAAACAGATAAAATAAAATAAAATAGTAAAGAAGTCATCAATAATCATAAAAATACCATTAAATTCATTAAAAATCATAAAATATCATTCAATTCATTAATAAAAATATCAATAAAAAACATTATTTAAGATAAGTATGTATTTACAAACAAAAAGTATTAATGTAGTATTTCAACTATCTGGTGTCCTCGACACAACCCTCGTTGCTTAATGTACTAGATGGCGTTGTGTGTAATGTCCAGTGAAAGGGAAATGCCCATTCTTGGCCACGTTTTGCCCACCAATGTGTGTACAAAAATATACCCATTTCGTTACTAAAATATTGCTATTACTTATTTGCAATGAAACCTCCGGAATTAAAAGCCGAATTAATTAAGAAAGTCAATCGTTTATTGCCCCATCTAACACTTCCGGTCGTTGTAAATCCTAAAGAAAACAAAAAAAAAGTCCAACCGAGTTCTACGTACAAAGTAGTGTTTGTTTCTTCATCTGTGATGTCAACCCTAACATCTATATTTGGTTTCTTTCATGGGCGTCATCAGGCCAGAACCTCTTCATCAAATGGGCATTTCCCTTTATTATATTTCTCTATTACTCGTCATATTAGCAGTCATCTCCTAGTTCTCAAGTATGTATGTATATCGTAAGTTTGCAAGACCCTATACCGAAACTTTGGCTAGCAGAGACTACCAAGTTAAATCCGTCTATAAAACACTACTATACATGAAGTTTCAATAAATAAATACATATTCAATTATCCTAAAGATACAAGATGTAATAACATAAGGTTTTAAAACGAACAAATCGTCGTATGGTGCCTACACCAAACTTATATATATATATACAGCAATAATAAAACTACACCCAAATTTTTTCACATCACGCCGGAAGCTATAGATCAATAAAATTAGCCACCAATAATCGTGATGAGAATATTTATCACCATTCGACATGACATAATAACATAATAGGCATCGTAAACGTGGATTGGCAACACCCTAACAGCGAACTGAATGCTTTTCTTTATTTTATTAGGAGATTTCAGTAATGACGATTTCGCGGCTAAATAATAACAGCCTAGGCTAAGCCGCGCTTTCCAAGGTTGGTCGGTGGATGGGTGACCATCCATCGTGCCTCGGAAAGCACGTTAAGCCGTTGATCCCGGCTGTTATTAATAGATTTTTGACTGTCGTTACAGGTAGTCTGTGGCCTGAAAGTCTAACAACCAGTCTTACCAAGGGGTATCGATTTACCTAGTACTAACTGGGTTGTGGAAGTCATGTAAAATACTGGTATTCAGCCGGATCCGGTTGTGCTGAAAGCCGACCCCAACATAGTTGGAAAAAGGCTAAGCTGATGTATTAACAGTTTTTCACAGAAACTACTACTACCATGGAACTTTATTTCTCATCTAATAATAATATGTTTCGAATTTTTCGATCAATTTTGTAAGTTTTAATAAATTAATAAAGGTAGGATATCAGAATCAATTCAGATAATTTGTTCTCACATACAACAAGAGAGAGAAAGATTGACAGGAATGAGAGTGACAGTTCTTCTCCATAGAGATCTACGCTAGGGAATGGGCAACTACAGTACTTTCTCAAGTTATTATGCCTTGTGACTGGGACTGTAGCTTTGATTTTCTTTTTTGTATTTTTGACATTCAAAAGTGCCGTAATGGTCTAATTGAAATAAATGCTTGGAGTTTGAGTTTTTGAGACTTTGGAGGTTCTTGCCTGTTCTTCTCCATAGAGATTTACGTTTTGAACAGGACATTACAGGACTTAACATTTAATTCAACAAATAAAAACCGATGACAGAAATAACGCACAGACAATAATACTAAAATACAAGCCCAAAATAAAAGCCCAAGATGAACACCGAACGTAGATGTTACACTATTTACCTATCGAAGAAAACCCAAGCTATATTTGAATCAAAAACAACAACTGTAGAAAACAAACAAGAATAGCAATAACGAAGCTTGAATAGAAATAATAGATGATCCATAAAAATAAATAAATATTTTCAAACTTCAAAAATTCTTTTTGTTAGTACTCATACTCCCACATAAATTCCCGGTAACAATGCTTACGAAACATGCTCAATTGGAAAGCAATACTTCGAATCATCGCCACTCGAATATTTTGACATGTCAATAGTCTTGGGAAGATACCAAACCTCTTGAATACAGGCCTTTGTAAAATAGGGCCAACTACCTGCCTTGAAGTTCAATAGATGAATCCTATTCCAATGTTAGCGTGTTTGTTATCTACATTGAAAGTTTAGTTTGTGCTACGGTAGATGTATTTTCTTACAATGCAGCAATGGTCGATGAAGTAAGGCCAGTGTTGCCGTGGTCCATTAACTTTTTTTTTACATTTATTAAGAGGTACAGGGTGAATTTTTAAAAACCAATTATGTTGTAAAGGTGTTTCGGAGTGTTAAGTAATGTGGTCTGGTTTTTTTGTTTGGGGTTCTTTTTTGTGTTTCTTGTTCGGTGGTTCAAGGTGGCAAAAACGCAATGTTCTTTTGATTCACATTGAATGAAACCCTATTCTTAGTAGCAAAAAGGTACAAAATCCTGTTGTACCTGTTGTACAAAAAAAAGTTAACATTAAACTCCTAATACGGTATCGACATAAATATTATTTTACGAGGTTATAACAATTTTAAAGACTTTGATACCTTTAAAAATCTGTTAAGTTGAAACATAAAGTACTTTGTAACGAGCTACTAATCCATCAACTTACGCATTAAAATTTATAAGATCGTCGTATTAAATAAATATTTTACGACATTTTATTTTTCCTCCTGTATTAAATGAGTATCAAAAAACCTTTAAACTTTATTATCTTCATACTTTAACGCCCACTGCAGCTTATAGAAGGTAACTTTCCGCTTCCCACTTGGCAACTTTCTGAATATTGAGCTAATCCAGCCAAATAAAATCATAAAATGTATTTCTCGAAAGGTCGGGCAGAGGTGTATCATAAGTTCACCCACATATTGCCAATTACAATTAATTCCAATTTATCAACTGGGCGTTAAGTCTGACTGTGGGTTGGACTGAGAAATAATATAATAATAATAGCCTTTATTCAGATCAACTTACCCTATTAATAATATTCAAAAGCAAACTTATAACTTATTCAAACTTATTCTAATATTTGCTGCTTTTTTAGGGTTCCGTACCCAAAGGGTAAAAACGGAACCCTATTACTAAGACTTCGCTGTCTGTTCGTCTGTCCGTCTGTCTGTCACCAGGCTGTATCTCATGAACCGTGACAGCTAGACAGTTGAAATTTTCACAGATGATGTATTTCTGTTGCCGCTATAACAACAAATACTAAAAACAGAATTAAATCAATATTTAAGGGAGGCTTCCATTGTGAGGATCGTCCGGAGGACACGGTGGAACACACGGTGGAGGTGTGCCCCGCGTGGGCGGAGCACCGCCGTGTCCTCGAAGCGGCGATCGGCGGCGGCGACCTCTCGCGTCCGGCCCTGGTGCAAGCCATGGTCCGGAGCGAGACGGAATGGGACGCCGTCACCTCCTTCTGCGAAGCAGTAATGCTAGAGAAGGAGGTGGCGGAACGTGAGAGGGAGAGAACCTCTCAACGTCCCGGCCGCCGCGGGAGACGCCCCGGGCGTCGGGGGCCACCACCACGTGGCCCCCGGCCACCGTAGGCGCGGGCCTGTGGACGGTGGGCTATGGGCTAGCTCGCCGTCCATCCGTCTCATGACGACAGGCCGTGTCGACGGCGCGTTCGTGTTCCACGCGCGCCTCAAAGAGAGTCAGCAAAAGGGAAGGGGTCCGTAAGGACCGATGCCTGCCGGGGTTGCGGGACTGTTCGAAAGAGATACCGTGGCCCCGGAACACAAAGGGCGATGAAGGAACATGGATGGGTTTTAGTCAGTAAAAGTCTGATGATTTCACATCCGAAAAAAAAAAAAAAAAAAAAAAGGGGGGCTCCCATACAACAAACGTGATTTTTTTGCAGTTTTGTCTAATGTTTTTAAATAATGGTACGGAACCCTTCGTGCGCGAGTCCGACTCGCACTTGGCCGGTTTTTTTTTATCTGTTGCAATCTGTTTGCCTATCGGCAAAGGCCTCCTCCAACCTTTTCCATTCTGATCTTTCACGTCACTCCTTTCACTTCTCTTAACTCTTTGTATGCTTTTTTGACTGAGAAAATACTAGACGTAAAAACACACTAACACTGCCTGACCTGTGAATCAGTAGTGCTTGCGATCACTAGATCAACCATGCAGTGCTAAAAAGTAGGAGTCTAACTGTACTAGTGTTAAGTACTAGTATAATGGTTTTTTTTTGTAAGGTTGTTATTCTTTTGGCAAGTAAAGGTTTTAACTTGAAAATCACTTTTCTGGAAAAGTAGAGCTGGCTGGCAAAACAAGTGAATGTGTACTTGTACCAAAAACTGGCAATTGTAAGCTAAATATCATATCGCATGCGTATTATAATACAAGGGACAGGGGTCCTGCATTATGATACGCGTTAGATATGATATTTATTGACAATGAGGGATTTTCTTTTTAGCTGTTCCTTAGTCGCTGGATAGATGGCGCTAGGAGTAAGTATGATAATCAGTGATAGGAATAGGTAGTGCTTATTAGCCTAAACTTCGAAGAACAGAAACAAGAATCGGAGACTTCCTTAGACTATATTTTTTTCCGGGACATCACGTAAGTACATAAAAAATTAATGTTATTTGGAATAAGTAATTGGTCTATGTTTACCTAAAGTTTGCGACTAGACATAACATAACACAGTCGTTACAACCATCAAAATTTCTGAAAGTTTTCTTTAGAATTTACAAAAAAAACTCGCCGTGGTCGCATAATAAAATATAGTCTAAGGAAGTCTCCGATTCTTTTCTCTGTTCTTCTTCGAAGTTTAGGCTAATAAGCACTACCTATTCCTATCACTGATGATAATGCAAGGAACGGAACCTAAAAAAACTGATTTTAACAAAGCGCGAGAAATGTAGGTTATATTCGGAAGGTTAAGCAAATGAAAGTGTCAGTCAACGAGAGTATGTGACGTGACACAATGTTTTTTTTGTCAAGCGTTTTGGCTTTGGCACCAACTATCATAGTAAGTTCAACGCCATCTATAGAGTTCTTGGAAACTAAGTTTTTTTTTAAAACCTCAAAAGGAAAACCTCTCATTAGTTCGAACAGCGATTAGAGCGAACTTGTACCAAAAACCCACAATTTACCTTCAAAGGTTTTATTTATTTATTTATTTAATTTTAAAGAAAGCTTACAGACTAATAACAATTTTAAATATCATGCATAATTAGTGACATTTGCTAATTACAAGCTTCCACATGTATTATTACAAGCTTCCACATGTATTATTACAAGCTTCCACATGTATTATTACAAACTTCCACATGTATTCATGTTTTGCCTAGTTAAAGTGATTTGACTATAATTATTACAATCTTATATCATTTAGCTAGCATGCAACATTTTTGACGACCCGATTGGCGCAGCGGTAGTGAGGCTGCCTTACGTTCTTAGGGTCCCGGGTTCGAATCCCAGTAGGAGCAACTGTTTGTGTCATGAGCATGGAAATTTGTTTCCTAGTCATGGATGTATCTAATAAGTATATATTTACCAACAAAAAGTATCTATGTAGTATATCAACTATCTGGTGTCTACGACACAAGCCTCGTTGCTTAGTGTGGCACTAGATGGCGCTGTGTGTAATGTTCATGGATATTTATTTTATTTATTTATTTATAACACCTAGCCATTGAAGGGACAGTAACGTCATTTCAATATAGAACCACAGACGAGTAAAACTTCAGAAGTTATCGATGAAATGTTCAGAGTTCATAAGTTTATTGAGATGTTACAATTTTAGATACCTGATAAAAACTCCTACCTTCATTCGGAATAAATCATACTCTTGTATTGATAATATAATTACAAATGTTGATGATGATTGTATAGAGCGTTTATTGGTCGATCACAATGGCTTAGCAGATGGTCATGGTGGACTCTTTTGCGATATGGTTCTTGATAAAATCAATGAGAAAAGAAATAGTTCAGAACATACCATAACAATTCATAAAAGAATATTTAACACAAAAAATAATGATGCATTTAAAAAGAGTATTTCAAATATAAATTTGAGTAATATGGGAATAAATAACTTTCTAGACCATTTTGGCAAAATTTTTCGTACCTGCTACCCAAAGAAAGCTGTTAAAATAAACCCTTTGAAAAATAAAAAAATAAGGTGGGTCTGGGTAACCAAGGGAGTCAAAGTATATATATTACAATGAAATAGTAGATTGTATGACAAGGGAGCAAAATGGTATTTTTACGGCGAGGGCGCTATTTTGAATCCAGAGCGAAGCGAAGGATTCTAGAATAGAATCCCGAGCATAGCGAGGGATTCTAAAATAGAATCCTGAGCGTAGCGAGGGATTCAAAGTATATCGCCTGAGGGAAAAATATGTTTGCTCTCGAGTCATATACTCTACTTTTCATCTCGTTCTATGAGAAAATAAATAAGAGACACTTTTAAGTAATTAATGAACAAGTTTAATTAAAATGAATGTAAAAAAGGTCAATTACAAATTTATATTTATATCTAATACACTGGCGAAATTTTGAAAATGTATTGTCACTGTGTGTGTGTTTTATTTGGGATCGATATAGTTGTGGATTTATTAATACAGGATGACATTTTTATCACTTTTCAAATAAAAAAATGGGTATAATAGGTGAACGGAGTAGAAGCAAATGGCATACTTATTTTTTTTAATTCGATATTTTACATTTTTTGTTTTTTTTAATGTCTCTTTCTTTGTTCGTAAATGAAAAGTTTACTTGAAATTTGTAGCGTTTTTTGATGATGGATCAATTCTTTTCTAAGCTGTGGAAAAAAGAAAAACAAAACTAGGTATGCCATAAGCCTGTTCACCTAATTTTTTTTGGAAAGTGATAAGAAAGTCATCCGGTATTTTGAGTGTTTGTAATCTCAGTATTTGGCTGGTGCTCAGGAAAAGGCACTGATTCCTTTGATGTAGAAGGGCGTAGCGACGTAAGGTATGGGCAAACTATCTGCAGCTCTTAATTTAATATTTTGTACAATGCGGGTGCTGACCCCCGCACCGTACAGCCAACACTTACTACAGCCAGTCATACAATTTGCTTTCGATTTCAATGAACGATTCATGTTCCAAATTCAAATCTCATTACTGCCCGCTAAAAAGTCTAGTGGAGAAAAGACCTACTTTGCTCCCGCTCAAAGGGGAACAAAACGACACTTTTCGAATAGAAGGGATGAAAAGAGTTTTATGTTGTGGCACCCCAAATAATGATAGTATCTCGAATTACAAAAATAACTATATTCGAATTTACAGAAGGGTTTTAAAGCAAGCTAAAAAGTTAGCCATATCAGTTCATCTTAGTAAAGCTAAAAATATACCCAAAGAGACATGGAAACTCGTAAATGAACATACAAAGAAAACAAAAAACAAGCTTAGTAAAAAATTAGTCCTAAATATAGACAACAAGGTTATTTATGATTCCCAGGATATTGCTAATAAATTCGTTGACAGTTTTGTTTACAAACCATCATTGACACTTAACAAAGATAAAGCAATGTCCTTTCTGAAAGAAACAACAGCGAGAGTTGAGAGTAACCTGTCTTTTAAGCCGACTACACCAATTGAGATAAAAAAGATTGTGTGTCACATGGCTAACAAAAAATCTTGCGGATATGATGATTTACCAATAACAATTATTAAAGAGAACATCGAATTCTTAGCACATCCGCTATCAGATTTTTTTAATAAATGTATGCAAGAGTCGATTTTTCCCGATCAACTCAAACTGGCTAAGGTAATTCCGATATTTAAAAAGGGAACAAAGACTGACCCAAAAAATTACCGACCAATATCCTTGCTACCAACTTTGTCGAAACTTTTTGAAAAGATAATTAAATTTAGACTGATGGTACATTTGAATCTAAATAAAATAATAAATTCAAGACAATTTGGATATCAAAAAGGCATTGGCACTTCAGATGCCATAGACACTCTCATTGATGACGTAGTTAGTAAATTAAACGACAAAATTAAAGTGGCTGGACTATTTATTGACCTGAGTTCTGCATTTGACACGATAGATCATCAATTACTGCTTGCTAAACTGGAACATTATGGTATAAGAGGTGATGCTTTAAAACTTATGGCATCTTATTTACAAAACAGACGAATGTATGTCGAAATAAAAAACATTGATGAAAACAATCATGAAATAGCATATAAATCAAGGATGACATACATAAGACGTGGGGTACCTCAAGGCTCAATTTTAGGTCCAATATTGTATCTTATCTTCACAAACGATTTATTAAATTTCATGAACACTGCTCAGTCCGACGCTTCGCTTCGCTTCGTGTGTGGTTTTTGCTGATGATACAAATGTAATAATTGGAGCGCATGATTTAAATGAATTGTCCGAAAAAGTAAATAAAAGTCTAAATGATCTTTCTGAATGGTTTACAGCTAACAATTTACTAATTAATACAAATAAAACCAGTATAATGTTATTTAAGACTACATCTCGTAACACCGACACTATAGATGTGACATTGGAAGGAGACAAGATAGGATTGGTAAATGAGGTAAAATTCTTAGGTATAAACATTGATTCAAATCTAAACTGGAAACAGGAGCTTGCTGCTATTGATTCCTCTATATCTTCTGCATGTTATGCACTTAGGAGCCTCAGAGATGAAATAGATTTGAAGCAACTTAAAGCCTGTTATCATGCTTTGGTTGAATCTAGGTTAAGGTACAGCATCATGTTTTGGGGTAATAGCTATAACTACAACTGCCAAAGAGCATTCATCCTACAGAAGCGTGCCATTAGAACCATTGTTAAAATTTCACAGCGTGATTCATGCAAAAAATACTTTAAGAAATTAGGCATCCTCACAGTTCCAAGTTTGTATATACTAGTTTTGTTAAGCAAGTTCGCAAAATATATTCATCAATAGGAATCACAAAAGGAAAAAGAGATGAGAGAGAGCACACGAAGGAAAGTTATTAAAAATAAAATGGTGCCTAAATTTAACATAGCTAAGCATTGTTCACGTTACCAAGCAGTGGAGTTATATAATAAATTACCTACTGATTTGAAAACTTTGGTCTATAACACAAACTTATTTAAGGCAAAACTGAAAGCCTTCCTGTTAGAAAAATGTTTATATTCTGTATCCGATTTGATGTTGAATGATTTCAGATAATTTGTGTATGAATTACTTAATATGATATTGACATTTAATTTATTTGACATTTGATACAGTAGGAATTTATTTTAATTGACATTTGATTTAATTGACATTTTAACTTGATTGACATTTAATTGGAATTTAATTGACATTTAATTTTATTGACTTTTAAATTACATTTGATTGAAATTTAATTGACTTATAAATAATTACAACTGACATTTAATTTACATTTATTCTATTTTAATTTACGCAACATGGAATAGACATGGTTGTTCTTGAGCGTATTTGGGTAATCTTATACATTGTAATTTAATTGACATTTAATACAATCTATTTGGCATTTAATATTCATTTAATTAAATTTAGTTGACATTTAATTAACATCTAACAAGCATTTAATTTACACTTAATTTTTATCAATTTACTTAACATAGAATGGACATGGTTGTGTTTTGAGCTTTTTATGGTTGGACATATAAACAGAAATGTAATTAACATTTTTACGTTAATTGGAATAGACTGTTGTCTTTGTGCTTCTTATGGTTTGATTTTTTTTGCTTTTTTATAGTTTCTGATTGCTGACATAGTAATATTTTTTTGTTTGCTTTGTATTTGATTTTGTTATGATTGAAATGTAATTATTTTGTAAAATTCGAACACAATGTAAATTGTTTGATGAATTAATAAATGAATGAAAATGAAATAAAAGTCTAAGTGAAAAAGCTTCTCCAGTTTAGTCTGCATTGCATTTTTGTTATTCCCCCTACGACCAGCTAAACGCCATTTATTTCGATCCACTAAAATTCCAGTAAAGAATAAAACACTCGATCAGCGCGACATTTCAAGACAATGGCAACACGACTCACTATACAACCAAGTTCTGCGATAAAAGAACAAAATTCCACATCCACAAACCATTTGAATTACGACCTTGTTACTGCGAGATAAGGTGCACAGTAACCGTAAACTGAAAGTGGCGAGGATTATACCCCTGGCACGCGATCTCCTGATTGGTGGAACAAAAATAACATTATTAGACATGGAACCACGCTCGAAATTACGATCACGATGTGTTCAATCATATTACTATTAGTATAATAAATTTTAGGGTGTGCGTGAGCGGTTTTAGGTCATTCGGGAGGCTTTGACGTGTGATTGGTTCCTTAGACTCGCTTCTTTAAAATATCCTGATTAGTAAGACCACGTAAAATTAAGAAGAAAAGGAGACTTGTAGGTCCAGTCGCAAGCGCGACAGCTGAGCATGAGGTTCGATTCCCGGGTCGGGTAGTGTTATTGGGTTTTTCCATCAGGAATTTAACAGTAGTGGCCACGGAGTCTGGATTTTTGCCCGGTTGATGGCAGTACAGGATGACTTTTTTTTATCACCTTCCATAAAAAATGGGTATTATGGTGAACAGAGTAGAAGCAAATGGCATACTTAGCTCTATTTTTTTGTTATTGCAAAAAAAATAAATAAAAAAAAAACGATATTCAAATCATACACGTATTGCGTATGATTTGAAATACGACGTTATTTTTTTTCAATATTTCTCTTTCTTTGTTGTAATATGAAAAGATTACTTTAAATTTGCAGCGTTTTTTGATGATGGATCAATTTTTTTCTAAAGCTGTGGAAAAAAAGAAAAAAAAAACTAGGTATGCCATAAACTTCTACTCTGTTCACCTTAATATACCGAATATACCCATTTTTGTTTGGAAAGTGATAAAAAAGTCATCCGGTATAACTTGCGAAATGCGGGTTTACTATTAGGTAAACGGTAAACCTATGCACCGGGGATTACAGGCATAAGGTAATGCTATGAAGAAGACAACTTTTTGGGCCGACTCAAAACAAATTGAGATACAAGCAGGAGAATGATAATGATGATGGGATGAATTTACGTGAGTGACATAATTTACGTGAGTGACATAATTTACGTGAGTGACATAATTTAGAAGAAGTCATAAATTATTTTTTAGGAGCAGCGGTGGCCCAGTGGTGGTGGCCCTGACTTACGAACAGTAAGTCGCGGGTTCAAACCCACGCAGGTGCATTACTTTGTATAATTTATTTCATCACCACTGCTCTCAAAATGGTGAAGAAAAACATCGTGAGGAAACCGGCATGTTCTAGAACCAATAACTTCGAAGACATGTGACATCTACCAATCCGCACTGGGCCCGCGTGGTGGATTATAGCCCATCCCCTCCCATAGAGAGGAGGCCTGTGCCCAGCAGTGGGAACATTAATAGGCTGATGATGATGACGATGACATAATTTATATCACACTGAGGGATACTGAATAGCTATTCAAAATGACTCCGTCGCTGTTTTTTAAATAAATTATTAAAAATACAATTTAATTAAGAATTACCAGTAAATTAAGCACGAAGTACGAGTATGTATATTTAAAGACATGTTTTATGTTAACTGCCTTGTGATTACGGGGAATTTCAGTGCAGATATTACTGATAAAAACTCCCTGTAATCAATAGGCAATATTCCTCAACAGTTGATTACCCCATTTCCGTTACAAATGATAGTAGTAACACACTGCACCAGTTCAATAACTGTCGGATCGACCCACTTCCACGCAACCATACACTTATATGGCAGTTAAAAGTACATTATTATGGAAAAGAACTTGTCAGTTTCAATATGGCCATAAAATATGACATATTTTTGCCTCAGAACTCAAGCATAATATGTCCTATTTATTATATAGTTTAGGTCATTATGACATACAAAACGAAATAAATACTGAGCTCTTAGCGACAAAATATATCTCCTTTTTTAAATAAATAACAGGTTGTATAGTTGTAAGTCTTTACAATACACAGAAATACAGGCCACTTATAATGCAGAACATACTTTTAAAGGATTCCAGGAAATTCAAAAAAAGAATGAAATGACAGCTGTTAGTCGATGAACCAGCTAGTACGAATAAACCATTTACGAACACAAAAGTCCGTTTCGATGTCGCAGATCACGAAATCGCTGAGCCCCGCAGCTTTTAGACGCGGCAGTACTAAATGTATGAATTTTATCACGGAAAACAATAAAGATTCATAGAGTGCCATTAACTTAATATTATTTATTATCTAATGTTAGTCCTACCCATTACCCCCCGCACAAAATGTTTTAAAATTGGAGAGCTAAAACTCTCCGCTGATCAAGATGCTGTTGCGACTATTTCTCACTCTCCTGATTAGTGAAGCAGTTGTCTTGCGAACAACCGCGTGAATCCCGTCGGTACGAGCTTGCACAAACATCTCAGACGCACTGCAGTATCGTGGCAGTCTCAATAACATCCTGAAAGCATTATTAACTAAAGGTTTTTAATCTAAAGGTTGCAGGCGCGTCTCTCAATACCTTAGTCTTCCAAAAAAATGGCGCTGAAAGTGCGTTAAGCGCACATTTTCTGTCATGAACCGCCTTCAAGTCAGTTCCAGAGGGAGACACACGTTTGATTAATGTGGAAAGTGTTGACAGTGCCGCCTCTAGTAGCGGCCACTGGGTCGTACTCTGTGTATATGATAATGATCCCTGACTCAATAAGGTCAGTTACAATTAGTCACAAAGAGATAATTTCGTTAATGCCCAGTATATATCCACTAAAAAGCTCACATTTCCCACGAAGGCCATTACGACGGATAGTGCTAGACAATATAGGCACAGACACAAACCTGAATTGTTGAACCAAATTTGTTGGCTCTGACTGGTGATTTCTGTGTAAAGTGTCAGGCCTTATTACTGTGTTAATAAGCTGCTGTGGTCAGCACTCAATGGTTTGAGTAATAAAATGAACCTATCGATACGTATTTGTTAATAAGATAAAAAAAAAAACAGGACGCTGGTAAAATATTGATAACTACAATCTTTTTTTTATATTGTAAATTGATATGATATAATGGAACTGGTATTTATTTTTATGAGCTTTAATTTACAATAACTTGTAATTTTTATATGTAGGTACTTAAATTTCAAATTCTAATATTTTTATTTGTAGAACATAGGTAAACAAAAGTACAGATGTAGATATTAATAAAATGAGCACTATGTCCGGCGTACAGATATTCTAATTAAGTATAATTTCTTATGATTGGTTGGTAAATAAATAATAAAAACAGTAAAAAATAATACAAAACAGTAAAAATGTATAATGAAATTCCAAAAAAAAAAATTCAATTAAATAATTTGCATAGGTCATGTAATATTGCAACAGATTTTTTTGTAAGTAGGTCTTTATAACACACTTCTAAAGGTCTGGAGGATCTAGCATATTCGCGAAAGTTAAACTAAATAATAATATTGTGTTTATAAAAAAACAATCTAGCTTTACGCATCAAATTAAATAAATAAATGTATACTACAGCCAAGAGTAATAATCATAATTTAAGACATTCAAACACATTAATTAGTCAACTATACTTTACTACATAGGTCTGTCGAGTCACAACTCACCAAGACCAAATACTCCGCAAGTCCTTGCCATCGAAGTACATTTTTGAACTTCGTTCACGAAGTAACATCATAAATTTTGATCCATATAATACGATTATGACTCTAATGACGTGATAGTCATAGAAAACAACACAGATTTCTGAAATATGTTGAACAAATAAATAATCGAGGTGCTACAAAAACATATTTCTCCCAGAATAAAGAAACAAGGAAACTAAACTGCAGCTCTATGTCCGCACAAAAAACTGTTGTTCCTTTCCTATTGTAAAAAAAACTGAACGTTTTATAGTTGCCATGGTTACGATATATGCTGTTTCCACTAACATCGGAAGAGAGGAGCTCGTGGCTAAATAATAACAGCCGCTCGGGTCGATCGTTAGGTTAAGCCGTGCTTGCCTAGGTTGGTCTGTGGATGGGTGACCGCCCATTACATACCGAGTTTCCTCCGTGCCACGGAAAGCACGTTAAGCCGTTGGTCCTGGCTGTCATTTGTAGATCTTTAACAGTCGTTAGGTAGTCAGTGGCCCAAAAAGTCTGACAACCAGTCTTGCCAAGGGGTATCGTATTACCCGGTACTAACTGGGTTGTGGAGGTCAGTTAGGCAGCCGCTCCATGTAAAATACTGGTATTCAGCTGCATCCGGTAAAACTGGAAGCCGACCCCAACATAGTTGGGAAAACGCTAGGCAGGTGATGATTTCACTAACATCGGGTCTCGGACTCTCGGCTCCTTGGTCTTGTAGTCGCAAGCAAGACTGGCTTAGCATGATGTGGGGAAAAATTCGATTCCCGGTTGGTTTCGGTTATTGTGTTTTTTCCTCAGGATTTTTACTCTGTGTTCTCGGCAGTATTTGCAAGTACCGTAATAGTTTGTTAAATTCTTCTTCGTCCATTGTTCATTTGGCCTAATGCCAGTATTTGCGAAGTTTTCTGCGCTTTGCTTGCTCTTGTGCGACAATGATAAGGTAGTTCGCTAATTTAAGTTTAATAACTTAAAATCTATAGGATTTATGAAAGACTTCATAAATCCTATAGATGTCAAACGAATACTTAACGTAGTATAGGTACAGTCGTGGTATTTTCCGCCTGATCAGTTAATTTGTTTTCGCATAAATCATGCGGAAGCGCCGAGCCACGCCCCCTTAAAGTTTAGGCCTATTAGGAAAGCGTCAATTTTGTGCGCAAAATAACAATAACTCTCGTTTTGCGTGCGTCGTCAATGCGCTTGGCCGATCGGTATTGTCTTTCATTCATTATTTATATACAAAGTCAACGGGGTGGGGCTAGAGAGCGTTTCTATGTTGAGAGTGCAAGCAAAAATTAGCTTAGTGGTGATCAGACAGGAGTCCACTATATAGTACCTCAAGTTTCAGGTTGTCTGGGAATTGTAAAGCTATCAGCAATAAAACTGTTATTGTACTCATAGATTTACCAATATTATAAACAACAATTTTAGTATACCACATTAATTTATCTTTCTACGGTTTAAGACTTTCTAAAGGTATAACTCTTGACTAGTTATAGTAGCTAAGGTATACAGGGCTTAAGTAACACCAACACAAAAGCGATTACCACGTGTTCAGTAACATCATCATTTTTATCAGTACTTGAAAAAAAAACAATTTCTTCACACATTTTTAGGGTAAACAGCAGACTTCCGACCCTGTATTATAGTGTTACCATACCGAAAAACAAACTGGACAATGACAAAACAATCTTCAAACAAAACAGTCCAGTCAACAAATCCACGAAAATGATCTATCGCTTCTTTTTACTGAGCAAGCGGAACCAGAAACTGCAATACACGAGTATTTGGCAAGTTGCCTGACTACAGCCTACGAGCCCTACGACAAAGATTCTTATCGTACAAGATAAGATCAGCGTGAAAACATCAATAATGAAACTGTGTTGCTATAAACTGTATCAAGATGAAGAAAAGCTAGTGGATTTATTGGCGAATAGTTTTGGGCTTATTACTTTGTCTAGTGATGGTAAGAATGATAGGAACACTGAACACAAAACCAGAGTGGGGTTTCACTTTTAAGAATTCTAGTATCTACTAAATTAACTCAATTAACCTGCCATAAAACACATAATTATTCTATAAAGCCCTGCCTTCTATCTATCTGCCTATCCTGCTTTTCTGTCTATCTGCAAGGCATATTGAGCCGCAATCCACCGCGGGCCCTGGCGGGCTGGTGGATGTCACATTTGTCCGAATTTTTTGGTTCTAGGATATGCCTGTTTCTTAAGGATATTTCCCTTTACCTGTAAAAGGAGTGGTGAAAACTCAAACCTTGCATTTTTGAATTCAGGTCACCCTCAGGACAGGAAATCGGAAATCATCAGTTCTGTCTTTCACACCGTTTTTAAAAAAATGACACAACAACCCATTTCTTTGGCTCCCAATCTTCAAACCACCTTCAATAACAATCGAAGGCTTTACAATGATGACTTAAAAGGTTCCTTATCTTAGATCTGTGGTTGCTTTGTGATTTATGAAGGCGAAAGCCTCGATAGGGCACGCTCAGCTCACCTCCCGCCATTTGCTTAAGGTCAGATAATATTGCTATTAAAAGTTAATGCGCACACTTATTAGTGTTAGGTTGACAGGAAATTATAGCTGTCTAATAAAAAATACGGATTGGCTTTTAACTTTGACCTTGGGGAAAAATAAGCGTGGCTAAATAGTGCTGTGAACTTTTCTTTGCGCTTGTTTAAGTGGTTGATCGTAATAGGTAGGGCTGGGGATCGCCAGGTTGTTTGTTCATTTGTTTCAACTTGAAATTTACACTGGTGACGAATCAGGAATTCAATTCCGTGTGTAAAAAGTTTTTGGTGAGCAATCGGAACAGTGACGAGTCGGGCATCTGTCTAAATCCACGTCTTTGAAAGATACGAATAAACTTAAAACTACTGGGCCGATTTCAAAAATTCTGTCACCATTAGAATGCTCCCCTGAATCCCTAAGTAACATAGGCAACCGTGCGAAGCCCGAACGGGCCGCTAGTTAGCATATAAAAAAAAATTTTTTTTGGTAAGCAATTACAGCCGACAATCCACCACACCCATATTCCACCCCACAACGATTCAACGATTTTTTGAAGATTTTTAAGTAACTTCTTTTTGAATGAGTGAATGACTTTCTATTTACGTTCAAAAATTATCTATGTAGTATATCAACTATCTGGTGTCCACGACACAAGCCTCGTTGCTTAGTGTGGCACTAGATGGCGCTGTGTGTAATGTCCAGCAATATTTATTTATTTATTTATTATTATTTATTTATTTATTTAGCTAGAAAATATTTGCGCCAAACTAGTACTATGGAATCAGTCCGGCGAGGCGTGGAATAGGATCAATAACGCGATCCTACCTGAACGATATCACGAATTGAACCACTACTGCCAGATTGATCGTCGCAATTCCCCCTTGTAATAAAATTACATGCATGGAAAAAGATAGTAGTATCGTTGGACTTATTTTGCGTTGCAGTACATATTAATTCCATGCGCTTAGGGGAACTGATTGATGGGAAAAATATATTGGGTCCAGATATCACCATTACTTCTACTAGTAAAGTAAAGTAGTAATACTTTCAACATTATTTTTAATCAGACAGTTTCAGATCTGTTCTTAGCTTTATAAACAATATTTGACCAAAGACATTTAAGTCTATTTTTAACCGACTTCCAAAAAGGAGGAGGTTCTCAATTCGATCGGTATTTTTTTTGACAGAATAAAAACAAAGAGACATTTACATTTTGGCGGGAATCACAAATCATTTTTTCTTGAACATTTATTAAAACTACATTACTAACCTTGGTAAAATAATCAAGAAGACTGTGTACTAGTGTTAAAAAATAGATAGAAACTGTTTATTTCCAAAGAAGTAATCTGAATAACATTATTATTGATTATTGTTCGCTTTGTGTCAATATTTCGTAGCTATGATACTGACAGCTCTTACACGTCCGTTCCTCCGTTCTCTAATCTCAGTTCTTTTTCTCCCCCAGGTCACCAAACAATGTAACCCACCTCCTCCACCAATGGTCCCTCGTCTGCCGCGACCATGGCAGTGCAGGCTCGGCCGACGGCGCGCCACTTCCACAACCAGCCGGAGCTGCAGAGGAGCAGGGCGGGGCTCATGCTGCGGTGGATACTACTCGTCTGGGTCGCTAGCTGCGGCCCGCTCGGGAATACTGTGAAGCAAGATGGTGAGTTTGATCTTGGACTCTTTTGTACTTTGAATAAGGTTGACAATTGACGTCGTAATGTGGTGACTGGATGGTGGAGAAAAAATACTTAGGAACTAATAATAATCTGCTGGCGAATTAACTAAAGTAGACATGGTACGACCTCGAAAACGTTGTAACTAAATTTTTTTCTTTGGAATACTTTTAGTAGCGTTGCAATTTATTTGCAACAAAATTAAAAACCAAAGGTTGGGGAAGACCAAAGAAACAATGGATAGACCAAGTGAAAGATGACGACGATTAGAAGTTTGGATGAAGAAGTTATCCTGCATCAACTGCCTAGCCATTTTCCAACTATGTTAGGGTCGGCTTCCAGTCTAACCGGATGCAGCTGAATACCAGTATTTTACATGGAGCGATTGCCTATCTGACCTCCACAACCCAGTTAGTACTGGGTAATACGATACCCTTTGGTAAGACTGGTTGTCAGACTTTTGGGGCCACTGACTACCAGTAACGATTGTCAAAGATCTACAAATGACAGCCGGGACCAGTTGGTCAGTTGGCAGTTGCCTAACGTGCTTTCCGAGGCACGGAGGAAACTCGGTATGCATGTATTGGGTGATCACCCATCCACAGACCAACCTAGGCAAGCATGGCTTAACCTAAAGATCGACCCGAGCGGCTGTTATTATTTAGCCACGAGCTACTCGAAGAAGTTATCCTGCGCCAACATGAAATAAATTGATATAAGGGAAGGAGAACGTTAATGACACAAATATCAACTCGTTTAAAAACGTGTATCTATACACATCAAAAGTATCTAGGGATCAACATATATTTTTGCAATAACTTTTCTCCTGATTGATATCATTAAAATTTTCTTTAAGGATTCATCAAATAAAGTGTTTTCGTTTGTCACAGTAACGATAAACCAAGTCACCTTTACATTAATAAAGAAATTTGCCATTTTCCTAATAAAGGGATTTTTGACATTTGAACCACTAACATTAAAGTTCGAAAAAATGACTGAAAACACAGTTTTCTTTAAAATTTTATTGGGTAACTTAAACAATTAATAATCCGTGTTTCTACCGCGAACACTAACAACACAAGAACATCGGTTTGGCATACTCAAAATGAGTTCATCCAAATCACGCTGTGGAATGGCCGCCCATGTTCGTTGCAACAACAAAAAAAGGTCTTCTTGCGACTGGATACCCTCCATATTCGGCAGAGCTCTTCTCTGTAGCATATCCCATGCATGCTCAATCGGGTTCAAGTCTGGCGACTGAGCAGGCCAGGGCAGGACATTGATGTTAGCTGCGGCGAGAGTCTGTCTTACAACTCTTGCGGTGTGCGGTCGTGCATTATCATGCATTAACTGAAATAAGGGACCGATTTGCACTTGTAGAGGAACGATGACGTCTGATACAATCGTCTCAGCATAAATTTGAGCGTTGAGGTTGCCTCTGATCCAAATCAACTCAGTTCTTCCGCCGATCCAAATACCCGCCCATACCATGATGGTTCCACCACTATAAGGATGGACTTCCTGGCAGGATTTTAATCGCTGTTGGCGTCCAGGGGTTCTCCAGTGTCGTATACGTCTTGTATCCGGTCTCATACCAAAACGAGACTCATCAGAAAAGCACACGAAACGCCATTGTTCTTCTGCCCAATTTCTGTGTTCAAGAGCCCATTGATATCGAATCCTACGATTGTGCATTGCTATAGGTGGTACCCGTAGCGGTCTTCGGGAATGAAGGTTCACTTCATGCAAGCGGTTTCTGACTGTTTGGTCGCTAATTAAGTTCCCTGAAGAGTGATGAAGCCTCACGGCTAACATCATGGCGGTTATTGTTGGAGCTCTTCGAGTTAAGATTTGAATGTATCGGTCTTGTCTCCGTGTGGTGCAGCGATACCGTCCTCCATGGCGCTCAGCCACGGTACCAGTGCTTCGGTAACGTGTCCAAAGTCGACTGATAACACTCTGACTTGTATTCAGAGCTAAAGCTACAGTACGTTGCCGGGAACCAGCTTCTATCATTCCCACGGCTCTGAGCATTTCTTCCCTGCTTAAATGACGTCGCCGCTCCATAATAACGTTGGTTTTAATCAGTAGTAGGGAAACAGTAGCACTAATAATGTCTTCAATGCGTTGTATGTTTTTATAGGGAAAATATTGACAGCTTATTTTCATCTTTTACTCGAATTTGATTGAGAGTTCCTGATTCAAATTATGAAATGCACCAAAAAGGATCCATATAAATTTATAAAATCATAAATTTATTACAAAGCCACATCTCAATCTCAAGAAATCCGCATAAAAATGCTTGATCCCTAGACACTTTTGATGTGTGTAGTTGGTTAGTGTGATAAACCATCCACCCAATATTTTCCGTCATTTGACTCGCTGACAATCTGCAAAACAAACAATTGACACACTTTCGCTCCGTTCCAAAATAGCGAGGCACACGAAAATGCATTTAAACTGGAAATCTCGTTCACAATCCATATTTGCAGTTGCGACAATCAAAAAGCTTTTACGTCATGATGATGACAAGCGCACCATAATGGTACGATGTAAACAGTGAAGTATCTATACATAAACTTATGCATTTTCCTATGGAGGTAGACAGATACTAGCCCGCGTAGAATGATCACCGTAGAAACGAAAGAGAATCGACAAATCTTCTGTTCATCTGTCATTTTGTCGATTCAATTTCAGATGAACAAAAGATTTGTCGATTCTCTTTCGTTTCTACGGGGATCATGACGCGGGCAGAAGAACACCATCTGCTAACTACTATCATAACACAATCTTTTCGTCATGTAAAGACGTTTAAACGCCCATTGCTAAAAGCCTGAGGATACCTGATTCACGACAGTAGGAACGCTATAAACTATAACTCAATACTTATGCTGAAAAGTGGATTCTTCTTAAGAGCCTCCTGAATGGTCAGAAAGTCCCATGATCAAGCTGAATGACAAACAGTTCGGTGACGTAATTGCATCTAGAATGCATGAAACCGAGAGGGTCTTTGGAAACATTTCTTAACTTATATTTGGATCTTATGATTCCCTAGTAACTACCCAACCACACTACATAAACCGGAAGATACCTAGTTGTCGCTTCTAGTTTGGAAACCTAGGCCATCAACAATCAATACCGCACATATTATGCTGTATAACGTTCGATCAACGCATCGGAACAAAGCGCCATTATCCCAAACATTTCAATCCAACTTCAATTCATATCACACCTGTATTTATCAATCCAGGTATTGTCCCAATCCAGGTATTGTCCCAATCGTGACCGCAGTCCAACCCGCAGATCCGAAAACAAGTAACGACATTACAGATATGGCCACTTTCGGTACGGTGCGGTTCAGACCGACCATTAGTTGCGGTCTTGTTAGGCACACGTGTCGCTGCGATTAGGTGGACGTGTGGCCTGCACCTTAGGAACATGTCTCACCGCGCAGCGAATAGCTATCGATTATTTTCGACAGTCAAGAAAAGTAGGAAAGATTGTAGCTTCCTTGTCAGTAAATAGTACAGACAGGATGACCCAAGAAAAGACGAAAAGGTTTTAGAAACCTCACTTCAAGGGTTTTCCAACACACCTTCATGCAGATGTTCTGCGACTATCTATAGTTTAGGAGCTAGACTGGTTCGAAGTTCCACAGGAAAAGAGTACCGGGAAGGTTGTGGGGAATGTCTTTGCCTAGATCACCCAGTAGTGACATTCTCGACGACGAACGTAAAAATCGAAAAGAACCTTTTTCTTTTCGTTTTTTAGCTACAGTTATTATTCATGTGCGAAGATTTTTTTTTTTATAGTTCTTCTTGTTTCTCGCGTTCTAGCGTTATTAGATAACGCTTCTCGCTGATCGCCGGCGGTGGGACAGAGGCCTTAAGCGGACGTGTGACCTGCACCTTATATCAAATGTATTGGCTTATCTGTTGAATAGTAGCGAAGTGTGGGTGCTGCTGGTATTGAATTCGAATATTGGGAGATATTTTGTGACTATGTTGAACATTTTATATAAAAGGGGGTTACCCGAAAAGAACAAAAGACTTTTTATGTTATGTGTTTAGAAGTAGGTACGCATTAAAAAAGAGTTTAGGGAAGAAAATAATATAAGAGAGAGAGAGAGAGTGAATCAAAATAAATTAAAAACAAGATTATCCAGAATAGTCAAAGATTGAGGTGGCCAAGCCAATAAATCTTACAAGAGTTAACAAAACATTAAATTAGCTAGAAGAAACAACCATCCTAAACCTGTCTCTCAATCCCATAATCACCAACATAAAAAAAAAAAAAACTAAAATACCAACCCAATAAAAATTAACAAAAAATCCCAACTATGCAAAACAACTCACATCTCAAACAAAACGACTTCCCGTAATAAAATACCTAATCAAAATATTTAAAAGCACGTTCCTGGATCAGGGGTTTCGCAAGAGACATAATCGGGCAGTAAAATAGCGTTTAGCGTTTATGTGTGCCGCTATAAAAATGTTGAGAACCACTCGACATTTATTTGACAGCCCTGCAGCCATGTTTGGCTGTTAACGGCTGCTATCCGGGAATAAGGAAGCTAGCATTACTATTTGATCGAGATCGATGATGATGATTGATTTGATTGATTGATTGATTGTTTGTTTGATTTTTTTTTTGTTTTTTTTTTTTATTTTATTTGATGTTGTTGATTGATTTTTGTGATCGATGCTTTGTACCTATGTTTAGCACGTCATGTGCCTGCGGCAAATAAATATTTTTTCTTTCTTTCTTTATTTGTGAATTGAGAAATTTCTGGTTGTCTACCTCGTTGGTCTTTGTTGCCTGTAATGTCCTGAATATAGGGCAAAGGCCACTTCTCGTAGAGAGGAGACGGAATGAACTTGATTATACCACGCTAGCTCAATGCGGGTTGACGATTTCAGACCAAAATCCAGGGTTTCATCACGATATTTCCTTTTACCGTTAATCAGTGTTAACTAAGTGGAGAAAGTACATATGACTTTATAAAAGTCACTTCGGTACTTGCTGGACTTCTCATACAGAGGAGAAGGAATGAGCTTGATCACCACGCTAGCTCAATGCGGGTTGGTGATTTCAGACCAAAATCCAGGGCTTCCTCACGATATTTCCTTTTACCGTTAATCAGTGTTAACTAAGTGGACCAAGTACATATGACTTTAAAAAAGTCACTTTGGTACTTGCTGGGTTTGAAGTCGCAACTCGGGGCGTAAGAAGCTTATCAGATAGGAAACGGGCCACCAAAACATCACCATCAACTTTTTTTTTTCAGATGGGAGATCATCAAATGATTCTTTCCGGTCTAGGCGGAGCAGGAGGGAGTGTCAGACTTTTACTAACTAAAAACCAATCCATGTTCCTTCATCGCTCTTTGTGTTTCGGGGCCACGGTATCTCTTTCGAACAGTTCCGCAACCCCGGCAGGCATCGGTCCTTGCGGACCCCTTCCTTTTGCTGACTCTCTTTGAGGCGCGCGTGGAACACGAACGCGCCGTCGACACGGCCTGTCGTCATGAGACGTACGGACGGCGAGCTAGACCATAGCCCACCGTCCACAGGCCCGCGCCTACGTTGGCCGGGGGCCACCAAGTGGCCCCCGACGCCCGGGGCGTATCCCGCGGCGGCCGGGACGTGAGGTTCTCTCCCTCTCACATTCCGCCACCTCCTTCTCTAGCATTATACTGCTTCGCAGAAGGAGGTGACGGCGTCCCATTCCGTCTCACATCACCATCACCTAATTGCTCTTAACGTCCGCGAATACACGTCCTGAATGTGGGGCCTGAGTTCGGTTCCAAATTTGAATTTCTTTAGTAAGCCCTAAGTCTAGATTTCTGGTTGGTTGATGACGCGTCTTGGTTGCGATTCCAGGTCGCGCAAAGTGTTATTGGGTTTTTCCCAATTTCGAAGTAGCAACGGAAGGAGTCTGGATTTGTGCGTAGATGGCAACAGGCGCGCCCCCTGTTACATGGGACTTAAACGTAACTGGCGAACTGAGGGTATAGGTACATATCTGCCTAACCCTTCAGGGATTATAGGCGTGATGTTATGTTATGATTCCCTCTTCCCCCCGGACCGCCGTAAGGTGCTAACGTGTCCCCAGTTCTGTACTCACTTGTTTTTTAATTTAATTTATATAATTTAATTCAATTATATTCATTCGAAATAATAGGAGTGCATAACATAAGAAGAAACCTATAACAAATCACACAAGACGCCGGGAACCTGCAATACCTCTGCCCGCCTGGTACTTACATCGCCGGACCAAGCTGCGCAAGCTCCGCCTTCAAGGACACGTAAGAATACTTATAGTATAATAAACGCCCCATTGCTAATTGATTGGAGAACTACCGTAACGTTGACCCCGCCCCTAATTAGCAGACGACACTATCACCCAATTGTGTGCAAATTTTTACGCAATACCTGCTAATCGGTGTCGAAGCCACTCCTCTCCAGTGCGCGTACGCAGCCGTATTATAAGTATCTACACATACATCCTTGTCGCCTCTGCAATCCTAGTACTAATGGGTTCGCCGATGGACAAATCTGTGTCCGAGTCTGAGTTGTGTTTGGTGGGAAAGGATCCTCATAAGACGCCGCCTAACTTTGTTTTCCAACGCACTAAGAGGAGCAGAGAAGATATCACGCTCTGTGCGCAACTGGACGAGTTTAAAAACGAAATAAAGGAAATGATGTCTCTTTTTTCAACTAGACAAGGCAATGAGATACAACAGATGACCTCAACCTTAAAAGAAATTCAGCAAACCAACCTCAATATTGAAAATTCAATTACCTATCTCACGGCTAAAAATGAGGAACTTAACAAAAAAATTGCTCAGCTGGAGATCCAGAATAAAGAAGACAAGAAATATATAACGCTATTAGAGGGTAAAATTGAAGACATTCAGATAGGAGGTAGAAAAGCCAATTTTGTTATCAAGAATGTTCCTAAGCGAAGCAATGAAACTAAAGAAGACCTCGTGGACATGGTTGTCTGTCTTTCTCGCAACATAGAATGTAAAATTGACAAATCGGACGTCAAGGACATATATCGACTACGTGGAAAAAACAGTGAAAGCCAGAATCAACCAATTATTGTCGAAACAGGGTCCACCTTCCTAAAGTCTGATATTATGAGAATGGGCAGAGCTTATTATGTTAAGCACAAGTCAAGACTGTGCTGTAAGCACCTAGGGTTTAAATCACAGGAAGACACACCCATATTTTTGTCCGATCACCTGACTGCCAAAGGGACGCGTCTTCACTTCCTAGCCCGAGATCTTACGAAATCAGGAGCTTACAAATTCTGCTGGACAGCGTATGGAAAGGTCTACGTAAAAAAAGACGAAGGCTCACCTACAATACCAATCAGAAATGAAGAGCAGGTACATAAGCTCATGGGGGTCCAATGACTTCTAGTGCATGGTCAACTTCACTACCAGATGACATTAGCTTTGTTAACTATATTATTTTGTTGTCTTATATCTTTCCAGCTGTGGGAAGCATTAAGTTTGTGTAATTGCTTGATTTTCCTCTCGTTATCATGTTTTATTTTTGCATGTATCTTTATTAGACATTCCTACTTTAACGCACCTCTTACTCACACACACACACACACACACATACTCTGTACTGCCAAAACAACAATAACCAAGCATTCATATCTGAACTCCAATCATCTAACCATGAGTAGTAACTGTCTCAATACTGAGTGTAACGCCTATAATGCATATATTGTGAAGACGTCTATTGATCTTAGAAACAACACAAATGGATGATACTCTACAAACTCTTGATGAGATCGATAACTTCGAAGTTGCGCGCACATTTCAATGTGCCGGCACGGACCTACAAAAGTATATTAATATAGGTAAAAACGATCTGACCATTATTTCTCAGAATATTAGGAGCATTTTCTGCAACTTTGATGATTTCTCTCTTTTATTATCAACGTTTAAATTTCAAACTGACGTCATAATTTTAACCGAATGTAGATTACACCCGAATAAGCCTATCCCGCAACTTAATAACTACCTTTCTTTTTCCACTACACGACAATTAAATCAAAATGACGGCGTAGTTGTTTATGTAAAAAAGTCATTAAAACCCAAAGTTAAAGAAATAAATCTGGCTCAAGCATCGTGTCTGCAGCTGGAAATATTTAATAATAGTATTCTATGCATATACCGATCCCCATCTAACACAAACACTGACTGTTTTATAGATTCTCTCAGTACACACCTCAATTCTTTAAACTCTTATCAAAGTATCATTATAGCGGGGGATATTAACATTAATCTCAAAACTAAAGCCGATGAGCCGCCTCATGAATATAGAAATAGAGTTAACTACCTAAATATGCTATCACTATATGGCATACTACCTGGACATACTCTACCTACACGCGAATCGAACTGTTTGGATCATTTTATGCTTAAAATTGATAAAAAGAAGGTTTCAGCATCTATTGCTATACTACACACTTCCATTACCGACCACTTCACTACTTTTCTATCAATAGCTAAGCTAAAAAATAAACTAACTGCTAATAAAAGTACCTCAACTATAGATTTCGATCAGGCCCTTAAATATCTTAGAGAAAATAAAATTGCTGAGCTGCTGTTTTGTAACGATCCGGATCGGTTAACTGACCTATTATTACACAAATTAACTGACTCTATTAAAAACAACACTGTTATCAAAATAATTCCCAATAGCAAGCGTATCGTTAAGCCGTGGATAACTGCCGGTGTATTAAGATGCATTAAGAACCGAAACAAACTGCAAAAAGAAACCCGAAATGATCCATTTAATGACATCTTAAAAATAACCTACCGCCGATATCGTAACTATTGTAATAACTTAATTAAAAAATTAAAAAGAAAATTTGAAAGGGAACTACTTGCTAATTCCGTCACAAACAACAAATTATTATGGAAAAATATTAAAACTTTAACTTACACAAATAACTCTAAATGTCAAAACACAGAACTACTACACATGAGACCAAATCCAACTGAGTCTGTAAACTTCATTAATAATTATTTTGCAAATATTGGTAAAGAGCTAGCCCATAAAATTCAACCCCCAGATCATAATTTAAACACTTTTCAATCGGAAACATTACCGACACAAGTGAACTCGTTTGTTCTTTTAGACACTGATCCCGAAGAAGTGAGTAGAATCCTGATGAGCCTTAAATCTGACAGCGCTCCTGGCTGGGACAATGTACCGACTAGATTTTTAAAACACATAAGCCAGGAAATTGTTCCAATCATAACCCACCTAGCTAATCTTTGCTTTACAAAGGGTATCTTCCCTGCGCCACTTAAGCAAGCTATCATCATTCCTGTTCACAAGGGCGGGGACAGAGACGATGTGAACAATTACAGACCCATTTCCATTTTACCAGCCATATCAAAAATTATCGAAAAACTAATAAATTATAGGCTCTTCATATTCTTAAACAAATTTAATACCTTAAGTAGTTCACAATTTGGATTCAGGCAAGGAATATCAACCGAGGATGCAGTTACTGCCCTCAGTTCGCTAGTGGCTGATAATCTGGATAATGGTAGCAAGTGTTTGACCGTCTTTCTGGACCTCAAAAAGGCGTTTGACACCGTCTCTGTTCCCATTCTCATAAACAAACTGGAATCGTCAGGTGTGAGAGGAATTCCGCTCAAAATGTTTAAGGACTACCTCACAAACAGAAAGCAAAGGGTTAAAGTGGGAGAACACGTTAGTTATGATGCAAATGTCACATTCGGAGTCCCGCAGGGTAGTGTGCTGGGCCCTACGTTGTTCTTGCTTTACATCAACGACCTCTGCAACCTTAACATTAATAACGCTAGAGTATTCTCGTATGCAGACGATACTGCTCTAGTCTTTTCCGGGAATTCCTGGCACGAAGTTGCCAAAAGTGCTGAAACCGGAATAACCCAAATAGCTGAATGGCTCAAAAATAACCTGCTCACTCTTAACACAGATAAAACGAATTACATATGTTTCAGTATATCACACAGAACACAACCAAATATAGATTTTAACTTAAGAGTACACACGTGCGGCAATGCAATTAACTGTCAATGTCCAATCCTAGTCAAAGTGTCACAAACTAAATATCTTGGTGTTATTGTTGATCAGAGATTATCGTGGTACCCCCATCTTGAACAGGTCACTAACAGGATCAGAAAACTAAGTTGGATATTCAGAACGCTGAGGTATATCGTACCAAAAAAGGTACCCACCAGCACAAATACCCCTAGAAACCTGCTAAACGAAATATACGTAGCCTTAGTACAGTCGGTCCTAGTATACTGCATCCCCGTTTGGGGGGGTGCAGCTAAGACTAAATTCATAGACCTTGAGCGGGGACAACGGGCTTTAATAAAGCTAATCTACTTTAAAAACCTTAGATATCCTACACAAAGTCTTTACCAAATAAGCGATTTACTCTCGGTGCGGAAGTTATACGTAATTAATACTATTTTAAAGAAACACAAAACTCTTCCTTTTGACCCCAGCTTAACTCTGAAAAGAAGAAAAGATTTAGTAGCAGAAGTTCCTCGAACCAAAACCAAGTTTGCTTGTATACAATACAAAAAACGCTCAGCTCAGCTATACAATAGACTTAACAAAGAGCTTTACGTATATAATAAGAAAAAAAAGGAATTAAAGAAAATTGTTACTAACTGGATAAAACCCCTGACCTATGATGACACGGAGGCGTTGCTAGGATAAAAATATAACCCTACACCTGCTTAATGACTTCACTATTGATAACAAAATGCAATCACTCTCATTTATTCATGTACACATTTACACACACATTCACTCACCCTTACATATGCAAATGCTATCACACACCCTTACATTCGCATACACACTCACACTCACACACTCGCATGCCTGCGTGCGTGTTGAATTTTTAGTTTTAATTCTTTCTTTTTTGGATTATTGTACCCTAGTTATTATTTTTTTTATTAGTTTTTGTATAAAATAAATACTTATATGACAATTATTATGTTATGGAAGAGCGGAGTCTCCTAACACAGGCTTATATGCTTAAAAGGAGGCTCCAATCACTAGTTTTTAAGATTTACCTGTTGAAACAATAAACCATTTTTCATTTTTCATTTTCATTTTTCATTTTTTCATGATGACGCTTAGGTTTTCCCTCTAAAACGTGTCTTTTTAACCGACTTCAAAAAGGAGGAGGTTCTCAATTCTATTGGTATTATTTTTTTATGTATGTACTTATACCGATTACACTGTGATTTATGATCAGATTTACGTGATTCTTCTTTAGTTTGATGCGGAATAGTTGCCATTTGGTACCATTCAAATGTAACATAGTTTGGTAGTGTAGCGGCATAGTGGAGCGATTCTCAAAAATTTTCGCCGACTTCTGAAGCTAAAGTTATTTTTAACTTTTTTGTGTTTTGTGCTTTTTGAAGTCGGATTTATTTTTTGCATAAAAGTTTTTTTTTCTTATACTTAGGTTGCCATCAGCTGACTTAAGTGCATTAGAACTTCATAGACATAGCAACTTAATACGTGGTAAAGGCTTTTTAAAAATCCCTTCAAAATATTTGGAAGATTGCAAGCATAATAAAGCTATTTTTATCGAGACGACAGCCAGTTTGAATTTTTAATAGCAACGTGACAAAGGTATTGATCAACATTTAAAATTGTACCAAGTTTTTGCAGAAGCGTTGACATTTTTCCTACGAATCGTTTCAAATAGATTCTTATTTCCACTTCAGCAAAGTATATTCTTTTCTCAGAAATCGTGTCATTCTGCAGTCGTGAAATGTCAATAAGGTCTTTTTTTGCGTGTAGGATCGTATTGATTGTGTTACTAGGAACTGAGCTATTCTTGAATCGGTCGTAATCACGCGTCAGGGAACTCTGGTTGTTATTAACACTGGAGGTACTAATTAAGTGTGAGTAATTATACTGTAGGTACAAGTGCCCTATACTATTATTATACGTTATGAGGTGTTGTTTATTTATTATTTATAGGAACTTGATAATTATCTTTAATTTATGCTTTTAAGCATCTATTTGGGCAACCTTGGGTGGAAGAAAACCTCTTGAAGCTGCAAGGCACTTGTTCTCCCCGTCAGCGTCATTGCGATCACTTTTTTGTTCTACACCATACCTTCTATTTAGTTACGGAGATATTGGGGGTCAAAATTCCAACTTTTTTACAAGTTTTTTTTAATAATTACACGTTTTTATTGTAAAATGCTGACTTTTAACACCTCCACGACCCCCGTTCTATTCAACCCATCTATCAGCACAATGTTTTGCATAACATTGAGTTCTACACAAAAACATGATTTATCCCCAAAAAAAAGTCGTATCCCAGCAATATTTTTTGCGTATTATTGCTTAGTTTGATGTACAGAATGCTTGGTTGACGACTTCGTGATGAGGTTGTGTACACCCTGTTAATTTTTATTTCTGAAGTCAAAGCAATGACTTTGCAAGCTGCTTGATTGAGAATGCATTTAAAAACAGTCATTTCTTTTATTGCTTGAACTTCATTAATTACTTGTTCCTGCTCCTGACTATTACTATTCTTTGCAATTAGCAGAGAACATTTATTTGGAATTGGAGTTGGAATCCGCCGTGTGGTATCCGGCAGAGTAGAACCAACCCATTACACTCACGGGTGTCGTATAAGGCGACTAATGTCTGAGGCAGAACACCTTGCGCCTCCGTAGACCAGAGAATGGGCAGCAGCGTTTTCTGTTAGTCTTTCATCACTGCGATCTCCAATCCGCCTGCCAAGCGTGGAGATTACGGCAAATTCCTCCCATCATGGGAGAAGCTTATGTACAGCAGTGGACGTTATGGGCTGTTGTAGTAGTAGTAGTAGTTGGAATACATTATGTAAAATACTAAATCAATTTGAGCAGTAAGAAGAATATTTTAAACAGGATAGGACTGACATTTCTGCATTCTACATAACATAACATCACGCCTGTAATCTCCTAAGGGTTAGACAGAGGTGTACCTAATAGTACACCTACATTTCGCGAGTTATGTTTAAGTCCTATGTAATAGGAGGCTAACCTATTCCGGGAACAAATCCAGACTCCGTGGTTCATCATTCATCATTTCAGCCGAAAGACGTCCACAGCTGGACATATAAGGCCTCCCCCAAGTGTCGTCACATTGACCGGTCCCGTGCAACTCGCATCCAGCGGATTCCCGCTACCTTCACCAGGTCCACCTAGTGGGATGCCTTCCAAAGCAACGTCTTAAGGTTCGCGGTCGCCACTCCAGAACTTTTCGGCCCCATCGGCCATCTGTTCTGCGAGCAATATGCCCTGCCCACTGCTACTTAAGTTTGGCAATTGTTGCATGACTCCGTGGCTGCTACTGATAAATGCCTGATGGAAAAATCCATTAACACTTTGCCCGACCTGGGAATCGAACCCAGCTCAGCACTCGCCCTTGCGACAACTAGAGTGTACTTGTGGTACCTCATCATCATTATTCTCTTGCCCTTATCCCAATTCATTTGTGGTCGGCGCAGCATGTCTTCTTCTTCCATACTTCTCTATTTTTCGTCATCTCATCAGACACTTCATTTCTTGCCATATCATTCTTTATACAGTCCATTCATCGTTTCTTTGGTCTTCCTCTACTCATATACACTTATCCACATTCATACACAAAACTTTCCTCACGATATTTTCCTCATCCCTCCGCATCACATGCCCATACCACGACAACCGATTACCACACAACTTTTCAGTCACCGGCGCCACTTTCAGACTTCCTCTTATATACTCATTTCTAACTTAATCCATTCGCGTAACACCACACATCCCCCTTAGCATCCTCACCTCCGCGACATGCAAATGCCTTTCATTCATCCCTTTTGTGGCCCAACATTCTGATCCATCCAAGACAGCAGGTCTAACCATTGTTTTATAAATCTTCCCCTTGAGTTTAAGGGGAATGCGGGAGTCGCAGATTGTTCCCGTGACCTGCCGCCATTTCATCCATCCCGTGTTAATTCTGTGCTTTACACTACGATCTATTTCGCCATCGCTTTGCACGAGTGAACCGAGATACCAAAAGTCGGAGCAGACAGGAAGAGGCGCGCCATCTAACGCTATGGCTCCAGAACTGGAGAGACCGCCGAAATCGCAGAACATGTATTCAGTTTTACTTCTGCTGATTTTCAAGCCAACATTCTCCAGTTTCTGTTGCCATACACTACATCAAACTGAAAGGAAAACATTTGTATACCGGATGACTTTTATATCACTTTCCAAAATAAATGGGTACATTAGGTGAACGGAGTAGAAGCTTATGGCAATACCTAGTTTTTTTTTTCCTCAGCTTAGAAAAAAATTGATCTATCATCAAAAAACGCTACAAATTTCAAGTAAACTTTTCATATTAGAACAAAGGAAGAGAAATTTTGAAAAAAAAAAGAACAATATCGAGTTTCAAATCATACGCAATACGCGTATGATTTGAGTTTCGAATATTTTTTTTTTCGAAAAAATAAAATAAAAAAGACAGTATGCCGTTTGCTTCTACTCCGTTCACCAAGATACCCATTTTTTTGGAATGTGATAAAAAAGTCACCTGTATAACCTATGTATACTTATCAAATACATAAAAATATAAGTAAAAATACTTATAGTAAAAGTATCGGGCACCAATCTGACAGTCACAAAAAGGTTGTAAATTCACTGCTAGTCGTAAACACGTCAGTAACAACGCTAGCGCCGCCGTTGTCAGCCTCTAGTGATGGGATTTAAGTATTAGTTCGAGTATTTTTACGTAAGAGTGTTCCGGAATTCCGTGGGTGTTGTACTTTGCTTTTGATGTCTTATTTATGTTGTTAAGAATACATGGAACGCATGTGTGTATATGTGTGTGTGTGTGTGTGTCGAGTGCCACAGGCTGAGTGAAATGTGTAGTTCCATTGCAGCCTGCCCGAAAAATAATATAGCAGTAAGGTCAACATTTCATGTTTCTGGTTTATGAGCAACTGCAAGGAAGAGTTAGTTCAATGGATCATAATTTTCTATTTATTTAGTACCTACAGCATTAGTCATTAATCAAAAATTAGGTTAAGTTTGTCACTCAGCCTTTTCAAACCATTTTATTGTACTGGTTGTACTATCGGGGTCTTTTCCGCCTGACCGTTTTAATTTTTTTTCGCTTAAATCGTGCGGAGGCGCCGAGCCACGCCCCCATAAAGTTTGGGCCTATTAGGAAAGCGTCAACTTTGGCGCGCAAATTAACAGTAACTCTCGTTTGGCGTGCGTCGTCAATGCGCTCGGCCGATCGGTATCTTTTCATTCATTTTTTCTACACAAAGTCAACGGGGTGGGGCTAGAGAGCGTTTTTATGTTGCGAGTGCAAGCAAAACTAAGCTTAGTGGTGGTCAGGCGGGAGTGTCCTCGATAGTACATACACTTTTTATCAATTCAGCGGTAAATGCATGGATCTTTTGGGCGACGTAATAGCAACGAGTATCGATTGTTTTATCCGCGTGTAGGTAATGCCATGTTAGTTGATATCATTGGAAAAAAATACAAACATGTAGAACTTCCTCCCTTTTGGAAGTCGCCTAAAAAAGATTCATACTAGCACCGCAGGTAATTGTCGGAACGGGAGATTTTCAAAAAGCCAGATATTTCATATTTATAACATGAACATAGAACCTCCCTTTTGAAGGTCGTCTAAAAAAGATCCATGCTAGCACCGTTATTGTCGGAACGGGAGCTTTTCAAAAAGCCAGATATTTCATGTTCAGAAGTTTTCTGTCCAGGAATACCTGGCAACATTTTGACCTGCCCTCAATCCACAATAGGTAGAACTGGAAGGATTAAAAGATTACAAGTGAACAGGGTATGTAGATAGCAACAGGTTACTAGTTCGGGCGCTCTAACATTACAATAACAAGCACTCTAGTTCTATATGGCTCTTTTTATCCCAACCCGTGCTACAAAAGATATCATAAATACGAAAGTCACTGATTATTAAAGTGATATTTCAATATATTGTGCAAAATTCGGTTTCACACCAATTTTTTATCATGTTTAAAAACCGATATCTTTCTGTGCAGTATCGCTAGGTAATTAAATATGACCTTATACAGTATATTACAATGTTCACCTTGTTCCACGTTCAAACACGACTGCTATCCACTCGTGACCTATTTTTATCACAGAACTATGAAGTTTAGCAATTTGGTGTCAGTATGCCACGAATACAATCAAATACGTACTTCCGTAAACTAAAAAGCTAACTTCAAACACTCATCTTGCTTCAAATCACTCAACATACCCATTATTTTCACATCACTACCATCAAGTACACCACTTTGAGAACCCCGCTACGCACACTGTATAGCACTTTTATTGGGCCACTGTAAAAACCGGTTTGAACTAACTTTAATTGGTTTTTTAAGATAGCATTTATAATACATTTACATTTTATTATTATTCTCACTAATTAAACAGCACTTACTGATACAAAATCCATCTATAAATATTATGTTTTATATCATATAAATATTTATGTGGGCTGACTTTATGAACTCTCGTGATTGCGATAACTTTCTCTTAATTAAGTAAGAAGAGCTTCTTAATTATAATAGTAGTCAATCAATGGAGATAGTCTATGCTAATGAATATGATGCATGCATTCATTTAATTTATCAACCGTTTGCTTGTGTTTTGTTTTTCTGGCCTTTGAAGGAGTTCAGTTTGAAGAATAAATGATATGTTTATTTTGTCGTCACAAACGTTACAGTATGGTGTCGGACGTAAAGAATAGCACCATCCCATATCTTCCCGTGGGTGTCGTAAGAGGCGACTAAGGGATTACCAGAGAATGGGCAGCAGTGCTCTCTGTGTCTTTTGGAAGAACTGTACTGCGATCGCCAACCCGCTTGCCAAGCGTGGCGATTATGGCAAAACCCCCCCATTATGAATACCGCATTAAGAAAATGGCCCCTAGTGCCCGGCAGCCCGTCTACCCTCAACTACGGCAGCGGTCGAGGTTACGGCGTGGCAAGGGGTGCGAAGAATCCCCGGATGGGATCCGGCTGCCAATACCAACGACTGGACCTGGCAACGTATAACGCACGCACACTCCGGACCGACGAGAAGATAGCGGAACTCGAAGAGGAATTGAGCAGGCTGCGATGGAGTATTGTGGGATTGTCTGAAGTCCGAAGAGAGGGGGAGGACACGATAATCCTGAAATCCGGCAACCTGCTCTATTTCCGTGAGGGTGACCGGCAATCCCAAGGTGGTGTTGGGTTTATCGTCCACAAGTCCCTTGTGAACAACGTGGTGAAGATCGAGAGTGTGTCGACCAGGGTGGCGTACCTTATACTCAGAATATCCTCCAGATATTCGCTGAAGGTCATACAGGTCTACGCCCCGACCTCGGCACACCCCGACGACGAAGTGGAGACCATGTATGAGGATATTTCTAAAGCCATGCATGGTTCCAAAACTTACTTCACCGTTGTCATGGGGGACTTCAACGCGAAACTGGGCAAACGAGACGGGGATGAGCTGCAGGTGGGGCAATTTGGAGTTGGACATCGGAATCGCCGGGGTCACCAACTGGCTAGTTTTATGGAGAAGGAGGGCCTCTATATGATGAACTCCTTCTTCAAAAAGCGTGAGCACAGGAAGTGGACCTGGCAAAGCCCCGATGGTGCAACTAGAAATGAGATTGACTTCATCATGTCAACCAAGAAGCAAATGTTCAATGATGTCTCGGTGATCAATTCGGTGAAAACCGGGAGCAATCACCGCATGGTAAGAGGCACATTGAACATCAATATTAAGCTTGAAAGGTCTCGACTGATGAAGTCTACGCTCCGTCCAGCACAGATCCAAATCCAAAACCCCGAGAGCTTTCAGCTTGAACTCCAGAACCGTTTCGAGTGCCTAGGAAGCTCAGTGGACGAATACAACGATGGGTTCGTGGAAACTGTCCATACGACCGGGTCTAAGTTCTTCAAGGCACGTCGTACACATCAGAACAAGAGACTCTCCGATCACACTCTCAAGCTCATGACGGAGCGGCGTGAGATGATCCTGCGGTCTTCAGACGAGGCGTGCAAATACCGGCAGCTCAATAGACGGATCTCTAAATCCTTGAAGAGCGACCTCCGCCGCTTTAATACCGAGCGTATTAAAGACGCGATTGAGCGGAATAAAGGCTCCAAGGTATTTGCAAGAGATCTGGCTATTGGGCAGAGCCAGCTCACGAAACTGAAGACCGACGATGGTAGGATCTTATCCGCCAAACCGGAGCTTCTGAGGGAGATCGAGAGCTTCTATGGACAGTTGTACACGTCAACCAGTAAACCCGTCGTAGATCTAGCAAACGACCCAAGAGCTAGACTGACCCGACACTATACCGAAGACATCCCGGACGTCAGTCTGTACGAGATTAGGATGGCTCTGAAGCAGCTCAAAAACAACAAGGCACCGGGTGATGACGGAATTACGGCCGAACTCCTGAAGGCGGGTGGAAAACCGGTACTTAAGGCCCTTCAGAAGCTGTTTAATTCCGTCATACTTGAGGGAAAAACGCCACAGGCATGGTGCAGGGGTGTGGTGGTACTCTTCTTCAAGAAGGGTGACAATGCCCGGTTGAAGAATTATAGGCCCATCTCACTTCTAAGCCATGTCTACAAGTTGTTTTCTAGAGTCATCACGAATCGTCTCGCGCGCAGGTTTGACGATTTCCAGCCACCCGAACAAGCCGGTTTCCGAAAAGGCTTTAGCACCGTGGACCACATACATACGCTGCGGCAAGTTATACAGAAGACTGAAGAGTATAACCTGCCCCTCTGTTTAGCGTTTGTGGACTACGAGAAAGCCTTCGATTCGATCGAGACCTGGCTTTACTGCAGTCTCTCCAACGGTGCCAAATCGACTATCGGTACATCGAGGTGTTGAAGTGTTTGTACAAAAATGCCACCATGTCAGTCCGACTTCAGGACCAAGCCTCGGAACCTATCCTCCTGCAGCGAGGTGTGAGACAGGGAGACGTCATTTCTCCGAAACTGTTCACCGCTGCACTGGAGGATGTCTTCAAGGTTCTGGACTGGAGAGGGCTAGGCATCAACGTCAATGGCGAGTACATCACTCACCTTCGGTTTGCCGACGATATAGTGGTCATGGCTGAGACCATGGAGGACCTCAGTACAATGCTCGATGACCTCAGTGGAGCTTCCGGAAGAGTGGGTCTTAAAATGAACATGGACAAAACCAAGGTCATGTCGAATGCCCATGTCACACCCACTCCTATCAAGATCGGAGACTCCACACTCGAAGTTGTAGACGATTATGTGTACCTAGGACAAACGGTCCAGTTAGGTAGGTCTAACTTCGAGAAAGAGGTCAATCGTCGAATCCGACTAGGCTGGGCAGCGTTCGGGAAGTTGCGCGGTATCTTCTCGTCCAACTTACCGCAGTGTCTCAAGACGAAAGTCTATGACCAGTGTGTGTTGCCAGTGATTACATACGGGACCGAAACGTGGTCGCTCACAATGGGCCTCATCAGAAGGCTTAAAGTCACCCAAAGGGCAATGGAGAGGGCTATGCTCGGAGTTTCCTTGCGCGATCGAATCAGAAATGAAGACATCCGCAAGAGAACCAAGGTTACCGACGTAGCCCGAAGAATTGCCAAACTTAAGTGGCAGTGGGCAGGGCACATTGCTCGCAGAACGGATGGCCGATGGGGCCGAAAAGTTCTGGAGTGGCGACCGCGAACCGGAAGACGTTGCGTTGGAAGGCCTCCCACTAGGTGGACTGATGACCTGGTGAAGGTTGCGGGAATCCGCTGGATGCGAGTCGCACGGGACCGGTCAATGTGGCGACACTTGGGGGAGGCCTATGTCCAGCAGTGGACGTCTTTCGGCTGAAATGATGATGATGAACGTTACAGTGAACTGTAATTTGTAAGACATTGGTGCCCGAAATACGCATTCGATAGGTACATATGTTACGGGTCACCAGAAATTAAAGCTGGAATAAATTGTACTAACTTTGTTCGTGTCTTTGGACTTATATTTATTTATTGGAATCATATAAAGCGTACAACCTAGATTTTAATATAAAAATCACGTGTCACTGTGTTCGTACACTAGCGTGTACGAACACAGTGACACGTGATTTTTCAAAACCGTTCAACCGATTTCCATGAAATGTTGTATGTGTATGTATGGTTGGTTTCAGCTTGAAAAATTTAATAGTTTTAGACCTGATAGGTGGCACTTTTGTCGACATAAGGAGTTCAAGCAAACGGAATCGTAGACGAAGTGCTATACTAGTTTAATATAAATACAAATTGCTATGCGACGGTTTTGTCAAAAATTACAAAACTTTCGAATCGACACTGGTTTTAAATAGAGCAGTTTAAACCGTTATTTTTCCGTTACATTTAAAACTACATTTATAGAGGGTGTGAAAAAACTCTTAACGAAGCCGTAAGGCACTTATTTTCCCCGTCATTGCAATCATTGTTTTGTTCTACACCATACCTGGGAACCTTCTAGTTACAGAGATATTAGGGGTCAAAGTTCCAACTTTTTGACAAGTTTTTTTTTTAAATATAGGTAAGTTATTATTGTAAGATTTTTACTTTGAACACCTCCACAACCCCCGTACCACAGTATACTATTCAATCCATCAATCAGCACAATGTTTTGAGTGCGTTACATTGAGTTCTACCACAAAAAAGTCGTTTCCCAGCAATAATTTTTGTGTAAAGTTACTTAGTTTGATGTACTTACAGAATGCTTGGTTGACGGCTTCGTGATGAGGTCTTTTACACCCTGTATTTTCATTATTTAAGTGTGTAAGCTTGTAAGTCACTATACCCCTTACACGCTGCTTTGTGCATATGTAACATGCATGCGACCTGTAACCCTTTACCTACTTTTCAATAGGTGGCAGCACAGCTATTCAACTAACTTCAACAGCTTGCCTACAATAACTTGGTATTTAAGACATTTTTAGAACATGACATCACACCTGTAATCCACGAAGACAGGCAGAGGAGTACTCACAGTTGGATGGTGGGCTATGGGTTAGCTCGCCGTCCGTCCGTCTCATGACGACAGGCCGTGTCGACGGCGCATTCGTGTTCCACGCGCACCTCAAAGAGAGTCAGCAATAGGAAGGGGTCCGCAAAGACCGATGCCTGCCGGGGTTGCGAGACTGTTCGAAAGAGATACCGTGGCCCCGGAACACAAAGGGCGATGAAGGAACATGAATGGGTTTTAGTCAGTAAAAGTCTGACACTCCCTCCTGCTCCGCCCAGAGCGGGAGGAGTCATTTGATGATTTCACATCAGAAAAAAAAAGGATTACTCACAGTAGACCTACATTTCATCAGTATCAATTTCATGTTTGAGTAATAGGGGACGAGTCCCTTCCCATCAACCAGGCACAAATCCAAACTCAGAGTAAATCCTGGTAGATAAACCCAATAACACTTTGCCATTTGCAGGAATCCAACCGAGGATCTCATTTATTAAGTAGTGCTAGCAACCACTTGGCAGGCATTTCATAATAAGTTAAAAACTCCACAATTTTCAACTGCCGCAAAACCGTAGAAAAAAGAAAGTATCGATCAACATTGCTTTTTCATTGCGCCGAAACAGGGCTGCTTCCCAACCGTAACGGAGGGTCCCGTACGTACAATAGTTACGAAAAAACGAACCTTTTGTCTCGCCCCTCGCCGCCTGACAGCAATTAATGTTTTATTTCACCTTTGTACACTGTCGAGCAACGGAATATACGAAGCATCGCGGTTTAATGGAACCGCGACGGGTGTTGCCAACAATCAATTAAATTCAATAAAGAATTTATTAGGAAGGTCATTCTTTGTAGTGCAAATTGGGGGTGAATTGTCGATGTGGTTAATGACGGGTTGAGAAATGTTGTAAAGAATTAGGAATAATCGAACTTAACCGTTAGCGGACTAAGGTTTGAATTCCTGCTACGCTAACGTCGGTCGCGCACGGTCAGTCGCGTACGTCGCGCGTCGGCGAGAAAAACAGTAGCAACCATACACGCCACTGCGCTGATGTCAGCTTCGCAGTATGGTGCTATATAGAACACAATGTATACTCGTACGTGCGACCGACGTACGCGACTGACGTCAGCGCAGAAGGAATTCAAATCTAAACACCGTCTATATGAACAAACCAAGAGCCAGTGGCCCAAATATTCTCATTACGATGATGTCAACTCTCACGTCATTCGTATTCCATAAATTAGAGCAAGCTTTGATCAATATTATCACTTCATTTGCTAAACGTTACGGTATGTTCCAGTTACGTGCATTATTATGCAGCCAGCATAACCAACAGTAATGACTTCTAAGATTGCATGAACCGTTACGTTTTGTATGTCAGTTTACCTTACACTTGACATAAAACAAAAGAAAACAAAGTAATACGTTTACTTGAGTTCCAAAGAATTCTATTGTATTGAAACGTATTTGTTGCTTTAAGTTTTATTGATAAAGTCCTTTGGAAACATGTATCTGCTGTTATTTTATATTGGTGGTCCTCATCCTTTCATAGTCTATTTGCACATCGTTGTCGATTCTGTCACCACCAGTATATCAATCTTCTACTCTGAGATTTGACTGTTCTTTAATAAGGACATAATTATTATAGAGACAAGTTGACAGTTTGCCAAAAACAAAATCTAGACATTGGACAAACTTGTTTATACTAAATTAGTTTACAAACTATTACGCACAAACTAATATACAGTCCATAAAACTCACCTATACCTATGCATATCTTCATATTTCTTTATCACCGCACACAGCTTCCATAAGTAAAGAAAAAGTGTTAGCTATTAATACCTTTTAAGCCGCAATTAAGATACTGCACGAGTTACCTCATAAATCTTGTGTTTAATACACAAGATGTATAGCAGAACCAATTAGTGTAAGAAGCTAGAGGTTAATAGTGAGATTTTTTATGTTTAACTTTTGTTGTAACAAGCTTATAGTAAAAAAAACATGTTTAAAAACAAGCTATTCCTTATGTTTAATATGTACACTTGTTTTTTTTATCATTTTTCCCGGATATTAATTTAGCATTACACGTTATTCTGTCCGCCATTGTAATCGCTGATAGAGATGTAAATAAAGAGTGTGGTTTCCACCTGTTGTTATGCGGATCCCTAAAATGTTATAGTTCGGATATTGTTGTTAAAAACAGAGGAAATTTACTTTTAATTGTGTTGCACGCCCCGTTGGATTATTATTTCCGTTGACTCGTGCTTGTAATTGTGAACTAATGAACTTTTTGTTTTTTTTTGTGATGCATCTGCTTTGATGACTTTGTTAAATAACTTTCGTCTGAGCTGTATTGACTGCTTTTTTTCTTGACGTTAGGTCAGTAATAGGGATGTTTAAATTGTCGAGGTTTTAGTTGCCAGTGCGTGTTAATTTTGCGTTATCAATGCAGTGAAATTGCATTTTAATGTAGGTAGTATATCCTATTTTGACCAGATAGATCATAGATGCTATCCAACTCATTAATGCCAAACAATAATTATAAAATTAAAAACATCTAACACTCTTCACGTAAGTTAAACACTAACGACAATTAAGTAAATCTTGTGCAATTGTGTATATACATATTCATAAAATACTAATTATGCAATAAATCTATACATACTTAAATATTATACACACACACACACATAACATGCACATACACACCGTCACCAATGTTCGTACTATGTCCACGTTGACAACCACTATTTATGATAATGTGATGGGGGGCCTGGAGTTCTAAAATACAGGCCTAGGCTTAGTTTAGACTCCAGATCTTCCACAAATTACAACTTTCTGCCAAACTATGTGTCAACCTATAAACAATGTAACTTGTGGAGATGAATAAACGTTTTTATTATTATTATTATTATAAATAATTATAAAATTGCTCAGGTAATGAATAATTGGCCTAGGTAATCAAAACTTCTAGCAATAAAAGAGTAAACAATAGCCGAGAAATTAGATAAGCCATATCATTATAATATTCTTTATTTGCGAAATATTTGGTTGTTACGAAATACACAGATTGAACATTTTTATTCATTTAACAGTTACCAAATAAACTTCAGACAGTTACAAAGAGTCTGCCCTAGTTAAGATTTAGGCCGTTTTTATTGCTAGACGCCTAAAAGTATGTTCCTCTATTGTATGTAACCTCCATAAAGAATATTTTCTTTATGAAGTCTACAATAGGTATGTAGGAACTGTAGATATGTATATGTTACCGGCCAAGCCCGATTTCAGGACAAACTAGTTTTGCCTAGGCTAAACTATACCGACATGGGGCACCCCGACACGGATAGATTAGGTTAGAAGGTTATGGCGGGGTCGAATGAGCGAGCGAGGCGAGCGAATAGTCCACGCCATACCCTTCGTGGTTATTTTTTTTATAAACCATTCAGAACCGTAGACCTCCGACTCCATCGACTTGGTTGCCGATAAACCGGTTTGGCCTAGGACTCACTAGTTTGTGCTGATATTGGGTTTGGCCGGTAACATATATAAATACCACTCTGAAAAGAAGTGCTTTTGTGTAGTTATTTATAAAAGGAGGAAGCTATAATGCTTGACAATGGTACGTCTAGTTCCTTGTTACTCGATGAAGATTTTGGTACAGTTTTATTTCTCAAGTACGACAAGCAATTCCATACTTCGCTCCAAAACCCAAATAGCTGATGTTGGCCTTACAGCTGCTAGGTTGAAGGCGAACTGGGCTGGTCACATCTGCCGCATGTCGGAGGAGCAATGCGCAAAAAATACCACTCAGTGGATACCAAGTTACCAGACGTTGCGTTAGAAGGCCTCCCACTAGGTGGACCGATGACCTGGTGAAGGTTGCGGGAATCCGCTGGATGCGAGTCGTACGGAACCGGTCAATGTGGCGACACTTAGGGGAGGCCTATGTCCAGCAGTGGACGTCTTCCGGCTGAAATGATGAATAATGATGATGATGATACCAAGTAGCAGGAAACGATAACGCGGCAGGCCCAGAACGAGATGGCGGGATGAGCTAGATCACGAAATGTGGAAGGAGGGAGGGAGACCTTTTTTTGTTTGGACAACATAGGCTTATAATAACGACAAGCATGGAATTTCAAATCGTTGGCCTAAGTGCAGAAGCCCTACTCTTTAACGTCCGTCCGTCCGTCCGTCTCTATCCGTATCTCTCGCGCACGTCTTCAGATGAGTGCGAGTGAGAGAGACGGATAGAGAAGGATGGACGGACAGACGTTAGAGAGTAGGGCCCCAGGACCTTGTATCTATATTTTTTTTTTTAATTGTTAAATTATGTAGCCTGTCATGTATCGGCAAAATATTGATACAGCTAGTTAGCACGCACGATCAGTAAAACAGATGAATCTAGGACCTTCGTCATACTTGTTGGTTGAAGAAAATTGCTTTTAGTTTGTCCTGTAAAAAGGGTGTTGTGCATTTACAAGGTGCTGCACTGATGCCCACGAATTATAAATATTCTTTTAAAAAAATATGGTGAATGTAAGGGTTTGTCTCCACCGATCACAGTATCAGATCACGTTAGCCACGGATCTCGACGAGTTGTATCCACTGATACCGTTATGGGGGCAGATTCACATTTTAAAAAAACACGCACATAAAACAATGAAATTTCTTTTTTTTTAAGTAACCTTACCTCATTTGTACTTGCTTAGCAAGACTTTTCTGACACACAGCTAAATCCTTTTCGTAAAAAAATAAAACCTGCCAGTCTCGTCTTTAATTTCCGTACAAACACAGAAAATCACTCACGTACCATTGAAATATATTCAGACATTGTAAAAAAATAAAAAGATAGTACGGACGAGTATCACAGTTAAAGCAAAAGGAACATACCATGAAGTATCTAAGCAAACTTTTTCTTTGTTCTCCTAACTTCTGTTCAGTACAATCGCTAACATTTGAGTTATTGCCGAAACAACTTACAATTTTCTTCGCCAAAGTACTGCAGATGTGACTCCGGTTTGTTAAGATTTTAAACCGTGAAAAAGGAAATAACATGTAAACATTTATGTATAATTCTCAATACGTCACGCACGCCGTGGTATATTCTTTTTGCGTTCTGACGTCACGACTTCACGAGCCCCCACTCCCGAGCTTTGATGCGTTTTATCTTTGTCAATAATTATTGATTTTCAAAAACAAAAAATACATGTCCATTATTTTCCAATACTTTAACTGACGGACTAAACAGATTTGCAATTTTTTGATACTGTCGTCATGTATGATAAGTATTGATTTCAGTAGTAAGTCCTCATTTTTAAACTTATTCACATACATACATCCTAACAGAAATGAAACAGATACGATCACAACTCTCAAAACATTTGTCAGTCAATATCCCTGGACGCCCACATCTGTATTCAGGCACAAAGGACCCAACCTCGGCAGGTATTTCGGTCCAAATGATTGAGCAACACTAGTTCCTTTGCAAGTCTTTGTGGCTCAACTGTCGCAATCAATGTTCCAGTTGTTCACGAATTCTAAAACGAAGAATTCAATGCCGGTCGGTGGGAAGTACTAGTATTTGTGGGCATTGGTAACCAGAGGGCTTAGACACACAAATTATGTTCTAATAGTGATAAGTTATGATGATGAAGAACTATAAATGTATTGTACTGACAAGCTAACGAAAAGTTTACGCGATGAAAATTGATTTAGAAGAGATCTTCGTCAAAAAATATTTTAATAAAAAAATATGTGTTTGACAAAAGCCTTCAAGTCATCTTATTTTGGTATACCGAAAATTGCAAATAATTAATAATAATTCAATTATTTATTCGAGCAACATAACTCATAGTGTTAGTAACAATTTCACTTATAACTATGTGCAAAGGAAACTCAACTTTTCAAAAGTAGATGATTCCAAGATTCTGCGATCAAGTTTGGAGTACCTATCTGAAGATTTGGACGTAAGATGTTATGTAGATCAGAAGAGAAAAAAACATAATTATCCCAAGCTTAAAGTTGAAGGATCTCGTTGGACCATAATAGAAGAAATTGCCTCTAAGTTCTAACGTAAGTCGTTTACTTAGGCAGCCCTGTTTACCTCATAAGTAAGTAGGGTTAACGATACACGCTCAGAATCTTCAGAAGGACAATGTGTAGTAACTTTAGCAGTAATCTTAACAAGCCCTGAGGACGGGTCAAATATCAAACGACGAACATCTTCTAATTACTAACCACAATTACGGGCAGACACATTTAAACTATGACCCCAAATTGTTAATATGTATCATTCATGCTTTCCTCTCTATGTGGGTTAGCAGAATTGGTAGTAAGGAACTTAAAACTGGAGCTGTTCATGGGTTTAAGTTAGAAGAGCGCTTTGGATTTGGAGACATTAGATGACATTAAAACCTGGCGAATGAAACCGTTCACTTGCATATATGGTCCCAAATAAATGTAATTTGTGTCTTTGGCCTTATATATTGAAGTGTGTTTTGATAGTATGCTTTCCTATTTAGGTCAAACATTTACTCTAATTTTTAATGTAAATCTTTGTACCCAGTCTTACCAAGTGAAATCGTATTACCCAGTACTAACTAGGTTGTGATGGTCTGGAATATACTGGTATTCAGCTGCATCTGGTTGGAATGTAAGCCGAACCAATCATCGTTGGAAAAAGGCTTGGCAGATTATGAATGTAAATCTTTGTAGTCAGTAGTATTTTTTCAATTTTTAATTTTTATTAGCTTTCAGTCATCATTATCCTACCCTTTTTCAATTTATTTGGGGCCGGCGCAGCATATCTTCTCCTTCCACACTTCTCTATTAGTCTTCATCTTTCAATAAAACAACAAATTCGAATCGATCCCTAATTTCTAATTCACCATAAAAATCTATCCTTACCGCCTATTTACCAGAACAGCTTTATTTACCTCCATCATATTCCTCTACATCTATACTAAATACATCAGGGACTTCGGCATGCCTATCCCAACTCTAACCTCAATGATATTTCTAAGTGAGCTTGCGTCCCCGGGGCACCATTCATTGATATTAGCAGTCGAAACTCACTATATCATAACTGTATTATGTTGTTCAAGTTCGAGTTGATATTTGTTGGTGAGGATACGCAAAGTTTCAATGGAAAGAAATGTATGGTTGGATTCTGTATCTTTACTTAGATTTTTGTTAGTTTCTCTTGGATTTTACAACTTGGTAGTTACTTTGATAAAATTTACGTATACAGCAACCTAAAGATTTTTGGAAAAGTTCCGTTCATCATATTCCATAATAGTATTCCAAAAGTGACATTTATTTTTGGATATAAGGAAAAAATAATAAGACTACTAAATAAATAGTATACGAGGCAAATCAAAGGGAGCTTAGACCCTTTGGTAACCTTTGCGGTATAAACCTTTACCCATTTTTGGTAGGGAGAGTATCAAAAATGTCACGTGAACGAAACCACGGACGATACATTTATATTATTAAAACCTTCGTACGGAGAATACGGCGTAGGTACTCGGATTATTAAAATTCTTGATTCAGATTTTAGTAGAAAATCATGTACTCGGAACCTGAATAAATATGAATGTAGTAAACGATTAAAATGCACTTTGCTCTTAACGGCATTAAGAACCACTTTTCCTTAGATTATTCTAGGTAATATTACACAAAATTATCATCCTTAAACCTCCGCTGAACCTACAAAGCAGCTACATAAACTTTATACAGCAAAATACAAAGTGATTAATGGTATCGTATATCAATTACCAATGTCAGGTGCAACTTGGTTTTTGTCGGGAACTTTTCAGAGGGGCCCTTAATGGTGCTCGAGAATGTACGGGAACTATTGCATGTTTTATCTAAGAAATGTGCACGAAGATAGATCGGCAAGAAAGTAACGCCATTGTTGAGAGAGTAAAATCTTGTATTAATGTAGCCGTAGACATAAATGAAGCGGACAATTCGGAATAAAAGATAAATGAAATGAGAGACAAGGACGAAATGAATTTCGTAATAGAAGTGTATGAAACAAAATCTGAATTGGGAGAATGAGGAAGATTAATTTAAAATAAGAGGCTATTTGTGCGTCAATATGGGGTTCTTAAGCTATTAATGTAAAAGATTTTTTGTATGTGACGGTGACGTTAATCTGATTAAGATGTGGAATGGTATTTAATATTGCAGCTAATTCTGGGAAAACCATTATGAGATTATATTTAGGGGATAAGTTTTCGCAAATGGTACAATTAATTGGTCATACAGATATATCAGACAGACAGGTACATTGTACAGTTACCGAAATTAATGAAAATTAAGTATTTTCCAAACAACATTTCATTGCAACAAAAAAAGAATGAAAATTATAAGAAAGATGTGACCCTATTATATCTAAACTGATTTTCTAAACTGTACAAAGCTACAAACACGATTCAAAACATTTATTAAATCATGTCAAAGGCCTTGTCTCAAAACTATATCGCGCGCTAAACTTTACGCTAAACTTTTACCTACGCTAAACTTTTTTACTATCTGCGTAAAGATAAAGAACAACATTGTTAAATCACCGAGCATGAACCTAAACGGCTTCACAAATCGTTAACCAAAGCAAATCTAGAATTCACCCAAAGCAAAGCCTAATAGAAGCAAAGTTAACCCAAGTGTAAAACCGCTTACAGAACCTAGGCTACCGTCTAAAAGTTCGATAAATTAAGTTAGCAGACTCCTGAGGTACACTCAAAGTCAGGAGGTTTTTGAAAAACACCCCATTCTTGCATTGGGAAAGATTTGTGCACTTCTCCTGCTAAAGCAAAAATTATGTTCATAAAATTGGAATTTTGTGAATTGGAAAACAGCTGGGTAAAAATTTTGTTGACCGATCAAAAGATAAACGTTCGATTTTGGAAAATAGAAATCGTTATTTGTTGAATTATAAGAATTATCGTTCCCTTATTAAATATCGAATTATGGAGAACGGCTTTCTAGACCCAACAATCTGGTGGTCATACATATGCCATAATTTCCATAGCATTTAACACCATGTTAGTATACTTTTGTGAAATTTCCTTGTAACTTTTGACACCGAAATGGAAATTATTCTTCGTAATTATCACAGAGAATGTAGGTCAAAGTGACACTGAAAAAAAAAGATTCAATAAATCATTTATATTCGCATCAGTCGGCTCTGTAAAAGCAAAATAAACATCCTTTGGGTGGACTGTGGACAGATAGTTCGTGTATGCTGTTCCGTTTTAAAAACTGCGTGAACGTAATTGAATTGGTGCGCTGGGCTTTGAATCCAAAACTAGGTCCCCTGGTTTTTTTTCAAACACATTTTCAAATACGTGAAACGAAAATTTTGCAAAGACGTTATGGAAATGTATCTAAATTAACTAAATTGGTAACTAAACACCCCGCTAAGAATAATAATGGGCCAGTTTACCGCAAAGTGCTTTGCTGTGTCACCATTCATCATCCGACCTAACAACTACATTAATATTAAGACGGATCGCGTTTTGTTTGCTCACTCGCACATAGCTCCCTCCCTTTCTGTTATTATCAGTTTGACAGCTTCTTGAGGATGAGATATCGCTACATTTTAATGGACAATTTTTTTGGAGGATTATTAATAGGGAATAAAAAGTATTCTTTAAAAAGTCTTTGTGTAATCCGAATGAGGTATGTGGGGAATTATTTGGATAGATAACAGAGAGAAGGGAGAATTAATCGGTCCTCTTAATGTGAAACATTACGACTCTTAAGTAGATTTGTTTATAAAAATACCGCATTACAAATAATGAATAGTGAACAAAAAAAAGATATCTCATAGCAGAGTTGGCCCTAATATGCACCCTTGTTGAAACAAGCCCGATCAAAGCTCTCACGATGACCTACTTAAAAAAAACAATACCGCACTCGGCATTAAGCGTACAAGAGAATCGTTCCGAACATACGCTTAAACAACTGCAGAGCCAATTACACTGTGACGAGAACTTGCTGATGATGTTACTTTATCAAAAGCATATGTATGAATTTGCTCACAACTCACGAGCTACAGACAATTCCCTGTTTAACTTAAACCAATTTCCACTCATTAACTCAACGTACCTTGTTGAACATACTACGAAGTACGTATCAAAAGTATTGCCTTGTTAATTTCCCTCTCCAAATAAGTCTACTTCGAACTAAGAACTTCTCCCATTATGAAACTCTGGAAGTGTTTACGTCACACATTATGAATCCTTATATTACTTGAAAATTATTTTGTCGCTGAAATAAACGAATCTTGAATAAAGTTGGTTGTATAACGAGTGGCGTTGCGCGTTGTATGGAGTGCTCGCATTAGTATTCGAGCCTCGGGTCGAATGTGGCGCGAGATTGTTATCGCTTGCTGCGCTCCGTTTTGGTACTTGGAATAGCACCGAATAAATGGTGTGTGCTGATTGGATCGCGTTTGCCGGTGGTGCGAATTGGTGATTTGTCTGATAGCTGAACATGGTGGGGTTGAAAAACAGTGTGGTCGGAAGGTATGAATGGATGTTAGGACTCATGATAAAATAATTGGTTTTAACTAATTGTTCAGTTGTCTCAATGATCTTTTTTGTTTTCAAGCCGAGGGCGGGTGCGCCCAACGTTAAATAATAATTTCCGGAGAACGATGGATAGAAAATTTTCCAAGAGATTTAATCAACAAATTACAATTTATCAACACTCATTAATTGTTTCTACTTTTATTTAACAAAGCAATCAATCTTTACCCAAGTTTCATTGAGACAAATCCCGCGATCAATTTCTATTAAAGCCCGAAGAAGGCGTACACAAAAGTTGTAAGCGGAAAACACATTGTTTCCCCTCCCTCGTTAGCAAACTCCACGGCACTTTTTTGACGTCTGCTCTAGGGCGTCTCTGGCGGTTCGAGTGTTTACCCACGCCACGCCACATTTGCGCTCCGAAAACAACACTCCTCAATCTTATCACTAACAAAATAAGATCCAAATCTCAACAAAAATCCAGCATCTCAACCTCAACACAAATTTTGACAATGCAAGGTTATATTTGCAGATTGGTTACGAGTGTTTGCTTTTAAAATGTTCGCGGTAAAGCTCAGAATCGGCTGTTTTTTTATTCACCAATCGTTGTCCCACTGATTTGTGTGTTACGTTTTGTTCGTGCGTTCTGTCTTGCCTAACTCTTGAAACGAGTATCTGAAACCTTCTTGAGTTTAGGATCCTTTTCAAATATTTTTTATGAGTTCATTGTAACGAAACTCAGTATATTGAAAAGCTTTTTAATAAAAATAAGAATGTTAGACGATGCTTTGATGACACCCTTAAAATGTTCGACAAAGTGTGCGGAATTTCGGAGCGCTTTACCGGCGATAATTGCGCTAAGATCCGCCGTTCGAGGATTTTCATTCTGTTTTATGACGTCACTCCGGAACTTCCCACTAGACAAAACAATGTATCGTTGCTTCCAGACGATCTTACCACGATCCTTTGGCACGACGCACAAACCGGCTCAAAAATAACGGAAATGAACGAGATCAAACTGGTGCCAAATTCACAAAGGGCAAATATGATTCACTTGATTTGGGAATCTGTCCAAAGATGATTTCATCACGAGTTTCAATATTCTTTAAGCGCCCGCTGAATCACAAGATTTCGGTTAGTTTAGCTTATTTTATTTGACAAATGGCCCATATATTAAATAGCCCATCCCTTAACTTGAGATATTGATTTAGGTCCGTCTTACTACATACTGTAGCTATTTAGCTATATGAATTGTTTTTGCAAACCATCCTTTAGCTTATTTCATAGTTAATAGTTAGGAAGTAACAAGTAAAAGATTTCTTGAAATTAGACATTATCCACATCATACTGCACTCCTTCAGCATTCGTTTACAAAATGATGTCGCCATTATGAAATTCCCGAACTCCCATTCCGAGCACGATCGATAACACATCGAAAGCGAAATTATTAGCAGAAGCAAAGGTATAACCTGTGCCTCCACTAAGTCCCATATCACATGTCATACAAGATTCCAATCTCACCCTTTTCCAAAAAACCAAAGAGACCCGTTTTATAATATTTCAGTGAACACAATGAGCCTCAGAGGGTTTAAAACTGAGGGCGATGTAACACCTGCTTATATCCGGATCGCCCCTGGGGCAGGCCCCTTATTTTTGCAATAAATTAGAAACCGCATCAGCCGTACACATTCGTACCTGTCTGGCTAAGACCTTTCCAATTATTGGGGTTTGCTTTCAGCAACAATTTGTAGTTGACCAAACCACGCTATGATTTATTCGTTCTCGTAATAGTTTTATTCTGACATAAATATTGGTGAGTCTTTTGCAGGGGATCCGTTTCATTGAAATAAATTTTATGATTGTCAAGCATAGATTATGTTTCGTATGTAATGAAGCTGCCTGTTCGAATAACGTTATTTTTTGTTTAAATTATTTTGCTGTCATGTGCATCTGATATAGCAACTGATACATCATTTATTTTGAATTATATGACTGTGTTGTTGGATATTTCATGATTCCTAGAAATAAAACCTCTGGCTATAATAATATTTGATGAAACTGGTGTGAGATCAAAATTTCTTGAAACTTACTATTGTTGAGGTCCAACAATAAAATCCTTCTACGTAATAAAACAGTAAATAAAAGGAGTAAATCTGGCAGTTGATCTACTCATATCACGCAACAACCACTTGACGGAGCTTGATCATACTTCCACTGTAATAATTCTTAGAGAATGGATTCTGGAGTTTAAATGAAAACTCACTCTAGAGAACAAGATGTGTGCACAGAAATAGAAATCATTTATGATGTAGATTTACAGAGTAGAGCGATTTTATTATAAGTAGTCCCCCCGATACATCATAAAACAAAAATAATATTAAAATTATGGTACTTATCTAAAAAACACGCTTGAACCACTTCACATGATACACAAGCCCTAAAATCGGAATCGCATCGCACCCGTACCGTAAAGCTAAATGTCCCAAATTGTCAGTCGAAAGTGCCGTGACAAATTGATTGGTTTAATCGCGTTCGCTAGTGACTAACGGACGGAACCCGTGATAATTAAACGAGAAACCTGTATCGGACGTGTCCCGACTCACACTAGATAGCTATAAACAGGAGAGTTGACCGTCTGTGAAATTGTATTTGACTTTTCCTTAAGACTAAAGAAAGTAGTGCAAAATAGGTAAATTGAAAACGTAGGTGCTTCCATTCGGTTGTAAAGTTTTGTTTTTATTTCTAAAGCTTTTTGGGTAATGCGCGCTGTTTCTGCTGGGAGTGGAAACTGGACTCTCTAATGCTTTAAAATTCTTTTATGCGAAGAAAGTTTTGTAATATTTAAACTTAGGACTTTCGGATAAGGGTTCCTTAGACAGAAATAAATGGTCTGTATCTCAGTGGCTTGTTCATTCATTTCATTTTTATTACTCTTTCTATACACTTGCCGAATTCATGAAATGATCTTTTGGGAGAGTATATTTTAATAAAATGTATTTTAGTTTGTCTTTTGTGTTCAAGAGCCAAATTAAACAGTATTCTTAAGCAATCTGTTATAAGAATAGATGCGGATCTATTTAGAAGTACTTACGCATTCTTTTCACAAGATATCTTATACCAATTTGTTACAAAAATTGTACAGATATTTGCTCTTTATTGTGCCAATTTTTGGGCCAATCAATTTGAAATCTGGAATGCTTTTTTCCTGCTTTGCTTTATTTTTTCCTCCTACGATATGGGTCACTACGGAATATTTTCTCGTTTTTTCCTTTTCATCCCCAAAACGGAGGAGTGTTGTCACGATACGCCTTTCATGTCCGCTCCAATGATCTATACGTACAACATAATAATAATTGTAGAACATTTTCCTCTCTATTAGTAGAGCACATTACGTACTGAAATTATTTGAAACCGTTTCAGGGTAAATATCATCAAAGTACTAAAGATTTCTCTTTTCTTCTTAAATTTGATGATGATGACTAAAGATTTCTCTGAGGGTCTGCCAGTTTTCACCCTTATGCCTTAGGTGATAAGATCGAAAAGTGGTCGATCGAAGTAGTATCTATACAGAGCACTTAAAAAGACGTAATCGCTTACTACTAATAAGTATATCTGAAGTATTGTATAAAAGAAAAAAAAAAACCGTTCTAAAAAAAAAAAACACAAAGTAATGCAAATATAATATTTAAGAAACACAAAATATACACTTTTTCTTCTACACGGGTACTTGCAGATATTTCATTGCTTACTCCATGACTGGATTACAAACAAATCCTTTGTTTCCCTTATCCCGGTCATCAATCGAATGCCGTCTTTTTTTGTTTATCTAAATTCAAAATTACATGATTTACCGTAACTCATTTTCCTTGAAAGCATTCCCATTTCTCATAAATATCAGGTTTGCGACAAAACAAGATTCAAATTTTGGTCGCTAACTGATTTACATACTGTTCCAGAAATAGATGGAAATAAGACATCAGTTGCTTACCTCGCTACGTATTTCATTCGAGTTAACTAAGAGAAATGAATTACTGCGACATTCGTGGGCGTTGGATTGGCAAATTAAAGCCAAAGTGTTAATCCTGTGTGTGGCTTTAACCATCTTACCTTGTGTAGTACAGAAACCTGTTCAAACGAAATTGGTTCTTCTCTTGTTATAGTAGGGGTTGTTTGACAGACAATGTAAGTAGGTATAAGCAATATTTACATTCATAATACCCTTTGCGTACAACCCTCTTAACTCTTCCAACACAATGGCGCAGAAATTCTAATCAATGCATTACAAACAGGCACATCGGAGCCAAGTAACCCTACTAGGGACACCACTGCCAAGATAAAAAGCCCGGGATTAAGTTATCGTTCCGTAGCAGCCCGAGGCGGCCACCATATCCCAATACTGTTTGATGCCCTACGAGTTATTTGCGAGGAGATTCTGGGTGATTTTGAATTTTACTACACTTCTACATAGAGATTATGTAGTCGAGTTCCAATATGAGGCGTAAACGAGATGATAAAATCGCTATTAAAAGGTATAGCGTTTTCTTTGTTAGAGGTTTGTTTGATCAATATTCTAGCTAGAATAAATTGGCGCTAGACATAATAAACAAAGAATGCATAGTATGAGTACTTTTCTTTTCTTTCTTTTGTGTTTACTGCGTGCTCTCCAATCGATCAATTTCAATCCCCGGGACATACGTGAGAATCATCCGATCATTACGTTTTTCATTCGTTCTCAGATCATTACTGTAATTAAGTTCATTAGCCAAGGCAAGTCTATGAAGAGTACAAGAGCAATTAAATTTCAATTTACTACCACATTTCTGAAAGCAGAAATCAATTAGCAAAGTCTAACAGATTTCAGTTTTGATGTAGTTGTTAATCGAACAAATAAACCTCGTGTTCTATCAAGGTCGAAAGATAAAGAACATCTTACTAAATTAATTTTATGTTGACATGTGAAATTTTCATATAATATCTAGATGAAAAAACAATAATAATGTATACGAGATGGTGAACGCAAAAAAACATTTGACGAGAACGATACTGGGGCTTACGAGTAAATGCCGTATTTCCATTCTTCCTGACTGCCACGGAGAATTAGATTTTTATAACGATATTTTCGTTGTTGTGCTTCCTAAGATCGTTTTAGTTTTAACTGACATTTAATTTGATAAGTATTGTCAAACAAAGTAATACGCTTAGTAGAATCCTATATATGACATCTACACACGATGTTACTCTTGTAATATTTGAAACCTGTTCAATGACGGTTGTATAACAAAACAATATTTTCTCTTCTACCTCAATAATACCCTCGCTAAAGTAGACTCATCTTTCATGGGGTACTGTTTGAGATGCTATAATAAAATTCCACAAAGTATTCTTGAACTGAATGAGACGAAATTTAAAACATGCATTAAACGCACACTATGTAAGCAAGCATATTACAAGTTGAGCGATTATATCGCTGATAAAAATGCTTGGCTCAATGCTGGTCCTGCTCCACATGGACAAATATAGAGATATATAGATAAATTGATAGCATTAAATTGTATTGTTGGAGCTGCTGAAGATTGTACAACTATCTTTGCATTGTATAGAATCAATCTCTTTAGTATTATATAAATGCATAGCCCATATTGTGTGAGTACTATGTACTAGAAAGCTATCATTCACTGGAAACCTACGTCTTTTCTTGACTTGAATGTGCCCTGGTGGTTTGGAGTATGTCATGCTCACTCTATTGTCTCACTGATGGTGGCGCATGTGTCGGATCATTTAGTTCCCTTCAAAATGGTTGAGCTGAATGGTGCTGATCCATGCGTCATGTCCGTGAACGGGCGCTGTCAGTTGTGACTGGTCATCTCTTGGTTGCCATGGCTTATTTGAATGAATTATTTTGAATTGTATATTTTTTTTGTTTGTGTGTTTTTGCTGTGGACACTTTTACCGTGCACATCTTGCTACATTGTTCTCACATAATATACCATCTCAACGTGAATGATGTAACCAAGATTTTGTAACAATATTCTGATTTAAAAGAGTGTCCATGGAGTTTCTTGCCCATTCTTCTCCATAGAGATCTACGCTAGGAAATGGGCAACTACAGTACTTTCACAGTTTTTATGTCTTGTGACTGGGACTGTAGCTACATTTAATTTTCATCTTTGTTTCGACAATTCAAAAGTGCTTGTAACTGGCTTACTTGAAATAAATGCTTTGATTTTGATTTTATTTTGATTTTTGATACATTGTAAAACCATTCTTACCACAACCATATTTACTTCACTCACCTCATTCTCTAGCATGTTATCTTCCAAAAACCATAACCAAAAAAAAAAGAGATAGTACATCTTCTATTGTACCCCATCGAACAATACTTACACTTTATACCCAATCATCCATGAGAATCTCCCATAGAAATAAAGATATCGTATATCAACGGAACCGCGGTCCGTGACACTGTCTGTGTGCGTAGGTGTCTGAACTAATATCGGGGCAGGACGGGCCGGGACCGACCGGTTCCTCGTCTATCGAGTCCCAATCTTCATGGACATAGACTAGAAAGTGTATAGAAGTGAAACACCGTAATTGGTAGACAGTTGCATCTCGCGTACGTGTAGACACACTGTTGATATCGGTTTTGTTACCTACCAGTTCACAGTTTCTGCAATAAATATTTATGTCTGTATCAGAACCTCTTTCTCTGCAATGCATTTTAAATGCCTGCAATTTGGGGGGAACAAATCGTTCGATATGTTGAACCCAGTTACTGCAGAATTGTATTGTCCTTACAATCATCCTCAGCTGCCAGTTTATTGTGTCAATTCACTCTCCTCTCATGAGCTACCGGCTATAATCAGATCATCTCTTTGCCAATCGTAGGCTTTACGCTCTATTATGATAGGGCTAGCGCAGGCAGGTCATGAAAGGGTGCTCAGCAGTACGTGATCAAGATCATAGTAGGCGCATCGTAGACTTACAAAGAAAAGTATATGATTTTTAAACTGACATGGTCACTAACACTATCATTAACAACAATATCGGGAACTCATAACAAATAGTAAACATGGTAAATATCCCCATTTTAGTTGTTAATGATAGTAAAAGTATATGAGTTTCGCCTCTGCACAGTTTTCTTAATCTTTGTCATTATTAAGAATCTACGATGGATCAGATGAATTTGTCGAGCAGCTAAGAGCAACCAAGTTTTTTCACCGCTTTTATATTAGATACTGTGAAATTAGAATGGAATTTCATTTCAAATGATTCAGCGATGTTCTACAAAAAGTTGTTTTTTTTTTGTCATTGTGTGGGAATACAGAATTGCTGAACAGTTACAACAGAACTGTACTGTTTAATAAACACTGCTGAGTCTACAAATATTGCGTTGAATCATCATCATCTTCCTGCCCTTATCCCATGTTACTTGGGGTCGGCGCAACACGTTTTCTTCTTCCATTCTCCTCTGTCAACCGTCACGCAATCATTTACACCTTTTTCCCTCATATCATTCCTCACACAATCCATCCATCTTTTCCTTGGCCTTCCTCTCGCTCTCCCTCCATCCACATTTATATTCATCACTCTTTTAGTCACATGCGATTCTTCCCTTCTCATCACATGCAACTCATTGCGCAACAAATATTGCGTTGAATGTAGGTAAGAATATAAGTTAATAGGTCAGACAGAGTCGTTAGACTGAAAGCCGATCCAACATAGTTGGGAAAACGCTAGGCAGATGACGATGATCATGATGAGGTCAGACAGAGTCGTAGTATATGCATGTGATGTGTAAGAATGAGGAAAATGTCGAGAGGAAAGTTTTGAGTACGAATGTGGAAGGGTATAAGAGTAGAGGAAGACCAAAGAAACGATGGATGGACTGTGTGAAAGATGGTATGGTACGAAAGGAGTAGTCTGATAAGATAACGAGTAGTAGAGAAGTATGGAAGAAGAAGACATGCTGCGCCGACCCCAAATAAATTGTGATAAGGGCAAAAGAATAATGATGTTGAAGGTCAGAGTAGTTGTAAAAGAATAATGATGTTGAAGGTCAGAGAAGTTGTAAAAGAATAATGATGTTGAAGGTCAGAGTAGTTGTAAAAGAATAATGATGTTGAAGGTCAGAGAAGTTGTAAAAGAATAATGATGTTGAAGGTCAGAGTAGTTGTAAAAGAATAATGATGTTGAAGGTCAGAGAAGTTGTAAAAGAATAATGATGTTGAAGGTCAGAGTAGTTGTAAAAGAATAATGATGTTGAAGGTCAGAGTAGTTGTAAAAGAATAATGATGTTGAAGGTCAGAGTAGTTGTAAAATGACTAGAATCTTCAACTTTGCCCTTAGAGTGTGTTTGCCCTACTAAATTATCTTCACTATTTTGCCATCACAGACATTAGTAATTACTTGTTCCAGCAATGTCATACAGAATTCTATCGAAGGGTAAAGCTATTACTCTTTAGTTCAATTAATTTTGAGGCATAATTGATCCAACATTTTCTATTAACACATCGGGTTACATAATTATGTAACTAATATTAGTTCTAAAGTTTCTAATAGCTCTTGAACACATTTTTCATTTGAACTCCAAAAGGCCAAGATATTTCTTCTATTTGGTCTAACAACTTGAACTTTGTAGGTCGGTACTTACTTTTAAGCAATTTTTCTCCTGCTCGGTCTAACTGAAGCCTTGTTAGTAAAAGTTTTACTTCTAACTCTTCTTACGTACTCAGGTCAAGTAGAGGTCCGATTGGAGTTCTATGTGATTCAAACTAAAACAACATAGCAGCACGCTCGTAATGTCAAAAGAGATTGACAGAAGTGTTCATGTGAGTAAGTACACCGACATTTCACCATGTACCTAAGTATGTTTAAGACACCCTCATTGGTCTAGTGGCCGAAAACGTGACTACTGAGCATGAAGTCCTGGGTTCGATTCCCAGGTCGGGCAAAGTGTTATTGGGTTTTTCCTTCAGGAATTTCTCAGTAGCAGCCACTAAGTCTGAATTTGGGCCCTGTTGATGGGGCTCAGGCGCAAAATGTCGCTTTCGCAGAACATGGCAATAGGGTAGATGACAAAATAAATCTAATCAGTCCATCAGATAGTTTTCCAAAAATTATTGAACACGTATTTTTTCTTTTTTCGCATAAACAAAAATTAGAGACGATACAGCCCCCACTCATGATCTTTGACACGTTTTATCGTCGTTAATTTTTATTAATTAGATAAAACAAAAAACACGTATCCAATATTTTTCGATAATCTAACTGACGGACTAAACAGAAACAAATTTTTTTTAGTCAGTCATCACCCCTATTGGCTCGCCCCCTATAACATAATTATGACTTCATAACTGATGAAATGTGGGTGTACTATTAGGTACACTTCTGCCTAACCTTTAGGTAATTACAGGCGTGATGTTAAGGCCCTTCTAACCCTAAAATTATCAACTCTATTTCTGGTGGTTCAAACTTCGTTTGAAATACTGTTAGAATAAATTTCTAATCAGCTTGCACTACAAAGCGGTTGTTACGTCAGTCACTGCGGCCGAATAGTGCAAAATGAGTGTTTTTTGCGATTTACAAAAATCTATTGATTGGACTAAAAAAATAAAACACATAAGACCTGCTTTATAGTTAGTTCAGTTAATATGCAAAGTTTCATGATCTAATTTGAAGTACTTTGGTTTATTGTTCGATTTGGAGGTAACTTTGGATTTTTTTTCTATCGAGAAAAGTTTCAGGAATCGTGTTTTCGTCACACATAGTACCTAGCATTAATCCTCAACTTTACCATATATTTATTTTAAATTTAATGCTGCAGTATTTTAGGCGTAACGGAGGATCATGCTAAGCCATTTGAGGCATGTTAGGCCCTATGTTATGTATGTTTAGGTCCTACGTAACAGCGCACGAGTCTATTGCCGACAACTGGGGACAAATAGAGACTCATGATCGAAAAACCCAATAACACCTTGCGAAGCTAACGCCTAGAACAACACCGCAGATCAAACTATTTCTTATTAACGATGAAAGGCTTACCGCTATAAGCTTAGGACCAATTACTCTTGCGATGTAAGGGAGGTACACACCTTGCCCTACTTTTTGGCGAGATCCTGTGCGGCTTACAAACGTGACATTTGTATTACACTTGTAACCTTCCGCGGCTTCGTTCGCTTTGCTGTAATCTTCCCTTTGCAATCTTGTCACTGTACCTACGTTATTTGCGAATAAAGCTTATGAAACAAGATCTTGTTTTCAGGATAAAAGTCCAATAAAGGAAATCTTGCTAGAGCCTATAGAATTGTCATTCCAATTAAATATTAAAATAGCAATCATACAGGGTGTAAACATTAACCAAGCGTTCTGGACATAAAACTAAGTAATAACCCTACGCAAAAAATATTACTGGAAAATATCTTCTTTTTTGATGGGGTGAAAAATCACGTTTTACGGTAAAACTTAATGTAACGCACTCAAAGCATTGTGCTGGTGAATAGTGTGGGGGTCGTGGAGGTGTTTTTAGTTATTACATTTAAAACATGTAATTCAAATAACTTTGGAACAAGGAATAACTTGGAACTTTGACTCCCAAAATGTCCGTAACTAGTCTACTAGTTATGTCCCAGATATGTTCCAGATCTAGAATAGGGTATGTGCATGATTTTTTTTTTATCACTCTAAACAAAGCGTATTAACATCAGAAATAGCAAAGTGAAATGATTTTTTTAATATCTATAAAAAATACTAAGTTATAAGCATTTGAAACTGCTGAATAGACAGAGAGATCCGATAAAGCGAATGACGTCATTCGCTGCATCGACGTACAAAATCCATACTAAATTCAGTTTATCTAGAAAGAGATAGAAACAAAAGTTTAAATGGTTATAACTTTTGTGTTGTTTGGCCGATTTATGTCTTGTTTTCGCTTTTTGTCATTATTTTTATGGTACTTTAACATTCCGAATAGAAATAAAAAAAAGAAAATTTGTGCATATTCCCTATTAAAAAAAAATCGCAATGATAGGGAGAACAAGTGACTTTCGGCTTCGTTAAGAGTCTTTATACATCCTTTACTTAGTTAGAGTTCCAATAGCGGTGTATTAAGATTTATATTCCCGGAAACATTTGTCAGTGTATGTACTACCGAGTTTACTGAGGGTCTGCCACTTTGCACCCTTATGCCTTATGTAATAAGGCTGAAAGTGGTCGACTCCCCGTGAACTCTACAACCAAATTACCACAGCGCTGCATTAAAAAAAAATATTTTTAATTTCTATTTTCAACAATACCTACCACGAGTAAAGACTGATTTATATGTACATTCCATTACATAACACGACGCTCAGCCCTCCCAACCTATCGAGAACAGGTAATCAACTCTTAAAGGCCTCAGCCGAACAATTTAGCTTTCTAGCGCCCACACCAATGTCTTATATACGAGGGAACAAGACCTAACGGGAAGGACGTGACTCGACGCGCCACTTGCTCGTGAAAAGGGATTTCAGGTTGTTGATTATTTTATATTTATTCTCCCGAATGTTTCTTGAGTATTCTGCGGTTCAAGAGGAGGAAGGATAAATGTTTTGTTAAATATTGGATGTACATTTGCTTTGGGTAATTATTTTTTTATCAAGGTAATTCTTCGTTAGTTATCATCCAAAAGTTGTTACACAAACACTATAATGTTTTACTATAAGATCCCTTAAAGAACGACCATCACCGATTTGGTTACCTAATGGATGAAAAGTATTTTATATCAAATTGAATATGTCAAAAAATATATTGCAAATGGGTTGACTAAAAAATTTCGGTCCAGAATACAATTTGTTTTTTTTTTATTATTATTATATTCAACCTAACCTAACCTAACGTTTGCGTTTGTATATTCTATAGGTTTCATACTTTCAATTGGTATGGAATTTGTCTATTAACCAAACCAGGGAAATGTTAAAAAAATATATATAATTTTTAAATTGCTAATTAATTAATAATTAGTAAACCCATTTGCAATATATTTATTGACATATTTAATTTGGTATAAAATACTTTTCATCCATTAACCAGCTCGGTGAAGGTCGTTCTGTAAGAAATCTTAGACTATTTTTAACCTATACTTACGCAAGCCCTTGGGTACCTGATCATCATTTTAACCTATACTTACGCAAGCCCTTGGGTACCTGATCATCATTTTAACCTATACTTACGCAAGCCCTTGGGTACCTGATCATCATTTTCTTTTTCCTGTCCTAATTTGTTTGAGTTCAACTCGGCGTGTTTTACTATCTACATACACACTTTTGAAACACAACTAAGCAACATCTAATGGCCTACAGTGCAGTGATACCCTAGTGGTGTGAAAGTCGGACTGCCAAGTCTCAAGTTCGAACCCAAGACACGCACTTCCGATTTTCGAATTCATATGCGTATTGTACAAGTATAATAATCACTTTTCGGTGAAGAAAACATCGTGAGGTAACCAGCATGCCTAAAAGAGATATTTCTCGACATTTAAAGCTAAGTCAGAGGCCTATGGGCGACATAAAACTGACATCAGGTTAGGCACTAACAAAGAAGATTGGCCTACTTCGATTTTGTAGCCATAATCATTTTTATCATCATTGAAATAATAACTTTTCTAGCAAAATGCCCCTTGTCCTTTTTAAAGTCGCTCATCGATAAAAATAGAAAATAAATTTAATCTTTATAGTTATTTCTAGTTTCTTCATAAATCTCAGCCCAAAATGGACTATTACGGAGTCTAGATTTAAAACTGATATATAAGACTGGCGACCCAAAGCCCAAAGTAGAACAGTGCCGACCACACTTCGCCTTAGCCGTTAATCTTCTCATAAAGTAAACTTTTGTCGTCTAAGACAACGTAGGTCAACAAACTCCAAGACGAAGTTTACATAATCGGGAGAATTGGTTATTAGTGATATAATTCCTACTAAGAAGTGTTACTATTAAAGAATATGTTGAGAATCGTTGTTGTAAGTGGCATTCTGTGTTTTCATAACATAACATAACATCACACTCGTTATCCCCGAAGGGTTAGGCAGAGGTGTACATAATAGTACACCCACATTTCACCAGTTATTTTTATGTAATAGGGAGCGAGCCTATTGCCATCAACCGGGCACAAATCCAGAAACCGTGGCTGCTATTAAGAAATTCCTGATGGACAAACCCCGTTTGAAGCTGGCTGGCTGTATGTCTCGCTGCTCGAAAGCTTGAGCAAGTGATCTTGACGAAGATGATGATGATGACGTCACGTTGCTCGAAGGCTGCGCTGACCTGACATCACGTCGGGGTCACCAATTTGGGGGTAAAAAGAACAGGGTGTAAAGCTCTTCATTCCCCATAGAAAAGGGAGGATCCTCCGACCAGACGGGTGTTATGTCTGGTGGGCTACTGCCCGACAGTTTGTTGTCGGGTTCTTGTATATACGTATAGTCTTAAGTCGCGGATAACTCTGCTTGCGCGATGTAGGAATTGTCAGTTTTTAGTTCACCGTTCGTGTCATAGATGGCGCTGTAGTACTTTTAGTTGATGTTGCTTTTTGTAATGCCGCTACAATATCACTGCCCGACCTGGCAATAGAGCCCCAGGACCTCGTGATCTTGGTCAACGCGGCAGTTTTTTTTTTAGAAAGAGTTTGAACGAAAGTTTTTTTTAAATTTCCAATTGATCGATTTGTAACGTGAACTAACGTGTATTATTCTGTTTGTTTCAGGTAAGTTATGCAGAACCGATACGGAGTTACTCTCTAAATCACTACACGGTCGAGACAAGAGGTACTTATATCGCGCTTCGGACAACAAATAGTGTATTTATTTATTTATGTACACACAAAATACTTAACAGGACATTACATTAAGATAGGAGAGCACAAAGGTACTGCTTATTTCATAAGAAATCTCTTCCAGCAGACCTGCGAGAGGAAAGTTGGATTAGAAATGTAGACACAGTGTGTAGAAAAGACAAAACAGGAAATGTAAAATAAAACTGTGTACATGTTTATAATTAAAAAAAATCAGACGATAAAATTGATAACCTCCTGTTTTTGGAAGTCGGTTAATATTGTACTCTTTACTGAATGCACATGAAAGTATTTACGGTAAACACAAAAACACATTTATTTAATTTTTTTCCTGATGGAAAACCCCAATAACACTTTGCCCGACCTGGGTATAGAACCAGATAGAATAGTCAACTAGACTAACGAGTCAGGCATTCTGTGTTTTCTGCCATGAAACATAGGTTTGAGTGAGTGATGTATGTAGTACCTAAAAATTAGGTGTAACAAGTGAAGTGTGTAGCCTTTTTTTTCTGATGGGTAATCATCAAATGACTCCTCCCGGTCTGGGCGGAGCAGGAGGGAGTGTCAGACTTTTACTGACTAAATCCATGTTCCTTCATCGCCCTTTGTGTTCCGGGGCCACGGTATCTCTTTCGAACAGTCCCGCAACCCCGGCAGGCATCGGTCCTTACGGACCCCTTCCTTTTTGCTTACTCTCTTTGAGGCGCGCGTGGAACACGAACGTGCCGTTGACATGAGACGGACGGACGGCGAGCTGAGGTGTGTAGCCTTGCGTGATGTCTGTGTCAGAGACGTGCAATCGATTTTTGGATTAACGATGAGCTCGTGGCTAAATAACGACAGCCGCTCAAGTCGATCTTTAGATTAAGCCGTGCTTACCTAGGTTGGTCTGTGGATGGGTGACCACCCACTACCGAGTTTCCTCTGTGCCTCGGAAAGCACGTTAAGCAGTTGGTCCCGGCTGTCATTTGTAGATCTTTGACAGTCCTTACAGGTAGTCAGTGGCCCAAAAAGTCTGACAACCAAGACTGGTTGCCAGACTTTTTGGGCCACTGACTACCTATAACGACTTTAGAGTTACTCGAGCAGTTAGTACTGGGTAATACGGTACCCCTTGGTGAGACTACCAAGGGGTGCCGTATTACCCAGTACTAACTGGATTGTGGAAGTCAGATAGGCAGTCGCTCCATGTTAAATACTGATATTCAGCTGCATCCGGTTAGACTGGAAGCCGACCCCAACATAGTTGGGAAAAGGCTAGGCAGATGATGATAGAGCCATAATCATCAAATTGGTTACTCGTGACTTGACATATTTAAATAAGTTTATTATAAACATTATTATATCCAGTTCATGTCCTCTTGCATTTTTAAACTCTCTACTAGTATGCCAATTTGATACTGGCATATAACCATTCTTTATTTAAAAAATATCATTACCAACCTACTCGAATCATTCCTAGTAACCAAGATATCTTTTATTTACTTACGTCCATGAGTAAACCCAGCAGCGCTTCTACGAAATATATCCAGTTCATGTCCTCTTGCATTTTTAAACTCTCTACTAGAATGCCAATTTGATACTGGCATATAACCATTCTTAATTTAAAAAATATCATTACCAACCTACTCGAATCATTCCTAGTAACCAATATATCTTTTATTTACTTACGTCCATGAGTAAACCCAGCAGCGCTTTTACGAAATATATCCAGTTCATGTCCTCTTGAATTTTTAAACTCTCTACTAGAATACGTGCTAGAAATTCAAACCCGACATAGCTTGGCTAAGTAAATTTCCCTGCACTAAAACAATGCTAACAGCTTAGGATCTGGTGTCAGAATCCACATAGCTTTAGGAACAATGGTAGCATTCGGTGTAATCCTTTGACTGGAGTTTGTGACGCGTTTACGATGTGAGAACAACGACTGGTATTTGATGTGGAAGATTGGTTTGAGGATGGGGTAATTGCAGTTTTTTGGTGTGTCAGTGGGGTTAATATTAAATAACAACTAGAAAAAGAAACTAGTAGATGAAGACATGTATAAAGACGGAATGTGGGAATGATGGTATGGCTATAGTTGGTGCCAGTTAAGATGAGAATAGCGGTCTTTGCCCTTTCCCTAATATCTCTTCGTACTGTTAGGATGGCGCTCCGTGGGTCCCTTTTAATTGAAACACTTTGACTTCTGCTACACTGAATTTATTTAAACTTGCACACAAAAATTACATTAAGTCGGAAAAATTGTGAATTGATTGAATTTGGTAGGTCGACTGCACTGCGTGCATGGCGAGCAGTTTTATATAATACATGAATTCTCAAATCAGCAATTTTAAAGTAGTGTATTTGGAATTTATTTATAACATATTCAACAATTCATGTATTTTAAAGCTCCGTCTTAAGGGGGGAGCCCTTAAGACGGAGCTTTAAAATACATGAATTAAGCGAAGGATAAAATGCAATAATTAAATTGCTCCAAACGGAAAAAAAAGAGTACAGAAAATTATTTCACAAACTATAGGTAAACATAGAGTAAATTTAAACATTACAAAATAATTAAAATAATGTCATTAAAGGTAAACACATAGTAAATTTAAACATTACAAAATAATTAAATAACACAAATAGGTACAAAACAGGAAAACACATACAAATAGGTATTAACAAAGGTGATTAAGTAAATTTGAGGAAGTTCTGAAATGGAAATCAATAACAGTTGTTTTTTTTCGTTTAATAATTACTTAAGTTTCGACTAGATGAAGCTCTGTCTAAAGTTCTAAAAGCGACTCTATTCTTATTTTTATTAAGGGCAGGTAGTCCCAATTTTCCCAATTTTACATAACTTTGATTCAATAGTAAACAAAGAAATAGTGATTTTTTAAAGCCAAAAAAAATAGATATTATAGTTGACTATATTTACTAAGATAATTTGTGGTTCAAAACATGATATCAAAAACTTCACTCGATGAAAAAAAAATCCGAACAGGAGCCTAATTCGAATATTTTTTTATGTTTTTCTTATTTTACTTGGAGAATATGAAAGTTTTACTTCCAAAAAAAATATCTAAGCAAAGTTAATAACATATAGAACGATTATTTGTGGTTAATTTTTTCAAAACAATTTAATCCTTTTAATAATAAATTATTATATAAGAAAACGGCTTGCGCACGTGGATTCAGTCGCCCGCCAGGCCTTGACGAGGTAGGACCTATGTCCCTTTTGCTGGCGCACGGCTGTCCCGTCGATTTATCGAACGATTTATTTAAAGAACGTAGTGTAATTATAACAGTACAGTCTTTTTTAACCGACTTAAAAAAAGGAGGAGGTTTCACAATTTGACCGTAGGATAACTTCGTCGTTTATGAACCAATTTAGATAATTCTTTTTTTGTTGGAAAGAAGATATTCCAAAAGTAGTACCATGACCATGAAACTGGGATCTGATGATGGCATCTCAGAGAAATCGAGGGGAACCTTTGAACATCGTAGTGCGACTAGTGCGTTTGTTTTTTTGTTCATTGAGTATTTTAGAGCACTACTATTTAAAGAAAGTCTGGACTCGATCTGATGATGGAACCCGAAGACAGTCGAGGGCACTCCTCAACGATTCACAATAATTACCTGGTGTTTGGGCTTGATTAATTTGTATTGATGAGAACTTTACACCTAAATGGGTTGTGGTCATCTTTAGGGGTCTGATGATAAAGACGAAGGACAGTCAAAGGAACTCCTCAACGTTTTACAGTAGCTACCTTGTGTTTGGATTTAATTCATTTCTATTGATGAGAACTTTGCACCCATATGGGTTGTAAGTGCCATTGGTCTGATGATGGAGACCATAGACAGTCGAGGGAATTCCTCAACGAACGAGTTTACAATCTCACGAGATAGATTATAATCTAACGGTATTTACAATTTTACGGTGACACATACAACAAATAAAGCATGTGTCTCTTCGTGATATAAAAACAATGTAAGAAACCTAGTCAAATTGTTCGCGACAAGTGTCTCAAACAGTGTTTTTATATAGTCTATAGAAAGAACGTTCGAGAAAGTACGCTATTGCCGTGTTTGTGATTCTTTGTCGAGTACTTTCTGTTATTATTAGTTTTAAAAGTAAGTAGGTACAAATTCCCTCGAGAATAGTCTCGTCACAGGTAAAAACATCGAGAAATGTTAATTTAATTTCGACCGTACGCCGAGAGCGTAAAGTACCTACTTCCTTCTTCCGTTCGAGTTATTTATTATCCTTTTGTTTATAGTTTCCTTTGTATTTTTTTGTTAATGTTTTTTGTTCATGCTTTTTGTATGAATTAAAAGATTGTCTAGCGAACAAATACTACACAACACACCGCTAGAGGATTCGCGAATATTTTTTGTGTGTCTGCTAATAGTATGAAAGCACAGCGCAGGCACCGCATAGTAAGTTTTGTTTTCGACATTGGAACAGTCAGTTTTGTTTACGATATTCAAGCAGTCAGTTTCGTTTCGATATCCGAATAGTTAACAGTTCTTTCCGATTATAGTTTCAGCTCAGTTTTTCCAGTATTGTCTGCTTGTAGTGTCTTACCATAGTCAAATAGTGTTTCCTTTCTTCTCCATCTACAATAATAGTGCAGTATTTTCCAAACCCACCTCTCCGTTCCACGAAGCTAACGTTTACACCCGGAACTTTCGGTACAGGGCGGTTAGTGGCTCAGATTTGGTTCCGTTATAGTTTTTGAATTTCCAAACACGAGTCCACCCGTCTGGTACACAAATAATTGAATAAATTACGACTTGCAGCAATTTGCATTTACAATATCTATTCAAATTAATTTATTACATTTAAATGTTAGCTTTTCGCAATTACTACCTATTATAATAAATCAAGCTGACAATTTAATAAAATAAGTTGAGCTACTGCCTACACGACACGCTTACCTATACTGTGACACTTCGCTCAGCTTTGGGTTCAAGTCGGCGACGCGTGTGCACGACTCGTTTCGCGTAAAGGGTGGTAGCGTTAAATACCTACTTTGCTTGGCGTAGACGGCCTTAAGTTCCATTTCAGGTAGACTTCTGATCGACTTCTTGTCGCATTCTACAGATTCATTTTGGATATCCGTTAGCTCGACTGAGGTTACTCTTGTGACTTTCGGTTTCTCGGATCGATTTTTCCTACAACATTGATTATGTAAGTGAATGCAACAAGATGTATATTTACTAGTAGAAAAGCATTTTAAATAAGTCTTATAAATAATATAGCAACAAATAACAACAATTACAATAATAGTGAGTGTTGAATAGTAGTGTCCATATTTGACAATGTGAGACTGGTTTTCAGCTTCATGAATTTGGTTTTCTAAATGGTCTAGTTTATGTGACGCTAATTTTAAGGACTCTAAGTCAACGTCAGTTAAGGTTATTGGGGAAAGCATATGAGCACTACTATTTACAATTTTAATTTTACAGCAATCATCATCAATAATATTAAAGTCGATTTTTAATTGGCTTGGCAAGGTGGTTTTAAAAGCGTGAGATGGATTAAATTGCAAAGTTTGGAAAAATGCAACACAATCTTTTTCTAACGACAAAATTCCAGTACCTTTCAAGGTGTAATCTTTGATTTCGTTACTATTAGAACATTTAATGGTCAATTTATTGGGCTTTGATTGTATATAAATGAATCTTCCATCATTAAGTTTTTGCCATAAGTTTATATTGCCATAAATTATTTTTGAGTCACACACTTCAGGGAGCGAGTGTGTTACTTCAGTTATGAGTTTAATTTCACAAGAAGGATTATTATTGGTGGATAATATAGAGGGTAAAGGACATATTACATAGTCGTAATTAACATTCTTACATTCACTTAAACTATCTAATAATGCGTAACTCAATCTATCATCAGATACAGCAATGTATAACTTAGTGGGATGAATAAGGACATATGTCTGTAAGTTATTGCCATCCCGTGGTGTGGGTAGCGGTAAATTTTTATAGATACTATACTTATCCGGATTGATGAGAGGTATTTCGATAACAAATACTATTTTATTATTATAGTAGTAAGAAGTCAACTTAGATAAGTCTATAATACTGTGAATGTTCTGTAACGATAATGAGACGGGAAAATCTAAGTTTCTTTGAGTCATTTTACTTTTAGAAAGTTCTTTGAATAAGTTGGTAGGAGTTAAAACATAGGGATGTAGGATATTCGCTTTTGCAAATAAAATAGAATTTAAAATTGTATCTAAAATATTGGAAATAGACAACAATGAACTTTCAATCAGATTAAAAATGGAGTTAATTTTTGCGATGTTATTTAAGTTAACAGTATCTTTAGTATTGTTTATGATCATATAGTTAAGTTTTTGTAATTGTTTTTTTAATCTCAATTCGTTATCGTTTAGTTTACTTATTGAATCATTGAAGTTATTAATAGTGGATTGTACAACATGAATGTTGTCTTTCATTAAAGAAAATATCTGATTTTCGTTCTGTTGACAAGTCATAATGGCTTCGTCATATTTTCTGGCATCATCAGCGTCTAGTGTGCCAAAGAAGAATTTAAGTATTTCCCCGCCAAACTCAATGGCTCGGCTGAATCGAGTCGGTGCATTTAGCGAAACAAGATGGGATAGTGAATTATACTTAAGATTATTAGCATTAACTAAAATTTCTAGGGGGTTAACGGTATCTTTACAGTCTATATTTAACGTAGAGTAATTCTGAGTTTTGTTACAGAAATCGGAAATATTTAGAAGAGAATCTTCAATTTTATCCAAATAAGGCTTAATAGGTATAAATTCTATATGAGTAATTACATTCCAGTAATCATTATAAAAATAAGCTCTAGAAGTCGGATCGAAATAAATTCCGGGACTATGTTGGATAGGTTCAATCGGCTCGGAAGTGATTGGGCACGCGAGACATCTGAAACAAATATACATATCTATTCAGACTGGTTTTATTTCATTAACGTGGTATTTTATGCGCTTTCTGTTAACACATAGGGTGACGTTAGTTTTTCCGTGTGTTTTCATAATTTTGTAAGGTCCCTTCCAGATTGGGGACAAAGCTTTACGCAGTCTATGATGCTGTTTTAAATATACCATATCTCCAGTTTTGTAATTCTTTGCTTTAGCAGATACATCATAATACTTTTTTGATTGTTCTTTGCTTTTGTTGATATTTTCCAAAGCTCTTTCTCGCGAGTATTTCATTCTATACTGTAAAGCGCGGATATACTCGTGGTAAGTGACATTATCATAAGATTCAAAACTGCTAGGAATAGATGGCTTATACCCGTATAATAGTTCATAGGGAGTAAATTCAGTAGTACAATGGGGTGTTGTATTATATGATAAAATCGCAGTTGCAAGATAGCAATGCCAGTCGTCGTGATCGTCGTTGACGAAAGATTTTAGGTATTCTTTGAGAGTTGCATGACTACGCTCTAGTGCACCATTTGTTTGAGGATGATAAGGGGTAGAAAATATTTTTTTTATTTTAAGAATTTCAGTCAATTGCCGAAACAACTCGGATGTAAAACATGTACCTTGATCGGTGAGAACCATTTTCGGAAACCCGAATAGAGAAATGAAATGAATTAAGCTACGTGCAACTTCATCTGTTGTTGAAGTAATCATAGGGTATGCACATGAGAATTTTGTTAGGTCGTCTTGGAGAGTTAAAATGTACTTAAATTTCTGAAGACCAGCTTCAGGTAAAGGACCAACAATATCTAATGCTAATCTTTCGAATGGTTTAGTACTTGATGAAGTTATAACCATAGGAGCCACTATTAGAACCATGCAATGGCTTATTCACTTGGCAGAGTTTGCAATCTTTAACAAAACGTTCAATGTCAGATCGCATATTTTTCCAATAATATGACGTTTTAATCCTGTTAAACATTCTTTTGAAACCTGGGTGACCAGCTACGGTAGTCCCATGGTTTTCTTGAAGGATATTTTGAACTTCAGCAGGATTTGGATATCGAATTTGGTTTTTATAAACATGAATTTTAATATTAGTGCCGTGGAAAATATATGATATCATGTTATATATTTTTAAATAAACTAATTTAGTAAAAGGTTCTGTAAAATCTGAAACAGATAACTCTTCAATTTCCCTTTTTGTAATAATTTGATCCCTTAATTTTAGTAATAAATTGTAAATTGTTTTGTAGGAAGTTTCGTCATAATGATGAACTTTAGTAAATAAGAAATAGAGCATTTTATTGTTTGCATCGACCGACTGTATAGTTTCAAGTTCGCGCTCAGCTGATTGCAACTCAGCGGAATTTGGTATCATTGACAACAGCTGTTCGCAGTGCGGCATAGTGTTGTCGAAGTCAAGTGAAACGGGACACGCAATTATTTTTTGTTTTGATAAATGTAAACTTTGATTGTGTTCTTCAATCTTCGTGTCATTAGAGATAGTTTTAGTAACTAGTTTTTTCAGATATTCTTCATAAGTAGTTTTATTTAAGTTAGAATGAACAATTGAATTGACTGGATAACGGGATAACGCATCTGCATTTGAATTTACTCGACCAGGCTTGTACACGATCTCATAGTCGTATTCTTCTAATTTTAGTCGCCATCTTAATAAACGTCCACCTGGATCTTTCGCATTAAATAACCATGTCAAAGGTCGATGATCTGTTACGATTTTGAACTTATAACCGTAGAGATAGGGTCGGAATGTGTTAACAGCGAAAAGAATAGCAAGGAGCTCTTTTTCAGTTGTTGAATAGTTCCCTTCTTGTTTATTTAAAGTCCGAGATGCATATGAAATGGGCTTGTCTTTGCCAATCTCGCCTTGGGATAAAACTGCTACGACGGCATAATTGGAGGAATCCGTCGTAACTATAAAAGGCTGTGAAAAATCTGGATACTGTAACAAGGGAGCGGAGATGAGCTTTTGTTTAAGTGTGTTGAAAGCTTGCTCTTGTTCATGAGACCAGTGGAAGCTAACATCTTTTTTTAATAAAGATGTCAGAGGCTTTGTAATATGAGAGAAATTCTCAATAAAACGACGATAGTAACCTGTTAAGCCAAGAAAAGATTTTACATCTTTAGGGGTTTTCAGTGTAGGGAATTGAGAGATAGCCTTTACTTTATCTGGATTTGGCGAAACACCGCTATCTGTGATAACATGTCCTAGGTAAGCAACTTCTCGTCGCAAAAATTCGCATTTATCGGGTTGTAATTTTAAGTTTGCCTCTCTGAGTTTGGAGAATACAGCTTCAAGCTTCTGAATATGAGATTCAAGGTCATGGGAGTAGACGATACAATCATCTAAATATATATAACAGTGGAGACCTTGTAATCCTGAAAGGACTAGATTCATCATTCTCTGAAATGTAGAGGGGGCATTTTTTAGTCCGAAAGGCATTCTCGTAAATTCAAATTGACCTGAAATGCTATTAGTTGTAACACTGAATGCAGTTTTTTCAGTGTCTTTTGAGTCCAACAATAATTGATGAAACCCTGATGCTAGATCCAGTGTGCTGAAATATTTTGAGTGACCTAACTGGTCTAATATGTCAGTAATGAGAGGGAGAGGGTAAATCTCTGAAACAGTGACATCGTTCAGACGTCTATAGTCTATGACAATTCGCCATTTTTGTTTACCGGAAGCATCAAGTTTCTTCGGGACTACCCATACAGGTGCATTCCAAGGGGAAGTTGAAGGGCGAATAATATTCTGATCAAGCATTTTCTTGATTTGCTTCTCAACTTCGTCTTTATGTACTTCAGGGAAACGATACGACTTAACGTGAATAGGGGCTGCATCCTTAGTATTAATAGAATGCTTGATCACATTGGTATAAGTTAAAAATTCACCATCGAGATGAAATATGTCTGTATATTTAGAAAGACAGTTAATCAAAGCTTTCTTTTCTTGCGGATTTAAATGGGAGCACCTAATCTGCTCAATAACTTTTTGAGACCGGTCAATAACTAAGGAATCTAATTGATGAATGAATTCCTGTTGAGTATCATCTAATTTGGAAGGTGGAAATTTAAATGGAGTTACTTGAACTTGAAAATTATCAATTTCGACTTCAGTTTCGGTGGTGTTAAGAACAGAAACGTTAACTCTGTTATTTGACTTTAAGTGAACTATGCAGTTTGCTAAGAATACACATCGACGAATCACTTATTTTATGATCTAGTATCAAAGCTTCTTTTAGATCGGTAATCTCTAATAAATTGGAAACCGGACACTCAATGACCATTTCTGACCGCGGAGGTATGACATATGATGGCTTACTACAACAAATAGGTATTTCGTAACCCTCTAACCTAAGGGTGTTGGTTGAATATTGAATATCTATTTTAAAATGTTGTATAAAATCACTACCAATAATACCATCGTAGTGTAAGTTGATCGTGTCGTCAATCGCGTGAAACAAATAGTCAAATATTATTTTACTTTTTGACGAAACGCGATAATTAAAATGGACTTTAATAGACCCCAAAGATTCGCAGTAGGAATCGTTATCACTTAGACCTTTGAGTTTTATAATTACAGGATCAAGAACTGGTTTATTATGCAAACTGGAGTGTTTGACAATAGAAATTGTAGAACCAGTGTCGATCAAAAAGCACAACGGTTTATCGTTATAGCTTGTTTTTAAATAAACGTGAGGTAAAGAAACTCTGTCATTAATGTAGTTTATAGTAAATGTTTTCTCACGTAAAGAATCCCTAGAAGACAGATGCGATTTTTCGAGAGATGAGGGACTGTTTTTAATATCCCACTTCTGACACCAGTTTGTTAGGATGGCGCTCCGTGGGTCCCTTTTAATTGAAACACTTTGACTTCTGCTACACTGAATTTATTTAAACTTGCACACAAAAATTACATTAAGTCGGAAAAATTGTGAATTGATTGAATTTGGTAGGTCGACTGCACTGCGTGCATGGCGAGCAGTTTTATATAATACATGAATTCTCAAATCAGCAATTTTAAAGTAGTGTATTTGGAATTTATTTATAACAGTACGAACCAAAACAAATAAACCATGTATCGTTTTTCATTACAAAAAATGTTGAAAATCACGATAGATGACGATTCCAGACTTGAACAGGCTTATTTTTGGTTTTCAAAGTAAAGAAGTTTAATAAATGTAGGTGGGTCAATGAGAGCCTATACTACCTCAGATTAGCAACTCTATTTGTGGTGGTTCAAACTTCGTTTGTAATACTGTTAGAATAACGTTCTAATCAGCTTGCACTACAAAGCGGTTGTTACGTCAGTCACTGCGGCCGAGTAGTGCGAAATGAGTGGTTTTTATTATTTATAAAATCAAATTTCCGTCTTTTGGAAAAATTAAAAAAACATAAGACCTGCTTTATAGTTCAGTTAGCATGCAAAGTTTCATGATCTAATTTGAAGAACTTTTAGAATACCAGCGTTTTATTGTTCGATTTGGAGGTAACTTTGGAGTTTTTTTCCATCGAGAAAATGTTATGAAATCGTGTTTTCGCCAAACATAAGACCTAACATTAATTCTCAACTTAACCATATATTTATTTCAAAATTAATGCTGCAGTATTTTAGGCGTAACGGATGATCATGCTAAGCCATTTGAGGTAGTATAGGCCCTTAACTGGCACCAACTATGGAAAGTAGGTGACTGCTGATATGAGAAATAATAGAGAAGTATAGAAGAAGAAGACAAGAAGCACGCTGATGGAAAAGAATAATGGTAAACTTACAAGCGACATACAGATACAGCAATATCGTCCTGAATAATGATGATGATGAATGAACATAAATGTCCTTTTTTTCGAATGGGAAATCATCAAATGACTCCAGGGCGGAGCAGGAGGGAGTGTCAGACTTTTACTGACTAAAACCCAACCATGTTCCTTCATCGCCCTTTGTGTTCCGGGGCCACGGTATCTCTTTCGAACAGTCCCGCAGCCACATAAATGTGTTGAATAGCAAATACACAAAAAATGGAACATAACATTTTGTTGTCCATTCTTAAAGTAATACCCAGAATAACGAATTCAAAACTAAAAATAGAGCTACCATTAATAAATAACATGTTCAACACACTTGCTTATAAAATGGCGCTAATTTCACCGCAATTAGGCACATAATCACCTGTAATCAAACTGTGAATTTTTCATTGCTATTTATTATTCACAAGTGAGTTATAGGTTTTTTTTTTTTTTATTGGTTGAGTTGCTTTGTTCTTAAAAAAGTTTTGATAATAAAATCCATTTTTAGTATTATTTTCTTCACAAATGTCTTGAAAAACTTTGTATGATACATGTGTGTATTGATGATTACCGTCTTCGGCTCTCTTAAGACCCTCGCCCTGAGCGATAAACACCAACATTACACACTTGTACCATAATGTAATATTATAAAATAACAGCGAAATATTTCACAATACAATTTTCAGCCCTGACCTATACAGAAATGGACTTTATGAGCGAGTAAAATGTCATTGGGTAAATGTCTAGCATATGGATGATATTTTTGACATTTGCGTAGCACGGCCTAAAGTCGTCATTTTATATTTTGCACATTTATGTGTAAATAGTATTGTTATGATCAATGATATTCTATTAAACAGATATGTTGTGAGCGCGCAATCGTGAAGAATACCACTACAACTCGAAAACGAGCCAATTGGCCTGTTTTTCCTTTATTCTGCGTCACTGCGTGTTTGTGAGCTGACTCTCCCCCGCGGCGACTTTTTTCGATGGTTTTGTAGGTGTATAACATATCTGTTTGTTAGAATATCATTGGTTATGATTGGTTATAGTGAGGCTGCCTTACGTTCTTAGGGTCCCGGGTTCGAATCCCGGTCGGAGCAAATGTTTGTGTGATGAGCATGGACATTTGTTTCCGAGTCATGGATGTTTATATGTATAATAAGTACTTATGTATTTACAAACAAAAAAAAAAAAGTATCTATGTAGTATATCAACTATCTGGTGTCCACGACACAAGCCTCGTTGCTTAGTGTGGCACTAAATGGCGCTGTGTGTAAAGTCCAGCAATATATTTAAATATTTAATATTTATGATCTAAAATAAAACGAAATCCACGATCCATATTTTACGATACATAATAGTCACGACAATTGTTTCCCACAAACCTACTTGGCCCATATGGTGGATTTATTGTGGTACACTCATAGAGCGGACACTTCTATCCCAACAGTGGCAATATGCTTAATATTGTTGTTTGTTTAGTATGATTAGTTTTACCTTCATGTTCTATTGCTGTATCTACTCACTATTACTCACCTTCTAGCCACAAAGTGCATTTTCCATACCCTCTTCTGCACAGACTGCCCTCTTTTCGTCAGTATTTAGGCCAAACCCCCCGAAAAGCCTCCAGTCATTACTTTGACGGCACTACTGCGACCAGCCTAAAGTTTGTTTCGACGGCTATTAGAATGTAACACAATAATAACTGCCAGCATGTTGGCTTGGCTTCTACTACACATTTCGAATGTAGCATGCAGTTTGTGTGCGACTTAATGTTTAAGTTGCTCTAAAGTACCATATGGAGTTAATATAGTTAAGTAGACTCATCTAGTTTTAAGAATAATCGGTAGGTATGTTTGACATTGTTTGCCTTTTTAATTAGTTCTCTAGTTTTCTTTCTTTACTTTTTAAAAGCTTTACTAACCACTTTTTCTTTAATAAGCCTATTCTAGCCTACTGCTAGGCAAAGGCCTCCCTCATTCCTTTCCAACTCTTCTGGTGTTTTGCCTTCTCTACTAACTACACTAAATACATTAAAATGAAAAGCTCTTTAATTGATTCTAAACTTTACCTTCTCACTAATTTACCTACATAGTTTCACTTAAACCGTAACCACTCCTCAACTTTATTCATAACTAACACCACAACACAACAATCCAAGCACTCGATAATCCAATGCTCCTCGAAAATACCAACAATATCATTTACATGACAACAATGGCTTCAATTGCCGTCGTCCGGCGATCACTGTCGATATCTGCGAGAGTATCTGCATAACAAAATCTCGTTCAATCCCTGTTACCCGTGGAGATACGGTAATGGTTACATTTCGATATACAAAGTCTGACCTCTATGATGCATTTGCATTTTATACGGTTAGTGGATTTATTGGGATTGTGTCTTCGATCTTAGAGGGAGGTATGATGCAAAATACTGGTATTTAGCTGCATCCGGTTAGACTGGAAGATGATGATGTGTCTTCTTTGTTGAAGGGAGGTATGATACTGTTTCTATTGCTTATAATGGTTTTTGATGTGGTTTTTGTTTGTTCCTACTGAAGTTTGATGTTAAGGATCATGTAAATCACCCACACAGAGATTCAGTATGCAAACTCGTAAAAAAAATACATTAAATCATTGACATTCACAAAAGATTTATTGACACTGGGCAGACTATGGGCAATTTGTCTGAGAACCATTTGCTGCAACTAATGAATGTTACCCAATGAATGAAAATACAACACGGCAACCAGTAGCGCTCACTTCTGTTTGGCGAGTCTATCTTCTGTTCAGCGCCTTTGAGTTACACTTCAAACACACAGCCAATTCAAATTCCAAGTAGCAACTAGTAAAAAAAGTTATCGCTCCGATCCTTCATAAATCCGCCCACAATCGTCCGAAAAAAATCAATATGAAAAAAAAAATTAAAGCCGAGTAAACAAAAGAGGAAACTAATAAGAAATCGATGGAAGTCGACTCTGCACCGAACTGTGGACCGCTGAAGTTTAGTTAATCCCCGCGAGATGAAAAAGTACAAAGGATCGGAATAAAAGCCGGTGGCGGGTTGAATCGATCCCCGGATGGAACTCGAATACCAACTGTGACGTTTGTGGTTCAAGTGATCAGTTGGAGCGATCAATTACGTCTTGGTGCTAGAGAAAGCCGTGGAGCCGTTGTCACTTTATTATTTGTAGTGACGACGACGGTCCATGGCAGAAGCGTTAAAGTAGAAAGCGAGAAACATTGCAATTTTAAAAACGTCATTATGAATATTGAGAAATAGTGAATCCTGGAATATCCTGGATAAGGCTGGCTCAAGAACATGGAGCTTGGCATAAGTAATGAGAGGCCTATACCCAGAAGTGGATGATGATGATGATGAAACAGCTGTCGCGAAATATAGCCTAAATGACACAAATGATAAGACGTTAACTTTAATGTCACACTTAATTGTATATAATATTATATGTATCACCTATAATCTAAAGGTAAAAGACGCCATTAGAACAGAGAACCTCCATATTGTTAAAGACCAAGCAACACCAGAATACAAAATTCACATATCCCTAATTGTCAGCCCCTACGTGTCCCATATAGTAATAGTAAAACTTTCAGAAGCTATCAGGGACATATTAATTAAAAAGCATCGGGTCAAAACGTGTCTAGAATTAACAATAGAGATAGAAGTAATAGTCGAACTTTATTTAATTGCCGTACCAACACTTGAATAAACAATTAGCCTATTAGACCAACCCATCTCTCTGTAATCTATTGTGTCAGAAAGAGATGAAGTGTTGATCGTAAAAACGAATGTTTTACGATCGTTCGGGAGATAATAAACAAATATTTTTTTGTGTTGAAGTCGTTTATCAATCGTTTGTTTTCGTAAGGTTTTATGGATTTGCATCTTGTCTTGCTATTGCTGATTCATTACCAATCGTTAAACGTGTTTTATTTTTCATTATTTTTTGCGTTACAATGAAGAACCACTGTTTTATCCTTAATAAAAGTTAATTTCGGACTAATTATTTTGATTGTTCACAACAATTGTTAGACAAGCCTTACAATTTTCTCGAATATAAAAATGTTAACACACACACTTCACATCAGTGATAATACTTAGTTAGTCTTTGAGCTGGTCTCGCGGAGTACAGAGTTTCAATGTAATTAGAGGCCAGTCGGATACGTGAAACATATAAAAACAGAAAAAAATCTTTTAAAATTATCCAATAACCAGAGGGCAGCTAATACAATTGGTAAGATGAGCTCTGGAACCAGCCACGATTCCAAAATGTTTCATCAATAACCATAACTCTAGAAAACGCTAAATCCCATCCACTCAGACCACAGCCCAAGTGTAGCCTGACTTGGAACTGTGAAGTTAGCGCCGCGAACACTCCAGAGACCAAAGCAGACGGATCGAACAAATTATACAATTAATTTTAACATTTATCAACTTACACCTTGACTTGGTGACTACTTCGATCAATATAATGAAGAATAAAGATGTTTTGATATAGAAATAGGGACAGGTGTAGAAGGAAAGAATAGTGTGTAGTTATAGTACAAGGAGTGGTTATGAAATCTTTAGAGAAATGTCTCTAAAGAGCTATAATGATGATGATTACTCTAGAACTGCAGACTGCACAGTCAATTTTGTTAGCAAAGAATCTTGAATCTTTTTGGCTACAAAATCACATATCTTTAACTGTCAACCTCTGCTTACCATAATTATATAGAAATTGTACTTTCAGAAGCTATCGGGAACATATTAATTAGATCGCATCGACTATAAAGGTTTTTGTCTAAAACGAAAATTACTTGGACGACACAATCGTCTATTAGTATTCTGTAGTGCAATGCGACGGCAATTACTCAATTCTGCATGAATGACTTCATAACTAGAGATGTCCTTTGAACATGATCGACGTTCGATTAATCATAATCTGGTTAGCCACCTAAACTATACAGTATACAGTCCAGTCGGTTTAACGGCCTAGACAACTGGGAATCGCTTCCAAAGCATCTTGTTATATATACATAATGGGTGTTCGAAGCCGAATAGCACTTGTTCTCCCCGCGTCATTGCGATTTTTTTTTATTATCTTGACCATACCTGAACCTTCTAGTTACGCAGACATTGGAAGTTTTAAATACAAGATTTTAGTGTTATAACTTCAAATACAATCAATGCATCAATCAGCACAAGGTTTTGAGTGCGTTACATTGAGTCCTACAGTAAATTATGACCTTTCACCCCAAAAAAAGGTCTATACCAGCAATATTTTTTTGCTTATAGTTACTTACATTGATGTTCCATACGTTTTTGACGTTTCCATCAATACCGCTCGCTGATAAAATGTCAGTTTGTCTAAACCAGCTTATTCGTAAGTTTCTAAAGCCAATCTTCAAAAAGCTTTAGCTTTTAGTCCCCTAGGCCACCTAAACGTAGGTGCCGTAAACACAACAAAGGATTTAATCAAGGTAGCCGACTTCTACGGGCAAATAATAGTGCGGTTACCAGTTTGGTTACCAAGCATTGTTAATAAGGTATTATCCTGTTTGGACCTGTTGTTTGATCTTTAGATATTGTTTGTTCTTTAGAAAGGCCTTCGCTCAGCCTAATCATGCTCAAAATATGGGTCTTCTTTAGTCTAAAGCTGCTCTCAAGTTATTTGATGGGATTTTTATCTACCCGGATACAACTGACTGCGTTTTTTATCTTTATAGTCCTGGGTAACACGTTACTTAAGTGATAATTCTTAAATTCATATAGATGTCTTGACACTGTACCTATTTCATTAGGAAACATTTTGATTGACCCATCTTCATCATTTCTATATCAAATTGTGTTCTGAAATCTTTTGTTTGAGTTTACAACAAAGCTTGTAAAGCTAATACTACAAAGAATTTGAAGATTTTGTAAATATTGGTTGAGTGAGGCATAAATTTCCCAGAATCAGCAATATCTTATTCGTGGAAAAAAAGACAATTATCTCGGAAGTTAACGTAATAGATACCTTTTACTTCTCAATAGAGATTAGGGCTGCGATAGAGCATTTGCTGGCATTAGGGAGACACGGGCAAAGATAATCTAAGATGGCGCCACCATAGCTGGTCTCAATCTGACCAATGAGGTTAAGCCATTTTGAAATATAAAATGACATTACCACATTTTCAACCAATGGCCATGTTGGGAACCACCTATGCTAGCGCCATTAGTTCCAGAGTGTGTCCCGTCATTGTTTCAGTCAAAGCCACCAACCAAACACGCGATGAGATGAAAACTATGTTTGTACTCTTTTGTCAATATCGTCACCGCTGACTTGTTCCACCTTACGGCTAGGTATAGGTCTCCCCTTTTCTAAACATGCTTCCCCGGTAGGTATTATACTAAGTCTATGGTATAAAGGGTGTAAAACACCTTTTAACGAAGCCGAAAGGCACTTGTTCTCCTCGTCATTGCGATATTTTTTTGTTCTACACCATACTTTCAACCTTCTAGTTACGGAGATATTAGGGGTCAAAGTTCCAACTTTTTGACAACTTTTTTTTTAAATACAAGTTTTTAATGTAAGATTTTTACTGTAAAAAACTCCACGACGGCCGTACTATTTAATCCATCCATCAGCACAATGTTTTGAGTGCGTTACATTGAGTTCTACCACAAAACATGATTTTTCACCCCAAAAAAAAGTCGTTTCCCAGCAATAATTTTTGCGTAAAGTTACTTAGTTTGATGTACAGAATGCTTGGTTGACAGCTTCGTGATGAGGTCTTTTACACTCTGTATATGAATCTCACCCAGGTCATGAATCTTTATTAATAGAAAATATGTAAAAGTAATCTTTAGTTCCGAATTTTCATGCAACAACCACTTCCCTCAATGACGATTTACACTTTCAAGAAGTCTGAAACAGGTATGTAGAACAACTTTAAAAGCTATTTAATCCTACCTGCTAAATTCCACTTCACATTAACTCAACCAGCCTTTTTTTCCGCAAGGCACCAAAAAGTTCACGTATTTTATTTCCTAAGTGCTACAAGCCACGGAATTATGAAGGTAAAAATGTTTCGGAACCAGAAAGTAGGTAAATTATTTAAGGCTTTATGGGTTTTCTGGTAATGTTCTAATAGCAATAAGTGGCAATAGTAGATTAGGTAGGCATTACAGACCATCATAATTCAGGAGCAGCGGTGGCCCAGTGGTGGCGGCCCCGACTTACGAACAGTAAGTCGTGGGTTCGAACCCAGACAGGCGAATTACTTTGTGTAATTTATTTCATCACCACTGCTCTCAAAACGGTGAAGGAAAACATCGTGAGGAAACCGGCATGTCCAAGAACCAAAAATGTTCGAAAACATGTGACATCTACCAATCCGCTGATGACTTTATTCGAATCAATTGTATCATCATCATCATCAACCTATTATTGTTCCCACTGCTGGGACACAGGCCTCCTCTGTGAGAGGGAATGGGCTATAATCCACCACGCGGGCACAGTGCGGATTGGTAGATGTCACATGTCTTCGAATTTTTGGTTCTAGGACATGCCGGTTTCCTCACGATGTTTTCCTTCACCGTTTTGAGAGCAGTGGTGATGAAATAAATTACACAAAGTAGTGCGCCTGCCTGGGTTCGAACCCACGACTTACTGTTCGTAAGTCGGGGTCGCCACCACTGGGCCACCGCTCGCTGCTCTAATAAAGTACAAAATTCTAAATCAAAAGCACAAGCGCTTCAAATTGTATCGCTATGCTATTATATCGAAATCTTAACCCCGTTCAAATTAAGCTGCAGTAGGCCAGCTCCCAACTGACGACTGTGCCATAAATTATACATAAAAGCAATATGAGGAACCTTTCGAGAACACTGTTACATGTATAGACATGTACATACTCGTATGTATAAATATATAGCTATGATATTATGTCGCACCCTTGTAAAGAAAAGACGTATTTAAGAGAAGTTCGTTCAAAAACCGTTTACAAATACGCTCATTTTTGAGGAGCTGGTGGCTAAAGAATAACACCCGCACGGTTTTTTGAAGGTAAAGCTACACTTGCCGATGTTGGTCCGTGGATGGGTGACGATTCATTACATTTAGAGACTCCTCTTTACTTCGGAAAGCCGTTGGTCAAGGCTGTCATTTATAGATCTTTGAGCACCTAACTGGGTTGTGGCGGTCAGATAGGCAGTCGCTCCGTGTAAAATACTGGTATTAAGCTGCTTATGGTTAGACTGGAAGCCGACCCCAACATAGTTGGGAAAAGGCTAAGTAAATGATGAAATGTGTAAGATAATTCCTACTTAGACATATTTTGCTCGTGCTTTCTTATATACTTATAGAGTATCGTTTCAAATTACGATTTCCTTATAAGCAACGTTCTAATTAACTGTCTGCTCAGATTACCCATAAAACTTATTCCATTTGTAGGCTTTAGAATGTGGCCCGTAGGAAATATCACGTTTTTCCCGTTTTCTAAGTACTTTAAGTTGGACAACGTTGTTGGGTGCTGTGATCATGAATTTCAGTAGCTTGGAGTTGTGTTCAGTTGTTGACAATAGGCTTGCTCCTGTCACATGGAACTGACGTTATTTGTACTACTCGTATATAGGTACACCTGTACCCAAGCTTTTAGGGAAACTCGAATATTTCTTCTAGGTTCACCCTTCAATGTTTGCTTAGCATAGCATAAAATCATCCTATAATGTTTCCACTGCTGGGACACCAATAGGGAAGGTCCTGTATACGTAGACCACCACACCTGACCCAGTACTGGTAGATGTCACATGTCTTGGAGTTTTTGGTTGTAGGACGTGCCGGTTTCCTCACAAATGATTTACACCTACCTAACCAACTACCAACCACCTAACCAACCAACCAACAACCACCATCAACCACAACCACCAACCAACCAACTACCTAACTAACTAAGTTAGTTAGGTAGTCCTTTCCTAGTTTTGAGAGTAGGGTGATGAACTAAATGACACAAAGTAATGTTCCTACTATGATTCGAACCCAGTAACCCACTGCCTATTATGTTTGTACAACTTAAAGCTTTTCTTCCTACCCATCTATCCATTATACCTCCTGCATGCACACAATAACAAAACTCCAATAAAACATCAACAAAATAAAGAACGTATATTATAACTAATGGCGGCAATTTTTACTACATTAGTCGATCGATCTGTAATAATAGAACGCAAGGTGAAAACAATCATAAGTGCGTCGACATATTGATTAATGAGTCAAGTTGACAAGCTATAATGATTGCTACAATCATTGAGTTGGAAGGGTATTGTGGTGTTATCGTGAAAGCTTGTAATGTCGTGGCTAGTAATATGTTGTGTTATGGCTTTATTAGAAGTCCTTGGTCGAGTTGATCACGAGTATTTTTAATATGTTCTTACCTTTGTATAGATTCTCTTTTTAAAGATTGTCTGTGCATGTGTGAAAGCCTTGTTGTAGGTTCCTAGATGCTTGTTAACTTTTTATCTCGTTTTAGGTTTTTTGTGCAGTAAGCAACTTCTGTCGGGCCTACGCTATCCCCCCATACTTAAGTAATAATGCTGTAACAAGATTATATTGTAAAAATAAAACCAAATCATTTTAAAAGAGTACCATGTAGTTTGTTGCCGTGCATTCTCCAGAAGAAACGCCCAACCCGAACCGTGCACCTTTTCTCGATGACCTTTTTTTTATAAGTGCCCATGTAAAATAAAATATTTTGATTTTGATTTTTTTGGGTACCGTACAGCAATGGACTCTATTTAGGGTATTCACCTACGCGGCACAATATATTAATGCCTAATTAAAAGTAAGCTATTGGTTTTTCAAAGCCCAGTTCATCGATGAAACTGCTACAGTGCATTAACATTCAGGCATTTATTTGCTTTCACTTAGACTAAGTGAAAACGACTATCAATATCTCGAAGCGGTCACTCATGTTACCTATTCTTGGTATACTATCATAAACAAGTAAGAATGTCAAGCTGCGTCTTTCTTCACCAAAGCAATGTTAAGTATTATTGAAGTGGTCGTAATGTTTATCTAGCAGGCTTACATCATCATCAGCCTATAATGTTCCCACTGCTGGGACACGGCCTCCTCTCAATGAGAGGTAATGGGCTATAATCCACCAGGCGGGCCCAGTGCGGATTGGTAGATGTCACATGTCTTCGAATTTTTGGTTCTAGGACATGTCGGTTTCCTCACGATGTTTTCCTTCACCGTTTTGAGAGCAGGCTTACAGAGCCAAACAAAAAGGTGACAAGTCATAGATCTCAAGTTCGAACTCAAGACACGCACCTCAGGTTTTTCAGATTAATGTGCGTATTGTTTAATTATCACTGCTTCGGTGATGCATGCATGCCTGAGAGATATTCTCGTTTTTTTTTTTCATTTATTTCATAAACAATTTTTAAATTGTGTCGAAAATTCATTAAAAACTAACACAACACGGATTTTAATGTTCACAATTCAAAAATAAAATAATACAATAAAAGACAAATCATTTAAATTAAAAAAAGTCACACAATAAAAAAATGATGTCGATAAAAATAAACATGTCAATAAAAAAATAAAAATTATCATGTCAAAAAAAAAAACATGTAAATTAAAAAAAGTAAATAAATTATGTCAATAAAAAAGTATCACACAAATTGTATTGCATTGCGTTTGCATGTAAAGCCAAGTCAGAGGTCCATGGTAGCATAAAAACTGAAACCAGGTACCACTAACCACACGAGAAAGAAAGAAGATCTAAGAAAGATGTTAAAGCTTTCAAATAAATAATCTACTGATATCAGCAGTATTTGAACTCATTTATTATAATCGAATATCCTAAATTCCACCCTAAAATCGTTCAATTCTCCTCAAAATATTCAAATCACGTCGTCTTCAACCTGGAATCTATTTAATCCTTCAGATCTCCTATCTAGATTGACCTAGATGATCTAACTCCAAGACATTGTTACTTAAATGACTGCGCAAAGACGTGCTGGCTATGCGGTCAGCAACAACTTCCATGAATAATCTAACTTGCAGAGAACAGTACCGTTCGTCATAAAGGGAATATTGTGTCTTGCAGTTGCTGCTGAGTACAGACTTGCACAATTACTGTAGTTAAAGCTGTTTCGTGTAATTTGAGAAGAGATACGGTTTACCTATGAGGGTTTGTGCGGACATCCGAAATGGTAACTACCCTCCTATAGAGATTTGGCAGAGTCAGTGGAAATGTGTTGTGAATTTAACATAATCGGTGTAAAGGACATCACCCGGCAAATGTTATCATGAATTCAGCACATGGTTGAAGACTCTCAGTGCAGAAATATTTCAACGATAAAAAAATTTGCTGCATCCGTAGGCATTCAAATATTTACGAGCGATAGACGGGACAAGATGAAGACAATCGTAATCCAATACTTCAAATCGTTCTGTCTATTAGTGTCACACGCCCGCTTCTCAAGTAGCATTCGTGTGTCAAAATTGAAAATGAACGGGTTCAAAGTTTTTGTACATTTTCAATTTTGGGCCGACATTGGGAATAATGATTTCCAATGTCGGCTCTATACAAAACCTAATTATTATAAATCTCTTTGGCTGCATCATACAAAAGTAATACCTACTTAACGGTAAAAATGCATGGAACAGCATATTTGTGAAGCGATGAGTTTTAAGACGCATACGTATCCCAACCCTGAAAACATAGCACTCTTTTTTGGAAAGTCGTTTATAAACAAGCCTTATAGCATATCAAGCCGATTCAAACTCGACGCTTGGCGGCTAAAAGAGATTTGATTGTATTACTTTGTTGAATCCTTTCACAAACAGCTTAAACACAACATACGGTATGTTGAAACCGATTTTTTCTTTTATTTTGTCTAACAATCAGCATTGCCATCCAACGAGGCAATGCTGCCAGCCTTCTGAGCACTATTCCCGTTGACAGCGTCCTTTTCTACTAAATTTGGTTATAGATAATTCTATAAATTGAAAAAAATAAAATAAAAAACTTTCTATTTATTATTTGGAAACCCAACATCAGCGAACAATTACACAGCACAACAATAACATGTTTCATTGCAAATGTAGATTAAAAGATCACGAAAACCAATAATGAGCCTTAAGAACTCAATAAAGCTACAGCTACTTCCAAAATTTTCTTCTGACGACTTTTCCATCCCCTTAGAAAACACCAGTAATTAATCAGCCCTCTCCCATACATAAAGTAAAGATCCCCCTCTTTCACAAACACCTTCATTTAACAGACACGTCGGGAACTATTTAGCACAAATTACACGGGCCCGAGGGAGTAGACTCAATAATTTGGAGTAGCACATCTATCAATTAGAGGCATCTCGTTGAGCTATTAAAATGAGTTGTCGAGTTAGTTGTGGGGAGGTAAGATGCTGCTTCAGTTTTGTATGTGGTGGATATTGTTGGGGAAGAAGGTTTGCAGGATCTTGTATATAAAGTGTCGCTTTGCATCCTGGTCGAATTTGAGGGTGTGCTACAGATCATAAAACTGAACAACTTTCTCTATGGGACCACCATCGTAATCGTAAAAAAAAATCAGCTGTCTCATACATTTGGTCGAGTAGAATTGAATTTACTTGAATTTACCAGGATGCAAAGCGACACCTTGTATTGGGAACTGGTATTTATTGACCGATCGATACTTAAACACGTGGTTGAATGGAACCAACTTTAAAATCGTAAGTTGGTTTAACTTTCTGCGTGTCAGGATAGACAAATATACTGAACTCAAAAGGATTCTAAAGATATGCCTTGTAGGGGCTTTATTAATAAACCAATCACTGATCACCTCAAACCAAGGATCATAACATAGTCCCCGAAATAACAGAAACATGTCAAAGCCTTCCAGTACTTTCCACATCATAATTATCAACATCTGCCTGGCCTTTTCCCAACTATGTTGAGGTTGGTTTCCAGTCCAGTTGATGCAGCTGGACATAAAAAGAGCGACTGTCTATCTGACCTCCACAATCTATGTCTGAACCGACTCGATAGACAATACTTCCCACTTAACAAAATATGTAAATAAAACACAATGTAAATTGTTTATGAATAAATAAATGAATGAATGAATGAATAAACACCAAGCATCATTTTAGATGCCCACAGACACAGTAAAACGCCAGCACTTATTCGCTAGCAGTTTGGCAGACAATGAACATGTATGCTGACGCTACCTGCTACAGCAAACGTTACACAGCATGACTTTGTAAGCGCATAATATAACGTTACACTTTTGTTTATAACTAATTCATGTTCAAGACTATGAGAGATAAAAGCATTTGATGTGCCTTAAATATTATGCACGTCTAGGGCTTGTCATCTGATCTTCCATTAAAAATAATCGTCGGAAACTGAAGCCAATATTTTAAGTGACGAGTTGGTACTTAGAAAACATAATTATTTAATTTTGTTAACTAAATACTAGTGTTATGGGCCATTTATCCCAACAACTAAGTTATTAAATGACATGTTATGTATTTTGACGGACTTTTACAGTGCATCAAAATTAATGACCGAGGGACTCTGGTCCCTATAGTGAAATTGAATCTAACTACTATCTATCTAAGGTCTACACTTAGAGTACTTACGGGAAAATATCCTTGATCAAAAGCAAAATAAAAAAACGCAAAGCGTAAACAACATCACGGATATTATCCCGTAAGTACTCAAAGTGTAGTGAAAAACCGTGAAAGTCAAAACAGTGTATCTAAGGTCTTTAGTTTTCCGGGGTTGCGGGACTGTTCGAAAGAGATACCGTGGCCCCGGAACACAAAGGGCGATGAAGGAACATGGATGGGTTTTAGTCAGTAAAAGTCTGACACTCCCTCCTGCTCCACCCAGAGTGGGACTCCTCCCGCTCTGGGTGGAGCAGGAGGGAGTGTGAAAATGACTCCTCATTTGATGATTTCCAATCCGAAAAAAAAAAAAGTCGTTAGTTTTTGTGGTCGGTTGAAAATGGTCAAAGTGCATTCAAAAACTTAAGAACCTAAAAGGGTGGTGACAATGATTATGTGGATGAGTTCAAGGCCGACACAATTAAGATTGCTATTGACACGCTAAAAAGTAGAAGATGACTACAAACATACATTGATAACTTGCTCGTTTATTCATCGAAGGGACGGGTGATGGGGTTAAAAAAAAATTGGGTTACACCATACTGTCGCCGCACCAAAAGCCAATAGGAAAACAAAGCCTTTTAAAGCCCAGACAAATAAATTCAAATCCAGACAACCCATTCCCTCCTACATCCTTTATGATAAAAGTAAATACCCACTTTCGAAAATTACATAAAAATTGAACAAAAAATTAAAGCAGCCAGCAAAGAGGCATCAAATCCCGGGCCTCGGGAATGAGCAGAAATCCCGGGATTGTCGCGGGAAAATATATTTTTATTAAATAACTTCCCACCCGCAGATGGGCGAGGCTTGGCGTTAACTTTTTAAATCGATTCGACATTGGCACTGTTAACATACAGCCTTGTTTGATGTTCTTTATTATCATACCACCTTTTTTTAATTGTTTGAGTTTTGTTATTGGTTCCTGTTACTTTTTGGATAAGTTTATTTTAGACAGTGCTCACGGCTCTGTATGCGTGAATCCTTTTTAATTTTCCGGTTTAAAAGTTTTGTGTGTTCTTCTGCAGGATCGGTTATATTTTCTATTGTTTTAGAACGCCTTTAGCTGAACAATGAATTTCTATATAACTCGTCATCGCCGACTATAATAATAATAATAAAACTTTATTTCATAAAAACACAGATTTAACATGTTTTAAGTAAACACAGTTTAAATGAGCTTAGGTAGTAACACAATGTGATACAATCTAGGAACTGAAATCTGTACACAATATGGAAAACCCTGCCTCTCAAACTAGGTAGGTAACCTGTATCTTGAGAGACAGTGATTCAGCGTAAAAAGTGATGCTATAGGTATAATAGTAGACTGTGTCGATCTACCTGAGCGATTATGAATACAAAGCTAATTTTTTAAAAGTGATAGTAATTGATTAAAAGTGTCTTCAGGTTTTCTTTTAATTTTTTAATAGGAGTAAAATACTAAATAATTGTTAGCTTCGTTGGACTGTTGCGAGATGAGATCCTGGGTTCCATTCCCAGGTTGGTCAAAGTGTTATTGGGTTTTTCCATCAGGAATTTCCGTAGGCAGTAGCCTGGACTTACGCCCTGTTAATAGCAATGCGATGGCCCTGATCCCTATTATAGGAATTACACGTCTTTGGTGTAATGTGGGTTGTACACGACACCTATGTCTAATTCCTTCGAGGTAAAAATACTGGGTGTAAAAGACCTCATCACGAAGCCGTCAACCAAGCATTCTGGGCATCAAACTTAAAGTAACTTTACGCAAAAATTATTGCTGGGAAACGACTCTATTTTTTGGGGTGAAGATTCATGTTTTATGGTAGAACTCAATGTAACGCACTCAAAACATTGTGCTGATGGATGGATTGAATAGTACGGGGGTCGTGGAGGTGTTTAAAATAAAAAATCTTACATTAAAAACTTGTATTCTAAAAAAAAAACTTGTCAATAAGTTGGAACTTTTACCCCCAATATCTCTGTAACTAGAAGGTGAAGGTATGGTGTAGAACAAAAAAATGATCGCAATGACGGAGAGAACAAGTGCCTTTCGGCTTCGTTAGAAGTGTTTTGCACCCTTCATAGACGCTATATTAACTTGTATAATTATGCGTTATTTTGCGCGCATTAGGTCCTGGGTTCGATCCCAGGTCGGCCATAGTTTTATTGGGTTTTTCTATCAGCAATTTTCCAGTAGCAGCCACGGAGTTTGGATTTGCGCCCGATTGATGGCAATAGGCTAGCCCCCTATTACATGGGACCTATAATATTACTGGCGAAGTTTGGGTGTACTAATGGGTACCTATGTCTAAGCCTTCGGGGATTAAAATAATTTAATTAAACAATATCTTCTTGCGTTTTCTACCTGCGGACCTATAATGTATCATACAAGTTCACCTCAACACATAATCCTCATGCTACAAGCATATTGAGGTTGGCTTTCAGTCCAACCAGATGCAACCGCATCTCATGAATTCAGGTTTGGTATCTATATACCATAATCCACGCAACACATTTAGTCATGCAATAATATATTGTCTATATTAATAAGTCATCATCTGCCTAGCCTTTTCCCAACTATGTTGGGGTCGGCTTCCAGTATAATTGGATGCAGCTGAATACCAGTATTTTACATGGAGCGACTGCCTCTCTGACCTCCACAACCCAGGGTAGTACTGGGTAATTCGATACCCCTTGGAAGACTGTTTGTCGACTTTTACTATAAAAAATCATCTGTATAACGATAGGTTGCAAATTACAAGGATAGAACGTCGTACTTGAAACTGAGCATGATAATAACATGTTTCATAGCTTATTTTATAGTGTTTATTACAAATAATTAAAGTTTTTTTTCTTATAAAGAAATAAAATATCGTCGTACTTACGTAGGTGGTGTATTGATGAGGAGCCCATGGCTATCTAATAACAGCCGCTCGAATCGATAGTTAGGTTAAGCCGTGCTTGACTGGGTTGGTCCGTGGATGGGTGACACCCATTACAAACCGAGTTCCCTCCGTGCCTCAGAAAGCACGTTAAGCCGTTGGTCCCGACTGTCATTTGTAGATGTTTGACGGTCGTTACGGTAGTCAGTGGCCTGAAATTCGGACAACCAGTTTTACCGAGGCGTATCGTATTACCCAGTTCTAACTGGGTTGTGGGGGTCAGATAAGCAGTCGCTCCATGTAAAATACTGGTATTCAGCTGCATCCGGTTAGACTGGAAGCCGACTCCATTGATCAGTAAACCCAAATTATCTTTTAATTTTGTAAATTGTTCTGTTTTTATATTATTATCAATATTATGTATCCATTTTTTTACATAAAGTAAATATAAAGTCTGTATACAATATAAAATTAAATGCAGTTGTTTAACTTGCCCAATAATAAAATTTAACAGCTTGGAGCGATCCCGGCCTCGTTACGTTGTTGGTGTGTATCAGATAATTGAATTACTATATTCCATTACTTTTTACTTTATATTGGTAATTTTTTGATGATCTACTTTCAATAAAAGGGGGGTATATTTTTCAAGCTTCAGTTTTAAAATAGCTGTTGAGCTCTTTTCGAAATGACTTATTCGTCAACTGGCGCGAGTTGGCACCTTCCGATTTTACCTATATTTTTTGTCGTCAACTCGCTCGACCTTGAAAATCTGACGTAAAATACGTCAGACGTACAGTCAGCTACGAAAATATTTTTAATAAAATGTTTAAAATATGTACCTACCCACTTTAAATGTATAAGATATTTTATATGACTTTAATTAAAACAAATATAATAAAAAATATATATTTGACTGTACTACTTAGTCTTTGATTATATAATGTCTAGATGGAGCGTCAAGTGCGCGCAAACGTGTCAAAAAATATCAGCCAACACAATCACCATCACAACCACAATCACAATCACCATCACAATCGCCATCACAATCAACATCGCAATCACAATCACCATCACAATCACCATCACAATCACAATCACCATCTCAATCACCATCACCATCATAATCACCATCACCATCACAATCACCGTCACTATCACAATCACCATCATCGGTATCACACTCATTATCATTGTAATCACAATCATTATCATCGTTATCACAATCATCATCGTCGTAATCGTAATCACAATCAATATCATCGTAATCAAAATCATCATCATCACAATCATCATCATCACAATCATCCACCGTCCGGGAACATTACCAAGAGTTTGTAACTAACTAAGCCATCAAGGTCATCATATTTACAAATGATTATGAATACAAATGTGTCTTCATGTCGTACTAGCGTGATGTCGATCTTCAGTGTGTCGCACAAGCGTGCATTCGAACTATGGTAAGTCGCAGTACAGTTTTGTCGCCTAAACGTTATTCGCACATCAATTTGTCGAGCTCACGTAGTACACTCAAATATATATACCGAAGCATCTAAGCTGTGAACGCGATCCGCACAACTAAACCGCTTTAAAAAACTGTCACAGACATTATTGTTGTGAAGCTCTTGAACGTGGTTTAGAAGTGCTGATCGCGTTCAGTTATACAGATTGTTCATTTTGTCCTGTATACTTCAGGGAGGGTCTACCCGTCACATTGAACAACTTTGCCAAAACAATTACTCATACCCGATGAATGAAAAAAAAAAATATTTTCATACATATGTACAGTCACGGACTATAATTGATAAGCCACTCTCAAGATTTCCAATTTTGCAGGTTTACACATTCACGAGATTACACGATTAAGCACGAACTTAAACCGAATGCTTGGAAACAAAATGACACATTAATAATAATCGGAAATAGTCTTATCCATAGAGGTTGAAAAATGACTTACAAGTTGTCAATGATAAATCCATACAATGGTGCTGACGTGTATCCCAATATACTTGATACTGACCTCCTTTGAAATAGTCCTTATTAAATACTCTTTATTTCTGATAAAGGATAGGTTTATCCGAAGACAAGTGACAGTTGAAATGTCGATGTCAGAAAAGATAAAATTTCTCCATACCCCAACGTTACTATGGCTACGCTAAAACAATTGTCGCTAGGTTACGGTTGCTACACCTGCAATTCGTCGACTTTAGGTAGTCACTCTGTACTGTACTATCTACGAATATAACCGACTAAACCCGATTTGCATAACACGGCTAAAATACGAATAGTCGCAAGTGGCTCATCATTTATAGTCCGTGACTGTACATCGAAATATGTAGTTTGTAATGTTGTATAGCGATTAGTTTTGTTTTTTTTTTCACGAATCTTATGAGTTTCTTCGGGAATGATGAAAAATAAATGAATATTGATGAAATTCGCCCACAGTGAGCTAAGACCCGTTTAAAAAAGCCCGATGTACTATCGTGGACACTCCCGCCTGATCACCACTTAGCTAATTTTTGCTTGCACCCGCAACATAGAAACGCTCTCTAGCCCCGCCCCGTTGACTTTGTATAGAAATAATGAATGAAAGACAATACCGATCGGCCGAGCGCACTGACGACACACACCAAACGAGTGTTATTGTTATTTTACGCGCCAAATTGACGCTTTCCTAATAGGCTTAAACTTTAAGGGGGCGTGGCTCGGCGCCTCCGCATGATTTAAGCAAAAAAATGTTTAAGCGATCAGGCGGAAAAGACTACGACTATACACAATAACTAATAATGTAGCGTCCTCATGATGCCACAGTTAACGGCCGCAGGGAGCCGGTTACTGTGATGCAAAACGGGTCAAGTTCAAGGCGTTGTTCTATTTTCAGGCGCTGTTGTAACAAAGTGGAAAATTTTGCTTAAACATAATATAACATCACGCTTGTAATCCCTGCAGGGATAAGCAGAGGTGTACTAATATTACACGCAACGTTTCGCTGGGTTTGTGTAGGTCCTATTTAAGGCGACTACATGAGCTAAATTAGCAACTCTATTTGTGGTGGTTCAAACTTCGTTTGAAATACTATTTAAACAAAGTTCTAATCAGCTTACACTACAAAGTTGTTGTTACGTCAGTCACTGCGGGCCGAATAGTGCGAAATGAGTGGTTTTTTGCGATTTACAAAATATCTATTGATTGGACTATAAAAGTAAAACACTATGATGCTAATATGTTGCTTGTAGAATTACGTATATTTGCCAAAAAATCAGAATGATCGCATGTATTTTAGTATGGTTTTTACTCGATAAAATATATTTTTAGAGATAAGTTCGTGATTTTTTTTTATCGAGTTTTAGTTGTATTATGTTTTCAAAACACTATCATACTAGCATATATCCTGAAGAATATCATATATTTTTCTGGTTTTGTTTATTGCAGTGAATCATATGCTTTTTTGCATTATAAAACTCGCGTTTAGCTCTTGTAATCGCCTTAATAAGGGTCTTACCTATTGCCATAATCCTGGCACAAACCCAAACTCTAGGTGGTTACTGAGAAATTCTTGATGGAAAAACCCAATAACACTTTGCCCGACCAGAGGAATCGAAGCCAGGACCAGCGGCATATTAACCCTTTTTAACGAGGCAGAGAAAGTTACAATACAAATTATAAACGACTACTTAGCGGACGTCACGCGGTTTCACCCGCGTAGTTCCCGTTCCCGTGGGAGTACGGGGATAAAATATAGCCTATGTTACTCAGGATGAATGTAGCTTTCTAATGGTGAAACAATTTTTGAAATCGGCGCAGTAGTTTTTGAGTTTATTCATTACAAACATACACACACAAAAATACAAATCTTTCCTCTCTATATAATTTTAAAATAATATAATATATAATTTAGATATTAGTGTAGATAGACACAGTTCACCCCGATTTGTCATAGGATGCCTGCGTGCGTAAATGGTGTGTAATTACTGTTACGCCTTTTTAAATCTAGTATCTTTTCTTTTACATAAGATTTTTCCATTAGAGATTTCTCCGTAGGCAGTAAATACTTATACCCTGTCTGCAAAACGTTGGCCCTATTAATAAGAATAAAACATATTTGTTCAAATGTGGGTGGTACGCGACACCTACGTCTAACTCCATCAAGGAATAGACAGATGTATATTGACTTGTTTAATTAAGGTACTATTTTTAATTGCGGGCCTGTGGACGGTGGGCTATGGGCTAGCTCGCCGTCCGTCCGTCTCATGACGACAGGCCGTGTCGACGGCGCGTTCGTGTTCCACGCGCGCCTCAAAGAGAGTCAGCAAAAGGAAGGGGTCCGCAAGAACCGATGCCTGCCGGGGTTGCGGGACTGTTCGAAAGAGATACCGTGGCCCCGGAACACAAAGGGCGATGAAGGAACATGGATGGGTTTTAGTCAGTAAAATTCTGACACTCCCTCCTGCTCCGCCAAGAGCGGGAGGAGTCATTTGATGATTTCCCATCTGAAAAAAAAGGTACTATTTTAAACCTCCTATAGAAAACACTCTACTTATGTATCAAATTATTACGTAACCCTAATACAAAAAGATTTCCATCTCATAAACGCTCTTTATCAACCATCAAAAATACGTTGCACCATTTTAGAAGTAAAATAAAACTGACAGGCTGTTTATAAAGCAATATATTCCACATGCCCAATTTACTTTTCTAACGCAACTGAAATTGAACCCTATTTCCTTAAAATAAGGCTGTTAATGTGCGTGGCTCAGTGTAAATAATATAAGTGCCATTGGCTCATTAGCTAACGACATTTCTTGCGTTTGATCGAAAAGAAAGATAGACCACTGCGTAAAGGGACTCTTTACTACTTCCGATACGATCCGTCGATACGATCGGAAAATTACGAGAACCGACTGTTGTACTGTGTTCACTGTATCGGACGGTCGGACCTAGTGCGAGTTTCTTGCCCATTATTTTCCATGAGGCCATTATTCAAAATTAACTATCACTAATACTAAAAGCGGGATATCACGAGAGTTATTCAAAATTTCAAAAGTGCCTGCAACGCGTCTATATGCGTATTTGAAATAAATGCATTGAATTGAGTTCAGTAAAGCGGATGTATGAGCAGTATGCCACACAGACAGGCGGTGAGCGCCGCTCGACCGCGCAGTCGTGCGGTGTACGTGTGTAAGGATTCAACCTCATCTGGGAGCACAGGTTCACACTTGTCCATGCTCCTATCCCTTTCTGTCGCTCAGAACCGTCATTTAAAAGAGCGAGAAACAGCATGCCACCGATCATCATCATCGATGCTGATGCTTAGTCATCAACGGAACTCATAGACGGGAGATCAGTGTCTCGTGTCATAACCGTCTAAAACTCAATTCTTTGGTACTCTGATAATAAATTGACTGAGTTCATTTGCGGGTAAAATAAGGGCACTTTAAATCTGTAATGTGTTTAATGAGGCAGGATATTATATGGAACATCTGATGCCTAATGAACCGATAATTTAATCGATGGGACGCTGTGACATAGGTTTTCTTGCGTGCCACAGTTATGTGTGTAATCCTTTACCACAAACAAGCGTCCTGAATCTACGGGTCAAATATTCATCATCATCATCAGCCTATTTATGTTCCCACTGCTGGGACACAGGCCTCCTCTCTGTGAGAGGGAACTGTGTGAGGGTCAAATATTATCAGCTAACAATTCCGGAGACGCGGTATGAATTGATATCTAAGCAAGTTAAAATAATGAACTGTTTTTTTTTGGGTCTACCGCACTTAGTCTCATTAAAAAAAACATCTGCCTAGCCTTTGCACAACTATCTTGGGATCGGCTTCCTGTCAACTGATGCAGCTGAAAACCAATATTTTACATGGAGCGACTGTCTATTTGACCTCCACAACCCAGTTAGTGACGTTACCAAAAAAATGTCAAGCAAATAATGTAATGAAATAAGTTCACTGTTTTAGACTTTCACGGTTTTTCACTACACTTAAAGTACGTGTCCGTGATTTTCCCGCGATCATGATGCTTGCAACAGCGTCGAAATATCGGGAGCTCATCAAAGCAAAAGAAAGTCACGGACGTTATCCCGTAAGTACTTTAAGTGTAGTGAAATAAGTTGTTGTAACAATTGAAAAATAAAAAATCTGTTTTGGGGTCTAACATATTTAAATTATAGTTACCACGTTCGCATTTAAAATTCTCATAAACAAAAAGAGTAAACACAACTGTCGTCGTACTACAAAACTATGTCGTATAGTGTAAAAGAGATCTTTTCTAACGAACATGTCGTATTAACAAGCCCAAAAAGTGATTGTAACATGTTAAAACGTGTGTAATAAATTGTTTTAGACGTGACATCTGCCTATCTTTGGGCTCTGCTATTTCATTAGCCTATCGGGGAATGTGACACATTTATAACGAAACTATGCACTCCTTGTACCCATAAGATAGACATTTTATGGCTTAGTAAACCAGAATTGGAAGATAGACTTGGTTACGTAAAAGACGATCGTTTTTTAATTAAAAACTTCTTTAGGCACGTTGGGCACTTTTGGGTGAACAAAAATCATGGAACTCGCCGCCCTCGCGTCATCGTTCGTTTGTGCTCGCTAAAACTCGAGAACAAAAATCATGGAACTCGCCGCCCTCGCGTCATCGTTCGTTTGTGCTCGCTAAAACTCGAGAACAAAAATCATGGAACTCGCCGCTCTCGCGTCATCGTTCGTTTGTGCTCGCTAAAACTCGAGAACAAAAATCATGGAACTTGCCGCCCTCGCGTCATCGTTCGTTTGTGCTCGCTAAAATTCGAGAACAAAAATCATGGAACTCGCCGCCCTCGCGTCATCGATCGTTTGTGCTCGCTAAAACTCGAGAACAAAAATCATGGAACTCGCCGCCCTCGCGTCATCGTTCGTTTGTGCTCGCTAAAACTCGAGAACGGCTGGACTGATTTAGCTGATTTTGGTTTTGAAATGTTTGTCGTAGTCCAGAAAAGGTTTAGTCTTTGAGAAAAAAAAAACTTTACAAACCAAAAATAATTCAAAAATAATAATCTAATAGCTCGACGATATAATTCACAAGTTACTTAGTTTTGACTTCTATCGGCAGTCCCCAAAGACGCCCCGCATGTTTTTTTTTGTTTTTTTTTTACACTTAGATTAGGGCCAGCGCAGACAGAGCAGGGGGACCTAAACCGACCATTATAGGCCCCCAGTAGATGCTTGAGTAGTTTTCATTAATTTAGCATAAACATTAAACACAGCATAATCATCCTATAATATTTTGTTGGGACACAGGCCTCCTCTCTATGAGAGGGATCCAGTCCTAGTTAGTAAGTAGATTGTCACTTCGAATGTTTGGTTCTAGGACATACCGGTTTCCTCACGATGTTTTTTTCGCCGATTTAAGAACTGTGCAGGTGCTGAAATAAATTACACACATATTATTAACTTGAAACACAATCGAAATAGAGTTGAAAATAGCCTATTCCAAAGAACTTAGGTATAAATTAAAGAAAATAAACTTGTAACTTGTGAAACAGCTTACCGACTTACTTTAGCATGTCTTTGTGAAGTGTGAGACTTTTGACCTTTAGGTGGAAACCATTTTATTTTCCAATTTGTCTCTTTAAAACTTAATTTACAAGTTAGTGTGAGAATGAACAACAAAGACTACAGTCACTTATGAAGTGTTTGTCTAGCGGAAGTTGTGGGTACTCGTGACACTCAATTGAGGGATACAAGTTGCTTAATTCACAGAATACTTACTGGCTAAATGAGCAATGCACTTCTTACATTTTGTGAAAAGCGCACGCACACAGCCAAAGCTTGTTGGCACGGAAGATAAAGGGGAATAGCGGGGATTTTTGGAAAATACTACACATTTGTGTGTCTGATTCTCCGCAAAGAAAGTAGAAAATAGTAAAATACGACACTAAATCAGTTTGAAACTATAATGAAAATCCGTTATATTGAATTTTTGAGGAATTGCATAAATGGAAAAATGGTAGCCCGGTTTTTAGTAGCCTATTCCAAAAGTTAGTCAGAATACCAAAGGGCGAAATTCATCAATGTAACTGAAAGCGAATTTGGTCCTTAAAACCACGTTTAAGACTTGTCAATTTTCTACAACAAGGATTCTGACAGTTCTTGAATGTGGTTTGGATGAACCGAGCGCGTTTAGTTTTATTTTCGCCGATAATGCCATAGAGCTTACACAGAATTTTTAAAATAACTAAAAAAATCCCAATGATCCACTAAATTAAAAAGCCCAATCTTCAAAATTAATTGTTTGTTTAAAAACACAAACGTTAATGTGTTTACAGAATTTGTATCAACATTAATGACTGTGGAAGAGCCCATTCTATCACGACTCAGCCATTAGGGGACCTGACAATAACAGCACAGATTATAGCCACGGATTTATTATTATTACTAATATAAACACACCTTAGTGCGTGTCTGTCTGTTTAGTTTGACAGTTATTTGGTTTGTTTTAGTTTTTTAATGGAGTTTGAATTATTTTTCGGATAAATGTTTTTTTTTTGAAAGTGATAATTTGGGTGAGTCTAATCCCTTTTAGATAAACATTAGTTTGTTACTGTTTAAAACATTAGTGTCGATTCTGCTGTGCACAAACTAAACTAAATTTAGGCTTTTGCTATCTATAGTTAAATAAAAAAAAAAATAACAAAAAAAAAAAAAAAAACAAATCAAATCCAAAAGCCAAATCTCTTTAATAAAAAGAGAAAGAGACGGACGTAATTTAGAGTTGTCAAATTTAATTGGAACTAATATTTCCATACAAATGAAGGGTGCACGTAAAAACATGTCGACTAAAAACACGGTGAAGCGCAAGGCATAAACTAGTTTGACATCTGCTACTTAGTTCATAGCTATAGCCGTCTTTTTCTCGCACTGCCTTTTAGTAAAAGATAGTAATATAAATTTAGTTTAGTTTGTGCACAACAAAATCAACACCATTGTCTTCGTATTTTCTATATATTTTACACCATACATTCATGCCGTGGCGTCAACAAGCGGTGATTCCCGATATCCACCACATGTCCACCAGCGGTGGTCATCGAGGATCATCGTAGACAAAACTCACCAGTATTGACATTAGTTTAAGGATCTCTGAAGATCAAAAAATCATACCAATTAATTCAGTCCCTAAATAAAAAATATAAAAAAATCAACTACTCCTTAAAACTTGTAAAAGAATTTGACGAGACTCGTAAATTGAACAAGCTCCGTTAACACAACACAATGCATATTCAAACATCTCCCAACCTCCATACAAAGTCCCCCAGACCAGTCCAGACATAATAGCTTTTAATTTCCAAATTGGAAAAACGCTCAATTAACAGCTCTTGAGAAAAAAATCCAAAAAATCTGAAGAGTGAGGGCGAGGGGAAGCTGGGCCACTTGATTATATAGACAGAAAAGATTTAGCATTAATTAGTCCGAAGCTCGTTAACGGAACAAACTCGGATTGCCGAGAGCACAAGCATTCCTCTCGAAACTCAACTAAAGTTACCGATAAATAAAAATAATTTCACCCGAAATTATTGTTCTTGTCAAATATACTTGGACGAAATAATCGTAATTGTTCGTTTTGAGTTCTGTAATTAAGCTGGGATCATAAAAAGTAATTGTTAGAAGGTGTTGATTACTGAAAAGAGTCCTGTAAAGCGGTTGAATACACGCTAGTTTTTGTTTCTGATAAAAGTAATGAAATGTTTTCAGTTTGTAAGTCATGCATATTCAAAACGTACATACGAAATTAACAATTATACCAGCCCCTGTAATTCTAGTGCTTAACCTAGCAATAAAGGCTAGGCTACATCCCAACTTATAATAATTAACGTTTGTTCAGACGTACCCCTAGACAGTTTATATACAAAGTGTAAACGAACCTTTCATAAAGCCGTCAACCAAGCTTTCTATATAGATCAAACTTAGTAACCCTAAGCAAAAATTATTGCTGGGAAACGCCTTTTTTTGTTGTAAAAAATCACGTTATACGGTAGGACTCGAATGTAACGGACTCAATTCATTGTGCTGATTACATTGAATAGTAAACGGGTCAAGGGAGTATTTATAATAAAGTATAACAAAAAAACTTATATTAAAATAAAACTGAGCCGTCACGGGACGCCTGGCAGATGTGAAACATCGAAATTATTTTGTACACGTAACATGCTTAAAAAAATATATAAAAAACAAACACAAAAGAAAATAAAAACAAAATTATTCGATTCACAAAAAGAAAATCCTTATGCTGGGATCGAACTCGAAGTCACAAGATTGTAACTTGTAACCCAGCGCTGTGCCCCGAGACCAGCTGGCTTGTCATGCTGCTTCAACAGGTCGGTAATGTTCGGGCCGGATTAACAACTTGACAGTTGTTAACGGCATGCGCCGCCACGACATTTTTTGGTTTTACCCGCGCCTATAGATGTTTCACATCAAAAACCTATAATATCTCCGTAACTAAAAGGTTCCCGGTCAAGAACAAAAAACGATCACAAGTGAAGGACAAGTGCCTCTCAGCTTCGTTAAGGGTGTATCTACATCCTGCAGTTTTAAGAATCCCACACAACTCAATAAAATAAATCACAAAATGCACATAAATACGACAAACAGTAACACAAGCTCATACATATCAATCACTGCACAATCCACCGCGATCCCATACCCATACGCCCAGCGGTTTATTCTAGCACATTTTGACATAAGCCTGTATTCAACCGCCGGCCGGTATCTGACCACCTAGGTTTAGATCTTCCAGGTCATTGGCGCGGCTGCCCTACATTTCACCGCCTGCATAACTGTGCTTCGCGAAATATTTGAATTGTCACTCGGTTTTGGGTGAGTGTAAAGTTTAGATTCTCGGTTCAACGTGTGTGTATGTTTGTGCAAGTGGTTTTTCAAATTTTTCGTACTAAATATTTTTATCGTCTTTTATCATTTTCTTACATGGCAAACGACGCCTGATTTCCCCGAAAGGGTATGCAGAGGAAAGATTCGTATTTTTGTGTGTATGTTTGTAATGAACAAACGCAAAAACTACTGCGCCGATTTCAAAAATTCTTTCACCATTAGAAAGCTACATTCACCTTAAGTAACATAGGCTATATTTTATCCCCGTACTCTTACGGAATCGGGAACTACGCGAGTGAAACCGCGTGACGTCCGCTAGTAGATAATCATTAGGGAACCCACGTATACTCAACCTAGGTCTTATTAACTGTAAGGTTATATTTCCTCATTTCTATCATAAAGTTTCAAAGCAGTAATTTAGAAATCAATGACATCTACTTATAGCTTTTACATCGATCAATAAAATCAATCACCTTTCCCATGAAAGGTGTCACGTTAATATGAAAAGCTCAGCACTTGAAAGCAGGCGATAGTTGAACTGCATGCAATGACAGCAAAGATTCAACGTCAATTAGTACTAGCTCGTTAACGACGCAAACAGACGGGTGACGATTTAGGACTTACGACACGAATCCGACACGACAAATAAAACTGTCACAAACCTTTATATAATTTTTAATTGACTGCCTCGTTGGTCTAGTCGTCGCTATCGTGACTGCTGAGCAAAAGGTCCTGGGTTCGATTCTCGGGTCGGGCAAATTGTTATTGGGGTTTTCCATCAGTAATTTCTCAGTGGATTTGTACCCAGGTGATAGCAATTGGCACGCCTCCTATTACATGGGACTTTAACACGCTCGTGGTCTTAGGAAGGTACACACATCAAAAAAAGTTTGTAATCACTAGCATAAGCTGATATATTTTTTTAAATTTAACTTTTATCTTTATTTTTAATCCTTTATTCATTTATAAACAAATTTGTTACATTTTTAAATATTAATTAAAAAATATATAAAAAACATTTAACATATAAAAAATTGTAGCCCACCGGTATCAGGCTCCAGAGGCTCCAGAGAGAGGAACCTCCTAACAATACGCGCCGTGTCCAGGAGTACCGCTTTCTGAATCAAGCCCTTGATCCAGCTGCCTAACGAGAGCCTCCTCAGGTATTGATCGAGGCTCTTGGCAATTAAGCCATGGGCTGATACGACTATCGGCACAATGATTGCTGAGTCCACTTCCCACATGTCAACAACCTCGCGAGCCAAGTCAAGATACTTGATTTGTTTATCTTTCTCGGCTTTCACGAGGTTCTCATCATGTGGGACCGTTATGTCAACAATCATTGCGCGCCGCTCTGATCGATCCACCACCACTATATCAGGCTTATTGGCTACAATAGTCCTGTCAGTGATGATGGATTGATCCCAGTACAACGTGATACAGCCATTATCGAGAACTGGGTCGGGCACATACCTATAGTAAGGCACTTCCGATTCCACAAGGTTGTATTTTAGAGCAAGTTGCTGATGGATAATCCTGGCTACAAGGTTGTGTCTATGCAGGTACTCTCTCTTTTTAATTATTATTATTAATATATTATTATTTATTTTTATGGAGAGCAGCGGTGGCCCAGTGGTGGCGGCCCCGACTTACGAACAGTAAGGCATGGGTTCGAACCTAGACAGGCGTATTACTTTGTGTAATTTATTTCATCATCACTGCTCTCAAAACGGTGAAGGAAAACATCGTGAGGAAACCGGCATGTCCTAGAACCAAAAAATTCGAAGATGGTGGTGGATTATAGCCCACTGCCTCCCATAGAGAGGAGGCCTGTGTCCCAGCAGTGGGAACATTAATAGGCTGATGATGATGAACTTTTATCAAGAAAATTTCTTTGTTGTGTGTTTTCTTTTTAGAGAAATACCCTGTTTGAAATTAAAAAAATAAAACTAGAAATCATTATAATCATAATCTACCGTAACAAAAAAGATTTCGATTTTTCATAGTGATCGCAAACTTTTTTTTTATGTGTGTACATCTGTACCTAACCCTTTGGGGATTACAGGCTTGATGTTATATTATTTTCAGAATTTTATTTATTTCACTTTATGACCACCAAACTATTTAATAAAACCGACTGGTGACAAGTCATCAAACCGATAATTTTGTACTGACGCCAGTATATCAAGGCACTACAATCTGTCAAATTTCTTTATTAGATTTTCAACTTTATCGTTGAAGGATTAGGTTCAAGGTTGATTAGGAAAATTTGCTATTAAAACTCCTTGGCTTTAAAAAACAGCAATTGTCGTTGTCAATTACGGCTCGGGCCGTGTCCGTGACGTCCTCGTCTGCAATAAACAAAGACTCCGTTAAAGAGCTGAGTAATCGTTAAGCACTTTCTTTAGTTTTCAGGTTTCACTTTACTTGTTTAACTTACTATATTGAAATTGCCTAGTATTGTGCTAATCTATACTATCTATACTAATATTATAAAGAGGTAACATTTGTTTGTAAGTTTGTATGTAGGGGGTAATCTCCGGAAGTAATGAACCAATTTTAAAAATTGTTTCACTTGTAGAAAGCTACATTATTCATGAGTGCTATATATTTTATTCCCGTACTCCCATGGGAACGGGAACTACGCGGGTGAAACCGCGGGACGTCAGCTAGTCATATATTTATTAAAAGTACTAAGCGGACACACAAACAGACCTGAAAAGCAGCGTTATATTAAATACTTACTAGTGTAATTGTGTATATTATGTTTGTATTCTATTAACTAAACGTCAGGGTTCGTAATTATCAAGATAGGTACTTATTTTCTTTGGTAATTGTTATGATAATTAAATTATCAGATATTTATACACGCTGATTCATAACTTGATCTCTGAATTTATTTTTGGACTTACCAATTATAATTTAATTTCTTAAATATGATTTAAAGAACGACGTTTTATAATTAGTAAAAGTTTCGATATGCGTGGAAACGGAAAATTGCACACGTGAAGTTTATTCTTTATAGTTTTATGATTTTTGTTATTATCAAGGTATAAATAATCATCACTTCGAACCCTGCTTGACATTACAATTACTTTGATACAACTTTTCAGCCGTCCTAATTACTGAAAAACTTTTATAAAACAAGTACTCTACCTACAAATAAAATAAAAGCTTGTTTATTCAAAAGTGCATAAACATTGCTAAAGACCTCTCCATTTGAATGCCAAAAAGCTGTACAAAATATTTATTTCGTAAAGAGGCCTATTCATAAAATTATTTTCATAAATCTTTTGTTAGTCTTTTATGGTTTCCTTTATAAATATGGGGATAATGCAAGGTAAGTGAATGGGAAAAATATATTCGGTTTTGTTGTCATTTTTTTGGACCTTTTGGGGGCTATTGAGTGAGTAATCATTACCAGCCATCTTTTAGTCATTACTAAAAGATGGCTGGTAATGACTACTCCCTAGATTAAAATCTTTGCATTCGAAGATTTTAATCTCAACAAAACTCAGATTCACATTAATATAAATTAGAGTACCTAATTATACCTTTATTGAAAACCATAAAAAAGATGATGGAAATAAAAAACTTAATTCATTTTTAGGGTTCCGTACCCAAAGGGTAAAAACGGAACCCTATTACTAAGACTTCGCTGTCTGTCCGTCTGTCTGTCACCAGGCTGTATCTCATGAACCGTGACAGCTAGACAGTTGAAATTTTCACAGATGATGTATTTCTGTTGCCGCTATAACAACAAATAAAAACAGAATAAAATTAATATTTTTTCCCCATACAACAAACGTGATTTTTTGATAATAATGGTACGGAACCCTTTGTGCGCGAGTCCGACTCGCACTTGGCCGGTTTTTATTTATAATTATGTATTCAAGATATTAGAAAAAAGGCCTAAAGTTATGTACAAATCATACGCACAGTAATTACTTAACATAACATCACGCCTGTAAGCCCCGAAGGGTTAAGCAGAAGTATACCTAATAGTACACCCACATTGCGTCAGTCATGTCAAGTCCCATGTAATAAAGGGCGACCCTATTGTCAATTGCCACCAACCCGGCACAGTCACAATCCAGACTCCGTGCTGCTACTGAGAAATTCCTGATCGAACAACCTCATGTTCAGTATTCGCAATTGCGACCACTAGATCAAAAATATAGAAAGAGTTTTCAGAACTCGATATGATACCCATGTTGTAGGCTTATAGGCGTGCCAATCCAAATTCAATTTCATCTTCAACAAAAAAAGTTGTCGAACAGAAAAGTCCAATTAAAATCTTTTATCTAGCCTAGATTCACATTTTGAAACCGAACTAGAGCAACGCTGATTTAATTCATTAGAAAAAAAAACAGAATCCCATTATAATAGGGTTGAATTTTACGACACATCTGAACACGATCAGAACATTTAAACGCGTTCAAGAGACATTAAATACGTATATCATAGCAACAGTGACAGCTTTTAAACGCAGTTCAGGGTTGGTGATCGCGTTCAGTTCAGGTGCTCGTGGCTAAATAATAACAGCTGCTCGGGGTCGAGGTCGATCTTCAGGTTAAGCCGTGCTTGCCTAGGTTGGTCTGTGGATGGGTGACCATCCTTTACATACCGAGAATCCTCCGTGTCTTAGAAAGCACGATAAGAAGTTGCGTTGGTCCGGGCTGCCATTTGTGAATCTTAGACAGTTGTTACAGAAAGTTAGTCGCCCTAACCTTCCCGCAACCTTCACCAGGTCATCGGTCCACCTAGTGGGAGGCTTTCCAACGCAACGTCTTCCGGTTCGGTCGCCACTCCCGAACTTTTTGGCCCCATCGGCCATCCGTTCTGCGAGCAATGTGCCCTGCCCACCGCCACTTAAGTTTGGCAATTCTTCGGGCTACGTCGATAACCTTGGTTCTCTTGCGGATGCCATCATTTATTCATCCGCTGGATGCGAGTCGCACGGGACCGGTCAATGTGGCGACACTTGCGGGAGGCCTATGTCCAGCAGTGGACGTCTTTCGGCTGAAATGATGATGATTCATAATGATCCAACTAATGGGACCTCAATCCTCCACTCTATGAGGTAGTGCGAGCAGTATGTCAGCACGTGAACTCTCAAATAAAAAATAAAATTTCAAACCCCTCGGCAAACGTGTGATAAATATAGCTGTATATATGATGTATCGATATCTGTCAGCCAACCCTGCCCCCGCCCCACCTCGGCATCAATCGTAAAAGCCAAACAATACCTGATAAAAGCCGTCATATCAACGTGAGACGTTTGATGTTGTGGTGCAAGGGATAAGCGGAAGCGGGGAACGAGATTTCTTCATAAAATTTCCATGAGCCCAAGGCTTTTGAATTTTAAAATAAGATTCTAATTGGAACAGTATCTACAAGCAGGACCTTCCAAATATGATATCTTCGTACTAGTGCAATGATCTGTCAATGCTGCGCAATGATGAGAAGGAAACAACACATTTCTCCGTCCAGTCTAATGATTCGTGCCCGGTTGATGGCAATAAGCTCACTCCCAATTACATCGGACTTAAACATAACTGGCGAACTGTAGGTGTACTGTTAGGTACACCTCTGTCTCTACAACCTAACCTAACCTTTCGTGGACTACAAGGCGGGACGTCATGTCATTTATTTATCTTCAGCTTATTGCGGAGTAAAACCCATCCTTTTTCCTTTCTAAACCTCTAACTTGAGCTAGTGCGGACCAAACCTATCTAAAGACGTGTATAAAAGGTGTAAAACACCTCTTAACGAAGCCGAAAGGCACTTGTTCTCCTCGTCGTTGCGATCATTTTTTTGTTCTACACCATACCTGGGAACCTTCTAGTTACGGAGATATTGGGGGTCAAAGTTCCAACTTTTTGGCAAGTTTTTTTTTAAATACAAGTTTTTAATGTAAGACTTTTGCTTTAAACACCTCCACGACCCCCGTACTATTCAATACATCCATCAGCACAATGTTTTGAGTGCGTTACATTGAGTTCTACCACAAAACATTATTTTTTTCCCAAAAAAAAATTCGGGTCCCAGCAATAATTTTTGCGTAAAGTTACTTAGTTTGATGTACAGAATGCTTGGTTGACGGCTTCGTGATGAGGTCTTTTACACCCTGTATTCACATTGCCACTCCAATTTTCAAAGCGTGATCGTTTTACTCGCTCTCCTTCTACATCTTAAACCACAATATTGCTTTGTGTAAGTAAAATTCGATTGGCATGCCTCAGCCGCTTTCTGCTGTCATTCCGAATTTCAGCGAATGTCATCGTTAAGGGTTGCGAACAATAAAGGGCTGTATAAGGGCCAACAGTTTACTTCTATGTACAGAGATGAGTGGGTACAAATTCATACCTCCCATATTTCTATTATACAGTATGATAGATGTAAATGGAAAGTCTTGTAGCGCGTGTCATGTTTAAAAGCTTTTCACTTAAGATGTTACTGAAAGGAGTGTTTGAAATAGATTTTTGTAACTGTCTCTCTCTGACTTTCAATTTTGTGGTGTCGATTTTGATTACATGTTTTCACTGCCGACGTTTCTGTTTCATGATAAATATTTTCTAAATCTCTCCTAAATTCGAGTGAATCTGTTTCTTCTAGGTAATCGTGCTCCACCCTAGACCGCACCATCGCCTCAGACCAGGCGAGTTGCGGACTAACGCAAGCCTATTTAAAATTTGAATTTTCAAGAAAAAAATTGCTCCGTTTCCGTTTATTGCTCTCCACGTGGTGTTCTTAGCAAGTAGACCTTGCAACTAGGAGATTGTCATAGGACTTCTGTAGGCAACAGAACATTCTGATAAAGCTTGGACTTGGACACACTTTTTTTGACGATGAATGCATTTTCCAATACAAAAACTTTTTTACAAAACATAAAACCGACTTCAAAAAAAAAAAAAAATCGGGAAAAATAACTTTAGCTTCAGAAGTCAGTAAATAAAGTAGAAAGTTATTTTTTTACTTTTTTGTTTTTTTTTTAAGTTGGTTTTATTTTTTGCAAAAAGTTTTTTATTTTTCCATTTTTAGTTGTAATGTATCCGTTACAAATATTGGCTATGCAAACTTCAATTTGAAGTGAGCCCAACAAAAGGTAACTGCTGTAAATCGTTGAAGAATTCCGTCGACTGTCTATGGTCTCCATCATCAGATCGGTCTTCATCATAAGTGCCATTACAGGTAATGGCCACCCATATGGGTGCAAAGGTCTCATCAATACAAATTTGTCAATCCCAAACACCAGGTAATTCCTGTAAATCGTCGTTCCTTCGGCTCCATCATCAGATCGACTCCAGACCTGCATTAAATAGTAGTGCTTTAAAATACTTAATGAAATAATTAACAAACGCACTAGTCACCAGTACGATTTTCCAAGGTTTTCCTCGATTTCTCTGGAATGCCATCATCAGACCCTAGTTTCCTTATCATGGTCATGGTCATGGTCACCACCCTTGAGATATATTCTTTCCAACAAAAACAGAATTATCTAAATCGGTTCATAAACGACGAAGTTATGCGCAACCATTCATAAAAAAAAACATACGGTTGAATTGAGAAACCTCCTTTTTAGGGTTCCGTACCCAAAGGGTAAAAACGGAACCCTATTACTAAGACTTCGCTGTCTGTCCGTCTGTCCTCCTGTCCGTCTGTCTGTTACCAGGCTGTATCTCATGAACCGTGACAGCTAGACAGTTGAAATTTTCACAGATGATGTATTTCTGTTGCCTCTATAACAACAAATACTAAATATAGTCAATGGTACGGAACCCTTCGTGTGCGTGTCCGACTCGCACTAGGCCGGTTTTTTTTAGAAGTCCGTTAAAAATAACACAAAAATCACGCCTTTTTCCATTAAATAGGAGACCCTCCTATTTCTTCGTCCACGTTCATAGATCTAGTCCATCAATTGGTTCAATACCTAAATTGTCATACTTATTTCCACTTTCAGTTAAAACCTCCTCGTCCTATAATTCCTTATTCATATTTCCATCAGTCAATTTATAAACAAACATCAAACCACCGAAACAGACACAAAACACACAAATTACCCCATATTTATCCGCCTCAAAACTTTTGCCATCGATTTTAAAATGACAGCAATCATTAAGGAATTAATCATTGTTGGTAGTACCTGTTACCTATATAATCCAGTTTGTACGTCCAGCTACAGTCCTTCTACGGTTGATTTTCCTCCCACGTGAACCTTATGATAATGAGAATAAAGGTCACTTTTCTGCAAAATCAAAGGACAGTAGTCCGTGAATCCATGATTGCATTATAGCAGCTTGATTAGCAAGCGCCGATTGGTCTGTTTTGCTTTCGTTGCTTTCCCACTTTGTACCTTTTCTGTTTACCCACCTGACTCTTGTATCTTCCGTGAAAAATTAGTTCGATGTTCGTGTTTCAAATTGGAAAACTTTTATTTCCGTGTTTTTGGGAAGATTTGAGCGTTTGTTGTTCTTCTGGTGTATTAAATACTACGTATAAGTTAGCAGCGTTTTTCGGGATCACGATTTTTTTTTACTTTTTAAGAATCCAATGTTTTCAAAATCAAATGTGCTAAAAAAAAATTTTGTCATGGCATCAAGCTACTCATTACCCAAAATTAAACACCCTATGGAACCTTTTCTATTTCCCTTAGTTGTTTCCCTTAGATAATAGTCGTATTATGTTACCAATTTTCTGACAAAAACCTCTTCCATGTGGTTCTTTGGACTATTCGAAAATTTGCTACATAACCTTTTATTGGACTTCAAAAGTCACTCCTAAACCCTTTTAAATATTAAAATTAGGATCACTTTCACGGTCCTTTCAACAAGATTTGAGAGTCCCACAAGGTGTATCACATGGTCCCCAGACGCCACAACATATACAACTCCGCCATGTTCATTGATCAATGCCAACCCAACGCCTACGCTCAGATGACCCTTTTCCCTCCAAATGTAACAACATAACGCTCATAATCTGTAACGGGTTTAACAGAACTACAATTAATGGTAACACTGGGCTTGAAGATGTTTTAAGTAATGGTACGGTTGAGGATGGTAAATAAATCAGAATTAACAATGCTAGTTTATTTATGTATAATAGTAGGTCTATTCCTCAACAATTATAGCTTCTTATTCAGGAAGTTGTCCTACACTGTAGTCGGGCAGTAGACATTATCCTTTCTTAGTTCAAGGTATCCTGTAATCTTTAGCAACCCTAACTCTTTGTTTGCCTATACTGCAATAGTCCTACACCAACCGATGATCTTTGTGTCTTTGGATGGACTTGTATAAGATTCAAGGTTACTCGTTAACAACCATTGGGCAACAGACATGTGGTAGGTAAGCACTGTTAAGCTTTCACGGTTTAAAACTATACTTAATTGTCACTTACGGGATATTTTCCGTGATTGTTAATAGTTTTGAGCTCCCGATATTTCAACGCTGTTGCAGGCGCCAATAGTGCGGATAGAAAAGGACAAAGAAAGAGGGTAGATATATTTGTCTGCTCCTAACAATTTATTTTCCATCCACCCGCATTCTCTATTCAACCCGCGATCATGGCGCTTGCAACAGCGTCGAAATATCGGGAGCTCAAAACTATGAACAAACACGGAAGAAATCCCGTTAGTGACAATATAAGTTTATGTAGTAGGTAGGTTGAGAAGTAGAAGAAAATGGAGTAAATGAAAACGTGACGGTTGACAGAGAAGAATGAATGAAAAAAAATGAGTTGGGCCGATCCTAAGTAACATGGGCAAAGGACAGGAAGATGATAATAAACCATTGGGCAGTAGCCCAACTGATACAACATCCGTCTGATCGAAGGATCCAACGGAGGATGATGTACTTTTCACCCGGCTCCTCATACTTCTCAAGATACATCGATTTTTTTGTCACCACCGCAAATAAGCGCACATTTCTGGTTATTTCTCCATTCATATTCACCAACGTAGAAAAAGAAAGATCTCCAAATAAACTCACACCCAGCAAAGTAGTGTATTAAAAGAAAAATAGCAGCTCTTAGTCTCCTAAGTGGCGGGATATCAAATAAATAGCCGTTCGAGCCGCGGTCGTAATGAGAACTGGCCTCACAGTTACCGTCATTTAGGATACGCTGGAGAAAGTGTGCCTATGAACCCTTTTAAGAATGGTTTTCGAGGGTAAGCAGAATTTGAAGTTTAGATAAATGATGCGATTATAGAAACTGCATGTTTTCAGATAAACGTTGATAACCATTCCAACGGAAACTTTTTTCTTCGACAGCATGACGGCCAAAAATATTTTCGCCCGGTTTTTTGTTTTTGCTCATTCGCTGCGTGTTTTTCAAGTCAATGTCAATTCTTATAAAAGACTTAAGAGGAGGTCAAAACAAATTATTTTTGTCCAAAATATCCTGCCAAGACCTCAACCTTAATATGAAATGAAAGGCCATTTTACTGAAAAGTTATTTCCAAATTAGAATAAAAAAAATATTATACTATATTGTAACCAACATTTTTAACCACGAGAAATTGGGTATTTACCATGTTTACTATTTGATTTGCTTGATACATGAGTTCCCGATATTACGGCATATATCGAAATATCGGGAACTCACAACAAATAGTAAACAATGTAAACATCCCGTTTCAATTGTTAATGATAAGTTTAGTGACCATGACAGTTTCAAAACTTATTTTTTTAACCACCTCCTTTCTAGTCATATCATCCATCGTTGCTTTCGTTTTCGAACTCTATTTGTGGTGGTTCAAACTTCGTTTGAAATACTGTTAGAATAAAGTTCTAATCAGCTTGCACTACAAAGTGGTTGTTACGTCATTCACTGCGAATAGTGCGAAATGAGTGGTTTTTTGCGAAAAAAATCTATTGATTGGACTAAAAAAATAAAACACATAAGACCTGCTTTAATTTAGTTCAGTTAGTATGCAAAGTTTCATGATCTAATTTGAAATACTTTTTGAATACCAGTGGTTTATTGTTCGATTTGGAGGTAATTTTAGATTTTTTTTTCTATCGAGAAAAGTTTATGGAATCATGTCTTCGTCACACATAGTACTTAGCATTAATCCTCAACTTTACCATATATGTATTTCAAAATTAATGTTGCAGTATTTTAGGAGTAACGGAGGATCATGCTAAGCCGTTTGAGGCCTTTAGGTACATAAAGTCTACTTTACCAAAAATACCACTTTACCAAAATGACCACTTTACCAAAACGACTGTATCCCTAAAGGTCTACTTTCCCGAAATGTCTACTTTCCTGAAACGTCTAATTTCCCGAAAGGTCTACTTTCCCGAAACGTCTACGGACTCGACTCACACATAGGAGACATTCGTCGTTTCGGCCTACGGGGTATAGGCCCTTAAATACTACTTTACCAAAACGACTGTATCCCTAAAGGTCTACTTTCCCGAAATGTCTACTTTCCTGAAACGTCTAATTTCCCGAAAGGTCTACTTTCCCGAAACGTCTACTTTCCCGAAACGTCTACGGACTCGACTCACACATAGGAGACATTAGTCGTTTCGGCCTACGGGGTATAGGCCCTTAAATACTCTTATAGCTATCCACGTTCTTCTTCTTCTTACTGCCCTTATCCCATGTTACTTGTGGTCGGCGCAACACGTTTCCCTTCCATTCTCTCCTGTCAGACATCACGGCATCATTTACTCCTTTCTCTTTCATATCATTCCCCACACAATCCATCCATCGTTTCTTTCGACTTCCTCTTCCTATAGCCATCCACGTTCATACTCCTTAATTATTGCCACATTGCGTGTAGGTACTAGGTACAGTAAGCGTTCTTTTGGTCGACACTTCTTTCAGCCTCAACCAGATCGCTTTTCCCAGAACATTTTAGAAAAGCAAATACCACCCAAAAGTAACGATAACGGGATCATAATTTCAGTTGAAAAGTAAAACATCGGCGAACCGCTGGTTGTCGTTAAGTCGAATTTTGTTTTCAAATTAAAATTAAAACCGGCCGCATTAAGCGCCGAATCGTTAGTCTTAATTTGAGTTGGCTGATGGGTGGAGCTTGTGCACAGTGTGTTGCGATGATATGTGAGTCTCGCAGAGCAAATTTCACAAATGACACTGGGCAGCACGATCTAAACCGAGATTAGTAGGCCTATTACGTATCTTTTTGATCTCCAGTGACTATCAAGCTTCGGTTCTACACCGAACTTTGATGACAACCGAGAATGTCAAAATATTGGTATTACATAATAAACAGAGTGGATATCACTTTATGGTGACTAACAGCCCGGGTACGGTGTAACGTCTTTCACGAAAGCCACTTCAAACTCAGTTGTCATCAATTTGATGTCCACTATGCTTACCTAATCGCAATATTAGATGAATCGATACGAAAGCGTCTGTCAAAATGAGTTACGGTGACTATATCAGCCACGATGGGCACCGATGACGTCATTTTTGATTGCGACTGCTCATATATAATACGAAACTAACGTTTTGACAGTTATTTGATGGACACTGAGCCCAGTTACTATCATTTCGAGCTGACAACAGAGATACGTAATAGGCCTGCAGGAGCTGTCAGTGTCAATATTGCATAGATGATGACACTAACAGGTCTTGGGGACTAGAGTTTAACAAAACACAACATAACATCACGCCTGTAATCCCCGAAGGGTTAGACAGAGGTGTACCTAGTAATACATCCACATTTCATCAGTTATGTTTAAGTTCATGGCCAGCAGTCGTGTTTTCTTGAGAGGAGATTAAAAATGTGTTGAGTTGTTGTTCATATTCAATTGGTACTGTTCGCCCTTATTCGTCGATTTTGCGTATGTTTGATATTGCTATGGCATTACGGTCCTTCTTTAGTGAAAGTCTGAAAATACGGTTTCTTATAGTTTTCATTGTCGTCTTTATTTTTACTATGCTCTTTTTATGTGGGTAAACACTAGCTTGCCAGAATAATTTAAGAAAGGTTTATCAACCTTATAGAGAGGACTAGCCTGCCTAGCCTTTTCCCAACTATATTGGGGTCGGCTTCCAGTCTAACCGGATGCAGTTAAATACCAGTATTTTACATGGAGCGACTGCCTATCTGACCTCCACAACCCAGATAGTAGCGGGTAAGACGAATGGAAAAGATCTACAAATGACAGCCGGGACCAACGGCTTAATGTGCGTTTCGAGGCACGGAGTACTGTATGTGTATGGGTGGTCACCCATCCACAGTCCAACCTAGGCCAGCACGACTTAACCTAACGATCAACCCGAGCGGCTGTTATTATTTAGCCACGAGCTGCTCCGTGAGTGCACGGTCAAGTGCACTTACAAAACTCAGAGCATTGAGAGCAATCTCAATGCAAAGAGCATTTAGATTTGTAGGACTGTGACAAAAACGTTTTGTTTTCACATATCCCACAACTTGGGATTTGCTTATCCTTATTTTACCAGCACAATTGCCAACAACACATTACACCTCACAAACATCCTCTTCAAGCAGACTAATTCCCCACTCCACGAAGCTAAGCGAAGCGATAACGAACAACATCTGTCAGTGCAACCAGAACCTTAAATTGAAATGCACAGTCAGCCCGCCGTGATTGACGACCGGCAGCGGTAAGCAAATACGGTGCGTGCCTTTATAATGCACGACTGTGTAACGATATGTTATTGAGTTAGTGGTCCGGTAGTCGGGGAATTGGGAGGCTGTACCAAAACATTATGGAATTGGTTGTTTTTTTTCTGATGTTTTCTGTTAAATACACACGGGGTCCTTTTCAGTCGATTAATTGTCAATTTGCAGATTTTGTGTGGAAAAAATTACAAAGATTTTTAATTAATTACTGAATTACGAGGCTGATACTGGTGCTAAACTGATTTACAATCTTTTTACAAGCCGATGATTGTCGCAATTTGTCATAATTTTTTTCTGATCTTTAGCAGTCTACAAGGCTGTTTTTAACGGACTTCCAAAAGAGGAGGTTATTAATTCGTCAGATTTTTAGGGTTCCGTACCCAAAGGGTAAAAACGGAACCCCATTACTAAGACTTCGCTGGCTGTCCGTCTGTCCTTCTGTCCGTCTGTCCGTCTGTCCGTCTGTCTGTCACCAGGCTGTATCTCATGAACCGTGACAGCTAGACAGTTGAAATTTTCACAGATGATGTATTTCTGTAGCCGCTATAACAACAAATACTAAAAACAGAATAAAATTAATATTTATGGGGGCTTACATACCATACAACAAACAACAAACGTGATTTTTTGCCGTTTTGTCTAATGTATAGATAATGGTACGGAACCCTTCGTGCGCGAGTCCGACTCGCACTTGGCCGGTTTTTTTTTTGTGTGTGTATGTTCAGCCTTTTTTTCGCCAATTGCGAACCAATTTCAATGATTCTTTTTTTATTTGGAAGAATATAACTTCGCGGTGGTTCCGTTTAAATTTGGTGAAGATCTGATGGTGATCTTCGGAGATATACAATGGAACTCTTCAATTATAGACAGCAAATCGGACGTGATTGCTGCAATCGCTTGGATGTTTGTTGTATTCACAACATCATAACATATCATCACACCTGTATGCTCTGAGGGGGTATGCAGATGTGTACAGTGCACCCACATTTCGACAGTTAGGTATGTTAGGTTCCATTTTATTGGGGATAAGCCTATTACCATGACATGTATTGTTAACAATATGAAATAAAAAACCGGCCAAGAGCGTGTCGGGCCACGCTCAGTGTAGGGTTCCGTAGTTTCCCGTCCGTCACAATAAGTGTTCCCACTTATGAGTTTAAAGGTGGGTATCCATTATGTAAAAATGCTTGCATATACGAATATACTACAAACTTAGTCCAGAAATTATTTTGTACAACTTTTTGTCTTTTTTGTACAAAAACTGTTGTTTCCATCAAGTTCAAAATGATTTCTAGAAAGTCCTTATAAAGTTCTACTTTTCGGATTTTTTTCATATTTTCTAAACTTATGGTTCACACAGGGGGGGGACACATTGTTTTTTACTTTTGGAGCGATTATTTCAGAAATTATTGACATTATCAAAAAATGATTTTAGGAAACCCCTATTCATTTTAAAATACCTTTCCAACAATATATCACACGTTAGGGTTGAAATTAAAAAAAAATCACTTCCCACTTTACATACACAGGGGGCTACCCTAATAAAACATTTTTTTCCAATTTTTATTTTACCACTTTGTCGGCGTGATTGATATACATATTAATACCAAATTTCAGCTTTCTAGTGCTAACGGTCACAGAGATTAAGCGAGGACGGACAGACGGACGGACGGACGGACAGACATGGCGAAACTATAAGGGTTCCTAGTTGACTACGGAACCCTAAAAATGACTGCCTCGTTGGTCTAGTGGTAGCCACTACTCAGCATAAGGTCCTGGGCTCGATTCCCAGGTCGTGCAAAGTGTTATTGGGTTTTTCCATCAGGAATGTCTGAGTAGTGGCGACGGAGTCTTGATTTGCGCCAGCGATCGCCCCTATTACACCGGACTTAAACATAACTAGCGAAATGTGGGTGTGGGTACTATTGAGTACATAAAATAAATAAATAAAAAAAGCCTTTATTCGTTGACCAAAATACGGTTTTGCCTGCACCTGCTTTGCCGGTTTTTTGTGTGTTTATAGCTCTTATGACTTCAGTTTCTAGTATGCAAGGCATTTCCTCTTCATAATTATAGTTGTCTGTTTCTGAGTATGTGGGTATTGTTTTGCCTGTCTCTGTGTATAGTCTCTTATAGAATTCTGTCGCTGTTTTAGCGATTGATAATCTTTTTGTTGCCAGTTTCTCAGTTTTCTTCTTATTTTTAGTTTTTATGTTAGGTTAGGTTAGGTTTTGACTATTGAGTACACCTCAGCTCAACTCTTCGGGGATTATAGGCGTGATGTTATGTTATGTTAAAATGAATGTATAGCTAATATTTGTATAGGATATTACAACTAAAATAGAAAAATAAAAAACTTTTTTGCAAAAAATAAAACCTACTTCAAAAACACAACCAAGTGAAAAATAACTTTAGCTTCAGAAGTCGGTGGCAAAGAAACTGAATCAAACACACAGAAGTCACCGACTTCTGAAGCTAAAGTTATTTTTCACATTGTTGTGTTTTTGAAGTCGGTTTTATTTTTTGCAAAAAAGTTTTTTATTAATTAATTAGGAAACTTCACAAACGTAATTTAGTTTTGGTGAATGCATGTAGATTCTTAGATACATATAGACGTCTTTGAGATTCCAGGTGCTGACGCTGAATCTGATCGCTGATCGATCTCAAAAGACCCTATGCTGCATCATCAAACTACAAATTGGTCAAAATACTAGTACAGTACCCGGCACGTAAGTTGGCAAGGTTTTGGCGGAGTGGGGGCAAGTTCGCGCATCGTACACTTAGTGGAACAAATAACTAGTCACTTAAATTTTATTGATTGTTATTTTTGGTTATTGCCATCATTTATTTTTAATCATGTAGTTAAACAAAGCAGAGGAATTCGTGACTTTTACTAAGTGTTATAAATAAAACATAATACTGATGCATTTTTTTTATGTATGTATTTTTTTATATTTGTTCTATTCCTCTTTTTTCCCGGTTTTAGTTGCTTCTGCAGTCCGTTTTACCGTCTCTTTTTCAATTTGAGCTTCTTTCTCCATGAAACAGTACACATCGTATCTGGCATGTCTGCGTAAAACGGTATTTGGTCCTGGCATTGTAAAAAACGTAACAAAAACTAAATTAAAACGATAACAACAACTGGTAACAAAAACTAAATTTAAAACAACAACAATAACAATAACTCGTAACAAAAACTTAATTTAAAACTAAAACTGAACTCGTAACAAAAACAAAGGGTAGAGTAGTACTCGTGCACTAGCACCGCAAGTGTAATCGGGAGCGAACGGAATGTAGACGCGGTGCGGGAGGCAGGGGTCGACTGACGCACCAATCGCGCGCTTGGATCGGCGCTACTTCATACCCCGCGTCCCGCTTGACCGCCAAAGAGACCTAAAAAACGACTTCTGCGCATCTAACGACTCTTGCCAAGTTACGTGCCGGGTACTGTAATCGCCTGCATCCGTTAAGACTATATCACTAGAATCTTGGGGCCGGCTTCTAGTCTTAAAGAATGCAGGCGATAACCAGTGTTTTGACCAATTTGTAGTTCATAATCATAGTCATCAAAAAGCCAGACAGATGATGACGACATCAGTAAATTTTTTTAGCTACGACACATCGTACTGTTCATCAAATCGCACCCTTCACGCCACCTCTAAACACACCTAACCCGTTTGAACACGCGAGTTATTAAATTTGCACGCGCCTCGGTAATTATCGGCCCAAGTCAGACGTTAGCCTATTTATCTATACCATGTAGGTACTGGTCTGAACAGTAGGTACTACATACAAAGAGTTATTCATCATTTTGCCAACTAATAAAACGTTGAGGTCGTGTTATTGTTTTCGAGGGATGTGTGTGTCAAAGTTGATGAGGACTGATGAGCGTGTGTTTTGTGGGGTTAACGTCTAAATTATTTGGGTAAAGTTTTTTTCATTAAAAATATTTTTGCTTTCGAGGCTCCGGCCCATCTCGTACGGAACTTTCCCATTTCGACAACTAAACAAAAGACGTGCGAAACAACTTCATACATTGAATCCCATTTCGTCAACCATAAATTTCAACTGTTTTTAGTACAGTCACGAGCACCAATATGTAAACACTTAACAACTTTTATAAGTGTTTTTCTCCTAATGTTCTGATTAAAATTTCATGTTGTTACGAACACAGTATTCTGAAACTCATATTTTTATGAAAAAGATCCTATCTCTAAGTTACAATCGTTATTTCTATCGAAAATTGCTTTTAAATATAGGAAAGTATATACATATTGGTGCTCGTGACTGTACAGTACAGTCAGCTCGCAAAGTTACAAGGAAACCATTTGTTGATGTTGCTATTTTCTGTCTCTCTCTGGCACACTAAGGTGTGTTACGAGAGAACTCAAGTATAACACTGTTTTAAGCTTTCACGGTTCATAACTATACTACAAAATGTCACTTACGGGATATCTTCCGTGATTATTGTTTATTTTTGAGCTCCCGATATTTCGACGATGTAGTATTGAATATGCTCAAAAGTAGCCAGCAACATAACAAGGACTCCACAAAACCTAGTGATACTGTGAGTGTTTTTTGCTGTGACTTAGTATAGAGTTCCAGTAGTGCGCGTAGCAAAAGACAAAGAAAGAGGGTAGACAGATTTGTCTGCTCCTAACATTTTTTTCCATCCACCCGCATTCTCCAGTTAACCCGCGATCATGACGCTTGCAACAGCGTCGAAATATCGGGAGCTCAAAAATAAACAATACCTAATCACGGAAGATATCCCGTAAGTGACATTTGTAGTATAACTAAAGTAGGTATAAGCTTTTACTTCCACTTTTCTACATAGTTTTCAGAAAGACGCACATACCATAACCATCACGCCTGTAATCCCTGAAGAGTTAGGCAGAGGTGTATCTAAAGTACACCCACATTTCGCCAGTAATGTTTAAGTCCCGTGTAACAGGGAGCGAGTCTACTGCCATCAATGGCTGGTACTGAGATATTCCTGATGGAAAAACCCAATAACACTTTGCACGACCTGGGAATCGAACCTAGGACCTCATGCTCAGCAGTCGCGCTTCTCACCACTAGACCAAGAGGCAGTTTTTTTTTACCGAGTTTCAACGATTTTTTTTTTTTTTCAATTGATCGATTTGTAACGTAAACTAATGTGGATTATTCTGTTTTGTTTCAGGTAAGTTCTGCAGAACTGATACGGAGTTACTCTCTAAATCATTGCACGAGACAAGAGGTACTTAAGGTCTGAAGCGCTTCGGACAACAAATACGTACATCATCATCTGCCTAGCCTTTTCCCAACTATGTTGGGGTCGGCTTCCAATCTAGCCGGATGCAGCTGAATATCTGTATTTTACATGGAGCGACTGCCTATCTGACCTTCAGAACCCAGTTAGTACCGGGTGCGTAATACGGTACCCCTTGGTAAGACTGGTTGTCAGACTTTCTGGTCACTGACTACCTGTAACGACTGTCAAAGATCTACAAATGACAGCCGGGACCAACGGCTTACAGCTTTCCGAGGCACGAAGGAAATTCGGTATGTAATGGGTGGTCACCAATCTACAGACCAACCTAGGCAAGCATGGCTTAACCTAAAGATCGACCCGAGCGGCTATTATTAATTAGCCACGAGCTCCTCCACAAATACTGCAATGGTATTTTAAAATAAGGTGTAATAAATCACTTGCTTATCGCAGTCCAATGGAGTTATCGTACCTATCTAGTATCTTCCTATCAAAGTAGGAATTGTTCCTTTTTACACTTCCTTTTCGTTTGTGTGACTAAGAAAATAGAAAAGTGTTGGTTTTCCAGGTAAACATAAGCCATAGAGAAGACCATTCACGGTTCATACAAAGTTCGCCCCATAAGTCAAAGTGCCTGAAAGAATAAAGGTGTCTCCAATTGGGAAATGTCACATAGCTTAAACTATTATAACTAATAACCTGCAGCTATTTTATACATAGATAGTGTTACTTGCTTGAGCCTTAAACTTGATAGTCTATTATTCCTTGGAGCTTTTCTCCATCTTTTCATTACATAACCGAAGCACTGGACCAGCCAATATTTGTACAACACAAAGCCTTCTGTACCCACCTAATACCATATTGCCACGTTGAGTACATCCATAATTTCAATTAAACCTCAAAACACGATTGCTATTCATCAACAACACGGGCCCACTCCAATCGGCTTATCCCTTCAAGGGGGGACCGACGACCAACACACACATACGGCGTGTCATACCAACCATAAAGTATTTACGCCCAACACTCACTCAGTAGGGAGTTACGGACCACTGACTACAACTATTTACGACCACTTTACACCACAAATCCGAAAAGGTACGCAAATAAAACTATCAAAACAGATACGTACCCATTTTATTCTATGACCTAAGTCCCTATTTCCATATGCATGACTGGCAGAGGAACAAGCCAGTCCTGTTATTTATATATTGGCGTCGTTATCATATTTTGCACTCTATATCATTGGCATAAGGTGCTTTATTCGACTGGTGAATTCTCGAGAGTCCATTTGACTAGCACACATTAGTAAAAGTTCCCCGGGCTCCAAGCGTACGGTGGCCATGAGGGAGAGGTTTCAAGGACTCTCTTAGTTTCTGTGGTGTGTGGGAAAGTAAATACACTAGCCGCGTAATATACGCAGACTGATGGAAGTTTTTATTAATCAGAGATAAAGCGCATTTTTGTAGAAGTGTAGGATATTAAAATAGTTTTTATTAGATTCAACTTGGATCTGGGTTAAAAAATAAAAACAACCTACTTAGGAGTATAAAGTGTTATGTAATTATGTGCGTTTCATTTCAATGTACACTTTAAACCAGAATTCTATGTACATTTGAAACATACAAACCAAATAAACCAATTCAACGACACATCAAATCACTTGTTCAAGAGCGCGCTGCCGACGTTACCCGCCGTCGTCGATCCCGAAGGACCGAGAGTAAACTTCCCATCGGCACTTACTTGTGGCCACCCTACTTCTCACTATCCGAAATAAAATATTTATAGAACTGAGAGCACTTTTTCTCTTTGATTCAGTGGTTTTATTGGCTCGACCGTTTCGCGGTAATAAATGCTTTAGGGGTGGCCGCCCATAAATAAAATTAGTCACAATGAATGATTCTTTTAACTTGATTCGACCGTCATATTACCGATATCGCTAGATGGTGTGGCGTTACTTTTATCGCTAGCAGTAATATAGATAATTTTTATTAGGAATATCTGTGTTTCGGCGAATTTATGGTCACTTGCGTCGGAATATGAAGATAAGCTTTGTAGTGGTCATTCTAGTGATAATAAAGATGAAATGAAAGAAAATACGTTTGAGGTTTTTGATATGTATTAAAGTTGCAGATATTTTTGTGATGACAAAAAACCGGCCAAGGGCGAGTCGGACTCGCACACGAAGGGTTCCGTACCATTGACTATATTTAGTATTTGTTGTTATAGCGGCAACAGAAATACATCATCTGTGAAAATTTACTTATTTAATACAGCCTGGTGACAGACAGACGGACGGACAGACGAAGTCTTAGTAATAGGGTTCCGTTTTTACCCTTTGGGTACGGAACCCTAAAAAAGAACAGCGTTTTAACTGAAATATGTTTGATTTATGCTGAAGTCTTTTTAATAGAACTTTATTTCTTTCTCCTAAATAATAGAGAAAGTGTAGACTGTATACGTAGATATTGCGCTGAAATATACGCATCTCTTGATTTTGTTGCTAGGGAAGGGCTTAAGACACTCCAAATTGTTCAACCCACTCCTAAAAATGAGGAGGTTATGTATTTCATAAGAATCTTTTTTTACAATTTTTTTATCATAACCACAAAGTTCTTGAAGTGAACTCGTATTCTATTGCTTTCATATTATGTTTAAAATTCATCTGCAGTCTATTCTCCATTGCTAAATTGTCGTTGCATTTGTATTGTAAGTGTGTAACGCCATTACCTCGCTGATCATCCAATAGAACATCAGTAAACGACCTCACGTTTGCACAATCTTCATTAATCTTTATAATTGTAAGCTTTTACTTATTCTCGTTCAGTAGTTCTCGCTAAAGGTGACACGTGGCTCCGTTCGTAAACCATTACACGTGTTCACTAAACTATTAATGTGTGAGTGTGTGTCTGTCTGTTTATTTTATTTTAATGCAATGTTATAAAGTGGTCGTTTTGTTTTATTACTTTTTCTGTATTTTAGAATGTTGTTTTTTGAAGAATAATGCAAAAGTGCTGAGAAAACTCGGTCATAATATGACTTGGATGGTGTCTGGTTCTCAAATAATTTTAAAAGCAAGATAAGGCAACCTAGTGGGTATTTTACTTTAGTTTAAAAAAAATCGTCACTTATTAAATTATTATACAGGGTGGGATCACACCAAAGCACAGCAGTTACCACGTATTCAGTTAATCATTCTGAACCCTTCCACATAGAAAATTTTCAGGTGTTTTTTTTTTAATTGCTAATGAAAAATTTCGATATGTTATGGGGGGCAGGAGAGACGTGGTAACCGTTTTTAGCGTCGTCGTCGTCTGGTATCAATTCCATCCTGTATATTTATTTAATTCTGAAATCTGTAAAAAAAATATTAGAATTACCATTGCTTCGAGTGAGCGATTAAAAATAAGTAATTGAAGATTCCGTCATACTTGAGGGAAAAACGCCACAGGCATGGTGCAGGGGTGTGGTGGTGCTCTTCTTCAAAAAGGGTGACAATGCCCGGTTGAAGAATTATAGGCCCATCTCACTTCTAAGCTATGTCTACAAGTTGTTTTCCAGAGTCCTCACGAATCGTCTCGCGCGCAGGTTTGACGATTTCCAGCCACCCGAACAAGCCGGTTTCCGAAAAGGCTATAGCACCGTAGACCACATACATACGCTGCGGCAAGTTATACAGAAGACCGAAGAGTATAACCTGCCTCTCTGTTTAGCGTTTGTGGACTACGAGAAAGCCTTCGATTCGATCGAGACCTGGGCTGTACTGCAGTCTCTCCAACGGTGCCAAATCGACTATCGGTACATCGAGGTGTTGAAGTGTTTGTACAAAAACGCCACCATGTCAGTCCGACTTCAAGACCAAGTCTCAGATCCTATCCTCCTGCAGCGAGGTGTGAGACAGGGAGACGTCATATCTCCGAAACTGTTTACTGCTGCACTGGAGGATGTCTTCATGGTTCTGGACTGGAGAGGGCTAGGCATCAACGTCAATGGCGAGTACATCACTCACCTTCGGTTTGCCGACGACATAGTGGTCATGGCTGAGACCATGGAGGACCTCAGTACAATGCTCGATGACCTCAGTAGAGCTTCCGGAAGAGTGGGTCTTAAAATGAACATGGACAAAACCAAGGTCATGTTGAATGCCCATGTCACACCCACTCCTATCAAGATCGGAGACTCTACACTCGAAGTTGTAGACGATTATGTGTACCTGGGACAAACGGTCCAGTTAGGTAGGTCTAACTTCGAGAAAGAGGTCAATCGTCGAATCCGACTCGGCTGGGCAGCGTTCGGGAAGTTGCGCGGTATCTTCTCGTCCAACCTACCGCAGTGTCTCAAGACGAAAGTCTATGACCAGTGTGTGTTGCCAGTGATTACATACGGGACCGAAACTTGGTCGCTTACAATGGGCCTCATCAGAAGGCTTAAAGTCACCCAAAGGGCAATGGAGAGGGCTATGCTCGGAGTTTCCTTGCGCGATCGAATCAGAAATGAAGACATCCGCAAGAGAACCAAGGTTACCGACGTAGCCCGAAGAATTGCCAAACTTAAGTGGCAGTGGGCAGGGCACATTGCTCGCAGAACGGATGGCCAATGGGGCCGAAAAGTTCTGGAGTGGCGACCGCGAACCGGAAGACGTTGCGTTGGAAGGCCTCCCACTAGGTGGACCGATGACCTGGTGAAGGCTGCGGGAATCCGCTGGATGCGAGTCGCACGTGACCGTTCAATGTGGCGACACTTGGAGGAGGCCTATGTCCAGCAGTGGACGTCTTTCGGCTGAAATGATGATGATGATGATGATGAATTGAAGATTGGAGATTTGTGTTAAGAGGTTAACGACCTTTTAAAAAAGACCTTCAAAAATCAATTATCTCAGCACACATCGACCAATTACGTTGCAAACTTTTATAAGCTTAAGTATAGGTGCCTAAGTTTGGAACATAATTTGAGTGAACATGAGTGAACGAAAGATTTCGTGTCGTTCGTTCGTGAACGAAGCTTGTAGCACGCGAGCTGTTACTCGGCCGGTAAAAATTAGCTGTTTTAATCGTGAAGTCTTTGCTCAGGTGTTGGAATAAAGTCGTGCAATGGTTCCTGAAAATGCTGCTATTTTTAAAGTTTTAGTTAGGTTAGGTAAGAGTAGAGATTGGTACTTAAATATGAAATGAGATTAATGGTTGAGTATCGATAAAGAGCAGCGGTGGCCCAGTGGTGGCGGCCCCGACTTATGAACAGTAAGTCGTGGGTGCGAACCTAAACAGGCGCATTACTTTGTGTAGTTTATTTCATCACCATTAATCTCAAAACGGTGAAGGAAAACATCGTGAGCAAACCGGCATGTCCTAGAACCAAAAATTCGAAGACATGTGACATCTACTAATCCGCACTGGGCCCGCGTGGTGGATTATAGCCTATTTCCTCTGATATAGAGGAGGCCTGTGTTGCAGCAGTGGTAACATTAATAGGCTGATGATGATGATGATCGATAAAGATAGGCCATATTGTCCCACTGCTGGGCAAAGACCTCCCTTCATTCCTTCCAACGGTCAGGATTCTGTGCTACTTTCCAATTCTCAAGGAAGACATCCAGTTCGCCCCGCCACGCCATCTCCTTCGTGGTCTGCCGCGACCCCGTGTCACTGTTTCAGGGCACCAATACCGAGCCTACGGGCCCACAAAACACTGGGGCATTCCAACCGTTGAACATTTTATAAACTTGACTACCCAGTCCCTGAATGAGAAATACGACGGGCCACAAAGAAATTATAGAGCTTTAAATAAATGAGACAGATGAATCTTCACCCCGTGTTATTTGAATTTGGAAAGTGTCAACCAATGTCTTCCCAGTCTGTCAAAATACCGAAATTGCGATCATCAGCAATGCATATAGAAAATGTTTTCAATAACTAAACAACTCTATTCGAATATCCCATTGATTGTGGCGGCTACATTGAGTGTTGAGTATTACATTCAGCAGTGGACGTTTGATAGAGAACAGTCTAAAATTTTTACACCAGGTAATAAAGTTTATAGTTTTAAATTGCAAATGTAAGAAGAAAAAGTCAAAGAAACAAGCTAATCCTATCCTATCCTATCTAATTTAATAAATGCGAAAGTTTGTGAGGATGGATGTTTGTTACTCTTTCACGCAAAAACTACTAAACGAATTTGGATAAAAGGGAAACGCCCATTCTTGGCCACGTTTTGCCCATCAATGTGATAAGTACCCATTTTTCAAATAAAATATTGCCAATACTTATTTGCAATGAAACCTCCGGAATTAAAAGCCGAACTAATCGAGAAACTCAATCATTTATTGCCCCATCTAACACTTCCGGTCCTAAAGAAAAAAATAAAATAAAAGTCCAACGGACTTCTATGTACAAAATAGTGTTTGTTTCTTCATCAGTGATGTCAGTCAACCCTAACAGTATCTATAGTTGGTTTCTTTCATGGGCGTCACTTGGCCAAAACCTCTTCATCAAATGGGCATTTCCCTTTGGCACATAGATAGTTTATAACCTCGATTGACACAAAGGATACTTTTATAACGGGCAATACGATTCCGTGGGGCAATTACCAAACTCCACGCGAGTGAAACCACGGGCATAAGCTACTAAGGTGATAATTTGAGCATAATTCTAATTTAAAGTATCTTGTCAGCACCAAACATGATCCTTCCATTCTTCTAAATAGACTTAACCGTCATTGCACTCGTTTCATTCCTCAATCATCACAAGAATAGCTACCGATACATTATATTCTCAAGCTCAAAGAGTTATATTTTCAAAGCGACACATTTAATTGTTAGAAATTAATCGTTCTGTCGGTGCGTCGCCGTTATTAAGAGCTAGAGTGCTCTGTCTAATACTTCATTTATCTTTGGATTTAACTTTGTGCTACTTTTATAGGATATTATGGTTTTGTTTTAATATAGAGTACTGAGTGAAGTCACCCAAAGGGTAATGCCGGGGCTGCGGGACTGCTCGAAAGAGATACCGTGGCTCCGGAACACAAAGGGACATGAATGGGTATTAGTTAGTAAAAGTCTGACACTCCCTCCTACTCCGCCCAGAGCGGGGAGTCATTTGATGATTTTCCATAAAAAAGGCAATGGAGAGGGCTATGCTCGGAGTTTCCTTGCGTGATCGAATCAGAAATGAAGACATCCGCAAAAGAACCAAGGTTACCGACGTAGCCCGAAGAATTGCCAAACTGAAGTGGCAATGGGCAGGGCACATTGCTCGCAGAACGGATGGCCGATGGGGCTGAAAAGTTCTGAAGTGGCGACCGCGAACCGGTAGACGATGCGTTGGAAGAATTCCCACTAGCTAGGTGAACCGATGACCTGGTGAAGGTTGCAGGAATCCGTTGGATGCGAGTCGCACGGGTTTCATCGTAAACGTTAACGAGAACGAGACATTTTCCAGAAAGTTATTACCAATATTGCTCATTTAATAGTATAAGATAAGCCATATTTTAGAAAATGATATCATATTTTCTCCTGAAAAAAATCTTAATATTTGAAATTTTAGGAATATTAATGAAGGATACATCAAAATTGACCACCAGAACCCGAACCAGCAAAAAAAATTCTTTGAAACATATAGGAAAAAGATTAAGTACACTGAAAGAATCCCTTAAGCACTTCCCTACTTAGTTTTTTTTTCTATAAGATTATGACTTGAATAATAGCAACTTTTATTTTTAATACACACACGACTAACCAACTTGAAATCTTTATAAACGACACCACACTTCTTGCAGTGCTTGCAGGTCAAACCAAAATCAACCCTAAAATGATGGTGTCGGGGTTATTTTTGGATGCACTGGATATTTTCACAGGGAAATAAAAAGGATTATTGTTAATGGGCGTGAAGCTTAAAGCGTTTGGATTCGTTTACACGTGTTTATAGTTAGTATTTACGGAAGTCTATATTTGTTGGTATGTGGCTTCGCAGACAGCGGCTGCGGTGTGGGATGCGATATGTAACCGAATGCATTGTCAAATGAAAATAGAATAAAAGGAATAATAATAGGGTTCCGTAGTCAACTAGGAACCCTTATAGTTTCGCCATGTCTATCCGTCCGTCCGTCTGTCCGTCCTCGCTTAATCTCTGTGACCGTTAGCACTAGAAAGCTGAAATTTGGTACCAATATGTATATCAATCACGCCGACAAAGTGGTAAAATAAAAATTGGAAAAAAATGTTTTATTAGGGTAGCCCCCCTATATGTAAAGTGGGAAGTGTTTTTTTTTTAATTTCAACCCTAACGTGTGATAGAAACGAGTTTGAAAGGTATTTAAAAATGAATAGGGGTTTCCTAAAATCATTTTTTGATAATGACAATAATTTCGGAAATAATCGCTCCAAAAGTAAAAATTAATGTGTCCCCCCCCTCTAACTTTTGAACCATAAGTTTAGAAAATATGAAAAAAAAACTGAAAAGTAGAACTTTATAAGGACTTTCTAGGAAAATCATTTTGAACTTGATGGAAACAACCGTTTTTATACAAAAAAGACAAAAAGTTGTACAAAATAATTTCTGGACTAAGTTTGTAGTATATTCGTATATGCAAGCATTTTTACATAATGGATACCCACCTTTAAACTCATAAGTGGGAACACTTATTGTGACGGACGGGAAACTACGGAACCCTACACTGAGCGTGGCCCGACACGCTCTTGGCCGGTTTTTTGTATGGTTAAGGCGACTACAGGAGCTAAATTAGCAACTTTATTTGTAGTGGTTCAAACTTCATTTGAAAAACTGTTAGAATAAAGTTCTAATCAGCTTGCACTACAAAGTGGTTGTTACGTCAGTCACTGCGGGCCGAATAGTGCGAAATGAGTGTTTATTTGTGATTTACAAAAAATCTATTGATTGGACTAAAAAAATAAAACACTGTCATGCTAATATGTTGCTTGTAGAATTATTTGCCAAAAAATCAGAATGATCGCATGCATTTTAGTATGGTTTTTACTCGTTTAAAGAAATTTCTAGAGATAAATTCGTGATTTTTTAACGAGTAAAATTAGTTGTATTATGTTTTCAAAACACTATCATACTAGCATATATCCTGAAGAATATCATATATTTTTCTGGTTTTGTTTATTGCAGTGAATCATTATGCTTTTTTGCATTATAAAACTCGCGGTTAGCTCCTGTAGTCCCCCTTAATGCCTAACCTGGTGTCAGAGTTTTTATGCCACCCATCGGCCACTGACTTGGCTTTACATGCCGTTGAGAAATATCTCTCAGGCATGCTGGTTTGGTTTCCTTCACCGAAGAAAGTGATAGTTATACAATACGCACGTGAACCCGAAAAAATATAGGTGCGTGTCTTAGGTTCGAACTCGAGACCCATAGGCAGATAGGATAGGATAGTCTGACTGCCAAGTTATGACTTGGCAGTCAGACTATCCTATCCTATCTGCCTATGGGACTGTCACACTACTAGTCTATCATTGCTATCCTGTGTCGCTGTTATCATAATCATCTGCCTAGCCTTTTCCCAACTATGTTGGGGTCGGCTTCCAGTCTAACCGGATGCAGCTGAATACCAGTATTTTACATGGAGCGACTGCCTATCTGACCTCCACAACCCATTTAGTACTGGGTAATACAATACCCCTTGGTAAGACTGGTTGTCAGACTTTTTGGGCCACTGACCACCTGTGTCGCTTTCATGTGGTCAACATGCCCAAACTTTGTAGTTTGGTCCTTCTTTTTTATTAGAAACTTGAAAACGATCTTCTTCATGTCCAATGTTTCAAAGAATTCTTCATTCCTCGTTAATAACAAGAACAACTAAGCTGTATAAACTTGTTTTTACTGGCTACTTAAATAAAAATCTTATTACCTTAATAGCGTCCAAAATAAATATTCCTCAACAAAAAAAAATACGCACAGTAGTAGCGGTAACAGCCAAAACATTTCTTAGAAGCAGTACAATTCAAGATATCAAAATATTCAGTACTAAAAAGTTGAAGTATCTTTCCAAGATCACTCGCGAACATTGCTCCCTTTTAGATCGTTATAACAATCCTGGGGTCATATACTCTCAGCATAATCACTGCCTGTCAGGCAAATTGCTTCATCGCAGATGCTCTTGTCAATCTTAATCTTACCACTACATGTCTTGTTGAATTCATACTGTAACATGTGCTTCTGTTCTTTTTGTTTGCTACTGATTGTCTTTATGTTCGCGATGATGTCATTTGATGCCAAGTTGTGTAAGTTTTGCTCTCGTTGGTGTTGTAAAATAAAAGGGACTATGGGATTATGTCTGACTAGCGGACGTCCCGCGGTTTCACCCTCGTAGTTCCCGTTCCCGTAGGAGTACGGGAATAAAATATAGCCCATGTTACTCGTGGATAATGTAGCTTTCGAATGGTGAAATAATTTTTTAAATCGGTCCAGTAGTTTTTGAGCCTATTCATTACAAACAAACAAACAAAGTTTTCCCCATTATAATATTAAGTATAGATATATTGCCAACAACGTCGTCAATTCGTTTCATGCCTACGCTTTCTTCTCTGATCTGTAAATCCACTGTGAGGCTTCATATTTCGCAGTTACAACTTGCTAACCAAAATGAGTTATATCTTTATGAGATTTAACATCAGAATAGGCTTCTTTTGGTGTAATTGGCATAACTTAACATCATACCTGCTCCTCTGATTGGTTAAGCAGAGGTGTAAGGCTATAGTTAAACGTACAAACATCGCTAGTTGTAATTTAGTCTCATGTCCTGTAGACATCAACGGGACATAACTCCACTTCGTACTCGAATTACTACAGTTTTTCAAGACCCTCGTTAAACTAGCACATGTCTGTCAGTCCATACAATGTAACTGACGCAACAATCAGTCCTTATTCCATGATCATTCACTAGTTACTCTAAAATTATCGCAACGAAGTAGCCAACAAGAGTTTTAAAACCAGTTTCACAAGTTGGGACCTCTACTCTAGACCTCTTTTTATACCACATTATCTAGGCATGCGCTTGATTACTGGTTTTAACCATTATGGTTCAAGGGTTCTTCAAAAGGTATCGACCGTTAGCAGTTCCGCTTGTTAATGCATGCTTCTGTAATGGAGGACTTTATTAAAAGGTACTGTATAATTATACATACAGTAAGCTTTCTTTGCTTCCATGATTAGCAGTTTACTTACTGCTATTTTCTTGTTGAAAATGTTTAACTACAACTTAAATTTATACAACGTAAGTTTGGTGAGTAAATTTTCTAGAACCGAGGTTTACGTTTCGCGGCCTCCAAAATGTTAAGAGTAGTAACATTCAGAATATTAATTTTGTTTATTGACAACACTGATGTCTATTTTAATTTGTTTATGGCAACACTGTCTTCTCTTGCCTCCATAAAACTATTATTGTAACGAAGTGTTCTGTGTGCTACTTTGCAATAAATCTAATTATTGTGAAAGTTATTAAGGTTTTCAATTCTACCACGAATCCTCGACCTGGAAACAGTTTCCACTACAAAAATAATACAACAGATACTGTGACCTCGGAGTTTGTTTCGGCGTTTCCTCTCAGAGTCGCTGGATAGTGAACACTGACCTTATAGATCTAGTTTTAAAACATAACATAATCATACTTGTATAATGCTAACGTTTGTGAGGATGCATAGATATTTGTTTCTCTTTCACGCAAAAACGGTTGAACGGATTTGGGTGAAATTTGGTACACAGATACTTTATAACCTGGATTAACATATTGGATACTTCTTATCCCGCTAGTACGATCCCGTGGGATAGGAGTGCCGCAGGTATAAGCTAGTTTAACAATACATAGGCATTCATTCCATTCCTTTATCCATACTATCTAATTCCTTGTGTAGCATTCAAAGCGTAAAAAAAACTAAATGACATTTAAATCCACCAATACCTGTAATCTTTTTGTTATGAATGCCAATTTTCCATTCATGATTTCTCTAACACTGTTCTAATCCACTTACATCTGCTCTCTACATTATTTTCCTTTACCAAAATCGCTTCCTCAAACCAATCCTGTATCGCTGTCTTCAAAGCCTCTCAAGGAGCTGATCCGAATCGAAGTCAGTCTAAATAAACAGTCGCTGTCTCGTGGTTAATTCGGGGTCGTCAAGTGATTTGTATCCGAATTATCCGAGAGATCCGAGTTATTCGAGTTCTCGAGTGCATTCGTTTACGTCAACGTGTGGTTTTAAGTGAACAGGCAGACAGTCGTGTTTGGTGTTCGCTGCTATTTATTTTAAAACTATTTCGTTTTGTGTTTACAAGATGGTTCGGATTTGGGTATTTTTGACAGTCAATTTGGGTTTCGTTTGCTTGTTTTTGGTAAGAGGTGAAAGGAACTGTAAGATGTAGTAAATATTTATACAGTAGAGAAAAGCGTAGGTAACAAATATTTAGAGTATGTAGAAACATTGAGTAAATACTGTTAGTCATATAATATAAGTACTGTGAACTGTGAAACCAAACAGGGCATGATAAAATAAGATTGACGCTTCCTTGTCCGGAGCTATTTTTAGCTGGCGATATCAAAACAGTCGAGTATACCCAAATTAATTGCTATACTCAACTGTTGACAAAATAATTATATTCAACCCTGGACGAACAATTATTTTCACCCCGCATTCTGAGCCCTCCTTGTTTACACAAATTCAGCATAAACATTATAATCCGCTGTATTTTCAAAATTATAAATACAAACTCTCATACAGATTTATTATTAGAAAATTATGCATATTTTACAGTCTGCTTGGGAGTTGAGTGACATAAAATCTGACCCAATGAATGGGTTATGATCCTTGCGTTTGTAAAAATGGAATTAGACTTTTTAATTCTGTAAATTTTTGAAAACCTAGTTAAGATTTTACGATAGTATTTATTCTACAATATTAAACACAGGTTATGTTGGTTTTAAAAATTCAAAGATCTTTTATAATATAATATTAATAAAATAATACAATTTTATTATTTTATTTTTATTTAAAGGGAGCACCAAACAGCTGCACCAAAACATAGAAATAAGAAATATATTCAAAACTTAAAGACAATATTGTAGCCCACAACGCTGTTCACAGATTAACTCTGAGATACATATCAGTGAAAATAATCGCTAGGGTTACAATTAATACAAATAATAAAATGTTGTAAAAAAACTAAATAAAAAGGCGTATAAATATTTAAGAAAGCTCCTTAAGAGCCTATACAACCTCAGATTAGCAACTCTATTTGTGGTGGTTCAAACTTCGTTTGTAATACTGTTAGAATAACGTTTTAATCAGCTTGCACTACAAAGCGGTTGTTACATCAGTAACTGCAGGCCGAATAGTGCAAAATGAGTGTTTTTTTTGCGATTTACAAAAAATCTATTGATCAGACTAAAAAAATAAAACGCTAACATGTTGCTTGTAGAATTATTTGCCAAAAAATCAGAATGATCACATGTATTTTAGTATGGATTTTACTCGTTAAAAGAAATGTTTAGAGATAAGTTCGTGATTTTTTTATCGAGTAAAATTAGTTGTATTATGTTTTCAAAACGCTATCATACTAGCATATATCCTGAAGAATATCATATAATTTTCTAGTTTTGTTTATTGCAGTGAATGATATGCTTTTTTGCATTATAAAACTCGCGTTTAGCTCCTGTAGTCCCCTCAAGTTTGAGACGTTTAAACTTATAGTGAGAACATGCAAAAATGTCAATATATTATGCAAAAATGTCAATATGCTGAAAAGTTCTATTGTAGGAATTGTAGGGTTGACTAAGGGAAAAGGTTTGCTTCCAAAGAAAAACAGTGAAATAAGGAGTGTGCCGCAATCCATCACGGGCCCCGTGCGGGTTATTGTGAATGTGATTAACACAAAACTAAAGCAGAAATTAAAAAAAACAAAATGAGGAAGCAAGGCATGTTCCATTTTTGCATTTAGTCATATCTATTTACATATTTCCAACTTTACTAGGTTTTATTCAATTAACTAAACCAGAAACCAACTTAACAATAAAACCAAACACGAAAATAATATATGTAATAATAATATTTTATTTCCCATCAAGGTAGGTACAAGAATTTCTTTCACTAGTAACAATTTAAATCTTACTTTAAGGGTTGTACGCTGTCACATAGAATTTTGGGATTCTCTAACTCCTAAACTAAGTCAAGCTTGTATTATAGGAGTTAGTGAGCTGTTGACTTAGACACAATCTTGAACTTATGTAACTGTGAAAATAATAAAGATGTTGCTTAAAAAATATAAAGAAAGAGAAAAAAAGTACAAAAAATAACATAACATAAATCTACTGTAAAGTTATACAAAAAGATATCAACAATAATTATATATATCTACCACCTTAATAAATAAACAAACAATATTAGACATTTATTATACCTATTTACTTTTTAATTGTTAAAAGAGATTCTGTCTGATCATAAGTCAAAGTTAATAACCAATTGTTCAACTTATGCTTTACCTCACGCATGGTTAAATTATATATTGCCAGTATTTTATTGATCTCATTATATAATCTTGAGCTGGCGACCTCATATTGACGGCTTGCAAAAGCTGAAAATCATAACATTGCACCGCCACAAACGTTCAAACAGTCAATTGGCACTCATTCTTTCCCCGTAATTTGCTGGACGGGTCGATTCAACCGCACGGCTCCGGGCAGCGGGTTAAAATGTTTTCCGTGTACCTCCCGTCACAGTTGTCACCTGGGTTGCGACGAGACACGTTTAACATAAACTATTGCCGATTTTGTGGCGGTCAGTCGTTGTTGAGGCCTTTTAGATGCGGTAATGGATCTATTGTAGTGTTTATATGCGAAGGAGTCGTTTTAGTGAGTTTGTTGTTTGGTAGAAGGGTTGTTTTGTATCGGATTGTGAGGACAGGTGGACACTGGGGTGTTTTGTATTATGGTTGGTTGTGAAGGGGTTTATATTATACAGTTGTTTCAGGTTTTTTGCATAGAATTTTGGTCATTTTTGGGTTAAGGCTTATTACTCCAATTCAGAGTGGATTTCACCGATGATGAGAATACTTTTGTGATCTATCAGTGTAAAAATCACATAGCAATTATGACAGTGACAGCTCCTAAACGCGGTTTAGACGTGCCGATCGTGTTCAGTTGCACTGGTGAACTTCGCCCCTAATTAATTAACTATGTAATCTCAGTTTACTTTTAATTTGTTATTGTAATACACCATGAATTACATAACTATTTATTGCTTTATGAATTATCACTGAAATCGTTGCTTTTAAACCCAACCCACTCGAAAATTAATTTTCATTTTCAAACGAGTTGAATTTATTAAAAAATATTTTATAATTACAATTAAATTATAGCGTCGATTTCCACTAAAATCAATTGAACTAAATAACCTAAAGTTTCCAGTAATACTCAAACGAACGAACTCTTCGCTTTACGCAGAATTACCATGTTTAAAGCTAATATTTTATGCCTGTTTTGCACTGGCAACACCCACGTAGGTACTTGCATGTTAGAACAGTTTTGAATCGTTTATACGACACACCTTGGTATTTTACACAAATACGTTATTTTATTATGGTAATACCTGCTTCTTAGCGGTCGTTGCTTTGAGCTGGGGTCTATGCACAATTTATTTATTGGTTTTAATATAGGCTTTGGACAATATTAGCCAAATATTCTAGCATTTGAGGATGTAATAATAATAATAAAACCTTTATTTTCAGGCAACTTTGGCCCATAGATAAATACCTTACAGGCTAACATACATGTGCTAAAATACAAACTGTGTTAGTATAAAGGACCTTAAAACTACGTTAGTATCACTTCACTTAACACTCACTTCGCTTCTTAATGATCACTATTAAAACTGCTACTGACGTGGCCCCACAAATGAACCCGAATTCCGTAACACACTGTCAAACACATGCAGAAGGATTAAAAAAATCCTAATTCATTGCTTCATATCTTTGGAAAGTTCTCTGCTCTACAGCAGAAATGGAAGACATTACCATAGCAAGGGCAAATTATCCAGCAGATCTAAAATTTACCAATACGTATAAATGGGAAGATCTAAGCTTATATTTTAGGTACTGTTAAATTCGTTTTTTCTCATTTCTCGGCACATTCTACGCGGTTCTACTATGTCGGTAGAGGGATTGATTGCTCATAGTACGCCGGACGTACTTAAGAGGCAATATAGAGACGTATCATTGCTCGTAGCATCGCTCTTTTAATGCATTCCGAATTAGAAAGTGATTTTCTATAGATTGCGGTGGTGTTTGTGTGTTTTCTGTACGTAGATCTGTTTTTGACTAGGACACCACAGTAGCACAACCACTATCGTACTTCCAAAAAATGTTCGGTTGGTTGCGTAACCGCCAAAACACCATGTGAGATCAAACACTGTTTTAAGCTTTCACGGTTCGGTTTTCCGGTTTCGGGTTTCATAAGAAGACACAAAAATTTCAATCGAGAGGATGGCTTCAAATTGTCAAGTACGTGGAATCCAGTATTGAGTATGCTCAAAAATAGCAGCCAGCAACATAATAAGAATTCCACAAAACCTAGCGATACTGTGAGTGTGTTTTACCGTGACTTAGTGTCGAGTTCCAGTAGTGCGCGTAGCAAAAGACAAAGAAAGAGGGTAGACAGATTTGTCTGCTCCTAACAATTTTTTCCATCCACCCGCATTCTCCAGTTAACCCGCGATCATGGCGCTTGCAACAGCGTCGAAATATCGGGAGCTCAAAATAATAAATAATCACGGAAGATATCCCGTAAGTGACATTTTAAGTATACCATGTGGGATATTCGCCATAGATCTATATACCTACATTTTGTTGGCAGTACGACTGGTTACACTTACACCCCACTGGTGTACTAGTGACAGTCGTCCATGATCAGTCAAACACCATTGTTCTTGTCACAGCAATACTAATTCTTGCGAATTCTTGCATGGAGAGTAATTCTATAGCAGTACTGACACAATTTTTCCTCATGAATACCCTTCGTCTGAGGAGAACGTAGGATTATGTCAGGCTTTTACCATTTACACCCCCACTGTTTCTACTAGGTACTGCCATGAGTCGGAGAGTAAATTCTTGCATGGAGAGTAATTCTGTAGCAGTACTGACACAATTTTTTCTCATGAATACCCTTCGTCTGAGGAGAACGTAGGATTATGTCAGGCTTTTACCATTTACACCCCCACTGTTTCTACTAGGTACTGCCATGAGTCGGAGAGTAAATTCTTGCATGGAGAGTAATTCTATAGCAGTACTGACACAATTTTTTCTCATGAATACCCTTCGTCTGAGGAGAACGTAGGATTATGTCAGGCTTTTACCATTTACACCCCCACTGTTTCTACTAGGTACTGCCATGAGTCGGAGAGTAAATTCTTGCATGGAGAGTAATTCTGTAGCAGTACTGACACAATTTTTTCTCATGAATACCCTTCGTCTGAGGAGAACGTAGGATTATGTCAGGCTTTGACCATTTACACCCCTACTGTTTCTACTACTACCATGAATCGGGGACCCGGGAGATACTGACACAACACCCAGATTTTGCAACGGAACACGATACTGCAACACAACAGCGAACGAAACAAGTAATAAACAGAAATTAACTCAGATGAATGCGATCATAAATCGGTGAAGTACGAGCCAGGATAGCTGTTTTGCTAGCTCGGTGATCCCACGTTATAGTCTAGTTTATATTATACACAATAATACGTTGTGTTTAATAGCGGTGTTGGTATTTTTAGGGTTAAGTAGTACCATTAGTACCATTTAGTTAGCTAAAACTGCTCTGAAAGTTGGCGAAATCAACGGGAAAAACCTCATGTTTACTCTCTGTCTGGGGAGGACGCGGAGTTAAATCAAACTACTGATTTAGCCATACGTTTTCTACTACATTGTACTTCCATAAGTCTATTCATCATCATCATCATCATCCACAGCCCGAACTCACCCACTGCTGGGTATAGGCCTCTCTTTTCTTGTGCCAATCTCCAGGTTCCTGTGCCAGCCTCATCCAGTTTTTTCCCACAACGGCAGCTATGTCGTCTGCCCATCTCGCCGCCGGACGACCCACGTTCCATAAGTCTATTGCCCAGGAGATACTCGTACAAATATTTTGCGAACGCGATGCCTGCGAAAAATTTTTTCGCTATTGTCAATGAACAAGACACTTTGCAATGTATTTTTAATATTTATTGATTGTAATATGCATTATGAATAATCAGAACTTTCATGCTATCGTTCTAAAAGTTGCCACAATTCTTATCTTGTTCGCTTTTGAAGTTGGTACAAAGTAATTGGTAATAATTAGTAAGTGGTAATTTGGAAAACAAACTTTCCAGCAGGCTTGCAGGTATTTTATTTATTGAACGTCTCGTTACTGCAAAGTCAGACTCTACCAAAACAAAAGAAAACACGCAAACGTAGATAATACACGTACACACGTTTCTGATAAAATAAAACGAGCATTCACATAAAACTGTACAATGAATCCGATCAATACCTATCACATAAATACTCCTCAGAATGTAATACTGGACATAAGCATAGTGTACACTCAAGGGCAAAAATAAAAGGGGGAAATAGAAAATAAACACACAAATTAAAATAAAAAAAATGCATAAGTAGCTCGACGATACAATTCACAAGTTACTTATAGTTTTCACCTCTATCGGTAGTCCCCAAAGACTGCCCCGCATGTTTTTTTTTTCTTTCACTCTATATGGTATCGAGTCAAGATGAATAACAACAACAACAACAACAACAGCCCATAACGTCCACTGCTGGACATAAGCCTCTCCCATGATGGGAGGAATTTGCCGTAATCTGCACGCTTGGCAGGCGGATTGGAGATCGCAGTGATGCAAGACTAACAGAATACGCTGCTGCCCATTCTCTGGTCTACGGAGGCGCAAGGTGTTCTGCCTCAGACATTAGTCGATTTATACGCCACCCGTGAGTGTAATGGGTAGGTTCTATTCTACTCTGCTGGATACCACACGGCTAACTCTGATGAATGATGAAAGATGAATGATGATATTTAATTTTGTGATGCAGTTTTCGCTCAATTCTTTTCCTTCCTTTCTGGCCATGTCACCAATCTTCACACCTTCTACCGCACTAGGAAGTGATGAAGGGCGGGCATTTTAGGGGACTCATTATTATCTTCATTCTCTTGCCTTTATTCTCGGCCGTGTGGTATCCGGCAGAGTAGAATAGAACCAACCCATTACACTCACGGGTGTCGTATAAGGCGACTAATGTCTGAGGCAGAAAACCTTGCGCCTCTGTAGACCAGAGAATGGGCAGCAGCGTATTCTGTTAGTCTTTCATCATTGCGATCTCCAATCCGCCTGCCAAGCGTGGAGATTACGATAAATTCTTCCCATCATGGGAGAGGCTTATGTCCAGCAGTGGACGTTATGGGCTGTTGTTGTTGTTGTTGTCTTGCCTTTATCCCAATTCATTTGGGATCGGTGCAGCAGCAGATATCTTCTTCTTCCAAACTTCTCTATTACTCGCAATCTCATTAGTCGTTCAAAAAGTGCTGACTTTGCTATTTTATCCATCGTTTTTGGTATGCCACTTTTCTCAAACTCACTTGCTAAGAGAAACATATTTCTGGTCCAGACTGTACACATGAACGGTCAAGAAATGCTTTACATTCTAGCTCGCCCGCCCGTCACGTTTTGCAGCGAGCCGAAAATATTAATATTCGATGCTCAACTGCTCAAGTAGGGTTGCTGCGATTTCAACTATTTATACTCCTATTCTTAGTTTCAGGAGCTAAGTGCTTTTTGACATGTCTAGTGGATTCTTCTAGAAAATTCTGAGGTCTTAAATTCTTTACATTCATTTTTTTTTTTACATTCTTTGCCTTAGTAAATGTGTCCAACAAAGGATGATGTGGCCGTCCTGACCATCCCATACGAATTGAAGTTTACTTTAACGTGACCGAGTGGTTGTTTGCTGGTGAGGTTTTGTCAGTAACAAAAACTCGCGTAAGTTGCCAACTGATATCTGCCCTCAAATGCCATCCTGTCGCCTGTTGACATAGCCGCCTCATGGTTATGGAAAAAAATAAAAACCTGACTGCGTAAAAATAACTAATAACATTAAATAAAAACTGAAAAGAAAAAAATCAAGTTCAGGAAACAGGACATAGTTCAGGAAACAGGACATATTGACTGCAACAGTCGGGACGGGACCCATATTGGATGTAATGATTTTAGTCTAGATTATTTGATGGGTCCCGTTTCCAATATGTCCTGTTTCCTGAACTTGTTTTTTTCTTTTCAGTTTTTATTTAATGTTATTAGTTATTTTTTACGAAGTCGGGTTTTTTTTTATTTTACACTTTTTAGTTACTTAGATATACCATTTTAAAATCCTCATGATGAGCTCTTTATCGAGCCGTTCAGGCTGCAGAGCGTGCCATACATTTGAATTTGGCGTCAAACATCAGCCATTTTGTTTTTTTTTTTTAATTTTTAATTTTGATATACCCAGTGTCACTCTCACAGTAAATACGAATCTAACGACACCTCTCAAGCTAATATCCATCCAGCCGTTCAGGCTACAGAGCGTGCCAAACAATTATACATACATATACACACATCAAAAAAAGTTTGTGATCACTAGCATAAGCTGATATAATTTTTTAAATTGAACTTTATCAAGATAAAACTTTGTTGTGTGATTTTTTTAAATAGAAATACCCTGTTTGAAATTAAAAAATAAAACTATTTTTTATCTACACTTTCTTCTTTTTTTTATTCTTTCATCATTAGAAAGCTACATTCACTTTGAGTAACATAGGCTATATTTTATCCCCGTACTACCACGGTAACGGGAATTACGCGCGTTCAACCGCGTGACGTCCGCTAGTTTATTTTTATAAAAACGTAACAAAAAAGATTTTGAATTTTCAAAGTGATCACAATCTTTTTTTGATGTGTGTACATACATACTCTCGAAAAACATAACCCTCCTCAGGAGGGTTATGTTTCCAACAAACATAACTGTTTTTTTGTCAGCAGCCAGTGCGCTAATGCGAACGATCTCCCTTTATTTCTAGCCACAATTTGGATGTCATCCACATCAGGGACGAATGCAGATATCGGCTGCAGGCTTTAATGGCCATAATATCACTCATAAAGACCACATTCATACACAAAACTTTCCACATGGTGCATACCTTATTCCTACGCATCACGTGACACTCGATTTTCATAAAACTTATTTCTTAGCTCAAGTCTCAGTCACAATTACGTCAAGATTACACTATCAGCCGCCATATTTCCTAGCAATAGGTATGCCTTGTCTACTCCCACCCAGTTGACAGTAATCACTCAAATTCTTCCATAAAACTTTAACTAACCCATCCCAATAAATTGTTACTATTCATCAAATCAACCTTCATAAATAACAAAATACAATCAAAGTTTCCCTTGAAAATCAATTCATTCTTTATCTAACTATTGACTAAACGGTTCTAAACACCAATTACAAAGCCCCATAATTTCGATGGCCAAACGAAAATCCATCATTCGGTCTAGATTACCCTACGATTCAATACCTCTATTTATTTACGAGCATAGCAGGGTTAAGTATACGTTACAGGAAATTTATTCCGCAGCGTTGGTGGTATTCGTTCGTTGAAAAATTAAATACATGGAGATTTGAAATGTACGTAATTTAAAATTATGTTGTCGCGGCTGAGTTATGGCTGTGTAATGAATGGTCCTTTGCCTGTTGATCGGGGGCACAAAAAGTTTAAATGTCGGTTCGAGATTTGAAATCGCGAGCCAGGTGCAATGTTTTTAGATGCTGTTTTGTTTGAGTTGAAGATGCAAGTAGGTGGTTTACAGAGGATTTAATTCTGATACAAAATGGCCTTAGAGCTACTTTTTAGTTCATTTTCTTCAAATCTGCTTGCTGACTTCTATAAAATATACCTACTCCATAAACACAGAATATACACACCACAGACTATCGAATTCATTCACACAACAATGTTGCTAACAGAAAAATCACCTTCCAAATATTTGCGCGTAAATCATGTTAAACAGTAAAAGTGGGTAGGTACAGAGTGTAAGTATCACTCACAACTTAATGCGTGACGATTTTTTATGAGAACTGTGTGAATACATCAAGTGATCCCCTGGGTCTTAGCGAGGTGGCTAAAAAGGTTGTTACTAAAGAGGTCTACTCGATAAAGATATGTGTGAAATATGGCAACACTCTTTTTGAGCTAGCAACATTTGTTTTTATAATCATTGTTTTGTCATCTAAATGAGTGCGAGAAGTGGCAACATTGTCTTAAAAAACACGGTATTTTTTGTGTGGACTCGTGCATCAAGGTGTGCTATTTGATTAATTTATCATAATAATTTGATGCTTACAATCGTCTATTGTCCTTAACAATAAAAACATAAAAAGTAACGACTTCCGACTTTCGTAACGACAGTTTCGTAAACGAACGTTGTTTCCGTTAAGTAAAGTCGAACATGATTGCTTTACCATCTAATCATAATTATCGACTGCCTACTGGAATATGTGGTCAAAAGTAGCTAAGCAAATTGTGCTATTTGCACTATACCTGTGTAAGTCATTATCTGGGGTGGAATTGATATCGGCGCACCAGCGGCTACTCCGTATTCCGATCCAAATTACATAATTCTGATCCTCATAGAAAATTTTCATCGATAATTAGAAAAAAAACAACTGTTCCATACATTTTGACCGTGTAGGTCTAACTAGGTACTTTTGTAGGAAACAGCAGATTTTTTTTTTCATTACCGGTAAAAAATTCGAAATGATGAACTGAATGTGGTAATCAATTTTGTGCATCGATATCCCATCCGCCCTGTATTCCGTGTTAAATACCATATTTATAATAGATCTACCGTATTGTCTTCATATTCTACACAGTTGTAACAACAGAAATAAACACTCTTTTCAATATTGGAATGCTCTGCAAATACTCAATTTTGGGACAAAAAAAGAACAACGTTCAAGTTTTTGTACCGTAAACACACAAATAAACATTTATAGCTGGCCAGTATTATTCTATTACACCTCACAATCTGCGTCGCAGTTTATAAACACAAAGATGGCATTACCCCGGAACGCCATAAACCAAACGGCCCCGTCTATAAAAAAAAAAAAATAGAAAAATGGCGGCCCACTTTCGCAAAGTCAGGTGGTCCACAGCAGCTATCATTAATTTCCATTCAGTGTCGAATAGCCGGAATATATCGTGGCGGAATCGCTTCCAAGGTGGCCGGGGTAAGAACACACTTAGTCTTGAGTACGGCACCGTTCTTTATTTTAAGTTGGCAATTGATTTTATACAGTTACTATGTATACCAGTCCGGGCGTAACGGTCGTGCTATGTGCTTACTTTGATGTGAAAGCCTTGAAAATTATTGTACGAAGTTTTAAAACTGAAAGGCGTTTTTTCTAATTCAGTGAATATTTTTTCAAATTCCCTGTTGGATGAAGTTTGTACAGAAATATACTAAACATGATGGACTGAATTAAATCTTACTGAAACTACCCTACACTTTTTTTCTGTTAGACTTAACTGTCCCACTGTTGGGCAAAGCCATTCCCACTTCTCTCAATGTTGTGCTTCGTCTCTCACAAAAATATCACCCAAAATAAAATATCAATAAAGCAGCTTTATCAAATTAAGACCCATCTTCCTTAATTATAATGGATCAACTCGTCATCAAATTAAAGTGTCAAAAAATATAAGCAATTAGTAGAGCAAAATAAATGCTTTAGCCCGACCTCGTAGCCTTTCCGAAACTTTCCGAATTCTTCACGCTAAAGGGCAAAGGGTGTGTGCCATTAATCATGGCGGACAGACAAGTTGTCGTCTTGTAAACGGATCTAATTTCTTGGGAGTACGTCTTTCTAGAGCTGGTTAGTGGCTGGTAGATATTGATAGACATTGAATAAGTACCTACGTGGTGGTCTGGACGTGTCTGTATAAGAAAAGTGATGGCAATCGGGTGGAAATCGATTTCTGATCTTTAAAAATGTTGCAAGGTGATGTGGATGATGGAATATGACAGGACTACAAAGAGTGAGCATTTATCTTAGATTTACAGTCCTAGACTTACAGTCCTAAACTTACAGTCGTAGACTTACAGTTCTAGACTTACAGTCGTAGACTTGCAGTCCTAGACTTACAGTACTAGACTTACAGTCCTAGACTTACAGTCCTAGAGTTACAGTACTAGACTTACAGTCTTAGACTTACAGTCCTAGACTTACAGTCCTAGACTTACAGTCCTATATTTGCAGTCCTAGACTTACAGTTACCGTTTATTTCCATCACATCAGGAGTTATATCCTAAGACAAATATCTCATGCCCGAGTAAACACTCTCGTTATTAACGCACTGTTTCTAACAAGGCCTCTCTTTCGTGAAATCATGAACCAGCTTTCCTATTGATTGCAGTAATGGTCCCACTAATGCCTAACACTGCCTGTCACAGCATATAATGTCATGTCTCATCACAATATCATAAAAACAAAAGAAGACACGACTACCAATCTCACTAATGAGAGTAATGACTATAACCTTTATAAATGAAACGAAATGAAACAGTTCAGTCATTCAAGTCGTAAAGATGGTACAATATTAACGTTATTACTACTAGTTCACGAGCAAGCAACAAAATGTTGCGTCTTAAAGCTTGATTTAAACAAATTAAGCCCAAGGCGGTGAGTTTGGGGGCTTTTATTGGGGACGATACGATTTCGATCGGATACCTTCCGTCAATTCGTCTTCTGTTACTTTGTTAAAGTTATTAGAATTTCATTATTTCAGTAGGTAAGTAAAGTTTTTATATAAAAATTAAGCTTCCTTGTTTTTACTTTAAGGCTTTTCGTTTTAACTATGAATGATTTCAGCAGTTTATATACCTACAGTTTTCGGAGACACAATTTTCTTTACATCATCATCATCATTTCAGCCGAAAGACGTCCACTGCTGGACATAGGCCTCCCCCAAAGGGGGAGGGGGTTTGCCATAATCGTCACGCTTGGCAGGCGGGTTGGCGATCGCAGTACGGTTGTTACAAAAGCACAGAGAACGCAGCTGCCCATTCTCTGGTAAGTCCCTTAATCGCCTCTTACGACACCCACGGGAAGATATGGGATGGTGCTATTCTTTACGTCCGACACCATACAATTTTCTGTACACTTAGATAAAAATGTTTGAGCGACTTAGGTCGAAAATATCCTTTCGCTCATGTTGGTAACAAAGCTCCCTAGATATTTAGATTCATACATCATCACTACATATTATAAAACAAAGTCGCGCCGCGCCCGCCGCGTCTCTCCCTATGTATGCTTAGATCTCTGAAACTACGCAACGGATTTTGATGCGGGTTTTTTTAATAGATAAAGATATTCAAGAGGAAGGTTTTAGAAGGCTAGCGAAGCCGCGGGCATCAGCTTACATCATAAATTGTTTACTTTACTGTTTGGGTATCTATGTCATAACTTTTAGCAAACATGTACCAAAATCCGACGCCGGAATCGTCTTCGTAGTCGCAATATATTCGTACATTTTGTGAACTCACTAGATTATGAATTTTATTGGATTAAAAATCAACCGACACGGCCACGATCCGACTGAATCGTTCACTATAAAAGGCCCTAGCGAACCTCTTCATGAGAAATTAGCCAAGTTGCCGGGTGTCGGGGCAATTTCGTCGGCAGCAACTCGGGCTTGTTGCGTGTTATATTGATGTAGGCTTATTATCTACCGTAGCCTTGTATGGAGGTATTGTGGGCTGGAACACTGATTTACCGCCGAACAAGGTTATTGGATAGATTTTTTCACGCAATTTTTTGGATAAAGAATTTTGGGGTGCTCCGTTCAGTGACACTTTTGCGTCATACGTGATAAGTAGGTGAAGTGTTTTGTATTATGTGGCCGAAATCTTTGTTGGTTTATTCTGTTCTTCTACACAGGGGGTCACATCGATGTAGAGACTGTTATCATAAATTCATAAGAACTCGTAAAATTTCAACCCTGGTGAGTTTAGAATCATTTGAAATGATTCTAAACTCACCAGGGTTGAAATTTTACGTCGGTTTACGTTTTGATTGTGTAGGTTTATTACAACACTTTTGTATCATCACTACATATTATAAAACAAAGTCGCCCGCCGCGTCTGTTTCTCCCTACCATCATCATCATCATCATCAGCCAATAATGTTCCCACTGCTGGGACACAGGCCTCCTCTCTATGAGAGGGAATGGGCTATAATCCACCACGCAGGCTCAGTGCGGATTGGTAGATGTCACATTCTTCGAATTTTCTGGTTCTAGGACTTGGCGGTTTCCTCACGATGTTTTTCTTCACCGTTTTGAGAGCAGTGGTGATGAAATAAATTACACAAAGTAATGCGCCTGTCTGGGTTCGAACCCACGACTTACTGTTCGTAAGTCGGGGCCGCCACCACTGGGCCACCACTGCTCTATCCCTATGTATGCTTAGACTTTTAAAACTACGCAACGGATTTTTAATAGATAGTGATTCAAGAGGAAGGTTTTACATAGTATATAATGTGTCAAGCGGGCAAAGCCGCAGGCATAGTTAAATTATATTATTATCATTCAGCAACCTACAACGCAGTGGTGGTATATAGAATCAAGGGTTGAATTTTACACCGACCGGTATTGAGATAGTTTTCATTCACTTTGTTCAGAATTTGCTTCAAAAGACTGCCTCGTTGGTCTAGTGGCCTCAAGCGCGACTGCTGAGGATGAAGTCCTGGGTTCGATTCCCGGTTCGGGCAAAGTGTTATTGGGTTTTACCATCAGAATTTTCTCAGGAGCAACCACAATAGGCTCGCCCCCTATTACATGTGACTTAAACATAACTGGCGAAATGTGTGTGTACTATTAGGTACACCTCTGTCTAACCCTTAGGGGATTACATTAGGCGTGATGTTATGTTATGTATTCCGAATTTGAAAGACAATATGGGACGCTTTAGGGATCATTGCTGCCATTAGGTACTCTCCATATTTTTTAGGGTTCCGTACCCAAAGGGCAAAAACGGAAACCTATTACTAAGACTTCGCTGTCTGTCCGTCTGTCTGTCACCAGGCTGTATCTCATGAACCGTGACAGCTAGACAGTTGAAATGTTCACAGATGATGTATATCTGTTGCCGCTATAACAACAAATACTAAAAACAGAATAAAATTAATATTTAAGGGGGGCTCCCATACAACATGGATAATAATGGTACGGAACCCTTCGTGCGAGAGTCCGACTCGCACTTTTTTTTTTTGCCGGTTTTTTTTTGCTTTTATTTTGAGTCAATTAAGATGGCAGGACAATATTAAACATTGTTCATTTATTTATAACTATAAAACCATTAATTAGTATCGTGATATTGAATATCAACTTTTATATTACACGATTGATTGGACCACTGAGGCTCCAATTTGTTTCAATAATTTGGTTCCCATTTTAATGATGTTCATTGGGTAAGATCGAATGATATCGAATAAAATAATTGCTGCTCATTCACGTTATTTAATCGTTTCATTGTTTTTTTTTTTATAAAATAAAAATTACTTTTTTGTGGTCATGAAAATGACTGAAAAAAGAAAATATGTTCGTGAAAATGTTTCACTGTTTGTTATTGGTAGATTGATAATGACTTGGTAACCAAATACTCTATGTGGTATGTAATCAAACATTATTATTACCTTCATTACTTAATCCACTTGTTACGTGCATGGATAAAATAAGAAATGAGTCCTTAAGAGGAAGTCTGAAAGTAGCGCCGGTGACTGAAAAGTTGTGTGGTAATCGGTTGTCTTGGTATGGGCGTGTGATGCGGAGGGATGAGGACATTGTCGTGAGAAAAGTTCTGAGTGTTAGTGGCGTGGTTAGTGTAAGAGTAAAGGAAGACCAAAGAAACGATGTATGGACTGTGTGAAGGATGATATGGTTACATGGGTGGCTGATGACGAGTCTAAAGAAAGTACTTATGGAAGAAGAACACATGCTGCGCCGGCCCCAAAACCCTAAATCCTAAATAAGTTTGTCTCCACCGATCACTGCAGTATCAGATCACGTTAGCCACGCGGATCACGGCGAGTTCTATCCACTGATACCGTGATCCGATTTTCTCGTTATCGTGTTACCCACTGATCACGATATCCGTGTCTATATATGAAAAAAAAACAAAATCTAAACAGATCACGGTTTACAGAGACAAGAAATAAAATAAAGTATTTTTTTAAACTGTTTTTTTATCTACTGTCCCAAACGAAAAGATTAGAATATGGGCAGTAGAATGATAATGTCGGAAGCAATGATATTCTATTAAACAGATATGTTATGAGCGCGCAATCGTGAAGACTCGAAAACGGGCCAATTGGCCTGTTTTGGCTTTATTCTGCGTCTCTGCGTGTATGTGAGCTGGCTCTGCCCCGCGGCACACTTTTTTCGGTGGTTTTGTCGGTGTATAACATATCTGTTTATTAGAATATCATTGGTCGGAAGCCAAACGTAGCCGAATTTTAGGTATCGACACTTAAAATTCGGCTACATATTTACCTACCTAAATTACTAATATCCAATAACCGATTCGTCTCAATTACAAAAAACAAAATTTATTCTGTTATAACGATTGTACAAAGAGTAAAAAACTTGAGTATTTAGAAACCCTGGACTTTATTGGTTACTTACCTACATTACTGCCTCAAAAGGCCAGTAACTAGAATGTAATAGAATGCACAGTGTGGGAGTAAAACAATGCACCCCTGCCCTGCTTTCCGAAGTAGTACAGAAGTTTCCCCCTTCGGGAAATATAGGTATGACGTCACGTTGCTTTGCCATAGGATATAACGAAGGACTACCTCGTTGGTGTATAGGTCGCAAGCGGTGCTGCTGAGCATGTAGTCCGATTCGATTTCCTGGTCGGGTTGTTATTGGTTTTTCTACTAAGGCATTTTCAATAGCTAGTAGCACGAAGTCTACATTTCTTTTTTTTGACGACCCGAATGGCGCAGCGGTAGTGAGGCTGCCTTGCGTTCTTAGGGTCCCGGGTTCGAATCCCGGTAGATTTTTTAGGTAGCAAATGTTTGTGTGATGAGCATGGACATTTGTTTCCGAGTCATGGATGTTTATATGTATAACTAGCTGACCCGCGCAACTTCGTCTGCGTCACATGAGAGAGAGAGGGTTAGAGAGAGTAGAGTCAACCTTGAAAGATAGACATAATGCTATCGCGGTTTTTTTTAGAACGCTTTAAAACGAACAATTCCCTAATACATGATTGTTGCGCAACTTTAACCGTTTATGCAGCGCCCGCAAAGGAAGCTCTCGAAAGAAATAAATTTTCCTTGTTTTTGCAACATTTATCATTGATGCTCCGCTCCTTTTAATTATAGCGTGATGTTAGATAACCTATAGCCATCCTCGATAACTATTCAAAACTAAAAGTTTTCCTGTAATTAGCGCGTTCAACCAACCAAAATCTCTTTAGCTTTATAATATTAGTAGATATATACCTACGTAGATCCAAGTGGGTAACAATTTAATTTCTTCGATATATTTGCATTAATCGCTAAAATAATCTACTTATGTTTTTCCAAAAAAGGGCTTACCTCGACAGCCTTTTTTTTTCGGATGGGAAATCATCAAATGACTCCTCCCGCTCTGGGCGGACCAGGAGGCAGTGTCATACTTTTACTGACTAAACCCATCCATGTTCCTTCATCGCCCTTTGTGTTCCGGGGCCACGGTATCTCTTTAGAACAGTCCCGCAACCCCGGCAGGCATCGGCCCTTGCGGACCCCTTCCTATTGCTGACTCTCTTTGAGGCGCGCGTCGAACACGAACGTGCCGACGACACGGCCTGTCGTCATGAGACAGACGGACGGCGAGCTAGCCCATAGCCCACCGTCCACAGGCCCGCGCGTACGGTGGCCGGGGGCCACGTGGTGGCCCCGGACGCCCGGGGCGTCTCCCGCGGCGGCCGGGACGTTTAGAGGTTCTCTCCCTCTCACGTTCCGCCACCTCCTTCATCCTTAGACACTCGATGACAGTCATACTCCAGCTAGGTCGAAAGTTCTCATCAAAGGTGCAAGAAATTAGCCCAAACACGATTTTTCAATTATAAATGGGACCAACTTTGAGATGTACCTACGCTTTTTACAAACAAAAGGACCATGTACGGACTTCTCTGTAAAAGTTATCCGTGGTCATATATAAAAAAAATACGCGTCGAATTGAGAACTGCCTTCTTTTTGTTTCGTCGGTTTACACGTTTGCGGCGGCGACCTCTCGCGTCCGGCCCTGGTGCAAGCCATGGTCCGGAGCGAGACGGAATGGGACGCCGTCACCTCCTTCTGCGACGCAGTAATGCTAGAGAAGGAGGTGGCGGAACGTGAGAGGGAGAGAACCTCTCAACGTCCCGGCCGCCGCGGCAGACGCCTCGGGCTTCCGGGGCAACCACGTGGCCCCCGGCCACCGTAGGCGCGGGCCTGTGGACGGTGGGCTATGGGCTAGCTCGCCGTCCGTCCGTCTCATGACGACAGGCCGTGTCGACGGCGCGTTCGTGTTCCACGCGCGCCTAAAAGAGAGTCAGCAAAAAGGAAGGGCCGATCCGCAAGGACCGATGTCTGCCGGGGTTGCGGGACTGTTCGAAAGAGATACCGTGGCCCCGGAACAAATGGGCGATGAAGGAACATGGATGGGTTTTAGTCAGTAAAAGTCTGACACTCCCTCCTGCTCCGCCCAGAGCAGGAGGAGTCATTTGATGATTTCCGATCCGAAAAAAAAAAAACAAAAAATAGGCAACTGACACGGGCGAGGGTCATTCAATTCAGAAAATGGAGTGAAATAAACAACGCCGTCTATCGACCAAAATGTTAAACTGCTAAAGTATATTACATAAGCTATAATTTTTTTTTAAAGCTGGTCAGTCGATTTAAAAGTTATGACTGTGGTGAGCACATTTTTAGTCATTGGTATCATTTTAGTTCAACAGATGTCGCTGCATGTATGTATCTTACATTAATTGATGATTAGTTCTTCTTGAAAACTTTAAGTTCATATATCTTTTGATATAATTAACCGATTTCAATGAAACAAACACTAAATCATACCCCAAGTTACACACAATTTTTATGTATAAACATTGTCAGCATTGAATTCGTAGATTTTACGTGATGTGCGCACAAACAAACAGACAAACAGACAAAAATTTCAAAAATGATGGAAATGGGTTCTGTTACTTATCTTTTCACACGCTGGCTATTTTTTGTTTCAATTTCTTCAATGTACAAAAATTATTTTTCTACAGATTTATTATATGTATATATAGATAAGTATGTATTTACAAACAAAAAGTATCTATGTAGTATATCAACTATCTGGTGTCCACGACACAAGCCTCGTTGCTTAGTGTGGCACTAGATGGCGCTGTGTGTAATGTCCAGCGATATTTATTTATTTATTCTTACCGTTAATGGCCATAGATAGATTCTCCCCATATTATATGGGAATTCTATAACGGTTAATTTTCGGTCGTTCTGGAACCGAAAACCATAAACTCGATCATCGAACTTGGAACGATTGGGACTGTTTTTGTTTTAAATATAAAAAAATCGTATTTTTTTATTAAGTACTTAAGAGTCCTATTACATTTTTTACGCAATTTCATGATTTTTGACGCAGTAATTTTCAGCAGCAGTAAGATATTTTTATTATTTGCTTATGAATAACGATAGTGCCATTCTCTTTCTTGTAAGTTGGAGTTACACATTTTCATTTTTCTTTTCGTGTAATTTACTATAAATATTTTACGAACTCAGTTTGCAAGAAAAACCGTCGGTGATGGAACTTTGACGCTCAAATTCACATTGTTACATTCAATTCTTATAAAAGCTAAAATTACTAAAAGATAAGTTGAATGTGTTACTTGTTTATTGGAGTTCTAATATGTCTTAAAATTCCTTGAGTTTTCACGGAAAAAATCGAAAAGAAAGCGTAATTTAAGCCATAAATGTCTTGATTCAGTGTCCATTATATTCCAAATAAACTCAATTTTATCAAATAAATTAATATGATTTAAAACTTCGATCTACAATGAAAACGTTTCATTAGTTTTCGTTTGTCAATTAAGACAAAATTACAATAAATCAAATTAAAGTACTATAATTCTGCGTCAATTCAGCTCGCACCTCAGTCTCATGTCTGTCTGGTCTCTAATTTTCGTCGATAACAATCGAAAATGGTCCGGAGATCGCTCTTATTATCGACTCGTGTACGCCGATCGAAATAATTTGATCCAAGAAGTAAAAATCAAGAATTTGCGAAAAAAATGTAATAGGACTCTTAAATAAAAAAAACATCACGAAAAAAAAATTTTTTTTTTTTAGTTTCTTTACAAATAAAGTCCCAATCGTTCCAAGTTCGATGATCGAGTTTAAGGCTTTCGGTTCCAGGACGACCTAAAAATAAGCGTGAATTGTAAATATCTTGGGGTGATAGTGGTGGTGGAGGTGATGAGATGATGGGGTGAACATCATATTTTAATTTATACGTTTAATTCAGACACAATGATCCATAATTTTGTTAGTAGGTACACTAAAAAAAGCATAATGTAAGTAATAAAAAATCAGAGACAAATAAATACACACTACACACTACTAATAATACTAAATTTACCAACAAAATAATATAAATTAACACAATAATTTGATATGTCAAATAAAATTTAAAATGTCCAAAATTAAAAGTAAAATAGAAATAAGTTAAAATTACATAATAAATAAGGTCATTCGAAAACTGTTATAAATTAATTAAAATTACATGATTAGAATAAAACTTGGGGCGTGGGGCGAACTAGGAGTACCTAAATATATTAATTACAGTTTTCATATATAATATATATCTACTAATAATATTTTAAATGCGAAAGTTGGTCAGCATGGATGGATGTTTGTTACTCTTTCACTCAAAAACTACTGAAAGAATTTGTATGAAATTTAGCAAACATATATTTTATTACCTGAATATAAGATACTTTTGATAGAACCAAACACTACGCGGGCGAAGCCGCGGACATAAGCCAATACTTTAATATATTATACCTCTGCGTGACCCTTCGGAGAAAACGGATGTGGTGTTTTATAATTACATAATTATATATTCATCCAAAACAAACAAAAAAACTTCATACATTGCCACATTTTATACCATATATTTTAGCGACAACTTCAACAGAATACGCAAATAAAGCCAATTGTATTCATACGAATGTCCGCTGTCAAAAAAAAAGAAGCCGTGTGTCGTGTGCCGCGATGATTCATTTATTATTGTAAAGGTTGTTACTGACCGCGGCGTAACAACTCCATTTGTATGAGCGGCTACCGAAATGTACCGGAATAGCATACACAATGAATCGTGAAATGGGTCACATTTTCAAAATGATGTAGTTGTTGTTTTTCTGTGATGTCGGTTTAAATTGGCCGGGGAATAGTGTGGGTAGGTCAAATGTGTTTGCTGTCAAGAGTAAAATAAAATTTGGATTAATTTTTAGTTAGATCAGAATGTGCACCTAAAAACTAGTTAGTATCTAAGAACAAACAAGTTAGTGGTGCCGATTCCCTTGTTCACAAACTAAACTAAATTTAAGTTCAATGCATCTTTTTCTTTCTATTTCATTATGAAAAGGACAGAAGATAAATATTAGTTTAATCCTATCAAATAAGTCAGCACCTGACGTAATTAGATGTAATTTTAGTAGTTAACTTTTTAATCGCGTCTAAAACTTGTATGGCGCTGATTAATTTGACAGAACATAACTAAAATTTATCTTCTTCTTAATTCTTCTTAATGAAATAGAAAGAAAAAGATGCACTGAACTTAAATTTGGTTTAGTTTGTAAACAAGGGAATCGGCACCAGTATCTAACACTAAAGTTTATTCAAATTGATGTTTTTTTGAAGTAAAAACTTCTTTAGGCGCGTTGAGCACTTTTTGGATGAAGGAAAAACATTGAACTCATCGTCACTTGACGTAACTTGCGGTCACGCTTCGTAGCACTCGTAGGCGATCCGCTACGGCGTAGCACCACATAGGCATGCGCGGGGCACAAGTGCTACTACTGGGGAGGGACCTGTGTACTTTTTGTTTTTATTTCTATCGGCAGTCCCCAAAGTTTTTCTTTATCGGCAATGAAGTCCATGCTAGTATTAACTTAATTGATTTCATGGTAACTAAACATTTTTATTACATGGTATTCTAAAAGTTGCGAAAACGTTTAAAGTTGTAATACAAACTGAATTTTATGTTTGAATTTTAAAGTAGTTAGGTATTTCATAAATGTTTTTGTTTTTATGTTTGTAGCCGATTCGCGATCGTAGATTAGATACGCAAATACCTACTTATATTACTTTAAAGTTCCAATGAATCACACAACAGATCAATACAGTATCAGAATCATTGATGAGATTTATAATAATTTCATAGTCATACAAATTGTGTCTGCTATGAGATGACCCTAACGACTTTGCATTGTTCTTTTCATTTATTCATAATTGATTTATTCATTACAGATGAAGACTACAAATGACTGGCAACAAATACAAGAACATTTAAAAAGTAACTTTAAAAAAAAACTTGATTTTCTACTGATTTTGAAGGACTAAAGCCCACATGACGTGTTCCTTCCTGATAGCATCTTATGCATGACTAAATCCATTAGAAGATTTATCAAAGAATAAACATAACTTTTGTTTCGGATGGCCAGACCCTGTGGTCCAGTCAACCTGGGACAATCTCCCACAATAGTAGACGAGCGTTCCTTGCAGTACTCGCTGGTGGCGCACGTCTCCACGCACCCCTGAATGCGTAGGGTATGGTCGGGTACTAGCGACCTAGTAGAGCTGGACCTCGGGGAGAAGAGGGGTAGGCAGGAACCGTAGAATAAAAACGCAATTTTTCTTTCTTCCTAATGTTCGGAGTTCCCTAGGTTTCGGCTTGTTCCCCTTTTCTTCTAGTTGTTTCTTCCTCGGTGGCTGGGCTGCGACTGACGACCGTTCGCCGTCGACCCCGATTAATATACGGCCCTGTCCGCCCATAACGAGAACCGTGATTTTTGATTCTAATTTCGCGTCTATTTTCGCTATAGCCGAGACCTTTGGAACCCCGTATTTATATTTATTTATTAAATAATCCTTACAAATTATACCTTTTTACATAGCCTATTATATCTACTTTAATCTAGAAAAATAATATTGCACCTTATATAACATATAAAAAAACTTCCTAGAACATAAACTGCTAAATTGGCAATGTATGAATTTTTCACTATACATTTTTCCTTATATTTCCTAAACTATTGAACCGATTTACATAATTCTTTCACAGAAAATGGTTTTAAGTTAAGACCAACCTTTTGACACAAATTTAAACATTATATCTTATCAAACAAAAAATCATGTTTTCAAGTTACGTAATTAGTATTGACTTACAAATTTTAACTTAAAATTTTTCCTGTCTAATCAGTCTTATTGGAGTCTTACATTAATTTGACGCTAAATTAACATAAAACTAATGAGATTTTAGCATGATTCTAATGAGAATTTACCTAAACTAAACTTTACGTTAATATCACAAGTTTTAAACAAAATCAACTATAAAATTCGCGCTTACATTTTTACGTACGGCCACTACTTGCACCCTGGTGTCGAGATAGGGTCTCGTCGCCGACAACTTTACATGGTCTAGAAGTAAAACTAAGTATTGAATTAAGTAAGTAAAAGATCAAAGAGTAAGAAGCTTAGGAGTGCTGTTACATTTTTTTCGCAATTTTTTGATTTTTACTTCCTGGATCAAATTTTTTCGACCAGCCTACACGACTCGATAATAATATTGATCTCCGGACGATTGTCGATTGTTATTGACGAAAGGCGAATGGCAGGCTTGTATGGGAATCTCGTACCGCTAATAAAATGTCGTGTTTTGAGATATTTTTTGTTTTAATTGGTAGTTAATATGATAGAAAAGCCCTTTTTAAAATCTTAGATTTTTAGAACTTGGGACGTAAAAGTTATAACCAGTCTTATTTTTAAGGTAATGCACCAGTGTACTTTGGTACGTAGAGCTGCCTTAACATTGTTTTGGTGATAAAGTAAATGTTCTAGTATAGTTTTCGCTATTTTTGTAGCAGGAGCTTCACTCAACGTAAATAGGGCCAGACAATCCGCTGAATTGCTCAGATGCAGTCACAAACTACAATCCAAAACAACAGCAAAGATCTGAAGTGAAGTGAAAGGTGGATTTTCTTTACCTGTCAATAAATAATTGCCATAAGAACAAAAAAAAACATTGGTGACGAAAATCATTCCTATCATTAAATCGTTATCTATTAAGATTGTATGCAACAATTATGCTTTCTTATGTATAATAGTAAGTGTATAATTATATTTAATGTTATTTCTATGTTTAAATAATTATATAGCATTTAGATTTTTGTGTTATTTTACTTATGGCAACATTGAAAAACACAGCCGCGTTTAGTTTACGATTTCATTACGTTTAATTATTAACAACTTTTTATTGATATTATTAATCAATCCGAAGTTCTAAAAATAGTACACTTACATGAAAATAAAAGGCTTATTTGCCTTAATAAGTGGTACAAATTCTATAACAAAACAACAAACTAAGTTTGCGGTACGAAACCTGCCGTTCGCCTTTAGAGACCAGACTGACATGAGACTGAGGTGCGAGCTGAATTGACGCAGAATTGTTCTCCAATTTTATTTATTGTAATTTTGTCTTATTATATTGACAAACGAAAACTAATAAAACGTATTCGTTGTAGATCGAAGTTTTATATCATATTAATTTATTTGGTAAAATTAAGTTTATTTGGAATATAATGGACGCTGAAAATGCATACATTTTAGATCAATATTGCTTTTGAATATCGTTTTTTTTTGCGTCGATTCAATTTTTATTTCAATATTCAATACCAGTTTGATACAAATGGCAGGAGAAAACCTAATGTTTAACGTTTGCTTGAAATTAGCTGTCGGAAAATTGCTATTTCTCGTAATATTAACTATTATAACAAAATTCTAATCAATCTACGAACTAAAACAAAGCCAGATTTATGATTCTTCAATGAAATATTATGCCATATTTATCTTTATATAACAAATATCGAGGACTTGGAAAAGTACGTATTTTTGGTCAAACGCCCAAAATAGTAATATCAAGCGAAACTGTACTTTTATTTAGCAGACTGAGTACAAGACTGTAGTGCATTACTTGTTCTTCTCTGTATGAGACGAACTTTGCATGGCAAAGGTTCAATCTTCTTACTAATAATTTATGATCTTTACTGTACAATAAAAAATACTTGTAATATTAATGAATCTTCGTACGGTACGATACGATACGACAGCTAACTAGGTCTACAGCTGTTCCTCGTGCGAAATTATTTTCACATAGGGTAACAAGATGCTTTGAATATACAGGGTGTAACAGACCTCATCACGAAGCCGTCAAGCAAGCATTCTGTACATCAAACTAAGTAACTTTACGCAAAAATTATTGCTGGGAAACGACTTTATTTTTTGGGGTGATAAAACATGTTTTGTGGTAGAACTCAATGTAACGCACTCAAAAACATTGTGCTGATGTATGGATTGAATAGCACGAGGGTCGTGAAAGTGTTTTTAAAGTAAAAATCCTACATTAAAAAGTTGTATTAAAAAAAAAAACTTGTCAAAAAGTTGGAATTTTGACCCCCAATATCTCCGTAACTAGAAGGTTCCCAGGTATGCCGAATAAACAAAAAAAAACAAAAAAATGATCGCAATGAATGACGGGGAGAACAAGTGCATTTCGGCTTCGTTAAGAGGTTTTTTACACCCTTTATGTATAATTGCCGTTTTAGCGGCGGACATGTCAAGATCTAAACCATTATTATACCAAGCCTTTATTTAAAGATATCCTAAGAAAAAATAATATATTTAAATAATTAATATTTTGAAAAAATTAACATATTGTCTGCAACCTACTTTCTATCCTCCAACCAATGTTTACAACTGAACCACGCCCATAAAATCACAACATTTAACTACATCATAATTCTAGCTATAACTGTTATATTGTAAAGTACAGCAATATCGCTCGAATGGTGTTTACAAACGCGATCGTATGCTCCTTAACTGCACCGCGACCAATTTTAAAAGCCCCTTCTACTTCAACTCGTGCAAACATTCGCGAGGCGTATTTAATTTGGTCGGGTAAAGTTAATTACTTAATTTCGGTTAAGGGGCATTCCGCTTTTGATTTATTAGCATTATGCTGTAATTAGGTAAGCGTGACATCGGGCCTGTTGATCTAGATAGCGCGACGTATGCAAATGTGAAAGGGTGTTTTAATGTCGTATTATCTTTAGAATGTGTTATTTCTCTATACATCTGATGTGTGGGGAATTTTCTGTTAATGGAGCATTATTTTCATCTAGGAGAAATAAAGTTTCAAAAAGATCTTTGCAAAGAAATCGATTTAAACTTAACTATGTTTTATTATTATTTTTAACGCCAGAAATTCAAAACGGAAAATTCGTGATTTTATTTTTTGATGGTTTGATTTTCTAACTATCCTTACTCTACACTGTTTTAAGCTTTCACGGTTTAAAACTAAACTTATTGTTGATTGTTAATTGTTTTGAGTTCCCGATATTTCGACGCTGTTGCAAGCGCCATGATCGCGGGTTGACTCAGTCAACCCACGATCATGGCGATCATGGCGCTTGCAACATCGTCGAAATATCTGGAACTCAAAACAATTAACAATCACGGAAGATATATCCCAGTGACAATATAAGTTTAGTTTCCATACTCCATACTCTCACTCTCTCTCTTGTACGCACTTCGACAAAATTATTTATGTAGCACTTCGATACCCGCAATTACAGACACAATTAAAATAACAATGCACCGTGCCCGATCGGGCACGGCCGGGGACATAAGGTTCCCGGCCGGCCTTTCCCCCTCAACTATTACACTAACAATAATCAAAAACAATGTTGACGATTATTATATGGGCAATTGAACACAATGAACACTCCTCTTGCAATAAAGAAAAAATTACCAAACCGTTCTTGTACCTAACTGCTACAAGAAATCAAAAGGCCATCAAAGTCGCATCGCTTAAACTCTATGGTACATTTAAAAAGCTACGTTATTACCATAAGCCGTGTACGACAAACGAGCGACTTGTTAAGACCCATTGTGACGATATTACACCAGTAATGAACGCAATAATCTTCAGATTAGAATACAATGGCCCGTGTGAACGTACTCTTATTATGCTGATTCGATGGATGTGAGAGGCAATTGTTGGTTGCACTTACAATATTGGTATGCATTGTTATTCTTTTGGTTGAATCGTCTGTAGGGGGCTTAAGGGAATTGGAAAATGGATGTTGGTGTAAGCATTTTATTTATTGTTTGCTACTTTCTTTAATTAAATACTTGAGGAATAAATCTTTTGGTTACTATGCTGGTGTAAGCGTATTATCATAATTATGATTTTCAGTCATAAGCGATCCCACGTTATGTCTACCTACACACTACTGAACTAATGTGGTTTCATCTCAATTTTTCGAACTTTACAGTGATACCATTCGATTTGTGCTCTTAATGAATATGATTCCTGAAAATTGATTGTAAAAAATCTTGATTACATGTCAAAAATAAATTAAGTTTAAAGTTTAAGGACCATGCAAAATATAGGCAAGCACTGACACGGGAAAGAAATCCTTAAATTATTAAAATAGCAGTTAAGCAACACCATAATATAATAATATGCCCCTAGCAGACAAAACTCCTATCTACACTGCATAAAAGACACTCTATCTCTTTCTCCGTAATAGTCCCATCAAACTAAGGGCAGAAAGTAATCAATCGTTATTAATGACGCGACCTTAATAAACGCAAACTCATTAGCAATCGTCAACGACCGTGTGGAAAGCCTTTTGTCATGAATATTACAGTTTTTCATTACTTTACGTTTAAAAAAAACGTCGGCACCACAGTATTACTTACAGACAGTATTTCAACTGGGAACAAATTGTCGGAATCTGCTCACACACACATGCACCAAAGTTGTCGACATAGCTCACCGAATACGCATTGGAAGAGATGGCCATATTAGCCGTAAAACCGATGACCGTTGGGTAGAAGTGTTCTTGAGTGGAAACCGCAAATCGACAAACATATAGTGGGACTCCCACTAGACTAGGTGCAGCGACAATCTCTGCAGGGTGGGTAGCTAGTGGTAATAGCTGAGCGTTGCCGAGAATCAAGTTGATTGGAGAAGTCTTTGTCCACAGCTGGACAAAGACTTCACCATCAGATGATGACTGGTGACCCATCATCATCAGATGATGGGTCACCATACACAGTTGAATCATGCTTAGGTTTTGTGTTAATACTTTGCATAAGTCAATATGCAAAGTATTGTTACAAACCCTAAGCATGCTTCAACTAACAGATTACTTGTGTGTCGTGAGTTAGGCGGGACTGTTGCATCGTACGAAACATCTCTATAAGTGTTAGTACTGCAACATAACAAAAAGTTAAGTTGACAATCCTAACACATGCGTTCGATTTCACAAGGACCTAGTTGCTTTACTGGTTATGTTTATACTGTGTCGATACGGTTAGCATGTGTGTGGTATGTGGATGTCATCGCGTTATGGCTTTTGTGGTCGAGATAGCAATCAAATGCTTTTAGATATTGACCTGAATTTGAATGAAGGATTACTGTTTTTGTTTATCATTAATCAAAATTGTTCGCTATTTCACATGAATGTAGAAACAGAACCTATTGACTGCATACTAATCCACAGCCCGACGTTAACCAGTGATTGCAAGAACGCATAATCTAAACTACAGTGAGTTCCTGCAATGAGAATACCATTTTCTTAAAACTAAGCGGTAGATACTGATTTTATTGTGTACTTATAAAGGGTGTAAAAAACCTCTTAACGAAGCCGAAAGGCACTTACTGTCCCCGTCATTACGATATTTTTTTTGTTCTACACCATACCTGCCCGCTTAGCATGACCACCGAAGAAACGAAAGAGAATCGACAAATCTTTTGTTCATCTGTCATTTTGCTGTCATCTGCCCGCTTAGCATGACCACCGAAGAAACGAAAGAGAATCGACAAATCTTTTGTTCATCTGTCATTTTGCTGTCATTGAATCGACAAAATGACAGATGAACAAAAGATTTGTCGATTCTCTTTCGTTTCTTCGGTGGTCATGTTAAGCGGGCTGGGAACCTCCTAGTTACGGATATATTGGGGGTCAAAGTTACAACTTTTTGACAATTTTTTTTTTAATACAAGTTTTAAATGAACGGTTTTTACTTTAAACACCTCTACGGCCCCAGTACTATTCAATCCATCCATCAGCACAATGTTTTGAGTTCGTTACATTGAGTTGTAACCCAAAACATGATTTTTCACCCCAAAAAAAAAAGTCGTTTCCCAGCAATATTTTTTGCGTAGAGTTACTTAGTTCGATGTACAGAATGCTTGGTTGACGGCTGTGTGATGAGGTTGTTTACATCCTGTATAGGCAACCATAATCTATTTATGGTATCTAAAGAATTTTGGTCTAGTAGTAGGGTTAGATTTCGATGTCCGGTTCGAGCAATGTGTATCATCATAACAACACACCTCTAATCCCTTGCCTGCAATCACTTTGCCCGACCTGCGAATCGAACCCAGGACCAAATATAACCAAAATCATATTACGTTTTCAATCAATCAATCAATCATTTATTTTGTGAAACATAGGTAAGGTTACAGATAGTATATCGTCTAAAATGTGTGCACTATGTTTTGCCAATTTATGGCGTACAAAATGGCGGACAAAATTAACATAAAACATACATAAACAATTACAATTAAGGTGGCATGTCAATAGATTACATTAAGGAAAACAATAATTCAGTTTAAAATACATATGTCGATAAGGTAAACATATCATTTCAGCTTTAGATAAATAATCACATTCCATAATTAGTCAATAAATAGATTCATAAGTGTTTAATTGGGAAGTCGGAATCATCATACCTCTGTTTATCATTAGTAAATTCAGTGATCGAGTAATAACATCTGTCTATAAGGAATTTAAACAGAGACCTCTTAAAGGATCCCAGACACTCTTTATTTCTAATAGTTTCACCTAAAGTCTTGTTCTAACCGTTCTAACCTAGTGTCTCCTTGTCCGCAGGTTGTGCCTTTCCATCTCGGTGGCACGGACGCTGGTTCCAGTCTGGCGTGATCCAGCCGATCCTCATCGAAGGCGACAGGCTGTCCAACAAGGGACGGTGCCTGTCCTCGGAGGGGGACAAGTTTCTTATTGTTGATGAGTAAGTTGTTACCATAGCTTTACGAAATGTATGGAGTTGTAGAAACTCATGGCTAATTAATAATCATCATCATCATTCTCTTGCCGATGATGATTATGAATTAGCCATGAGTTTCTACAACTATATACATTTCGTAAACCTATATCATGGCTAATTAATAATGATAAAAAAATATTATCAGGCAACTAAGGCCCATAGATTAAATAACATTTAACGACACTAAACTAATACATATTTAAAACCTTATGAAACTAAAACTACTCACGTAACGTTGTCGGCGTCGTGTTTCGTTACGTGGTGTCGCGTAACCGTCCTCTGAAACGTCGATATACGACACCCTTCGGCCAAAAGTCCTATTTCAAGTAGGTCTGATGGTGGGTTAGAACTCGTACCACGAATTCCAACCTTTCGACCCTCAGAGTCCAGTTGGTCTTCACTTTCAAATACTGCACCACTTCCTCAGTTGTAGTGGAGTGATGCAGACGTGAAACGTACAGCTGCGTCGTAGGCACAGCAGGGCGCAGCAGCATGTTGGGTCCACTCGGTGCGGTACCGCACAGGTTACGAGAACAGGGCTTCTTCTTCTTCCTCCTTTCCACTTTAGTGAAGCCTTCCTCATCAACTTGGCTAGTTCTTGGCACGGAGCTACGGACCGCAGTCAGGGCAAGTTTAAGGTTACGTTTGCCAATGTTGGTCCGTGGATGGACGACCATCTTTTACAATACATGCCGGAGCTCCCTTCGTGCCTCGGAAAGCACGATTGTGGAGTTGTAGATTCAACCGGTATTAATCCTGCTACAAAATGCAGAAAGCTTTTGGGGTAAAATGGAATGGAATTCTCACGAAAACGTCAGGAGTAACAGCGCCAGAATTAATCTGTAGTTGGAATAAGAAAAAACGGAATGCAGAAAAATTGGATTTAAAAAGAGTAAAAAAAAAATTGAACTATTTATTTCCACATGCATTCCTAAACTTAATATAATAACAATAACGCTCAATCTTTCTAATGCAAGATAGTCTGGTAGTGGGCCCACACGTATCCCTCCCCCGTTTTATACATATCAACGGTGAAGTAGTATTTTAGGATTTTTTTAATCTGTCGAGACTTTTTGTTTTCCAATTTTTGGCTAATTCCATAGACAACTTATTCAGTATGCTTGGAAGCGCATATATCCAGACCCTTTTACCGTATTCATTATTTACTCTCGGCCGTTTATACAGAGGCAAGTACGACAGGCTACGAACAAAATCATAAGATCACAGATCGTAGATCAGTTACGTATATTCTAGAATAGAAGGAGGTACTATACTTTGCCATAGTTGTCTTAGCCTCATCATCTGTGTAATTATGTTCTGGTCGGCTTCCAGTCTAACCGGATGCAGCTGAATACCAGTATTTTACGTTAAGCGACTGTTCTCTATAGCCTGCAAAAAAAATGGTCAATTTGGAGGCATTCTATAAAAAAAAATGTAACTGTACCGATTCCTGTTGTTCACAAAGTCAAATACAATTAAAAACAGCACTTGGAAAAGAAAGTGAATCTTGTTTACCTCATGTTTCGTACACCAAACTTTTTCCACTTTCTATTTTCATCTTCGAATCTTCCTTCAGTAGAACTTTTAAACTCGTGTTTGGTGCAAATCTCGATCATTTCTCTTTGCTATCTTTTCTCTTCCGTTTCGTTTCCGTCGTATTCGTTTAATCTCTCAATCTGTATGTCTTATCGATGACGCTTAGCGCGCGTGATATGGGTGGGTGGCATATATCCGTGTCGCTCTAATATCTTGCAAGAGTACCTACGCTTAGTACTTACGCTTATATTTGTAAGGTGAGCTTTATGCCTTACTTTTTCTTGTTTCATCGTATGATTCTCTTTTCTTGTGCTTAACGTAAATGTAAATCGGACTTTAGAAACTTCACTTCTTCTCAATTTTACATTGTAGTATACATACTTATCTCATTGAGGCATTTACATAAAATGCACTGTTTTAGACTTTCACGGTTTTTCACTAAACTTAAAGTACTTACGAGATAATATCCGTGATTTTCTTTTTCTATGAGCTCCCGATATTTCGACGCTGTTGCAAGCATCATGATCGCGGGAATACTACTGAAGAGGAATATGCGGGTGGGGCGAAAATTATTCATTATGAGCAGACAAATCTGTCCACCCTCTTTCTTTGTCTCTCTCTTTTAAACTATCAAGCACGTGGAACAAGTGATAAACCTAATGAAAAATAACATGCGTCTCCACTATCAAGAAAAACGTAGTGATACCGTGAGTGCGTTTTGTCGTGTGTTACAATCTAGTTCCAAGGTAGACAGATTTCTCTGCTCATAATAAATAATTTTCGCCTCACCCGCTAACCAACCTCTTCAGTATTCCCGCGATCATGATGCTTGCAACAGCGTCGAAATATCGGGAGCTCATAGAAAAAGAAAATCACGGATTATCCCGTAAGTACTATAAGTGTTATTTACATAAAATGTCGGTATATGTACAAACGAAGATAAACTTAGCATTTAGGCTTTTCAAAATGTTTGTAGTTGGCAGCTAGAGAAGATCAATGTATGCAGTATTGGCAATTACATACATCAAAGAAACAAACGCTAAAAAGTAGTAGAAAAGGCCAGCTTAAAAAGCACTCTAAGAGCTCAAATCATACGGCCTAAAATCGTCTGATAACTTGATCATACTATCCTGCACCGACCCTCTGCAATGGTGCATACCTGGTTCGTGCTGCGTGCCAACAAATCTTCAATCCACCGCATTACCTGCTGACGCCCATATTTCCTACATTCCTACTAGAAACTGCCCACTGGTGGTAGATAAGTATTAGAATCTACCGAAGGAATAGTTAGTGCTCAAAAGATACTACTTATCTGCTATTTATGATGTGGGCTAAGCCTTCTGTGAACCCGTACCGCTGTTTTAGAAATCAGTAATCCGTTTGAAGATTCAGTGCCAATGTAAAATTTCCAAGAATTTGGGGCTTCATTACCTTTAGCACTATAGATCGTAGGGTACGCTCTCGAGCTTCGCACGGTTTTTACAACAAGACCTAAACCAGGGATTTCGTTCACCACCTGCCTAGCATTTTCCAACTATGTTGGGGTCGGCTTCTGACCTCCACAACCCAGTTATGCTGGCAGACTGGGTAATACGATAACCCTTGGTAAGACTGGCTGTCAGAGTTTGGGGCCACTGACTACCTGATTTAGATTTATTTATTAAATGCTATTTAAAAGTAGACCATAAAACCTGCCGGAATTGATGAACTGAGTGAATTCTCTTATTATGAAATGATAGTTTTTAAGAACAAAACGTTCAACAAACACGAAAAGGGACTCTAATAGATAGAGAGGTTTTGAACGAGACAGGGGAGGCCCTTTGCCCAACAGTCGAAAGAATAACAAAAAAAAGCTACTGCCAGTGTCACAAACGACACGACGTGTTCAAACCAACGTCATTTCCCTAATAAAAATGGCAATTCGAATTACCCTTCACCAGCTTTTCAATTCTCAAAGGAAACTTTTTGTAATACAACGTTACCAGTCCCTCTGCAATATTAGCCTTCCGTGTTTCGTGCCAACAAATCTTCAATCTATCGAGTTACCTGCTGGCCCCTATATCTTTTACTAGTGGCCAGTCAGCTCTACTGGAAAGGAGGTTTAATATCAACTGTATGAAATGGTGTAGGTTTCAGGTTGCTGATAAGTTTTGGTTGTGAGTTTTTATCAATCGCTTTCCATCAGGCGTGATCGAGGTCAAAAGCAGGCCCGTTTTTTAATTAATTTTTTTTTAAGTATCTGCACATCGGTGAAGGAAAACATCGCTGCATCGTGAGGAAACCTGGTCTTATCTACACTAATATTATAAAGAGGAAAGATTTGTATTTTTGCGTATATGTTTGTAATGAATAAACTCAAAAACTACTGCGCCGCTTTCAAACATTCTTTCACCATTAGAAAGCTTCATTCACCCTGAGTAACATAGGCTATATTTTATCACCGTACTACTACGGAAACGGGAACTACGCGGGTGAAACCGCGTGACGTCCGCTAGTTAAATTTAAAATAGGTGTTACCCGCGACCATCATCCGTGTGAAATTATAATAAAAATTATACTTTCCTATTTGGATCGGATTTTATTAACAATTTAAAGGGTTTTAAATTTTTTTGCACGAAACTCCGAAGTTACTTTTTAGTTAGAGCATGTCTTTCCTTACAAAACAAACATCCTCTCACCCCAAACTCATACACCGTCTCCGTTACGTCGTGGGTAAAACTTGTGCCCCCTGGTGTATCCGGCTTGTCCGGGTCAGGCTTGCCCCTGGCTGGGTGTGGTGCTCAATCATCATCATCATCAGTAGATATACAACTATCATAGGTATTTAGTAAAATGCTGTTATTTAGTAATAACAAACGGACACTATTTAATATATTTGTAAAAAGTATAGAGCCGTTGTCGGTACTCCTTTTTCATTTCATTCGTTTTGTAAATCTAAATGAAGATTATCTTTTTTCTTTCAGAAAAGGCTGCTACCGCTGCGTTGTGATGCATGAAAAACATAAAAACGTTCTACAGTATAAAGAAAGTAAGTAAATTTTCATCCTGTTTATTAACAAAGCTTAGAACCGTCACAATCTCTGATAACTGCAAGCCAAGTAGAACGGCAGCACCATCAACATTCAACAAAAACAATATCAAGTTTATGATTCAAAATCAAATGGAGTTCCGCTTTTCCATCAATTGTATCTAATAAAATATAGTGACTTCCATTTAAAACAGCCCCAAAAGCCTTACCATCTAAAATGAAAAGCCTTGCTACATATACATCAAGTTTGGATGAGTTAACGGTGTCCCCACACTATACGGGTCACCAAGGGAATATCCTGGACTCATAAACAGGTCGCCTAATTTTCTGGCGAGGCCCTCGTAATGAATTACATTACCATTTGTGTTCATTTAGTAAGTACATTGAGTAACAGATAGAAGGCTATTTTTGTATTAATATTGGTGAAAGTTTTCTTTTAGCTTTTTGAGTCTATTTAATTAAACATCTAATCCCTCAATTTGAACACAGAACTTTCAATAATACTGGTCATATTTACACTATTACATTACACTAATATTATAAAGAGGAAAGATTTGTGTTTTTGTATGTTTGTAATGAATAAACTCAAAAACTATTGCGCCGATTTCAAAAATTATTTCACCATTGGAAAGCTACATTCACCTTGAGTAACATTGGCTATATTTTATCCCCTTAATCCCACGGGAACGGGAACTACGCGGGTGAAACTGCGTGACGTCCGCTAGTAATGAATAAACTCAAAAACTACTGCGCCGATTCCAAAAATTCTTTCACCATTAGAAAGTCACGTCTTTACTGAGTAACATAGCCTATATTTTATCCCTGCGGAACGGGAACGGGAACTACGCGGGTGAAACCGCGTGACGTCCGCTAGTGTATTATAAGCAACTAATAATTGAACAAGATCAGAAACCTGTTATCGTCCTAAGCTATAGTATACAATACACAAGATAGGTTCCAAAATCCCAATAGCCACTTTAATAATCAACAAAACCTTGGTTTAAACGTTTGTTAAACTGGTGATAGTATCACAGTCTTAGACATAGGATACAGATGTTATCCCTCTGCTGCATTCTGTACATGTAATTACGTTACTATTCCTCTCACAATTAAATTTATTACATTTTCCAAAATATGGAAATGTTCTTGACTATAGAGTCAAGATGCTGACGCATCAGGTAACAGATTGATTTTCGGAGAACCTGCACCAATTCTACGCCCTTTCTCAGAATTTAGACTAAAGCCTTTACTTCCAGCATTTCTACGCCCTATTCTCAGATTTTTTACTAAAGCCTTGTTTTCATTTCCAGCATTCTGCCATCGAAGAGACGCGTTACCGCACTTGTGTTCTTTGATAACGGGCGACGCATTGCTGTACTCAATGTTCAGAGAAAACGCGGACCCGGTTGACTGCCCACTAAAAGGGCCGTTTTCTTTTACTTATAATAGGTAAGTGCTTGACTACTGACCTATATTTAGAAGCTGCATTTTGTAATTTCCATGGTTAAACAGGACAACAGCATTTTGAAGATGATTGCTGCTATGCCAGACTGCCCCTTCCAAAGACACTGGGTGGAGACTGTCTTAGGTCTAACTAAATAAATAATTAAGTTATAAACACTAACAATACTAACCTAATTACTTAAGCACCATTGTTACTAACACTAAAATACTGACAAAGCTATGGACTGTAGTCTGAAAATAAAGGTTAATTTAATTTAATTTTAATTTAAACTGTTGGTCACCTACTTTTAGCCTGTGCTTACTGAGCAAAAGTAGGATTGGGCTTATATTTTGAAATAATAACGGTTCTCTATTGTATTACCTAACTTTTTTATTCATCATTTAAAGTGCCATAACTTTTTTTGTCCTAATCATCATTTGTCCGAATGATAACTTACCCGAACTTAATATCACATAATATCACATGCCATAAAATTGAAATCCCTAAATACAATATGCCCTAAACCCGTTTGTCATAAATATTGCAATCAATAATATACAAAAGACTTAAAACCGTTTCCAATAATAGTTATAAATCCTAAAAAAAAAAAAAAAAAACGATGTGTTGATCTTAATAATATTTTTAAAACAAACCGGTATGTTCCCAGACGTTCCCAAAAGGGAACAGAACATTGTTATTTTAATTGTGTCTGTAATTACGGTAACTACAGGTTAAGTATTACTTGGCTTTTGCTATAACACATTTTTAAATAATATTGCTCTTATGAAATTTGTAAGAATTAAAAAGTAGAACCGAAGTGTGAAGTAGAAAGTTCACAGTTAGAATCTTCTTTTGGCATACATTTCATATCGGTAGTCACTAAAACACAGAAAATCAATCAATCAAACAAACATACACCAAACAAACATAGGTACACCATGCATTCAGCAAGCATGCAGCAAGCATTCAGCAAGCATGCAGCAAGCATGCAACAAGCTTGCAACAACCATGCAGCATGCAAGCACACATACAGTATGCAAGCAAGCATGCAGCATGCAAGCGAGCAAGCAACATGCAGCAGGCATGGTTTCTGTCACGGCTCCGGCGCTGCGGGGCTCCGGCTGTCCCACGCGAGCTTATCGTCGCAGATGTGTTTAACGCTCACCACCGCAGCTTCGGCTTGCTGGCCGGCTTCGCCGGCCAGCCTCAGCAGCGGCGGCGAGTGTTACAACCACCTGCTCCTCAACTCGCGGGCCGCCTCGCCCCTCCGCGCCTACGCGATTTTAAATTACACTCTCGGGGTAGGGCAGACAAGACTGCGTGGGGTCGGATTTACAGCGATTCGTTTCTGTCACTAAAACCTAATTTTTAGCAAATGTTTTAGGACCAAAAATTTCATTATACTTATATGAACATTCGGAATAATACATATTACCTATATAATAAAATACTTAGGACATTTGACTTTATGGCATGTAAAATTAGAAGATTCAATTATTATAGTATCCGATATTATGACAAAACAGTTTTAGAAATAAAGATAATTATGTTAAAGAAAATTTCGGGATTTTGAACATTATGGTTACTGAAGTTTATAGCAAACGTTTTATGGATAATGATTTTCGGACAAAATTTTTTAGGAGAATTAAGGGAGTACCAATAATAACACTTCTGATCATCCTGTCCATGGAGTGCGTATCCGTGGAGGATTTTGCAGTATCTACATATTTCGCATTACGCAGGTATAAAACGATTAAAGACCATTGCATTGACTTGTTGAAGGTCGTGGGAAACAGCTAGACGCGGAAAGCTTTCGTTGTGTTGATGGTTGAGAGAGATGAATTTCCAGGAGTGTACGTTTTCATCGAAATGATGATTATTTTACCAATAGCTATCGCTTGCTTCCATAATACTCATTACTCCTCAGCTCCTATACATCCCCACATTGACGCCACATAACCAACGACAGTTGAACTGACCAGCAATTCAGACATGACACATGTCAGTCGGTGGCGACTGGCGAGCTATGAACGTCGCCTCGTAATGACGTGTAATTAAAAACCGTTGGCAATGCATTACCGATCGAGCGTCACTCAAAGTAGGCTGTAATTTGAATGGCTGATGCATGATTTGCGCTGAGATCGCGATTGAAATATGTGGGTACGAAATTCGTTTAACAGATTCAGCACAGTCGATAACACAGCGGAAGTGGTGTGAATGGATTTTATACGTAGTTGATTTCTGCTCAACAATATTTTACGGTCAAGAGAGAAGACAGCTATCGTAGTGGGATTGGCTTTAGCCGATCCCGTATCACCATTTTTTTTTTATTTAGTTTGGAGTAGTAACCAGGAGTGTCATCCGAATCAAAACGAGGCGAATGACGTCTCTTTCTATAACTCTTTATAAAACTTTCTCACAGGCTCAAGCTGATTCCGTGTCAATAAGTGTGGTCGCTCCCCTTTTAGATGCCCTCGAAAAATTCATAATGTCACACCTCATTAAATGAAACACGAGCTAATTCAAATTAAAATAATTTCCAGGGGTCATGGTGACTGCAAGAGTCCGGTGTCTTCAATAGAGAGCTGTACGGAGGATTCGAGACTGCTCCTCAACTATCAGGCGTGTCCTGATGTGTATGGCTCTGAAAGCACGGGTAAGTTGATGAGATTCCCCCCTATAGTACTGTAAACGCTTGGAAAAAAAATAGTGCCAATGTTTCCGATGTAATATTTTCCGACAGGTCGCGCAGTGCGCTGAATTGGAGGTTGAAAATTTGACAGAACACGTCGGATTAAATTTTTGTGATCGGTCGCATAGGTTTTGTTCCTCGAATCCGGCTCGAAGGACGAATCAAAGTCGTTGAACACTTCTTTTATTGCATTTGTGTGTTATGTGCGAAATTTTATTCTAATACTATTCTATCCTTGCCGTCAGTAAATAGAAACAAACACGTAAAAAAGTTAATTAGGTCATCTACCAATTATTCTTTATAGCGTAGCATAAGTCGTAAATCTGGCTAAACAATCAACATCTTTTCTTATCCTTGACATATAAACCGTAGAAATTTTAAAGATCGACACTTGTTTTCACCATCGTTAGTAAAGCTAAAACAATTTGTATATTTTCAACTTCAAGCCCGTCTTGTTAGACATCGGTTACAAATGGATCGGGCACAGTTCCAGCATATAGGTGTCAGCTATTGTTTAGTTTTAGTAGCGGACCGCGGCCCGTTCGAAATAACTGCGGTGTTAAGGACATATTGGTGACTCATTCCTTACTAATTTGGTTTGCGTGTTTGTTAAGATATTTTCAATTAACGATATTGGTGTCGATTCTGTTGTGCACAAACTAAACTTAATTTAGGTTATTGCTATCTTTTACTAAAAGGCAGTGCGAGAAAAGGACGGCTATAGCTATGAACTAAGTTAGATATGTCAAACTAGTTTATGCCTTGCGCTTCACCCTGTTTTTAGTCGACATGTTTTTACGTGCACCCTTCATTTGTATGGAAATATTAGTTCCAACTAAATTTGACAGCTCTAAATTACGTCCGTCTCTTTCTCGTTTTATTGGAGAGAAAAAGATAGCAATAGCCTAAATTAAGTTTAGTTTGTGCACAACAGAATCGACACCAGTGACAAAGAATTTTAAACAGTTGTTTGCTAGGAGCTAGGAGCAAAAAGATTTATGAAAAGAAAGTCTGTTTTCAATAAACCAATTAACGATTTCAAAGTAAAATTAACCTTTTTGTATATTAGCTAGGGTGAAGGAAAACATCGTGAGGAAACCGGCATGTCCTAGAACCAAAAAATTCGAGGACATGTGACATCTACCAATCCGCACTGGGCCTGCGTGGTGGATTATAGCCCACTCCCTCTCATAGAGAGAAGCCTGTGTCCCAGCAGTGGGAACATTAATAGGCTGATGATGATGATGATGATATTAGCTAGGCAACTCAAGCAGTTCTGTTTAGGATAGCTCTCGGAATACCACAAGAGAATATTCTTTACACAGATTGTCATATTTTCACAATAAAAAACAAATGAAATTATACTCACAAATAATAAACATAATTGTACCAAAAAAAAGCAGGAAAACACGAACTTCAAAAGCGTAGTAAAAAAAAGAAAAGAAAAAACAGACAAGAAAAAAGCATTTCTACTCAAAAAGGAACTTTTCCGAGCAATTCCCATAGTAGGTACTTCCCCTTTACGCCGCCGGCAGTATCTATATAAAACTTTATTTGTGCAGTCGTCTGTCACAATTGTCTACGTGAACGGCGAACTGTGCGTCTATTCTTGGATGTAGATTTCGAACAAGAAGTTAACAGACTCTATGAGTACTATAACTGGGGTTGCATGTTGCAAGTTCATCATTCAGATAGTTGTCTGGCTAATGAGAAGTTTGGTCATTAGTTGTAAGAAAACTGTCTTAAATATTGTTGCGTTCTATGGTATACGTATTTGAAGTCGTCTGGTCAGTCATTGGGATATTTGAAATAAGTTTATACGCTTAACTATTTAATAAGGGTCCAAAGGCCTTCCGTAGGTACATTATGCAATGTAAAACGATATGAATAATGTAGCTCTTTGAGTCTCTGTCTCACCATCTCATCTCTAGGTACTTGTCTTCTTATCTCATAATATTTGGAACTCGAGTATCTACGTACTTTGTAGCTTTTATCAATGCTGATTGATTTCTGTACGAAAAATTATTTACAGGAGATTCATCTAAATCCTCAATTCTTTCTAATTTCAGTGGAAGAGCTAGAATGCCTAGCGACGTGGAAGGAAGGCAGCCTCCGCTTTTTGGTGGGCAAGCTGCATCACAACCACGCCACCAGCAACGAGGACCGATACAGGTGCTTCGTCTACGAGAAGACGAATGGTAACTACAAACTTTCGTTTCTTCTTTTTATTCAGGACCATAGTTCATATTTTTTACTTATTCTGATTGCCACACTCGTTATTCGTTGTTGATTTAATTTCATTACAATTATAATTTTAACCTGCACACATCATAAAAGTAACTGGCATTAGAAATTTTATTAAAGGTTCAGTCAAACTTGGATGAACTGGCTCCGGAGCGCGTCCTCAACTTGTGCTGCCAGCCCGTCCATCCCGGATTGACCGAACCATTACTTACTAATTTTTTATGTTACTTTGTCGTCAGAAATCGAGGCAGTAATAAATATAATATAATAAATCTATCTGGAACATTCTTGAGAACCCTAACTAATCTTACTGCTTAGATTTCTAAACCACCCACTAACGGAACCAAAAAGACTTTGGAACTTTCTTTTCCAACAGTGGTCCTCAAATTTTGCTTTTCCTCTCCAATTTTAGACTTACTTCTCAACACGCGTGTTACAGCAACCGGCGCAGTGAAGGAGCAGGTGGTCCCGCCGGGCGGGATTGAGTACAGGGTCGCTCAGTCCGGGGATGCCACGTGTAATGGATTGTTCAGTGCCACGGAGGGATCCAGGACTATGGCTCTTAAACGTGGTGAGAAACTTTTATTTTACTTTCAGAAGTGGAAATCCTCCGCTGTTCCTTTCTGATTCATTTCGTTGCGGGATCTAAAACTGTTAAATCGTTTCTCCAAGACTTTTCTGGCACCACACTAGATGTTAGCTTTTAGAAGGCGCAGTGGTTGGGGCTTATTGAGTGTCTGCTTATCACAAATTCTCTCGTCATCATTTGCTTTGAGCTTTACTCTATGGACACTCGCCATGATTATTGTCTTGTGCTTGTTTTGGATACGAGAAACACAGAACCGGGCGATGTAGATGCGCTTGGACAACAATCTATTTCGTCTGATCTGGTGATGACAAATGATTTTTACTAAGCTAAATCAAAGCTCACAATCCAACTGCTAATGCTTCCTCCATTTCTTCCAGTATCAGTCCGCTTCAACTGTCAGTTTCCATCATGGATGACGTTCAGCCACACGTGGCACACGTTGGACTTCACCAGCAACTACACGTTCTACCAGCGGAACGCGACCCTGAGGATAACCAACCAGACGGGCGCGGATATCAAGGTGTACTGCGTTAATGTTAAGGCGAGCTCGCCGAGCGGGAACTCGGTGGCGTTGGTTGCGCATTGGCAGCATCATTGGTGAGTTCCTTGTCGATAAAGTTATGTATGCAAGTATTATTGACGAAAGTAAGACTCTTCAGTTTTTTCACACGTGGGCCTCAAACGCGTAGCTGACCTAGCAAGACTATCCTTACCGATTGGTAAGGTTACTCATCTTGGTCCTGATTTGCTCCCAAGGCGCGCTCTAAAGTAGAATAGTAATAAAAGACCCTATCTATGCTGCAATGCTGCACAGTATAAATGGAGCCATCGCTTCGCGTTGATATTGATAATCTCATCCGAAAAGTATCAATTTCAACTCCCAGGCCACATCGAAAAATTTTACTGCAAAAACCAAATGCGATCAGCTCATTTGAACTGTGTTCAAGATCAGTGCCATAATTTCTATGGAATATTGACACTGACTGCTTTTTTTTGCGTATGGATATCCTCATGAATGTCTTCTTCCCTGCGGTGGGCGAAGGAATGTGTCAGTGACTTCCTTTAGAAAAGTAGGCGACAGCATCACACGCGCTCTCGCTTCAGAACATGTTCTGAAACACGACCGGAAGCGAGATGTTATCCGCCGCATCTCGCGCTGCACGAGATCACGGCGCAGCATTACCTGCGGCTGAGAACTCCTCTAGAGTGTGCTGCGCTGCGCCGTGTCGTGAGGTAGTCACCGCAGTGAAGAGAAGTACACTAACAGCTCTTGAACATGGCTTTAGATGTGCTGAATGCTGAAATTGGCCCCATGATTTTCAGTCTTCGGTTGATAAACATGCAAGATACCATTATTGATCTTTTTAACCTCTTTCCCCCCTGTACTCTCCCAGCGTGTCCCGCTACGTGTGCGTGGTGCTGTACCGGCGCGACACGTACATCGCGGAGCTGCAGCGCGGCGCGCCCACTCCGCGCGCCGACGACGCCTGCTCGCCGCACCACTTCAACGCGGTCACTGCGCCTTATGTTACACTAGTAGGTGAGTCTCGTGATCCCCTGTTGAAGCCTGATCACTTTCGACAGTAATCACACGAAGGAAACTAGTTATTCACGTATATACGTTTAAGTAACGCAAGTCCGGCAAAAATCGCATCGTTTGAGGTTACGAACGGGGCGTCTTATAGCTTTTGGTCACAACGGGCTTACTGCTGCGATGGATGAGCCCTATCCGTACTAGTAAGCTTAAAGGCTTTTACTAACTAAACGCAGGGCAGTAGAAGCGCGGGGTGTAAGCAGTGTAGGACGTTACTGCCAGCGCGCCCGCTCTTATTGTGACGAGTGAATATGGCGGCCATACTACGCGCACCTGCGCCAGGGCGTCGCCGTTCAGTACGTCGACCGGGGGGTCTAAAGCAAGGCAAGCTCAACGCAGTTTGCCAGCGGTAACTGACTGAAACGGGGAAGGAATGTTTTGAAAGATATGACCAGTTTGATATTAATGGCCAAATTCTAAACGGAGTGATTAAAGGCCTTAAATTTGTTCATGCCGAAATTCAGATCAAACCTTTACGAGCCTTTTGGGGCACTTGCCAAGTTAAGGGTATGTAAAGATATAGTGGTAAACTTGTCCTTTCGAAATTTTTTACTCTTCGTTGAAATCCATGACTTTAGATATAATTTGAGGGCAAAGAAGGAACATGGATGGGTTTTAGTCAGTAAAAGTCTGACTCTCCCTTCCGCTCCGCCCACAGTCATTTGATAATTACCCATCCGAAAAAAAGGGCAATCCAAATGAAAGCCAAATGAATGCCTTGGTCGTGATATTAACAAAATTCAATTTTTCTTTTCCAGCAAGCAATCCCGAATCAAAAGAGTGTCCGTACTCCGGAAAATACGAAATCCAAAACCGCCGAAAAAGAGACATAAGATCTAGCGAAGATCATAGTAGTAAGAGAGAGAAGGCAATGCTTGAACATAATCGTAGGGTAAATGGCAGTAGGTTGTTCAATTTTAGCGTAAGCAACATGTCCAGCGCTCCCATGTTGAGGAGTCGAAGGGAGTCGGAGGGAGAAGTGTCCTGTGTGGTGAACAGCTACAACAGGCTGGAGGTGGGATGCAACTCTGTGAAGAACATGGAGTTCTATTCTACGTGTGAGAATAGGGAGGTGGTTACAGGTGAGAATTACATTTTATTCTAAAGTTATCTAAGAATTAGTATTAGACACACGGACACAGGACACACGGGATACTCGGAGAATAACCGCGTGGGACTATACCACACGGTTAATCCCCGAGTATAGTGTGTCCTTCACTATGAAGCTATGGTCGCGTTCATAAATAAATAAATAAGTTCATAATAGGTAAGTCTTCTTAGTTCTTAGACTGCACTAATGGCCGTGCAATAATAGCACCATCAGTTTAGTGACGTGAAAGATTCTTCCATTTAAGACTGCAGGTAACCCTACATAGTAGTTACCTACATGATCAAACACCGCTTTGCCAAGAGCCTGCGGAAAAAACTAATTAAAGAAATTGCTGAGAGTATACCTGGAGGTCTAAAATGGCCACTTTAGCAGAATCGTACTACGAATCTAAGAATCACGTTAAAAATTAAAAAAATCATAAAATGGACTTTATCAAGATTTTGCTAAAGCGGCCATATTCGACCCGCAGACTCAACGCAACGCGACTTGCACCGCAACGCATCTCATGCGAACGAAACAGGCGATACACGTACTAGATGCAAGTCGCAAATCGTGGAAAGGGCGTTGGTGCCACTTGTCATAATTACCTACTTCAAATTCATAATATCAACAGCTCTCTTAATAAAAGTTGTAATTTCCAGCGTACACATGCCACGGCGGCTGGTACGAGAACGGCGCGTCGTTCGTGGTGACGACGCCGGTGACGCGCGACAGCACGGCGGCGCGGCGCTACTGCTTCGTGTCGCGCGACGACGCGCGCGGCGCGCTCGCCCTCGCGCGCTCCGCCACCAACTGCGACCGGAACGACCTCACGCCTGATCTCGTCTTCGACGCCACCGCTACTGGTAAGGGTACCTACTGGGCCCAAGTAATCACGTACTATAGCGATACGAATGATAATGAATTGTGAAAAAGTATTGTTTGACGCCCGATCGCTCGCTGAATAGGGAATATGCATGTAATTTTTTCTTCACTTTAATCAATAAAATACAGTACTATCAACCCAAGAAAAGTATTAAAAGTTAAGTTCAACTACTACTTGTCGCTTAAAAATAATATTAAACTCCTGTTATTTTCTACGACAGTTCAAACGTTCGTAGCTGTCACGGCCATGATGTGACGTCATTTACCACAATCTGCCTTGTTTACATCAAATTTTTGCCCTTTTTTTTTTCGGTTGGGAAATCATCAAATGACTCCTCCCGCTCTGGGCGGAGCAGGAGGGAGTGTCAGACTTTTACTGACTAAAACCCATCCATGTTCCTTCATCGCCCTTTGTGTTCCGGGGCCACGGTATCTCTTTCGAACAGTCCCGCAACCCCGGCAGGCATCGGCCCTTGCGGACCCCTTCCTATTGCTGACTCTCTTTGAGACGCGCGTGGAACACGAACGCGCCGTCGACACGGCCTGTCGTCATGAGACGGACGGACGGCGAGCTAGCCCATAGCCCACCGTCCACAGGCCCGCGCCTACGGTGGCCGGGGACCACGTGGTGGCCCCCGACGCCCAGGGCGACTCCTGCGGCGGCCGGGACGCTGGGAAGTTCTCTCCCTCTGCCGCTCCGCCACCTCCTTCTCTAGCATTACTGCTTCGCAGAAGGAGGTGACGGCGTCCCATTCCGTCTCGCTCCGGACCATGGCTTGCACCAGGGCCGGACGCGAGAGGTCGCCGCCGCCAATGGCCGCTTCGAGGACACGGTGGTGCTCCGCCCACGCGGGGCACACCTCCACCGTGTGCTCCACCGTGTCCTCCGGTCGATCCTCACAGTGGAAACACCCGGACGTTTAGGAACCTCCCGAACACGCCGTGTCCGGTGAGGCGTCCTGCGTCAGGCGGGAGGTGAGGACGCCGTGGCGTCTCTCAAGCCACTCCTCAGAAGGGGACTTATCGCCACTATTGTAGCGTGCCCTGCACGGGGTTGCGACAGTCGCTCTCTCCATATCGCCATGAGATCTCGCCGGAAGTCTGTCCGCTGAGCGACAATTTGCCGCGGCAGCGGAGTTTCCCCCCGGCGTAGTGCCTCCGCGCGCCGTTCATGTAGGCGCGCGAGGACTATCGCCTCCAGATCCCATGGCGGCAATCCGGCAAGGAGGCTCGCCGCCTCGCGGGAGATCGTGCGGTAGCCCCGGGCCAGCCTTACGGCTACCACCTTTTGGGGCGCGTTAAGGTAGTGGGCGGCTCGCCGCTTCAATGAACGCGCCCACACCGGGGCCCCGTAAAAGGCCATAGACCGCACGACTCCCGCGTAGAGCCTCGGGCAGGAGGCGTTCGGCCCCCCCAGGTTGGGCAGGAGCCGCCTGAAGGCAGCCCCGGTCCGCTCCAGTTTGGGGGCCAAACGTCGGAAGTGCTCCACGAAGTTCCACCGGCTGTTGAGGACAAGTCCCAGGTACTTCAGCGTCGACTCGACGCCGATGGATACCCCTCCGAGGCCCATGAAAGTACATGGCCTCGGACTTGTGCAATGCCACCTCGAGACCCAATTGCCGGATCCTCTCAACGACTATCGCAACCCCGCGTGTCATGATTTCGGCCGCCGCCTCGTGCGACCTCCCCTGTGCCAGCACCAGCGTCTCGTCTGCATAGCAAACCACGCTGACGCCGCTAGGGAGGTCGGCGCGCAGCACCCAGTCGTAACCGATGTTCCACAAGGACGGCCCTAGGACTCGGTCCCTGCGGAACACCGCACGACATCTCTCGCCAGTTCCATTCTCCACTGCGACCGGGGTAAATGACTGCCCTAAATTTTTGCCCTTAGAGAATAATTTTACCAATATTGTATGTGCTCTTGTCAAGTAAAAATTGCAATAGCAATATTATAATAAAATCTTAGTGAAACTTTATGCACTTTTCAAATAAAAGTGTTTTTTTGACATAATATAGACTTAGACGTCACTACCGGCGTTATCGAGCACTGACGTATAAATCATATGGACTTGAAATGTTTGACTATAGAAAATACAGTTATACAAATATGAGGCATATCGACACCGAAATCATAAAAATACTGTTATCTCTTTTTAACTTTTAGAATTTTGCATAAGTGAAAAAGGATAACAGTGTTTTTGACAGTTACTATAATAGCAAACCTTCATTCCTAGCGTCTTTGAAATACCTATTTGCGGCCAGGCCGCCATTTTATTTTCCCGCTGTTTGGCTATTGCTATCTTTTTCTCTCTAATAAAACGGGAAAGAGACGGACGTAAATTAGAGCTGTCACATTTAATTGAACTAATATTGTCGATGTCGACTAAAAACACGATGAAGCGCAAGGCATAAACACATACACTGCCCTTTTAGTAAAAAATGTCGATTCTCTAATTTTAGATTAGTTACTGAACCAGAGAATCGGCAGCAATATCATCCAAACTAAACATGCAAAATGTTAGCTTAATCAAAAACCGGGAAGTCGGTGAAAAATAACTTTTAAGATTTGCTTACATAGTTATTTTGTTAGTTCTAAACAAGTGAAGCTAAGAAAAGTGTGATAAAAATACTTACCCGTTGATATTGGACCGTGACAACGTGAAAACATTCTCACAATCTTTTATCTAACATCGATTGTAGAGAAATATCGATATGGGCTACCCTATTAGCCGCCATTTTATTTTCCCTCTTTAATGTAGGTATGTCCACGTTTTTCTTGTAGGTATGCCAAGTCCATAGGATTTATACGTCAGTGTTATCGAGGACGACGCGTTTTGACAGTGCGTTCCGTTTCACCGAAAACATGCTACATAAAACGTGTGTGTTAGCAACGATGTATTAGCAACATAAACAAATGTACCACAATGTTTATAAGGGCCAATACAAGGCATTTTTTTATGAATAAAATGTTTTGTATTTCATACAATATTCCATGGGCGTTGATGATTTTATAATTAATTTAAGACATGGGGAAGGCCTGTGAAACTAATATTAACTAATGGCGCTGACATAATAACAAACATTGATTGTTTGTTTTTTTAATGTCGTTGCATGGCCAAGTTTATTTCTTTTTAGTTTAATGAGTTGCCAGACTTCCTAAATTAATTTCCTATTTTTTCTTCACAGGTGAATGTCAAGATCAGACGAGCCATCAACCGACGCTGAGAATAACCCTAACCTTTGTAATATGTCTCCCAGTCATACACTACATAATACCGAGATGATTCCTAATAAACCATACAATTTAAGTCATTTCGGACCCCTCACCCTTGTAATTATAGCTATGACAAATAGACAGGCTTAGAAACTATATAGAAAACAAACTTTTAGTTATTAAGACACTTTGTAAACGTATATCATGCTATTTTCCCCATTATTTTTGTTATTATTAATTAATATTTATATTGTAAATCATTAATCGTAATATCATAGATAGACTCAATCGCCTAAAATGTAATATTGCCACATATTAAAATAGCTAAAATAACGTCAGCCGTTATTTTTAACTGTTATTTCATTATATTTAAATGTACAATTTTAGATAATAAATTGACATGATAGATGTCGTCTTGATTGCACAAAAATGCACATATTTCTTCATTTCGTTTTATGTTTATGAATGTTGCCTCCAAGTAGATTTATTTTTGATAAACTAAAATAGACTGTTTTTAGCTTAATAACAAGTTACCGCGCGGTATCATCTTTGCGTTATTTATGGTATTTTCTTAATACCTTGAATATACAGTGAAGACTTATAACCACCAAATTCAAAAAGTTAGTAATTAGTTTTTTCGTTGAATAATACGCTAGATTAGTATGAACATACTTGGAGGCACATCAGTTTGGGTGTCTTGTGAATAGAACTTCTGTATTTAATAGTAAAATGTTATCCTTGGGCTAAAAGTTAAGGTAATTCAAGAATTTTTATTTCATATCTTGTAACGGTCTATAGTTGTTAGTTTATTTTGTACGTAGGTAACTACTTTGATTACTATCCTATTTCTTATTCAATTAAATAACAACAATTATCTTCAACAGTATCACTGTTAATTTTATTTCTTGTTTCTTGATTAGAAAAAATATTATCATTAGACTTCAACTTGTCCAAGGATAACATTAATATTAGTTGTCAAAATATGGTTGATAGATTTGATGAGAATGGTTGTGAAATAATTCTTGTTGCGACAGTTTTATGAAGTATCGGGAAACTTCCTCTGCCTTGTTTAATTGCTTCAATCCAATTTAACTTTTTTGTTGTTATGTCTTCATGTCCTTCTACTGACATGTTCTTCAAAATGTGTCATGTTTTTAGCACTTTTAGGTAGTATTTCAAGACGCATTTATTGAGCATTTAGTTTATTTTAGTGTAAAATGATTAAATACGTACATTGAGGCTGAAATATAAAACTATAATTTTGCTTACCCACCTCTCCACCTAGCTTTAATTTGCAAACTCATTCAACTACCCCACTGTAAAATCAAAATGGCGTAGATTTAACCGTTATTATTTAAAAACACAAAAATATAGTTGATATCTTACATTATACATAAATCATAATACAAATTTCCCTACAAATATGAAGCTTCGAATTATGTACAAAATCATTGTAAAATGTTACTGAGTAGCTAGAATAATTTTACGATAATTATTACGTTATTTTTACTTAAACGGATCGTTTCTTACCTTTCATTTTGTATATTTTGATTTATGTACATTATAATGTAATCATAAGTTTCTTAGGTACATAATATAATAAGCACAATTTTTGGAAGGCCCCATTTTGTTAGCGATAGCGTACAAAATAATAATTTCATTTACCTAAATGTATAACGATTGATGTAAAATAACATTTATTATTTTAACGATTACAATATTGTCTGATAAGTTCTATAATCTCGTTTAAAGAAGTTCTTACTCGAAAAAATTGTTTGGGCCACTGTATATTTCAATATTTGCTTACTGAACGCACAAAATCAACACTTCTGAAAAAAATAAGGTTCATTATATTTTTTAGAGGACCTTCCAACGTTATTTCTATTATTATCTTTATTTTATTTTGTGATCCTAAAAACTAATCAATAACTCTTCAATTAAACTTTACAGGATCGTGTCTTACTCAACTCTAACTTTTGAAATAATGCAATGTAACATTTACTACCTACCTAATTAAAATCTTTATTAAATCAGAAGTGTTGCTTTACCCTTCCAAATATCAATGCTCAAACTTGTCTAGACTAGCAAATTATTTTCTATATGGATGGGGTCTAAATGATTGTTACAATGCACCATATAATGGTTGCTTCACTAACTTTGTACTAGTGTATTTGTTACAACATTTTCACGAGAAAGCAATGTTTTCTCAAATCAAGCAATACTACTATAGGTAAGATTAGATAAGACTAAATTTAGATAAGTAAAAAACGAATACTCATTTTGAGATCAATGTAAAATTTAATTAAGTTATTAGATAATAAAATCGCAACAGCAATAATATATTTGTATTTATAGCTATTGAGCGTTAAATTTTTAATAGTTAGTAGACAGTTGTGGATAATGGAGCTAGCGTTGTTGTTTTATAATGAGACAGAGATTATTTCTTTGTGGAAGCTAACTCGAAGCGAAATCAGTGTTAATTTAATTAAATAAAGAACAAAAATTTAAACTGATTTCCTTCGAGTTTATCATCGTTACGTTTCCATTGTGTGATATAGGTACATTGAAATTAATTAAGTATATAGTCGTCAGCATGGATTAAATAAACAGCGAAATTGATTTTGAATCGTTTTATTTTCCTTGTTATAATTTAACTTTTTCTTTAGACCGTTATGACAGGCATAGGTATAAATTTAATTGCTGAATGAAAAGTGCCATAACGCTGTTTTTGAATCTAGTCAAGATTATGAAGCTAGGTATCACATGTATTTCACACTCTCTACCGGGTTTCAGGCTAAACACAAAATACCCTTTAAGTGAGCAACTACATCATCTGCCTAGCCTTTTCCCAACTATATTGGGGTCGGCTTCCAGTTTTACCGGATGCAGCTGAATACCAGTATTTTACATGGAGCGACTGCCTATCTGACCTCCACAACCCAGTTAGTACTGGGTAATACGATACCCCTTGGTAAGACTGGTTGTCAGACTTTTTGGGCCACTGACTACCTAACGACTGTCAAAGATCTACAAATGACAGCCGGGACCAACGGCTTAACGTGCTTTCCGAGGCACGGAGGAAACTCGGTATGTAATGGGTGGTCACCCATCCACAGACCAACCTAGGCAAGCACGGCTTAACCTAACGATCGACCCGAGCGGCTGTTATTATTTTGCCACGAGCTCCTCAAAGTCTCCTTAAGTGAGCAACTACATCCAACAAATTACTAACTCCCGTTCTAACCGATAGATGGCGAAATGTTGTTAATGTTATTTATTGCGCACGGCGTATTTTAAACGCGCAGACGCGTGTCGCGTTTCGGGAACGCGCATTTTCTGCGCCGTAAATGCCGATTTTTGCGTTTTTATAGAAACGCGCGTTCGAAACTCATTTGAAGCGCGTAAAAAGGGTCAAAGCCAGCTTAATGCAGTGTTGTCTCAACCAACGTTATTGCACAATTGACGAGGAGTCACTGACCAAAACGCGGAAGCTACGAGCGACTACAGCGTGTCTGTATCGCTGTAGATACAGCGATACAGACACGCTGTAATACGCGGCACTAAACGCGAAACGCACTAAACGTCGGCAGAGTGATCGTATGTGCACTATATTTAATTTTACCTCTGCCAACCTCCTTATCGTTATTGCCTTGAACATATTTATAAACATTGCCATACTTATTACACCTATTACCTGTTGTATAAATAATTAAATTCAGTGTAACCCCGACCAGGGTTCTTCCGTACCGGTCAACTATTGATTAGCTGTCGCTGCAGGGACTGTGGCTGGACAACCCTGCATGCTACGCAGTACCCTCAGACTGGAAGACCGACCCACCTACCTGGCTACTATCTACCTCCTACGTTCTGGAACCTTCAGAATAGTGGTTTTCTTTAAGCGGTCTAGAACCCAACACGAGCTCGATGTCGAGAACCCACACCAGTCTTACTGGGGTGATTATAGAAGCCTACCTAAATTTTTATTTTTTAATAATTATATTTCTGTTAAGCTTACTCTTCCGAGTTTTATTTACCGGTTGAGCCCTAACCGTTACGTGAAACACGCGTCTACTGCGCGTTAAACGCGCAGATGCGCGTATACGCCCAGTAGACGCGTGTTTCACGATCGCCTCGTGTGCTTAGGTTGCGTTCAAATCTCGTTTGAAGCGCGTATACGCACGTCGTCTGCGCGTTTAAAATACGCCGTGTGTTTAGGCCCCTACACCCAGCCAGGGCTGTCTGGGGTAGAAAAGGGTGGAGCTCGATTGAACTACAAACAGTGCTCGGAGATCTGCCATTTTTTTCTTCAGATTTTTGTAAAATCAACCATTTATCCAAAAATTTATATTTTAAATTCAATTTTTAATTCCATCATAAAATAAAATGTAGTATTTTTTTTATTTTACTTCTTTTCAAGTCCCAGATAACCCAGATCACTAAATTTCCCCTGAACGCAGATTAAATAAGCAATGGCAAAATATGAATCCTAAATTCGTTAACAAGTTCAATTTACTTTAAAAAAACATATTAAAATCCAAATTTAATTTATTCATTATATTTTTTAATTTCGCTAAGCATGCAAGATAAAAGAAATTATTGATATAACGGTTACCAAAGCGTTATACGTATGAAAACCGATATAGCTGTTATATTGTTAAACGAGAACGCGACCATAGCGCAGTTCTACCAACATAACAAACACAACGCAGAATCCAAGGTGTCAACATTCTGAAAAGTCATGTCATGTGTTGGTGTTGCTTGGCTTGCTAACTTGCTTGCTTTCAGCTTTCTTTACTTTGCTTGTACGCGCGTCGTCAGTCAATTGAACTGTTTATGTGTAGAAACATCTATCGCATAACACACAAATCGTAACAACAAACTCAATTGTTAATAAAAAACCGAAACAAGCCCTGTACAGTGCCAATAACAAGAGGATATTTGGGAAATATGTGAAAGTGACAGTACCAAAATCGACATAATTTTTGTGTGATTATAATGTTATTTCGCATATTTTCGAGTACCGTCAGTAAGTGCATCGCCGTCTAGAAAGAAGATGTTGCGCGTGAAGCATAGTTCTTGTGTAGTGGAGGACACTTGATCGGGAACACTATGTTCGAAGCGGGATAAGCGTACTCGATTAGAGCACGATCAGCTATAATGCAACACGATTGTACACAGGAGGGTGGAAGGAGCAGGTACGAGCGGCGGAAGCCGAGCAAGGTGCTGAAGATAGCGGAGAGTTTCACGAACTTGGACGAGGTGGCCAAGTCGGGCCGTTACGTGAGGGGTCCCCACTCGAAGTTGGGGCGAAAGTACCGGGATGGGGAAAACGGGAGTAGGACTAAGCGTGCGGTGTGTTGTGATGATGATTGTGATAAGGAGTCTGGTGTGAGTGACGATTGTGAGAGACTGGGTGACCGCCGTGTGACGGGTTCATCATGTACGGCCCTCAGGACTGCTGTGGCAGCGCTCTACCCCTTCGACGACTTCATCCTGGAGAAGATTGGGTCGGGATTCTTCTCAGAAGTTTTCAAAGTAAGTGCTGTTTTTATATCCTCTGTAGTGTTATTAAGCGCTGTTGTTTGTTACTGTTTTGGTGTCCATTTATTAGTGATTTTATTTGGAAACTGGGCTCTTCTATTCAAAGAGAATTTTATTCAAAGATTGTTACTACTGAAGAAAGAAGCAAAAAAATCCAGTAACAAGTTATTAATAACAAGATTTACAATCATCTACCTACCTACTGATAACCTGATTCTATAATCTGTAAACACAACACAAAAGTTGCCACAATTTTGTGTTGACTAAAAAAGAATGTAACCAAAACAAGTATCTCGTCCATTACACCAAAAATTACTAAAACTCATCCAGCTGTTACTATGAATAAATTAGAAGACACTTTCAACAACAATCTCTTTAAAGAATTAGCTGCTGCTTAAATAGAGTAAAATAGTCTATGGAAATATGTTTAGATCAAATTTTGAACATCATTCATTAATAAGGTCCTACCTGAATCTAGAATCAATAGCAGATAATATACCCTTAAAAAGGAAATCTTATTTTGCTTTTCTTTTCATCAAAAATGAATTATAACAGTATTTGTAAGCATCCCATTAGAACTTAAGAAATGACACAATATCGACAAATACCCTGTTAGTTATTGAATGAATTATTTCCTCCTGTAGTCAGATTTCTATGAATGAATAATATTAATAACAACAGATGATGTAATTCTTACCAATGAGTAAATAGTCATTGAACATCATTCATACAAAATTTATTAACTTGGTTTACAGAGAATGGAATTCTAACAAAAAGTTTTCCTATCAGAATCAAAGCATTTTGCAATTAGAACATTACAGGCACTTTTGAATTTTCTAAAAAAAAAGATGAAGCTACAGTCCCAGTCACAAAGCATAATAATTATGAAAGTACTGTTTTATCTAGTAGCAGACACTCCATTTATTAAGCTGTCATACAAAATTGATTATAATTAAACATATTATCTCTTACAAAACATACCACACATCCTTAATTATGCCACAAATATCTTCAATTAATATTGCCATTCCATTTGGCACCTTTTGTTACCTTACCATTTCACCGACAAAGTTGGCACGGTGCCATCATTTTAATGGTCCTTTATAGTAATTTATTGGACTTCTAAATATCTACCCCTTGTACATAGTCTCAACACCGTTATGATGCTGCATAGCTGTAATATTTTTGTCATGTTGATACATTAATACGGGCATTCCGAATAAGACTAGTTTAATTTAATTGATTGACATGAGAGAAACCTTCACATGATTGTCGTATAGTCTGTATTTTCTTTAAACTGAGTTTTGAAGAAAACAACGAAAGCTAAACAATTGTTACATTCAAAAGTGTTAACAATTTACAACCCAAAGGATCACTACAATGTAAATGGACAAGTATAACGTCATTCATAGTGTTCAGAATGTAAATTAGTATCAAACAGCCATTTAAAAGTTCAGACAACCATTCACAAATATGATTGCTCCTATCAAATCCACGCAAGTGACCTCATTGTTATTCAATAAATGAATAAAGTTGTGACTTGAATATCTATTAACAAATATGTATAATACCGTGTTTGTATTAGGGGAATTGAAGGCTGCAACCTTGTTAATGGCCTTGAGAACAATTTTGTGCCATGAAGCCGAATACTTGAATCGTAATTGTATGGTGGATTATCCTTTTACATAATGATTGCGTTTTTGTTTTTGGTTTAGGCTGTTGCCATGTTTTTATTAGTAATAGGGTAAAATGTGTGAATTACGTTATTAAAATTGGGTATATTATTTAGAAAGCCATTTCTTATCTCACCCTTTGGTTTTTCTGAAAAGCCGTAGGCAACATAAATTTTGTAAAGTATTGGAGCTGAAGTATGTTGGCTTTTAGCTAATATTGAAGTAATCCGGTAAGTCTTGTATGTAAGTAAATGACAATAGACCGCTGTTTTCTTTGGTTTTTCCAAAATCACACAATGGACTCAAAAATGATGAATAATTATGCATACTGAATTGAATATCACGGAATACGTCTTTGTTTCATATGGAAATTATGGAATATTAATTTTAATACAAGTCTCGGTCACACTTCGTTCAACATATTTACACAAGTGCTACCCTTAAGTGAAGAAGAACATATTTCTGACACTGACATCATTTGTGTTAATTTTATTGAATTGTCTGAGGCATGGAATTTCATGACTGTAAAAAAATACATTTTCTTTGCAGAAGTTATGGTGATATGATATTGATGCATGAGTAATGTTTGTTCAACGCATTCTGTGATTATTAAATTATTATTTTTTTAGTCTGAACATGTCAATGTCCTCTCTGACGTCATACATGATAACACGCTATATTTAGTTGTGATGTTTCAGTTGTAATGTTTAGTAAACAAACAACTCACCACATACATACAGGGTGTAAACAACCTCATCACGAAGCCGTCAACCAAGCAATTTGTACATCACTTTACGCAAAAATTATTGCTGGGAAACGACTTTTTTTTTGGGGTGAAAAATAATGTTTTGTGGACTGTGGTAGAACTCAATGTAACGCACTCAAAACATTGTTCTGATGGATGGATTGAATAGTACAGGGGTGTTGGAGGTGTTCAAAGTAAAAATCTTACAATAAAAATTTGTATTAAAAAAAAAATGTGAAAAACTTAGAACTTTGAACCCCAATATCTCCGTAACTAGAAGGTTCCCAGGTATGGTGTAGAACAAAAAGATGATCGCCATGTTGGGGAGAGGCAAGTGCCTGTCGGCTTCGTTAAGAGGTTTTTTACACCCTTTATAAACTGAACAAGTATCGAGTTAGCATGTTCGAAAGTAAACATTTCGTCTCGTCGCATACCTGAAATCGTCCACCTGCTAATGTAAGCTAACTTTTCAGTAAATAATCTAAGACGTGACAATTACAAGGTATGTTCTAATCAGGCGACACCATTTCGTCATCTAAATGCGTTTTGAAATGTAGAGTAAGCCAAGTTCAAATGGTCTTATCAATTAATTAATTCCATGTAAAAACGGGTGCGTAATTTTAGTGTGAGCTACTTTCTTAATAGTTTACAATTGAATTAATTAAAAGAACGACGATTGTCTACCAACAAATAGATTAAAACATAACGCCTGTTGTGTCATAGTTTGTCTTTCGTCATTTAAGTTCTAGACTAAAACATTTTCAGTGAGTGTCATGACACCTATTACGCATAGTCTTGAAGAAATTACGATAAGATAATATCCATTGTGTGCCGTAACTCAAAACTCAAACTCAATGCAGTTACTTCAATTAGACCATTACGGCACTTTTAAATGTCAAAAATTCAAAAACAAACAAAGCTACAGTCCCAGTCACAAGGCATAATAACTTGAGAAAGTACTGTAGTTGCCAATTTCCTAGCGTAAATCTCTATGGAGAAGAACGGGCAAGAAACTCCATGGACACTCTTTTAAATCAAAATATTGTTACAAAATCTTGGTATTCTAGCAAATATACATTTTAGTTCGAATTAAATAGAGAAAAGATTTTCTTCAATAGTCTAGCTGCAATCTACACATCTAGAAAATAAATAACACTTCAGTGAGAGTGGAAATGTTTACAATTTGTATCCGAATAGGTACCAGATAAAAATTCCGTAAAACGGTCCTAGCAATAAGTTGAGAAAACGACTACCTAGATAGAAATTCACACACTGCCCAATACGATCCATTTATTATCGTTAATAAATAACTTTAATTTCAATCGGAATTTAATCGAGGATTGCCCATATTAAAGTCATATTTTATACCTTCACAGCTTTTATAGCTCATAGGTTATCGTAAGTTTATATTTCCTGCGTTTAACTGCGACGAATCTAGAATCTTACGGAAAAGGCAATGTCGTCAGGAAATGGACTAGTCTTAAGGCCTATTGTACTGCCAAGGTTGATGTCGCTGGATAGTTTCGATGATAAATTGCATGATTACTTTATTCTTACACGTATGTGTTAACTTCATAAGAAAAAACTGGCGCTTAGCCTAGCCAATTGCTCTCCGCGAAGATTTTGAATTTTCCCTCGTCTATACCTTATTTCACTTTTACAACATAATGTACTTATAGGTAATCTTACACCCTTCCTCAAGGTGCAAGCTATCTTCTAGCTACAATATTTGCCAATTCACAGCATAATCTGTTCAATAGTTTAGCCGTCAAAAGAAAACAAACAAACAGACGGACAGACAAAGACACTTGCATTAAAAAAAATGATTAGCTTGGCCTCATGAAAATTGATGGCGCTTCTCTTACTAAGTGGTAAAAATACTTGCAAGGAATGCAAAGTTTGAAAAGTGTTTTGTTGACAGATAAGTGGGCCAAGTTCGAGACATTTTAAAAGAATGATTACTGTTTTAACGCTGTTAATTACCCGACACTCATGTTCTTTTCTAAAACTTACTCAACTCTGGTTATTTTTACTCGAGAATACCTATCTATTAGTAGATACGTATGTACGCATAATTTACAAGAAAATTTTCCAGTACATCGAACTTGAGGTCATCAATCATAAAAACGCGGCGTTTGCGTAATCAAGGACCGTACTAAGTTTTTGTTTATTAAGAAATTTTTCGAGTAAAAAGTTAACGAGTTTTGGATTCGCATCAAAATTGTTTTCGGTGTCGAATTTTACTCAATTTTGATAGCAATAATGTTCGCGATTTCGGCGATTTAACACGCTGAAATATGCCAAATATTCATTCTAAGTTTTACTTCTGCACGGACAACGAGTTTTGGATTCGCATCGAAATTGTTTTCGGTGTCGAATTTTACTCAATTTTGATAGCAATAATGTTCGCGATTTCGGCGATTTAACACGCTGAAATATGCCAAATATTCATTCTAAGCTTTACTTCTGCACGGAAAATTAAATGCCAGATTCCTTTTTACTGTACAATAAACTGTTTGTCCTAAATTGTTGACAAGCAAGCGGTCGACGGAACAAAATGTATGGGACTTAGACACGCAATTTTTGCAAATGCTTCGGTAAAAGAAAACCTGCTAAAAATAAAACGAGAAAGGTATTCACAGTGGAATCGGCTTTTATTTGTTTACTAGCTTTTGCCCACGGCTTCGCTCGCATTATCTCACGGGAACATAAATATAGTCAATGACATTCGGGAATAATGTAGCTTCCCATTAGTGAAAGAATTTTTGAAATCGGTTCAGTAATTTTTTTTGGAACTCCTAGTACAAGAGTCAGGGCTACACTGATGTATTAAGCAATCATATGTCAATAAAGATTTATTATTATGTGTTATAGTGAAATGAATTTCGAAGAAGACCTCCTACGAAGATTACCACTTACAAACATACAAACTTTACATCTTACAGTATACAGTTAAAGTAGCTCTGTAGCAGTAATCGATTTCGTTTCCAGCTGTAAGTGGGAAGAGCATCGAGTGCATAGATTCTAGCTCGGATCTAGACTTACTAACACAGAATAACGTATTATTACTTTACTTGACTTCTATTGCTCTATCGTTAGCGAACGGAAATAAATAGTTTCCTGAAACTTCTCTCATCACTTAACGTAGCTATGGTTAACTTAATGATGAACCATAAATCAGTTCATCATCATCATCTTCCTGACCTTGTCTCACGTTACTTGGGGTCGGCGCAACACGTTTTTTTCTTCCCTTCTCCCCTGTTGATCGTCACGCTATCAAATAGGTACTCTCTTTCTTTCATATAATTCCTCACACAATCCATCCATAGATTTGGACACTCGATTGATTGACTTTTTCATGAAATAGTCATTCAATCGAGATACATGACCTTGTAGGGTTGTGTTGATGATTTTGATGATTATAATTCGTAACTATATACGTCTTACAGCCGCGAATCATATTTTAATCAACATAGCACTGGCCTGCAAATTTCAAAAAACGTAAGAAAATTTGAATTTGGAGCATCCACTTTAATAAAATGCGATTGTAATGATTTTTTCCCATGGGGTCTGCAAGAAGTTACAGACCGCCATCGCCACCTGAGCTGATGTCAGAACGCGGACAAAGCAAAAACTGTGTGGTAAGGATAGTAGCATGATTTATTTTAATCAAAACTGCATTTTAAATTAATTCGGAACGATTTCAAAATATTTTATTTTCATTCTATTTGACATTTTGATATGTGTTGATAAACACATTCAAATTAGCAGTTTTGCAACAAAAATCGAGCAAGGACACTCCTCGATGTGTTAAATATTATGCCAAAATTAACACAACCAGTTTTGAGTTGAAACTTGCTCCACTGAACCGCTTTTCCTCAGAATTTAAAACAAAAAGGCAGTGTGATTCAGATGCGCAATATCAAGCATAATTTGTAATTAAAAGTTATTTCAAAGTAGCAAAACATTGGATTTTACGATGTTTATTGGTCCGCAACGAATAAAAAAATACGATAATAAAATCGCCGTAGCAGACTTCATTACTTAAGCCAAGGGTAATGTCTGCGTTGTCCGAATGTCCTTTGCTATAAAACTGCCATTTTGAAGAAAAATACCTCTTTGTTTTAATCGTTTGTAAACAACAACAGAAAGAGATCAGTAACTTGATCTTCACCTGTAATTACGTAACCCTACCTAACCGTCCAGATTTAATCGCACATGTCCGACTTTTGCCCTCCTGTCTGGACTTGGTCCGGACTAATCGACTCAAGAGGATTTCCTTAGAAAAAATAAAAAAAATAACCGATTTATCATCACCTGTGGGTGATGATAAACCCAGCTGTGGCTGGGTATAGGTTTCTCTTTGCTTGTTCCAAGCTCCACGCTCTTGTGCCTGCCTCATCCAGGGTATTCTGGCGATGGCTACAATATCATCTGCCCATTTCACTCCTGGACGACCAACACTTTTCAGGCCCTGGGCGCCTCTTGGTCGCAAACTCACAGCTTTACCCCACCTGCCTTCACCGCGCCTTGCTAGGTGTAAACAAACAATTACCAAATGAAAAAGAAAAAAAATCGAAATAAAGTGACTCTTTCAAATTACGAAAATGGAAACCCTACCCGTAAAAGTCAACCTTTAATCTCTAGCAATTGTCTCCTATCTTCCACATTATGATCTTGAAACATTTAATTTTAAAAGTAATCACATACAAGTTACAACAATAAGTAACCGTGCCCTCCCGTAAGTGAGGAAGCAATGATTCATTCAAACTCAGGATATAACCTTGATGCGAAACGCAAGGTTCGCAACTCTTGCGGTTTATAAATCACTTAATTATAGTTCACCACGTGTGGTGCAGCTCTATTGATAGCCAAGACTAATTTTTAATAGACCGGGAGTGAGCATTTCTTTTGCGATTAGTTTTTTTTTGTATAAACTTGTAAGTAATGCGAGCTTTTACCTAGGGCCTACTAAAGCAAATCTAAGAGAGATAAAGCATTTTAAAAGAATGACCTTTAATCAAATTTTAAACTCGTCATCGTCCCAAATGGGCCGTAGGCATGTAGGACGAGTTGCTGAACGACTCACGGAACAAGTATTAACACAAATGAACGCTAACTGAGCAGTCTCCCAAAAGTCGTCGCAAGAGTTAAACTCCATGACAAAACAGATTGTGCGGACCCGAGGACTAGAATCTACATTTAAATGAAAATGACGAAACTTCTCCGACTTCCACTAATTTCTCCTAATACAGTGATCCTTAGAACCGCATAGTAAATACTGGTTTATTCAAATATATACGAGTCTTAAAATCGTTTACTTAATACGAATCAAGAAAGTGACCGCACAATACTCATGCGCTTTATATTATGTAATGTGAACTACATAATTGCTTACGTATTTGTGTTTTGGTAGTAACATTCACACAACGTATGTGCTAATTCGAGGAAACACAATTTGTACTTAGAAGATGCACGCGAATCTCTAATTTAGTTTGTTCTAACATTTATCGTGTAATAAAACCCGAGTAGTTCTATTTACGACTTTAAGTAGCCAACTATTAAATAAAATGTGCTTTGGGCCATACGTTTTTTCTTGTCAAATGTTACGTGCTTAAGTCACGACCTTTACTTTTTTGGTGCTGTCATTTGCACTATGCGTCTTTCAATAGATTTTTTATTATACATTTGTGCAAGCAAAACGAAATTGAAAGCGAAAAAATGCTGCCTAATTTCCGGGACGGCTACCGTGTCACGTAATCTTTGAATGTGATCCTAATAAGCTTATAATAAACGACTCAAAATCCGTTTGAAGTAGGAATGTTAGAAAAAAAAAAGGCCGTATAAAAAGCATTTTGGGAAAGTATGCAAGGACGAGCTTGATAAAAAATGTTCCAAAAAAAAATAAGCAGGTCGCGTAGTAAATCTAATTTACCCAAAAGAGAAAAATTCTTACGAATCCCAACTCCTGGCCGACCTCAAGGCACGACATATATTAAATTCCGTCTAGGGTATCACCTTCAAGCAACCAACCGAACAGGTTCTAAATGCACAAGCAATCATAAGTGTTATGAGGACGTTACTAATTGCAATGACATTTTATACCATGCTTGAAACATGTGTTTATTGCACTCAGCTCTCTTAATGCACACCCTGTAAGGATTTGAGCTTGCGAAAAAGGAATAAGCTCTTTTGGTCGTATAATGGCTATTATTTAAGTACGTTTAGGGATAACTTCGATGTCTATGTCGTATTTGTTCTTTTCAAACATTGCCAGTTTCTGTTTATCGCCTGTCTTCTTATTGTTACCGAAGTCCTCTTTTTCATTCACGACCACACCAATTTGTCGAACTATCTTCGACTAATAAATCTTTCCTAATCTCTATGGGTTGGGTCTTGTGGCAACTAAGACGGGTATTCAGTTAATAATTCAGGGTCTTCTGGGTCTCTCGTAACCGGTAATCATAATTTTCGAGATATTAATGGTTGTTATCTTTAGTAGCATCTGTTAAGGGGGAGCAGCTGGTATCAGCGAATAGCCTATGATTTCCGCTATTATTCCAAACGATATACCAATTCGCAATTATGGAAATATAACTGGATCTGTCATCTTCTTAAATTACATGTAATACTGAAGCATTTTATGTTCTCTGTAATAAGTATCGTTATTTAAACAAACGATAAATTTAATTATGTCTAAAATTCACACTACAGTGTAACGAATTAATGTTGTCAGTTAGTAATGCAAGTTTTCGAACAAAACAAGCCAAAACAGCTAATTACTATGAAGCAGCGTCTGAAGTGAATTTAAAATTAGCTAAGGCACTGTCACACCGAAACCTGAATCTTAAATCAACGTTAACAAGTGAATTAGTTGCCAAATTACTCTCTATTTTCTGTGTGATTAAGGCATTATATCCAATGAATGAGCGTAATCATCCACGTTAGATTTTCTCAGAATCTTTTGTTCTGCGGAGCTAAAATGTTTTTCGGATATAAGCAATATCTTCCTGTTTACCAAATTATTCTCCGCTTTGAACCACATCATAATCCAATGCATCTTTTGCCAAATCTCCATCAACGAAGCTTCCAGAAGGAATTCCAAAATTCGCACTACCCTTTCTCAACCTCGTCGAATTTGACCGGTTTCTATCCGTTTTTGGGTTAATGTTGTTGCGCTGGTTGATATCGGATGTCAACCTTGCTTCGAAGGTTGTTGGTATTATCGTGTTTTTCGATGACTGAACTGTAGCTGTTACGGTGACTTGGTCTAGGATAATGACCCATTAATACCAGTTTGCCTTGGAACATCAGCTGGTTGGCTTCACGTATTGATTTTTATCATTGAGGTGTGGTAGGTATAGTATCCGTTGTGTACCTACATGCCGTGTCATAGTGGTGAATTATGTTCTGGTCAGTGTGTCATTTGAACTTCAAAGTTTTCAAGATTGAGTCACCATAATATTTACTTCTAGCAGAGTGTTCTGCATGTTTTATAAACTTTTACGTGTATTTACACTTTTGTATTAAATAAAATGGCCATACAAATTAAAGACATAAGTACAGTTGACCGTCTTTCGACTACTATACTCGTATGATTGTACTAATTCGTTAAATTTGTTTTTCTGTTAACGACTATCATTAGGTTTCCTTCAATTCCTAGGTAAATAAAGTGTGTTTTCCTTTATGAGTGAACTAATTAAGTGCCGGACATTCTACGTTAGTTTGATGTTTGTTTTACAGACGTAATAATGCTAAAAGTTTTACTGTTCAACGACCTTTTAATGTATGCTGTCATGTAGTCCAAACAACTTTGAATAAAATAATTTTGTATGGTATAATATAGAATTTGGTCTTTCTGCTCCAACTCCAGTTTTAATGGTATATTATAATAGTACAAAACTATCCAACATTCCGGCTCATGATAATACACGAACATTTACATGCCAAGAGCTTTCCCATGAAAAACGAGACAGGATTAAGTCGTAACACTCAGACTAAGACCCAACGCCGGTCAGCATCATGAATCACACACAAATCTAGCAGTTTATCATTCAGCCCATAAATAGTTAATTGTTAATCTCGATGTCTAGAATAAACCAACTGGGTATTAGTCTAGCTAGACCGTTGCGCTTGCGACGTTCTCCGGCTGAATCATTCAGGTATTCAAAATCCATATTTATAACTCTGGCTATCGTCCACTTGGCTTATTGTGGGTAAAACATAAAACATTCTCTTCATTTATGATGTCAACGAAATGGTGGAAAGCATCTGTTATTACGTAAATTTTGTCATAATAGTTGTTGTTTTCTTCTTTTTTTGCACTGGATTAAAATAAATTAGTGAGAGCAGCAATGTCAGCGCTGTTGTGCGTAATAGGAAAGTTTATCACAATTTTATTTTTGTCTTCGTCACTGGAAATGTTTTCCGTAATTTCACCTCCGCACTGAGAACTACCGACTTTGTATCGTTCATTAATTTCAAATGAAGGTTTCAGATGTTGTCTGCAGTTGATGTTCCTACCTGAGGAATTTAATCGTGGAACTTCATATAAATCATTATCTGTAATTTTGGTTTCATTTTAGTTATTGCTCTTCAAACGCCATTTAAACAAGCAGTTAGTTTATTCTCTCATTCGCTTCGATTGTTTTGTTGTATCAAGGTAGGATAGTCAAGATAATCTTCGCGAGATAATCACCTGTTTACTTAATGTTAATGAACATTTTCTCTACTCGCAGTCACGTTTACCCGCTCGTTCCTTATAAAACACCTAATTAACATACTTCTGATAGAAGTTAATTTTCCTAGATAACACTGCCATTTTCATTACTTTAGAAGTTTATAACACTATAAAGTTCAGTTTTATACGTATAATTATTAGGTGCTTTAACATCTTAGATGACTCTTAATATTGTAAAGATGTAATTCTGGACAGAATATTAAAGTGTATTTATATTTTAAGATTTTCCATTATCTCATCCACGCACGGTGTGCTATTAAGATTTTTTCGTATTCTTCTAAGACAAAGCCAGTTGTAATTAGTCAAGGGTCATTAAAATTTCATGCGAGAACAATTTCCTAATTAGCCACGTGTGATATTTCTTTGGAAATTATATAACCTTGTATTTTAGAAGAAGCTCGATTTTCTCTCGTTTTTCTTGTAATGGAAAGTGTTGCTCGACAATTGTTTTGCTGTATAAGTACGACGTAAGAACATGAGTTCACACCATAAATTGTACTGTGTGTTATTTGCACCAACATGGTGACTTACTTTGTTGTTAAGCCCAAGAATCATGTAAGGTACCTACTTTACCAATATGCCTTAGCTATTTGAAGTATTGACGCATTTTGATTTTTAAATGACCATTGCGGTTTAATATTATACTGTTATTTTCCATAATGTATTATATAAATTTATAACTAAATTCAGTTTGTTATCATAGCATAACATTAGTAACAGCAGACCATACAGTAGTTTTCCTAAGTGCTTTATCGTTATTTGAAGTCTTCGGATTAGTAAAGTACTTGTGAAGCACGTGAAACCTTGATTGGGATTGTTTAACAACTACCAAGCTTGATTACTATTATAATGGGCCTGTTGTGTCGCACTGCAGGGCAAAGGCCTCCCTTCCTTTTTCCCATCCTTCTCTCTCTAGAGCTATTTCAGCTGAATCCTTTAAGTAGAAGCAGTCCAGCTCATCACGCCATCTCCAAGCTTGATATCGAATAAAAATAAATGGAAAAGGAGTGACTACACACACACACACACTACAGCCCATAACGTCCACTGCTGGACATAAGCCTCTCCCATGATGGGAGGATTTGCCGTAATCTCCACGCTTGGCAGGCGGATTGGAGATCGCAGTGATGCAAGACTAACGGAAAACGCTGCTGCCCATTCTCAAAGGAGTGACTGGTATCATCATTTCCGACCGAGTATTTTTAACTACTGCGTCATTGAAGAACCGGGGTTATAAAAAGTTCACCTCTGCCATACGATTAAATGAGAGACCACCGGTTACGTTATTATTGTAACAGCTGACACATGTCGATTAAAAACGTATTCACTTCATAAGGTGTTACATCCATAATTCAAGTTGAACATCAAACAAACAAGTCATAAAAACTTTCCTCAAGACCATGATTGTGCATGACATGGCTTGTTCAGTTTCGACTGAAGAATGCCCATAGTCCGCACATTTATATTGGAAAGTTGTCAGCATTGATGGAAATCTCTCGCAGTGAAAGTAATGTTACATCGGGATGTTAAATGCTGTACTTTATTCCTAGTTTCCCTCATATGATATGCGGAAACTGTAACGGTAGTGGATAGATAAGACCACGGTGCGGTTATCTAGTAAGAATGTGTGTAATGTCTGTAAAGGTGTGCGCTCCAAGAATTGTTCGGAGAATTCGAAGCGATCCTAATCGTCATTCGTAACGTTTCTAGCGTTGCGTATTACGTTACAATAGTTAATAAATTGTATCGCTTCGCTGGGGTTGATAATATCGGCTAAACTATTACAAAATAACTGATTAACTTTTTGCTCCAAATTACTTATATGCTTTTCGAACTCCTGTACTGTGTTGGTGTGGCTGAGAATGTTATCTAGCGTGACTTTCTTGAATCTCGGATAATCCTACGTAAGCCCTCTTCGCTCGTTCAGGAGCTTCCACAGCGGTTAGCTTGTTGCCTCCCATATCGGGTTTCGCTTGATCCTTTAACTTTCCGCAAACAATGCCTTCAAAGTCATATGTACTTACTTGATCGTCTTGTCTAATAAGCTCGCTATCGCTTCTTCACCCAGTTCCTACCTTAAGAGCCTATACTACCTCAGATTAGCAACTCTATTTGTGGTGGTTCAAACTTCGTTTGTAAAACTGTTAATATAAAGTTCTAATCAGCTTGCACTACAAAGTGGTTGTTACGTCAGTCACTGCGGCCGAATAGTGCGAAATGATTGGTTTTTATTCTTTATAAAATCAGATTTTCGTCTTTTGGAAAAAATAAAAAACATAAGACCTGCTTTATAGTTAGTTCAGTTAGTATGCAAAGTTTCATAATCTAATTTGAAGTACTTTTTAGGGTTCCTTACCCAAAGGGTAAAAACGGAACCCTATTACTAAGAATTCGCTGTCTGTCCGTCTGTCTGTGACCAGGCTGTATCTCATGAACCGTGACAGCTAGACAGTTGAAATTTTCACAGATCTATGATGTATTTCTGTTGCCGCTATAACAACAAATACTAAAAACAGAATAAAATTAATATTTAAGGGGGACTCCCATACAACAAACGTGATTTTTTTGCCGTTTTGTCTAATGTATAGATAATGGTACGGAACCCTTCGTGCGCGAGTCCGACTCGCACTTGGCCGGTTTTTGAATACCAGTGTTTTATTGTTCGATTTGGAGGTAACTTTGGGATTTTTTTTCTATCGAGAAAATTTTATGAAATCGTGTTTTTGCCAAACATAAGACCTAACATTAATCCTCAACTTTACCATATCATCATCTGCCTAGCCTTTTCCCAACTGTGTTGGGGTCGGCTTCCAGTTTTACCGGATGCAGCTGAATACCAGTATTTTACATGGAGCGACTGCCTATCTGACCTCCACAACCCCAGTTAGTACCGGGTAATACGATACCCCTTGGTAAGACTGGTTGTCAGACTTTTTGGGCCTCTGACTACCTAACGACTGTCAAAGATCTACAAATGACAGCCGGGACCAACGGCTTAACGTGCTTTCCGAGGCACGGAGGAAACTCGGTATGTAATGGGTGGTCACCCATCCACAGACCAACCTAGGCAAGCACGGCTTAACCTAACGATTGACCGGAGCGGCTGTTATTATTTAGCCACGAGCTCCTCAACTTTACCATATATTTATTTCAAAATTAATGCTGCAGTATTTTAGGCGTAACGGAGGATCATGATAAGCCATTTGAGGTAGTATAGGCCCTTAAGATTCCACCAAGAGTACCTATGCAGTATTATTCAATGTACTCAATTACGCACAGGTTACATGTCCTATTACGTGTACATGTGCGGAGCCTACCAGTTTTATTTTAATTTTTATTGCTTACCGCTCCGTTTGGTATGCGATAAGATTCAGACGCACCTGATAGTAGATGTACTATTAAAATTACTATTATGACTACTAATAGTATGCTAGAAACTATCGCGAATCGATCTACGTTCTCCAATCTTAGTTTTATTATGTTCTAGAAATTTGTGAATAATTGTAACTTCGACACCGTGAAGTCCTAAGATGTAACAATGGTTTATCTTTGGTCAAAATATTGGCGCCGCTTTCTCATTACAACAGACTTTTTATTTCTTTTATTTAAAAACTTGGTAATCAAACGTCTTTTACTGAAAAAGTCCATTATTAACAAAAGTTACTATTGATGAGCAGCTTCCATCGTTTCTTGTATTTTCATTAGCTGCTCGCTTCATTAATTTTGAGAGCTTCATAATTTTTATAATTAATTAATATCACCTCGGATACTTCCTTGTTGAGCGTAGTTCCTGCCAAAGGTATAACTTTCCGTGAATTATTAAATAAACCCTCAAACTTCTGACATTGGAACAGGGGTGAGTGGCTCAAGCTCAGTCGCTCAGGTCAGGTGGCAACTTCAAAGTTTGATATTATCTTGTCCTCGTTTAATAAGAGGATCCTTCCTGAATTGGGAACACAGAGTACCATATTGTTTCAGCCTTGCTTTAGAGTTTAGACTACATTAGCTTATGCCGGCGGCTTCGCCCGCGTGGAGGTCGGTAATTGTCCCACGGGATCGAACTACGGGGATAAGAAGTATCCTATGTGTTAATCCAGGTTAAAGATCTGTGTGCCAAATTTCATCCAACTCCCGTCAGTAATTTTTGGGTGTACCTAAGTGTAACAAACATCCAGACCAGGGATGTTACAAAGCTTCGACTCCGACTCCAATACGTCGGAACTTTCGATTGATTCTACACCTCCGGTTCCGACTTCGGTTCCGATACTTTTAAATCGGAGGTCGAAGCATAGCAATAGCGGCGGGTGGCGGCGACGACGACGCGTGGCGTCTATGGACGTGTACGAATACGAACATGTCGCCCGGGGTACATAGCACGCGTTCTGTCATCGATTCATAATTCACTATTTTATTTTATTGCCTGCCCTTAACACGTTTTTCTTCTGCCACCATTTCCCACTCTGATTCCGGTTCCAGTTCCGACTCCGACAAACCAAATTTTAAAAGTCCGATTCCGGTTCCGGTAAAATTACCTCCCTGACCCAGACATCCATACATCCTCACAAGCTTTTGCAGTTATAATATTAATAGGAAGTAGAATATTAATTTTCTAGAGCTACATGTTAACTTGTTAAGCTCCTGGTTTTCCCTCCCTACGTTTATTCACCGACCAACATTTCCACTTTGAATAAAAAAATCAATCCACTCAAGTCAAATCCGTTTGCTCCCAAACAAAATGCTTTTTTTCTTTGCCGAAAAATCAGGGCTCCCTACCAGCAGCGTTCAATTACCTAAATTGATGTGTGCAGCACACAGATCCTGTCAAACGAGCCTGGGGGCCCTTCGTCGGTTTAATTCAATCAATTTCACTACGACTCTCTACGTCACGTGTGTATTTTGCTTTTAATTGTGTACTAACCAGTTTATGTTTTGATTCTGAAACGCCCTAGGGAAATTGTCTATCTGGAAGGGTCTTAAAAAGGTTTTCTGGAAGCAATTTCTTGTAAAGTTTATCTGCCTGTAGGGAGGATATAATTGCTTTTTAATTTTGATTGTTTTCAAGACCCCTACGAACTTCGTTATAGGCAATGACCATATACAATTCTACATATTCTGTTCCTGATTATTTTATCCGAAACTGGTGTAAATCAATTACATAGGTATCACCTTTTGAAAGTAATCAAGTTTAGTCTCAAATAGACAATAGCTATGTAAATTTTCGAACAAAAACTAGAATTTACCTCTTACTTTTTGAATTATAATTTATTTTTCTTTTTGATTTAAGTTTTCGCTCAATTCCAATTCTGTTTTGCCTTAATTAACTTGTCCAAGTACGTTCTAAACATTTATCTTTCGCCTTTATGAAGTCGGAATGTGAACAGATACAACCTTATTATTACGTCGTAAAACCTCTGCAGAATCACCATAAAACATGTTCGTCTCATCTCCGCTTCTTATCCGTGAGAATCTTACAACAATGGCGATCGTCATTAAATACTAATTGCTGAATGACAAGCTGAAATTAACTCCTTTTGTTATCTCATTCGTGAGGAGCTCGTAGCTAAATAATAACAGCTGCTCGGGTCGATCGTTAGGTTAAGCCGTGCTTGCCTAAGTTGGTCTGTGGATGGGTGACCACCCATTACATACCGAGTTTCCTCCGTGCCTCGGAAAGCACGTTAAGCTGTTGGTCCCGGCTGTCATTTGTAGACCTTTGACAGTCGTTAGGTAGTCAGAGGCCCAAAAAGTCTGACAACCAGTCTTACCAAGGGGTATCGTATTACCTACTAACTGGGTTGTGGAGGTCAGATAGGCAGTCGCTCCATGTAAAATACTGGTATTCAGCTGCATCCGGTAAAACTGGAAGCCGACCCCAACATAGTTGGGAAAAGGCTAGGCAGATGATGATGTTATCTCATTCGTGACTAGAATTAATGCCGTATTCTTATTATTACAGTTTTTCGTCATTTTCAGAACTTATAATTCCGTAATTTTTTTCTTTCGTTTTACGTAGGTAGTTCTTTTGTTTTTAAACACGTTGCAAAGGTCTTGTTTTTGTAAAAGCTATTGTTGTATTGAATTTTAAGGGTTGTTTTTAAAACATTCATGTTTCAATGGCATTGAAATTTTTTGCTCTTGAAGTTGTTTTTTTTTCGTAAATAAATTATGAAAATCGTCACAGGTTTATTGAGTAACTTGTCGGTGGTGCTATTGTGATGGTAAGTTGGCAATTACTGCTAAATGTGACTTTGATGGAGCATCGCCATTCCAATTAGTGTAAGTGCCACTTGGAGCATACTCATCCTGTGGTAATAAACTACCTTACAAATCTTACAATACAGCCAGACAACTTCACTTTTTCCCCCCTCGCCATTTATTTTCGCGTTTACAGCTTCGACCATAGATAATTACATTAATATGTAAGTGTTAACATTCATGTGCATAATTTTATCCACGTAACGGGTTTAAACGATAAGTTATTAAGTTAAGCTGCAGTAAGTTTCGTAACTGTCACATATTTGTAAGCGGCCTTTAGACATCAATCTGTTCAATGAATATTTTAAATTAGCAAATATATTATTACTTTTAATTTAAATGCTAATGCATATATTATCCATAAAGTTCTATCTATTCTGAAGAATTATTATGACGATCGAACATAAAGGTAAATTGAGTTGGAGTTCAGTACTTGTTTTGCTTCATTCAGAGATATTTCCATTTCTACTAGAAAAACTAAAGGATGTCCTTTAGTTTTTCTAGTAGAATTGGAAATATTTAGTTTTTCTAGTACTTACGTAATAAATATTAGTGTTTTAATTATTTCTCTGATGAATTTCCCTCCTAAGCTACAAGAAGCTAATAATATTCACAATGCACAATAACATGTTTTCCAAAACCAAACCCATATTCAGTGGCGCAGGCTCCTAATAACTCGATTCCCACCGGCTTCCCTTCAGAAGTTTGGAACACAACCACAACCACTCTCTACCATAATTAAAAAATGACACAATCAGTACTTACTTTTTTACAAGCATCACGAAACGCCTACTTACTCAATCAACAAAAATTTGCTGTTCAACAACATTGCTATAAAATAACCCGCAGGCGCTACATTTCTTTCCAAAATAAACGTCATGACGTCACTAGCCAGCCCGCCTATATTAGGACTCTGGTAAGAGACGCAAACCGAGTTATTCATAGAGAAAGTAATAGAAAATGCATGCGCGTGAGCGAGATAGGAAAATATCGTTATCGCTCGTTCAATTTCGTATAGAATCGGAAATCGTTCAATGCTTGATGAAATGATGACATTATTTTGTTTTGTAGGGAGCTAGGTTTTATTAAGCCGAAGATTATCGAGTTACGACAGGGGCAGAAAAAGAAAGTATGTATGGGAGAACGAGATAGAATTAGTAATAATGGTAAAGGTCGATAATGTCGAATGTCGATTTGGTACACTAAATTATAGTACTTATTTTGTTGACTTGTTAGGGTTGTTGTGTAGGATAAAATCACTTTTTTTATATTAGGTGAAAATGATAATCCAAGATGGCGCCGACGAAAATTTTCGGTTTTTCCTTCATGGGTGTCCTTTTCGTGGTTTTTGGGGTTGCTGATAATGAAAATGAGGTCAAAATGGAAATCCAAGATGGCGCCGACGAAAATTTTCGGTTTCTTCTTCATGGGTGTCGTTTTGGTGGTTTTTGGGGTCGCTGATAATGAAAATGAGGTCAAAATGAAAATCCAAGATGGCGCCGACGAAAATTTTTGGTTTTTTCTTCATGGGTATCGTTTTCGTGGTTTTTGGGGTCGCTGATTATGAAAATGAGGTCAAAATGAAAATCTAAGATGGCGCCAACGAAAATTTTCAGGTTTTTCTTCATGGGTAACAGTTTCGTGGTTTTTGGGGTTGCTGATAATGAAAATGAGGTCAAAATGAACATAGAAAAAAAATTAAAAATCTACTTATTCTCATTTTTTTCCTCGGCTTCCCCTGACTCAATTTTCACTCTTCGCCACTGCCCCATATATATTCCATATTCCTCACAATCCCTTTTAAAGAGCCATACAACGGTAAAGAATCCGTTAATTCAAGCAATCAATACAAACACGGTGGGTAAACAAACAAAGTGATGTACACCAATAGCACGATCCAATAAGCAATGTAATAGTATTACGTCAGTCACTAGTGTCAAAGAAAATTAAACAAGTTTTGGACAATCAATCTCCACAATGTTAGTAGAAGTATGAAACCGCGACGAGTTCGCGTGAGCAGACTGTCAGTCAGTGGTGTCGATTCTGTTGTCCACAAACTAAACTTAATTTAGGCTATTGCTATCTTTTTCTCTATAATAAAACGAGAAAGAGACGGACGTAATTTAGAGCTGTCAAATTTAGTTGGAATTAATATTTCTATGTAAATGAAGGGTGCACGTAAAACATGTCGACTAAAAACACGGTGAAGCGCAAGGCATAAACTAGTTTGACATCTCTAACTTAGTTCATAGCTATAGCCGTCCTTTTCTCGCACTGCCTTTTAGTAAAAGATAGCAATAGCCTAAATTAAGTTTAGTTTGTGCACAACAGAATCGACACCAGTGCAGTGTCAATAAAGTTGGATCTTCAAGTTGTTTATCAAATTAGGAGCTGGCTATAAAATTTTAAAATATTCGTGTACCCATTTTTGTTTTAGCGTTATTTAATCAAGTTTAATTTTTTTTTCGAATGGGAAATCATCAAATGACTCCTCCCGCTCTGGGCGGAGCAGGAGGGAGTGTCAGACTTACTGACTAAAACCCATCCATGTTCCTTCATCGCCCTTTGTGTTCCGGGGCCACGGTATCTCTTTCGAACAGTCCCGCAACCCCGGCACGCTTCACCAATCCAATACAGGACATAATATTTTTTTAGGTAAGCAATGAAGTAAACAATTGTCCAGATACTCGTATGTACATTGCATATTTTGACGGGCATAATCAATGATATATAAACTATAGATACGTTGTCCGCACTCTAAAATGACGACATGAAATGAAGCCAATTGGCCACATCGCGCTTAGTTACGCACCAACCTGTCGCGCGACGCTACGTTTGTTTATAATTTAATAAATCCTGTGACGTGACTGAAGATGTATATTTATCTCCCTCTCGCAACAGGCATCCCGCCGTTCGGTGTCATATTTTCTTTCTCTTTCTTCACGCTTATAAGTAGTTCTAGTATTTTCGCCGTTTTTAAGCGCCGCGATGTTGGTTTATGACGTGTCTATATATAATACGTCATTGGGCATAATAAAACAAATACTAACTCACCAACACCAAGCCGTTTTTTAAAACAGTTAATGATCATAATATAGCTTTCACGAACTACAGGTAATTGATCATACCAAAGTCAGTGATTGACAACTTAGCATGTTTAATCCTTAACTGATCATAACCCAAGACGTGATCTAAGATGGTGCACGTAAAGACGCATTCATTATCAGGCATTCGTTTCTCCTTTGGCATTTGAATCTCGTAAAACAATTAGCAATTAATCACACAAGCGGCGAATACTTATTTCATAATGCTCAATCATAATCGTAGAATAACAAACGGCCTTATGATGCAATATATTGCTTGATGATGGCACTGCCAACATTCCTCATGTCTGGTACGGCCGGAACAATCAGTACGACCCCTGATTACCTCTCGATATTTGGCAGCTAAGTGACCGTCGGTCGATTGATCGGAATTTCAACCTGAGTCTACTACGATAAAGCTATGCCAAGAGGAAGGGAATTAATCTCGTAGCGGCTTAGTCTGCCACATTCCTGCCACTGTGCTTCTTGTCTTTTCTAAGCTGGGATGAAGAGAACAGACCAATGAAAACCCTAAACAGCGACACTTCTGAAATTGATGTAATTTAGCAGTTTTTTAAGAAAAACTAATTTGTTCTAGCACATTAGAAAAAAAAAATGTTAATATTCATCATATTTCAAAGACCTTGGACGGACTCGATTCATAATTGGACGAAATCGGCTCGATAGAAAATAATTGCAAAGATTGGTCTTAAAATCATCATTAACGGTTCTATGTCTTTATTTCTTTGACGTATGGATCTGCAATTTAAAACATGAAGTCAACATATTCATACCTAAACCGCTAACGAGTAAATAATCCACTTTTTATTTTTTTCAAAATTTATTTTTATAACCTGGCCGCCCAGTTATAGTGACGTCTCGTTTACTCCGATACAAATGAACAGTGTGCGCGATTTTGGTGTTGACAACGCACAGTGTGTAATTTTGACTTACTTGTGGCCAGGTTCAGTTTATGTGTTTATTTGATAGCTTTTACTATTTTGGAGGCTTATCAAAGACAATGACAATTTTTTTTTGAATAGTTTTGGCTACATAGCAATTATCGAGAAAACCCCATAGAAACCATAGAAATCAATATCTTTTTTCAGGTACATCAGTAACGAATGAATTAAGTATCTTCTCATTAAGAAAATACAAAACTATAATATTGCCAAAAACTAGATTCGAAACGCGGATAATTAAGACGTTATTCCATGTTTTTAGCAAAAACATAAATATTTTTTTGCCGGTTTTTGTTTTAATTACCGCATTTTCTTTTTAATGGAAAATATTCATGACATAATAATACATTTGAATAAAAAAATATCAGTTCAAAAGAATAAAGGGGTGATGAGATATATTTTTTTTAAATTTTGTTTAGGGTTGTCACTAACCTTCTTAACCATTTGATTACTTTATTCTGATCATTAATAAAATCGTCATTTGATTGATTTAAATTATACTAGATTATTTTAATGAACATATCACACGCGCAAAAGCCTTGGCATTTTGAACCGATTTCGAAAAAGAAGGATGTTTTAATTCGATAGAATATCTTTTTCTATTTTATTGATATTATATGACCTTTATTATAACCTATAAAGTTATACTTTCCTAAAATGTGAAAGACAAAACTTTAACAACATAAGCTGGGAGTACCTCCACGTGGTGAAGGCGGTAACAACATCAACATCATGTTATCGTCAGACAAGTATTTATCGATTGTGATAATGACGACAATGACAAAATATAACTTTTTATTTGTTTTTATTTATCGTTTTTTTAAACCTATTTCCATAGAATTTTCTAAAATATTTAGAAACGCTTTTTCTCACCACCCCTTTGAGTTACGTATGTAATTTTTTAAGACGTGATAAACAACAGTTATGTACATATTTATAGCAAAGAAAAAAATGCGGTAATGATAGGGGTAAAAAAAAAATCAATAAATAGTGAAATTCAAAAATGTTCATGTATTTCATTAACAATCAAAGCTACAGCTCCTTAATTTTTTATATAGATAAATATTCTGATATTACGTCGTTTGTGGTATTGGAAAAAACGATACCATTCATACTTTTGGAGAAAAAAAAACAATAACTTTTCTTTGAGGTCGTTGAACTATCACAAAAAAATATTTTTCTCTGAAAATATAGACAATTTTACTGTGGGAATTTTTACCAATTATTAAGTATCACAAATTCTTTCGAATTAATACATAAAATATATCTAGCCACATCTAAGTCAAAATTACACGCTGTGCAACGCCTTAAATCCGCTGAACTACTGTGTTTGCAGTATAATAGAACAGGAAATAATTTTCAGCCACTTGGACGCCATGCTACGTGAATTTTCATAAGTCGCAGCTGACAGGCTAGATTTTAATATTATTTTCTACCGACTCCGCTGTTTGAGAAAGGAAGTTTTGTAATGGGTTATGAGATTTCTTGGGTCTCGATTTATTTTGGCGCATCTGCTATTAATTGCAACACGACTATGCCATCTCTATAATATAAAAATGAAGCGCTGAATGTGTTGCTAAGCGCAAATCTCGAGAGCAGCTGAACTGATTTCGCTAATTCTTTTTTTATAATTTTCCTGGAAGTACGATGATGGTTCTTACGGACAGAAAAATTTAAAATTGCCGGAAAAAAAAATCGACTGTTATGCAGTACGAAATTCGCCGGGTCAGCTAGTTATTTATAAAAGTGCTGTTTGGGAATGCCCAACATTCCGAATCAAAGAATTGGTCAAGACTTTGATTGCTTTTTTAAATGTACTTACCCATATCGATTGACCTCAATTAACTATGCGGAATTCATTGTAACATGAACACCAATGCTGTTGCGTTTTTGTACAAGAATTTTATCAAGCTATCTTTATAATCCTCTAATCGGTTAGCTCACCGCTCGCAAGACACACAATAGATATAAATGCCGTAACAAAAGCGACAATTTGTACGGGATTGCAGAACAAAGCATTTCAGCAAAAGTGGAAAAGTGCAGAAGACATTTAAACTTTTGAGCTCAAATTTATGACCGGAGGAGGACGGCAAATATTAATAAAGGAAGTCTTAAAAATATTTTCGCACGATATTCTAGAACAAAAACGTGTACCGGCAAAGTTTTCGCCTTTTTGTCTACAGCTTCATTAAATAATCGTTGCATAACATTATCAGTTGCACACAACAATTCCATAATAAACAAAAATTACGACATCCTACAAAAGTTACATAAAAAATATTCACAATACACGTGGGAGCCGACGTGTGTACGAAACTTTCACGCTACACTCTCGTTAGACTTTCGCCGGTAATTAAACCTGGCAGTAGAACAATAGCACGTATAAGAAGCAGATCTCTAACGTACAGCCGATGTTGCTATTAATTGTCTATCGAATCGCCCACGCTTTCTAACACCGTACCATGTAAGTAAACTCACTACATTTTCACTGTAAGAAACTAAAACCTGCGTTTGAACGACACGAACAAATGAGATTGATGAGCCAAATGAGACTGCACACGATGGTACCGCAGCCACCACAGGTGATGATAAAAAATCAAGTGAATGAACAACGTGCATGTATGTAACAATAGAAATATTTTTTGCCCAAGGTTCGTCGGTAGAAAGTGTTTGAACGGCTTAAAGATTAAACTTTATGGCATCTCGTTTGATAACAATGGCCAATTTAGCTGGTGAATTGCGTTTTTCATTAAATTTTATTATGTTCGAGTGTCCGAATTTAATGTGAATCGATATTTTGTCCGCCGGTGGATGGCATAAAAGTCTCATCGGAGAATCTAAAAATATACTTACTTAGCAATTTAATTTATTCAAAAGATGGAATGATTAAATACAAACAAATGGCCTGTTGAATTTTATCAGCTTCGATACTTGCAAAGAATCCATTATCTAATCAGCACGCATGATTAAAACCAACTTGGATGTCCATTAAATTGTACTCTTTTCCCACAGTTGATAAACAGACTCGTTTCCATATCTCCCGAGCTCATATCAGATATTAGAACAAGGGAGTCAATATGGTCGTAATACAGAATACTGATCATAAATCAAACTGGTACAGACGTCTTTATATTACGTGATATTTGTGCAGATAGACAGTGTTTTCAGAATATGTAATATCTCTGAATAATTACATGAATGATTTAATATTTTGCAACATAATTTCTCGCCGCTGAATAATTATTTTTATCATATTAATCGGTAATGAATCGTATCGGTTATATTTCATGCGGTGTAAATTATGATAGAGGTTGCTTACGCAAATGGAACGGACGAAAGTAAGTAGTTTATGGGTCAGAGTGGACAACAGTTTAAGCTCAATTTATTATTATACGCAACTTATTAGTTGGTACAATCATAAACGCCTTTCTGGTATTGCTTAATGATGATTATGTCATTCCGTGTGAATTGACCGATACTTAGACTCAACAATATGAGTCTTAAGTAGCCTAAGAAGATAGGTAGGTAACATGTTCAAAAATGAACCTCTTACCCTTTTGTCCTCTCTCCGTTTCCATATCTGTGTTACTCACATACCTACGTACTCTTTACTCACAATATATCTTGAACATCAACATCACAAGGTCACGTTACGATAGCAAAATTATACCATAGTCATAAATAATCCAAACGTTACTACATACAAAAAATCATAGTCACTTCATTATGCCAAAACGTTGCCACATTATGCCAAAACGTTGCCAAATTATACCGATAAAGAAAGGCATAAAATTAATATAAACTGACTAATTTGCCATTGTTTAAACTGCCGTCAATAAATCATTGATAAGTATTAATTTTATACTTTCTCATCTCATGTGTTGCTTCCGTTAGGTGATTGACGAAAGTCAAACTGCCCATTTCCCTTGCTTTTTTATTACTTTCGTTTTCACTTACAATTAGCTGTGTGCCATGTGTTTTAGCTACGTATCATTTCCCATTGATGTTTTAAAAGTTCACATCCATCAGTCAGAAAGATGATTCAAGAAGATCAAGAACTCCTTCGTAAGACGCTGTCTAAATGGGGAAGCTAACTGTGGAACTAATGGTGCTATCATAGCTGGTACCCAAACATCGTCATTGGTTGAAAATGTGGTAGGTAATGTCATGTCATTTATAGGTCAAAATAGCGTAAGCTCTTTGGTCAACTATGGTGGCGCCATCTGAGATTTACTTTGCCTTCGCCACCCCATTGTATGAAAAAGTTGACAGGCTCAATAACATAGCTGGAAAAGAAATCTCTTTGGTCGCTAGCGGACCAGCAGTGCAAGTACGTAGCACTCGATTCGATACGATTCGATAAATCTGACAGTTAATCTCGATAAAATGAGTTTTTAACCAATCGAAAAGTCGGATTTATCGAATCGTATCGATTCGATCGTTATCGATTGCTACGTACTTGCAGTGCAGCAACTAGATAGCAGACCTGTGAATTCCAAACCACTTATAGTATTAGATTTTCCTTAATCATTTAAAGAATCTACTAAATAATATAATCAGGAGGCGGACTTATTGAAATTGGCGGTAGGCAATCGCGGCAAAGATATAGAAATGAACGAGGAAATAGCTAGATAACCCATCACTAATCTCTTTGAACTTGCGATAGTAGATAGATTATGAAATTGACAATTAATAAGATATGGTCACATTATATCACGTCTGGCTGTAAACCGTAAACGGTTGGACCTAAATATGGAGACTCTTAATGGTAGATAACAATTAAAGGTATCATTGATGTAAGATCAAAGTTCAAAGCATAGGAAGCAGCTTCCTAATTCTTTGTCTTGAGTGCTTTCTCGCCTTTAAAGCGGTGAAACGGGTAGAGAGATACCTAGCGATTGTTCATTTTAGGTAACGGCAATAATTGATTTAGTCCCATTTACTCTTTTTCTTTTTGAGTTTTTGGCGAAATCTTTCACAACGTATCATGAAATGGAGCCACAGCTGCCTCAGTTGCTCAGTTAGAAATCTCCTCAAGAATCACTGATCCGATTTCCTCATTACTTACTAATTGAACTCATGGTTAGTAGTTTTTTACACTTTCTTTCTAGACAGCATTGTTATTACATCTGTACTTGATTAAAGAAAAATGTGGAGCGTACGATCTTCCGCAAGGCGTAAAAACTGAGGGTAAGGAACGCTGATACTGTTTTTAATATTCCTGCAGTTGTTACGCCTAAAACGTTTTTGTTACTGTGCAAGAAGTGTGTTAATGCCTTGAACGCACTCAGTGGGTGATAAAAAGTTGAATTATTCATAATTTTATCTTCTTCATTCCGGGTTACATCCCGATTTTTGTCTGAAGTTACAAGAAGCCATTGGGGAGTTGCCTGATAAAGGCTTATTCAATTTAACTGCAAATTTTGAATAACTGTAAGCCCAAATCCTTATTAACTTCACAGCTATCAAAGAAGATGCTTCCGCTTTTCCACTATTATTAGGGAGTATTGCATCTTGTTTCATTCTTTCATTTGTACTATAGTTCATAACTCGTAGGTATCACATGCTTGTTCACTGTGCAACCTTATTGTGTATAATCTGTATTGTAACTCGATTATCTGTGTGTATGTGTACGTGACAACATAAGCGTAGACGCCAGGTTTGTTTCGAAATGTCCCGAAATACACACACATAAAATCATACACCGCCTAAATATACAAGATCTAGAACGCACGATCTCAAATTCACAAAGAACTACTTATACTAAAAGCGTTTTGTTGTAAAGGGTGAAAATTATAATAGAAAAATAACTCAATGCAAATCAATGCTCTCAAAGCCGAGACCCTCCATTTAATATTCTGTTTCTATTAAAGCTTTATGCTCACAATAAAACCGTCTTGGGTCTTGTGCCGAACAAAATCAAATGTCATATTACTATATCTAGTTTCTATTCATGCATATTCTTCAGTACAAGTGCTCTTTGTCCAGCCATGGGCTCCAACCGGTCCGACCTCTGAAAGCACCTGATTTAATATAATTAAATATGCTTGTTATTTCTTGCATTCAGATAAAGATGTGTTATTTTTGTTGTTGAATAAAGGCTATTTTAATTAGGTGATTTTGTTGGTAATGGTTGGTTCTGAGAAAAATACCAAAAAGGTTAGTTAACTTGTCTAAAAACACGGAAGCCTCATTACATCAAGGATTAGGAGTAAACTTCTTGCGTAAGCTGCTACCCAAAGTACTAGGTTAGTCATTTTGCGATCTGGCCTTGAAACGAAACATGAGCTTTATACTAGCATGGTCCATAGACAACAATGGTTGCGCCGGCGCTTAGCCCGGTTCGTTGACCGCTGCACGGGTCGAACCGCGAGTTTTCTTAAACCGATCCGCTTATTAGGCATTCTGTAGAAGCGAGCTGGTTTTGTGAACCCGCTCTATATTAGTTACGTGATTTTTCTTTGGTTCATTCAGGAATGTTGGTTTTTAAGTGCCTCTGTGACCTTAGATTTGAACGCACGTACTGAATGGGTTGTTTAGTCTAGCTTTGAACAGAGTTATTCAAAGTCCCTACTTACTTACTTTGCTTAACAAAGAGTATTTTTGTTTTGAGAGGCAATAATTATCAAGGACCTGACCGCTGGATATTCAATGTCAATTGAAGAATGGACCCTAGCAACAAGACTGAAGATAAAGGGAGAAAGAGCTTACTTCAATACGAAAACACTAAAATACTATCTCTAAATATGATGAACTCTACACGTCCTCTAAAGGCAATAAAAAGAATTCTTATATTTATAGCTATCGCCTGGCCTTAGTAACCCCGGAGTCATAGCGCCGAGTTATCAGCAATAACCCTGAAATGCCTACATAGTGCGTGTCTAATCATCCATACTGCAGCGGGTGTAGGTGTACAAACTTATCGAAACAAAGTAGCATAGAAACACGTAAGAAATATTATAAAGGTCAGTGTTTTCAAGATCGATGTTACTGTCAATGAACTCAGTAATCTTTCGCACGATCCATAATCTGAAGACGCGAATAGAAGATGGATTAGAAATATGAAAGGCATGAAAAGAAAGAAATTGTGTTGAATAACTTATTAAAGGTGAAAGGGACGTAATGTACTATACTAACAAAAGAAAAAATAGAAGTACCTAGTTAAAGGCAGGCATGGAAGCTATTCAGCGGATTCAGCCCTATAGAATGGTTAATATTTATTTATTTATTTATTTATTATTAAACTTACACACTATCTTTACAGGTGTCCCCAATACGATAGTGGTTAGCGAGCACACACCACATAAATAGTAAAACAACTTACGGCTACTTAAAAACTAAACTTAAAAAATATGTACAAAACAACACTAAAACAATAAACTAAACGAATAAAATTATTTGTACCTATACAGTTTTTTTTCTCTTCTAAGCTGGTTTAAAATCTTAACCTATACAAATCTTAACCTATACATATTATATATATAAAATCAGACAACACAGCATATTAATATTTAGCTATAACTCACAAAATTCAACAAAACTCTTGCGAATTCACTCAGATTGCACGAAAATATGTCAATTCGTTCATGCACTTCGTTTAGCACACATATTGTACGGGTGAGGGGTGTTTTTGACAGCAGGTTGGTTCTGGCAGCAGGCACGGCCAGCAGTGGCGGTCGCCGCCGTCTCCACACGTACCGGTCCGGCACGCACAGCTTCAGGTGACGCAGCACACCCGGGTTATGTGCTACTCCACGCAGGACCTTTAGCGCATACGCCGCGAGTGTAAATTCCCTGCGCACTCTGAGTTCGTTGTACCCCACCATACCCAGTACAAACAGTGTAGGATACATCAGCGGGTAAAATGGGTAAACCCCATAAAGTTTGAAGTACAAATGTCTTGTAAATTTATTCTGCACTCGCTCCAGCATGACATTGTATTTCGCTTCATGAGGAGCCCAAATCACAGCACTGTGTTCCAAGTGACTCCTTACCAAAGCGTCATACAGCACCCATACACGTCATACAGCACGCATATTGAACAAAGTACACTAGTACAAAAATTAACGCGAGAAATGTTCCAAAATCAATGTCACGGTGTTTCTCTACGCCTCCTTAGGCTCCGTTGTCCCTAATCCAGATGGAAGATTCAGTGACCTCTCCAGCAGATTCCTTACACCTCGTTGTTGATAATTTATTACTGCATACTTAGCACAGGCATGGGCATTACAGTCAACGACACATGAATATTTATTAGATGAATTTTGCTTTAGTATGTGCGGGCCTTTTGAGGATTTAGTGGGGATAAGCTATGAGAATATATGGCGGCTTATTTCTCATGAGCTTTGAAAGGGATATGTGACCATTTTCCTTTTCGCCAGGAGGTTGTTTTTCTTCATCTTATCGCAACATCAAATAGAGATGAACTTTGTCCTCAAATGCAAACACCTTACCACGTCCATCAATGCTAATCTTCTAGTTACATCTATGCCAACATTCCGAAACAAGCACATAACTTTACCGTTACAGCATCGCTTTAACAACAAACTAAGCAGGCTAAACAATGTAATGTCAAAGGAACAATAGTCGCGTCTTCAAGTCGACAGGTTAGGCGGACTGCGGACTGCGTCCAAACAGGTCTGATCTCGGAGGCTTAGCTCTCGGCTTTCGAGCAAGTTGGATGCGGGCCTACGCCTTTGTAAATTAATTCAACGAATCAATCGAGGGTTACGAACGATTTATCATTGTTTGCTCAAATGCTTCAATGATTACAACGTTTCCCGAAATTCTCTGGATAGTCCTCTTTGTGTAGAAAAAATGGTTTTTCTTACCGATATCTGGTCCGACTAAAGGTAAAGGTAAGGACTAAAACAAGGAGAGGTATAAATGCTTCTTCTGATCAAGTGATCACTGTTTGTATCATTTTCTCAAGACTATCAATGCATATTGATACATCTACCTCTACTAACATTTCTCACACGGTATTCACTAAAGCTTTAACCTAGTAACAGGAAACGGTTTCGATAAGATAAATTTATTTTTACGTGGAAGAACAACATTTCGACGGAAGTGTTTCTAAGTCACGCATGCGAATATTCCTTACTTATGGTAGGTGTTATCTCGATCGCAGTTTAGAATGTGCGTAAAGAGATATTCTCCACACGCACACGCAAATAATACGAACAGACGCGCGAAATCAGCAAATTATGCGTCTTCATGAATTGCAAGATCGAAATGTTTTAATCATTATTTAAAATGAAATGGAATTAGCGACGTAGACAAACTCGAGTGAAAAGGAAAGACGTTGTTTGAATAAAACCTACTGCGGATTACGATGGGAAAATCTGTTGTTAATTGCTATTCCTGTTGGCAGTCCCCATCATGTATTCGTCCTTGCTGCTATGGCTTGCGGTCTCCCTCAGTTGATTAGCTCTTTGAAACGTAGGGGAGTTCGGTCTCCCGCTTTGAGCATCACTCTCCTATTAGTTTAAGTGTGTATAGAAGCCGGTGAAGCCCGCGTTTCAGTTTTACGTACGGTTTATGAAGACTAAACGCAATTTAGATTAGTTGCCGTCAGTTGTCAGTTTTAGTAGTTGATTGTAAATTGTTGTTCTATTTATTTGCGGTGCCGACGTAATCGACATTAGCGTTCGGAATTTGTCTCGAATTGAATGAGAAAATGTGCGGGTATGTTAGGCCCGATTCTGACCATGCTCTGATTTACAAAATAAACTTGAAAATATTAAGTATTGTTTCAAAATCATTTGCTACGAAAACTATTCCGCCACAGCGGACATAAATTGGCGCTAAATGGTGTTTATTATTTCAGCACTGACAATTTACATTTTATTTTAACATTACGACCTACTTTACATAAGACGTAACAAGTGTAACAACACAATAAACAAATAAACGTTTCAATATATCCCAGCCTTTCATTGCGTGTTAAGTGCAACGCAATCAAGAACTCGATATTATCTCTAGAAACAGGATTCCAATGAAAAAACCGTTATGTAATATCGATATATTACAGAGAACAATTATTGCGTTTTTATTTATTTTTCGTTCGACGACAAGGTTACCCCATTGTCAGTTCAATTTAATTTGTTTTGTAGTACTTCAGTTCGAGATACCGGCGAAGTGGAAAGATGCCATCTCAGAAACTTTGACGTTTAAATTATTTTTTAAACGTTTTTATCGGTATTGCTGTTATGTCGACCGTTTTTGTTAATTTACTTCAGCATGGTGCGGCCTGCGAACAGATTAAAACGATAATGGGAGATTGATATCATTATTCTCATAATTCGTATTGTGTGATGGATGGATCAATAGATCATAGTAATTTGACATCGTTGCGAGTGGGCATAAATATTCTGAAAAGTACGAACTAGAAATACTTGTTGTACACGAAGGCATGCATATGCATTGAACTCATTATTTTGCATTACTTGTCTCTCATTTTACATATTATGTATGTGTGGACTACGTACACTTTCCTTTACTTGGCCTGGCCTCGCGCCAGAGTAATCAGAAATTGATAAGACAGCGTTCTTCAGAATTTTATTCGACTGCAGTACAATATCTGTACTGCATAATATTTGTTTCTGTCGTGGACTGAATTGATTGTTACAGAAAGAAAGGGCAGTTTATTATATTATTTTCATAATTTGCATTCTGAAATTATGAATGCAAACATCGTGTAATTTTTTAAAAGGTTGCATTGTTAATTGATTCATACATATACCTTTAAAATAACGTAAGCTTAAACAATACCTATTATGTTACACTTTCAAACTTTGCCACTTCTCTCTGAGCGATGTTTTTATTTAATGTGGACGATGTTTTCATAACGAATTATAATTATAAATACAATTTAATTTTTGAACAATGAATGACGAAAATCGATTCGAATGGATAGATGAGAGTGACTGAATGGTAATCTTAAACAATCCATCTATCCAAATATTCACTTTGCTTCGCTCACATAACCTTTGGATGACTTCACCGACGTAATATGCAATGTAGCACAAAAACGCAGCATCCCGTCGCAATCTCTCAGCACTTGCATCGCAGCGTGTAACAGCTCGGTCAGGTAACACGGGTCGGTCGACTCCCCCGGCGACATTCCTCTCGCGACGAAATCGAGAGTCGACTCGTACGCAATCGTTACTCGACACTCGATACTCGTTAGCGAGTGGGATTACCGGAATCTATCGCGTTGGCGACTGTGAGCTAAATGTGGGATTCGAGTTAATGGGCGGCGCGGAGGTTTCCTGGTCTGGATCTGTATTGGATTAGATGCAGCTAAGAAACTAGAGCGAAATCTCGCGAACATGCCCTAGGTAAAGACTTTGATGCAGACAACTATATCAGATTTGGCCAAAACTGCTGTACATTGTGCTGGCCACAGAATCAAGACCTACAAAATACCATCCCCAATGATAACGTTACAACTAAAGAGAAGGAGGATAGATTTGATAGTGACTACTGGGCATTGATGAATGTGTCGGTTGGTTATCGAGTCCAAGTTGACAACTGTCAGTTGGGAAGACAAGTGCGCCGAGAGAAACGACGACCAGTCTATTCACAAACAACTGGTTATCTTAGTATGAAATAGATTTTCTTAAGTTCAATGCTTGCTATAGTTTTCTAGCATTCGATTTTAAAACTGGCTGGCTCATCTAGCTGGCCCCTAAATCTTGAAATAATGACAAATATTTCCATTCTGAGAGTCATGGTCTGACTTCCGTCATTGCCACTTTTCTATTGTTAAGCCTACCCGTTCAAAAGTCTCCGTTGCAAAAACAACACCCAATATGTGGTCACACGTCACACATTTCAATAGACACCTATAAATGTTTCACTAAGCCAACGCATTCGTATACCCAACGCATATCCGAAGTGAAATATCTTTGGGTGTTGAAATCGGGAAGTTTTCCGGACCGCGTGAGTTATGCATCGAGTTTTACGGCCGGCATAATACTTCTGCCTTGTGGATTTGGATGTAAACGTGGGAGATGTTTTCCGTTAACTTTTGGGGGGACATGTGTATTTGCATATTGGTATTTTTACTTTGACGATGTAAATTGAAGGCGCCCGCCGGAATGGATTTGAAGGGTTTATTAACTTAACGTCGTGTCTAGACTTGGATGATTGCACTTCATTAGTGTTTTTCGCAAGACTCATACTAGCGTCTCGGCAGGTGGTATTCACTGATGGTATGAATTATTAGTAAACGATTCTGCGGTCGGTTATCCATCTGCCAAACGTTGTAAATACGGCTTATCTGGGACAACTCCTTTTGGGCATTCGGCCGAGGCCTGTGTTCAGCCGTTGACTTATAAAGACTGATATGATGTAGCATAGTCATAATTTATTATAAACAACACATAACTCCAATATTTAGCTACCATTAGTCCTAATATCAAGTCTAAACGATACCGTATTAAGATAATATGACCTAAAATGCATGCACTTAAATCTTACGTATGCGCGTACAACAGGTTGATCAAGTTTCACACATTTTACCAACGAACTTGTTTGCCCCATTTGACATAATCTGATGGATGACTGTAACGAATTCATTCCTCCTGTTGCATGTCTAAGCTTGATGAATGGCTATTTTTCGGGAGACTCATCGAAATAAATCTTTTAAGAGAATACTGCTTTTCTTTACAAATGTCTTTTTGTTCTGTCACGTTTCGACGCTTCTTACAAAAGCAATGCCAACATGTTTTGCTGAAATATTTCGCAGACTCGTTTCAAGACGTCTGCTTCTTACTTACATTTACACAAAAAATGCTTTCATTTTCTTCTTAAAGCGTGATTTAAAGGCGACCTCAATCCTGATCAATGAAAAGTGGAGTATCAGAAATGAAAGTCACTGAATCGATGTCAATATTATTGAGGAACTTGCAACTTATTAAGCCACTGGCCAAAAAGGAAGGGTCGCCGATTGTATAATTTGTTATACATTTTCAACATCTCTTATACAATTAACACAATGGCCGTTAATTCGTATAAGTAATTACGTAAATGTTAACAACAAACGCTGCATGAATGAGGTGTTTAAATTTTGTAACCACAACGTAACGAGGTTTAACTTTTCACACACGACCTGGTATTATTAAACTTAGTTTCCGAGTCTTAGTAAATGATGAATGACCTGCTTTTAGAATGTTTTTATATGTGGGTGAAATGAATACGTCTGTGGAGTTATTTACCGACGATTTAGTCGTTAGATGCGGTGTTATCTGTCTCAATCAGCGTGTGAGAAATTTGTCGGAAGTGGTTTTGAATTTCGTTTGTACTGTTGCTTTCCTCTGTGAGTGGGAGAAATAGTGACAGGTGGTTTTCATCACGGTTGTATTACGTGCCCAAATTCCTTTTACACTATTTTTGACGTTATATTTTTAAAACCGCCTACTTTATCAAGACTAGGTGTTCGAAACGATATAATTTTCCAGCCATCTCGTGCTGACTCGTTACATAATTTAGTATCGAGGCTAAGTCTAAATGATTACCTGATTAGTATTACTATTTACATCACTAAATAATCTGCTACTAGTCATGCAACACTGCAAAACCGCATCCGTACTGGATAATGACGCCGCACTTCCATTTCCTGACCTTCTCCTAACCAAAGTACAATCAAAATTCAAAAGAGTACATCACGTTTTGGCAGTTAGTTCCGTAAACATTAACAGCAGTGACGAACAGACTTGCATGCAATTTGACCAGTTTATCTAAAGCTCATAGAGGCGCCACTTGCCAAGGCCCACGACAAGAACTATTAGTTCTTGTTCCATGTACCTTTTATTCCATGTTAGGTTAAACCTAACATGGAATAAAAGGTAGACTGTTGGAATATTTTTCTGAAACGAAATCTCCTGAGTTAGAAAGTTTCCCTATTTTTTTGCCTTCTATCATTTTAGTTAGTCGTAGACAGAGGAGACGAGAATGTTGCTTAATTTTGGCAGACTCAGTACTTTCGGTTGGTGGTCTCTACACATTCTGCGTTAAGTAAGGGTAAACTGTAGGTAAGATGACAATAATAAGATCGTCGATCACCTCTCGTGCAAGCGTCTTAAATATACTCGTAACTAGCGAAATGTATGTACACACTATTTGGTACACCTCTGTGTAACTCTTCAGGATATGTTGTTAAAATACAAGATTAGGTGCCGTAAAATTCAGTACACTTAATCTTAGTTCCTTATACCAAGATATTATAGTCTAAAAGTTACACCACATAATAGTTAACGAATTTCTTGACATTTTCTAGCTAGTATGTAACACGTTGTAAACGCAGGTTGGTGATTACTCTCGGGTTATGTGAGCTTATGTAATGCAGAGGTCGTTTCATTCAACTTTCGTGTCATATTTAATAATGCTTCATTTTCACCGCGAGTGTGCGTTACTGTACCTACTTAGTTGTGATTCATTGAAGGCTCTTAGAATTTAAACTTGCTTAAAAATGTGTGTAGATTTGAATGGATTCAAGAGGCGGTAAACACATTGTGTCACCCTCTGTAAAATGTTTTCTTTTGCGAATGTTACTAGTATGGTGTACATAATAAATAATATTCTATTCTATTCCAAACTTTTAGGCGTTTTCTGCTGAATCCGTTCCACGAGATTGCTGAATCGTTTTGGTCCTTCGAGCCGGATTTTTACAAAATCAAAAAATACTTTTCTTTTTCTAGGTCCATCGCTAAATGAGTTGGAAAAATCTATTTAATTAGAACGGACGTTATATTTCTCTAAGTAGCAATAGGCCAAGGCTGAAGAAGCCATTCTATAACAAACATTAATCCACAATCCACATGTCAAAACACGCGATTCTCTAAATCCGACATATAGTCGTTGCGATTAATCGCTGCGATTAAATAGTTCATAAGAATAACGTGTTGTAAAAACTGGCGAACAAGTGATATAAATCATTTTCCTTGAAGGCACTAGTATGTCTTGTCCGACAAGTCTATGCGTACTTTTTTAAGCATTTCTTGTTGTTTGATTTTCAATATTTATTTTCTTGCTGTTGTATAGGGGATAGGCGGAAGAATATATCCATAGTTTTATTGGTTTGACGTTAATGTGTGCTTAGAATTTCCTACTTATACTTGTTTTCACTAACATACGACATCTAAGTGTATTACACTGTTGGAAGTTAAACTCTGGTCTCTGATTGCTCCGAGCTGCTTGAGCGGTTTTATTTAGGCATTAGTTTAGGTGTTGCTTAATGTTAATGATAATAGGCATTAGTTCACAATCTTTATGTCCTGTCCAGTAAATGATAACGACTCTTTATTTATTTCGTATAATATGCGTAGGAATATAAAACAATTTAGATTATTTATTTGACGACCCGATTGGCGCAGCGGTAGCGAGGCTGCCTTACGTTCTTAGGGTCCCGGGTTCGAATCCCGGTCGGTGCAAATGTTTGTGTGATGAGCATGGACATTTGTTTCCGAGTCATGGTTGTTTAGGGTTATTGTACATTCGTCACAAAGTTAATTCGTCACATTTTTGTAAACTCCATACATTGAAAGTATATTCGTCACATGCATCAAAACTATGTGTAAATTCGTCACAAGTCTTCATAGGTACATAATTTACTGGTAGCAAACAGAGTTATTGGTTTTTAGCGCTCGTAATGAAAATGATTTCTAAAATCTTTCTTTTCTCCTGCGCTCCTGCACATGCTATCACACGCTCGCTCGTTCGCTGTATCTATCTTTTTCTAGCCGTACTGCAGCAGCGGAGTAAGGCGGAAAAGCAGGAACCGCCATTCTTTTCGAGGAACCTCAACCCTTTGCAGAGGAAGTACAGCCCGTACGATCAAGAGCTGTGGGCAATATACGAGGCAATTAGGTCCTTCCGTTTCATTCCGCAAAATCCGAAAAATCTGTTTTTTCGGCCGTTTATCATAGATAAACGTTAGCAGTGGATTGTAGTCATCATCTGCCTAGCCTTTTCCCAAGTTTTATTGGGGTCGGCTTCCAGTCTAACCGGATGCAGCTGAATACCAGTACTTTACACGACTTTACGCGACTGCCTATCTGACCTCCACAACCCAATTAGTAATGGGTAATACGATACCCCTTGGTAAGACTGGTTGTCAGACTTTTTGGGCCACATTCGTTGGAAGTAAAACAGAAAAAAAAAGTTTTGGAGTATCTGTTTGAAAACGATTTTTATGACGTAAATACTGCAGCTGAAGGGAATTATTGCAATAAATATATATTTAATAGTAAGTAAAACTGTGATTATTTTTGTAGACGTAAATTAACATTATAGAAAACGTGCTTATTAATGTGATTTAATTATCTCTATTTATATTAAATTTCATTTAAATCGGTTCAGTAGTTTAGGCGTGATTGCGTAACACACAGACAGACAGAGTTACTTTCGCATTTATAATATTAGTAAGGGCATACGTCTCACACAGTCGCCTGCCCTCACGTGTCTGCCCGTTCGGGTTGACTCACTTAGGTATATTCCCCCACCTACGCCGCACCGCGCCACTCCACGCCCCCGCGCGACGGCTGTGCAGCGCTCATTGTATATGGCTCTTTCCATACAAACTTTTATCCCCTATTTTAACCCCTTACAGCCCTTATTTCGCATTAAAAAGTAGCCTATGTCCTTTCTCAGGCTCTGGACTATCTGTGTACCAAATTTCATTTAAATCGGTTCAGCAGTTTATTCGTGATTGCGTAACACACAGACAGACAGAGTTACTTTCGCATTTATAATATTAGAAAACTGTGATATTAGTAAGGAAGTAAGGATTAGGCGTGTCACGCAGGTCACGCTGTCCTTGACAACGCGGCCTTAAAATATAACAAAACCAGACAATATTAGCGTATATTTTAGCTGCAAGTAGAACTGTGATTTATATGTGAATTTCTGTGATTATTAAAAATAAATAAATAACGTTATAATCTACTTATTGTTTGATTTTTCTGCTATCTGTACGGAAATAACCAATATGGCGGATTTTCCTTCATGAAAATAGAGTTGTGGCGAGTTTACACATATTTTTTTTCGTGGCGAATTAACTTTGTGACGAATGTACAATAACCCGTTGTTTATATGTATATTAAGTATGTATTTACAAACAAAAAGTATCTATGTAGTATATCAACTATCTGGTGTCCACGACACAAGCCTCGTTGCTTAGTGTGGCACTAGATGGCGCTGTGTGTAATGTCCAGCAATATTTATTTATTTATTTTATTTATTTAAACTTCATGTACAAGAGTGGTACATAGGCGGACTTAATGCCACAAGGCATTCTCTACCAGTCAACCTTTATCATTAAATGATTGGTTTATCATTCACGTCGCTGATTTTATGATTATCGTTCATATCTTAAGATAGGTAAATAAATAGTTTTGATAACTTTGGGCTATTACAAATGGAAGTAATAGTCTGCACTTGATACATTTGCAGACATTTCAGAGAGTTTTATAGGCGTTTTAATTCATCACGTTTTCAACTACAACTAAATAAAAGCGCAGTATCGGATTCTCAACGCTCGGCTAAGCGCCGAAAGCTGAAATTCCAATAATTAGAATGGGCATTAACAAGCACTAATTAGATTACCTAATATGTTTTTGTTTTTCTCTACTTCGCCCACAGTTTAAGACTAATCGGCTTACCGAAACATGTCTGCCCCTATGTACAATACAAATATATGTGTTGAGCTTGAATCCTTTAATTACCTAACATCGTTAGTATAATTATTACCCATTTGTTTTAAGGGAATCCCATTACTCTTCAAGGTCGTCCGTCTAGTAAAAAATCCGTAACACGAACAAAATTATACATATTACACTCAATTGCAAGAAGCTTCACATTAAATGTTCTTTAGTTAATGCCACTTTATCGCTAATGAAATCATTAAAATAATGATTTCATTAGTTTGTTGCATCAAACTACTTTACGCTAAAAACTTGATCCTTTAACTAATGAGAGCATTAAACATTGTTGCCAACAATAAATGGAAAAAATGAATGGATTGAACGAGTGGTTGCGTTTTTTTTTAAAAGTATTCACAATTTGTGTATTAATTGGCCGATACAAAACGCGTTTGACACGTAATACGGTTTATTTGACGACTAACATTTTTCTTTCAAATTCATTGGATGTGAAAGTCGCGTGTTATTATTTAGGTTTTATTTTGTTTGTGAGTGAAAATGTCTGAAAACCAAAACAAAAAACGTGAAGGAGGTGCAAACTTCACTCCAGAAGAAAAAGCACTATTGGCTGATCTCATAAAACATTACTTAAGGCTGGGGTATCTGCTAAATTAGCAACTCTGTTTGCGGTGGTTCAAACTTCGTTTGAAATACTGTTAGAATAAAGTTCTAATCAGCTTGCACTACAAAGCGGTTGTTACGTCCGTCACTGCGGGCCTATTAGTGCGAAATTAGTGGTTTTTATTTAATTGTAGCCTAATAAATCATTAGATCAAAATTCCAATTGTACGCTTTGTGAAGAAAAACGTGACAAATATTTGTGTGAAAAAAAAATATTAAAACTTAATGCCGTTTAGGAGTAGTTACGAAATTTCAAAGAAAATATGCTTCACTTTGAAGATTTTTTTTATATAGTAATAATAAAGTTAGAATTATTTCAATTGTACCAATTAAAGTTTAGAGTCTAACAAGCAACATATATTTTTTTTGGACATTTATATTCACTCATCAAAGAGGAGTTACATGGAGAAAACCTCTCATTAGCAGGTACCACCCCCTTAATGGAAAAATATCCTTTTCTGCAGCGGAACATTTCAGCTTATGAGCCCCCAATGCTCATGCATAGCTCGTTCCGTTCAGGCATATTGATATAGGTGGAGGTTAATGCAGCCAGCTTGCGAGACACCTTTTGTACTATTCGGCAAACTGTAGAGCTGTTTATGTTCGTCAGATCAGCTAGTACCATCTGGAAGAACCCCATCGCGAAGAACCGCAAACAGATTAGAAGCTGGGTAAGACCACAAATGGCCTTACTCCTCAGGGTCTGTGGCTCCAGATTAAAGCGGTCACGAAGCTGCAGCGCTGCCTTCTTTGAAATTCAGTAGCACAACCAGAGCTCTTCTCCATCATGTTTTTCGAATAAATTTATTTTGTCTAGGATCTGGCGGCGGCGAGGAACATGTTCTGGATCAGACAGCGACGATAGGCTGGTCAACGACATATTTAGCAGCGAAAATAAAAGTAAACACTACGTAAAATCAGTTTAATGGCCCGTCGTCGACCCATTAAAAATTATAACCTCTAAAATGTAATTTAATGAGCTCTGATGCGCTAAAGTCACTTCGTGCAATACAAAATACCGTTAATGGGTGGTATGCCGGTGGTATGACACTTCATTAGATAAGTTTGACATTTCCATAATTAAAATTTAAAGGACCTTTAAAATGCATCTTATTTTCTTTCCTGCAATGCTTTAATGAAACATTAGGGTTTAAAGTGGCATTAAAAAGATAAAAATCTTTCTTGCAAGTGAGTGTTAGTCACATAGGCTGTGTCTACACTAGGCTAGCCAGACACAACGCTTAAGTGCTCGGCCAGAGTGGGAGCGCGGTGCGTGGTGCGGTGCGTGGTGCGGTGCGGGTGCGGCAACGCGTGCGGTTTGCCTGGCCAGACTGGCCGTGCGGTGCGGCGAGCGGCGTGGGTTGGGAGATCCCCGCTCCCGCCAGGGTTACCAACATAAGGGTTTTCCCCCCAAATTTAGGGGTAAATAAGAGGGATGTGATTTTTTTAGGGGCGTTCTATTTTTAGGGGTACTTTTAGTGCTGGGCTAGACTGAAAACGCGGGCGCGGAGATTAGCTGTTTTTCTCATACTTTGTATTACACATGTAGCTAGGATTTCGAAAATAATAAAAATAAAGATTATAGAAAACTAGCGGACGTCCCGCGGTTTCACCCGCGTAGTTCCCGTTCCCGTGGGAGTACGGGGATAAAATATAGCCTATGTTACTCGTGGATAATGTAGCTTTCGAATGGTGAAAGATTTTTTCTTATTTTAGAAAATCGGTCCAGTAGTTTTTGAGCCTATTCATTACAAACAAACAAACAAAGTTTTCCTCTTTATAATATTAAGTATAGATAAATAATACTAATAAATGGCCGGGGGCCACGGCCGATGCCTGCCTGGGCTGCGGGTTGTTTGAAATGGGTTTTAGTCAGTAAAATCCAGAGCGGGAGGGGGTCATTTGATGATTACCGCATCCGAAAAAAAAAGGATTTTCAAGTAATTGTGGGATATTTGACTAAGCTTGAGGGGTAAATATTTTTGGGAGTTGGTAACCCTGGCGCCCGCACTTACCGCCCGCGCCCTCACTGCGGCCACTTGTATGAACGAGCTATGGTTTGAGCTGCCCGCACGCGATTTGCGTGCGGCCCGCGTCAACTAGCCCGCACCGCAGCCCGCACCCGCGTGCCCACTATGGACACTCCAATGAAGTTCATATGTTTGAGCTCGTCGCACCGCGCCCGCACCGCACCCGCGTTTCCACTCTGGCCGAGCACATGTGCTCGGCCAGAGTGGGAGTGCGGTGCGTGGTGCGGTGCGGGTGCGGCAACGCGCGCGGTTTGCCTGGCCAGACTGGACGCGCGGTGCGGCGAGCGGCGCGGGTTCGGAGATCCCCGCTCCCGCCAGGGTTACCAACATAAGGGTTTTCCCCCCAAATTTAGGGGTAAATACAAGGGATGTGATTTTTTTAGGGGTACTTTTAGTGCTGGGCTAGACTGAAAACGCGGGTGCGGACCGGGCGCGGGGCGGCATACTCAAACATATGAACTTGAACACGCAAAGGTGCCATAGCTGCATAGCTCGTTCATACAAGTGGCCGCAGTGAGTTTGTGGGCGGCAAGCGACAACCGCGCGTGACCACTGGGGTTCTCAAACTACATAGTTCGAGCCGTGCTATGGCAACTAGGAGTAAAACAAAAAATCACGTTTTTAATTGAAAACAGCGCTATCTTTAAAAAAAAAATATTGTTGCTGTGGCTAAATACACACATCAACACGGTCTAGGGATATTTCATACTCAATTAAATAACTCGAAAAGTACTGGCCGCATTGGAATCTTTTATACACCGATTTGTTTGTAATTTATCTCAGACTAATTCCAAATTCAAATTTTTGAAAATTCTTTTGTTTCGGTGGCATAAAAATGTCTTGATGTATAGGAGAGGGAATTTTCATTTGTGCGAAATTTAGAAAACAATACGAATTACGTTTAGTTACAGTTTTTTTTTCATTTTTAAACGAAAGATAAAGTTAAAATTGAGGTATTGTAGCCATGCAACGCCGACATTTGACGAGGGCGGAGATGTTACGAGCTGTGGGAATGCTGGAAGCTGGATCTGTTCAGCGTAATGTTGCTGAGGCCATAGGGGCCCATCAAAATGTAATTTCAAGATTGTGGACACGCTATCGTGCCACAGGTGAAGTAGCGGAGAGGCACCGGGGGCCAAGTCGCATCACTACCCCCAGACAAGACCGATTTTTGCAAATTACTGCGCGAGCACAACCAAATGCAACGGCGACTCAATTGGTCCAAAGGCTGCGAGTGGAACACCAAGTGCTTGTGAGTGACCAAACTGTAAGAAGGCGACTGCATGAAAGCAATCTACGCTCTCGTAGACCACTCCGGGTCCCACCTTTACGGAGAGGCAATCGTGGACGACGATTAGAATGGGTTCGGAACCACGTGGACTGGGGCCGTGACCAATGGTCCAATGTGCTGTTCACGGATGAATCCAGGTTCGGCTTCCATCCAGATTCACGAAGGACGCGTGTTTGGCGAGTTCCTGGACGATGGAGCCGTCTCCAGAACCCTCAGGAAGTTCACCCATACCAAGGAGGAACAATTATGGTTTGGGCAGGAATTCGTCTTGGAGGACGGACGGATCTCGTTTGGGTGCGGGGCAATATGACGGCAGAACGATACGTCCAACAGGTGCTGGGGCCCGTAATCTTGCCCCACAGAACACAAATGGGGCAAGATTTCCTGCTCATGCACGACAATGCCCGGGCACACACGGCGAGAACGGTAGCAGCTTGGTTACATACACATAATGTTAGGGCCTTAGACTGGCCTGCTCATTCGCCAGATCTAAATCCCATTGAGCATGCGTGGGATATGCTGCAAAGAAGAGCTCTGAAGGAAGTTCCTGAAAATCTGGCTACAGAAGATCAACTTTTTGCGCACCTCAGAAGGACATGGGACAATATTCCGCAGCAAGACATTGACAACCTTGTTCTGAGCATGCCGAATCGTTGCCGATGTGTTATGAACATCATGGGCGCTTTCTCAGACTACTAACTTCAAGTTTATAAACACAAATTAAATGATTTTTCTATTTTTTTCAGTTTTTACTCACAAATTAAAAGTTCATTCATATACGGTTTCCGTCTATGCTTCATTTTTTTTCCATAAAATCCTGAAATTTTAATCTATACCTTAACCATTATTAAAAAATGGTAGAATATTAAATAACGTATCTTTTAAATATATACATGTCATATAAATAATTAACACATTGATAGTAATTCGCTTTTTTAAAAATATCCCTAGACCGTGTTGATGTGTGTATATTATTGTTGTGAATTAAAATATATAAAAAAAAGGATTTTCAAGTAATTGTGGGAATTTTGACTTAGCTTGAGGGGTAAATATTTTTGGGAGTTGGTAACCCTGGCGCCCGCACTTGCCGCCCGCGCCCTCACTGCGGCCACTTGTATGAACGCGCTATGGTTTGAGCTGCCCGCACGCGATTCGCGTGCGGCCCGCGCCAACTACCCCGCCCCGGCCCGCACCCGCGTGCCCACTATGGACACTCCAATGAAGTTCATATGTTTGGGCTCGTCGCACCGCGCCCGCACCGCACCCGCGTTTCCACTCTGGCCGAGCACTTAAGTGCTCGGCCAGAGTGGGAGCGCGGTGCGTGGTGCGGTGCGGGTGCGACAACGCGCGCGCTTTGCTTGGCCAGACTGGCCGCGCGGTGCGGCGAGCGGCGCGGGTTCGGAGATCCCCGCTCCCGCCAGGGTTACCAACATAAGGGTTTTCCCCCCAAATTTAGGGGTAAATAAGAGGGATGTGATTTTTTTAGGGGTACTTTTAGTGCTGGGCTAGACTGAAAACGCGGGCGCGGAGCGGGCGCGGGGCGGCATACTCAAACATATGAATGAACTTGAACACGCAAAGACGCCATAGCTGCATAGCTCGTTCATACAAGTGGCCGCAGTGAGTACGTGGGCGGCAAGCGACAACCGCGCGTGACCAGCCTGCCCTCTCTCGTTCATTGCATTCGTCCCGTACGTGTGATAGGAGCTAGACGCATTGCTTCCCAATACAAACGCCCGCGAAATTCAAATTTTCTTAGGTTTTTTGCAATTTTCAGGCCAGTGTGCTAGGTTGGTTGTATGTTAATTAAAATATTGTTCGCGACTGTAAGACGTATTAGTTACGGAATTATACTATTAACTAGTATTTGCGTGGGTGCGCGAGCTGCGCGCAGCTCGCGTGTTGTCGTGTTCTTGAGAAGTATTCCTTACCATCATAAAATTTTGAGAATCCATAGGAATCCTTAAAATAATTGTAAAATCCGTTACAACTACTCCTATATCAGTATGAAAACCCTTAAGAACCCCTAAAACATTCTAAAAACCAATTTAAAAAAAATATTACCTATAAAATAAAACCTTATTTAAAAACTCAGACCCATTAAAAAAAACACTACCCTAAAGTTTGCTTGCTGCTCGTCGCCCTGAGTTACGCTTCACCCACTCAACCTTCGTTACGCTGCGGAGGTCGCCGGCTCGCTTCGCTCGCCATCTCCCCCCTTCGCTCAATTCGGTCTCGCAGGTTCGCTCCACTCAGAATCTACCTACCACCAGACAGGTTTCGACGCCTACTATAATATTTGTTCAAACACATAATGGCTATCTCTGACCGTTACGAAGTTATAGCCCTTTTATTTTTAGGGGTGGTTGGGAAGGGGAGGATACCCTCCGTATACAAATTTCAACGCTCCTCAATAGTTGTAGGTAAGAATCAAAAGATTTTTCAGTAGTAAAAAAAGAGGTGAAGAGGGGGTGAAGGGGGTGAGTTTTGAAAAATGATTTTGACTAACGCATTGCCCCTTTTTATGAATCTGTAAAAAAAATGTTCCACGTCCCTCAACTTCCGAGATCCGCCTAAAGGAGGGGAGAAGAGGGGCAAGGGGTGCAATCTTTAGAAATGGTTTTTACTTCTCCGAGCCTCCTCTATACGAATCCGTAAAAAACGAAAAATACGGGTCTCTTTGTTTCCGAGATACGATAGGGAGGGGGAGGAAGGGGGCTAAAAGGGGAGGTTTGGCACTTTTTCCATACTCGCGGGAGTTACTTGTTTACGAATCTGTCAAAATATACCCCCCTCCCCATCCACCATCTGGGAGAACAATTATGTCAATGAGTCAGTCAGTCAGTGGTAATCGAGCTTTATTATACTACTAGCTGTTGCCCGCGGCTTCGCCCGCGTGCAGTTCGGTAACTGTCCCACTGAATCATACAAAAGGGATAAATAGTGTCCTAAATGTTAATCCAGGTTATAAACTATCTATGTGCCAAATTTCATAATCATCACAATGTATTGTTATCATCACAATCACCATCACTATCACAACCACCATCACTATCACAACCACCATCATTATCACAATCATTATCACAATCACCATCACTATCAAAACCACCATCAATGTCACAATCACGATCACTATCACAGTAACCAACATTATCAAAATCACCATCACTATCACAACCACCATCATTATCACAATCATTATCACAATCATCATCACATTCACTATCACAATCACCATCACCATCACAATCCCCATCACCATCGCTATCACCATCACAATCACCGTCACTATCACAATCACCATCACCATCACAAAAACCATCAAAATCACTATCACAATCTCCATCCTCGTCATCACAGTCATTATCATCGTAATCGCAATAATTTTCATAATCACAATAGTCATGATCACAATCGCCATCACTATCACAACCACGATCATTATCACCATCACTATTACTGTCACTATCACTATCACTATCACTATCACTATCACCATCACTATCACTACCACTATCACTATCACTATCACAATCACCATCACAATCACCTTAAACATCACGATTATAATCACCATCACCATCGCTATCACCATCACAATCACCGTCACTATCACTATCACTATCACTATCACCATCACTATCACTACCACTATCACTATCACTATCACAATCACCATCACAATCACCTTAAACATCACCATTATAATCACCATCACCATCGCTATCACCATCACAATCACCGTCACTATCACAATCACGATCAACATCACCATCAAAATCACAATCACCATCATCGTTATCACAATCACCATTACTATCACTATCACAATCACTATCAACATCACAATCACCATCAAAATCACTATCACAATCACTATCATCGTTACCTATCACAATCATTATCATCTTAATCATCATCATCACAATCTCCTTCCTCGTTATCACAACCATCGCTATCACCATCACAATCACCATCACAATCACCATCACCATCGCTATCACCATCACAATCACCGTCACTATCACAATCACCATCACCATCACAAAAACCATCAAAATCACTATCACAATCTCCATCCTCGTCATCACAGTCATTATCATCGTAATCGCAATAATTTTCATAATCACAATAGTCATGATCACAATCGCCATCACTATCACAACCACGATCATTATCACCATCACTATCACTGTCACTATCACTATCACTATCACTATCACTATCACCATCACTATCACTACCACTATCACTATCACTATCACAATCACCATCACAATCACCTTAAACATCACCATTATAATCACCATCACCATCGCTATCACCATCACAATCACCGTCACTATCACTATCACTATCACTATCACCATCACTATCACTACCACTATCACTATCACTATCACAATCACCATCACAATCACCTTAAACATCACCATTATAATCACCATCACCATCGCTATCACCATCACAATCACCGTCACTATCACAATCACGATCAACATCACCATCAAAATCACAATCACCATCATCGTTATCACAATCACCATTACTATCACTATCACAATCACTATCAACATCACAATCACCATCAAAATCACTATCACAATCACTATCATCGTTACCTATCACAATCATTATCATCTTAATCATCATCATCACAATCTCCATCCTCGTTATCACAACCATCGCTATCACCATCACAATCACCATCACAATCACCATCACAATCACCATAACAATCACCATCACAATCACCGTCCCTATCACAATCGCCATCAATATCACAATCACCATCACTATCACTATCACTATCACTATCGCCATCACTATCACTACCACTATCACTATCACTATCACTATCACAATCACAATCACCATCACAATCACCTTAAACATCGCCATTACAATCACCATCACCATCGCTATCTCCATCACAATCACCGTCACTATCACAATCACGATCACCATCACCATCAAAATCACCATCACCATCAAAATCACAATCACCATCATCGTTATCACAATCACCATCACAATCACCATCACAATCACCATCACAATCACCATCACAATCACCATCACAATCACCATCACAATCACCATCACAATCACCATCACAATCACCATCACAATCACCATCACAATCACCATCACAATCACCATCACAATCACCATCACAATCACCATCACAATCACCATCACAATCACCATCACAATCATCATCACAATCACCATCACAATCACCATCACAATCACCACATCATCACAATCACAATCAACATCACGATCACAATCACTATCATCATTTTAACAATCATTATCATCGTAATCACAACCACTAACACCGTAATCATCGTGGTTTCAATCTCCATCCTTGTCATCACAATCATTATCATCGTAATCACAACCACTATCATCGTAATCATCGTCATCACAATCTCCATTCTTGTCATCACAATCATTATCATCTTAATCACAATAATCATGATCACAATAATCATGATCACAATCGCCATCACTATCACAACCACAATCATTATCACAATCACCATCATTATCACTATCACAATCACCATCATCGTTACCTATCACAATCATTATCATCGTAATCACAATCATTATCATCTTAATCATCATCATCACAATCTCCATCCTCGTTATCACAACCATCGCAATCACCATCACAATCACCATCACAATCACCATCACAATCACCATCACAATCACCATCACAATCACCATCACAATCACCATCACAATCACCATCACAATCACCATAACAATCACCATCACAATCACCGTCACTATCACAATCGCCATCAATATCACAATCACAATCACTATCACAATCACCATCATCGTTATCAAACTGATTATCATCGTAATCAAAATCATCATCACAATCATCATGATCATTATCACAATCATCATCGTAATCACAATCATTATCATCGTAATCACAATCATCATAATCATCATTATAATAATCATCATCATCGTTATCACAATCATCACAATAAATCAACAATAACCCAGAATAGAAGTTGAATCCCCATCTTCTGGATCTCAAAATAAATGCCATTATCGACATCAGCACCCCTGATAATCTCGGTTTCGACACCCATATTGATTTTTAGACATTTCAACCCCATCGCACCCCCACAGGGAATGATGGTAATTCAGGTCCTCCACATTAAATCTTAAAATCGTTGTTTTTGTAACACACCTAACCCAATTCACCATACAAACAATACCTATGTTGAATTTCAGGCTTTGTTACCCCATTTCCCACTTTAGGGGTTGAATTCTGAAAAAACCTGAAACCCGTTTCTACTCATTTATCAATAGGAGCACTCCTGTGAAGTTTCCAATAAAATAGTCTAACTAATTTTGTTTCCCCATACAAACTTTGGGGCCCCGTTTAACCCCCTTAGGGGATGAATTTTGAAAAATCCTTTCTTAATGCACCTTTAAATCCCATAAAGAAACTATGTGCCAAATTTGGAATCTCCAGACTCAGTGGTTTGGGCTGTGCATTGATTTTTATACTTTGCTACCCCATTTCCCCCTCTTAGGGGTTGAATTCTGAAAAAACCTGAAACCCGTTTCTACTCATTTATCAATAGGAGCACTTCTGTGAAGTTTCAAATAAAACAGTTTAACTAATCTTGATTCCCCATACAAACTTTGGAGCCCCGTTTAACCCCCCTAGGGGATGAGTTTTGCAAAATCCTTTCTTAGTGCACCCTTAGACTACATAAGGAACCAATGTGCCAAATTTGGAATCTCCAGACTCAATGGTTTGGGCTGTGCATTGATTTTTATACTTTGCCACCCCATTTCCCCCTCTTAGGGGTTGAATTCTGAAAAAACCTGAAACCCGTTTCTACTCATTTATCAATAGGAGCACTTCTGTGAAGTTTCAAATAAAATAGTCTAACTAATCTTATTTCCCCATACAAACTTTGGAGCCCCGTTCAACCCCCTTTGGGGGTGAATTTTGAAAAATCCTTTCTTAGTGCACCCCTAGACCACATAAGGAACCTACTTGCCAAATTTGGAATCTGTAGACCCAGCGGTTTGGGCTGTGCGTTGATAGATGAGTCAGTCAGTCAGTCAGTCAGTCAGTCAGTCAGTCAGTCAGTCAGTCAGTTTCTTCTTTTATATATTTAGATTAATTATATTATTATACAGCCCTCCAAGTTCATAAGTCTAGTAATGACTTTTTTGTCCTTGCTAAAAATGTAAGAAAAATTGAATTTCGCTGGCTACTCTGACGCTATGCGACGATGATGGTCCAAAAAAGGAGGACGGCACTACTTTTCCCATTTGGAAAGAGCAAAATGGGAAAGCAAAGAAGAAGCAAATGGGAAATAAGCGCAGAGCAGAACAAACGGGAGCAACTCGCATTCGTGCTCCACTCATGCTTGTCTCACAGAGTATATACACAGCCTTATGTATAATTAACCAAACAAAACATTAGGGTGATTCCTAATCTAATTTCGTCAATTTATCGGCTTTGGAACTTCTAATCTGATAAGTCACGTGAATTTAATACTGTAACAAGATTTGCACACGTGATGGCTAATTGAGACTACATTAATATGGCTCCCGCATTAGTGCGTATACACGTAGTACTCACAAAAAATGTATGCTGATTTTTCTTTGCTAATAGGGGGCATGTGATGTGGAGGGACGAGAAAAATGTCGTTAGGGAACGTCGTAACTACAGAACACCTTCCATAATGCTTATAAATGCTTCGTCCACGTTCCCCGCACGCCTTATTTAATCATGTCATAAATATTTAATTCACTTTCGTAATACATTAAAGTTATTTTTGTAACAATTTAAGCAAGAATTGTAAATAAAATAATGTGGGTAGAGTTAGGTAACGTAAGGGCCCTTCACCAAGAGATTGATAGTGTGCAAGAAGTAAATTTGTTAATTGGAAAAAAACGAAAGTGCGTATTTTTTAATGGCTTAATGCAATTAAAGAAAACAGTAAGCAAGTACATAAACTCTTACCAGTTGGTGAAGTTCTTTTTCTTCACTCATAAAAAACTACTACACTAACAGAAGACTTATTAGAGAGACTTTCTAGGTGTCTAACACCCGTATCTAAAGGATGAAGCCGAAAGGCACTTTTTCTTCTCGTCATTGCGATATTTTTTTTTGTTCTACACCATACCTGGGAACCTTCTAGTTACGGAGATATTGGGGGTCAAAGTTCCAACTTTTTGACAAGGTTTTTAGGGTTCCGTACCCAAAGGGTAAAAACGGAACCCTATTACTAAGACTTCGCTGTCTGTCCGTCTGTCCGTCTGTCCATCTGTCCGTCTGTCCGTCTGTCCGTCTGTCCGTCTGTCCGTCTGTCTGTCACCAGGCTGTATCTCATGAACCGTGACAGCTAGACAGTTGAAATTTTCACAGATGATGTATTTCTGTTGCCGCTAACAACAAATACTAAAAACAGAATAAAATTAATATTTAAGGGGGGCTCCCATACAACAAACGTGATTCTTTTGCCGTTTTGTCTAATGTATACATATGGTACGGAACCCTTCGTGCGCGAGTCCGACTCGCACTTGGCCCGTTTTTTTAAATACTTATTTATTTATTTTATTTTTACTTTAAACACCTCCCCCGTACTATTCAATCCATCCATCAGCACAATGTTTTGAGTGCGTTACATTGACTTCTACCACAAAACATGATTTTTCACCCCAAAAAAAAAGTCGTAATAATTTTTGCGTAAAGTTACTTAGTTTGATGTACAGAATGCTTGGTTGACGGCTTCGTGATGAGGTCTTTTACACCCTGTATAGGCCTTTGCCCAGCAGTGAGACACAATGACAGGCTAGAAAAAAAAAATAGTCAAGCTGAAGTAATTACTTGAATTTAAATAATAACTTGCAAACAATTTACGCAATAGAAAATAATTTAAACGAATTAAAAACTGTCAAAGAAAGAAAAGCTAACTTTTCTAACTTTTGACAGTTCTAACTTCAACCAATTACTCTACTAAACTACAGAATAAAAATCATATCTTAAATAGTGACTGAATTACTCAAGTAATCACATTTAGTCTGGTAAATGAATGATTGTGGTTGGAAAAGTTGAAAGCAGAAAATGTGACTTATGAACTTTGTTTGGACTAGTTAGAAGATAAACATATTAAAAGTCCTGACCCCTCCGAGGTGATCCCGAGGGGGGGGGGGGCAAAGAAGGTCCCGTTTTTTGGTTTTTTGCTTATATCTCGAAAACGATGCGTCGTACAAAATTTTGTTGTACTACATAATAAAACCTTATAAAATTTTCTTCAACTTTGCTTTTCAAATTTTTTATCTATCTCTTATCGTTGAATTGGTATGAGCTCCGAAAAACGATCAATTTTTTAAAAAAATTCCTACAATCTGTCCCGTTCGTTGTTTTTGGTTTATATCTCGAAAACGGTGTGTCGCATGAATATTTGTTGTACTACACAATGAAATCTGATAAAATTCTCTACAACTTGGCAATTTTTTTTTTTAACTTTTTTTTTTTTTCTTTTTTAAATATTGGAGATAGATAAAAAGTGTGACAAACAAAGTTGTAGAGAATTTTATGAGGTTTTATTATGTAGTACAACAAAATTTTATACGACGCATCGTTTTCGAGATATAAGCAAAAAACCAAAAAACGGGACCTTCTTTGCCCCCCCCCCCTCGGGCTCACCTCGGAGGGGTCAGGACTTTTAATATGTTTATCTTCTAACTAGTCCAAACGAAGTTCATAAGTCACATTTTCTGCTTTCGACTTTTCCAACCACACCCCCCTTTTGAGCACTCATTTACCAGACTAATTGACTTGTTTATGGATATGGGTGTTATTGGTCTTTATAGGCTTTATTTTTAACTACGAATGGATATTTCCTGTAATAGGCTAGTTTCCACCATCAATAAATTGCAAATCTTTTTAGTCCGTCAGTTAGAGTATTGGAAAATAATGTACACGTATTTTTTTTTTGTAAATCAATGAATATGACAAAGATAAAACGCATCAAAACTCGAGAGTGGGGCTCCTGACGTCACAACGCACTAAAAATTATAGCACGGCGTGACGTATTGAGAATTTTAAAAGCGTCGTATCTTCTTCAATTTTGGTTAACGTAATAAAAGAAAAAATACGTGTCAAATATTTTTTGATAATCTAACTGACGGACTAATTAGATTTTGCAGGACACACCCCTATTAGAGGTACCTACCTACTTTTTAGTTGGAAAGGGAGGAATTTTCCATTTTGTTACTTAGGGCGCTTTCAATTTATGCGTTTCGTGTCGGACCGCTGCGGTGCCGAAGCGGTGCGTTTGTCGTACTGCGTACGTGCGGTTATGGTTTTTCATAGAAAACAAACGTGCGGCAGCAGTGCGGCGTCGCGGTACCGCGAACGCTCGACAATAGACGGGATGTAGGACTGCTGCCGCACGTTTGTTTTCTATGAAAAACCATAACCGCACGTACGCAGTACGACAAACGCACCGCTTCGGCACCGCAGCGGTCCGACACGAAACGCATAAATTGAAAGCGCCCTTATTATTCTCTCTCTCTTATTTATTCTTTCTTGGCAGTTGCTAGGGTCCTCGTTACTTTCTCACCTTTACGGTATAGTCTCTTCTATACTTAGCCATTTTTATTCTAATAACCAGCGGACCATAGCTACTCTGTTAACATATAAGAAGAGGAACGCAACAAAAATTAACATTAAAATCGAATAATTCTCCTAATCTCCATAAAATCCAATGTAAACGTCACTAATAACTAACGATAAACACTTAATCATTTAGAAAAAATACTCATTACAATTAGTAACATCGTTTTCCCAATACATTGTACAACGGTTTAGTTAATTTTGAATATATTACCTCTAATTGGTCGGAATAGATACGTTGTTTCTTCTTTGGTCACGAATTGGTCTCTGATTGTAAATATTGTCACGTGAAATGAGGTAATTATGAAGGAATTCTCTTTGATTATTACTCTGTTAGGTGTAGTAGGGTAGTGTGTTGCGGTCAGTTAAGGGCGCTGTGACCTGATATGGTATATAGGTTTGTTCCATTTTCTCTGACCTTATTTATGGTTTTACTAGCTGACCCGCGTAACTTCGTGTGCGTCTCATAATATAGCTTATAACATGTAATTTTGTGCATTCAATTACGAACAAAAACCTTTTAAAATCAATATGGCTTACCTCCCATAACATACGGCGTCATAATATGTAGCCTAAAGCCTTCCTTGCTTTACAAAGAACATTTTTGCTGAATTTCAATTCAATCTATCAGTGGCGCAGGCTCCTAATAACTCGATTCCCACCGGCTTCCCTTCAGAAGTTTGAAACACAACCACTCTCTACCATAATTGAAAAATGACACAATCAGTACTTTTTTACAAGCATCACGAACGCCTACTCGTGCTCAATCAACAAAAATTTGCAGTTCAACAACATTGCTATGAAATAACCCGCAGGCGCCTTCCTTATCGGCTTTTTGGCAGCTACATTTCTTTGCAAAATAAACGTCATAACGTCACTAGCCAGCCCGCCTTTATTAGGACTGGTAAGCCGACGCAAACCGAGTTATTCATAGAGAAAGTAATAGAAAATGCGTGCGCGTGAGCGAGATGGGAAAATATCGTTATCACTCGTTGAATTTTGTATAGAATCCGAAATCGTTCAATGCTTGATGACATTATTTTGTTTTGACAGGGGCAGAAAAAACAAGTATGTATGGGAGAACGAGATAGAATTAGTAATGGTCGATAATGTCGAATGTCGATTTGGTACACTAAATTATAGTACCTATTTTGTTGACTTATTTACATCTAGGATAAAATCATTTTTTTTATATTAGGTGAAAATGAAAATCCACTTTGTGCTAACGAAAATTTTCGGTTTTTTCTTCAAGGGTGTCGTTTTCGTGGTTTTTGGGGTTGCTGATAATGAAAATGAGGTCAAAATGAAAATTCAAGATGGCGCCGACGAAAATTTTCGGTTTTTTCTTCATGGGTGTCGTTTTCGTGGTTTTTGAGTTTGCTGATAATGAAAATGAGTTCAAAATGAAAATCCAAGATGGCGCCGACGAAAATTCTCGGTATTTTCTTCATGGGTGTCGTTTTCGTGGTTTTTGGAGTTGCTGATAATGAAAATAAGGTCAAAATGAAAATCCAAGATGGCGCCGATGAAAATTCTCGGTTTTTTCTTCATGGGTATCGTTTTCATGGTTTTTGGGGTCGCTGATAATGAAAATGAGGTCAAAATGAACATAGAAAAAAAAACGAAAAAAAAAAAAAAAAACTACCTAAGTATTCTCATTTTTTTCCTCGGCTTCCCCTGACTCAATTTTCACTCTTCGCCACTGATCCAGTACCTAGTTTTGGCGTGAAGCCGTACCATACACACAGATAAAAATTCTAAAAAGTCACTTTTTGTCATCAGTTACGTTTTTCTAACAAAAACCACTTATTTTTTCTCGAAAATTCTCAATGTACAGTTTTTCTTTCGTTACTGTTTTATTATAATTCATCATCATCTGCCTAGCCTTTTCCCAACTTTGTTGGGGTCGGCTTCCAGTTTATTATAATTATGTCTAGATAATATTAGTTTTTCTTTCGTTACTGTTTTATTATAATTATGTATAGATAATATTAACCACTGCATAAACCTGATTATACAAGACAACATTTTTTCAGCATAATAATGCCAATATCGTACTCAGTCTTACTTCTCCTATCCGAAGAGTCGTTGACTAGGTATTTGAAGCTCTAAAAGATGACTAACAAATTCATGAATTAAATTGTAGTAAAACGTAATACAACATGTGTCCTCATAAACAAAACAACGCCACTAAGGCTGGTCAAGTAAAATATTCACAGATAACATCGAATTAATGAATCACCACAACTTAATCGTTCACGTATGATTCACGCATTACAATTCAAGCCACGCGAAAAGGAACACAATAAAACGTCATCTGTCGTAAGTTCGTAACCCGTTACTTGCAAGGTCGAATTTAAAATGAACCAAGGAAAGCAACTCGGAAGTATCGTGCTCAAAACGTAGAAAGTGCAAGTCTCGATATAAAATTTACTCGCACCGCCCGCCATAACACTGTATGTTAATTGAAATCACCAATTATTCGGGCGCTTTCTACTATAGAATCCCCATACAGTGTGTAATAACTTGACGACACGCTATGCGACTGTTTGTTACGAGAGCGTTTAGATTGGCGTGGCGAACGTTCAAGAAGATTGGCTTCGAATTGCTTTTGAAAAGTAATATAATCTCATAGTATTGACTAGATCTCTTCGCGGATTTGCCACGGAAGAGATTCAACATCTCTGAAAAAAAAAAGTCAAAGAAGAAGAATACGCTGTTATCGGAACGCGACTGGATAAAAAGGTTCTAAGCCAATGACACATTTCTTAAATATTTTTACTCTCCGGAGTCTGGCATAGATTGTAATCGTAACATTCTCATAAGATATTAGTCATCCTAGCGGTCAGAGGTTATCGTCTTTGTCTTATCTACCATACTAAGATATAAAGCTAGCTTCAACCGACAGACAAGTGATATCTCAAAATAGATAACAACTAAATTGGTCAATTATTCTGCATCGCAGTGCAACAAGGCGTCAATGATCTTAGATGGGTTTTAAACGATTGTTCCGATTCCGTGACAAATAGACATTGAATTGTGATTAACTGACAATGAGTTTGTCGATTAACGATTAATTCTGACCTAAACTTACAACCTATTAACTTAATGACATCTAATGACGATTACTTAGATCCGTTAAGCGGTAATTATGTGACTACTATTAACACCTTTAAAACAAATACTTTTAGTTGGAATTGCTTGCGGAATGACATTAAATAAATTCTAGTACAAATCTAATGTTGGATTGTTGAGGGCTCAATGTTTTATTGGCCTATAAACGGACTCTAAAATACATTAACACCATTACTAAATAATGCAAATATTTAAAGCCGACGTAGTCCTAGTTGAGAACAAAAACGCGTAAAAAATGCAAAACTAGAATCGTGATGTGAAAAAATAGATTATTACAAGTAAGCAGGTGTGTAAGCCTCCATACTAGATGCCTTAGATTCTATCCTAGAACAAGTTGCTTGTAAATTTATTTGAGACAAACTCTGTTTCAGTAATTGGATTAATTTGAATGTTTTTTAATAAAAATTAAGTTACATCGCCTCTTCACGCGATTAGATGCTGAACATAAATTATCATTAAAAAAACTTACTCTTGGATTGCCTAATTCAAAAACTAAAAGATCTCGTTAGTGTCTACTGGTTTTATTGATTAATCAATAGAAACTGTGTTCTTAATTGAAAAATATACTTTCGCACTAACCACTGGCATACAGCCAGTTGCCGTGCCATCGCCACTTAAAAAAAAAACAAACATGCTGACTTACTGAGCTACTAAGGAAGAAGAATTAATTAAAACTAGCCCACATCGGGCCGAAAAAACTAGGAACCCATATAATATGCAAAAATTAAACACGCCAGAAGTAGTAAATAGTTAATTATGTATCGATCAACGAAGAAACAATTACTGACGATTTCCTCGTCATTTTACACGAACCGTCCGTCGCATTAATAACACATTGCATTTGTAACAAAAAGTGCAACACGTCAGTGGAACAGTTATTATTTGCAGTGAAGTAAGGTTATCAAAATATTGTAGCAAAATACTTATTTTATCATGCTACACTGGTCTCGAGTTGGAAACAATCAATACAACTTTATGAGGTATATCGAAGAATCGAGAAAAGCTCCAAGAATGTTGCAGCTCTAAAAGTTAGAACATGCTTTGATTGGAATAAAAGTTTGGATTGAAATGCCTACAAAAATAAAAACAATGCTTTTAAACGATGACGATGAGGTGACGAGAAATAGAGAAGAATGAAAGAAGAAGATCATACTGCGCCGACCCTTAATGCATTGGATAGGAATATGGGCAACAAAATGATGATGATGACTTTAAAAAACGCCAACCTGTTGATTTCTGGGGCCTAAGTCTGCTATTAAATTATCTATACTATATAGGTAATATTATAAAGCTGCAGTGTTTGTTTGTTTGTTTGTTTGAACGCGCTAATCTCTGGAACTACTGGTCCGATTTGAATGATTCTTTCAATGTTGGGTAGTCCATTTATCGAGGAAGGCTATAGGCTATATAACATCACGCTGCGACCAAAAGGAGCGGAGCATAAATGAAAAATATTGCAAAAACGGGGAAAAATGTGTTCCTTTTGTGAGCTGTTTCTCTTTTATGTGACGCAGACGAAGTTGCGTGGGTCAGCTAGTCTTTAATAAAGAAGATTATATTTATTGCAATACAAAATGGTGATAATTGAGCAAATTTCGGCTTGAACTGTCAAAATTTTTGCACATTACCGCGTAAGTCAGTCATTCATTTATCATTGTGTACGAGCTAGATTACCATTCTATGCTATTTCTTTCAATGGAGTGTCAGTGGTTGATCATTGGAAAGTCATAATGACGCCATTATATAGTAGATTACCAAACTTGTTAAAATCAACAATTATGAGATCAATGATCGACTATTCTGACACTATTGTAATAGCAGACTTGAGGCCCTGTTAAGAAAAACTATTGCTAAAACGCGTGTGGGGGCACTATAGTCTATTTTCGTCGAATCTTCGCCCGTCACTACTAATTGCGGCTTTGAGTGTAACGAATTATAATTAGTATCAGTATCGCAGTTCTCGTACGTGAAGCTATAAATAAAATTTAAAAAATAGAAAAAAAAAGTTAATTAGTGTTCCAAATACGAACGAAACTATGAAGACTGAAGACCAGTTCTTAATCAACAGATATTAAGTATTTTGTATTGGATGTCGTAAGAAAACAAAGTGGGCTGCAAGTGTAAAAAAACGTAATGCGTTCGACTCGGTTGAGTTTAGCGACCCACTTGGGTAAGTAAAAGGAGTATGTAAGGAGGTTTTTGAACCTCCTTACATACTCACGCACATGATGGCGTCCACCGTAGAGCGGAAACCTTGCGGAAACCAAACTGGTGTTCCGCAAGATTAAAAAAAAAGGAGGTTTTTGAAGCAGGTGGCGTTCTGATGTTTCTGCTTACCTTCATGGGAAATAGGTGTGAGTTTATGGAATAGCTTCGTAATTTTGTAATTTTTAGGGTTCTGTAACTCAACAGGTAAAAAAAGGAACCCTTATAAGATCACTGTCTTGTCCGTCTGTCACCACCGATTTTGCAAGTTTAAATTTACACCAGATTCTGAGGTCTATAGTCCCTATTAGGTGTATAAAAATCAAGGCCCTGAGTCAACACAATATGGGCAAATTTAGATTTTAGCGAAAACTTGAACCAAAACCAAAATCTACTTTATCTTAATTTTTTTTATTTTTTGAAATTTTCCATGTACTTGTGCTGTAAGACCTTGCTTTTAACCAAAATTGACAGTTCTAGGTCATCCGGAAGTACCCTATAGGTGTTGTGGCTAAAACCTATATGGTAGTTCCCGTTGACCTAGAATCACGAAATTTGGCAAAAAGCAAGGTCTTACAGACGGAACCCTCGGTGCGCGAGTCCGACTCGCTCTTGGCCGGTTTTTTTTTTAAATTTTTGGGACTAGCCCTTCACAGTTCTCCCAAACCACTGCAACTTCTGAAAGCCAGAATCAACAGTGGCGACTACCAGAAAAGCGCCGAGACAATAGCTCGAAGAAGTTCCAGAGAAACAATTTTACTGTCTTTGATCCTGCACTAACATTAATTAGAATAGAATAGTGGAGAAGTAGGAAAATGGCTTCGTCAGTAAAACTTGTATATGACTTTAAGAATAATGAGGAATCACTTCTAGAATTGTTATATATTTTCATCTTTTCATAATTACTATAGTACCCATTGTTTTAATAGTCTTCAATAGAGCTGGTGATTATTGTATTCTCCTTGTGAAGGGACCCTCTTGTATATATTATATGAAAATCACAATTGAGGTGTCTAAAAGCCTTTTCTATGGCGTTTTTAATCCAAACAAATCATACCATCATTACTATTGTTAGAAGATGTTTCTCATAAACTAGGTCAGTGATCGCGATCAGATTTACGTAAGCGGAATACCAAAATGTGACATAGAGCGACTGCCTATCTGACCTCCACAACCCTGTTAGTAATAGTACGTACTGGGTTTTTCGATTTTTCTTGGTAAGACTGGTAGCCAGACTTTCAAACCCCTGGACTACCCGTAACGACTGTAAAAGATCTGAACATGACAGCCGAGACCAACGGTTTATCTTGCTTTCCGAAGCACGGAAGAAACTGGGTCTCTAATGGATGGTCATCCTTCTACGGACCAACCTTGGCAAGCGCGACTTAACCTGAAGATCGACCCGCTCGGCTTTTATTATAGCCACGAGCAAAATTTAAGTGCCACAAGATTTTTATCACATTAAGGCCCTTCTAACCCTAAAATTAGCAACTCTAATTGTGGTGGTTCAAACTTCGTTTGAAATACTGTTAGAATAAAGTTCTAATCAGCTTGCACTACAAAGCAGTTGTTACGTCGGTCACTGTGGCCGAATAGTGCGAAATGGGTGTTTTTTTGCGATTTACAAAAAATCTATTGATTGGACTAAAAAAATAAAACACATAAGATCTGCTTTATAAATAGTTCAGTTAGTATGCAAAGTTTCATGATCTAATTTGAAGTACTTTTTGAATACCAGCGGTTTATTGTTCGATTTGGAGGTAACTTTGGAATTTTTTTCTATCGAGAAAAGTTTATGGAATAGTGTTTTCGTCACGCATAGTACTTAGCATTAATCCTCAACTTTACCATATATTTATTTCAAAATTAATGCTGCAGTATTTTAGGCGTAACGGAGGATCTAAGCCATTTGAGGGATATATATATAGCCCTTAATTCGGAACGCCATCGAAAAAAAAAAAAAAAACACCACTGCACTTTCTATTTTATCAAAATCTTCTGCATCAAATAACAAAGACTTGACTGCATCTGTGAAAAGCAAAACCGATAACACTATGAACATTCAGATTTACTATTTCAATGTCAACTGCACTTTCTTATCTGCGAAAACACAATAGGCGATCAAAAAAGAATCAGATCAATTGAGTTACCCCTTTTACTTATTCATAAACGTCACAATAAAAAAACTCTTTGGGGTCACGACATGACTGTAATTCGGACGCTTCCACTGTAACGGTCAAGAGTGATAAAAGGTAAAGTGCTAGCGAAACACCAGACATGAAATTGAAAAAAGATAAAATTGATAAAAACAAAAAAAATGATGATAATATGTGATGTGATTAATGTCTGCAAGTGTAGTTACTTTAATTCTATGTTTAGATTTTTGAAGTGAAAACTTCTTTAGGCGCGTTGAGCACTTTTTGGGTGAAGGAAAAACATTGAACTCATCGTCACGTAACGTAACGTGCGGTGACGCTTCGTAGCCGTTCGTAGCACTCGTAGCATCCGCTACGGCGTAGCACCACATAGGCATGCGCGGGGCAAAACCAGTGCTACGACTGGGGCGGGGCCTGTGTACTTTTTGTTTTCACTTCTATCGGCAGTCCCCAAAGACTGCTCTGTTTTGTATGGAGTTCTCTAGATAATACATATATCAAAAAGATCTGTTTTTAACTTCTCTAAAGAATCATCCAGATTTTTTGTAACATTTTCTTCAAAATCAAAAGCCTATAATCAAATTATGCTGACAATCAACACTTTTTGAGCGTCAAAGTTTACAAGAGACAGTTTCCCAAAACGCCCAGCCTTAAAATATCAATACTCATCCCGCCTGTCGAGTGTCGCTAGCTAATTTAATTAAACCCTCTATAAAAAAAAACCGTTTAAAAAAAGAATTTCCGGTGTTATAGTCGCGTGCTAAGATGGGAGTTGCTTGCGTAACGTTCGGAAACACCGCAACACGGGAACTGGATGTACTCGTAGTGTAACTGTCTTTATCATCAACATATTAGTAGTAAAGCTATGCATGCAACGTTTCCGACGATTATATTGCTTTTTTGCTATTGCTGTGTGTTGCCGTTTTATTACTATGCTCGATTTAGCAATGTTTAGTAAAAGGTCGTAATTTGTTAAATTAGAATGTTGGTATGCGAATTAGTTTTAAATGTTAATTAACGTATGAGCAGAAAATATTTTGAAATGTTTTAATTTATACCTAGTATGCACAGACGCCAGCAATCTGTCAAATTTCACCAAAACTAACTTCGGCACTTTGAAAATTTGAAACATACTTCAAAGGAGCCTGCTCACTGCACTGAACCATACTATGACCGTGCTACGAACATATCAGACGAAAAAATATTCTTTAAATCAAAAAATATGAGACTACCCAATAGACCGGCTCTGGCAAAATATTATAGTACGAACGGTCTAGCTCAACGGTCGGCAACAGGCGGACCGCGGTCCATATCCGGACCGCGTAAGATCGACCCTGGGACCGCCAAATATTTGTTAACAGTTCTTGTATATAAAAAGAAGATCTCTGAAAAGTCATCATCTTCAAAAAATAATGTTTTGAAGAACAAACATCGTTCGAGATTAATGGACGCTCTTGAAGACTCACTTCGCATTTGGTGTTCCGCTCGAGAAACAAATTTCGTCTAAAAACCGTCGGTGTAATTTTTCGCACTAATTTTTACTGATAATTAATAAATATCGTAAAATAATCAAGTTTTTTTTGGACCTCGATAAAAAATTCCATCGTTGTATGGCCCCCACTTAACATTACTTGCCGACCCCTCATACGGCACGGGGCAGAATCCTTTGCAGTCGGAAACTTTACCTATCTAAGTATACATATAATAATTCTGTAGAAAAATAGTTTTTGTACATCGAAAATATTAAAAAAAAAATTGCCAGGGTGTGAAAGGATAACCAACAGAATTCATTTCCAGCATTTTTAGGGTTCCGTACCCAAAGGGTAAAAACGGAACCCTATTACTAAGACTTCGCTCGAATTTAAAGTGTTCAAGAAGAAATAATCATCAAATGTAAGATTCAGCGACATCTATTGTGCTAGAATGGTACTAATGACTAAAAATGTGCTCACCAGATAACTTTTAAATTGACTGACCAGCTTTATAGTCATCATCATCATCATCATCAGCCTATTAATGTTCCCACTGCTGGGACACAGGCCTCCTCTCTGTGAGAGGGAATGGGCTATAATCCATCATTTCTAATATATCTAATACTAGCTGACGTCCCGCGGTTTCACCCGCGTAGTTCCCGTTCCCGTGGGAGTACGGGAATAACATATAGCCTATAGCACTCACGAATAATGTAACTTTCTACCAGTGAAACAATTTTTAAAATTGGTTCATTAGTTCCGGAGATTACCCCTTACATACAAACTTACAAACAAATGTTACCTCTTTATAATATTAGTATAGATAATATAATTTACGTCAAAACTACATTTAAAGCATCACAATAACGGTGACAAAGTTTATAAAACCAAAGTTACACAGATTACGCATATTTTAAGTATTATTGACGTATTCAAATCGCACATCAACAGCTTGACATAGTTTTATTTAAGTAACGCATATAATTAAACAGTGTTTACCCAATTTAGTTTAAAATCGGTATGGCTTAACTAAATTATACAAAAATTCATTGTTGGATCCACTTTCATGTTGAAATTCATATTACATGATTGATAACACTAAATAATTGATTGATTCATAAACATGACAGTTCATATTTATGTAAGTAAGCCTTAGAGTATTTATGACATTGATATATAAACTATAGATACGTTGTCCGCACTCTAAAATGACAACATGAAATGAAGCCAATTGGCCACATCGCGCTTAGTTACGCACCAACCTGTCGCGCGACGCTACGTTTGTTTATAATTTAATAAATCCTGTGACGTGACTGAAGATGTATATTTATCTCCCTCTCGCAACAGGCATCCCGCCGTTCGGTGTCATATTTTCTTTCTCTTTCTTCACGCTTATAAGTAGTTCTAGTATTTTCGCCGTTTTTAAGCGCCGCGATGTTGGTTCATGACGTGTCTATATATAATACGTCATTGATTTATGACATTTCAACATACGCAAATCTGTTAGTTTATGGTCCACAGTGGCGCAAAATGACTTGATGGTGTATCGCGGAAGTGTCCCCTTAAATAAATAAATACACTTATTTATCAAAATAAAGACCCAGCAATGAATTTATTACGAAATTGACGTCGCGAATAATCTAATATAATAAATCATACTGAACACTAATAGCCTGCGAATACGACAGGTGTTTAGACACGAGTACAATTACCTAAATGAAAGTGGGTGCAGATAAGAGTGGGAATGTACGCAGAGTCATCAAACTCGTGTTTGTTGTCAGATGAGGGAAATTCGCGATTTAACATCGCTTCAGGCGATGTCTTGGTTTATTATTCATAATTTGTCTTTATTTGTATTATTTCTGAAAACTTTCGAACATTTATTATGGTAATGTCTACGCTTATGGTGCTAAATCTTACGACAACCGTTCATACATTCGTTCTAAACGTTTATTTGTAGCCTTAATTCTTGCTTTTATCCGTTCTTGAACCCAAAATAACATCAACGTTTCTTTGAAAAAAGTACAGTTGACAACAAAAATCTAGTGGCTTACGGCTTGACGAGTAATCGACACACATTACAACCGCTTCGCATTCCGCAAAACATGCACTGTCCTCAATTGTCCGCAATAGTTTAGCAAACATGTAACATTCTTGTTTAAATTTTCAACGACTAATCAGTTGGTTAATTTGTAGTGTTGGCGCGAATGTGGGTTAACATCTAGCTAAAATAGAACGTCGCTACCGTCCGGCTGGCGGGAACGGGAAGATTTGGATGCGGTTGTTATGCAGACGGTATTTTTTTAAACCGAACGGACTGACTGCGGACACCAGTCTTTGACAGATAATCCAGTAGATTATCTGTAAAATCCGGTTAAAGCGATACAAACAAATTGCGGACACCCGACCAAAATTGTATCTAAAGTATATGTCGGTGTCCGAAGCCCGTCCGTACCGGTTTGACCACATCGTAACTAAACTATACAATAAAAAAAAAGTTTTGCCTATGGAATGTGTGACCTAGTGCTAAACATTTTGTATGCCTATAAAGTCTGATAGTGGTATGGTGTGTATTCAAGCCGGTTTTATCGCGGTTTCCGTTCCGCATCACATCAGGACAAATATTAGTTTGGCCCACAGATATTTTGGTGAGGTCAAAGAGTACGTGTTGCTGGTTAGCCGCAGGGAATCCTAGTGAGCAATGAGGATGAATCATTTTAAGGTGACTCATATCCAGTTGACAAATACTGTTGAATTAAATCTGAACGATCGCATGTTATGATTGCTCACTTCCCACAGTCCGAGTTTTATTTTGTAATCTTTGGAATCTATCCAAGTCATGATCATTTCTGAAGAAAAGTATATTATTTTACATTCACTTTGCCAACGCAAATGATTCTGATAATGATTTCTTAATGGCAGATCGTGTTGTTTAAAAATAAAAGTATTATTTATGTGAGAGTTTATTATTATTATTATCTTTCGTTGATTAACATCCTGATAAAAGTGAGAATATTTATTTGTTTTTAAATAGAAAGTGTTTTTGCTTACGATCGCAACTGCAGTGACTGTAAAGCCTCAAAGGTAAAAAATAAACCGGAAAAATATTAAATGATCCCGATTGACGATTTGTAAGAGTATAAATATGATCACACTATAATCAACATCGAATTCTGAGACTCTGATCACTAACTGGTTGAACGCTACACAAATAAAACGATGATGTGCCACCAATCAAAATAATCCTACTAAACCACTTCCCAATTACTCATATCGATGTCAATCTCCACATCAGACACACTGACACACAAACAAACACTAGACATTTTTAAAAAAACCTACTTAGCGACCACTTATTCTGCAACACAGTGCAATATGCCGCGAGGTCAATGTTTCCTAGTTTCATGTCATCGCGCGCACGATGAACCGGCTTCCGTCGTACGAAATACTTTATAATAAATGTTATGTCACACGATACAGTTGAAGAGTAGTATAGTATACTATGAAAATATACTATACGAGCTTTTGCCCGCGGCTTTGGTCACGTGGAGTTTGGTAATTGTCCGGGATCGTACTACTGGGATAGAATGTGTCCTAAGTTGAAGTGTTAATCGAAGTTATAATAAACACTGGCCTTTTTTTTCGGATGGGAAATCATGAAAATGACTCCTCCCGCTCTGGGCTGAGCAGGAGGGAGTGTCAGACTTTTACTGACTAAAACCCATCCATGTTCCTTCATCGCCCTTTGTGTTCCGGGGCCACGGTATCTCTTTCGAACAGTCCCGCAACCCCGGCAGGAACTACACTGGCCTGCAAAACTAAGTACTACAGTTTTAATTTTTTTTTTCTTCTAAACTATAGATAGAAGTTAGAGATTTAAAATAAAAAACGTTTTAAAGCAATTTTTATCAGCTTTATTGGTTTTTCTGTACAAAATTAAACTCTTTTTTTGAGTTATTTTTGTTTCGAAAGTATATCTTGTGTACTTAAAAAGTTATTGCAATTTTAAAAGTGTCATACTTATTTTGGCAGGCCAGTGTATCTGCGAAATGTCAAACATCGTCCAAAGCTTGTTCGTTTTTGCGTGAAAGAGTTCATCCTCCATCCATCCTCCGTCCATCTATCCTCATTAACGATTTATAAAAGCTATGTGGATTTTATGTCCGTGTGTGACTTTAAAATGGAATGTGTCAAAGCTCGTGTTTATTTACACTGTTGAGCAGTATTTTTACACCGCTGTGGGATTACTACGATTCATAGGGTTAGGAGTTTTTCCTAAAACGGCATAATTATGTCAATAGTCAATCTGAGGTCAATGGCCTCCGATCGTCTCGAGTTTTAGTTTCGTAATACGTGAAGGTGACTGTACTTGTTTGTAATTTGCATCATTAATAGTGTAGTATTATGCGTAGGTGTGTACTAATGATGTTTGCAGATTAATTACACTGTGGGTTTCGAAGCTGGTTTTGATGGTTCCCTAGAGAATCTCGAGCTTGCAATTTTAAATTCGTCAAACAATATTTTCATTGTGTCCGTATAGTACTACCGTTCAGTTCTACTAGTAGAACTAAACGGAGAAAAAAGTCCATTTAGTACTACTATCTGCTGTATGTTGAATTAAACGGACAAAAAAGTTCTTTTCGTACTACTAATTTCAGACAAAATTCAATAGGACTGAACGGACAAAAAGTCAAAAGCAGAGTACGAATATTTTAGCTGAATTTAATTTGCATTCCGAAATTAAATTAATACACTTCGTGCAAAGAAGTGTATTTATATTTTTACACTCACATGTGTATTTTCACATATTTTATAATATCTAGTTCTCAGGCAGCGTATTTTCAAATCACTATTTGCTCTTAGAGCACCGCGGGCTGATGTCTAATAACATCCAAATCATTACACCAGTAGGTCACACTCACACAGCATGACAGATGGCGCTCATCAGAGCTCATATATCTCGTATACATTTCAACCTACCTAGTTGGTCTAGTTGTCACGAGCAATACTGCTGCTGATACTCAGCATGTGGTCCTGGACTTCCAGGTCGGGTAAAGTATTATTGGGGTTTTTCATCAGGAATTTCTCAGTAGCAGCCACGGAGTGTGGAGTTATGCCCGGTTGATTGCTATAGACTCGCCTCCTATTTACATGGGACTTAAACATTACTGCCCAGGTCGGCCGTAGCAAAGACAATCTCCTCAGATGGGGGTTTATAGACGGCTCAGATCTCAAATGCGTATGCGGCGTGTCTCCACAGACAATGGCCCATCTTCCATCTTGCGCCGCATGCCCTGACACCTACACACTTGACGACCTTATGATTGCATCAGCGAGCGAAGTTCGCATAGCTGAATTTTAGGCCAAACATATTTAATCAATATTTGCCATCGACACGCGCCAGGAACGTAAAACTACACAACTCCTTGAACTTATGCTAGCCTAGTACTTTTTGGTGGGTTATCAATGTATTATTTAAAATACGGATAACCGGATGAGCAAAATAACTTTATTAATTAAAAAGCCGTATTTCGTTTTAAATGTGACTGTACTCTGTGACAGCTATGTCGAGGCGAAACAAAAGACAGTGCATCAAAACCAAGAAAAATCGGGTGTTTAGTCTCAACGGACCGCTGTCAATTCATTTTGGTCCGTTCAGACGTAGACAAAAAATGTTTACGTCCGAACGGACCGGTGTCAAAAAAAACAAATGAATAAACAATAATAAGTTTAAAGGGACAGTCGCATACATTGTTGTTGTTTTCATTGCTCACGTATTAAAGCCTAAGGTCTGACTTGGCTAGTTTTCAAACGAATTAAAAAAAAAAACATTCTTTATGAGCGTAAAATAGGGGATGAAAGTTTGTATGAAATTTCTTCATTTTTGAAGTTATAATTGTAAAAATTGTAGATGAGCTCATGCATGGTTAGAAATAAAAGTATACTGTGTCACTTTTTCGAAACTTCAAAAATTTCGGAGTTTCATACAATCTTTCATCCCCTATTTTACCCCCTTAAAGAATAGTACATTTTGATACAAGTGGAGGAAGTTTGTTATTGTATTCTAGGCGGAGAGCCGAGAACTGCAATAACAAATGTCCACGTGTATCAAACGTCGTTTTTCAATACACCTTTGAAGAAATAAAATAAAAAAACTAAAAATATTTTTGTCATGAATTATTATTAGGAAACTATGATTTAAATTTTCTTTTTTTTCCGCGCTTTGCTTTCGCCAAGTTGAAAGAGAAGCAATGGTATAAAGCCGCTAAACAGCCTATATGAAAAAAAGAAAATTCAAATATGTTTGAGTTTAGAACACAAATAAATGTTAATAGATCCACCCCAAAAAAGTACTAGGCTGGCATGAGTTCAAGGTGGTATTTATTTTAAGAATCGGTCATGTACCCCAAATAGTACTAAGCTTAGATACCCGAAAAAGTACTAGGTTGGCATGAGTTCAAGGCACTGCAGACCCACCGTACCCCTGGCCGTAACCCAAAAAAAAAAACTTCGAAAACTTCGTAAATAATTCTCTTTGTCCCCAAAGTGCCGGGCCTCCACCGGCCTCCTTCCGGCCTACGGCCCGGTGCTCATGCCGCCCATAAAGGATTAAAAAATACAACACTATTACCTGGTGGTATCGTTTAACTATAAAAAAACCCACCGTACCATCAGGGGTACGCCCAGGGGTACGGTGGGTATCCAGTTCAAGGTGGTATTTATTTTAAGAATCGGTCTACTGGTAGTGAATACAATTATATCATTTAGATACCATCTTGGATTCATGCTTGCCTAGTAACATTTTATTTTATTTTTTTAACTTTTGCACCCGAATGTACTTGATGAAGTTTATTCATTTGTTTTTTTTGACACCGGTCCTTTCGGACGTAGACATTTTTTGTCTACGTCGGAACGGACCGCGGTCCATTCGATTTGGTCCGTTCAGACTAAACACCCGAAAAATCACAAGTCGACATAAAGGGAATCGACGCAGGGGGAATGATTCAAGAAGAACATTACTTGAGAAGTGTGGGCTTAAGCAATCGAGGATTACAAGGCTTGATGTTATGTTATGTTTATTTTAACCTAGTCGGAAGACTGAACGATCTCTTTAATAATATTATGCGGCCCACTCCTCCAATTCACGCAATTATGTATGTTTCATTTCCCCGAATTGCACACTAACACAGTTTCATGTTATGATTAATTAACTGTTGTGTAATACGTGTTAAATGTTTAGATAATTAGAATATTACTCAATGTAAATAATGCGAAAGAGGTAAAGAATTTAATGATCATGAGAACAATTAAACACGACATTGGTGTCGATTCTGTTGTGCACAAACTAAACTTAATTTAGGCTATTGCTATCTTTTTCTCTCTAATAAATCGAGTAAGAGACGGGCGTAATTTAAAGCTGTCAAATTTAGTTGGAACTAATAATTCCATACAAATGAAGGGTGCACGTAAAAACATGACAACTAAAAACACGGTGAAGCGCAAGGCATAAACTAGTTTGACATCTCTAACTTAGTTCATAGCTATAGCCGTCCTTTTCTCGCACTGCCTTTTAGTAAAAGATAGCAATAGCCTAAATTAAGTTTAGTTTGTGCACAACAGAATCGACACCATAGACATGGAAAAGCATGTATGGATCTGAGGACCAAAATTTATGGAACCACAGCGACATGGGGCAAGATGAAGAACCCCTATTTATATTGCGCACGATAAAATAGATACGAGATAAAGAAGAATGATTACATTTTCTCCTTCAACGTTGAAATTAAAATCTTGTTTTGACGCTAACCGCCAATTTTCAACACGAAAGCAGTAACAGTAAAGTTAGGAAAATGGGTCAATGTGACGTTTATATCTTCTTGTGGGTTCCAAATATTTCGACAGCATTAAAGAGTTGTAATACTGGCTGTTTGATCTACTATTTAAACAATTTTATAACAACAAAAATTACTTTGTTTCGTTTAGCAGCATCAAAGCCAGCTTTTACGAGTACGTCAATGTCAACGTTAATTAGGTTTCAGGTAGGTATTCATTATTCAGAACATTTTTAACCGACTTCAAAAAGGAGGAGGTTCTTTATCGTACCCTGTCCTCCTCTATTATTCAAATATCATATCATATTACACGACCCCATTATTGTATTTAAAATCACTCAAAGATCAAAATACTTACTATTATTTGCAAAAAAAAAAATACAACCGACTTCTAAAATTTTTTTTTTTTTAATATATACATGTTTAATTAACTAGCTCCTATTTTGAAGTCAATAAAATACTAACGATCCCACTCGAGAAAATCTTCTAAAGAGAAAAACTATTTAAGAAGCCAAAACAGTAAACGACCAACGGCAAGCCCTATCAAACGGAATAAATTAAAAAGTTTGGAGGTCGAGTCACGACACACTCCCATACCACAGTATAAAGATAAGCAGTAAACCAACTACACCCTTTTTGTGAAATCAAACGCGGTTATTAGGGTTGTCAACTAAACTTTTTTCCATGTACACACACACTACACATATAAAATGCAATCACTAGTATCGATGTGACTAACAACTAACTTGTTACCTGAAGCAAGCTTTGAATTTGAAAATTTGAAAAAATTTGAAAGAATTTGTGTGAACTTTTTGCATGTAAGTGTAAGCCAGTTCCCACCATTTGTTCTTATAGTTGATGAGAATAGCGGCCATTGCCCTTTCCCTAATACCTCTTCGTACGAACCAAAACAAATTAACCATGTATCGTTTTTCATTACAAAAAATGTTGAAGATCACGATAGATGACGATTCCAGACTTGAACAGGCTTATGTTTTGTTTTCAAAGTTAAGAAGTTTAATAAATGTAGGTGGGTCAATGACCGCTATTCTTATCTTAACTGGCACCAACTATAGTTGAAATCGTCGTCTTCCTTTCATGTCCCATAATACTTGGAGTCGACGCAATAAGTTCTGCTACGTACCGTCAGGCTATCATTTCCTTTTAGTAAAATAGTACGTGTATTTTTAACTTTTATGTCTAACTGTCGGGCAGAGGTCTACTCCATAACCTTCCACTCTTCTCTGTGTTCGGTTTTCTCTGGCCAATCTACACTAATATTATAAAGAGGAAAGATTTGTATTTTTGTGTGTGTGTATGTTTGTAATGAATAAACTCAAATATTCTGCGCCGATTTTAAAAATTATTTCAGCATTAGAAAGCTACATTCACCCTGAGTAACATAGGCTATATTTTTTCTCCGTAGTCCCACGGGAACGGTAACTACGCGGGTCAAACCGCGTGATGTCCGCTAGTTTCTAATAAACTATAAGTTAATACTATTATATCGACGATGCCTATACTGACATCGTTCTGGCCGAACTCATCATTTGACAGGACAGGTGTAGGGAGCGCCGCCGGCGGGCGTCGCGTGCCTTATGCAATGATCGTTAGGAAGTATATTGAGTAGTATAGTAGTGTTATACAGGCGAAGAGCTTCAGTGGTGACGTTTTGTCATTTAATGGCTTTATTAGGAAGAGCTGTTCACGGGAGTCTAGCACCTTCAATAACTTCCATGAATTGAAGTAACTGTGATGTTAGTTACGAGGTGTAGGATCTCATACTCTTCTTTGCCATCACCATAAAAGTGATACTAAATGAGTTTTAAATGGAAGTTAATCATTTTGATCAAGCTTATTAGGTTTAGATTGATTAGAGAATCAGATCAAACCTGCCCGCGTAGCATAATCACCGTAGAAACGGGTTTCTTCGAAGAAAGAATCAACAAAATGACAGATTTCTTTTGTTCATCTGTTATTTTGTCGATTCTTTCTTCGAAGAAACCCGTTTCTACGGTGGTCATGCTACGCGGGCTGTTAACATTCACAGAACCGTCATTAAAGAATCCAATCCCCGATATAGCACGTTTCTTCGTACAGGCAAACAGTCAAACACCCATCAAACCTTAGCATTTTACATAGAATAGGTACTATGAATGATGAATACCGTGTATTAAAAATCCAAAGAATTTCATAATACCAGTGGGAACGGGCCACCCATTGCGTGGCGATCACCCATATCGTACCGATAGAGCCTTTATAGGGCGCCCACTATATCTTGGTAGACGTCGAAACCGGGAACTAAATAGAAATGATAGAATAAGACCTATTGTTAGTACTAGTTTAATGAACAGCGCCCTCCATGAGGTGCCAGGGTATACTGGACGAGCTGAAACTCGATACACACCGGTATGACATATAATCAGCAGTGTCGATTTCATTCCACTAAGTGTCCTTATGATTATGGATAAGTCGGTTTGTCTTTTAGTCTTGAATGTTACTTATTTGACGATTTGGGAGGTGGTCCTTCGATCTGAGTTATTATATTCTTCTTTATTTCAAGACTATTATATATATTGCCTGTGTCTTGCAAATAGGTTGTTTCATCTCTAACCGCGAGTGTAACAGAAACGTCTGTTGATACTGTTATCAAGGCGCAGGTGGCTCCTGTTTTGCATTCAGCTGTACACTGATAAATGATAACAGCGACCCAAATCTTATTAGCACTTCACTTCAAGCGAACCACAATTTCATTCATATTTTCCTTAATAATTGTATATTCTACAAACGAACCCCGGAAACACTAAAACTAGAAACATATATCACTATGATTTATACAATATCTTCTTGATTACTTAATAATAAGTCGGCATCGGGCATAAATTCTAATTAGACAGCCGCAAATTGGCATCACTAACAAGTCAATTAAACGAAATCCAGTGGTAGTGTACCGAACAGGTTTATGCTGTGGAAGTTAAACCGCTTTCTAGGTTTTGTAGCAGTGGCCGCATTCTCAATGTCACCTCACTGCCTTGCCCTTCCGTCGTGCTGGGCTGTTGTGTCGTACCGATGGGGCGCCAAGGTCAGAATGGCGTATTTAGGTGATGGCTATAGAATTTATTGTATTTATGACGATCATAAAGCTTAATTGCTTTTGTAGATAAAGAATGAATGGCCGAATAGTAAAAAAATCTCAACCTGCGAATTGCCCACTTTTGATATCACATGAATACAAAATAAATAAGATAACACATGATTTCCGTTCTGTTTCAGGTAAGCATTGATAATCATAAAAACAACTGTATTGTTACTTCGTAAGTATAATGGAGATTTGTCTATGGTCCCTTTAGAAAGACTCTGCATACAATAAAACTTTTTCCTCCTTTCCAATCTATAATTTCACCGATCAAATCGATTGACAGTCGAGAGTAGATATTAAATCGTGTAATTCTCGTTAATACAGTAACAAGTTGCATGTGTAGTTGATACTGAAGGCGATAGTAGTAACTTGTTGATGACCTTAGTAACTCGTTTTCTTCAGCATACTCTTAAATCTTGCGACAGATGGTAAACAGCTGATACAACAACATATTTTATTTCAACTTGCATAATAAACGTGGTAGGTACTGCTTCGTTTGACTGAAAACCTCCTTCGAAGTTTTCACATTCCGCAAGGATTGACTGCTCATCATTGTATTTTTGGAAGAGTCCTATCGTGGACTCCAATGTAGACTTGTTTACTCTATGTAAACAAGTCTACATTGGAGTCCACGATATTATCGAATTATTGATCGCAGTCCAAATACTTAAACACGTACGTAAGCAAGGCCTTATTATGTAACTGTTGACAAATCCACGAGTTGTTTGCTCATCACACGCTCCCGAAATAATCAGATAACAATGGAAGCTCAAGCACCTCAAGTAGAGACTACTATTTTAAACATACTCCGCCTATCTGTATTTCTAGCTCACGACATAAACACGCATTTAGATTCCTGTTTATTCTAGTCAGTTGACCTACAAAACTCAGGAGTTCTCTGTTTTCATTCCGAAGATTCCGATCGTATTTGTTCTTGTTTAAAAGGATATTCACTTTCTCTGCTGCGGAATTCGGAACTGCCCAATAAGATTATCCCATTTTGGAATTTGAGATAGGTTTGTATCAGTTTGCTTGTTGATTGATGTGTCCTGCATTATGTGATTACTAATTAAGGGGGTAGCTGATAAGGCCGAATTTCCACCAGAATTTGAGATAGGTTTGTATCAGTTTGCTTGTTGATTGATGTGTCCTGCATTATGTGATTACTAATTAAGGGGGTAGCTGATAAGGCCGAATTTCCACCAGAATTTGAGATAGGTTTGTATCAGTTTGCTTGTTGATTGATGTGTCCTGCATTATGTGATTACTAATTAAGGGGGTAGCTGATAAGGCCGAATTTCCACCAGAATTTAAGATAGGTTTGTATCAGTTTGCTTGTTGATTGATGTGTCCTGCATTATGTGATTACTAATTAAGGGGGTAGCTGATAAGGCCGAATTTCCACCAGAATTTGAGATAGGTTTGTATCAGTTTGCTTGTTGATTGATGTGTCCTGCATTATGTGATTACTAATTAAGGGGGTAGCTGATAAGGCCGAATTTCCACCAGAATTTGAGATAGGTTTGTATCAGTTTGCTTGTTGATTGATGTGTCCTGCATTATGTGATTACTAATTAAGGGGGTAGCTGATAAGGCCGAATTTCCACCAGAATTTGAGATAGGTTTGTATCAGTTTGCTTGTTGATTGATGTGTCCTGCATTATGTGATTACTAATTAAGGGGGTAGCTGATAAGGCCGAGTTTCCACCAGAGATGAGCGAGGATGCGTAGTTTCTTTTTCACATTTTGAGCTAAGCTATAGTCTCCGCCAGATAAATAAGAATTAAAGGTTTAACCCGCATACATTTATTCAAATACATAATTCTGAAAACAGAAATAAAGTCATAAACTTGTCCCGAAACGACCTTTATCGTGATCCTTGACTTTTTCTAGTAATAAAAAACAATTCATAATGTTTATTGTCGGGGTACCTACGCAGAGAAATTAAGGAAAGAGCAATGACCTTTAATTATTACTTATCTGGCGGAGACTATAGCTATGTGATTGGTTACTTTTATGCACATCTCTGGTGGAAAGGCAGCCTTAGTGTTGGTTTCTTCATTCACGGTTTATATTACCATATTCATTGGTCTACGTTTTTTGGATGCCTTTCGGTGTAAATGATTTTGAATCTATTATTGTCCTTCTGGTCCGTCTATCAATCACCTCCGACAGCCTTTGATAAAAATCTTAATCCTACTAGTTCCAGCTTGATACTATCATGTCTTGTCTGGACAGTTGCATGGCTGGCTGCATCCTGCATTGAATGTTCCATTCATTCTACTTTGATTAAGCTAAGCTACCATCTTAATGCGGCACATTTTCAATTGTACCGTAATCTGTTTACCTCTCTTCTAGTAATCTACGGCGGTAATGCCAGTATGTATTACTAAACTTTCGATCTAAATTATTGGTTCTCAACTTACGGTCCGCAGACTAGCAGTAGTCCGCAAGACTGTAAATTCAAAATGCGAGATGCAAGTCGAAAAGAACATTGATTCAAACAAGTAATTTATTTCTTAAAGATGCTGTTTTTCGTTATCTTTGAATTTAATGACTATGGCGAAAAAATAATAATTAAAGTACTTTTAGTTTAGATTGATGCAGTTTATATTTCTTGATCCTTTAGTGGCAAACAGTCAAGAAATCAAAGTGGTCCCTGGTTAAATAAACTTTGAGAACTACTGATGTAAATCGCCGCCGATGGTCCAGCTAGCCTATCGTCTAGTTTTGTGGCCAGGTAAGCAGTAGTTTCTCAACGCGACAGATGGTTCGCTCGCCCACACGGCGCCAGACACGCGTGTACTTATAATACGAGTATTATATTGTGAGGCTTCAGTTACAGCGAGGATATTGTATTACATTCAAATTTTAGGTCCAAGGCGAAAGGAGGATCGTGGCAGGTGGCGTTCTGTAGTTCCCCCATAGGAAAAAGGTGTTATAATATGTAGTTTAGGTCCTTATTCCAGTTATGCTTTGCCTATTCTGAAAAATTCACATTAACTACTTTCTCGTTAAATGAAGTCAAAACATATCTTGATCTAAAACTAAAAAACGTTTGACGTCAAAGGCTGAGAAGTGAGAATATGCCAGGATGAGGTAAATGTTGAAATAATTAACAACTGGTCACATTGAAAGTCTTTGAGAGGCCGAAATCCAACGATAAAAGTAAAGGGCTTAGAATATTAAAAAAGTTTTGAGTGTTGTTTGTTCTTCTTTATTTATATTAATTCGCAAAGCTCTTGTACTTCATTTTAGGAGGACTTACGATCATCAGACTTAAACACTCAGTGTTAATTAATTCTTTTTATAAAACAGTATTCAACTTTATAGAATTCATTACATGAAAGACGTCATGTTGCGTTAATTTTCAAACGTATACAATTACATCCATAACTAGAGCAAAATTTGTATATATCTACGATGGAATACCAATTGTGATGCTATCTTTATTATACCTTATATTAAAAGATATGAGTATGGTCTAATTCTGAAACCCACACTTACCGAATACGTATATCTATGTACCGCATCAATTCTTTGAAAATATAGATAGTCTGTCCGAAAAACTATTACTATATCAGCTGTTTATTATCAACCTTGAGTGATAAGTTTCTCTGATAAGTAAACACGTTGAGGAAAATGTGACACGTGATGAACGGAAATAGAAACAGGCTTCGAACAGCTGAAAAACACGAGACGCGTACAACGGTCGTTTCAGGGAAAAACTGCCCGACTGTTTTTAGAAATTGCCCGTCAATATCTTCATGTCATCTTGCTACAAGTTGTTACATCTCTTCAGAGACAACGGGGTTACTTTTTGTGCTAAATATTGCAATATCATCTTACAAAATTACTGCTTCACGATTTTGCTTTTTACGTGACTGATAACAACGTTGTATAACACAGTTTTGGCAACAATGAAATAATCTCATTTAAGTAACACTTTCAGGAAATATTTTAAACCGTTTAAATTGCTTCATGTAAACTACATTGTGGAATTTGGTGTCGAGTTTATTATTATGATATAGGTAGGTACTAAAGTTGAATATACGTAATTATATTCGTGGTTTAGTTATTTTTCACTTGAATTTTCCTGGATTCTATCCATTTTGGTAACATGGACTATATTGCTAAGGTTTTAGGTATTTGAAAAATTATAAATAATTTAAATAATTTTAAGAGATTAATAATCGTACGTTATTATTCATCATAAACAAAACAATTTAATATTACTGCATCAGATATTAATAAAAATAATATGTAACCTTTTTTTTTTCGGATGGGAATTCGACTCCTCCCGCTCTGGGCGGAGCAGGAGGGAGTGTCAGACTTTTACTGACTAAAACCCATCCATGTTCCTTCATCGCCCTTTGTGTTCCGGGGCCACGATATCTCTTTCGAACTAAAGCTGGAAGTTGACCGTCTCCCAGCCAAGACCCTTTGTTGTATTTCGCTTTCAGCTATCTTGCTTTTTTCAGATCGATCATTCCACCTGCATAATCGCTAGCATGGCAACCACACCTCAACTGCACGATCGAGGCCGAGTTTTTACAACGGGTGTCGGTTTCACGCGTGTAGGCTGTTTACGCTCGTACAAATACCTATGTGAAACATCTCAGATCGTGTGCACTCACTATAATAACACTATTGTGTAAACCATTACTTTATGGCCAGCGCACGAGAGTTGGCAATGCAGAGCACAAGATACAGATTCCAATGTTCAATTCCGCAAAGGAAAGCCCTCTTAGATCTCTGGGTATAAAAGCTAGGAATATGGCTAAATTATATTGCTGTTCATAAAGAAAATAAAGATATTGTCCGGACCAAAGGTTTAAGATGAACTCAGACAGCAGTCCACCGCAGTCGCCGCATTTGAATTCTTCGTATAAAGTTCTATGCAATCTGTGTCTATGTCGAAGAATTCGAATGCGGTGACTGCGGCGCATGCGGTGTGGCTAACTGGCTAGGTCTGCGTTCACCTTTAGTAATACAAAGGAGCGAGGGAGCACCTGAACACACGCGATGACCGCTAATCGTGTACTCGACTATTATCAATTAGTGAAATGATGATAAGTGCATTATGTATGGTTGCTACGTACACTGGGGTTGATTTCCAACATTGTAATCTGTTACTTGTTACCATTAGTTACGTATGAATTTACATTGGGTAGAGATAAATGCCCTGCCGCCCAAGTGTGCGCTGGCCTTTATTCAACGGCCACTAAACTACAATGGTAGGTGTCGTTTACAAAAAAAGACAAAAGACGACGCGCACGCGTATAATACAAATGAATCGAAACTCGTTTGTCCATATCAGCTCAATTAATTAAGATAGTATGAGGATAAATTGTAATGTGACTAGTCTTATGTGACCGCAGACATGATGTAGCGCGTTTGTCACACTTTGATATTGCTAAGGGCTCTTGAACAAGCGAAGCCCGGCGCGTGTTCGGGAATGCGTAAGTGCGCTGTGCGTGTGATGATTGAATATTGGCACCCAACAAAGGATAGTTTCATTGACGTAAAGATGTTGAAGGCATATCTTCAAAGGTATGCGAATTTTGCCATTCTTCTTGTTTTGTGCGAGTTACCTGTATAGTAATGTTTTGTAAAACGGGCTGAATGAAGTCCGCAACTCCACGTCCGAAGCGCGTAATTTACGTACGGGTGGGAACTTTATTCGATAGAATTACCTTTAAAAGGAGTATTTAAATATTGTCCTTATATATTACATGTTGAATATTTAAACCTAAGTATTCATTAAGTTAACTGTAAAGTTGAAGCACTCGAAGAGACGTCACAACCAACTGGTTTTTGAATAGACTGTCGGATAAGTTATGAAATAATTTAGATGGAATACGAACAGTCTGGGTTTTTGAGAGGCTGCAGTTAAAATCTAAAGCAAAGCCTCCATTGAATTCACACGAAGTTCCGTAAATAGCAGCGTTGAAGCCATTTGAAATATTCAAAGACTTAGCAGATTTACTTGAGACTCAACCAGAACGTAAAGCCCCGAAGGCGTGCCACGTAAAACAGTCTACAATTCAACATGGTTTTCTTAGGAAAACAGAACCTCAATTTTACATAAACTTGAGTTTTTACACTTACTTAAACTTAGCTGTGTTAATCCTAAAATAAAGATGAACCTTAAACAGAACTTAACATTTAAGAAAGGTCGCTGTCATCTTCAATCAACGCGTTACAAAGCAAAACAATGAATTTCCATTTCCATAGAATCTACTTATTCAAAGGCAGAAAAGCCCCAATTATTAATTGGGGCTTTTCTGCCTTCAAGAATTATACATAGGCCCGTTTTACGCAGATTCTGGCCCAAATTTCAGGCCTCTTTTTACAAGCTCTAAAATTCATTACAAACCTTTTAGAGACGCTTACAATAGAGTGATCATATAAATTCAAAGAGGATTTTGCTCCAAATCAGATTTGATGTAAGCTTTTGTTGAAAGTAATGGAATTAGGATCAAACAAAGTATCTTTTGGAACATTAATGCCCACCTTAATAAATGAAGACAATAGGCTCAGGGTTCAGGTACCTTCATAAACGGGTTCGAATCCTGGTCGGGGCAAATGTTTGTGTGATGAGCATGGACATTTGTTTCCGAGTCATGGATGTTTATATGTATAATAAGTATGTATTTACAAACAAAAAGTATCTATGTAGTATATCAACTATCTAGTGTCCACGACACAAGCCTCGTTGCTTAGTGTGGCACTAGATGGCGCTGTGTGTAATGTCCGGCAATATTTATTTATTTATTTATAATTCGTCTTGGAAAAGTAACGGTGTAAGTTTGGCAATTCAGAGGTAGTTTAGTGATACTTACTAGGGCTACTTATAAGCTTACGTCACGTCGAGTTCGCAGTAACTTTGCTTGTGCATTTGTAGTCCATGAAGTTTCAATTCTAAAGTAAGAAATGATCGAATTCCTGTAAGTGCTACACCAAAACATTTATTAATAATAACAGCTACATAAGTGTTCCATTATCCGAAGATATCAATTTCCCTACTATAACTCACCTGAGAAAACACAGGAACAGTGTTCTTCTGTCTGTTAAAATTGATAAGTTACCACTTACAAATGTTACACTTGGGTCAATAATATCGACCAAAAGCTATATCGCTCTGCTTTCCAAACTTAAACCAACAGCCAATACTTACCATTGATGTAACAACTTTGAAAAATACGGCATAAGAAAATTCGAACCGAAAAAAAAAGTATGCAATCCGTAAGCGTCCATACTAATAGTATCATCATGACCAGTTAGAAGACAATTTGAGGTATTCCTCGAAGCTTGAGAGACGCCACGGCGTCCTCACCTTCCGCCTGACGCAGGTCCTCACCGGACACGGAGTGTTCGGGAGGTTCCTGCACCGAATCGGGCGGGAGGAAACGCCCGGGTGCTTCCATTGTGAGGATCGACCGGAGGACACGGTGGAACACACGGTGGAGGTGTGCCCCGCGTGGGCGGAGCACCGCCGTGTCCTCGAAGCGGCGATCGGCGGCGGCGACCTCTCGCGTCCGGCCCTGGTGCAAGCCATGGTCCGGAGCGAGACGGAATGGGACGCCGTCACCTTCTGCGAAGCAGTAATGCTAGAGAAGGAGGTGGCGGAACGTGAGAGGGAGAGAACCTCTCAACGTCCCGGCCGCCGCGGGAGACGCCCCGGGCGTCGGGGGCCACCACCACGTAGCCCCCGGCCACCGTAGGCGCGGGCCTGTGGACGGTGAGCTATGGGCTAGCTCGCCGTCCGTCCGTCTCATGACATGACGACAGGCCGTGTCGACGGCGCGTTCGTGTTCCACGCGCGCCTCAAAGAGAGTCAGCAAAAAGGAAGGGGTCCGTAAGGACCGATGCCTGCCGGGGTCGCGGGACTATTCGAAAGAGATACCGTGGCCCCGGAACACAAAGAGCGATGAAGGAACATGGATGGGTTTTAGTCAGTAAAAGTCTGACACTCCCTTCTGCTCCGCCCAGAGCGGGATTATTTGATGATTTCCCATCCGAAAAAAAAAAAAAAAAAAAAAAGGTATTCCTCGAAGCGCTCCCGTTTTGAAACGCTCCCATCTAAGCGCTCCCGTTTTGTTCCTCCAAGCGCTCCCAAAAGGAGCGCTTGGAGGAACGATTAAAAATATTAAAATTTATTTCCTCGAAGCGCTCCCATGATTAACATTCGGATAGAGATGGGACTATACTAACTGAAATTATCGAAAATAACTAGGTAATAACTAGAACACATTGTTATACTATACAACTAGCGGCCCGTCCCGGCTTCGCACGGGTTTGGTATTTTTTTTTTTTTTTGTTTTATTGTAAATCCTATATTCCACCAAATAGATGAATATAATCTGCCGACATATGTACCTCTTCATATTTTTTTATTGTTTAGAAAGCTTATGATTTCTCTCCATTATGTTTCCCATAAACGATAAACACCTCATTGCCTTATTTCTACGAAAAACTACCGACAAAACATTGAGGTGTGCGGGGAGAGGGGTAGTAATGGGAAACATAATGGATGGAAATCATAAGCTTTCTAAATAATAAAAAAATATGAATAGGTACATAATTATGTCGGCAGATTATATTCATCTATTTGGTAGACTAAAGGATTTACAATAAAAAATTAATTACCAAACCCGTGCGAAGCCGGGACGGGCGGCTAGTTGTATATTATAACAATGTGTTCTAGTTATTACCTAGTTATTATCGATAATTTCAGTTAGTATAGTCCCATCTCTATCCGAAAGTTAACCATGGGAGCGCTTCGAGGAAATAAATTTTAATATTTGTAATCGTTCCTCCAAGCGCTCCTTTTTGGGAGCGCTTGGAGGAACAAACCGGGAGCGCTTAGATGGGAGCGTTTCAAAACGGGAGCGCTTCGAGGAATACCTCGACAATTTGGTTCGTTTCGGATCTCGGATCAGAGGCTGTGCGTAAGCGCACGAGTCTGTGTATTCTCTGTTGTTTCGCAACCCAGACAAGAGTCACTTTATCACGCACAGATAACGAGAAAGCTATGCACTTGTTTACTGTAACTTATCACTGTGATATCGTTAACATGATATAAATAATACTTAAGCGAACATTTTATGGAGATATTATGCCATTAAACACTAAACTAACATAAGAGAAAATTTGTGATATAATCTTGATTGTAATAGTCATTGTGACAAAGCTGTTTTAATGGTTTTACTAGCTGTACAAATTCATTGTTATCTTCAGCAATAAATTCCTTAATGGACAATCCGAAAAGTATTTAAAAACAAGACCTCTATAAAATATGGGTTTTTATATGGTCCCAAAATCTTTGCTAAGCTTGACGTAACTGAGTCAATGAAAGATAGACAAACTGCAGATAATACTGCAACTTGTTGAATCTACGACCTGAATTCACAATCAAATACACTCGTATCGTTGAGTATATTTGAATTTTAACGTGCGTAATTCAATTTCAATGTCGAAACGGAGTTTAAAGATTTTTATCGTGTGTAACGGTAGGAATGCGAAGAAAATTGTGGAAACGGTGAATGAAGTAGTACGTTGTAAATCAAAAGAAGATAAGTGTTTCATTGGTAATGCAACAGGTGGTACTGGTTAGTATTCAGAATGCCTTAGCAGAAAACCTAACCCTAACTGCCTTAAACAGAAAAGTAAAGAAATTTTAAGCACAGTATCCAGAAGACAAGCAAAACCGTATTTTAACAGTTCTAGAGCAAAAGACCAACAAAATACCGCGTTCGAGTTCGAATATGCCGAAATCTAAACTCAGATTTCAACAGAAAGAGATAAAAGTCACCAAAGCGGAAACGAATCGTAAAGAAAATTTCTTTTCGGTCTCAAACCGCATGAATGTTCATAATGAAAGACAAAATTGAATTTTTATAGTGTAGTATATCAATTACGATTGCAACCACAGTCCATTAAGCCCAGAGGCTCCGCACGGCTGATTTTATTACCCGAATTATTTAAGGTCGGGCGAAAAAGTTGCAATGGTGATCTTGGGGAATAAGTGTAACTGATGTTTGACGTCCCGTGACAGTAATCGGTTTTGTATCTATTGGTGATGGTAGGACTTCAGCATCTGATGAAAATAGGAATGTGGTTAATGATTAGAGAGGCGGATAGCGCCACGATCCCTAACTCTCATTCTCTGATTTATGTTTGCAAAGCGCTTTTCATGTTCAGAGTGGGCCTTATCTTATAGTTTATAATCATCATAGACCTGGTAAATACACTGTACACTTCTATAGCGAATCATAGGGTTCATCCAAAACGATTATTACCTAAGAACACTAGACTGATTTAGAAGTAGTGTCTACTGCGTTCCTTGTAAAAGTATTATCATTTCACTACCTCATACATAATCTTTCGTCATTTGTTATTGTATCTTGTTTAGGTATTTCATCATCCACTTCATCAAAATCATCCAAATCGTTTTTCACTCAAAACATGAGTTATGGACTTGGTAGTTCCACAAGGTATAAAACCGTCGCCGGTAATTCCTTCGGGACCTTTTATTGGCGGATCCGAAATCGGAAGTTGTTGACATTTCATGATTTTACCGCTTTCCTCGTTTCAGATCATTCGAGATCGTAATGTGGATTTTATTTGCATTCTTCCTCCCGTTCTCTCGTTGTACAGAGGAAGTCAGGAAGCTTTGTGCCGGGTTTCACAGGCATTACCCACTTATTAACTGAACTAAGCCCTAATGCAATTAGCTCAGGAAGGCGAAATAAAAACCATTTCTCGCTAAAAAAATATGGATACACAACGAGGTAACGCTTTTAGCAAAAATATTACGTTGTATATTTCATAGATATGGCAACTCTTTTGGAAGCACGTCAGACCAATCCATCAAAATATTAGCACACTGAACTGATAGCATATGTTAGGATAAAGTCATACTGAACTTGTTACTTTGCGTAGGACTGATGAATATTGATAATGCCTTAGGATTAGACAGGTTAAAGAAATGAATAAAAATATTTATTCGCAATACGGCTTCAATGCTGAAAAATGTGAGTTAGTCATAGCAATAATGCTAAAACATAACAAACACACAGTAGGTAAGTGCAAAACCAGTAAACAGCGTATAACCTTTACGTGTTTTAGGGCTATTTTTGCATGTTCTGCAGCTGTTTACAATGCAAGACATCTTTATGGTACTATACAAATATGTAAATACTTAAGAGTATTTCATTTTGGAACAAGATGACAACAAAACATTCCACCATTTCTTTTTTCTTATCAATAAGATACACAAAACAGAGGAGCCTCTCAAGCCGTTTCAGTCAAAATAAAAGATCTCTTTCCATCTATTAACTAAAGTACGATTGATCATAGCATGAGTCATGCCATAGTATTGTCGGGAAGTATCATTTGACATTGAGCGGCTACCAACCGTGGCTTTGAAAAGACCTAATCTGGTGCGAGGTGCCTATTAAGTAGGTACCTACGGGACTGGGTTTTAACATCAATAGAAAAATACGTTCAGAAATCCATGTTGCTAACATTGAAATTTTATTACTAGTTCATCGCGGCAATGTTTTTGGTATGAGACATCGTAAATTCGCTATTTTGATTGTCTTCAGAATACGTTATCAAGGTCAGACTGTAGTCAGTCGGAAGCCGAACCTACTGGATTGAGGAAAAGGCTAGGCATCCTATTGTTTGTGAAGGAGTTGGTCATAGAATTGCCGATATCCTACATCCAATGGCTCTGAGCAAGGCGGAATTTAGCAACAGTATAGAAACGATGAAGATTAACAAGGCAGAGGACATCTCAATTGCAGTATTAACATAAATAGGTAATAAAGTATGTAGTTATTTGTCGGCAATCACTATAATGAGTAACGCAAATGACTAGCTGATGACGCTAGAAGATTTTCCGAGCTACGCATAAACAACGACTTTCCTTGTGTTTTACTAACAAACAACAAGACGTTTGGAATACGATGAATACAGACATCCTTTAAGCCCTTTTCCCAAGTTAACCCATCCAATCAAGTGCGTAAGCATAGCATGAGCTCAATCAGCCCATGATGAGCCCACTGTTAGGAGTGCTAGGCCATCTTTAAGTGAGAGGGAGCTGGTCATATTCCACCACGCGGGCCAATTGACGGTCATATTTCTTCAAATGTTGGGTTCTAAACCAAATAATGTTAGAAAAACCCCCTGACCTTCACAAATAAAACTAGTGTCTTCTTCAAGTGTCTGAGTACCCGTGACGACGATTGATATTCGCACGACAACCGGGACAAATACATCGTGCTCATCGAAGCACGAATAAACAATAGTGACATTAATTAATCATAACAACCGAATCTATCATTAGTAAACATTAACAACGTCACCAGGCGCCGTTCAGTCGACGTATGGAAGCGTCGCCGCGTCGTCGACGTATAAAGACAATGACGCTAATTTACGACACTGCATGTTAATTGAAGATAGACTTAACGTCGTTTTAAGTGACCTTAAGGACATATCAATTTTAATAATTTCCATTATGTTTTGGTATAAAATGCAAATTTTATATTATAATTTGCGTCGTGTCGTCAATTGTAGCTTTTTGTAATGTGACCATAGCCGCATCGTCCTATTGTTCTGCTGTCTGTGTTTCGTCAATTTCTTTTTTGTCTGCTCTTAATACTGCTCAAACAATTATTTCATTCTCTTCAATCACGATAACCTCAAAATGTTCAGTGAAAGTCCCATAAAAATTCGTCCAGTAGTTTAGAGTGATGCGCACGCAAATTGCATAGTACAGAAAATATTATTTTGGTACTATATTTACCTTGCGATTACTGTCATTAGAATATCTCCCCAACTAACATTTTCCATAATAGAAGTTTGATCACTAAAGCTTCAATAGGCTGAAGTAAGCAAAAATATAGAAACGGTGTAAAGACCGTGACCTTTCACATTCCTTTCAGCCCTCAAAATGTCTAACGTTATACATGAACTGCGTAAAATACTAGACCTAGCATGCCTCAGATTAACTATACCAAAGATAACTATGGATAAAGAAAAGCAAAGCTGTGAATAGACAGATAAGATAGATACAACGGCTTATAAATTAAACCGATTGTACCCAAAACCGCCATAAAAAGATATATTACCGATTTATTACGCATGTTAACCAAAGGCATAAATGTTAAAAAACTCATAATAAATTTTTACACGACTGACAATTGGCAATGAACATTTTGCAATGTCAATTAGAAATGTTAGGCTACAAAATGTACGACGGAGTGTATGGCACGCAGAGTTTCGAATACAGTTGACTTTTATGTCGAAGATAATTTCGTTCTATCTCTTGAGATTATGACTGGATGGATTCAAGACGTATAACGAATGGAATCTCTCCGAAAATGCGTATTTTAGGGAACATTCTTGGATTTGGGACTTACAGCAAAGTTTCTGAATGGATAAGTAACCGCGAAGAAAATGTCACGTTTTGTTCGCGACAAGTTCAACAAAATAAATCCGATGCCTTTGACCCAGTCGCAAGCTCTACTAAGGCTTGACAATACCATGTAATCCGATTGAAAAAGATTCTGTATCGTTTTATTGGATATGTTTCCATAAGACATCGCACTGTTCGAAGTACGCATCGGATTTGGAAGATCGCTCCCTAAGCTACGAACGATGGCGAATATCTGCCATTGAATCTATTTCCGGTGTTTTATGTTGTTGTTTTCCTGCATAAAAATACTCTGTCTACTATTTTAAGACGTGTCCTTTTGCAAGGTTATACGCACAATTTCGCGATGGTTCCATACTGATAACTCCTACATTTGTGTCCTGCTCTGTGATCCATTTGTTTTCAAAGCACGTCCACTTCTTGACTTCCGAGGTCTGTTGTAAACTGTTGTCTTTCACTGTCCGCATGCTCGATCATATTTATTGAGGAAGCAGCCCTTTATATCTCGATTTCTACAATGTCAAGTGCGATGTACTGTAATGCGTTGTTATTCTGTACACAGTTACACACATTTATTATTGTGTTACTTTTAACAATAACCTTCGCACGAAGCGTTATGCACATTAAAATATCAAAGAGAAAAACATGAAAACGCGAGCTCATTGCGCCAGGGGCCCCTTATCTCCGGCTTACAAAGAAGCGTAGATATTTCACTTTCTTAGTTTAGATCAAGATAACAAGCAAGCAGTATGACGGATGGGCGAGCCAAGAGGCGCGTGATTACATAAACGTGAAAGTATTATGTCGACCAATTGAAAAGATCATGATTTAAATACGCATTTCACTATCGCAACACTGACTTTGATCCGGTAAGGTGTAATAGCTTACGTCAATTATAATATTGTACGTGGCCATGAAAAGCGTAGAAAAGAAAGTAATAAAGATTTACCACCAACAGTCTTGAATGTTATCTATCAATATGATCAGAAGAGATTTGTTACTCAAGTGGCTTATTGCTAGGACTACGCAAAAATATTAGGCGAATCTTTCAGGATCAAAGGGATTGATTGATATAAGGATACAGAAGTTGTAACAAACACAGATATCATGGAAAGATTGACATTATACAATACATAGTAAGATGAACATTATTTATGCTCAGTTGATTTCCTCATTACAGTACACAATAACTTTCATATATTACGTAGTTGAATTTATACCATTTAAATTAGTAAAACACAGCATGACTTTATAATTTCTTTGTTTTCATTGTTTGTACTTCTCTTTATTGTGCCTTCGGCAACATTTTGTTCCTTTCCTTTCGACTGGCAGACCACAATATGTCAGCTTCTTTGTTTACCGGTACCCCATTTAAAAATACTGAGGCAATCATTTATTTTATGTTCATAACCCGAATCCAAAATTCTTAAATCGCTTGCATGGCTACATTTATTCATGTATTCAATTTAATTATGACCTGTACGAATAGAATTATTATTTTTAAATCACTACTTATTCATTCTAATACTTCACCGTTATTTGAATCTATCGTAAATGATTTAATTTATCACTTATCAAAAGAAATCACTGACACTTAAAATCGAAATCACTCGCGACTCATTCATATAGAAATGATAACTTCTACACGAATGAATTAGAAATTGAGGTCCTAATAAGTGTCACTTGTCACACTGACACTCTTCTTATATTATAACAATACGTGACTTCAATTGATATGAGTACGATAAACTTAACGATAATCACTTCTGTACAATACACCACTCAATAGTACTCCTGAAGAATACATAGTACAGGCAGATGCCACAGATGTTTTGGATACAATGCTCTCTAAGAACTTAATTGCTGTCAGAACTGAGGGAAACAAAGGGGTAATGAACGCAAAACAAGCAGATAATACCGCAATGTCCTCAGCGTGGAACTAATAGCGAACGCAATGGAATCTGTAACGAACACTTTAACTTATCTATATCGATATCGGTATGCGAATGTACGTTGCGTGTACACATATGCAATGCAAATGGCACGTAAATAAGTGAATGTAGCTATTTGAGATTTTGGTGCAGATAGACCTGATAAATTGCTTCGATGTAATGATAATTGCAAATTGTGCGCAGACGCGTGTCTGGCTGGGTACAGTTTTCATTGATTTTCGGGACAAATATTCATCATTTACGCCTACGAGAATTGATGTAAAAGACCTAATTGCTGATGAAGACCTTGATAGAAATGGTAATTTTCGTTAATACATCATCAACATAAACCTAAAAACACAGTTCCTAAATCTCAATAAAGTCAAAATTGATTGATGATCTATTAATCATTTTATAATAACACCGACGGAAGAGACGATTTAAACAACAAAGTGAACAAATCACGGAACAAAACAAAGGCGGATCCGTGCAATTATCATGTTTTTATCGACAAAATGGAGTAATTCGATCGCAACGCAGGAAACGGACTTAATTTCGCTTGTGAAACAACCATGATTTATTCTAAAAACGAGAATCTTTAATCAGGATATATGTTTGCCGATGAGGTCCAGAAAAACAGATCTTCCTCTGTTGAAACCCAAGGTTCGAAATTCTCTCACAATGATATGAGAATGTATTGTGACTTTGAATTCGGCTCTTTTGGCATGCCACCCAGACCTATATCTTCGAAAACACTTGAAAGCTGTATCGTTTGACTGTTATTTATTGAGATAAAGCGAGTTATTTAGACTGGGTGAATTTTTCGTCTTGCTCCTGGCGGTTCAATGATGATAAATTCCAATAAAGAACAGAATAGAGGCTCCATTTCAAGTTAGTAGTCTCCATAAAGATTGGTCGAAATTTGAAATTCCAGCAACATTTACTGTAACTTGACAAAAGTCTTCGAGACAAGCGAGTGGAACTGATCAATGGTGCAGCACCGAAAAAAAAAGTAAACAAACAATCTATTACTTCATAATGTCTATTATCAAACAGCCAATGACCTTGCCACAGTTTGGCCCAACACCAAGTGCCGATGACTTCTCTGGCACTTTCTACTACTTTTTATTACCCACCGGCTATCAAAACAATTCTATTGACTATCCGAAATTGTTTCTAATACATCGATTGTTTTGTTCTTTGAAGATGGAAAGTTTCAATTCCAAATCAGCAGTGTATAATGTATCGGAGTTTGTGTCGATTGATGTTCAGATATCATGGTTTTATTAATGGGTTTCGTTATCGGCTGTCGTAACAGTTCATCATATTGTTTTCATTACTTCATGACGTTATCATTCGGGTTTTCCACGGGATATTCCAGATAATCTATTTTTGATAATCTGATAAGTAAATTACTATCGTTGTTGTATCGTTCTTTTTAGGGTTCCGTACCCAAAGGGTAAAAACGGAACCCTATTACTAAGACTTCGCTGTCTGTCCGTCTGTCCGTCTGTCCATCTGTCCGTCTGTCCGTCTGTCCGTCTGTCCGTCTGTCTGTCACCAGGCTGTATCTCATGAACCGTGACAGCTAGACAGTTGAAATTTTCACAGATGATGTATTTCTGTTGCCGCTATAACAACAAATACTAAAAACAGAATAAAATTAATATTTAAGGGGGGCTCCCATACAACAAACGTGATTTTTTTGCCGTTTTGTCTAATGTATAGATAAAGGTACGGAACCCTTCGTGCGCGAGTCCGACTCGCACTTGGCCGGTTTTTGGTAACATCGACAGGTGGGTGTAAAATATTATACTGACCTTGAAGGCAGCTTTCTATTTTGATACGGTCCAGATTCCTTCTAATTGAATGCTTTATCAGAAGTATTTACACATCTACTTAGCTATGTATTTTCTGTTATGGCGTTTACTACTTTCTTACGTCTATTTACTTATCTTTAAGCGGATAGCTGGTTTAGCTGTTTGTGTATAATTAAAATACCTTCCTTATAGAAACTGTACACAGTGCCTCAAGCGTTCGAGAATTCCTCTTTAAGTTGACTGGTAGCAGTAAACTTAAACACAACAGTATTGTCATCTGGCTTAATTACTTACATTTGAGTGACAGATAGTATCTGTCCACGCTTAATTATATGCTATTATTTCTCAAGCATACCATGCACTTTACAATCTGTCTTCAGAAGAGATCATCAGATATTGCTCACAGGCACATAATGTGTTACATTCTGCGTTAATGCAATTTGTATCGTTCATCTAAAATATCCATCCCATCTGCCGATAAACCTAATTCTAGATGGCGGGTTTTCAACCCACGTTTTATTCAAATTCTCACCAAATGCACCTGGAAAGTTCTCAAATAAATATAGAAGCATCTAATTCAGTGGCAGATGTTAACGAAAATTATTGCGTTGGTGCACCTGCCTCTCGTTTGCAATATCAACGTTTCATTTGATACATAGACGTGTCGCGACGTGGGGTATTTGGACATATCTTCACGCTAATTTCCCTCGTAAAGTTGGGCAGACCTCCAACTGCATATGAGAGCATTGGCACCGTTCGGTCATGCTGGGTATAAAGGTCGTAATTTTCGCGCTAGGTTGTTCACCAGAATGTTTAGATTCATTCATGTGATTCAAATAACGTTACTCTCATTCATCTTGGAATGTCTTGTTATTTCGCGTTGTCATAGACACGATTTGTTATCAAATTAAAAAATGGAACCAGGATTCCGAAGTCCCAGACATGTTACTGCTAGACCAATTAAGCAATTTATTATAATAGTAATACCATTTAGTATGACATCCAGATGACTGTTTTGTCTGTCGTTGATGCTCTTAGTTCTAAATATGTTCTCATAATAATTCGTCGTCCCACATTGTATTATTTCATAATTACCTCGGCGTGCCAGATAGTCGTGTGAAATGCTCGCGCTTATCTCAGGAGACAGTTATATCACAGTAATAACATTGTGGCAATGTCTTACATGTATTCTGCTCTTATTTGATGAGCTGATAGCGATCTTGCTTTTTTTGTATATTTTTAACCTGGTGTTTGTTTGGACTGTTTCTAGGAATAAATCTCTTTCTTGATCATCTCGTGAAGGGCATTTAAAGGACTTTCTTTATTTGAAATCGGGAGAAAGTCAACTATCGCTGTCCTAATTGAACATAATTCCGTCTACGTCTACTGAAATTCTAGAATTTATTTCTGTATATAATCCGAAAACGTTGTTCTTACTGTCAACAGTAGACGTCGATAAACCCAAATATTGAATTAAATTTCAGTTAACTTTTAAATCCACTTATTTAAATGTGAATTTACCCTAGTGCCGATACCATTCCTAAATTCCCAATGCCTCCGTGATTTCTAAACGAATTAATCGAGAACAGCTCAATAATTATCATTTTAATTATCCTCATTGATAGCGTGATTATTTCTTGAAGTATATCTTCCTAGTTTTTTTAATACTTAATTATTATTTAGTCTTGACGTTACTTATCCGTTTACATGCACATTTACCTTAATATTAATTATTATTGCTATTAGAAAATATGTGTGCGTGATTAGAAATCTTTAATAACTTTTATTCAAGTTCGTTTAACAGCCTTACTTTTCAATCGATAGAAAATAGATCCAAGAACAACTATCGTGATAATACAATAAAATATATCATGAATTAAACCTGGGATAGTAAAATTATATCTTCTGATGTCGATGATGATAGACAGCAAAAAATAAACAATGCTGTAACATCGAATACTGAAATCGAAACAAGAATAAAACCAGACTTGTTTACCGATACACCTATAAATACGTATATTGACGAGCTCAGGTAATTTGGGACGCAAAATCCTCTCAGCTCATTAACTGCGCAAATAACTGCCATCACAAGCGCCGATGTCCAATAAAAACTGTTTACGTATATTTATTCGATTCTCGTTCAAGGCTTGACACTGCGAAATTAGTTTACAAAAATAGAGCTAAAATAACTTCCAAAGAAATCGTAGACTTTTAACGATACTACGCCCGTAACGTAAACATCGTAGGAGTTAAGATCTCGAGTAATGTTGCCAAAACCAAGGACTGACATTACGTCTAGAAAATAATCCAGACGCTATTTACTTTAGTCTATCCAAATAGTCTGATCGTTTATTTATTTATTTGAAGCAATAAAGTTGTTTTAAGAAGTGTTTGAAGTGAAAAAACATGGAATAGGCTGTTTTATGTCTGGCGGCGTAGTAGGTAATTTTTTGGGAAAATTAATTGGAATACTAAAATCAGGGACTAAATTAAATGTTTAGCGGGAAGTGGAAAGCTATGATCAAAGCCAAAAATTTGTAGGTCATGATGTAAATTGTATGACAGTCGAGTAACATAAAGGGTGTAAATAGACTCTTAACGAACCCGAAAGGGACTTGTTCTCCCCGTCATTGCGAACATTTTTTTGTTCTAAACTGTACTTGGGAACCTTCCAGTTACGGAGATATTGAAGGTAAAAGTTTTTTTTTTAATTCTTGTTTTTAAATAATGTAAGATTTACGTAAGATTACTTTAAACACCTCCACGACCCCTGTACTATTCAATCCATCCAGAAGCACAATGTTTTGAGTGCGTTACATTGAGTTTTTCCGTACAACGTGATTTTTCACCCCAAACAAAGTCGTTTCCCACCAATAATTTTTGCGTAAAGTTACATATATCGAAAACCTTTGATACCAGATCGATCAGCTATTACAGTTTAATCTAATAGCATCTTTCAGATAACATAGTAAGTAGTGGAAAAACATAACCCAGCACGAGGCAATTAAAAATCGCGGTGTCATCGATATACAAAACGTAGCTCGAAGCTAATTGATTGTTAACGAATTCATTAACAATACATTTGCTTCACGTTACGCTTTGTCGCGTTAAAATCCTGAAATCCATAACAAACCTTCATAAAGTTCCATTCTAAGTGTAAAATTTTAAAGACCACAGATCTAGATAATGCTAGATGATATTAATTCACTGAGTTTGTTTAGTTAGACGTTTGAGCGAACATCAACAAAACATCTCATTTCTTGAGAAAAATCACACGGATCGTTAAAACATTTCGTTAATGTAATAGTTGTGAGAAAACTGGCTGTAATATACTGAAATTATGTAGTACAGTTTCTTTGTTAGCAAATATCTGAGGACCAAACAGCAAGTTACAAAGTCTAGTCATGTTGACATACTATAAATTACTACTGTTATCTTCTCTCAAATATTTTAAACATGCAGTGATATGAGCAAAACCTACCACTCAGTGGATACCAAGTAGCAGGAAACGACAACACGGCAGGCCCCAAAGGAGATGGCGGGATGAGCTAGACCCTTTCGCAAAGGATTGGCCTACAATCGCACTAGATCGCGAAATGTGGTAGCAGGGAAGGGAGACCTTTGTCCTGCAGTGGGACATTATAGGCATATAATAATATAAAAATGCAGTGACAGCCAATAAAACGTAGTCCATGATCTAATTTCTAAGGACGTGATCTAATTCTTTATGTATCATGTCAACGGCTATCGTTTCTACATAACACACCCGCCATTCCTGATAAAAGTATTACATCACTTTAATAAAACTCCCTGGTATTTGCCAATACGTATCGATTTGATTATTTCCTCCTTTTCCTTTCCTTATGAAACTATTGCGGAAGAACGGAATTCTTTCAACTCACGACATCTAATGAATTTGTAATCTTCTCTCCTAAACAAGCAAACAATGAAAATTATTACTCCATGATAGTCCAACAGTTGCATATCCTGACGTAACAAGCCATCTCGAATTTCATCGCGTATCAATGTTAATCCGCTCCGAGGTACTTTAATGAAATGCTCTATTGATCGTTTGTAACAAGAAAAAGCATTGCTGAGATTCAATTACTCTGTAATTGCATGTGTTGAAAGTAAAATCGCATACGTCGATACGAAGAGCGTTTTTAACTTTCCTGTGAAGATGAAGATTGTGTTTTTATAAATGATCGTTCGTATACACTTCCTAGTTGTTAAGTGACTCGCTAGAATCGTATCTGTCTTTGTAGAAAAAGTTCTTTGGACTGCCTCCAATTTTGTGCAACTTTGTCTTGGTAAGATAAATGTAATTGGCGTTCTCTAGGGCGATAGCGAATACCGCAAAGTAGGTTCATTGCATTCTTCCAAATACTAAAATTTATACATACGCTGATGACACCGCGATCGTAATTCATGGCCCTACTTGGGATATAGTAAAAACTTTGGCAGAGTCGGCAGTAGCGGAAATAATGAAATGGCTCAATTCTAATCTTCTCACCTTAAACATATCCAAAACCTGCTACATCCCATTTGCAATTAGGCGAAAGACCGCACCGTCACACAGTTTTTCAATTACTGCTCACTCATGCTCTAACCGATCAGCGCCATGCCATTGTCCAACACTAACTAGAAGTGACTACGTAAAGTACTTAGGAGTCCTCATAGATGATGGACTCACATGGAAAAAACAACTAGGCGCTGTCACGACTAGAACTTTGCGCCTCATTCATATATTTAAATCCCTCCGAAATTCGGCTAACGCCGATATATTGAAAATGGTGTATTATGCACTATGCCAATCGGTCATAGGATACTGCATTGCTGTATGGGGTGCTGCAACGAAAGGTTGCATGCTGAGGGCAGAGAGAGCACAAAGAGCCGTACTAAAAGTAATGACAAGGAAGCCCCATAGATACCCAACAATACAGCTGTACGCAGACTGCAAGGTTCTTACAGTCCGTCAACTCTTTGTGCTTCAATCTGTCCTTAGGAAACATAGCAGTCTTCCCCCGTCTAATCCAAAAAAGCGTACTAATCTTCCCCCAGGCACCCAACACAGAACCACGTTCGCACGGCATCAGTACTATGTAATTAGCGCGTACATTTACAAAAAGATTCAAAAACATCTGAATATCATAGACCTCAACAAGCACAACCTAAAATTAAAAGTGACAGAATGGCTACTTCAACAAGACTATGCCACAACAGAGACTTTACTTACCTACATCACCTAATAAGCACACATCCATCTCCATCCTTGCACGAATACTTTTATCCTTGCGTACATACACACTCGCACATACAACTCCCCAACTCACTTACACACCAACACCACACACACCACTTATCCACACTCACACACAAACCACTTACACACCCACAATCACATTTATTCACCCTCATCCTCTCACATACCCATACCTATATTATTTAAAAAAAAACTAGAGTAACCAATAACTTCTCACCCTTCTGATGGTAAATCGACACAGTCCACTCATGCATCAATCAATTGGAACCTCATTGTGAAACACTGTCTCTTAAGATACAGGATACCCTAGTTTAAGAGACAGAGTTTAATCAATTGTGTACAGATTTTTGAAGCATCCAAATGTTTAATGTAATTGTTCTATATTACTAATTAAAAATTGTAAACTGTAAGTACAACTATCTGTGTATTTGGGAAATAAAGTTATAAAGTTAATTGCAGTAGAAGTATAAGAATGTTGTTTGTAAACAGTCAGTGAATTACATAACTTCAGCAGTAAATCAGTTTTCTTTAATATCTTCAGTCTCAGATTACCACCGGAGGCCGATTGCTTAACGATTGCTGGTTAACCTATTACATATAAATTATGTGGGCATAATAAAGTAAACAAAGGGTCATCCTACTGTTGTGGCGTAAATTAATTATTTTCTGACCAATTCTTGTAAGCGATTTATCAATCCTACTCGATCTTCCCACATACCTTCACGAGTAACGATCAAAAGAGTTACAACAGTTTCCGAAGTATTCTTTCGTCAAGTAGGCGAAGGAAGTTGCATCAACAGCACCTTGCTAGCATTGCCCACGTACTGTCCTAGTTCGGGGCACTTCGGAATACTTCGGACTTTGCCACGATTGGCCCTTCATGGAGTTTTTGCTTCAATTGCAAAAAGGACCGAGCCATCGAGTGGTACTTTTTATTCATACGTTGTTAGGTCAGGTGCTATTGTTCTATCGAGTTATTGTTCTGGACTAAAAAAGCCATTTGAGATGAACGTTGTTTTGCGAATGTTGTTCAAACAACTTTGCCATTGACTTTTATGTAAACTGGGCAGTGCAAAAGCCCGATATTTCTTTGTTTGCCGAGTATTAATTTTCTTTTCCTTTTCAGGTAAGTCCTGCTACTGCGGAGTTATGAGGTGTCAGTGAGTGAACATTTCTTTCAAAACGAGTGACTGGTGGTTTATTTACAATACGTTTTAAATTTGGAAAAAAACGACTGCTTTATCCACGATAACTTAATTCTACAAACCAATCCGCCATTGTTCAAATCTTATAATAATTTTTCTCTTGCACAGTCACGCTCCCATAACCATAACAAATGACTTTACGCATTCCAGCAAGACAAAACGTATATATCTAATTATAACCGTCCATTAACAGGCGAAGGACAAGAGTCCTGGACACGGATGCACTGACGCATCAGCCCGATCCGTTCCACTTCACACGCCTGGTTATGTGGCACCGTATTTATAACAGAAGCCCTCCGGTATTTAGACTACGTGTGATATTCAGTTGGCACTTGGTCCTATTTATTTTGGTACACGCATCTCAAAATGTTCTAGTGATTTTCGCACTGGAAATTGAGACAGCAATTCGTGTGCAATCTTATGATTGTTGTGTTTGTCACTGGACTGTCATTCATTGTTGTAGCGATATTTCTAGTTCATTCAGCTGGATTGAATGAAAATCTGTTTATAGATCCTTTGTGTTGACAAAATGACGGTAAAACCTGGTCAAAAGCAAATTAAGAGCCTACGTATATACTACCTCAGATTAGCAACTCTATTTGTGGTGGTTTAAACTTCGTTTGTAATACTGTTAGAATAACGTTCTCATCAGCTTGCACTACAAAGCGGTTGTTACGTCAGTCACTGCGGCCAAATAGTGCGAAATGAGTGGTTTTTATTCTTTATAAAATCATTTTTCGTCTTTTGGAAAAATAAAAAACATAAGACTTGCTTTATAGTTAGTTCAGTTAGTATGCAAAGTTTCATGATCTAATTTGAAGAACTTTTTGAATACCAGTGGTTTATTGTTCGATTTGGAGGTAACATTGGGATTTTTTTTATCGAGAAAATTTTATCAAATCGTGTTTTCGCCAAACATAAGACCTAACATTAATCCTCAACTTTACCATATATTTATTTCAAATTCAAAATTAATGCTGCAGTATTTTAGGCGTCACGGAGGATCATGCTAAGCCATTTGAGGGGGATCAAAAAAGTTTTGTTTGACGCGTTCGTATAGGGAACGTGCACAACGACGGTGCTGCCAACTGGCGTCGCCAATCCTAATCTTGTGCTCTAATGCTTGACATTGACTTTTCTAACAAGTAAACAGAATTAATTTTATAGTGAAAATTAATTAACTAATCATAATGCATTGTTGCATTTCTGGATGTAGGTACCAATACATCCACAAAAATAAATCAATTAGCGTAAAATTCTATTACTTTCCAAAGAATACTACTAGCATACCATGTTTTGGTGAAAAACGCAAAAAATGGATAAACGCAGTAAATAAAAATATTTGAAAACAACTTGTTTTTGTTACACTCTGCATTGAAAAGGCCCTCAAAATCAACCGTCCATGCAAACATACCAGAACCATTTATACTTCACCATAGACGTGTTCTACTAGACCGCACTAAAGTTCACACCGAATATCCCTCAACAGTTAATCAAAGACTCCACATGTACTCAGAATATAAACATGGTTATACCCACAATAATGTTTTTAGTTGGCTGCACTCCTTTGGTTTTTTAAGTTTTGTATCTAAATGCTACGGACTGCATTTTATTGATTGCTTCATCAAATGATTGTGAACTAATTGATTTATTAGAGCCTGGAGATACTGTTCTCGCTGATAAAGGATTCCCTTCCATTATAACATGTGTTGAAAATAAGAAAGCTATCTTAGTTCTTCATACACCACAATTTTCATGAGAAAGTAAACGAAAGATATAAAATTCATATTATTAAACATTTATATTACGCTGACGATCGTTATTGATAAACCGGAACTCATATTTTATACCTTTTAGCATATTCAAAAATAATATAATTGAAGAGACAATATTGTGTAAATTGAAAGCACGATGAGAAGTGAAAAGTTTCCTTTTCTGTCCGCATAGTGTCTCTTTTGTCGATTAGTGCTGCCACCTATAGTTCCTGCACGTTCCCTATACAAACTACAATGTTATTAAGCCTTTCAGTGTGACGTGTAAAATCCGTCGCTTTCATAGAGAAATCCACTTCGCTGACTATAATTAAGTTTTGACCTAACTTTTATCCGGTAAACGAGCCTACGTAACGTTCGTTTTAGCAAAATTTTGATATTTTGTTATACTAATATGGTCGCCTTATTAAAGTGCCAATCTTAGGACAGTATCATGTAAGAGGTGTATGAGAAGAATAAATAAATCCACCATAATTTAAAACTGAGAAGCGGTTACGCTTGTCATTTTGGGGATTGTAAATTACTTTATTCAATAATAACATTTGATTGATTGATTCCATATATTTTCAGACCATTTGCTAACTGGTTTCCTTAAAGTATGCGGACGTTAGATGGCAGTCGTTTTACGTAAACCCAGATATCCGCTTTTACTATCACGAATGAAGAAACTGCCAGTACGCCTGGTTGTAAACCATAAAATAAAGAACATTTTGTATTGACGCCGACGAGAACGTTGTTAAACATGTAATAACAAAGCAAATTATAGACGTCTTCCGACAGATGATGATGATATAATAGTAACTAACGCAGAGAATACTCATACAATGATAACTCAAAAAAATATTGTAATGTCACGGAACAGTCAATCTTTGAAATTGTGAATCATGATATCTCCCACGGCGAGCTACAAACAAACTATTGATTTAATTCATTACATAAACAAAATAGTTTCGTTTTTACCTAACTTATGTAACAAATCAATCAATGCATTTGTATCAAAAGGCTTAGTCAACAGCAATAATACTATAACTACAAGAGAACATTCTCCAATAGTCAATACAGATATTGTTTGTGGGCACTGTTTACAATCCGACGGGGGTCTGAACAAACAACATGATAATATTTACAATAGGAAATCAGTTACTTTGAAACATTTGACGTTATGTTTGAAGGCGTTGACGTTTGACGTTATATTGGATGATTGGAACACTTATAAAACTATGATGTCATCAAATTCTTCGATAATCGTTCGGTTGTTGTGAGTATCACTGTTTCGTCTGTTAAGACGATTACATGAGCTAAATTAGCAACTCTATTTGTGGTGGTTCAAACTTCGTTTGAAATGCTGTTAGAATAAAGTTCTAATCAGCTTTCACTACAAAGTGGTTGTTACGTCAGTCACTGCGGCCGAATAGTGCAAAATAAGTGTTTTTTTTGCGATTTGCAAAAAATCTAGTGATTAGACTAAAAATGTAAAACACTACGATGCTAATATGTTGCTTGTAGAATTATTTGCCAAAAGATCGCATGTATTTTAGTATGATTTTTACTCGTTAAAAGAATTTTTTAGAGATAAGTTCGTGATTTCTTTTTATCGAATGAAATTTGTTGTATTATGTTTTCAAAACACTATCATACTAGCATATATCCTGAAGAATATCATATATATTTTTCTGGTTGTGTTTATTGCAGTGAATCATATGCTTTTTTGCATTATAAAACTCGTGTTTAGCTCCTGTAGTCGCCTTAAGTAAAGGAACAATACTGCTATGCACCGCGCTTTCCAGTTTTATCATCTGAAACATTTATTTGCTTTTCATCGGCTTCGGCTACTGAAGTGGCATTCAAACCCAATAAATCTTTTTTATCGTACATTAAGGCTTCAGATCGCTTTTAGTTTATAAGATTTCATCTAAGTATTTAACTCAGATCTTTATAAAATACACATAAAAATAGTCAAAATCTAAGTCGATACATTCACGCCCACTTTAACAAAAATGTATGTAACTGTTTTATTTTAACCAGACATCATTTAAAAACATCTTAAGAATCCCCCTGTCATCTATTTGTCATTGTTAACCCACTTTCGAAAATGTACTTTTAGACCCAGCTGACATGCTTAATGATACAAAATGTCATGACATTTTTCGTGACTATATTGTTGCCAAAAATTGTGTTTAGATCATTAAGGTGTGCTTGTTCGCTTTCTATGCTGTCTTGGAATGCTCTCATGAGAAATTGATTTCTGTTCCCATACCGTAACTCCGTTTTAATCAAGCGCATTTGATTACTTCGTCATCTGACAGATGTAAAGTTATGCACAAAGGGCACATTTGGTCCGTATCCCGCCCACGTCATCCATTCAAATGTTGATAAAACATTGCAATGGTCAACAATGTTTTAAACATCCCAATTTATGTTTAAAATTCTGATTTAAAAGAGTGTCCATGGAGTTTCTTGCCCGTTCTTCTCCATAGAGATCTACGCTAGGGAATGGGCAACTACAGTACTTTCACAGTTTTTATGTCTTGTGACTGGGACTGTAGCTACATTTAATTTTCATCTTTGTTTCGACAATTCAAAAGTGCCTGTAACTGGCTTACTTGAAATAAATGTTTTGATTTTGAAAAACTCATTATGCGGAAATTCTTTCCGAAATGTTATAAACAGTGTGATAGTGTTCATCCATGTACGGCGTTCGTTCAGCATCAAGATTGTTTGTTGGGGCTTAAATCAGAAGTCACCCGACTTCTGATACCACATGTTTCGCCAAATTCGATGCGACATTGATACTTTCAGCACCCACACATCGTGCCATCTGTTCTGAACACCGCGTAAATCGACGTTTATCTTGAAACGGTCGGCCTTGGTACAGATTCCGGGACAGTTAATGTTACCGCACGTTCTCTATTAAACTGTCGTGTTACCGTTTCTACTGAAATTAGCCGCGGATGTGCGCTTGCGACTCGATGCCACTAACGGACGGTGCATTTGTGTCGTTTGGACGATTGCGCTTTGCGTTTCTCGGCGCGTCGTGTTAAGTCGACGCGTCATAAATAACTCGACTAATTGTTGTTACGCATCATTTAACTGTAATTCAGAACGCTAACACTTCTTTTAATATTGAAAGTAACCTAGCAATGTTTGCATTGAGTACTTTACGCGAATTTATAGGTAGTCTGGTCTTCAGCTGAAAGACGATCATACATTTCAGCGTCAGAGGCGGCTATGATATTACTGAATGTGTATATTTCTCAAGAACTATTTGCTGTATACTAGAAATTCAATTTTAATCCACACCACTCCTGCGCGATTGAATGAATTATAGGTTGTAGAGGTGCGTTATCTTGTAGTTTACAATAAACATAAAAGTAAGATATTTTCATAGCTACCACACTCTGTGAGATACGAGGGGGCGTTTTTAAGTTCGCGGAATGGAGGGTGAGAAGTGAAAATAAAAATACTAAATTATGTTTCTTTTTCTAAATATTCACCTGCTACCCTTATACATTTTTCAGATATTTCAATTTCCTTCATAAAAAATGTTTTGTCTTTGTCCGAAAAATAAGCTGAAACCGCGTCCTTCACTTCTTCATCAGTTGAAAATTTCTTCCCACGAAGTCCTTTTTTCAGTTTTGGGAAGAGGTAATAATCACTGGGAGCCAGGTCTGGGCTGTAGGGTGGATGGTCTAAAATATCGAAGCCCACCTTATGCAGGGCAGCCAACGCAACACGGCTCTTGTGAACAGGCGCGTTGTCGTGAAGAAGAAGGACACCTTTGGTTAATTTACCCCTCCTTTTTTTTAATCCTTTCTTTCAACCTCTCGAGGATAAAAGCATAGTATTCTCCGGTTATAGAAACGCCTTTATCTTTATAATCGGTCAACAGGATCCCTTCTGAATCCCAAAACACTGTTGCCATGATTTTTCCAGCCGATTGTGCCACTTTAAACTTCTTGGGTGGTGGTGTGCCTTTTTTGTGCCACTGCATAGAGTCCTGTTTCGACTTAGGTTCATAATGATGAACCTAAGTTTCATCTCCAGTAACAATTCGACTTAATAGTCCATCCTTATCTTCGTGACAGAGGTCCAAAAACGTGCGAGAACACTCCACGCGGTGTTGTTTTTGAGGCGGCGTGAGCATTCTTGGCACCCATCTTGCACTGACCTTTGTCATGCCAAGATGATCGTGTAGAATTTTAAAAATGTCGTATCCGATACTCCAACCATTTTTGCAAGCTGTTTCTTCTTTAGTCTGGCACCTTCTAATATTATTTTTTCGACTTTTTGAATGATTCCGGAGTAGTCACCTCGATCGACCGTCCGGGCCGTGGGTCGTCTTCAAGTGAGGTCCTGCCTTGTTTAAAGAGACTGTGCCACTTGTAAACCATGGTTTTACCCGGGCAAGAGTCCTCGTAAACGGATTCCATCTCTTCCAGTATATTGTGGACTGACTTCCCTTGCTTGGTAAGGAACTTTATTACGGCACGGTACTCGATTAATTCCATAATTCACACTTTCTTCCCGATTGAGTTGTTTGCTTGACGATAGTTCAAAGACTAATGATCCAATTAAGATAAAACCTGGTATTTATACTAATATTGAGTGGCTGAAGTTGTGGCCATCCCGATAATGACCTATTGTTATCCCCTCCCCCCATTCCGCGAACTTCAAAACGCACCCTCGTACTTTAGTTCCTGATAACCTTGTCATAGAGCCATTTGGATAATATTCTATCGTTCTTAATACCGTCATCAGATCGGGATCTAAGTTAGAAATAACGCCTGGGATTTTGTACTTATGGCTTTCTCCTCATTGTGCTGTACATTATATCCACCCACTTATTTGCGCCATATCCAGAGTCGTCAATCCAAAATAGAATATTCTAATTTTTACCAGTATCAACATAGCATCCTTATTTTAACTGCCTCAACATCATGTTTTACGCAACCGCAAAAATGTTAAACCATTTCTCTGTCGAGTGTATCGGTATTAGAGCCTATAATTTCACTTCTCACATTTTACGCTTAACGCCATCAATATTTCAACGAGTCACATTCGATAGCTGCATCTCATTCTCTCCTCCTCGATTGCCTTAGGGTGAAAGAGATGGCGAAAATCTAGCGGTTGCTCGAATAGTCTGAATTCCGACTGTCACTTGTGAACTTTACGTAATAGTTTTAACGTGTTGAACCTTAGAATTGGTGTTTACATGTGAAACAGGAAACCCATTCCTGTGTTCAAATAAATTACAACCGTCTGTCTTCGATGCTCTAATAAAATATGTACGACTAATGGACTAAGATGTCATTAAAGAAGGCATTAGTTGTCTAGCACTCGATTAGTTTAATTCAATCTCAGCACTTGTCCTGAATAAACAACAAACACAAATCTGTTTTAAAGCCTAGTTTGTACGTTTAGAACGCGTGAGAGGAAATACTTGACGAGAATTACGAAGAAATATCCCCACTAATCTGTACTCAGCCAAGTCAATACAACATTCGTTTTTTTCGTCCGACTATTCGTAGATTTACGCTAGAATACCAAATAGCCAAAAGGGCGTTGGGTTGAAGATATTGTCAAGGTCGTGGGGGAAACGTCCATGCCCAGCAGTGGATGATTCGTGGCTTAATTGTTCATGAAGATTACCAAATACTATTTCTAATAGAGCTCTGCATAGGAATAATTTTATCCCAGATACTATTAAGGCAAAAGAGAGAGGCAGATGACATGTAAACTTGCCTAGCAACATTTCCCCAACAAAACCTCTTCCTCATCATAAAATCAACAAATGCAACCGCGAGCAAGACTAGTCTACAGCCGCGGTTTCGCAGCAAGACGAATGGATTACGTACGACGCGCACACGCTTCCCTCTTAAAGACGGAATGCGTGTCTATTGACAGCGGGTCGCGTGCCACCTGAATTGTGATTGTACAACGGGATCTGAATGAGAACGATTCTCCAATACGGTTTATTTTACCTCATTCGCACTAAAATTGTTTCGTTTCGTGAACGAAGATTGTTGGGTATTAAAAGAGACTGTTACCTTCCAAATTGTTATCGAAGGAATTACCTTAGGTTACGGTTCTACGATTCCGTTTGGGCGTGACGCGTGAGCCTAGCCCAAATCTGGAGTTGGGGAATATTCGTCATCGAAACTCCTGGCAAAATACACGCCGCACTTAGTGTTACTTTTAGTACAGCATACTTTCTCAGAAACTTGGATGCAGCTTCTAGTTTTCAAATAATTTATGCGATAGCTAGTATTGCTCGGTAGACAGGCGCCAGAATAATAGTTTCATTATTTATCAAGAGAACGTGTTGAGTGATGAAGTAGATCTTAAGCTTATATCAGTAATGACTATTAAGATTAAACATGTCACGACACGCCCCAATGCGGGGGCTGGCGCAACATTTAGAAACACTATCGATGCAATAAACTCACAAGGCAATATATTTATAGTTCTTTCTCTTTTATGTAACGGTGCACGAGACTTGCATAACGAGATGCATCGAGATATCGCCCCATTAAAGCTTCACTTCAATTATGTATCGAATTATCTTTTGCATATTTTGTTCCTATGAATCCACATGAGGGTCAAAACTGTCAAGATTAGTCGAAAGTTCAACTGTTATTGATGAAATGACTTCTAGATCACTATTCGACTAATTGTTGGCCTTTAAGGCGCATTCAATTTGAAGTCATAAACGAATACTTAGACGAAATTCCATCCTATCCTAAGTAGTCAAATAATATCAGTACGGATAATTACCTATCCGAAAAATGTCTCGATGTTCAAGTCTTGAGCACTTACCTGTAATATCAAAGCATTCCACACAATTATCGGCCCTCAATTAACTATTGCTTACCCCAAATACTATAACTGTGATGAAACCCCGATGATCAAGTTAATTAAGTCTTCGATCACGAACCACAAATTCGAGCGTTGTGTCGAATGTGAAATTTCTAGGTCACACTAAAGCAGCATTGCAAATTTTTAAATACCATTTTATAGGATAAAGAACGCATGCTATGTGTGCCGTTTACTTCTCCTACGGCCTTCGGTAGAGTGAGGTTTCGAAATATCTATCGAAAAGAAAATTTTGGAGATACGGCACGAATTCAATAACAGTATAGGAAATGGTAACGGTTCCCTGGATGAATTGATGGCTATTACTGTTTATAATAATTGTCCTCAGGCAAGGAGGATATACGTCATTGGCCTGTTGAAAAGATTATTTTACTATGACGTTTGATAAAACTTCCACTGTCCCCCTAAAGATTTGCAAAGATCAATCCTAGCTCTGAAAATCCCATAGGCCCAAATCATAACTCCATTCAATATTTTAGTAGCTATCGTCGATTCAAAAAATATGGAGAATAGACAGTAGCTGTTGGATGCCTGTGAAAGCATTCGGCACAAAAACAAAGGTACGCACCGAAACGCACACGATCCTTTCTCGTTTAGCACGGTGCATAAAAACTGCATTCACGACGCACGGCGCTAAGCCGTCCACCATTATTTTTAGCAGGCCACAAATAGAAGTGTGTCGCGCCCAACGCATTCGTATCGCCTTTATAATCGGCGGAAGGGTACCACTCGAAATAAAAGCGGGAAGAGATTCTATTTCGGAGATGTTGACCAGTTTGATATATGAAGTCCAGTTTGTAGGGAAACAGTTATGGTTTTCTTTTTAAAGATTTTTATTTTGACTCGAAATTGATAATAATTGAGATGGATACAAAATTTCTTTAATTCGCTCAAGAAACTGGTGACATTTGAAATTTCTCGGCCATTACCTGTCATTTGTAATTTTAATGTTAGGAGCGTCTGAAACTCTTGTCACCAATAGTATTATTTTTAAGTTAATTTTAAACATCTTCCTGATGGCCTTAAACGTTACCTTATATTTCACATAAAACAAAGTGTTACAATGTCCTTGTTAAGTATTTTGTCAACTGCTCTTTTATCATTTCGTCATTCGTTTAAATATTGACATTTCGTATTAATTTAAGATAATATAATCAGCAACTTGGAGAAATGTTGCCAAATATTTTAACAAAATATGCAAATTCTTTTGATCTCCTGCAGCGATATCATTATCCATAACATAAATATTAAATTTATTGTATTGCCTTGCTAATGGCTACTGTGCAGAAAGTTGATGGACGAACTTATTTCTGCCTTTTTATTTCGTTTACCTTCTTTCTTACTTTTGAAAGATCGTTAAGATCCATCAAGAAACACCATTTTACCAAGAACTCAGAAATTTCATTCAAAATATTACCACAAATCCCTTCAACATTACCAGGATTTCCAAGATTAATCCCATGGGGGTTCAAAGTAATTTCTCACTGTGGCACCTTGGTCCACACCAAGGCGCCTTGGTGTTTTGAAAAATGCGCTCTCTCGCAATTTGCGAGGGGGAAGCTTATCGTACATCGACCGTCCGTTACCCGTTTGAAACACCGACGGTATTGGTGTCCGATGCGGAAGGCAGCGTAGTAAACTAACTTCCAAACGTGGCTTTGCTTATGGGCGTTTCCTGTTATTCAATGCTATTAGTGATTTGTGCATCGATAACGTTCCACGAATGGGATTTTAATTTTTCGCTTAGAACGAAATGGCATTGTGGTATCGATGTAAGTGTTTGTAAAGTTTCCCTGAAGCTAACCATCCCTATTTGCTGGAAATTAAAAATGAGTTCTTCTTGTAATTCTGCTTGAAGTATGTTCTCGGAGTGATCATTGTTCGATTCTAGACTTCTTTGATGTAATATTTTTCTTTGAATCTCTTACGCAAAGATGCAGCGAATATCCGATTTGATACGAATTTATGAGTTTGATGCAAGTTAATTCAATAGCATTGAACTATGTTCTATGATCTAAGTCCAATCGATTCGTGTTTATTTGCTGTTATCACAAGGTTTCGTACTTAAAATGTTACTTATTTTATGTTTCTCATGCATGCATATTTGTAAACTTTAATGAAAACGGATTGTCCAAGGTTAAGATATTTTTAGCAAAAAGATTCTTGCATTGTGTACTCGGTTAAATAAAAATGGAAGTAAAAGTGTTCACTGCAATTAAGACTCAACCAAAATAAGACAAAACACTGGACATACCAAAATTCATTTGCACCCCATTTAAATAATTCACGATGCGTAACCTCACTTCTCATCAATGCCGCCGCCGCCGATTCAACGCATTTAACTCACAAACTTCCAGCAATTCTATGTTTAGACTTTTAAAAAGTGCACGTATGTAAATAGTTTCCATAGGAACCTATCAGTCCGGTAATATATGGTAACGATCCAGGCGTGCAAATCTGGTGTCCATCTTCCCCCATATATGGAGCAGACATGCCTGCAACGAACGTGCATAAGTGCCTTCAAGACCACCACTTATTATATCTTTCTGTTCGTGTTAAAACTATGACTCACTGACATTACTTTTTCGAGAAATCTCTGCAGTACTGCAATAAATCTGCCAGTGCCACTAAAATTAAAACATCAGCGAAAACTTGTTAGTGGAAAGTGTCAGTTGCGTACTTCGGAGAGCTATAATAAGTACCAAGATAACCCTATCATGCTACTGCAGTCAAAACACGACTATAAAAATTCAACGATAAGTGTTAAAAGCTAAACAAAACAATGGCTGTGCGCCGATAGACGCAAAGTATCTGTCAAGACAAGACGTCCGTCACGAGCGCGCAGTGCAAACATCCGAAACGTGTCGTGTCTACCCATAGCCGTGAACTGAATTACTTCACATTGTTCCCAAAATATACTTCCATTTTCGTAAAAAGTTTGCTATCCTAATCATAAATGAAAATCTAACCGCTCGGGGCATTCGCAACATGGAAACCCCAATTACTTAATCAGACGGATTCTATTAAAAGTAAGCGAATCCATTTTCCTCGATCAATAGAACAATCTAAACATACATGAACAACCTTCACGCGTTTGCTAAACATATTCTCATAATTTCGATATCTATGCGCGAATAATTTTCACATGCAATTGAACGTTGTGCAAACGATTTCAAAACAAATCTTCTAGCAACATGTCCAATTTGAGAGGACTCTTCAAATTGCAGCTGTAAATCCGTGCTTGATACTCGACCGTGCGAAACACAAGATAGGATCGCCATTGTCCATATTTGTGCAGGGCACGGCCAGTTTGGGGTCAAAGTGAACCCTTATTATCTATGGCACTAGCTTGTTGCTTTTCAAGCGGTCGCAATTATGGAAATTTTCTCTGGAAACGTGGCCGGATTAAATATGCTTTTGGACGCTCTCGTAGTTTAGGATAGTGGGAAACGTTCCGAGACTCGCTACATTAAGTTGGCAAATTGAGTGCCATTGGAGTTCTTTATGCTACTTTGTTGTGCCTCCGGACCGATGGATGTTAAGTTTATTACGTATGTAAACTCTGTTTTACACAACTTTTTTCAAGGAAATGAAGCTTCGTGCTGTACCGACATTACGTATGCTGTTGCAGCGTAAGCTTTTGGTAGCAATAACTTTTCATATGTTAGCTGTGATTGCAGTGTACGGGCACTGTGCCAACCGATATTAGAATTGTATTTTTCATTAGTTTCTATCTAGCACATGCCCGGGATGTTGATCAGCTGATGTACTCCATTTAATCCCCAATCAACAATGTTATTTAAATTAGGTTAAAATCGGGTTAAGTGTTCCAATAAATCTTGACTCAAACAAACCAGTTCTATCTGTAATTGTTCAGATATTCGGAACAGCGGAATCTAACTGGAGCACAGCATATGTATTTATTGGCTCCAAATCTCAATGCGTCCATTACAAAATGCAGTAGCATTATAAAGTTTATTGGAACATGTCCAAGTCGTTGTTGCAGAAATTGTTTACGCCACAAACAAACTTTGTGATTTTGACAGTCGGCTTGGATGAGAAAAAATGTTTTGTACTCACTCAATCATATTTTATGAGAACGGATGCGAAAAGTTTGAACTGAGAAAATGGTTTTTGTGGTAAACAATGTAAACTAGTTTGTGCCTTTGTGTCCTCAATTCAGGAAAACAGATCTGGAAATAAATTAAAACGCTAATGGATCACTAAAAAAATGGAGATGGAAAAGTGCTGTAGTCAAGTAAAAAATAGGGTAAACACGTCACGTCACGCTCTAGGTCCTTACGAAACGAGGCAAGAAGCGTGTTACCTTCCTTTAAAATGAGTAATATTTCGTTATAAGGTGATAATGTAGCTGCTCTCATCGTGGTACTAAAAATGAAGTATCATTTTCATCGGTTGCCAAAGATCAATATGACCACCGGTGTCGTCGCATCATAAATCGCCGAGACGTTTAGCATATCTCCCATTAAATTGGGACCGGACAAATGTTTTGCCTTACCGTTCACCAATTTATTATGTGAGCCTATTAAACCTTTGTTTTATGTCCAGTCTGTTTTCTTACCTGACCCAAACAAATTTGGCGTCATATAGTCCAGTACTGTCCCTAGTTTTGATATTTTTTCTTCAATTTCATTATTTTTTCTTGAAGTTAGTTCACTTTCAGACAAAAATGATTCTTAAATTTCGAATTAAAATCGTCTTCATTTAGTTTTTGTCGAAGGCGATTTACCAGATTACGTATTGCGTAACCAAAATCAAATGAATTCGCATTCCTTACATCTGCGGGTCTATCTGAAGTGAACAAGTATAAAAAAAGGAGTTTCGATTTACAATGGAACCTGGTGCTTGCGACAAGTTAGGTGTAAAAATACCAAACCCTTTTTAGGTGTTGGAATGCGTAAACACTGCTAAGAAACTATTGTTTACCTTGCCAGTATGTGCACAGTACGATGTATAGTTAAGCTACTCCAGTTCTGATTTTATATATGGTCAGAGTGATCGCTTTGTTGAAATTCTTTTGAAGAGTTATGGTATGGGTTTCTTGGAAGTCTTCTTTTTGTGACTTTTTTTGTGTATGCTAGTCTTCTCACTATTACCTGTCTAGAGTTACTGACTGGATAGTCTATATTTCTTTATCATCATCACAAAACCTCGTCGTCTTAGTGGAAGGTGAGCTCCGTTCCATGACAACCATTCTTACCCGCCTCACGTTGCGTCAAATAAATTCCCTCCTCAATAAAATGAATAATTAACTCCACTACATTATATTGTCCTCGTACAATATCATTACATTTTACAACTTCGTCCTCTGTATCGCCGCACTCTCTTATTGTCCGATAAGCTTATTTTTAGTCGCCCATATGTCATATAGTTTGACGTCGTGCATTGCGGATTTTTATCTTATCGTTCTACGCAAACATTGGCTTAATGTCGCGCTCTGTACCGACTGCATTGCTGTTGGAAAGACGCCGACGAGCAAACATGCAGTATTTTGGTTTAGTGTACCGGTTTGTACTTCGTGCGTTTACTTGTGAGCAGGGATTTTAGAACTATTCTCTTGATTTTATCTTTTCTTTTTAAGAAAAGTTCCTTTTACTAATTCCTTGTTGAATATTGTTAGTAAGTTACGTCATGTTTTGGATTAAATTTTCCAACAACCAGATAATTTATATTCATTCATTGGTATGTTGGGTACATAAATAAATTAAATTATAAGTTTAAAAGGAGTGGATAACCGCAACAGTTTAAAAATGTATACCGTATGTGCAATTTTCACATCATCACTATTTGTAGCTATAAAAATTATTATGGTCTTGTTCAGAAAACGGTTATTACTTGTTACACCGCCCGAACTGACGCCCCGATCCCGTTTCGCATCGCTTCAATATCACTGGCATAATAACTTTATTTTTATAACCGGCTGTACGCACATGCCTTTGCCTTTACTTTTCTTCTTTTTCATTGCATGTTTTACTTGCGCGATGCAACGGGCGTGTTCCACGAAGAATTTTCAACATTCTTGCGTGCCAGGATTACGTGTTATCTTCAAGTCATGTAATAAAGACGAGATTAAGTCTTTTTTTGTTCTTTCTTCGAAAATTGTGGGCGATATCCGAGCACCATGGTTCTTTAGAAGACTTATAAAGATTTTCTTACTTGTTGCAAAATAAAATGGAATTTGCATAGGAATTTCTTCAACATTGACGTCTTTGTTAAATTAGATGCGCAAATATCACGTGCAATCTCTTGCTTTAGCAGAGACATTTAAGACTATTGAGAAATTCTCATTACAATTGATTGAACCGTTTATTAGCACCCATTAAATTAAGTATCATTACCTACTTATGCACTAGGTATTGCAATAGCCAACGTACTCACATATGTATGTCTCAACTCAACCTCTAATGTCGCTGACTGTTTGATATACTCGTATTAACATTTTACTGTATGGTTACAGTGGTTCTTATTTTAAATAATCTGTGGTAAGCTTAGCTTATTCCGAAATCTCAACTCCTCAATCTCATAGCTACAAGCTTGGGTGCATCTACACCTGTTGAGCTCAATGCAAACTTACATTCAAATTGCCCCGATTCGAGCTCTAAGATTTATGAAACCATTTTCAAATCTGCTCCTATTTAGTTCTGTATTTCAGTAAGCAAGCTGTTCTTTTCTTTAAAACCAACCACTTTGAAGTAATGCTGCACTTTTGCTTTCGTCGAATTAGAAAAGTCTTCAAGCTCACTCAAAACGCTAGTTTATCCCGTCAAAGTTGTTACTCGTAAAGCGTCATCATCAGTTCGTTAGCGAGGCTGTGTCAAGTGTCCCAACGAGACCACTGACGGACAACCACACAAATCGACCTTATTCATTTCAAACATCCACAGAACTGTCACCCTTATTTCTGGCGGTTCAAAGCTGACAATTCGTTGCATGATTCGTTGGCTTAAGGGACTGCTGCTGACAGTGTCAGAGTCAATACGAGTGGGTGTCGAGTACTGTTAGTAGGTGCCACTCGGGATGAAAAAAAATCTGTTTATGCTTCTTATTAGACAGGTATTTGCTTTGGTTTATGGTACCGTGGGAGTGTAAATGTGGGGCTATCAATATAATATTTTATAGCTTTGCGATCTTTTTGATGGTGGGTTTTATTACGGAATCATGCATCATGGGAAGATATTGCCTTTTCTTCTCGATTTTTCAGGATGGTGAAGATAATAAAGTAATTGAATTCTTCCATTTGGATCGTTTGTCAATATATTATTTTATTTAATGTGTTAGGTTTAGTAGGTAGCCACGTCAATCGTGGCATGGCAATTATTAGACGAAGTAAAAACTAAAAGGGTGATTGATTACTAGCAGATTTCTGGATATTTCTTGAATCTCAACAGACTCTTCTAATTTACTTTTTTATTAATTTATGGATACCCTGTATTTCCCTCTTGGAATTACTAGCGTCGCATCCCTTAGTTAGACGGTTCACGGATCCGGAAATAGAGTCTGCCTTCCTCCGAGTTTTCCGGCTGAGGCTGCTACGTCGATGTCGCTTACTATTGCATTTCCTTATGCCAAGCCAATCTTGATATTAGCTGGCTTTTACATGTAAAGACAGTTTCCAAATACAAGCTACTTTGAGTGAGTCTGACAGTACACCGCTTGCATTGTCTACACTACACTAATATTATAAAGAGGAAAGATTTGTATTTTTGTGTGTGTGTGTGTATGTTTGTAATGAATAAACTCAAAAACTACTAGACTGATTTTAAAAATTCTTTAACCATTAAAAAGCCACTTCTTTACTGAGTAACATAGGCTATATTTTATCCCCGTACTTCCATGGAAAAGGGAAAAACGCGGGTGAAACCACGTGACGTCCGCTAGTCTTAAATACATAGGAAACTAATCAATAATAGAACAGTTTTTATTCCTTTTATCATGAATTTAGTTATCTTCTTCGCTTCGCTATTGATAGAACGGTTCACAATTAATTGTGGCTTTACATAGTACGACTACTATAAGACCGTGGCATAGACACACAAGAGAGAGAATATTTCGAAATGAACCAACGAACACACGTTGCCGTGACACTAGGACCTCTCATTGACACCCTGACGAAATAATGAGCCTAACAAATCGCAGAATATTGACAAAATCTTTTATAACTACATTGATATGATTTTATCAGAAGCGTTATTGTCCTATTGAAATGTTAAACATTTATTGTTGTGAGATGTTTTTTGACTATTGGCACTTACAACAGCGACACCAATTAGCGATTGACTTAAAATACCCTATCTCGCCGTTGATAACCATAACACTACTACTTTATCATCAGCAGTCCATTGCTGACTTGGTTTTTTTCAGTCGTATGCTATTCATCATCATCATCATTTCAGCCGAAAGACGTCCACTGCTGGACATGGGCCTCCTCCAAAGGGCGGTTTTGCCATAATCGCCACGCTTGGCAGGCGGGTTGGCGATCGCAGTGTGGTTGTTACAAAAACACAGAGAACGCTGCTGCCCATTCTCTGGTAAGTCCCTTAGTCGCCTCTTACGACACCCACGGGAAGATATGGGATGGTGATATTCTTTACGTCCGACACCATATAGAATGCGTATGCTATTATTGCTATTTAACTCGAACCTCGGCTCAATTCTCATTGAAAACGACAATTTAGCGTCAAAAAACATTTGTCATTAACTATATCTGGTATGCTAACAGAAAAAGCATAAGTTCATCAGTGCAACTTTTAAAGCTTATCATGTATTTCACTAGTGTTCAAATAACTCTGTCTTCACAACATATCTGGGACATAGAACCCAGTTGCATCAGGTCATCATATCGTACGACCACTTGAATCTTTACCTTTATTTGTTTTGTTTAATAACTCGTCGCGGTGTTGACATAGCGAAAGGTCGAGTCAGTTGTGGTCAATTGAACTTTTGAGTTGTTTGAACAATATTCGTTCTAAGAACGATTAGAACGAATATTGTTGGGCTTGAAAGTGTAATGATTCTAGTTTTATACCTATAAATGAATACGTTTTTGTGATGATTTTAGTTTCGTTTAGATTTAGATATAAAATCTCAATAAACTTGTCACTTACGGGATATCTCCCGCTGTTGTAAGCGCCATGATCGCGAGATTACTGGATGTCAGTAGCGACAGCGTCGAAATATCAGGCGCTCAAAATAATTGAAAATCACAGAAGATATCCCGAAGTTACAGTGTTAGTTTAGTTATAAACCGTGAAAGCTTAAAACAGATAATAAAATCTCACTTCTCAGCGTTTGCTATCGTCGATGCATTAGTAAAATATGATCTTTATGACAATCAAATCCACTACTAAAAACGTCATTGAAGGATAACTTCTAAGAAATCATTCCATGATATAATTACATTTTAGACTATCAGACAATCCAATGTAGGCTGCCAATTACAGGCTTATTTTACTCTAATTAACAGAAATATTCCGAGAAATCTCGTAATAACACATGTTTCTGTTTGGTAAAACATGTATTTAAACGATTACATTATTAATCCTATTAATATAAATCAAATAAGATTTGTAGATAACTTTGTATATAGGAAACATGACAATACTGCACAAGTGTACAAGCTTAATAACAACGAAAATAGACTATTTGGAGTAACAAGCAACAACTCCTTTGACTGTAATGAAAATGAGAACACAAAACACAATCTAATGGAAGGCACATGAATACCTAATAGAGGAAAGATAAATAAATACTGACTCTGTGGTGATAATTTGTAGCTAAATCATGCCCAAAAGCTCACAAACGAGTCCTGCATAGCTATTCACAACGCTTCGATTCGATTTTCGATTCGGAAAGTCGTATGTCTATCTCGCTCGATTTCGTAATGTCAAAAAAAGATAGACATACGACTTTCCGAATCGAAAATCGAATCGAAGCGTTGTGAATAAGGGGTCTGGTCCCATTATGAGGTATCAATCTTAATAGATCAAAGCTAAAGTGTAGCTCAGAAAACAACAAAGGTGTTAAAACTTTTACTCAACCCAAACAATCGACCGCAAGAAGCGAACCCGTCACACCAAAAACATCTAATACCGCCTCCCTAAAACGACTTCCATTCCAATCATAAAATATCGAAATGGATAGGAAACTAGGAAATAAACACATAATATATCGTGTGTATACTTGACACAATATAAATGGTTATTTAATGCGTCTTACCGTTACTTCGCCATAACCGAAGGGGACGTTAAATGATGTTGCGTTTTCTTGCTGTGTGTATTTACGTGAAAATGTGTCTTAAGTTTTCCTTGTTAGGGGAAGAGAGATGGCTTGAAAAACTATCCATCGAATTTAAGAATTCCACAGGGTAAGCCCAAAAGTTTAGCGTCTACTTGGTGTAACATGAGCGGTATTTTTACCGAAACAGGTAAGGTACACCTATGCGTCCTTGTTAGACACTTTTGACACTTAACACACAGCGGTCCTACGCTGCCATAGGGAACTTACGCCCTAGCATAAGTTGCCTATGGCATGTAGTTACGCATAGGGAATAGGTTCCCTATGCGTAATCTCTTCCCACTGCTGGGACACGGGCCACCTCAACGCAAGAAGGGTTTCCTATGTTTTTTATTCAATAAACGTTGCCCCTCACTAGGAATTTCTCATGTATTATGGGTGCGTTTACAAACATTTAAACTCATATAGGTACTCAAACAGCCAGGACCCGGTCCAGTCTGCCAGTCGCTCAGACACTGCGCCAACCGTAACGCCAATTAAAAATATGGTATTTTCCATCACTGTGCTTCTATCACGGCACCCTAAATATAATTTTAGTACCTATCTCATAATATGTATATCTCAGATATAGATGTTCGTGAGTCGTTCGTGAGTTTCGTGACACCAACGGTTAGAGACATTTCTGCTCAAAACTTCTTTGGTACTTACAGGAAACTTTTTCCTTACTCAGCTGATAGGATTTAGTCGAGTTCACTCAGATAAGTTCCGTTTATTCTTAGACTCGACATCAGCGTCTTACGCAGCTATATTTAACTTATAATCAGAATGTTTTCAACAAATAACAATAAAATTATACTTGTGTGTCAGTTATCTTCCTTCATTTAAAAGTAATGTTTTGTTCTCAGTAAACATAATTATTCGCTTATTAACTCCGCGTGTCGGTCACGTCACCTTGGGTTCACATCTAGGTTTATTTCTAGTAAATGCTATGCAATTATCTACACTAGGATTTTTTCAATTTTTGGTGTCTTAGGCCACAGTAGGGACTTCTGCCCCATTGAACGATTTGCTTTCTTCATATACCCTAAATTGAAGTGAAAAAACCTGTTTAGTTTCGATTTTAATATCAAATCTTCAAAGGAATTATCTTTCACCTTGAAATTCCTTGATATTGGCTAAAACAAACATTTTCTATTGACTTCACGATTGTGACCGTTATCTAGATTAGTACAAGTATACAAAGATAATGATAACTGCTCTTTTAAATTCTTTGTATGCATTAGGTAAAGAAACATCGTAGATATGCAATTAAAATTGTAATGAAGACATTGTTAATAACAATGTAGTACCTATCTTTAAAATGCTAGTATATGCAAATGAAGATGATGATGCAAATCAAAATCTATTCTCTATCTTGGCCTAGATGAAAGATCTGTTGACCAGAAATATTTACATACGGGGACCTATTCCACTTATAAGCTTCGCGTCAGCTATCCTGGTTAGGTAAAAATCCCCTTCGCAATGCAGAAAGCGGTTTCAAAGGATTATCAGCTCTGCGGTTGGTCGCTTGCTCTTGGCCAACGGTAAGATGCCTCCAAAGTCTTGTATCCAGCGACGGTGAAAGGCAGTTTTCTTCTTGTTAATGTTTCACGAGAAGATTAAACAGACCTATTCCAACACTGCCTCGTAACGCACACGTTACGGTTAATTCGAACGGCAGTCTAGAAAACTAGAAATCCAATCTAGTCTGGAGCACGAAGCGGCCTAGCTTACATACAAACACTTGCATTGTTTACAATATGCATGGAAATTGATGCTGTGAACGTGGCTTGGTATAATGTGTAAAAAGTGGGAAGATGGTGATTGGATTCAATTGTTTTTTCTCCTGTTAATTGACTTATATGAACATCTCAGCTGAATCGTAATGTTATTAGGTAAGTAGTCGCTTGTCTACAAGAATAGGTTCTCTGATGAGCGTTGACGATTCAGCACATCCACTTTATAGATCGAGATTTCGAAACTTCTACAGGATTTTAGATTCCAGTAAGTGCAAAATGGATTGAATCTCTGACAGAAACGAAAGTGGATTAGACTTCGAAAGAGGTTGTCAAAGTTATCCGTTCAATGTTTCGACTGAAAGAGAATGCTTTACTCAGATCAGATCCTTCCACCGACACAAAATTATTGTGCAAAGAATCACGGGTATTTATTTAAACTTCATGTACAGTACAGTAGTGGTATACATATCGACTTAATGCTGCAACGGATTCTTTAGCTGTCAGATAACCTTTGGGTTAAGTAGGACAACATTGTGAAAAAGTTTCTTTGCATGTCTATATAAAAAAAAAACAATCTCCACTTATTGACACTCCTAAATTCTTCCTAACGAGGAACATAAAATCTAATCAGCACCTAATTTCACTTAAAGACTTGATGGTTTTCGCAAACGATGTCACGTAGGTCGGTGGCATCCAGGTTAATTGGCGTAAGACGTTATGACGTCATAAATGTGCTGCTGGGATTACGGGAGATACGAGATTTATGGGCTGTTGGTATAGAGGCTGTGCTGGATAGGATTTTGATGATAAGTTATGGGCTGTGCTTGTAGATACTAAGTTGTTTTGGAGTAATAGGTTGTTAGTATAACTTTGAAGCTGTTTCTAAGACAGATCATTAGTAGTATAGCTTTAAGAATTATGTACAAGGAAAGATACTCCTCTTATCATCATCTGTCTGGCCTAGCCGCACCATTTGGGCTCCCAGTCTTACCGTATACAGCTATTGATATTAACTACTGAGCTACTGTCTCTTCATAACCCAGTTACTGGGTAAGGAGAGATATTCTTTGTGATTTTGAGGATTATGGAATTTCGGCTTCGGAATTACGGAATCTCTTAACAGAAGAACAGCCATAAACTAACTATCCAAGTGTTACATCTTATTTTGGATGAAACTAATGGTAATTTCTTTGCTCCAGGTGACGAACAAGACCTCCGGCAAAGTGATGGTGCTCAAGATGAACCAGCAGCGCGCCAACAGGCCCAACATGTTGCGAGAAGTGCAGCTCATGAACAAGCTCAAACATCCTAATATACTCGGGTAAGTCTCGTCTTACATCCGTCAACAGATGCCTCAACTCGTATAAGTATTGCTAATACCATGCATTGTAGGGATACATTGGGTTGGGATATCAATGCACAATACACAGCCTTCTTTCCGCTCAATTTCTGTGATACAGCTGAAAACTAAGAATTATATCTTTAAACGTTTAAACATGGTAAATATGCCGTTTTCAGTGTCAATGATAATGTTAGTCCATGTCAGTTTAAAATTTTATATGCGGCAGTTTGTTACAAGCAACTTTTTGCATTCTTTATACCTTGAACGATAGTCTATTTAATATGATATCTTTTAACTAAGAATAGTGGAGAAGAGAGTCAAAGACTCCTTTGCCCTGAGGACGACCATCTGCTCTAAATAAAAATTTGGTAACTCTGAAAATAAGTTTCTTAAAAATAATAATAAAAATCGCTGGGGTGGAACTTGTATTACTAAGGACAGGGTGCATCCTCATAATGTTACTTGGTCGAAAAGGATATCATGTACTTCCCCCTTACAAAACCGTTGAAAGACTGGTTATGAAGTTTTATGCGGTGTTACGAATGACATAAAAACGTAGGCGAGCATTATTAACCTACATAATTATATGATATACCAAATAAGGAAAAACAATCTCATAAAAAATTCGCACGCGGCGCCTCTTAGTTCTCAAGGCCGCCAAGTCACTTTTAGGATCAATAAAATCCCATTGATACGAAGAATGCGATTGGAATTATGATATACTAAATGTTAATTACAGTATGTCACCAGAAACATTTGGACATAAATCAGACGCAGATATAAAGTCGAATATCAAATTATAAATATCATATTTTGTGATACAACAAAATGTTTGTGTGTTTGTAAAGGTAACATTTGCGCAGTAATAGGAAACTTCTGACAAATATTTGGGCTTCTAAGGAATATAAAATGTAACGGTCAGGAGGGTGGGAGGCAGCGAAGCGAAGCCAATGGAACATGTTTGAAGACTTCTTTGTCTACCGAATTTATTGCCCCACTGCACTATAGCACTACTCCAATTTCATGTATTATTCAAATGTGGAATGCATGAGGTATAAACTACTTTACATTTTTTTGAAGATCCAAAGATAAATGTATTTCTTTTTTTACTGACCTTTGTGCATTCGATTAAATCAGAAAAAGGTTTTAATTTACTTAATAAAAATATACAGGGTGTACACTACCTCATCACGAAGCCGTCAACCAAGCATTCTGTACATCAAACTAAGTAACTTTACGCAAAAATTATTGCTGGGACACGACTTTTTTTTTTGGGGTGAAAAATCATGTTTTGTGGTAGAACTCAATGTAACGCACTCAAAACATTGTGCTGATGGATGGATTAAAAAACGGAGTCGTGGAGGTGCTTAAAGTAAAAATCTTACATTAAAAGCTTGTATTAAGAATAAAAAAAATGGCCAAAAGTTGGAACTTCCCGTTGGACCCCCAATATCTCCGTAACTAGAAGCTAGAAGGTTCCCAGGTATGCTGTAGAACAAAAAAATGATTGCAATGACGGGGAGAACAAGTGCCCTTCGGCTTCGTTAAGAGGTGTTTTACACCCTTTATATACATTCATTCTACAATACAAAAGAAGACAAAACTAAAGAAGGAATTTTCTAATAATATTGCCTAAACAGTTTTTATGGAAGTTCATAATAAACTCCTTTGATGGTTCCAGCGCGCAGCGGCGCGAACCAATACATCTTCCAACTACTAAATCGTATAAGCCCGTCTATAAATCATCCTCCAATAAACTGCCCTAGATGATTAAACCTGTAATAAATACATCTATACACGAGCGAAGCCAGATAACAGAAGACTAGTGCAGCGTTCAAGTGATGTATTATATTTTGCTACATTCAAGTTTAAACGAAATCGAGCGAAAATGATAAGGATATAATTTGCTTACTTACTATAATTTATTTAATTTTAATGTCCTATTTTATACTACGCAGTAGTAACACGTGGTTTCAAGGATTTGATATTTAAAAGAAAACATTCAGACACATTGATAACCTCCTTTTTGGAAGTCGTTTAAAAAACAACAAATTAGAGATAGTTTTAATCCTTTCAGTAGACTTACAGTATTATAAGTACAACTAGGTACACTTTTATCTAATTCTTCGAGAATAAATGTAAATGTTCTGTTATGTTTGATTCTTTTGGTTTAATAGCAAACTGCCCTATAGGTGGAGTCTTCGACCACTTTGAAGAGCTCCTCCGAACAATCAATCTCTCTCTACCCAACTTGGTATTCGCCTCCTTACGGTTTCGTGAGCCGATTTCTTTGAAGTATCTGAAAAATCGAGAGACTAGAAACTAAGAAAAAATGTACTCAAAGAATCATCAATCGTAGATCCCTTATTGTAGAACAAAGGCATCCTTGGAGCTTTTAGAAAAGTTTCCCCAAGGAAGAAATCCTTTTAACTCTTGAGAGTTTTAACAGGCTGGAAACTAGATCACTCTCATTTAATCATTTTCTATTCAATAGATGGGACAAAGTTTATAAGAGATCAAAAGTGATACAAGACACTTAATACCTACTGACATTACCATAAATTCGTAAAGGTTAATAGCTTCAAGTACAATGTAGATAGGGAGCAAGGTTGTAAAGATCAGTAATCATTAAAAACATCATTAGCGTAGACTAATGAATCTTCGCTTTTACAAACTAACAAAGATCTTTAGTATCAAATCTGACGGAAGTAGAATTACATGTCCTAAATCATCTTCAATCATTATTTTAGGATATCTGAGTTTTATAGTTCAGCTCTAAATCGACTTAAGAATTAAGCAGACGCCCAATTAAGGACTTAATTACTAATCAAATATGCATTCATTTCCAAAAACACTAGGTCCAAAGTTGATCCCTCCAGCCCATTTAGTGACGTATGCACCGAACAAGGAGGTTCGTTATAACTAATTATATACCTATGACGTCAGCAGATCATATGTCTGACTGAAGGATTATTGAGACTGCGCTATATTTAACTGATTTCACTTGTTGTATGGGATAGTCTTTGTCTGTATCACACTTGACAACAAACTTAATGATAAAAATGTGTGAATCTTCGCTTGGGTCTCTATACTGCGTTCGTAAATTAGTCTCGAAGTATGTGTTGTTGGTCTTCTTCTTTCGTATCTATGGTACGACTTGTTTAAATAGTGTACCATCGTGGTGAAAGGATTGGTCAGCTAGACTCTACGTTACCGGGTGCTAGTTGTCCAAGGTTTGTGTTTTTGGAAAAAACCGGCCAAGTGCGAGTCGGACTCGCACACGAAGGGTTCCGTACCATTGACTATATTTAGTATTTGTTGTTATAGCGGCAACAGAAATACATCATCTGTGAAAATTTCAACTGTCTAGCTGTCACGGTTCATGAGATACAGCCTGGTGACAGACAGACGGACAGACAGCGAAGTCTTAGTAATAGGGTTCCGTTTTTACCCTTTGGGTACGGAACCCTAAAAAATAATGAGACTTTCAGGAGATCTAGGCATTCCGAAATTAACTTAATTTACGTAAACGTAAAGTAGATGTTTGCTCAAGTCAAAATAATATCAATTGGAGACAAGGATTTGAATAATGAATTCAATATTTCTTCAAAATTCATGCATATTTTCATAAATGTAAAGTTATTGGTTCCATACATTGTGTCAGAAGCCGTGCCCGTCTGGGAATGTGTGCAAAACGTCATCTGTTTATAATATCTTGTAAGTTATGTCTAACTTCATTCAACTGAGAAATGCACAAGGAAATTGTTTTGTACACAATACGATGGAACTATTTCTTGCTAACGTAACATTTTTTTTTTTCTGTTTGTTTAATGGAATTGTGAAATTATTTTAAAATGTTTGAAACTGAGTTCCTTAAAGTCTTGTAAGTTATTTTGTTTGGTACTGCAATTGCTACAAACATAAGTAGCATTATGTTTGCTGAACAGCCATGATTCTTTTGTAAAATCCGTCCATCTCAGAATCTCCTATTCCGCTGCACCAAGATAAGGCATTTATTTATAAAATACACTAGCGGACGTCACGCGGTTTCACTCGCGTAGTTCCCGTTCCCGTAGGAGTACGGGGATAAAATATAGCCTATGTTACTCAGGGTGAATGTAGCTTTCTAATGGTGAAAACATTTTTGAAATCGGCGCAGTAGTTTTTAGTTTATTCATTACAAACATACAAATCTTTCCTCTTTATAATATTAAGTGTAGACTACATGAATAAACGAATGAGCTCGTAGCAACATAATAACAGCCGGGTCGATCTTTAGGTTCAGCCGCGCTTGCCTAGGTTCATCTGAAGACCACCCATTACATACCGAGTTTCCTCCGTGCCTCAGAAAGCACGCCAAGCCGTTGGTCCCGGCTGCCATTTGTAGATGTTTGACAGTCGTTACAAGCAGTCAGTGCCCTAAAGTGACAGTCACTCTTACCAAGCAGTACCAGTACTAACTGGGTTGTGGAGGAGGCTAGATAGGCAGTCGCTCCATGTAAAATACTGCATTCAGGCTGGAAGCCGACTCCAACGTAGTTGGGAAAAAGCTAAGCAGATGGGGGTTTTATGCACACAAATGTGCGGAGACCGCTTAATGATATGGACATTTTCTACCATACAACCAGAGGTGATGCAGTGACAAACAGTAACATTTGACCATGCCAAGACAAGGCATCCGATAACTCTCATGTCTCCTCACTTTGTCCTGCCAAGAAAGATAATCTTAAAAACACATAAGATAAATCCAAGATGGCGTAAAAATCATAAAGAATCACACGTCCACAGATAAAGCCAGATCACCTTGATTTTAAGCATTCTGGCAAGGAAACGAAAACGTAATAAGATTGAATCTTTTGTACCCATCACTGTTTTTAAACACGACTTTGTAACCACAGCAATTAAGACTGTTTACGATTATTCTCTTAATCTTAAGACAAACCTGTTTGCCAAAATATTCGTGTACTAGCGTTTAATTACTTGGTTTTACACAAAAATTGTGGTTTGTGAGACAGCTAGATACGAGTTTGTTAAATGTTGTTTCATTAGTTTTATGATGAGGGTTAATTTAATTTGCTGTTTTAGCTCACCACAATATTTTATGTAGCTCTATTATGTCCATCCTAGCCGACCTTAAGGCGAGATTACGAAACTTTATCCCCTTTGTATGTTGGGAAAGTCAAACAGTAAATGCATTTGTTGCTGTTTCGTCGGCATTGCCAACAGTTCTGTGTTTCTCTCAACTAACTCCGCATTTTCAGCAGTACCCCTACTGCTGACTACGGCGGTCATTTCATTGCTTATATTTTGTCGTTTAATGTTTCTAAGTTCTTTTAATGCTCCGTCAAGTTTCACACCATCTTCAGTATCGAAGTTAGTCGTCTTAGTTATGGTTCTTTTCATCATTTTAATAATAATGACAATGTACAGTTTGCCTACATATCATAAATGGTATTGATGCCAGATACCGTATTGCGGTTGGCACACTATCGACCTTTCAAGCCTTACAAGATATGTGTGAATTGCTTATTGAGGGAATTATCACATTATATAAATTTCTCCTCTTAAAAAGTGTGAACCATGAATCATGGCGAAAATATTGACAGAAAGGTCAACAAAGTGTTATGGCCTTTGGGGTCGTCTCATTAATATGTGCGAGTAATGTGCATACACATTTAAGACGCGGAGGAATGTTAAAAGGGCGACTTGTGTCAACATTCTAAATGATGTTAGGAGCTCCCCAAACATTATTTATTAGCAAGTGGTTCAGGTTTGTTGCCACATCTGCTTCTGAATAACGAGATTTTGACATGCACCAAATAACACAAAAACCATCTAAGTTGCCACTGAAATTAACTTAGAAATCGATCATCACTTCTGTCAAGTACTATTATCTATTCTGTGCTTCTGTGAAAGAAGCATACTTTGGTGGCGGAAAAATAGCAGTCAAGCTTTTTATTAGAACAGTTTCTAGGCTTTCTGAAACCATACATAAAAACAAATCTGAGTACTTTAAGACACATTTTTCATGAATACCCATAAAAGCACATTAACAATTGTTGTGAATGGTGCGAAAACCCCGATGCGGCGCGGGTTGCCATCGGCACACAAATTCGTTGGTCCACCCTTTGTTCCAATGTTTGTTGACCAAACAACCGGAGCCGGTTGCCGTTACGTCACCCACAGGGAGCTGCGCTAAGTTTTATTGTGTTTACACAAGCTTTTTTTATTGGTATAAGTAAAATTGGAAAACATTTTTTATGTTTTTTTTTTTTTGCATCAAACTTGAAGCCGTAAGCCGCAAATATACCCGTTACAGGTACTTTTGAATTTTGAAAACAAAAAGATTTCTCTTTTTGTGAAAAAAAACTTTGTAAACTGTAAACTTGTAACAAATTCAACGCTAGCGGTAGGTTTCGCTACAGTGCCAGACACGACGCATTATATCTGTGTAAGGACTGTAGTTGCCCATACCGAAGCGTAGATCTCTATGGAGAAGAACGGGAAAGACACTCCATGGACACTGATGAAAAAAAAAATGTATATCGCTGGACATTAACACACAGCGCCATCTAGTACCACACTAAGCAACGAAGCTTGTGTCGTGGACACCAGATAGTTGATATACTACATAGATACTTTTTTGTTTTGATGAGACTTCACTATTTCCCTTGCGGAACTCCTATCTACAGATACCGAGATGCTTCTGGTATATTTCTCACACGCACATGCTTATTTCAAAACACTACACATCTTTTGCAAAAAACTACGTATATTATCAGTAACATTGTTACTACGTAAGTGTTCGCATAATAAATATGATATGTGGCTTGACTCAACTATTAGTAAGTGAAACACGTTTTATTTTCAGAATCCACACAATACATTTAATTCACACGTACATTTTCACTTCCTGATCTCGTACATACCGACTCTGGCAAGTTTTTTGGTTCTCATTGTTTCTTTTTAAACCACATTTCGCGAACGACATTTCTTATTCTTTCCTACCCCGAATTTGGTTTGCATAACATATTACGAAATGGAAACGATGAACCAAACAATGGCACCCACTGTCCCCCATTTCGCCCATTTCCTGCTCGCTTATCTTCGGAAATAAAAACAATGCTTGCACTGTTCTGATTGTTTGTCTTGCATTTTTTCTCATCCATCTATCGCAGCAGTGTTTTTTGTGCTCTTTTAGTTTCGTACCAGCTAATGTAGCACACATTAAGGGCCTAACATGCCTCAAATGGCTTAGCATGATCCTCCGTTACGTCTAAAATACTGCAGCACGAAAACACGATTCCATAAACGTTTCTCGATAGAAAAAATTCCAAAGTTACCTCCAAATCGAACAATAAACCGCTGGTATTCAAAAAGTACTTCAAATTAGATCATGAAACGTTGCATACTAACTGAACTAACTATAAAGCAGGTCTTATGTGTTTTATTTTTTTAGTCGAATCAATAGATTTTTGTAAATCGCAAAAACCATTCATTTCGCACTATTCGGCCGCAGTGACCGACGTAACAACCGCTTCGTAGTGCAAGCTGATTAGAACTTTATTCTAATAGTATTTCAAACGAATTTTGAACCACCACAAATAGAGTTGCTAATTTTAGGGTTAAAAGGGTCTTTTTTCGGATGGGAAATCATCAATTGACTCCTCCCGCTCTGGGCGGAGCAGGAGGGAGTGTCAGACTTTTACTGACTAAAACCCATCCATGTTCTTTCATCGCCCTTTGTGTTCCGGGGCCAAGGTATCTCTTTCGAACAGTCCCACAACCCCGGCAGGCATCGGTCCTTACGGACCCCTTCCTTTTTGCTGACTCTCTTAGAGGCGCGCGTGGAACACGAACGCGCCGTCGACACGGCCTGTCGTCATGAGACGGACGGACGGCGAGCTAGCCCATCGTCCATGGTGGCCCCCGAAGCCCGGAGCGTCTCCCGCGGCGGCCGGAACGTTGAGAGGTTCTCTCCCTCTCACGTTCCGCCACCTCCTTCTCTAGCATTACTGCTTCGCAGAAGGAGGTGACGGCGTCCCATTCCGTCTCGCTCCGGACCATGACTTGCACCAGGGCTGGACGCGAGAGGTCGCCGCCGCCAATCGCCGCTTCGAGGACACGGCGGTGCTCCGCCGGGGCACACCTCCACCGTGTCCTCCGGTCGAACCTTGCAGTGGAAACACCCGGGCGTTTCCTCCTGCCCGATTCGGTGCAGGAACCTCCCGAAACAACCGTGTCCGGTGAGGACGCCGTGGCGTCTCTCAAGCCACTCATCAAAGAGGGGACTTATCACCACTATTGTGGCGTGCCCTGGGTTAGAAGGGCCTTAAGAAACCACGGATTTGAATATTAAAACATAATTCACAAAAGCAAAGTAGTCGAATGAAGAAATCTCGTAAAGAAGAGCCAAACGTCGAATTATACAAAAACATTAAAAGCCACATGATTAACGGTTGAGCACCGCGCGCCGCGACCGCGCCTGCGATGATCATCTATAATTTACGGCGATAACCGGCATTAAACAAACTAAAAGTGTCAATTAACCTGAACTCTTGTGTTCTTATTGCGTGCCTGTAAACACCGCTTCCTAGGAATAATAGACTAGCTTTCTCCCCGATTGTTGCTGTTTTTTGACCTTATCTTATTATCAATGGGAGTTTCATTATAATTAAGCCCCCTTTGATATCTCTGCACGACAAGTTTTTAATTGGCAATTTGCATTGATTAAAAGATGATTACTCGGTGAAGCCTTGACATCTGTCTCATTGCGTGATCAATACGATAATCGCTTGGTAGCAGTGAGATTTTTGTGTTTTTGTTAAGCAACTGCCTTTTATATTTCTTCGCGCTACAGCTCTCGTGTTTCGAAATTTACGTCACAGTCACAGGAAAATCGTTCAGAGAATAGTTCAACATTTGAAGAGCGTGGCTCTGCATTTTGATGAGTATTTTTGTCTGGTAACATATCATCGCCGGTCACGTCACTCTGTTAATGTGACACACAATCAGCATAATAATGATGTGTACATGTGAGCTGAGGAAAAATTTGTCGTGGCTGTCGTGCTCATGAATATATTTCAACAATGTTTCAAGTTCAAGTGTCTTGTCTATCTGATCTACCATGTTTGTCCGGACAATTCCAAATGAGATCACATCTATTTGTTCAGTTGAATGTACGACAGGTTGATCGGCGCGGCGCGTCAATGAGGCCATCTATTGTGGTCACATCACTGGGAATCATTATTGTGGCATCTCCAATCTTTTCCCAATTACTTTCGAGACCATACTCGCGCGACGCTCATTGTGTACACACTTCATTATGATAATCGGATTTCTAATCATCAGTGTGCATCGACCTTGATATTTCGCGTGGGAGAGTATTAATTGAATGCATCTCGTATTTTGATTACAAAATTAAAACTAGATTACACATCGGGTTAAAAGGCAAGTCATGCATTCATCGAGAGGCCTTGAATGAAGTGTATAATTAATGCAAGATCAGTTTTTGTAATGCCCTCATTTGTAAACATAACAATGGTGCAATCAATCGTCATTTGATTACGGGTGCTCTTCAATGGGTGCTCCTCGGGGGCAAGTAGTACATTCTCTACGCTTTCCACAGTTTTTCATGGCTCATACACGTCTCTTTTTGTATTTGTATGAATAGGTTCACTTTCCCCCATTGAATGTGGTTTTCACATACGTAGGCAATAATCATTTCTGTCTATCGAGTGATTTAGATCAATACAATTAATAACATTCATTTTCTATAGCAACGCGGTGAAACTTAAGCGGGTAGATACTGAAATTAATGGGATTAGATACGTATTCTCACTTACAGATATATTATCTTTCCTCTCTAATTGCTGATTTATTGCTTAAGAAATTATGTGAGACTAGGCCACTTACTGGTATACATTTTCTCTTACAACAACACTGACCGATTATTTCAAATGTATTTTTTCTGCATGTGTTTCTAACCACAATGTAATCAAATGAATTGGCTGTAGTTCTTTGAATCTGCAGCGAATGTTTTATCTGTTTTGTTTAATCATCATCACCATCATAATTATTCAATTAAAAGACGAGTAGCTCTAGATCTAGGCCTCCCTCATGCTTGCGTCACTAAAACGTAAGGTCCTGCTTAGTTTAGTATCTTGATCTATTAATACTTCTAACGGCCAGTGCAGGTTCAAATTAGCCCTGGATCGAAAAAACTGGAAGTCACGGAGGTAAATCATTTCCCAAACGTAGTGATCTAGGTTAACAGTATTAGTAATCATTTCTAACAGTTTATTTCTTTCCACAGTTTCATGGGCGTATGTGTGCACGAGGGCCAGTTGCATGCGCTGACAGAGTACATGGAAGGTGGTTCCCTCGAGCAACTGATCCTCAGCGTTCCCCCGGAGCCCCTGCCTCAGCCCCTCAGGGTCTCCCTCGCAGCTGACGTCGCAGAAGGCATGATGTACCTACACTCCCTCGGTGTCTTCCATAGGGATCTTACTACTAAGGTGAGATAGAGATTGTTTGCTATCATGAAGGTTAAAGAAATAAGGTCTACATAAGATAAATACTTTTTTCGACTTATAAACGCCACTATTATCAGCTCCGATATAAATCTGCTGAAGTCGTTATGGCTGTGCGATTGACTGTATAGACTGTGATTTATGATAGAAAATAGAGTAAAAAGTTTTTAATGTGGGTTTTTAATCAATGATAATTCTTAATGGTGCTTTGTCCAAGAAATGAACGAGATCAAGAGGTGAAGGACATTCTCGCGAAAGCAATCAGTGTCAAACAAATCAACAGTATTTGAGCATTTCTTCTAACAACAAATTGTTTTCTATTTCCAGAATGTATTATTAAGAAAGTATGGAGAAGGTGACTACATGGCCGTTGTCGCTGACTTCGGCCTCGCGGCCAGAATACCTCATCCTGTGTAAGTAGCTTATACTTTTATACAAACAATCTCTTAGCATAATACCAATCATGTTTTTACGACACCCAAGGGAGTCAGGAGGCAATAAATAATACTTGGAATTGTCAAGGGTTTGGCCATTTTTACTTGCAAGCTCTTAAGGATCAATAGCATGTCGTGATCACAAATCATAAACCGGTTTCCAGAATAAAGTCATTAAGAAAATCATGGGGTTTAATTAGTTACAGTAATTCAATTCGCAGTCACGGCAACATACTCCATCAACGCCTAACGGGACTTCGGAGATGTCCGTAAATAATCGATTACAACACGAGGGTACTGCCTTACGTGATCTCCGAATGAAGCCATTACAATATCAATAGAAACGAACGAGGCACAGTTGCTTTAGTTCCTTCTATAGTTATGTAAACGCGGCCATTGGTTGTACGGTGACGAAATAATGCAGAGCAGAGTTTTAGGGCCTGCGCAGATGACAGACTATTCGTGACGCACTTTTTAGTCTGTGAAAATAGACCCTAAGCAATTGTATGCAGTAGGTAACGCATACGACGCGCAAAAAGTCTGGTGGCCAAAAATTCCATGTCATTCTGGCAGATCACACCGCGCCGCGCCGCACAATAGTGCGCGAAAAAAATAGAACGTTTGCTTCAACGCGTGCCAACACAATCTGCACTCGAATAGAATGATCGAAGATGTGCGTCGTATGCGTTGTCTGCGTAAAATCCGCAACGGACTTTTTGTATGTTATGCAGACATTTTGTGCGCCACAGACACATCCGCACAAAAAGTCTATCGTCTACGCAGGCCCTTAGTGCAGGAAAGTCCTTCTACCATACCTACCTTAGGCAGTCATTCCTACAACCAACCAATAGCTTGTTTAACTGGCTTAACTTTTAACCAAAATACTTAGACTTAATTACTCACGCCTTTTTTACATGGGGGTAAACAGAAACTGTAAAACGACACCACCTACTTTGCTTACATATTCAAAGGAGAAAAAAATACCAGATTTTATTGACGGTCCAGTCAAACTTGTTTGAAAATGAAATCAATTTCGTTTCACACAGGATAAACTCCGTCTGAGCCCAACAACCAAAGCCAATTAGTGAGGATTCCAACTCACGCCTTTTTTACATGGGGGTAAACAGAAACTGTAAAACGACACCACCTACTTTGCTTACATATTCAAAGGAGAAAAAAATACCAGATTTTATTGACGGTCCAGTCAAACTTGGTTGAAAATCAAATCAATTTCGTTTCACACAGGATAAACTCCGTCTGAGCCCAACAACCAAAGCCAATTAGTGAGGATTCCATTGATACTGGCTCAAGATTACACCAATTTCGGGCATTACCTCCTCTTTCGGCTGGGCTTATATCCGAAAAGCTGTTTTGATTGACTGATCCTATGGTCTACGGAAACTGCTGTTATTTGATCTTTATCTGCTAGGCATGAGGTCCTGCAGGGCAGGGCTATTACGTATCTCTGTTGACAGCTCGAAATGATAGTAACTGGGCTCAGTGTCCATCAAATAACTGTCAAAAGGTTAGTTTCGTATTATGTATGACCAGTCGCGATCGATATGACGTCATCGGTGCCCATCGTGGCTGATAGTCACCGTCTCATTTTGACAGACGCTTTGTTGTCGATTCTTCTAATATTGCGATTATGTAAGCATAGTGGACATCAAATTGATGACAACTGAGTTTGAAGTGGCTTTCGTGAAAGAGGTTACACCGTACCCGGGCTGTTATAGTCACCGCAAAGTGATAGCCACTCTATGTACCTAATACGTAATACCAATGTTTTGACATTCTCGGTTGTCATCAATGTTTGGTGTACAACCGAAGCTTGACAGTCACTGGAGATCAACAAGATACGTAATAGCCCTACTGAATAAGATTCAAAGGACGAGAAATTTTGTATTGGGATCTCTCTTAGAATTTGTCCATAGCTAGAGTGCTACGGACACACACACACAGGTCAAAGCACGAGTGCTAAGCATGAGGCCCTGGGTTCGATTCCCGGGTCGGGAAAAACGTAAGTAACTGGGTTTTTACATCAGAAATTTCTGAACCACGGAGTCTGCGATTTGTGCCCGGTTGATGGCAATGGGCTCGCCCCCTATAGATAACTGACAAAATGTGGGTGTACTATTAGATACACCTATGCCTAACCCTTCGGGGATTACAGGCGTCATGTTATGTTATGTTCGCCCGCTATTACTTTGATATAACTTAAAATATAAGTAATAAAGTAGTATAAAGTAATAATATAGTGAAATCTGGACATACTATGGGACGAAGTATTATATTATCTGTGCTATGAGTATATAATAAATAAATAAATAAATATTGCTGGACATTACACACAGCGCCATCTAGTGCCACACTAAGCAACGAGGCTTGTGTCGTGGACACCAGATAGTTGATATACTACATAGATACTTTTTTTGTTTGTAAATACATACTTATTATACATATAAACATCCATGACTCGGAAACAAATGTCCATGCTCATCACACAAACATTTGCTCCGACCGGGATTCGAACCCGAGACCCTAAGAACGTAAGGCAGCCTCACTACCGCTGCGCCATTCGGGTCGTCAAAATATCTCCGCTCCTTCAAGAAATACAGACGCCATGTTTTATTATAAAACTAGCTGATGCCCGCTGCTTTGCCCGCGAGAACCACTCTATCCATTGGTGAAAACAGCATGAAAATCGGTGCAGTAATTTATGAGTTTATCGCGAACAGACAGACGCGGCGGAGGAGTTGTTTTCATAATATGTAGTGATGCTATTGAAGTCTGAGGAATGCTATCTACGTCTAACATCTTAGCGAAGACTTTAGACACGCGAATTTTTTTCTCAGGTAAAGTCATATTTCTTCCAATTGAGGAAGACGATAAGTTCGTCTATAATTGTGCCTTGTAACGTACGTATAGCTTGTGTGCGTGTGATTGCGAACACGCGCGCGTCTTAATGTGTGCGGACACGCACTTTTACGAATACGGTGTTCATTTTCCTAAAAGTTATATACGTTTATAGGATATTATACTTTTATTGTAGACTGGGCACTGGGCCCGTGTGGTGGGTTATAGACTTGTGGCCTACCGTGTCCCAGCTTTGGGCACGTTGTAGGTATACTAATTAACTAATGGTAACTTTCTCGTACCAGGGGTTATCGTATTACCCAATACTTATAAGGCTTATTCCCAGGAGCTCCAAATCTATTGTTCTCCAAACAATTTCTCTCCATACATTGATTCCCAACAGCTCCACGATTTTATTAGTTAAATAATAAAAATACTAAAATTCTTCCCAGCGGCTCCAAATCAAATTGCGTAAGGTCAACAAAACACAAATTGCTACCATCAATGTTATAATTTCTTGGTAAGTACTTGAAAATTTTGGAGCTCATGGGAAAGATTTTATTTATTACTATTATATTGTTTTTGTTAATTTGGAGCCGCCGGGAATAAAATTATGGAGCGCCTGGGAATAAGCCACTTATAATAATGTACCTCTATGCAGATTGCAATTTTTTATGAGAAATGTGTACGTAAATGCCATTCAGGTGTATAACAAGTTACCTAACTCATTTAAGGAACTTCCTGTCCCCATGTTCAAGAAAAAGCTAACAAATTGGTTATTAGATAACTGTTTTTATGACATTGGCGAATATATGGAATATTGTAACAATCCAAGATGACATTGTACTTAATTTGGACATTGGTTTTAAATCTATAATTATATTATATTAATTCATGCTAGACTTACTGTATCATAAATCCTGACATTTATTGTAAGTACTTAGTTTTATGAATGACATTTTATTTTTTAATGATTTAATATTTGTACACCACATATTGTGGTAGAGTGTAAAGAACTTAAAAAAATATTAACATCATACTATGTAAAACTACTACTACTACTACTATGTACTATGTATGTGTGTACTATGTGTTGTGTTTCTTACAAATAAATAAATTCTAATTCATTGGATTGTGGAGGTCGGATAGGCAGTCGCTCCATGTAAAACACTGGTAATCAGCTTCAATCGGTTAGATTGGAAGCCAACCCCAACATAGTTAGAAAAAGGCGGATGATAATATTTATAGTAAACAGAGAATCCTATAAAGTTCCTGTATTTGACATGAGGGATATCCTAAGGATGCCTGTGTTGGACCATAACCTCTGGGTATTTGGAACGAAAGATCGTGAGCCCCAGGTCTACTAAAAGAGCTCTTCATTTTCAGTTGGTTTCGAGTGCTTTACTAATACACTTCAGATCCGGAAAATTTTATATCAGCTTCATAGTAAGTGCCTGAAAGCTCCATCAAGAAAATTGTTTTAGCTCGATAGACCCATTACTTATAATATCTTAAATGTATTGAACACTATTGATTCTTGTTGGAAACGAGGCCCTAGAACGAACACGTAACGTAAACGAAACCTAAATTCGGATACATAATAACCCAAAGTACAACAACAAAATTTTGCCAACAAATGGACCATAATTTACAATAATCTAATTGATTGATTGTCGTTTTAATTCCTGAAACCACATGGGAGATATGGTGTACGACAGTGTTTTTCAACCTTTTTCATGTCACGACCCCCTTAGCATGAAAAAATATTTGGCGACCCCCTTTGCTTTTTTTTCATGTTACAAATATTAAATCTATGCAACATTTTATATTTATAAATGTTTTTAACACATTTTTTTTAAATTTGTAATTCGATTTAATTTCAAATTCTTAATGTAGCAAAAACGGATCCACGATGGGAGAAATTTTAGTTAAAGACAAACAAGCGAAACCTTAGTAAGATGGATGAGTACTAATAGGTTTTTATATTGTTAACTTGTATGAACATGCAAATGTTTATATCCTATAATTAACATTTTCTTATTAAATCTCTTTTTCTAGGCTTTATTAGTTTTGTTTATTGAGGTAGTTTTCGCGACCTCTTGCGACCCCTATAGAGGCTTCGCGACCCCCAGGTTGAAAAACACTGGTGTACGAAATGAGTATTCCTAATTTAAAAATTGTTCAAATAAACGTTACCTACGTTTACTCGCATACTCGTGCTACGCTGAGCCTTACATACAAAGGCGCGGCTCACAAAACAAAATTAGAATACTTAAAACGAAACGACATTGATATACTGCTGAATATTACGTAAATAATACCCAATTACCACATCTTATAGACGAAGTAAGTGGCAAAAATACAATATATTTTACAATTAAGCTGTCATATGCTGTCTTGTGCACGCTTCGGTATTGCGCACGCTATTTCGCGTGTGGAGACAAGCCGATAGTCACCGTACGTTCATTACTCACTCTGACGTTCTACCATAGTAATTGTGAAATTATGTCCTGAATGACATGTGGTCCCCTTGACACGTTTGAAAATTCATTTAATTAATGTTCATGTTTTTTTTTTCAAGATTAATAAAAGTTTAACATGTTTGGGAGTCTCATTTTAAACAAAATGCGGAATTCACACCGCATTTTATAATATGTAAAAAAATCATACATTTCGCAAAATATCTGCTCTTACGAATAAGTACAGCATAGTTGAGCATAGGCATCCCACGGGATAATTTTAAAGCATAGCAATTTATGTCGTATTTCTATGTCAATACGTTTGAATGTCCATTGGCAAAAATTTAAATCTCTTGCCATGTCTGTCCCAGTCTGCGTTCAGCTTAAACCGTTGGTCCCGGCTGTCAATTGTAGATCTATGACAGTTGTTGCAGGTAGTCAGTGGCCCGAAAGCAGGGCTTCACTCGGCCGTACCTACAGCGATAAATGCCTACACTTTCGCGTGGCCTCGTGGCCACTCCGCCAGTCGGTTGTCACCGCTCGCCCGCAGAGATTTTAGATTATCGTGTTGTTCGCAGATAAAATTTTATACGTTTAACCTCAGATTAAAGAAATAGGCAGATGGAACGCTCAGAACACGCGAGTGGTTCCACCAAAACAAATACAAAATCAAAAGCAAATACAAACTCGCGACAGTACCAAGCTACGCATCGTCTCGCTCACACGTCACTAGTGATTTGTCATTTTAGGTCAAAACATGCCGTCTTGTGTGTTTAAACACTGCAAAAGTTGTTCACAAAAACTAAGAAAACAAGATGGAATATATTTCCACAGGTAACTCTTGTTATTTTTATTGTTTTGGTATTTATTTTCCATCAAATATTTTCGGCTCACTTGAAACACAAAACCTCAACACTAAGTCGTCTGTGTTGCTAGTTTATGACGGGAAAATTACCCTGAATTAGGGGAAAAAAAATAATCGATATTTTTTATGCACAATACACATTATTGTGCATAAAAAATATCGATTAATTTATACATACGTAATTGCGTATAAGGAAATATTGTATCTAAAGGGTGCATTTAATTTCATGACGAATATTTTAACCTCCGGCATTACTAACGATACTAAATTGTACTACGCAACTCAAAAACATTATTAAATTATTAATGCATGGTAGTATGCAGTATTTAAAACCTCACAACAGCTGACTTACACATACTACATCACAGTAACAGTCCACTAACACTGCGATCCAAATTATCACTACGAGTGGCGCGAGCGCCGATCACGTCGCGGGACAAATCGATGAAATGCGTCAATACACCTGCGCAGTTGTAATGACACGAGGTCACTAGTTAGTTCCGTCCGGGTCGTAAAGACTTCGGGTCTCGGGAGGGAAACCGCGCGCGGGGCTGTATTCGTATTTTTGCGTGAGAAAGAGGGACGGAGAGCATGCCTTTTTGGTACTTGTAAGGATATGCCGCGCTCGCGCCGCTGGATTATTTTATTATTTGATGTACGTTTACTTTTCGTTCCGCGCGCGGTGTACTGCGCTTTAAAATTTTAATATTTCAAGACTTATTGGGGTTTATGAAGTATTTTATTGTTACTTTTAGTGTTTAATTGCAACAATTAGCCTTTGCCATGTGACATGCTACATTTTAAAGGTTAGGTTAAAAGTTTAGGTAAATACATTTGCTTAAATAGTTTATTAAACAAATTACCAAAAAGCGTTATAAAGTGTTATCTTGTCTGATATAAATTAATTAAATAGTTAATAATTACGCATATTTAATTTTTATGCTCTTATTATTGTTCTGTTCAAATACTACACGCTTTTGCTATCTGGGTATAACCATAAAGCAAAATCGCGTTTCCAATTTTAAAAAATAGTAGTACAATATTTGGGAACAATTTAACTGAACAAAAATATGGGAGTATTTCTCAATATCTGGCAACCGTAAACGCACACAGACGCGCGTGTCCCTACACGGCGCCTCTTGTCTGCCGCGCACACATAAATAAAAACCGGAGCCACCTTGTTTGTCGCGCATGTTCTATCTGCCTATTTCTTTAATCTGAGCGTTTAACGTTTGTTAGGATAGTTTTAAAAAGAATTGTTACGCGTTTCATACATGTTGGATAATTACGAGAGCAACTTGAAAATGATTTTTTTGTTTGTTGAGATATCTTAACGATTTTGGTGTCAAATGAAAGGTCTAGGTCTAAAACCATTTTATGCGTTTTAATCGTGTAAATCGGTCCTCGCGTATAGGAGATAATTAAGAATTAGGATAGTGAAAATGTAAACAACCAGAATTTTTGATGTTTTTGATCTGCGAACTATGTGAAAATATGTATTATTATTGTAAATGAGGAATGTTAAACAAAGAGGTATCTAGGTAGCCTAAAGATTAGTTTGTTTTCATTGTTTTAAATTAGGTACAAATGTACAAATGACGGACTTTAAATTCGTTGTTTAACTAACTAATTGACCGTGTAACCATACGCATCAAACTTATGACAGATTACGTGGTCAAGTACCTAGGTACAACTAGGTTGTAGATGGACGATGAATAATAGCAGCAGCCGCAAGCCGACAACCCTAGCGCCACAGCTAGCGCGTCACTCCGCCCCAGACAGCGACAGAGTTACGCGCTAGAAGAGAGCGGCAACGTTTAGGTGAATGTCGCGATAGGCACTGAGCGCTTATGCGAGCAGAATTGCACTTTGTTGCTTAGTAGCAAGAGTCGCTATTCCTATTAATTGTTGCGCGAAGTGCAGCTTCTGTACTTATTCTGTGCCGAAAGTCAGACAACTAGTCCAACCAAAGGGTCTCGTATTACCCAGTACTAAATGGGTTTGTATGGGTCAGATACGCAGTCGCTCCATGTAAAATACTGATATTCAGCTGTATCCGGTTGGACCGAAAGCCGACCCCTACGAAGTTAAGAAAAGGGTTGGCAGTTGATAATGATGATGGTGTTTGCAATGATATATAAACTATAGATACGTTGTCCGCACTCTAAAATGACAACATGAAATGAAGCCAATTGGCCACATCGCGCTTAGTTACGCACCAACCTGTCGCGCGACGCTAGGTTTGTTTATAATTTAATAAATCCTGTGACGTGACTGAAGATGTATATTTATCTCCCTCTCGCAACAGGCATCCCGCCGTTCGGTGTCATATTTTCTTTCTCTTTCTTCACGCTTATAAGTAGTTCTAGTATTTTCGCCGTTTTTAAGCGCCGCGATGTTGGTTCATGACGTGTCTATATATAATACGTCATTGGGTGTTTGTACATTCTAAAAGACACATGACGGCTTAAAAACCATTACTGTCGCTCAATTTGTCATACCTTGAACCTTTGCGATCTCATAGACACCATGAATCAACTCAGCCTATCAAAGGCCACTACTGGACATATGCCTCTCCCAAGCTGCGTTACCAAACCATGCCATCACTTTTTGAAGATGATCGTAGAGTTCTAACCTACCGTCTTTTGTTTCCAGGAACGGCTACAGGCTGCCGAGTGTGGGCTCCCCGTGGTGGATGTCCCCGGAATGCCTGCGCGGCCGGTGGTACGACAACCGCTCCGATATATTCTCTTACGGGATCATACTGTGCCAACTTATCGCCAGGGTAAGTTCAGCTGTAGATTGAGATAGATTAGTATTGGCAGTTATATAGTAACCCTGCTCCTGACCAATAACCCAGCAATAAGGCTTTAGTGAGCTGCCTGAATGTCAGACCGAAGAGTCGGATTTCCTGACAGGCACAAATTTTGCTACCTCGGATCTTAATCCTCGAGTCAAATCATGGAAAGACCAATCTTCAAACAGACAAATCTGAGCCAGATCTGTCCACACGCGTGCACATAATATACATGTTTATTTATTTAGGATCTCCAACAAAGGACGTACACACGAAATAATTAATCGACGATAAAAGTATCACGTAGGTGTACTCCTTCACTTACAGGAGACCACAGGTCCACAGCATGCATATTAAAATGTATAGGTAACTAAGCTAACATGCAACGCAAAGCATGTAACGCACTTAGTTCCACCAGTTTTCTTCTAAAAGTTATATGCGAATCCTAAAAGCGACCGTAAGTAGTTCATATTTTACGGATCATAGGGATCTGTAGGTCGATCTGCAGGTCTATTACGTATCTCTGTTGACAGCTCGAAATGATAGTAACTGGGCTCGGTGTCTATCAAATAACTGTCAAAAGCTTAGTTTCGTATTATGAATGACCAGTCGCGATCAAATATGACGTCATCGGTGCCCATCGTGGCTGATAGTCACCGAAACTCATTTTAACAGACGCTTTCGTATCGATTCTTTTAATGTTGCGATTATGTAAGCATAGTGGACATCAAATTGATGACAACTGAGTTTGAAGTGGCTTTCGTGAAAGACGTTACACCTTACCCGGCCTGTTAAGTCACCGTAAAGTGATATCCACTCTGTGTAATACATAATACCAATATTTTGACATTCTCAGTTGTCATCAAAGTTCGGTGTACAACCGAAGCTTGATCACTGGATATAAAAGATACGTAATAGCCCTACTGACTATGCAAAGTAGTTTCATATTGATTGTGTGGCAGGTGGACGCCGACCCGGACGTGCTACCTCGCACGGACAACTTCGGCCTCAACTACATGGCGTTTGTGGAGCTCTGCGACGAGGACACCGTGCCTGACTTCCTAAGGCTCACCTTCAACTGTTGCATCGTGAGTCACTTCTTCATTATCATTCTACGGCCTGACTTTACCCACTGCTTCATGTGATACTACTAACACTCCTGTACTACTGTTATCCATGTTCTATTCCCCTCATTTTTCATATTATTTATGGTTTTAAGGCTTTCAAACTTCCTTTGTAAACGGCTTGTAATTTTTTTGATAAGACCTAGTTTGGAATGTGACAAGTAAGAAAAATGGCGTCGCCTTAAATCACTTCTCTTCATTTACTTCGTAGGTCTCAAATTTGGCTAATCCAACCTGACAATTTTCTAACTAAGAATATTGGAAATGAACTCTCTTTAAACTTCAGAAACGTGAAAGCTTAGTCTGACATTACTTAAAATTGTATTTATTTTTATTTCAGTACGAGCCAAAAGCTCGTCCGCTATTCCCAGAAATAGTGAACAAGCTGGCCGAAGTGAAGGAGAGCCTCGACGACGCAGCCTGGGGCTCGCTGAGTACCAATAACTATGAGAGGTACGTATCACAGAGTGGGATAGCGCTATGTGACTGTTGAACGTTAGAAAGAGAGCAAATGTAAATAGTCAGCTCACCTTCACAGGTGGTATGAGTATTGTTATCTTCATGAGTGTTGTTTTTAACGACTGAACTGAACTTGCGTCTGAGTTTTTAACGTAACTTATTTAGTCCCGAGACGGGGATTGGCGCCCGAACGTAGCGAGGGCGCCAATAGTTCCGAGGGACTAAATCAGTCTTTAACCCGAGGTAAACACTGTGCTTTTTATTACGAATACAAGGGAAATAAAAATAAAAACATGAATTAACTCGAAAAAATAAATGAAGATCGGATTGTCGCTTTCCCACCTATTGTGTTTTTTTTTTGTGTCCGACCAGCTAAGTATTCAGCCATCAGGTATTTTTCATTTTCATCATTGAAAAAATGGTAAATATTTTGCCCAAATCTATGTTATTTTAAAGAAATAGTTTAAACTTAATTTTAATAAAGTTATTTAATAAATACTTAACTTTATGTTATTTCAATTTAACATTGCGCTGTAATTGAGTGGCTGTATAGAAAGTGGGAACATGGTTCAATAGAAAAATGTGAAAATAGAATTAGATTTTTTTTTTATAATTTGACAGTTGTCAGTTGAAAACGATTCTCTCTAGGGCTGAAAAGTATTACTTTCAACCTGCTCCTCAGGCAACTTCAGACCTAATTTCCGAGTATGAGTAATGAAAATATTATTTTGTTGAGTGTACAGTGTGTTCAAAAACTGACAATGTATGTGTATTTGCAGCGAGGACGCGGACTCGTCGGGCCCGCGCTCGTGTCCCGGCCTGTACGCCTGGCGCCGCCCGCAGCGCTTCCGCTCCGAGGGCGAGCCCCGCCACCACGACCACGATCTGCGTATGTGTCCACACTTTACTTTGCTATCACTTCAATATCTGCTGTCAATTTTCGTAATGGGCAATAGTATGATAGTTCTCGTTGCTTGAATATTTTGTTTCGTCCGTTCAGCTCAGCATCGTCGGTCGCTGTCGGAGCTGGAGTGGGGCGCGGCGGGCTGGGCGGGCGCGCGGCGGGCGCACCGCTCGGCGTGGGCGCTGGGCGGCCCGCCCCCCGCGCCGCCCGCCGCGCCGCCGCCCCGCCTGCAGCGCCTGCTGCGCCTGGCGCACATCATGCTGCTGCGCGACTCGCACGCCGCGCCCACGCCCGCGCGGCGCGCGCTGGACACGTTCCGCGGCGTGAAGAAGATCCTGGAGCCGCACCCCGGGTCGGCGTCGTGCGCCGAGCTGGCGTCCCCGCCGCGCGCCCTGTCCCGCGCGCTGGAGCTGTCGGACGACGCGCGCGCCTGCTCGCTGCCGTCGTCGCCCACACTGTCGCGGCGCGGCAGCCTGGGCGCGGCGCCGGCGCGCACGGCGTCGGGCGCGGAGCTGCGGCGGCGCGGCTCGTGCGAGTCGGGCATCTTCTCCGTGGCCAACGAGGAGCTGTGCCCGGCGCAGCTGGCGGGCCGGCCGCGCGCCGCCGTGTGCCCGTGCTCGCTGGTGGGCTGCCACCGCTGCTGGTGGTGGCGCCGCGACGCCGACGAGCGCTCCGCCGAGCCCGAGCCGGCGCCGGCGGGCGAGGCCCGCGCGCGCCTGTGCGCCGAGTGCCTGCTGCAGTACGACCGCGCGCTGGACCGGCCCGGCCGCCCGGCGGCGGGCGAGCTGCGCGGCCCGGACGACGCGGACGGCTCGCCCTTCCTGTGCGGCCGGCCGGACGCGGACGGCGACGCGGACGCGGACGGCGCGCTGTGCGAGTACCACATCCTGGCGCGCTGCTGCTGCGTGCGCGGCGCGGCGCGGGACGGCTCGGGCCGGGACCGCGCGGCCGCCGTGCGCTCGTGCAGCGTGTACACGGACAGCTCGGAGGACGTGGCGTCGCTGGCGGGCTCGGACAGTCTGTACTGCGACGAGCGGGTGCCGCGCCACGTGCGCTCGCAGCAGATCAGCAAGATCGTGGAGTACTTCGAACGCAAGGGCGCCGACTTCACGTGCGAGCGGTCGCGCGGCCACTCGCGCTACCGCCTGGCGCCGCGCGACGCCCGCAAGTGCCCGGCGCAGGCGCGCCTCATGGTGTGCGAGGGCGCCGTGCGCTCCAAGCTGCCGCTGTTCGACAAGAAGTCATAGCGCTAGCCCGGCGCCTGACCCGCTGGGACCAGGAACTCTTGAAGCAGTGCCCTGCTAGCCTGCTGGACATGGCCGTGCCGTGATAGTGACCGATAAGTGTGACATTACTTCCAACACTTCGTATGTCGCCTGTCGCAGACAGTGCCGCACTGATGTGACTCGCTCCGGGTCCTCGCGCCCGCAGACTTGTGACTTCCATAGTGTTTACAGAAGAGCATATTTTTGTCGTTACGGCGCGCCGCCGCGGACGAACCATTATTCACGTGTTAAGAATATTTGATCACAATTATTATAAAATCAGTATTTCCCAAGGCTAGTGCCAACGCCTATGTTCCGACGAGCCGTCTGTACTCACGGCGAGTCTCGACACAAATTCACGTTTGTTTGACTGATCGTAACTTCGTACTTTATTTATATTTATAATAAAGGCGGAAATTGAGATTACAAAGAAGGTTGTAGAGGAGATTAGTCGAAATTGTCGGTGATATAGTCAATGTGTGGTTGAATAGTCCTTTATAACGTGGCCTATCCGTATATTATGAAGGCCTTTTAGTCGTTTTTAGTCTAAATATTATAGACGACATCGCGTTCTGTACTTTGGTTTCGCTAACACATCAAAGCAGTGTTGCAACCTGTAAATAATAATTAATTTTAGGTTATGTTTCAATAACTCTATTATTTATTTTTATGTTTCCAGTATTAAATATTACTTGCCAGTTTACAGCTACTTTAAGTGTGTACATAATTTAAATTTAAAGTTAAGTTGTCATAATAAAACAATTAAACGTTGGCTACGGTAGTACTGAAATTAATATTTACGTTAGCAGTGCAATACTGATTGCGTTTAGGACCTAATTTATAATTTAACTATACAAAGATTCAATTGCTATATTTCGTTAAACTTCGACAAAGTCATATAATTATTTAAAATTATTATTTACTTTTGAAAGAACTTTTTTTTTTATTTATATTTACTTTACATCATAAATATGTATACTCATAATATACGGGCAAAATACGTCCTAAAATTATGTAAAGAACAAAATAAAAGTTGTGGCGCGTTGCTAGTCTTTTAAAACGCGCCATTTTTGTCGAAATCCGTCGTTTTAATTAATAGTAAAGGATGGTGTAAACTACTTACGCGAAAATAATTATAATATAAAATATAATTAAGAACGAACGTGCCGACTTTAAAAGTGCGTGCATTTTGAACGAAACTCTAAAAGTCACGAATAAGATAATTATAACAATCCTTAGAAAATAAACTCAAGTTTGCGTCTAAGTGTACGCACATTTAGACTTTGAAAGAATTCATAGATCAATTTCGAGAGATGAAACCATAATGTACCAGTAATATCAATCAGACTATGTATAAAACTATTTTACAAGCCTCTAGAGAATCAAGAGTTGTCGCATATTCATAATAATATTTTCTCGAGTTTAATCTATGAACCACCGTTCATTCCACCTTCCAGTTTCCTCTAAACAAAATATAATGTACAAATATGTGTCAAAAATCAGACCGAACTATAGAAAAATGTTTCGTGTTGCCCGTTGTTTTACTTACTACTAAAATGGTAGGAATATTCGCAGATTAGCGAATTACCATACCATTACCATTAATATGACGACCTGATTGGCGCAGCGGTAGTGAGGCTGCCTTACGTTCTTAGGGTCCCGGGTTCGAATCCCGGTCGGAGCAAATGTTTGTGTGATGAGCACGGACATTTGTTTCCGAGTCATGGATGTTTGTATGTATATTAAGTATGTTATCAACTATCTGGTGTCCACGACACAAGCGTTGCTTAGTGTGGCACTAGATGGCGCTGTGTGTAATGTCCAGCAATATTTATTATTATTTATTATTATTAAAATGATAGAAATTCGGTATGACGATGGCAAGTTTTAGGCGAAATTGTTCTAAAAAAACGTCATATCGAGATTCTCTTATGATTATCAGCTGATATTAATTTTGACAAAACAACGGGCAACACTAAAAACATTATAGTAATATCATATTTTTGTAAATACAGTATTAACATGGTGTATTTAAATATCGTCATCTTATAGTAAATATTACTTTAAAATCATGGTTATATTGTTAAATTCAGGGTATACATGGTGTAAATATTTAATGTTGGGATAATAATGTGAAAAAATTAATCCGCGCATGCGGTTTAGATGTCAGTGCCAAAAAAATATTATTTCAATAAACAAATTATAATTCACATGCCTGATTGATGGTGTCTTTTCATTCAGAATAATGCAACAAGGCATTTTTATGAAAATACAGGGACACTCTACTTATACCTAAGTATTCTAATATCGTCTTAATGTACTAGAAAATGTGCCCTCGCCAAGTTATATTCAGAATTAAATGGTCCAAGCCCTATAGTCTTATTTTGAACTCTTAATACACTAATTAATCGTTTCTAACCAAGAACACACAGCCTATAACATTAAAATAACCCCCTGAACGAAACCACATCGTCAGTCAAGGCTAACACAAGAGTCGGGATGTCGAATTAGTGTTGAAACTCCTTAATTTATATATGAAAGAGCAATTACGTGTCCGTCCATAATTAGGCGAAGAAATGCTTTGTATCAGCGGTAGCTGCACCAATACACACAGTTTCAAACTCTATTGTAAAATAATAAAAGTCGAAACTCGCGTGAATATTTGGTATTGCTAACATACCTATTAGATTTGAATGCATTTCTATCGATACTTCGCCCATTGGTTCCTTTCATGTATCGATTGTCCTAAAAGTACCAATATGTACACTTTCTGGTACCTGTTGGTGACCAATGGGCTCTAATTGGACACTAAGACTGATAGTGGAACTACTTAGCAGCTTTTTGCAGCCAAACTGTCCGAGACAGTGTTCTTTAAGACATAGGACAGATGTTACTCAATGCCGAATAGATGGCGCCACCATCGATTGTTCCAATATCAGTAGGGCTATTACGTATCTCTGTTGACAGCTCGAAATGATAGTAACTGGGCTCAGTGTCCATCAATTAACTGTCAAAAGGTTAGTTTCTTATTATGTATGACCAGTCGCGAGCAAATATGACGTCAGTGGTTGTCATCGTGGCTGATAGTCACCGTAACCCATTTTGACAGACGCGTTTGTATCGATATTTCAATTATGTAAGCATATTGGACAACAAATTGATGACAACTGAGTTTGAAGTGGCTTTCGTGAAAGACGTTAGATACACCGTACCCGGACTGTTAGTCACCGTAAAGTGATATCCACTCAGTGCGATACGTAATACCAATATTATGACATTCTCAGTTGTCATCAAAGTTCGGTGTACAACCGAAGGTTTAGTCACTGGATACCAGAAAGATACGTAATAGGCCTACTGGTAATAAAACTGATTTCGTAACACTGTCCTATGTCTTAGAAGTACTTGCTTACATTGAAAATTTTATTACAGCTATTTCGTTGTTCTATATATTCAAATCGTTGCTGTAAATATAAACTATTGTTTTCCTAGCCGATTCTATTAGTTAATACCATTTCACTGAAATAAGCAAATGTCATTTTCGTGATTATATGAATCAACACCGATTGAATGATGATTTATTAATCGTCTATCTGTAGTTGTATTTAGCCAAAAACGAAATGTAATGGCGTTAATATAGAACAAATCGTACCTAACTATTAATGTAAGGAAATGACGCATTTTTAGCGTTATTTCAATTCAATTTAAATCATTGTGATGTGAATAAAATAAGTAAATTGAACATTTGTAAAAAATACTTTTTTGTTTATCTTATCCGCGACCTCGAGCGAACGATCAAACGTCTGACAAAAAAATTATTTCCTATATTTTCAGTAAACTTCGCCTATTATATAGAAGCTACTAAAATACTCTATACATATTGTAAACAGGACATCACCTTGAGTGCGCGAATAAGATCTATTTAGTATAATGTCTGATGATTAAATAGTTAAATTTTCGCCTTGGTGTTAAAATATTGAGTGAATTTAACTTTCTATAGTTTTGATAAACAACAACGTATTTTATCAACGTATATAGTTACAAATCTTCCAACTTTCGAATCAAATTGTAAAATTCGTTTAATCGAAAACCGTTTTGTTGCAAATGAAAACATTCATTTTGAAAATATTTTGATTGGCAACACTATCTACTACCTATCTACTACTTTTGTAATTTAAAATGAACAGGCTTCAATAGAAGCCTGTTCATTTTAAATTACAAAAGTAAATTTAAAATGTAACAAAAAAAGTTTTGACGCAGCTTGATTAGACATTAGCAAAATAATGTAGACAAAAACAGCAAAGCTATTATTAATCAAATTCAAAGCAGCTTTTACGCAATCACAATACTTTCAAATATTTTAATTTAGAAGCGAATATAATACTTTTGTCATCTTAGGTGTAACTTTTCTCATATATTATGATTACAAAAATGTTTCAGCACTAATTCGAATCAGTTTTGTCAGTTGGTTATATGTAAGGAATATTAAAACATATTTTTTTTTTACGAAAAAAAGGGTCAAGTTACACCGCAATAAGCATATCAGTTACAGAGTGTAGGTAATGGTTAGTTATTTTTATATATTTAGGTTTTAACAGAAATGCTACACGACCGATTATATAGTTATCCAAATAGTTGTTATACAATTCTTGTTTTTTATAGTCATTTGATGCTAAATAACGTTAGTTCTTTCCCACTCTTGTTATAGTCTGTGCCATTTAAGTAGGGAATAAAGGTCATTGCTCTTTCCTTAATTGATATGCGTACCTACGCATATCAATTAAGGAAAGAGCAATGACCTCGCATGTATTGTCGCGGTACCTACCGCGACAATACATTATGAATCGTTTTTTATTACTAGAAAAAGTCAAGGATCACGATAAAGGTAGTTTCGGGACAAGTTTATGTCATTATTTCTGTTTTCGGAATTAGGTATATATTTGAATAAATGTATGCGGGTTAATGACCTTTATTTCCTACTTAAATAGCGCAGACTATAGCAATGTTTTTAGATAAGCTTCGCTCACTACATAATATTAATAAGTCAATTACTTAGTATATATTTATCTACTGCCAAAAAAACAATCATGCTTTCATCGCCGAAAATAATCCTTCAGATAACTCACTTGCAGGTTAAAAACCTTTATTAAAAACGCCGACTCGGGTATTCCCCAAAATATATCCTTTTACTGCTGTGTATTTAAATTGTTATGATAAAAACTGGGTACAAAACAAACCTTTCATATTTTTACGACCAAGACACGGTTCTTTACTTTATCGATAATACAATATCCTTCTGTTCTAACATTATTATCATAGTAGGACACGACTTGCGATAAAACGTATATTCTTATCACTTTTCGGCATTAAAACCTTTCTAGAAAGAAACAATGGTATCATTGATATCTGTGCCTAAAACATTTCTAAAAATAAAATTAAAAGAGCTTATCTATAGAGGCCCTTCATTATTTTAAATAACAAGTACCTAGTAATCTTATGCACATTGATAAGATTATAATATCTACTGACTGAAGTTTGAATATAGTTAAAGAAACATAATAACATCAGATTTAAATTACCCGATGTTGTTGAGTACCAGTGTATGTGAGAATCATTGATGAGAGTTCGCTATAATAGAAAATTAGTTAGTGTAGATTACAACTACTTATAATGTTATTTCTCCTACTTATATGAAAAGGGTGTAAAACACCTCTTAACGAAGCTGAAAGTCACTTGTTCTCCTCGTCACTGCTATCATTTTTTTGTTCTACACCATACCTGGGAACCTTCTAGTTACGGAGAGATTGGGGGTCAAAGTTCAACTTTTTGACAAGTTTTTTTTTTAAACAAGTTTTGAATGTAAGATTTTTACTTTAAACATCTCCGACCCCCGTACTATTTAATCCATTCATCAGCACAATGTTTTGAGTGCGTTTCATCGAGTTCTACCACAACACATGACTTTTCACCCCAAAAAAAAAAGTAATTTCCCAGCAATAATTTTTGCGTAAAGTTACTTAGTTTGATGTACAGGATGCTTGGTTGACGGCTTCGTGATGAGGTCCCTTCACACTGACAATAATTTAATGTTATTTTTTAAATAGGTATTAGTTTTACAAACGTAAGTTTACGGGTGGGTGCCAAACGAGCGAGTTTTATGAATGTTGAAAGTCGCGTTTTTACAGTCGCTCGTTTCGCCTTTCCTTGCTTCGAACTACCCTCAAGAACTCAAGATAAATATAATCGGTCGTGTGAGCCTCGTGTTAAGTATATAAGTTTGTGTAAATAGCTCCTAACGTTCCTTGTTTTTAAGGCACTAACGGTTTAATGTAGAACATTTTCTTATACGGTTGTGTCATTTACAAGCCCAGACTTATTATAGACATAGTTGAAGCCGATTAGGCAGTTACGGAACGAGAATTTGTAAAATGAAGATCGTATTAAATATATTTTGTTTCAAAATGTTGTTTTTTTTTTTTTGTCAGTCAGTAGACTTATTGCTATCGTCAGATTAAAATTTTCATAAAGTTGGCAAACTGTGATGTTACTGGGACAAAAAATAAAAAGTAGGCAATGTGCGATCTAATCTACCATAGATTAGATCGCACAATGCCTACTTTTAATCTGACGATAGCAATAAGTCTATTTATTACAGTCTAACGAAAAATACTTCTTACCCGTTAGTAGGTACTAAAGTAAAGCCGCCATTTTAATTTTGATGCCATCAGTAAATAGACCTTAACTTTCATAGCTCATATCTCGGTAACGTGACACTTTTGTCCTCGTACAAAACTGGTTTGTATTGATACCATAGGTTTTTAAAGAGTCGCCGCAAATTTGAAAAAAAAAAAAATTGCTGCAGTTAGCCAGGCTGCTTATAAAAAAATTCCAAGCCCTTTAACGTTACTGGCATGGACGATGATATTTTAAAATAAAATACTAAAGACTTCAATCCTCCTGACATACAATCACAGAAATATTTTATGACACATTTTTTATGTTAAAAGCAGCTAGTTTATTCGCAATCGCAAACTGCTAGCAGCAGTCGCAACTGCTGCCATTCTCGGATCCCAAAATCATCATCATTCTCTTGCCCCTATAGGTGACTACTTCATTTGGCGTCGGGGCTCAGCATGTCTTCTTCCATACTTCTCTTTTCCGTCATCTCATCAGACTTCTTTTCTTGTCATATCATTCTTAACACAGTCCATCCATTGTTCCTTTGGTCTTCCTTTACTCATACACTTATCCACATTCATCAAAACTTTCCTCACGATATTTTCCTCATCCCTCCGCGTCACATGCCTATACCACAACAACCGATTACCACACAACTTTTCAGTCACTATCTGGCTAGCCTTTTCCCAACTATGTTGGGGTCGGCTTCCAGTCCAACCGGATGCAGCTGAATACCAGTATTTTACATGGAGCGACTGCCTATCGGACCTCCACAACGCCAGGCGCGGATACAGGATTTCCTTTAGGGGGCAATTTTTGTTTGATTTTACTTAAGTATCTTACGGAAAATTCATAAAAAAAAATTGATGTTACCTAATCGACTTAGGGCGCCAATTTTAACAACAAAATGAACTAAGGCTCCAAGAACGAGCGAAACGAACTCGACAATTTTAACACTACCTTGGGCAGGTTACAATTGTTTAGACCCTTTATGCAGGAGTTACTAGATCGACTCAGACAAAGGCAACATTCAAGAGGAAGTAGGCTGCAAGAGCAAGCGTAGCGAGCTCGAAATTCTTATGACACCTTGCCACAGGTTACTGGTTAGAATGGTTTCGATCCTTCATAATATTGGAGTTACTTGGTCGACTTTTAGATAAATTCAAGAGAGCGAGCTCGAAAATTTTAACACACTTCAACCTTGAACAGGTTAGAATTGCTACCGGGCCTCTTATAGACAAAGTCAAGTCTCAAGAAAAAAACAAGTTGAAAGAGCGAGCGAAGCGAGCTCGCAATTTTTTAACATCATTGCTTAGGAAAAGGGCAAGAGAATGATGATTGCTTAGGATAAAAGCTATAATTGCATATGCAAAAATCCAATTAGAGTGCCAATCCGGAGGTAGAAAAAAGGAGCCTTTTTGACAAATGTTTTTCGGCAGGGTTAAACAATATTTTAATCTGAGTTCCATTTTACGCTACAATTTATTACGTACAATACCATTCTATGGCATCAGGCAGAAAAGCTACAACTTTTAAAAATCCTGAGCCTTTAAGGGCAGCTGCCTCCACCTGGTGACGCCTATGACAAGATATACAACTAGAATATTTAGTTTCAATTCCGTCAAACTAGTTCAAGCTTGGTTAATGACGTATTCAGTCCGGTTCAGGGGGGGGGGCAATTGCACCCATTGCCCCCCCCCCCCCCCCCGTATCCGCGCTTGCCACAACCCAGTTAGTACAGGGTTATAGGATACCCTTTGGTATAAGACTTATAGACTGATTGTGAGACTTTTTTGGACCAAATACCTGTTATGACTACAAATGACAGTTGGGACCAAGGGCTCGTGCTTTCCGAAGCACTTCCTCTTATATACTCCCAAAATAAACCAGCCTTTTCCCACTGGTGACCACAGGCCTGCCATAAAAGCCAGCCGACAAACACATCGAACTTAAAAGAAACACATCTGTCTTGCACGGTAAATGTCTATTTAAGATAATCACAATTTACTGATTTCATGATGAGTTTGGAAACATCAATTACATGGCTTCGGCTCCCTGTTCTTCGGCAGCGGCGGGCACGGCGGCGGCAGTGGTGGTGACGGCCATTTCTGGAAATAATTATTACGTATATTCAAGTAGATACTACAGCTCTTCGACTGCTGTTAGCTGTCGCATAGCTACTGCTGAACATCAGGTGCTGGGTTCGATTCCCTGGTCGGGCAGTGTTATTGGGTTTTTCATTAGAAATTTTACAGAAGCAGTCCAGAGCCCCGGTGCCCCCCGGTTGACGGCGACATAGAATTTTAACGAAATGTGGGTGTAGGTAGGTACACTATAGGTATGGTACCTTTGTTTAACTAACCCATTGAAGAAACAGGTGTGATGTAACAATGATGGTTCAAATTTTGCAGATGTATGTATTGTCGAAACGGATAAAATTCCAGTATAGGTACAGCAAAATGAGATGTCCATTGAATGAGTACCATAGTGCTGCCTTCTATATAAAAATGTAAAATTTTATTTGCATGGCCCTAAAATGGCAAAATAAGGTTTGTGCCTAAGCCATCGATTATAACAACCGGTAACACCTGTATTTTAAACAAATAAATTGTATAACGGGCTGGTGTCCGCAACTCCACGTCAAAGCGCGTATTTTGCGTGCGGAAACAAACAAATTATTCTTATTCTGATTCTTCCGTCGTTAAAAAAACAGTTGTCCATATAAGGGCCGCTGTAGTTATGCATTATGATGAGTTGGTTTGGTTCCATGTCGGGTTTGAATAATATTTAATAATATTTCAATTACTTACACCTTTTTTGTCGAATGTAACCAGTAATATACTTTCCACACAGGCGTAAGATCGACCGTACATATAGTAAGGCTCACCCTAGGAGACAGCCGTGGCACACCACAGCTTTCCTTGGTATTCTCAAGTCTTTGTGACAATATAAACGAAATGTGAGTGCCGTTATTAAATTGGCAATGCTAAAAGCAACATGTCTGTTGAGGGTCTAAGTTCAACAACGGCCATTTTTTTGTTCAGGGTCACCTATTAAGTACCTACGTGAATATGATTTCTAGTTACGAGCAAAGTTACCTGTTTTGCGGGATTGAGACAAGGCGACGGCTTTTTCTTAGGAATGAGGTGTCCAAGTCCGATAATATCAAGATATGCGCGTAGCGTTTCGTTGTCCACAGTTTTCAACAACAGTGTTATGAGAGCGAGCAGAAAGCCCAAAGTGCCGCCAACGATCTTCAGTGGGCTGAAGACCGGCTCAGGCTCTTCATCAGGCTCAAACGCGGCCTCCTCAGCCCTAGCGCGAGCTGCCAACAGTCTCTTTCGTTCTCGCTCCCGCCGATCTCTCTCTTCGCTACTGAAAAACTCAATATACATAGGTACTATCGGTAAAAATGGCCACGAAGCTACACAGAGTCAGTTCTCACTGGTTCGTAAAACCAATTTTAACATCAGGTGGTTGGTGGCTTTAGCTGTCCACACTCCACAGTCGTAGATCATCGGTACATCCAACCAATCAGTTAAAGAGCGTATCGTCGATGCTGCCGAGTGCGATAGCACTTCCTCTTTCTCGCTCTCATTACGGTTCTGAGCGACGGAAAAGGATGTGGGAGCATGGAAAAATGTGATCCCGTGCAGATGGATGTGGCACAACACTTAGTAGACGCGGGAGGAAAGCGCTCGTCCAGTAGGAACCTAGGCTACGCGGCATTTATATCTGTGTTGGATTAAAAATAAGAAGGATAGCCCAGGCCATAACAGACTGCTACTATTATACTAAAAGGAGTGCTTCAACCTGAAGTGACGAAATCACACTACATAAGGTACCTACATAATAAAGAAGGATGACCACTCACCAATCGCACATTATTGTCGGTAATCTCGTTTTTTAATTGTATGGTTCATAAAACTTGCATCATTGTGTACATAGAAAGCCTTTATTTATAAAAGTAGTATCATTGTAGAGCTTCATTTTGCCAGATGTTACGGCATGGCGGAGCAAGTGACAACCCGTTGACATTTCAAATTCTTCTTTGTTCCGACAAGTCTGAATGAGTTTCTATATTTTTCCTTTTTTTTCGGCGCGATGAATTTGGCACTGCAAACAACATTTTCGGTTTTAGATCAACCTTCAAACACGAACATTTATGGGAAGACCCGGAAGGAATTTCGAGATCGTGAAGAAAGTTTTGAGTATGAATGTGGATGGGTATAAAAGTAGGGGAAGATTATAGAAACGATGGATGGACTATGTAAAGGATGATATGGCAAGAAAAGAGGTGTCTGCTAAGATGACGAGTAATAGAGAAGTAGGTACCGATCCCAAATAAATTGAGAAAGGACAGAAGAATGATGATGCTCATGGGAAGGTATTTTCATGTACCTACTCAGGTAGGTGTAAATAAATCTAGACTGGCTGCGGACACCTGACTGCCTATTAGCCCTCCACAACCAAGTGTTACTGAAATACTCGATACTTCTTAGAAGAATGGTTGTCAGATTGACTACCCGTATTGGGAACCAACGGCGGAGCCGCTGGTACGGCGGGGTCTACCTAGGTATGTAATCAATGGCCACCCATTCATCATTCACCCATGTGTTTATCAGCCTATGTAAGCATGTATGTGTACACCTCATCTAGGCTGCCTAGCCTTTTCCAAAGTTTTATTGGGGTCGGCTTCCAGTCTAACCGGATGCAGCTGAACACCAGTATTTTACATGAAGCGACTGCCTATTGAGATAGGCAGTCGCTCCATGTAAAATACTGGTGTTGGTGGTTGTGGTGATCAGCCTTCACAACCCAGTTAGTACTGGGTAATACGATACCCCTTGGTAAGACTGGCTGTCAGACTTTTTGGGCCACTGACTACCTGTAACAACTGTCAAAGATCACAAATGGCAGCCCGGACCAACAGCTTAACGTGCTTTCCGAGGCACGGAGGAAACTCGGTATGTAAGGGTGGTCACCCATAGGGCACGCCATGATTGTGGCGATAAGTCCCCTCTTTGAGTAGTGGCTTGAAAGACGCCACGGCGTCCTCACCTTCCGCCTGACGCAGTTCCTCACCGGACACGGTGTTTTCGGGAGGTTCCTGCACCGAATCGGGCGGGAGGAAACACCCGGGTGTTTCCATTGCGAGGATCGACCGGAGGACGCGGTGGAGCACAGGGTGGAGGTGTGCCCTTCGTGGGCGGAGCACCACCGTGTCCTCGAAGGGACGATCTCTCGCGTCCGGCCCTGGTTCAAGCCATGGTCCGGAGCGAGACGGAATGGGACGCCGTCATCCCCTTCTGCGAAGCAGTAATGCTAGAGAAGGAGGTGGCGGAACGAACCTCTCCGCTTCCCGGCCGCCGCGGGAGACGCGCGGGCCTGTGGACGGTTATGGGCTAGCTCGCCGTCCGTCCGTCTCATGACGACAGGGCGTGTCGACGGCGCGTTCGTGTTCCACGCGCGTCCGTAAGGACCGATGCCTGCCGGGGCTGCGGGACTGTTCGTAAGAGATACCGTGGCCCCGGAACACAAAGGGCGATGAAGGAACATGGATGGGTTTTAGTCAGTAAAAGTCTGACACTCCCTCCTGCTCCGCCCAGAGCGGGAGGAGTCATTTGATGATTTCCCATCCGAAAAAAAAAAAAAAAGTGTGGTCACCCATCCACAGACCAACCTAGGCTAGCACGGCTTAACCTAAAGATCGACCCGAGCGGCTGTTATTATTTAGCAAAAATAGTTTCGACATTTCCGACTTTTACTTCTTCCAAACCCATTCCTTCCAAATGGCCCTCCATTTGGAAGGAATAGGTCTTCTAAATGTAGATTACCAAAATATTAACAACTTATATTAGCATCTTTACCTCGGTGCCTCGCTCCAGTGGTCGCAATCGCGACTACTGAGCATAAGGTCTAGGCTCGATACCCGGATAGGGCAAATTGTTAATGAGTTTTTCCATCAGGAATTTCTCAGTATAGCAGCCACGGAGTCTGGACGTGTGCCCAGTTGATGGCAATAGGCCCGCGTGGTCCCACGGGTTAGGCCTACCATGATAATGTGGTCAATGATAAGTCATGGGTCTGTATTGTAGGTAGAGGTACCCAGATCTTAGCTCGGTAGACGATGGTAGCGGAATTGAATCTAAAACACGGATCGAGATTTCTTGAATGAAATCTTGATGATTTGAATGTCAGTGGACTCCAACCGTGCGATGCAGGAGCGGGTCACTAATATATTTCTTACTAGGTGACGTCCCGCGGTTTCACCCGCGTAGTTCCCGTTCCCGTGGGAGTACGGGAATAAAATATAGCCTATAGCACTCACGAATAATGTAGCTTTCTACCAATGAAACATTTTTAGGGTTCCGTACCCAAAGGGTAAAAACGGAACCCTATTACTAAGACTTCGCTGTCTGTCCGTCTGTCTGTCATCAGGCTGTATCTCATGAACCGTGACAGCTAGACAGTTGAAATTTTCACAGATGATGTATTTCTGTTGCCGCTATAACAACAAATACTAAAAACAGAATAAAATTAATATTTAAGGGGGGCTCCCATACAACAAACGTGATTTTTTTTGCCGTTTTTTGATAATAATCGTACGGAACCCTTCGTGCGCGAGTCCGACTCGCACTTGGCCGGTTTTTTTTTAAATTGGTTCATATATTACTTCCGGAGATTACCCCCCTACATACAAACTTACAAACAAATGTTACCTCTTTATAATATTAGTATAGACTAGCGGACGTCACGCGGTTTCACCCGCGTAGTTCCCGTTCCCGTGGGAGAATTGGGATAAAATATAGCCTATCTATGTTACTCGCTGATAATGTAGCTATCCATTGCTGACAGAATTTTTGAAATCGGCGCAGTACTTTTAGAGTTTATTCATTACAAACACACACACATAAGTCGATAGCTAGCCGTTTCCTCGTCTGTGATGGTGGTACAGGAGGCTGTAACAATGAGGGCCTGCGCAAGCGAGGGACTTTTGTCCGCTGCATAGAAATGACCACTCCTAATCATTGGTTGATGTGTTATTTTTTCATCTATTGATTGACGTCCATTGGTTGTTGCAAATTTTTCGCGGGCAAATTGTCCCTCGTCTGCGTAGGCTCTAATATCTACTTATTAGGAAACAGAAATGTGCTTTTAAGGTTTGTAAACTCACCAGATTCTTCCCTCCCTTAGCGCATGTGCACTCAGGAGGTGCGGCGATCTGTTGATTGCACATTACAAACTTGGGTTTATCTGTAGCCGTAGCCTTACCAGTGAAGAACATTTTGTACAACAGCGCAAGGATGCCGGCGCTGATGACCACCCCGGCCACTAGGGGAAGGATCATGTTATTGTCATCTCGGCGGTCGGCCATCGTAGCCCATCCGAGGTAAACTTTGTGCTACTTTTTTATCATTTTGGAAATTTTGTAATCATTTATCATTGACGCATCGGAGTGATTGAAGAGTTGTCATCCCCGTCTATATAGATCACTGACAGATGCTCTGTGGTTGTCATCGTTTTGTCTGCCTGACTTTTATAAAAAGTTACGGTGTAAAGAGTTTAATCACGCAAAGCGATTAGGTACCTACTTATATTGACGAGCGGCCACGATCTTTGTAATTAATATTAGGTAGGTACACTGAGGACATTTTACATTGCCTGTTGATCAGCTGGTAAGTACTGGATAAGACACCCGTCAAGAGTTTCGCGCCCCTGAACGATGCCACGACGTGGAGGAGTGAAACATGTGCCGACTATATAGGGTGTAAAACACCTCTTAACGAAAACGAAAAGCACTTATTCTCCTCGTCATTGCGATCACTTTTTTGTTCTACACAATGTTTTGAGTGCGTTACATTGAGTTCTACCACAAAACATGATTTTTCACCCCAAAAAAAAAGTCGTTTCCCAGCAATAATTTTTGCATAAAGTTACTTACTTTGATGTACATAATGCTTGGTTAACGGCTTCGTGATGAGGTCTTTTACACCCTGTAGGTTTGGATTACATGTTGCATGACGGCCACATTAATTCTCCCATAATCCATTTTATGGTTACGGCTCAACTCAACTCAGCTCACCTACTCGGCGTGACATATTCATTAATTTAAATAAGAATAAGAATAAATTTATTGAATCATTGTTACAATCATTTTCTTAAACTAACTTAGCACTTTGACAAAATCGTAACGAGTAAAATTTTAACATTAATATTTAGAGAAAACAGAGGTCCCCAAACTAGGCTGCGCCTGTATCTTGGGGGCCGGAGTTTCGTTTACTTAAAATTAAAACACAATCATATAATTTGTTGATGTGATACTTGCGAGGTAAGCAGGTAAATGAGAAACACCTTTTTACAAAAATAAAATGATATTACATTAATAAAAAATAATAAAAAGAATTGTGTGTGTATGTGTGAATGCGTGTGTGTGTGAGTGTACATGCGTGTATCTGTGAGTGTATGTGTGTATGTGTGTTTGCAGATGTGTGGATTATTTTTTTGTTTATAGTTTATTTAGCTTAAAATCTCTTCTGTCTCTTCATATGTCAGTTGGGCACACCATTTTGTAATAGTTTTTTTGCAAGAAAATTTGCTCATGTATTTAATGTCGCAGCTTTTGCTGATTCTATTATAAATATGTATATGCGAGTAAAGCGGGCATCGTCTGGCTAAGAGGCTATTTGCTTCGGGAAGGGGAATGTTTAGGACACGTTTAGAGACAAGTTTTTCAAAATCGGATCTATTTTTCAGTGTTTTGTGAACAAGTAATGTTGCCTTTAGGATAAATAATTGCCGCACTCTTAAGGTGGATGCTCAAGCGTAGCCCGCGAAATTCAAATTTTCTTACGTTTTTTGCAATTTGCAGGCCAGTGCTAGGTTGTATGTTGATTAAAATTTTGTTTGCGACTGTAAGACGTATGTAGTTACAGAATTATATTCATCAAACTCATCAATACAACCCTCAAAGTTCATATTGGTGTCAAAATTACTTTTCCAAGGTCAAAATCATTCTTGCACCATTATGAACTTGGAGGGTTGTATTGATGATTTTGATGATTATAATTGTGTTACTACATACGTCTTACAGTCGCAAACAATATTTTAATCAACATACAACCTAGCACTGGCCTGCAAATTGCAAAAAACGTAAGAAAATTTGAATTTCGCGGGCTACCCTTGAGCATCCACCTTAAGACAGCCAACTCCTTATAAATTAGGTCTGTTGGGTAGCGGAAAGGTTTTTTTAGAGCTACTTTTATAACAGCTCTTTGAGCTCTTTCTACTTCTATAATAGTGTTTTTCCCGGCTGCTCCCCAAACAGAAATCCCGTATTAAAGTACTGACTGACACAGAGCAAGGTAAATTGTGCGTAGAATTTCAATAGGTGTACAGTCACGTAATTTTTTCATAACGTATATCAGTTTCCTGACGCGACCAGAGAGCAGGTGTATATGTGATTTGAATGATAGGTTTTCGTCTAATGTGATGCCAAGGTATTTGATTGCGGCAGTGTGATCTATAACTAAGCAGGTACAAGGTGTAAGCGGTGATGTCTGATAACTGCAGCAAGTATGGTATTTAAGTATAAGATGACGGGGAGGTCGAGAATCTATTGTTTTGAAGAATGTAATGAACTTAGTTTTTTTTTATATTCAGAGTCAGGAGATTTGCGTCAAGGGCTTCAGAAACAGTTAAAAGTCCGATTTCTGCAAGGCGGTATACTTGTTCCCAGGATTTAGCGTGGAAAATTATGACGGTGTCGTCAGCATATGATATTATTTCGGCGTCGTTGAGTTGCAAGTCTAAAATATCATTCATGTAGAAGGTGAAGAGAGTTGGGCCGAGTGTGCTGCCCTGTGGAATTCCAAAGGCGATGGGAAGCATGTCACTCGCGTGTTCATCTACTTTGACTAGCTGTTTCCGATTAGATAGGTAACTCGTGAACCAGTCAAGTGCCGCCCTTCGTATACCTGCACATTCTAGTTTTCTTAGAAGAAGTTCAATTGATATTGTATCGAAGGCCTTAGCCAGGTCTAAAAAAACTCCTATGGACTGTTCTCCTTTTTGGGTGTAAGTAGCAACTAAGTTACTCAGTAACGTAGCCGCGTCTTCAGCCGCCTTCCTCGCCGAAATCCGAAATCCGAAAAAAATACCATCATCATCTGCCTAGCTTTTTCCCAACTATGTTGAGGTCGGCTTCCAGTCTAACCGGGTGCAGCTGAATCCCAGTATTTTACATGGAGCGACTGCCTATCTGACTTCCACAACCCAGTTAGTACTGGGTAATACGATACCCCTTGGTAAGACTGGTTATCACTTTTTGGGCCAACTACCTGTAACGACTGTCAAAGATCTACAAATGACAGCCGGGACCAACTGCCTAACGTGCTTTCCGAGGCACGCAGGAAACTCGGTAAGTAGGTACTTATGTATTGGGTGGTCACCCATCCACAGACCAACCTAGGCGAGCACACCTAAAGATCGACTCGAGTGGCTGTTATTATTTAGCCACGAGCTTCTCATTCATTAAATACCAATGAAAAAATAAAACAAAGCTGATTATGGTACTAAATAAATCTTTATTAAAATAGGATACAATCATACTTATTCATTCAATGTCATAGGTACCTTATGCTTATATCTAATCTTGTCATAATATCTTTAAAATATTTGATTATCGAAAAATATTATGCCTGTATCTGCGTGATATAAAATGTTTATTTACAAAATAAAAAATAGAAGCAATTATTGAAATAGACAATCATGATTTAGTAGAAACATAAAGATAGAAATTATATAAATGCGCATCTTGCTTACATTTCTCCAAAAAGGTGTACCTGGACAGAGATGCGAGTACGGCCAGAAACAAAACTCGTGCAAAAAATCAGCGCAATATTATTGAGCACATAATTTAAGAATGGGAGCAGATGCTAAATAAAGAATATACAAATACAAAACATAGCTATTAGCACAGAATAATAACTAGTAACTAGCGTTCTATTAGGTAGGGGCAGAATAGAGGAAAAGAGTATAGAATATATTTGAGTCTACCAAGTGTTGCAGTAACAAGAACGTACAACTTCTCTCGGTGCTGACCGTACTAAAAACCTACTTTTTTAGAATAAAAACAGTCTATTTTTAAAATATGTAGAGGTAAACATTTGAAAGTAGCCACACAACCGCAAACCGCAATCGCCGCCTAAGGAAGGAAGCTTTGCCGCAACGGTTTGCGTTTCAGTAGCCACCTTCAGAATACCTTTACGACAATTTCAACAAACATATCGCCAATTAATAATATTATCACAGGATTCTCCTTATACATGTTTCAGGGTTACGAAAGATTGCACTTTAATCTTTTTTTTTTATCGAGACGCATTCAATCTTTTGCGTTCCCGAGTAAGGTATGCGCCGGTTAATAGGCGCATTAGGTATACCTTATTACAAATTAACTTATAAAAAAAAAAAAAAATTTTTTATTGTTTCTAAACTCAGGTCTATGTCATTTAGATCAAAGTACTTAACCTAAAGGCAGTAGGTTTTTTTTCCCACCTACATAGAACCAAAAAACCTTGTATCTAGGTAAAGTACCCACTCCCGACCCGTGGTACAACTGCGACCTACCTACCCATCTATATTATGTGATAAAGAAGTAATGAAAAAAAGTAGCTATAAACTATGAGAAAAAACAAAATAAACTTTAAATACGATCAAATGAAATGGCAAAACTATATAGTGATGCTATAAAGTTTCGCTAATTAGTTTAAGTTGACGTTTAAATACAAGGTGGAATAACACCGATGATAAAACAATTACCAAAGCGGTAATTTAAAAAAAAAACTGCTAAACTTACAGAATTCTATTTTAGAATCCCTCACTATGCTCGGGATTCTATTCTAGAATTCTTCGCTTGACTTTCACTTACGGGATAATTTTCTTCCGTGATTGGTATACATAGAGGAAAAAGCTGTTTTTTTTTTATTAATTACCGATATTTTAAAAAAAAGCTGCATCTAAGTACGCTAGGTTTTAGACTGGCAAATATGTAAGATGTTCGCATTGTAATGTTCAAACTCAGCTCGTGACAACAAATATTTAGCGACCCACTTGTATTGATCGGGCTGCTCCAATATTATTAGAAGAGGTTCAAGCTTTGTTTTGTATTCATCTAAGGTTTTTCTGTCTACAGCACCTATGAGGTTATTGCTCTTGTTCCAAAAGTATGGAATGTTTCCCGCGACTAAAGCCTGGTAGAGTCTTCTCACCATCAATTTGAACAAGGTCGCGGGATTGTTCTTTTGCCAAAAATCTGGATTGTTGACCGCGACTATCTCCCAGAAGAATAGAGTTTTAACATAATAGCTCGCGATTTTCTTCATGCCTTGAGAGTCGCGAAGTTTTTTCACCTGAGGGAAAGTGTAAAATAAATTATAATGCAAGTTAATATTCATAAAATGTAAAAAAAAAACTTGAAGATGGCAATAGGGCATGGAGATTTAATCATCTCAAACCTAACATCACGGCATTCACGTCTGAATCCCCTTATTCTGTCAGTTACGTTTAAGTCCCATCCCATTTAATAAGGGGCGAGCCCACAGGGCGAGCCTATTGTCATTAATTGGTCACAAATTCTGATTCCAGGCCGCTACTGAGAAATTGGTGATGGAAAAACCCAATAACACAGCCCAACATGACAATCGAAACCTAAGACGTAATTCTGTGCAGCAGTACCTACTTGTCTCTAGCCCAACATGGTAGCAAGATCTGGGACATTGTCCCACCAGATCATGCTACCATACCACGCGGTGTTCCCACGTGGGCCAAGCCGCGGGCATAAGCTACTGAATACTAATAATAATAGGTGCTTACAAATCGGATCGCCTGTCGTAAGTTGTATGAGTTGTACATCAGCTGGCGCTCCTGGTTGTGCAGCGCGATACGCCACGAGCGCGTCTGCTCGGCGGCGCTCGCAGCCCCCTTGTTCGGCTTGCCTACCACCATCCAGTACTCCTTCTTGCACTCGCGGGGGATCTCCCGGTACTCCTTGCTGATCGGCCAACGATCCTCCGGGAACTTCAGACACGGCACCAAATCAACGTCCAGCTTAAAGTTCCTAGAATTGTTACTGATCAACAGCGTCATCGCCGGACCCGACTCGGACTTATCGATGACATACGGCACGCCCTCCACGTAGATCAGCGGGCGTCCATTAACGTTCACTTCGAATTTGTTCAGCGCTTTGCTCACAACACTCTTGAACCAATCAGAGAATTTGGAACGCAAAAGATACTTGCTTTCGTCTATCCATTCGAATGCGGCTTTGTTTTTGGGCCATTCTCCGGCATCCCTGATAGGTAGCCGTTGGAACTGGACGCCCATCTTGAGCTCCACAAAGCCGGGCGCCTTGGCGTCAATGATGATGTCACTTCCTTGCGGGTTTAATGCGTCTGTCTTGATGTTGAGAGGCAATCCGATCACTATGTCCATGTCAAATTCGTCGGGTTTTACGATACGCAAATTATCGTAGTGGCTGCCAGCAAATTGGGCCTAAAAATTAAAAGAAAATAAGTTAACATTGTAATTTAAACCAAATTTTCATTGCAACAAGAGTCACAAGGCATGCTCATGTCCATATAGGTACGCACCGTGCTTGAGTATTTCCCGTAGTAAGGATCTACTTCCTTCATCTTCTTATGCAGGTCTTGGAAGATAGTGTCAAACACCTTGTAGTGGAGGCCAAACTCACTTAGTTTTATAAATCTCACATGAATGTCTGACAACAGTGAGTTCAGGTTGGTTATCACAGGGTTGTCAGGAATGTTCGGAATCTCTTCAATTGTTACACTGGAAGAGGAAGAGTCCCCGCTAAAACATAAAAATTAAATTAATAAACATAACTGGCGACAAGTGCGTGTACGCACGACGACCGATCAGGCTATGCAAAACCAGTATGCTGATCTCTCATTGTACGGGGAGTCTAGTCTAGTTATTGGTACTTGAAGTGTCGGCGTGTGTACTATTATGTACACCTCTGCCTAGTCCTTCAGGGGTTTACATATATATGTTATATTGATAAATGTTTGACCGCTCCCACAATTTAACTGAAGAGTTTCTCATATTTTTTCTTAGTACTACTCATACTACTCAATCTCTCAGTAACCATTACAGGAAACACTATAACAGTTGCATACTATCATAATCAACTATGTAAGCAGGTAAAATAAAGCAGCTATAGTATTGATACTGTATGCAATAAAAGTATTTTAATAAATCATCATCTTCCCATATCCCATGTTACTTGTGGTCGGCGCAACACGCTTTTTCTTCCATTCTCCTCTTTCAACCGTCACGCAATCATTTACACCTTTTTCCTTGATATCACTCCACACACAATCCATGCATCGTTTCCATTATTTAGATAATGTATTAAATTATCTTGGTTGTGGAGGTCAGGCCCGGACTGGGACCCGAAACCGGCCCGGGCATTTAGGAGACGGTCGGCCCTCCACTCTCAAGAGAAAGGAAAACTACTAAATCAACAAGGGCATCGCCAGCTTTTTTCCTTTTATCCGGAAATAGATGTTACTTAATCGATTTAGGGAGAGAATTTCAAGAACAAAAAGGCTAAGGCTCCAAGAGCGAGCGAAGCGAGCTCGAAAGTTTTTCCATCTTTCCTCGAATAAACTCAGATATCTAATAATAGGTACCGTGCTCCGTTTCGCAACCTTGTGTATGCATGCCCAAAATGCCCATTAAGGCCTCGGCATAAAAAGAGATGTCAACAAAAGGCTTGCGGACCCCTTTGTCTGCAAGTGCCGATGCTTGCCGGGGCTGCGGGATTGTTCAAAAAAGATACCGGGGCCCCGGAACACAAAGGGCGAAGAAGGAACATGGCTGGCTTTTAGTCAGTAAAAGTCTGACACTCCTTCCTGCTCCGCCCGGAGCGGGAGGAGCCATTTGATGATTTCCCATCCGAAAAAAAAAACTTCGAGGTAAGCTCCTTATTTATTTTAGCCTCTATCATGTCATCGTGTATCGTGTGATCATGCGAAAATCCAATAGGAGTGCCAATCCAAAAGCAGAAAAAGGGAACCTTTGTGTTAAAAGTTTTATCGGAGGGTTCAAAGCACGAACCGGGTGCGTTGGTTTATAGAACTTAAATTGTGTAACTTTCTAGCGGAACTAGGAGTTCCCAGTGGTTCATTTTTAATCTAAAAATATTTTACTTTGAATACAGTGTTTCTACTGTACCTACTCTAACAATTTAATACGTACTTTCTAATTATGTGGCAGCTATAGCTAGGGGGTACTTATTATTAGTCTACAGATTAGTGAATAGTCCAGGAGTAAATTGAATTAGGTCTTCGACTTGACGATAGAAGACGTTATTTTAATGACGATGTATTTCGATGTTTTTTTTTAAAGAAATTTGACCGCCAAGGCCACACCGCGCACCGGCCTATTGGGTGTCCGGCCCAAATTATCTCAATTTTAAACACAATATTCTATTAAGGTGAAAGCGTCAGGGTAGCCCGCGAAATTCAAATTTTCTTACGTTTTTTGCAATTTGCCGACCAGTGCTAGGTTGTATGTTGATTAAAATATTGTTCGCGATTGTAAGACGTGTAGTTACAGAATTATAATCATCAAAATCATCAATACAACCCTCCAAGTTCATAAAGGTCTAGCAATGACTTTGACCTTGAAAAAATCGTTCCTCGACTTATATGAACTTAGAGGGTTGTTTTGATGATTTTGATGATTATAATTCTGTAACTACATACGTCTTACAACCGCGAACAATATTTTAATTAACATACAACTTAACACTGGCCTGAAAATTGCAAAAAACGTAAGAAAATTTGAATTTCGCGGACTGGTTGGAGCATTCACCTTAAACAAGTAATATAAATGTGTTATTAAGGGCTATATATCCCTCAAATGGCTTAGCGTGATCCTCCGTTACGCTTAAAATACTGCAGCATTCATTTTGAAATAAATATACGGTAAAGTTGAGGATTAATGCTAGGTATGTGTGACAAAAACACGATTCCATAAACTTTTCTCGATAGAACAAAAATCCAGTTACCTCCAAATCGAACAATAAACCGCTGGTATTCAAAAAGTACTTCAAATTAGATCATGAAACTTTGCATACTAACTGAACTATAAAGCAGGTCTTATGTGTTTTAGTTTTTTAGTCCAATCAATAGATTTTTTGTAAATCGCTAAAAACCACTAATTTCGCAGTGACTGACGTAACAACCACTTTGTAGTGCAAGCTGATTAGAACTTTATTCTAACAGTATTTCATACGAAGTTTGAACCACCACAAATAGAGTTGCTAATTTTAGGGTAAGAAGGGCCTTAATTTGAATTAAAAAGTCTTACCTTGACATATTAATTCTGCTCAACATGTCAGAAACCTCCGATGAACCTCCCCCTCCATCATTGTTGTTATTATTCGGATTACGCCTGTTACTATCATTCATATTGCTGAAAAAAAAATGTGTCAATTATGAATTGTTGCTGATTAATTGACTAGGTAGGTACCTAGTCTTTTGTAAGAATTGTACTAAGGAATTGTATTTTTTGTTTTTATTATAACGCTTTTAACGTACACATCTTGATACATTGTTCTCACACCATCTCAACATGAATGATATAAGTAACAAAGATTTTGAAACAATTTTTGATTAGAGTGTCCATGAAATTTCTTGCATATTCGTCTCCATAGAGATGTACGCTGGGGAATGGGCAACTACAGCACTTTCAGTTTTTATGTCTTGTGACTGAAACTGTAGGTACATTTAATTTTCATCTTTGTTTCGACTTTCGACAATTCAATGTTATGTACCTCTAACTCTTGTTCAACTAAAGTAAAAAACATAACCCTGCCTACAGTGGATATAATTTTCTTACAAAAGGAGGGCAAACAGTCCCACAATAAATCTAGGTACAATTATCGGTAAGTAGATTTAGAAAAATTTAAATTTTTCAAAAAATTTTTTTTTGCAATTTTACAAAAAAAATTAGCTAGAATTTTGATCTAAGTATTTGTATCCTTCCTTACCTCACGTTAGGTCTTCGACTCTTCATTAGAGGTCGATATTCACAATACAGGGCTGAGCAAAACAATTGAATACTTGAATGGTACGGAATCAAAAAAGAAAATTCAACAACTTTCGGGTTTTACAGTAACAATTAAATTACAACGCAGACCACTACTCAATCAAGTAACTCTCTGCCTTTCAGTTAGAAGCCTACCTACTTGCGATATTTATACCAAGCAAGCAGAGCAGTGCTATCTTGTGTGATGACGTATTAAAAATTCTGGTAATCAAGTGAATGTGCCGTTGTTCCACTCATTAATTACGTTTATTTTGTGGAAGTAGTGTGTGAAGAACGTTATTAAAAGGAAATATTAAAACAAAACAAGCGATAACATCGATTATTACAAATGTTTACATTTAATTTGTAGTTACAGCTTTCGCTATTAACCACATAAAATACTAGAAAATAGCAGATCTGTGTTTAGGTGGCAACACTGAACAATGGTCGGGAATTTCCCGCATTTCTTGGAACTATTAGATAAAAATACATTTTGACGACCCTAATGGCGCAGCAGCGATAGTAAAGCTGCCTTACGTTCATAAGGTCCCGGGTTTGAATCCCGGTAGGAGCAAATGTTTGTGTGGTGGGTGAGCATGGACATTTAATGTTTCCGAGTCATGGATGTTTATATGTAGTATAAGTATATGTATTTTATTGTAGTATAAGTCCTGACAACCAGTCTTACCAAAGTGGTATCGTATTACCCAGTATGAACTGGGTTGTGGAGGTCAGATAGGCAGTCGCTCCATGTAAAATACTGATACTCAGCTGCATCCGGTTAGACTGGAAGCCGACCCCAACATAGTTGGGAAAAGGCTAGGCAGATGATGATGATGAAGTATATGTATTTTTTTTTCTTTTTTAATCTTCATTATTTAAGGGATTTTTGTTCACAATTGCGACGATGTCAATCGTACTTTTACAATGATTAACTTACTTCCTAAACTAATTTAGCTTATAAAAAAACCCCAAACCGCATGAACTTAATCTAGTTTAACCCGTATGCTCCCGGCCGTGCCTCCAGAGGCACAGTGCATTGTTATTTTAATTGTGTCTGTAATTGCGGGTATTGAAGTGTTAATAACTAATAAAAAAGTATATAAAATTTTTGCTGCTTCAGAGGTAGGCTTAGCTAAAATACCATAGAAGACTCCAACATCCATTACTGACAATTTAATCGCATTGAAAACTGCGTTTCTCTTAGGGCCAGGCCACAACAGTGCGTTGCGGCGTCGCATCGCAAAAACAACATTGCACAGCTATGCGATGCGATGTCGCAACGCAAAAATTTCATCGGATACGACATAGCGTCTTGTCGTACGATGTCGTATCCGATGAAATTTTTGCGTTGCGACATCGCATCGCATAGCTGTGCAATGTTGTTTTTGCGATGCGACGCCGCAACGCACTGTTGTGGCCTGGCCCTTATTAGTATATCGGACACATTCCACCAACACAGGCTGTGCATCCTCTATCTTGCCACACACTTCACAGTTCGGGGAATCAGACTTTCGCATAAGATAAGCAAAGTTGTTTAGTGGAATATGTCCTGACCGCAATCGATGTGCAGCAACAATTTGGCTTCGACTCAGTTTCGACCCGGTGAACCAAGGTATATGAGGAGGCTCACATTGTATACTTTTATACCAGATTCCTTTCGATTTTGATCTTTCATTAAAGTGTTCTTTTCAAGATAGTTTGTTTATTTTTCTATATTTACACAAGATTTCCGAATAGCTTGGTAATAATATATCCCATGTTTTTGTTCCTGACAGAATGCCATATTAAGTTAGTCTGTCAGCCTCCTCATTACCTGGAAGTCCAACATGGGATGGCACCCACTGAATAACTACATTTTTACTTGTTTGGTTAAAAACTGAATTTGTTCCAGGATTCTGTACCATGTTATAGCTAAGCCCTTTGACCCCTTATGAACACATTTAAAAATATGCTGTAAAGCGCTCTTACTATCGGTAGATATAACTACTTTCATCACATTTAGTTCTAGCACATATTTCAAGGCCTCAGAAATGGCAAATAGTTCGGCAGTCATGATAGAACTATGATTATTCATATTATAAGTTTTATGATATTTATTTGCTAAATAGCAAAAATCTGCTCCGATTCCGTCTGGTGTTTTGGACCCATGACAATGCCAACCCAAATGACATGCCAGCCAGAGTATCTTTCCCGTAATTCATCCAGGGCATTATACTTTAACGAATAAATATCATATATATTTTGGAGCAGTGACACCGACAAGCTTACATTTAATAACGTCCTTTAATATCTATGTTAGACACCCATGTCTCTAAAGTAAACATTAAAACTGGATCCGAAGACGAAATCTCCTCAGCTGCTATCATACTTTGTGACGTAACGAGTAGAGGTTTCCTCTTCCTATTCCAGTACCTATTTTCCATCATACTACTAAGATCTGTAATCAAACTCGTAGATATATCATTCGTCCTGGATTGTAGCTTATCTATACTATTATTATAAAGAGGTGTAATACGGTGAACGAAAAAAACATGGAAGAGTAACTTCAAACAAAATCTTTTTGATAGACGGCCCCACGACGTTTGTTTTCTTTGAACAGCTAGTTTGTTCTCTATTATCATCACGGAGTTATGATTGGGTAGGTTGTCAATGCTCGTCTCTAATTGGCTAAGCAACGCATAGTTACTATGGCATCATTGGCGCTAGAAATGAACATGTGACATTAATTTGACGGGCTGCAAGAATTGTCAAAGTGGACGAGAAAAAGTAGCAATGAAACATTTGAATATTTTTATTATGTATTTTTATTTATTTTGCGTATGATGTAGATGCATAACAACAAAAAGTTCACATTTACAGCAGCTAGCGATTCGTGTTTCACAACTCATGGGCAAGAAAATAGTCGATAGCTAGCCGTTTCCTCGTCTGTGATGGTGGCACAGGAGGCTGTGTAACCCTAAGGGCCTGCGCCAATGATGTTATATATAATACTGAGGTAGATACGTTTTACCGACGTCAGCGTGGCAATGCAAACACAAGCTGACCAGCTTGTGTGACTTCAGTCTGTCCTGCGCACGTCCTGCGTCTGGTCGCGACGCGAACTGACGTTTAACGGGAGTTTGCTATAGGAAATTAAACAAATAAGGCAGTTGTGTGTTCAGAAAGTGCAATACTTATACTGGGCCGGCTGTAAAAATCAAGAAGGATGTGTCTTTTCATTTGTAAGTACTGTTTATTCTATTTAAAATGGAAAATCATAAATTTAATTTTACTCAAAAATGACTGCCGCGCTGTTGCCGCTTTGTCACCTACACGAAAGAGACAAGTAGCGTGTTGCATTTATGAGTGATAGAGAAAACGAGATAATGGCGCGCGGTGTTGTCAGTTCGAACGACGCTAGAGGATGTTGGGGTGATATGGCCATATGGGGCCTGGCCTAATATATTATTCGAATATCACATATTATTTTTCACCGCTGGTGTCCAATATTATCCATAGTAGACAATGATATTCTAATAAACAGATATGTTATACACCTACGAAACCACCGAAAAAAGTGTTTCGCGCAGCAGCGGCACCACACCTTTTTATCCATTCTACATTTCACTACAAGTCAAAACGACACAAAAGGGATAGCTCGATAAAACCAATAAGAAAAAAAGAGACAGATAGTGTTGTTCTATGTCTGGACTCTAGAGTTCACGCGTCGTTGTCGTACTCACGACAAAAATGCATTTCCCATTTCATTCTTTTTTATCCTCCAAAGTCCAAATATCAGAATATTAAGAAAATAAATGAAAAATATTAATAAATCGAAGTATATTGCGTAGTTACATGTGGTATGAGATCCCTTGTGTTTTATTTACTTCGGTATCATGATTGGTACACTTTCTGAACACGCACGATGGCATTTTTACAATTTTTATCTAAATTCGTAGCAGCGTATCGCTCGTTGCCATGCGTCTTGCAGACTAAAGGCTATACGGCCTAATTGGGCCGTTTTCGAGTCTTCACGATTGTGCGCTCACAACATAACTGTTTACTAGAATATCATTGTTATTATATAAATATAAAATTTGCCTTTCATCATTAACTTCTATTTTGTTTTAGATTTCATAAAGAAGGATTAATTAAAAGAAAAATGGGTACAAGTAGTTAGAACCCAAAGACGAGAAGATGAATGGATGCCAAATGCCAACAACATACTCAACTATTTGTTCTCAACTTTAGTGATAGTGAAGTGATAGTGAAACAAAAAAAACATACATAATATTATTATTTGTAAATAAACATTTTTACATTGAAAATTTACTGTTTATTTTCTTCATGCTGCCTGATAGGTACCCATTTTTCCCCATTTCACTCTATCTAGCTGCTGTCATAGACTGACATTGGCCGTCACCCAGCTAGCCGCTCATGGAAAATATCGCCATGTTTTTATTTATTTATAATCAGTATAACGTCTCTATTGATAAAATCTCATTGGCCTGCGCAGGCGAGGAACTATGTCCGCCCGATAGAAATGACCATCCCAGCCCGCGTCGAATCGACAATCTTTTGTTCATCTGTCATTTTGTCGATTTAATGAGAGATGAACAAAAGATTTGTCGATTCTCTTTCGTGTCTACGGTGGTCATGCTAAGCGGGCTGATCATTGGTCGATGTTGTGTTGTTTTTTCATCTATTGATTGACGTCCATAAATTGGTTGTTGCAAATTTTTCGCGGGCAAATTGTCCCTCGTCTGCGCCGGTTCTAATACTTATTAGGAAACAGAAATGTGCTTTTATGGTTTGTAAACTCACCAGATTCTTCCCTCCCCTAGCGCATGTGCACTCAGGAGGTGCGGCGATCTGTTGATTGCACATTGCAAACTTGGGTTTATCTGTAGCCTTACCAGTGAAGAACATTTTGTACAACAGCGCCAGGATGCCGGCGCTGATGACCACCCCGGCCACCAGGGGAAGGATCATGTTATTGTCATCTCGGCGGTCGGCCATCGTAGCAGAATCGTCTTCACTTTGCCCCTACTACACGGCAACTACTACACACGCAGTTCAGTAAAAGTAATAGATACGCAGTCGCGTAGAGTAGAGGCACTTTTCAAAAATGCGTGTAATACCCTATTGTTTATTCACTTCACAAATCAAAACACAATAAGTCAATTTAGTGACAGAGATCATAACAATATGATCTCTTGTGAGGGATTTATTCAATTAAATATACTATGACTGAAAATATAACTTTTATTTGACACGACTGTTATTTGTAACTAAGGTAATTTTATCAACGACAATGCAGTGCCTATTGGTACTGATGGCCAGTACTCACACTCCTCTTCACAGCATCGTCGTGGTAATCAGGAGTTCAGGAAACTCCTAAACCGCACCGCAATTTCAATAACCGCGGGCCGGCTAGAGCTTTGGTTAAGATATCTGCCTCCATATCTTCGGTTTGCAGATACTTGACCTGTATCACTCCGTCCGTTATGCAATTTCGTATAAAATGCATTTTTAAGTCAATGTGCTTAGACTTGGGAGTGACCATTGTGTTCTGGCTTAACTTGAGGGCAGCTTGGTTGTCGTTTAATATGACTATGCTTTCATAGTTGGCCCCAAGATCTTTGAATAGATTTTTCAAGTGAATGGCCTCTTTTGCAGCTTCAGTCAAGGCAACATATTCCGCTTCGGCAGTCGATAGCGCCACACTCTTTTGTTTCTTCGACATCCAGCTTATAGCCGTTCCAGCATATTTATAACAACAGCCAGAAAAAGACTTTCGGTCGAGTTTGCATGCGCCCCAATCTGCGTCAGCCATGCCATGTAATTTTTGGCCAGTTTTTCTGAACATAAGACAAACGCTTTTTGTTCCCTTTAAATATCGCAGCACTCTTTTTGCACATTTGAAATGCTCTTCTCCGTAACAATCATTGAATTGAGAGAGATAGCTAATAGCAAACATTATATCGGGCCGAGTTGCCACTGCCAGATACATGAGTGTGCCAATCAAATTTTTGTAGGTATTCCTTTCATCTCTTCCTCCTTTTTCTAGTTTGAGACCTGGTTCTATGGGTGTAGACGTGGACTTGCAATCTTCCATTTTGAATTTTATAAGAGTGTCTTCTAAAAACTTCTCTTGGTTCAGTTTGATTGCATCTTTCTTATAAATAACGTCTATCCCTATAAGACGCTTAGGTGTTCCTAAGTCCTTTAACTCAAATTTCGTATTTAGCAGGTCTTTTATCTCTTGGAGCTTTCTAGGACACGAATAGGCAATTAATAAATCGTGGACATAGATAATTATTATGACTTTAACTCCTCTTTTCTCTAGTAAGTATAGACATGGGTCAGCTTCTGATGCTTTGAAACCTATGTTCTTTAACTCTGTGTCGAGTTTCTTGTACCATTGCCTCCCTGCCTGTTTGAGTCCGTATAAAGCTTTTATGAGATGACAAACTTTCCCTTTATGATTGTTTCTTATATCATTTAGCATAATCTGTGTTTTCTGGTACAAAGTTAAATTTTCTTGTTTGCGAAAGCAAACAAGAAAATTAGATAGTCATGAAATATCCTGATTATTTAGAAGAATATCTGACTGATTCTGACATGATTTCAGTCAGATATTCTTCTAAATAATCAGGATATTTCATGACTATCTTTTCTTCTAGTTCGCCGTTCAGGTACGCCGTTGTAACGTCCATCTGGTTCAACTTCAAACCTTCTTCCATGGCTATTCCAACAACAGATCTTATCGAACTTAGTTTAGCTACAGGAGCGTATGTTTCGTTGTAGTCAACGCCTGGTCGCTGAGTGAAACCCCGTGCTACAAGTGTGGCTTTCTTTGTGATACTGTTGTCAGGTCCTATTTTGTTTCTTAGAACCATTTTGTAGTCCACTTCTTTCATGTCTTTGTCCTTCTTTCCTATTTTCCAGGTTCCATTCTTAACATGTGCTCTAATTTCGGCTTTTATAGCATCATGCCAGTATTCATCATCTTCATTTTCATCGGATATATAGGATATCTCCGAGACTAAGTGACTTTCTTCAGTCTGGTCCAGAATAAAATCCTTGGTCCACGCGGGTGGACGCCTCTCTCTTTGCAGCCTCCCATTTTCGGGAATTTCTACAACTTCTGATGCGTCATCGTAAGATTCTATTTCTTCTACGGAAGAAACTTCATCTTCTTGCTCATTGAAATTTTGTGACATATTTTCCTTTTCAATCTCAGCTATTTCAATTTCTATTTGTTGTACCCTTTTATCATTGTTTTTGTTTTCAGGTATTTGAGAATGTTCCTTTTCTTTAATAAGTTTATCATAGTTTTGACTTTCATCTTCGAAGTACATCTTGTCTATGACTTTTATGTCCCTGCTTATCACTACATCATCGTCTTCGGGTATGTACACTCTGTAAGCCTTTGAGGTCATTGAGTACCCCATAAAAACGCCTTCTTTGGCATTCTGGGTCAGTTTACCTCTCTTGTTCTTTTTCAAAACAAAGGTCTTCCTGCCATACACGTAAAGATGATGTCCACATGGCGTTCGGCCTAGCCATTTCTTGAATGGAGTTTCGCCATTCAGTGCTTTGGAAGGGCTACGGTTAATAAGGTAGTTTGCGGTTGCTACCGCTTCCGCCCAGAGCTTTTTAGGTGCCTTGGCCTCGATTAACAGACATCTGGCTTTATCTAGTAAGGATCTATTCTTCCTCTCGCTAATCCCATTTTGTTGAGGGGTGTAAACTGTGGTCAATCTCCTTTTGATGCCATGCGATTTGAGAACGTCATCGAACTCCTTGTTGCGGTATTCTGTGCCATTGTCCGTCTGCAGGTTCTTTATTTTCTTATTATGGAACGTCTCAACTTCATTTTTGTATTCTTTGAAAACGTTGAATACGTCACTCTTTCTTTTAATGAAATAGAGCTGACAATAGCGACTAAAGTCGTCTGTGAAAGTTACATAGTACTTTGATCCCGCCAGTGTATCACATTCAAAAGGTCCACAAACGTCGCTATGGATTATTTCCAGGTTATCGGTTGTGTATAAATCATCATGTCTTACGAACGGTAACCTGGACAATTTGCCTTTGATGCAGGTCTCACATGTTTCCATGTCTTCGTTATTTAAATTTAAACCATACATAATGTACGCGCGCAGCACTAGTCTATGCGCGCATCACTAGGACGAACGAGACGGCGGCGAGGGGCAAGGAGCGAGAGCGTACGGTTGGCAACACTGCTGCGCGGCCCGCGCGGCGCGCGGCCGCGCCGCGGCACTCCGCAACAACGACCGCATTGTTAACACGTCAATCAAATTATATTAGCATCGTACAATTTCAAAAAGCTGTAAAAGTCCTGAATATAAGTAGTTTTATCAAACAAGTTTGTTTAATTCTAAACAAAAGTGGCGACCGTGACAGGACTGCAGTCTTCAAGCAACAAAAAGGTCGTTTTGCGGGCGTCAAAGGAGAACGCGGCAGCCGCCATTTTTGGTCATACTGACCAAGCGAGCCGGGTCGTTTGAAGAAAAGGAATTGGTGTTGGCGCTTGCTGCTTCGGGAGCCGTTGGGGACATCGTGAACCGGAGGTCTAGCCCAAGGAGAGTAAGCCCTGTCCTATAGTCCTAACCTTTTCATACCAACCTAGGTACCTATCTTTCGATCCTTGTTCTCGCATTGTGTGAATGGCCGACTTGCTGCTCGAGTGTCGGGTTTATGTTTATGTTTGGTGTTACGCAAGATACATGCACGTGCAGCGTTAATTTCATATTAGCTATTATTCTTAATCAAGCTTTAACATACGAGCACGCGCCCATGCTTTAGGCACGCATTTCACCTACCTATTCAAACAGAATCTTTCTGGTATAGCATAATTCCAGCTATAATTTCAACCGGCTAGCATACCCAGCTCGTTCTATATAATGTTCTTCTAAATTAAGCACACAGGTTGCTTAAAACCTATACAATACCTACATACCCCTGCACCACGCGGCCAGCGCTAGCTACCGTTAACGTTGTTTCAATACCATATGCCGACTAGTTCCAGCGTACCTCCGTGAAGTGGAGTGCATCGGTTTCGGCATCGCCGCGGCCCGTCCGGTTACGTCGCGTGCGCCGCCACGTGCGCTGCTGGCCTAAGCTGTCTGCTCGGCGCGAGCTGCCCTGAGCATCGCGTCGTGCTAGCACCAGCGCGAGCGACTGGACCTGAGCTTCTCGGCTCTTCAAACGGGTTTGAGTGCACATTTTGTTACCTATTTCATTGTTCGTTCACCTGTGTTATTGTTGGTACAATATTATAATCTATAAAAATGAGTGAAGCAGAGCTCAAGGTAGAATTAACGAAGTTAGTCAAGGAGCGCGGTATTATCAAGGGACGGGTAACAAGATTTTCAGATTATTTAAACGGTTTAATTGGTTTAAAAGAAATCTCTTCTATTCAATATAGAGAATTGGAATTAAAATTGAATAAAATTCAATCGCTTATGGAAGAGTTTGAGGTTATTCAAAACAAAATAGATTTATTGCATTCTGATAGTACAGAGCAAATTAAAGAAAGAGATAGTTTAGAGACCCAGTTTATTCACTTAATAGCAAAGAGCCAAGATACCTTAGCTAATTCACCCCTGAAAAAGGCTGAGAATGGGAATTGTGACGGAGAAAATAGTGAACATGCATCAAATGGTAGCTGCCGTTCATTTAATGGCATAAAATTACCTACAATCAAACTTCCTACATTTGATGGTAATTACCTTAACTGGTTAGAATTTAAAGACACATTTCAGTCAGTGATTGACAGCAATGAAAGTATTGCACCAATTAATAAATTCCATTATCTAAGATCGTCACTTGAAGGAAGTGCATCCGTTATTATCAAGTCGATAGAATTTAGTTCAAAAAATTACAAGGTTGCATGGGACCTGTTATGTCAAAGATATGATAACAAAAACTTACTAATAAATAATCACTTTAAAGCATTGTTTAACATTGAGTCAATTCATAGGGAATCTTATAAATCATTGCGGTTTATTGTTGACCATGTGTCAAAACATTTGCGGTCTCTTGACACTCTTGTGGCATCTCTTGGCCAGCCTACTAATATGTGGGAGGTTCTTATTATTTATATGGTCTCAGCAAAACTAGACATTCACACGAGTAGAAAATGGGAGGAATACAAGTGCAATCTTGCAGACTTACCTTCACTTAGTGAATTTTATACTTTTCTTCGTAGTCGAGCTGACATACTCGAGACTGCCTATTGTAATAATAGTCGTCCTGACAAACAGGTGGATTATAAGCCAAGAGTAACCAACCAATCCAAAAGCTTAATTGTATCTGTTGATAAAAACGAAAACAAGAATTGTTGTGTTTTATGCAATGAAAATCATCATTTGCATGAATGTTCAAAATTTAAAAATTTGAATGTAGACGAGCGACTACATGAAGTGAACAAGTTAAAGTTATGTAAAAATTGCTTGCACAGTGGTCACAATGCCTTTCAATGTAAGCTGAAGGCCGTTTGTCGTCAATGCAATAGAAAACACAACACATTAATTCATATAACTAAAAGCAACCCTACACCTACTTCTGAAACTGAACAACCCTCTACATCTTCCTCATTGCCTGTGTCACTGTCAGTGGCATCTAATGACCAGGTTTTGTTAAGTACGGCGCTAGTCCAAATTATCATAAACAATAAAAAATATACAGCCCGTGCGCTGCTGGACACAGGTAGCCAATCATCGTTCATTACAGACAAATTGAAAGGGAAGATAGGGTTGGCAATCAACCCCGGTGGTTCAGTGAGCATTTGTGGGATTAACAATGCTACATGTAATATTACTGGAAGTTGTAATATTCAAATTAAATCTAGATGTATGCCTTTCGAATTAAATGTTAAGTGTCTTGTAGTACCTAGAATAACGGGAATCTTACCAAATGCTACAATTAATACAGAACATATAAAGTTACCTAAAAATATTACTCTAGCTGATCCTGACTATTTTTCCCCGGCTGAGGTCGACATCCTCTTAGGAGCAGATGTGTATTGGGACATAGTGGGCTCTAATTTAATTAAGTTAGGTAGTAACAAACTGGTTCTACAGGAGTCTATGCTTGGATGGCTCATAAGTGGCCCCATATATGGTAGTCAGTCCGCTTCAAAGGTTTATTGTAATTTTACTCAAGAGATAAAGGACTCATTAGAAAAATTTTGGAAAATTGATGACTTGCCAGCCACAAAAACATATTCCATCGAAGAGCAACTTTGTGAGGATCATTTCAAAGAAAACGTGTCTCGCTTATCAAATGGTAGGTTTTCCGTATTAATGCCATTGAAAGAGTCGCCTGAAAAGGCTCTTGGGGACTCATACTATATAGCTAAAAAATGTTTTGAGAGTTTGGAAAGAAAATTTACAAAATATCCAGATTTAAAGGCGAATTACAAGGCATTTATAGATGAATATGCAAGTTTAGGGCATTTAACTAAAATTCCTAAGCCAGTATTTGGGTACTACATGCCTCATCACGCAGTCATTCGTGAAAAGAGCGAAACTACTAAGCTCCGCGTAGTATTCAATGCCTCTTCTAAAACAAGCTCTGGTAAATCACTGAATCAAATTCAAATGATTGGTCCAGTAGTGCAGAGTGATTTAATATCTATTTTATTGCGATTTCGCAGGCATAAATTCATCCTCACAGCCGACATCGAGAAAATGTATAGGCAGCTTGAAGTCGGGCAACAGCAGCGCCATCTGCAGCTTATTCTGTGGCGTGATGATAAGTCCCAATCGATAGATGTTTTACAACTCAATACAGTTACATACGGAACTGCCTCTGCACCATTTTTAAGTACTCGGTGCCTCTTACAACTGGCTAATGAGTGTGAGGATGAGTCTATCGCTTGTGTTATACGAAACGATTTTTATGCAGATGACTTAAATACAGGGTCAGAATCTATAGAAGGGCTAAAACACATATATCATGAAGTTGTAAATGCACTTAATTCTGCATGCCTACCCCTCAGGAAATTTCGCACAAACTGTCCTCAATTATTTGACAGTGAATGTGGTTCTTCAAAACCCATTGATTTCAACAAAGAATCTAGTGTATTAGGTCTCAATTGGTGTCCCAAGGCTGATACACTGCAATTCTCTACAGACCTACAGCCTTCTACTCATATTACTAAAAGGTCAGTGATTTCTACTACTTCTAAGGTATTCGATCCCTTAGGATTGTTGTGTCCCTGCATAATAGTAGCTAAAATTTTACTTCAACAATTATGGTCTTCTAAGCTGGACTGGGATGATCCAGTACCAGTTGAGTTTTGTAAGAAGTGGGCTGCGCTATTAAAGGAATTTTCAAATTTGACTAATATTCGTATTGCAAGGCGAGTTCTGTGTGATACACCCAATATTATAGAACTACACTGTTTTGTAGATGCCTCTCAACAAGCCTATGCAGCCTGCATTTACCTGCGTTCTGTAAATCAGAATCAGGAAGTTACTATCAGGTTGTTGTGTGCTAAGGCACGAGTTGCACCAATGAACCCAACGACGATTCCAAGATTAGAGTTATGTGGCTTCTTGTTAGGTGCACGTTTATGTTCAAAGGTGTTAGAGTCATTAAATTGTAATATTGATCGTAAATTTATATGGTCTGATTCAAAGGTTGTGCTAGGATGGGTGAAAACCCCACCCAGGGATCTTAAAACATTTGTGTGTAACCGAGTAAATGAAATCAATCAACTTACAAGTGGATTCACATTTTGTCATGTTCCCACAGATCAAAATCCAGCAGATATTGCGTCTAGAGGTGTGACTCCTAAACAATTGCAGTCCTCTCTCCTCTGGTGGGAAGGGCCTTCGTTCCTAGTTAATGACCCAACTTGTTGGCCTACACAAAACCACACACAAATCCCCAGCATGTTACCTGAAGTTAAACACTCGCACACCATTGAATGTCATGTAGTTGTTACAAACAAAATAATTCAATTTGAAAAATACTCTAATTTAAATAGATTAAAGAGAATATATGCCTATGTACAGCGTTTCCTAAATTATTGTAAAAATAGAGATGCAAAAATTAATGGACCATTAGATACTAAGGAATTAGATGATTCTTTGCTAGTGTTAGTTAAGTTAAGTCAGATAGAAAGCTATGCAGAAGAAATTAAATTAATTAGAAATAATAAAACTCTTAGTCGTAAGTCTAAATTATTGCCACTAAATCCCTTTATTGATTCAGATGGCATATTAAGAGTTGGGGGTCGAATTCAAAACTCTGATTTCGCGTATGATAAGAAACACCCCATTATTTTAGATGCAAAACATCATTTAACTAAATTAATATCAAGATATGAACATGAACGCTTATTTCACGCTGGTCCTCAGCATCTTCTAGCCTCAATAAGAGAACGGTTTTGGCCTATAGGTGGCAGACACTTAGCACGTAGCACGACAAAGCAGTGTATAGTTTGTATTCGCCTACGTGGGAAGACATTACAACCTTTAATGGGCAACTTACCTGCCGAAAGAAGCTATTCCATGTTTCCTTTCTACTCGTGCGGTGTCGATTTTGCTGGCCCGTTTATGATCTCTAGCCGTAAGGGTAAAGGCAATCGTATTTCAAAATGCTACCTATGTTTGTTTGTATGCCTCTCTTCCAAAGCGATTCATTTGGAGTTAGTCAGCGATATGAGCACTGATGCTTTCATTTTGTCTTTGCGAAGGTTTGTCTCTAGAAGAGGTAAACCTAATGTTATATATTGTGATAATGGTACCAACTTCAGGGGCGCGAACAATGAGATATGTAGAATACTCAGGTCCAGTCGTGAGCCAGTTATTAATTATGCCAATAATGAAGGCATTAATTTCGTGTTTAGCCCCGCATACTCACCTCACTTTGGAGGTATATGGGAGGCAGGTGTTAAATCCGCAAAGCACCATTTTAAGCGTGTAGCCGGCAATGCTTCCCTGACATTCGAGGAGCTCGCGACTCTATTCGCACAAATCGAAGCCATTTTAAATTCTCGTCCCCTTACTCCTCTCTCAACCGATCCAACCGATCCCTCCCCTCTAACCCCAGGGCACTTTCTTATAGGGCGACCTCTCACCTCAGTGCCATCGTTGCCTATCACCTGCAAGCACCCCAACAGATACCAATATATTGAACAGCTTAGACAACAATTCTGGGAGAGATGGCGCCGGGAGTACGTTGCCGAACTTCAAGAACGCACCAAGTGGAGAACGAGGCAATCCGAGCTTCGTGTGGGCGATCTGGTGATCCTCAAAGAAGAAAATCTTCCCCCACTACAATGGAAACATGGCCGCGTCACCCATTTATACCCTGGGAAAGATGGAATCAGCAGAGTTGCCGATATATTAACTTCAAAGGGCACATTAAGGAGGGCTATTAACAAAATGTGCATACTACCGGCCTCTAATGACGCAAAGGAAGACGGCGCGAAAAATCAAGATTTTGGCGCTAGTATAATTAAAGCATAAGTTTGAAAGCCACACTTTCAACGCCCGGGAGGATGTACGCGCGCAGCACTAGTCTATGCGCGCATCACTAGGACGAACGAGACGGCGGCGAGGGGCAAGGAGCGAGAGCGTACGGTTGGCAACACTGCTGCGCGGCCCGCGCGGCGCGCGGCCGCGCCGCGGCACTCCGCAACAACGACCGCATTGTTAACACGTCAATCAAATTATATTAGCATCGTACAATTTCAAAAAGCTGTAAAAGTCCTGAATATAAGTAGTTTTATCAAACAAGTTTGTTTAATTCTAAACACATAAGGTTATCTTTGTTGTTACCTTTATAAAAAATAAGAGTTTGTCTATGCTTCCAATCTTGTATTGTTTGTGGTAATAAAAAAGAGAGACATGCAATGGCGGAATAAAACAAGTTGTTTTCTTTAACATTTTATTAGTTCTTCCTCAAGATCATTACAAAATGAAAGCCCTAACAGGCATAAAATAACAGCAGAGCGTGGTTTAGTGTCCGTGGGAGATAAGAAAAGTGTTCCGGGCAGTATCCAAAGGTGATATTCTGCGAATCTCCGCGAGTCAAAATGGCGAGTACAAACGCAATAAATATTTTAATACCAAGACTAGAAGATGGCTCAAATTTTTCTAACTGGAAATTTAGAGTCACAATGCTGTTACAAGAAAAAGGGGTAGCAGATGTATTGGAAGGTTCGAAAACTGAAAAATTAGAGGAAGAAGCAAAAACTAAAATTACAGAAAAAGATGCAAAAGCAAAATCGATAATAGTTCAATGCGTAGCTGATAGAAACTTGGAAATAATAAAGAAATGTATGACCGCCGCTGATATGATGAAACAATTAGAAAAGGTATTCGAAAGAAAGAGTGTTTTCAACAAGTTGTACTTGAGAAAGAAATTAATAACCTTAAAATGTAATGAGGAAAATGAAAAACTGCAAGATCATTTCTTAAAGTTCGATACGATAATAGCAGAATTAGAGGCCACAGGTACAAAGATCGAAGAGAGTGATAAAGTGTGCCACCTATTATTAACATTACCAAGTAAATATGAAACTGTAATCACTACACTCGAAACAATGAGCGATGAGAAGGAATTGACAACAGACTTTGTAAAGTCACGACTGTTAGATGCAGAACTAAAGACAGGTTCAACAGAAAAATCAAACACGGAGTCAAGTTTCCTGACTTGTTTTAAGTGTCATAAAGAAGGGCATAAATCTTACCAATGCAAAGAGAAAAAGGATAGAAATGAGTCACAGAAGAGAAGTGCTAGAGGCTCCAGAGGTAACAATTATCGAGGTAATAATTACAGAGGAAGAGGCCGAGGAAATTTTAATAGGGCCACTGTAGCAGAACAACAAACACAGAAGACTATATTTGTTGCACAGAGTGAAAAATCTATACAAAGTGGAAACCAAAGAGAAAATGAAGTTATATTTGTTATTGACTCCGGAGCAACACACAATTTTGTCCAAGATAAGTACACAAGATTTATGACAAATATTAGTGACCTTAAAGATCCAATAAAGATTAAAATAGCAAATTGATAATTATTAGAGGCTAAAAAGAAAGGATATTTTAAATTATTTTACAAAAATCAAGAAATAGAAGTAGAAAGCTACATTGTACCAAATATAGCACATAACCTATTATCGGTGAGTAGTCTTATGAGTAAAGGAAAAACGGTGATGTTCAAAGATGGAAAAGTCATAATAAGAGAAGGACAACGAGAATACCAAGGAACTAAATTTGGAAAATTATATGTACTGAAGTTAAGATTACCGGATTATGTGGAATACTGTGACTACAGTAATAAAATTGAAAATAAGGATATTTGGCACAAAAGGTTTGGCCACTTAAATAGAAAAGGGCTAGCAATTTTAAAGTTACCTTATACCCATGAAGTTTGTGATACATGTATGAAAAATAAGAGTACAAGATTGCCATTTAGACCTGTGACCAGACCTCAGTCAAGACGAGTTGGAGATTTGATACATTCAGATGTTGCGGGACCTGCTAGAACTCCTACCAAAGAAGGTTATAGATATTTTCAAACTATCATAGATGACTACACTCACTTTACTCAGACATACTTGTTAACACACAAATCGCAAGCTGCACAAAATTTAATAAATTATATAAACTTAATGGAAACAGAAAAAGAAGTCAGAGTAAAAAGATTAAGATGTGACAATGGAGGTGAGTACTCCTCACATGCTTTTAAGAGATTCTGTGAAGAAAAGGGGATCCAAATTCAATATACTCTACCGTACCGGTACCGGGGGGGGTCTGTATTTATGCTTTCACGGTTGCACAACGACATGCTTTGCTTTAGCTTTGCTTGGTAGTATAGATGCAGGCCTACCCTACTGCCTCCCTCAGAGGCGGTAGGGTGGCGGGGTCTTGAGGGGGAGCGCTACGGTCGTGTAGATCCTCAAGGCAAGTCTGGGGGATTCACCTTCACGAGGTTGCCACCCTGTTCTTGGTCTAATTCCATAAGAAATAGACGCAACAAAAACCCCCGGGCGCTTTATCTCGCACTTTCCCGAAAGCCAAAATCCCAGGCCTAGGGTAATCCCATACCCCACTCCTATGATCCTACGCCCAGTCCTTCCCTCCTTTTCCTTTCTCTCCCTTCGGTCCTTGAGGACGGGTAACCTCAACTCCAAAAAAGCCCACACAGCCTACAACCATGTCGCAGAGAGGAAAAAATAATATTCCCCAGGTGGGTCCCGGCAATGCCGGGGAATCCCACACCGACTTGTCGGTCTGCCCCCACCGTAATCTGGGGGGGGGCACCAATCTGCCTAATAGCGCCGCGCCTTCTGCGCGGCCGGCCGCTTTAGCGCCGACAACTCTGGCTGCGGATCACGCGCCAATACCGCCAACCAACACAACAATGGCTGCGCCTTCTGCGCCTACCGACTCTAAGACGACTACGACTTCTGCGTCAACTACTCTGACGACTGTTACACCTTCCACGAGGGCCTGGCAACAGAGCATCGTTCGGAACAGTGTAACGAACAATCCTGACAATGACAGTGACAAAGCTCGACTCTCCAGCCTTAGCAGCGAACTCCGCGCGCTGGCACTCCAGCGCGAGAAGATCGAGGCAAGGCTGAAAGACATAAGCTCTCTCGGGACGGGAAAGGAAGCGGAATCTGGTGGTTCTGGCTTCATCTCTGTGGACGAAGTACGTTTGCTGAAAACAAAGCGCGGAAAGATCCGGAACAGAGAGAGAGAACTCAACAACCGTTTGCGCAAGATACGCGAAGGCAATAGCCTGCGCGAAGCACAAACGGTTAGTTGTAAGGGAGTACGCGACCGGCTACAGACACGCGAAGGGGAAACTCTGCGCGAACAGCAGTCGGACGCGGAAACGAGCGGGCAAGGAACAGCACGCGAAGGGGAAACCCAGAGCGAAAAGCTCCTGCCCGCACCAGGACCATCCGGAGGAAACGACCGGAACCGCGACGAGATGACCGTAGACCGACACCGAACCAGACAGAAGCGAGGCAAGCGGGCTGGGTTCCTGCGCCGGCTGTCCCTGGCACAAAAAGCTGTGCCAAGCCCCTCAGAACCGCAACCCGGTCCAAGTGGCCAGGGAGCGGCGAAGAGGGAGCGCCCGGACGACACGGCTTCGCCGAGTACGCTCCAGGGGGACGCCAAGCGTATTAGAACCCAGCCTGCTCAAGGGGAGCAGAGAACCTACGCGCGGGCCACAAAGGATATCCCTGCGCGACTCGCCGTAGCGATCTGCCTCTCGCCTTCATCCCGTGACATGACGACTGACGAAGGAGAGCACATCAAGCTCAGCCTTGAAGACTTGATAGTAGACACGTGTCGAACCGACCCCACCAAAGTCCCAGCCTTCCGCGGTTACCCAAGGGTAGCGGATGGCACGGTGCACATGTGGTGCGAGGACGACAACGCCCTGACTTGGCTGACCCAGAACGTGCCTAAGATAAGACTGCCGAACACCGACTTGACACTGACAGTCATGAGACAATCCGACGTACCAACCCGGGTTCGAGCAGCGCTCTTTGTACCCAGGTACAATGGGGAAATAGAGCTGCTCCAGACAATATTGACCTGCCAGAACCCCTGGTACGCCATCGGTAGATGGTCCCTGTACAGGGCGACATCGGTCGGTGGGGATAACTACGGGACTTATCTGACCCTGGGTATCCCACCGGACGAGGCCGAAAAGGTCTTGGGGAGGGAGCGACGGATATCGTACCTACTTGGGTCGATATACGTGCGCTTTTTCCCCAAAACCCATCCCTCCGACACCCAGACTGACAATGACACTGAACGGACGAAACCGGCACCGACTGAACTTGACCTGACGATGACGCAACTGGAGGAGGAGATGGCCAGAACGGCGATGGCTGATGCCGACGCTGTGAGGATGCCATCCTCACCACCAGGGTGGACGGAGCAGCTGCTCTCATCGTCACCGGCACCAAATGAAGACCAGCACGGGCTGGAGGACAGGGGAGAATCATCCGATGGATCCATCTCTCCCTAATTCCACCCACCTGCCTCCCACATCCCGTCCCCTAAATATCATCCAGACCAACCTCCAGCATAGCCAGACGGCTACTGCTTGCCTGCGCAGGGCACTGGAGATGGAACCCCGAACCATTGCACTCATCCAAGAGCCTTGGATCCGTAATAACAGAATATGCGGCCTTGGTAACATTGGAGGTAAGCTGATCCTCGACACACAGGGCACAGATAAACCACGAACCTGTGCCTATATACCCAAAGATTTTCCCACCACCACACTCACGCAATTATGTTCCAGAGATCTAACAGCCGTCAGGATCAAAACCGACGGCGACGCACCTGATATCGTCCTGGCCTCGGTATACATGCCAGGCGAGGATGAAGACTGCCCACCAAAAGGTATGGCCGACCTGGTAAGGTATTGTGAAGATGCCAACCTGGACCTGGTCATCTGCACGGACTCGAACGCCCATCACCCGCTTTGGGGTTGCACCAAAGCCAACAATAGAGGTGAGGTACTATGCACATATTTGTTCTCCACTAACCTTAACATCGCAAACCGCGGCTCGGAACCCACTTGGGTCACATCCCGCGGACAAACGATCATTGACCTAACGCTGGCTTCGGAAAACGCGGCAAAACTCATCTCTGACTGGCACGTATCCAACGAGCCTTCCTGCTCTGACCATAGAAGGATTCGCTTCTCACTAGTAGCTAGTTTTAAAAAACCTGATCCTAGACGCAACCCACGCCGTACCAATGTACCCGGCTACAAACGGCTGTTGGCCTCCCTACTAACGCAGCACCAAACGCCCAAAGCTCTAACAGACCCCAAACAACTTGAAGAAACCGTGACAAAACTCTCAGAATTTATAATTGAAGCCTACCACGCCTGCTGCAAATTAAAAGATCCAAGCACCAAGAGCAAGGGTAACTCCTGGTGGAATGCGGAACTTAGTAAGCTCAGGCATACCATGCGCAAACAATTCAACAGAGCCAAAAACTCCAGACTACCAGAAGACTGGGACTCATACAAGAAAACACAATACACCTTCAAAAAACAAGTCAGGAATGCCAGCAGGGCCGCCTGGCGGAAGTTCTGCGAAGAAATTGAATCGAACAGCGAAGCCGCGCGTGTGAGAAAGATCCTATCTACCGATCAGGATCGCACCCTCGGGTCGCTGAAAACCTCAGATAACACTTACACCAAGTCGGACCACGAAACAAGTAAAATCCTTCTGGAAACCCACTTCCCAGACTGCAATCTCCCTGAGGACAGAACCTGGGCAAGTGAGCCAACGCACACACCAAATGATCAAGACTGGGCCAGAGCCCGCACCATAGTAACCGCAGAGAGAATAAAATGGGCAATAAAGACTTTTAAACCATATAAATCCGCAGGCTTAGACGAAATTTTCCCCGCCCTGCTACAATGGGGAGTAGACGTCCTAACGCCGTGGCTGACCGCCATCTACCGAGCCTGCATAGCACAGAAATACATACCACTTGCATGGCGAGAGGTGAAAGTAATTTTCATCCCTAAACCAGGCAAACCAGATTATACACAACCTAAAGCGTACAGACCAATAAGCCTAACATCTTTCCTACTGAAAACCCTCGAGAGGCTCTGTGATCGACACATTCGGGACGGACCTCTTCGGGAGCGACCGCTCCACAAACAACAACACGCGTATTCCTCAGGAAAATCAACAGAATCCGCGCTGCACAGTGTGATCTCCAAGATCGAATGTGCAGTGGACCACAAATGCTCCTCACTAGCCGTCTTCATTGACATAGAAGGCGCTTTTGACAAAACCGTCTTCCATAGCATCAACGCAGCCCTTGAGGAACACGGTGTGGACTCGACCCTGCGAGGATGGATCACAAACATGCTCCGACTAAGAGCCGTACAAGTTACGGTAAACGACACCACCAGAGCAATAGTGGCGAAGGGCTGCCCCCAAGGTGGCGTCCTCTCGCCACTACTATGGAACCTCGTAGTAGACAGCCTCATCAAACGTCTCAACAGCAGAGGCTACTACACGGTGGGCTATGCCGATGATCTGACCATAATAATAAACGGCACACACGAAAACACACTATGCAACCTTATGCGCCAAGCCCTAAGGATAGTAGAAGACTGGTGCAAGGAATACAGACTAGCAGTGAACCCTACCAAAACCGAACTCGTCCTCTTCACAAAGAAAAGGAAGCTGGCAACGTTACAATTACCAAGCTTCTTTGGGACAACCCTAAGCCTATCGACTGAAACCAAATACCTGGGTATTTTTTTGGACAAGCAACTGAACTGGGCAAAACACACCGAATACATCATCACAAAAGCCAGTATAGCCCTATGGCAATGTAAGAGACTCCTCGGGAGAAATTGGGGCATAAGCCCCAAAATCACCTACTGGCTATACACCACAGTTATCCGACCAATCATTACATACGGCTCTTTAGTTTGGTGGCCCAGGACCAACCTAAGTACGACCCAAAAGGATCTCGAGAAACTACAAAGATTTGCCTGCGTAGCAATCACCGGCAGCATGAGAACTTCCCCCACTGCTGCCTTACAGGCGATGCTGGGGCTACCACCTCTACACCTCGTAGTAAGAGAGGAGGCGGCCATAGCGACTTTCAGACTCGAAGTATCTGGCACCCTAAGGAACGATTCCAGAATTAAACACACACGCATCAGAGAAGATGCTATCAAAGAACAGCCCATGATGGCATCACCCAGCGACAGAATCTTGAAGACCCACTGCTTTCAAAAACACTACAACATAGAGCTCACAGCGGAGTTGTATGACTACTCAGGTACGAAAGAGCTAAGAATCTACACTGATGGATCAAAAACCGACGACGGGACAGGTTTCGGGGTGTTCTCCGACGACCTAAACATTAAAATAGCCAAACCCCTTGGAGTACTCAACTCTGTTTACCAAGCAGAGTGTGTGGGTATCATCCAAGCGGCACACGCTATAGAGGCCAGGGAAGTTACGGATACCAATATTCGAATACTATCCGACAGTGCCTCAGTTCTTCAATCCTTAAAGAGTAATCAGATAACGTCGAGATTGATACTAGAATGCCATAATGCCCTAGAACGAATCACGGTACTAAACCATAACACGATAACACTACAATGGATCAAAGGTCACAGTGGATCACTTGGGAACGATGCGGCTGATGAACTTGCCAGAAGAGGATCCAGCACACAACCCTACGGACCCGAGCCCATTGTGCCTATTCCCTTCAAGCAACTAAGAAGCTGGTTAAGGGAACACACTCGAATACAAGCGGAGAAATGGTGGACCTCGGCACCAGGGTGTAGGCAATCCAAGGAAGCTATGCCATCCCTGGACACAAAGCTGACCAGGCGCCTTCTGCGCCTGGACAGAGATAGCCTACGACTGGTGGCGGGGACCATCACTGGACACTGTTCACTAAATAAACACTTCCACACCCTAGGAATCACTGACAGTCCCCTGTGCAGAGCATGCATGGAGGCGGAGGAAACGGTGGCGCATGTGCTCCTAGAGTGCACTGGCGTTACCAAGATTCGCGAGGAGACCCTGGGAACACCAAGATCCCTTGCGGACGCCCTGAGAAGACCGGGAAGTTTAATCTGCTTCTGGAGGGAGGTGGGCTGGTTGGAGTGAACGGCCACCACGGCTCACGCACAATGGTCCACTTTAGGGACTAAGTGCGGAAACCAAAACCCCATGATAGATAGGCTATTGCTATCTTTTTCTCTCTAATAAAACGAGAAAGAGACGGACGTAATTTAGAGCTGTCAAATTTAGTTGTAACTAATGTTTACCATACACCCATACATATGAAGGTTGCTCGTAAAAACATGTCGAGTAAAAACTAGTTTGACATCTCTAACTTAGTTCATAGCTATAGCCGTCCTTTTCTCGCACTGCCTTTTAGTAAAAGATAGCAATAGGTATCCTAAATTAAGTTTTTTTTTGTACTCTACCGTACAGCCCCCAATCAAATGGAAAAAGCGAGCGCATGAACAGGACGATCTATGATAAAGCCAGAACAATGTTAGATGAATCAGGATTGCCAAGGTACTTGTGGGGACAAGCAGTATTGACTGCGACATTCCTGATTAACAGATGTCCTTCAAGAGCTATTGGTAATAGAATACCTGCAATTCTATACGGAAAGAGCATGATGCTAAATAAACTAGTTATATTTGGTAGCAAAGGATGGATGATAACTCTACCAAAGGATGACAAACTAGATAATAGAGCAATACCAGTGAGAATGGTGGGATATGCCACAACAGGCTACAAGGTATGGGACCCAAAGAAGGATGAAGTACTAATCACTAGAGATGTAAGGTTCGATGAAAGTAATATAACTTATAATGAAGAAAATAAAGAAGGAAAGTCTATAATACATAGTAATAACTATGAAAAAAGAAGTATACAATTAAAAGAGATAGAAGATAAAGAAAATGTAGAAGAAATACCAGATGAGACTCAAGAAGAAGAAATAATACCAGAACAGAGAGAGAAACCAAAAGAAACTGAGAAGAATCTGACCAATCAAGAAGAAAGAGTATCCAGCAGCGGAAGAACGATAAAACAGCCTACAAAATACAGTGAGTATGAACTACATGAAGCCTATTGCTTAATAAATGAAGCCGAAGATCCTAAAAGCTATGAAGAAGCAATAAAATTGAATAATGGATGGAAAGAGGCAATCAAAAGTGAGCTAGATTCATTAAAGAAAATGAATACATGGATAGAAGCAGATTTGCCTAAAGAGAAGAAAGCAATTGATACCAAATGGGTTTTCAAAACTAAGGATAACGGGCAAAAAAAGGCAAGGTTAGTAGTAAAAGGCTTTCAGTTAAAAGAAGAAGAAGAAGACTTTGGAAAGAACTATGCACCCGTAGCAAGAATATCCACAGTGAGAACATTGCTTGCTCATGCAATTGGAAAAGGTTGGCAATTAAGACAGTTGGATGTGCCTACAGCATTCCTTAATGGAAAGCTAGAATCAGAAGTATATATAAAACCTCCACAAGGTGTAAAAGTAAAGAAGAATAAAATGTTGAGACTAAACAGAGGTTTATAAGGATTAAGAGAAAGTCCAAAATGTTGGAATCAGAGATTCAATGAGTTTGTAGAAGCACATGGATTTACCAGGTCGCTCCATGACTACTGTAAAGGAAACTACTGGTTACTGTATATTGGAAAGGAAATAAAAGTGTGGATGGTAATCTATGTTGATGACATAATATTGACAGGACCTGATAATATGGTAGAAAATGTTATAAAGAATCTAGGGAAAGAATTCAATGCCAAAGACTTTGGGGAACCAAAAGTATTCCTAGGAATGGAAATAGAAAGAAGCCAAAATTCATTAAAACTAACTCAGAAAAGACAAATAGCAAAGATGCTTGATAAGTTTAGAATGTCAGAATGTAAAGCTACATCTACACCAATAACAAAAGGATTTCAGAAAGAGGTCAATGAACCTATAATCGATAACGTACCCTACAGACAGCTGGTTGGCAGTTTGATGTTCGTGTCATCTTTTACTAGACCTGACATTACTTATGCAACTTCATATCTTAGTCAATACCTAGACAAACCGTCACAGTCTACATGGGTTCAAGCAAAAAGAGTATTGAGATATCTAAGAGGTACTGAAAATGAAGGATTAGTATACACAAAGACAGATAAGGAAGCATTAGAAACCTACTCAGACGCAGATTGGGCAGGAAATATTACAGATAGGAAAAGTGTAACAGGATCAGTCACATTGTATAATGGAAATGTTACTGCTTGGCTGTCAAGAAAGCAAACATGTGTAGCTTTGTCTACATTAGAAGCAGAATATGTGGCAGCAGCCACAAGTGCATGCGACTTACTATACTTGAAAGGACTGTACAAAGACCTAAATGGAGAAGTGAAGTGTGATGTGAAATGTGTTTTATACATGGACAATAGAGGTGCAATTCAAATATCTAAATCAGTGGAAAATAGTAAACGTGCAAAGCATATTGACATTAAGAACCATTTCATAAAAGACCTAATTTTGAGAAAATGTATAGAAGTAGAATACATCTCCACTGATAAAAACTTGTCAGATATATTTACTAAATCTGTAACTTGTGAAAGATTATCTGTAATGAAAAAGTGTTTGAAATTAATCTAATAACTTTGTAATGTGACAATATGTGTACCTATCCAAATGTTTCTAAGTTGATTATGTAAAACTATGTAAAACTTAAGTTGTGTAATCTAAGATAATAATGTGTGTGTTTTGGTACCTATATTATGTGTATGTACCTACCTAATGGAAAGTCATGTTTTACTTTTATTGTGAACTAAGATATAATTGTAAACTTATGTGAAAAATGAATGTTTGATATTTTTTTTGTTTCAAATGTGTATTTGTGTACCTAATTACATCTCAGAAGGAGAATCTTTTAGTTTGTTTAAACAGTATAATTGGGAATCAAACGAGCTTACCTGTTAAGCGAAGTCTTGATTCAAATTTTATGAGTGGCAATCTGAAAAATAATTATTATAACTTGGTAGTATTTCTTATATCTACGTTACTTCACCGCGGTTTTTAGAGAATTAAAAAATAATATTTTTTAAGAATTGCAACCTTCGTATGCCTCTCTCATCTGACACATGACGCGGTACGTCACTTATTTTAGAGATCTTATCATTGGAACAATCTCTGTTTTATGTACAGAGTAGTTCCAAATACCTATATTCACTATATTTTCCTGAAAGGTTAAAATTGAATTAGGTAGACTAATTATTGCAGCTTTGGGGCTGTTAGTGTTAACTAGCGGCGGGTGGGTAATTATTTTTCAGATTGCCACTCATAAAATTTGAATCAAGACTTCGCTTAACAGGTAAGCTCGTTTGATTCCCAATTTTACTTCGTGGCAATCTTTCAAATAATTATTATAACTTGGTAGATGTTCAGAGTTGGCTGCAATAATTAATTTATTAACTGATTAAAATGCAAGTAATTCTGAGTGTTGATCTGTGATAATTACATTGGGCCTTCTTCTGTAAGAATATTAAAGCTTCCATAATAAAGCTTCAAGGATACTTTACAATAAATATATTACATTTTGTAAAATAACTTTGATAACCATGTAATCCACATTATGTCTGACTTCGTTGATGCCAGCTCTAATTTGAGCTGTTGTTTTGGTTGTATAGTGAGAGTTTAATTCTGGAGTTTAGATGCCCCTTTCACTTGAAATCTGACAAACTTACGAATATTAGGGTTTGATATATTTTAATAACTGTTTTATTGCTCCAATGGGTTAAAGTTAGAGCTAGGAGAACAATCAATGTCTTTGTTTTCTAAATTTTGCTCATATTATCAAACTATGACGAAATTAATGATACTTTTGATAGATTCTATGATTGAGGCAATGATAGCCTCAGATCTCTCAGTAAGTAATTTTATAATTTGAAATCCAGTTGTAGTGTTAGTATTTTATAGATGTGTCTGCAAATAAAAAAGGCTCATCAACTCCATTATTTAGTGTTGAATTGTCTGGAAGTACTATCAAGGAATGCCACTGGCATTATTTTTATTCACTTAGGGCCTTTTGTTAAAATACTTGCAACAGAATAGTGCAACCAAGGCAATGTTTATTCACTTAGGGCCTTTTGTTACAATACTTGCAACAGAAGAGTGCAAACAAGGCAAGTATAGAGTTCCATAGATATATTGTCTCAAAAGGTGATTGTATAACTATAAAAAATTTAATGTAATGATTTTATGATCACATACAATGTCTAACTATTGTTCAATAGTAGAAGAGCCCGAGTCCATTCAAAACACTGTTTCCAATTAATATTACAGCCAATTAATCAGAATACAGAAATCTCTTCACTTTATTGTCGTGAGAATTAAACCGATTTTATTAATCAGTACCTAGTAGTAAGTACTTCTTATCAATAAAGTTCAGTCATTTTTTAAGGGTCTAGGTAGATCCTTGATCAAATATTATGGATATTAAAGTGTTCACTCTATCATCACCAATTAATATAGTTACATACAATTAATAAGAAAAGAAAGAGAAACCTCTTTATTACAGTGTGGATTAAACTGTTTTTATTATTAATTAGTACCTAGTAGTACATAGTATAAATAAAGCTCAAAATTTTGCTAAGGGTCTGGTAGTCTTATGACTAAATATTATGAATGTTAAGGGATTCACTCCTTACTGGTAAAACAGAATTTGAGATTTAGTCAATTGGCTCGAAAAGGACATTTGAGCTATTTTCTCAAAACTGTTTGTATTTAAGTCTTAGAAACTGATTTCTGCTTAATACTTTTAGTCTGGTACATTTTGTACATTATGATTTCGTTTATAATTCATTTTTTAACCTATTATTCCTATAATGATAGAAACAATATAAATAAAAACATTGTTATTATTATGTTTTCCCAGGCACCTTGTAAAGGAGCAATAAGTTTTTGCGGTTTCATAGTAGAAAAAATATAATACTTAGAGGTCTGGTCTCCACGATGAATATTTGCTATATTAGTATAATTTCCCAAACTATTTCAAATATTAGGAACTTCTACAAGAATCAGCAGTGTTTTCATGACAATGTGTTTCAAGGGTCTCGAACACTCCTGTTTAATCATCTAGTAATTCTAAAGAATTGACTAAATGTTGTGCAATTAGTGGATATGTGTTGACCATATTCAGTCAACATTGTGTAGGTAATTGGCTACATTGCCGTAATGTACTGTCAATTGTTATGAATTTTAGTTGGATTTTATTAGCTCTACACGAAATGTATGGCATTTTATCTTCTAGTCACAATCCATTGATCTCTGCACTCGCATGCACCCCCCCCCCTTTTGTTTCACTTTATGGTTATTTTCAATAGAAAGCTATGAAGCTATTAAAGCCAATACTCCAATTGGTAATGAAAACTGAGAATAAATGAGATTTCTTAGTTAAAATTTATTTTTATGAGTTTGTATAAATCTCACAATAATGTCTGCCCATCTATCTTTTCGGGTATTTTAATTGTGATTTTAATTTTATGTTATGATTCAATGTAGGTAGATGACATGCCAAATTATCTGTTGTTATTTGATAGGGATTAATTTGTTTTCAGCATGGTTCATTTTCTAGTAGGCTACAGCTGATTATAGGGGTCAACGCCCGGAACCAGGGAGCAATGAAGTTATGTTTTACTACTGTCTTCATAAGGCAGTCAAAGTAATAATTATATTTCATTTTAGTTTTAAGGTATGAGTCAGCAACAATATGATTAAGAAAGGTGCTTAATTATTATGGGTAAGGTTTAAGTGATTTTAAAATGCAATGCAATGCAGGAAAAACTATCTGGTCATGAGAACCCTTCCAAAAATACTCTTGGACTTAAGGGGTACTTAAAAAAATTGCATGATTAATATACCCATAATTTAATATTGTATCTATGGATTGCTAGATAAAGCAATAGGTTACTATTGGAGATGTTATTTTAGATTGGGCTTATACATAATGATGATAAGAATATTATCTTTGTTCAAAGCTGGGGTGGGATTTAGTTCCACTTTGCAATTTGATTTAACACTTCAATACCCGCAATTACAGACACAATTAAAATAACAATGCACTGTGCCTCACGAGGCACGGCCGGGAGCAAGGGTTAGAACTAAAACAGGTTTAGTTGTTAATGTCATTTGTACATTGACAGGCTGTTATGACCTCCAAACTTTGTAAGTCTGTAACCCTTTCCCTCTCAATACTAATAGTTTTGAGTATTATGACATTATAAATAGAATTATAAAAAAATGCAAGAAATTTAAAAAACAACAAAAACACAGTTCCAAAAATATTCAACTAATAAAAGAACGTGTTTTCCTCATAAAAAAGTTGAATAATTATCAAATTAAATTAGAGGATAGTAAGAAGTTTTATGAAATAGACACTCAAAACTTACAGTCTGAAATTCAAGTTTTAGAGCGTCAACTAAAGTCATGTTATTCTATGTATGTAAATTCTCAAAAACAAATTAAGGAACATATCCTTGCTGCAAACGAATTAGTTGATAGCGGTAATAGTAATGCATACTGTGTAGACACGATGACCTTCAACAACACTCAATGTACATCACAAAGTGAATCCAGCCCGGACACTCTCCTACCCGAGGTAACGGAGAACCCGACCCGGCTGAGCAGTGTTCCGGACTGTATCTCCATTCAAAATTCACCAGATATTGTACAAGGTTCATCACAGGTAGGTCAAATAGATAGTAGTTCTCCCCCTTCTTGTAATACACACAGTTGTTGCTCCATTTTGTTCTCAGATAGTATAGGAAAAGGGTTAGGCAAGTTAATTAGTAACAATCTGAGTCATTCTTCTCTAAATTATTGTACTCCTCAGGCTTCTTACAACCAGATAATAACATCAATAACTCGGAAGGAATTTGATCCTAATACCATTATAACTGTACTTGTAGGTAACAGTTCTAACGTTAAACTTGATGATATCACGGACAATGTCACTCAACTATTAAAACTAAATTGTAAGAGAGTAATTCTGTGCTCGTTCCCGTACTTTACGAAATTGTCTAGCAAGCAAAACCATAATATCCATGCCTTAAATAATCATTTGCATTTTCTAGTTAGTCACTATAGTGACAGGTTGACATTTTTCGACACTAACAGTTTCGTTCAGAAATTGAAGTCAACCAGAAACCATGCGTACTTGCCTATTAGTTTTAGACGTCAAATAGCTCGGCTATTAGCTTTTAATATAAACTCAGACATATGTGGTATGTCGCAGTTTTTTGTAAATAGGTCTACGGAAATTAGTAATTATACTAATTGTAATTATACAAATAGTATTAGCTTAGATTTAAACTAGTCACTAAGACAATAGAAGGTACGAGTGACAATTTAGTTAATCTCGTCAACTTCGAGGTATCTTCTAGCTCTCAATCAAATAACTGTAAAAAAGGGGCTGAGCAGAATTCCTTAAAATTGTTTCACCAGAATATTCAGGGACTTTCTTCCAAAGAACTAGAAATAGAACTATTTTTAGAAAAAACTAAGTTTGATATTATCTGTTTTACTGAACATTGGATGAAAGATTATGAAGTAATGCAAATAAATTATGAGAATTACAATGTGAGCAGTTGCTTTAACCGAAAATCTAAGATGCGTGGGGGTTCATTAATCCTAGTAAAAAATTGTATTAAATCTAAGTCTCGTAATGATATAGTCGATCTATCGGTTGAACATAGCATTGAATTGTCTTGTGTTGAGCTAGATAAGCATATAATAGTGTGCGTTTACAGACCCCCTAATTACCTGAACTATTCTATCTTTGAGTCAGTAATGGAAGATGCTTTGGCAAAACTTGTAACTGGTAATAAACCAATAATTATCTGTGGTGACTTTAATGTCAATATCATAGAGAATAATGTGAATAGCAGTAGATTCTTAAGTCTCTTTAAATCATTTAACTTGTCAAATGTGTTTTCAGAACCAACTCGAATTACGACAAATACTGCTACATGTATCGATAATGTTTTTTGTTGCTGCGATTACATAAATAAATCCATCGTAAATTACCTGCCTTCAGATCATAGTGGTCAGACGGTTACTTTCGCGTACAATAGACAATTACAAAGAATTCAGATACAAACTAGACAAATAACACCCAGCAATCTAGACAAATTTAATAATAATTTAATTAGCAAGTTAGGTATACCGGGTCATATTAGAAACAATGCAAATGTATTTTATGAAGAATTCTTTTCGGTAGTGCACACCGAATTTAATAATACTTTAAAAAAGAAATCTAAAACTATTGGCCCAAAGTTTATTTTCAGTGACTGGGCAACACAGGGTATTCGGAAAAGTAGGGAACGATTGTTTGAGCTGTACGGCCTTAAGCCTTACATCAACACTGAAGCTTTTAATAAATATGTTGCTACTTACTCGAAAATTTTTAAAAACACTTGCAAGGTAGCCAAATCCTTATTCATTAGCAACAAGATTAAATCAGCCGACAACAAAATAAAAACGGTTTGGAAAATCATCAACAGTGAAACAAATAGAAATAAAAAACAAGGCAATGACTTCACACTAGAGACATCGCGTGGCCTTGTGAGCTCCAACAATGAAGTTGCTCAAGAATTTGTAAATTTCTTTACCAGTATCCCACTTAAAACTACAGAAACCTTAAATTCCTCTCCCTTGCTCTCTATTGATTTATTGAAAGCGAACGTTTCAGCCTGTCCGAATGAATTTAAATTTCAGCATATAAACCCCATAACAGTCATAAAAGGTTTTAAGCAAATCAAGATCAAATTAACGGAAGATCTATGGGGTATGTCTATCAAAGCTTGTACCTCAATTATTGAGACTGTAGCGCCGTATTTAGCCTCAATATTTAATTTGTGCGTGGATCAAGGGGTCTTCCCGGATCTAATGAAATTCAGTAAGGTAATACCGCTTTTTAAATCCGGGGACAGTAAAGACACCAATAACTATAGGCCCGTATCCGTGTTGCCGGTTTTCAGCAAGGTGTTTGAAAAGATAATGCTCAATCAAATGCTTAACCATTTTAACACTAATAAAATATTACATGAGCAACAGTATGGTTTCACCAAAGGACGTTGTACAACTGACGCCGGTGTCACTTTATTAAAACACATATTTACTGCGTGGGAAGAGGCACAAGATGCCATAGGAATCTTTTGTGACCTTTCGAAGGCATTTGATTGCGTAAATCACGAAACCCTGATCTTGAAACTTCAGCATTACGGTTTAGGTAAACTTGCGCTCAGTTTAATAAAATCGTATTTGAATGATAGACAGCAGCAGGTACAAATAAATGGAGTAAACTCAATGGGTTTAAAAGTAAAAATTGGTGTACCACAAGGTTCGATATTGGGTCCCTTCCTCTTTTTAGTATATATTAATGACCTACCCCATCTATTTAACAACCATCCGCATATGGTGTTGTTTGCTGACGATACTTCTTTAATATTTAAAATAAACAGACGTGCCACTAATCTTGATGACGTAAATAACGCCCTACTGCAGGTCCACGATTGGTTTACCGCTAATAATTTAGTACTAAATGGGAAAAAAAACTAAATGCATTAGATTTGCTCTACCTAATGTCAAAAGTAGTGATTGTGACATAATATTGAATCAAGAGAAACTAGAATTTGTCGATAAAACGGTTTTCTTGGGAATCACGCTCGACTCAAGGTTACAATGGGGTCCTCATCTAACATCTCTTGCAGGACGGCTAAGCTCAGCAGCATATGCTGTTAGAAAAATCCGTCAATTTACTGATGTTGATACCGCGAGGCTGGTCTATTTTAGTTATTTTCATAGTATTATGTCATACGGTATTTTACTATGGGGACGGGCTGCAGACATCGAGTCTATATTTATTCTGCAGAAAAGAGCCATCAGAGCCATTTATGAATTACGTAGACGCGATTCTCTAAGAGAACTGTTTAAGGAAATTAATATCATGACAGTACCTTGTCAATACATCTATGAAAACATCATGTACGTTAGAAAAAGTCGGCATTTATTCAGTAAGAGAGGGGACAGACACCACTATAACACTAGAAATAGGGACCAACTAGTTCAGCCAGGTTTCAGGCTTGCTAAAGTGGATTCATCTTTCATGGGGTACTGTTTGAAATGTTACAATAAAATACCTCCCCACATTCTTCAACTGAATGAGACGAAATTTAAATCTTGTATAAAACGCACACTATGTAGGCAAGCATATTATAAGTTGGGGGATTACATTGATGATAAAAATGCTTGGCTAAATGCTGGTCCTGCTCCACAACCATAGGTGGGGGGGAGGGGGGCAAACTAATTGTTTGTACTGGACGGGCATTATTTGAGTCCATCGACACGTAAAGAAGAAGATGAAGAATTGATTCCCATGTTAATGTATTGTGGAAGCTGCAGAAGATTGTAAAAATATACTTGCATTGTATAGATTCCAGTTCTTAGTATTATATAATTGCATAGCACATGTGTGAGTACTTTGTACTGTTCAGCCACCATTTACATTTATTTATCTTTCATTGACTTGAATATGCCTTGGTGACTGAGAGAATGTCATGCTCACTTAAATGTCTCGCTGATGGTGGCGGGTGTGTCGGGTCATTTAGTTCCCTTCAATATGGTTGAGTTGAATGGCGCCGGTACATGCGTCATGTCTGTGAACGGGCGCTGTCAGTTGGGACTGGTCATCTCTTAGCTGCCAAGGTTCATTTTAATTACTTTATTCATACATTTTTAATCTAATCTTTCACTCTGGATGCTCTTAGTGTGCACGTCTTTCTACATCGTTCTCACATTTATGTATAATCTCAAAATTAATGATGTAACCAAGATTTTGTAACAATATTTTGATTTTAAAAGAGTGTCCATGGAGTTTCTTGCCCATTCTTCTCCATAGAGATCTACGCTAGGGAATGGGCAACTACAGTACTTTCTCAAGTTATTATGCCTTGTGACTGGGACTGTAGCTTTGATTTTCTTTTTTGTATTTTTGACTTTCAAAAGTGCCGTAATGGTCTAATTGAAATAAATGCTTTGAGTTTTTTTTGAGTTTTTATGGTGTATAGATTTGATAACAAATGGTTTCTTGAACCATTGTACTTAAACCAAGTACCCAGATCATTACTTTATAACTGGTATATAATATGGTTAAATCATTCCGGTACCATCCTTGATGTGTTCTCTTTTGGGGGTACTGACTTAGCACTCCAGTATCTATTATTGTGTTCAGTCTTGAAAGATTTTTGTTAACGGGATACTTTTTTGGGTGTTGAATTTTATTGTGCTAGGCACAAACAGATTAATTGATCTTCTTGTTGTTGGTGGTAAAATCTCTTTGGCTACATGTATTAGTTATTTGGAAATATACATAATAAGCTAAGAATATAACTATTGTCCTTATAGGTTTGGTGTTTCATTTCATTAAAGGAAATATAAATAATATTAATTTAATCTCGAGGTTGACATTGAACATTGGTAGGTTGTGTTATGCAGTGTCATTCAAGCCATTCATCGGTTGCTTTGCTTATGATAACAGTAACATTCTAATTTGGTTTAGAACATCTCAATACCTTGGTTCACTGGTTCACCATATGTATAGTAGTGAGACAGAAGTCTGTCATAAGTGTCTGGAACATTTTCCATCAGCTGTTCTCTCATAGTATTAAGTGAACAAAGAATCTTGTTCTATTATTTGAATGAAAAGTGTTATGTTTAAATGTAAATATTACTTCATCGCTGAAAGATCAAAATGACAAGTTTATGGCATAGTCACAGGGTTCTTTGATAATATCATACTTGACGTCAAAGCTTACACACATAGTGTGGATTATAACATGCTGTAAATATCTCGTATTTAGGCATGTAGATATTATAAATATCCTGTATAGTCTGACATAACTTCCACCAAAATAGAATAAATACACTTTTTGGGCTGGTGTTTTCATTAGTTAAACGTATGTGTAACATTAATTTATACTTGATGTTCAAGCTAAATCTGCGCCAGTCACTTTGCAGCAATGATGTCACAATCTGTTTTCTGTTTTATTTTGTTTGTAAATGTATTACTAACATAGTTTGTAAGTATATTGTTACTAACGCTGAGTCTTGTTGCTCGAAATAAATAAGTTATTATTATTAAAAACACATTATATGGGCTTAACATGCTGTTAGTATCTCGTACTTAAGAATGTGTGGTCCTGACAAATGTATGTCAGCCAGCCAGCATTTTTACTCCCTGATGGGAATCCAGGCAAGGAATGGTTCCACATTCACTGCGAGAGTATAATGCATTTGCAAGGTTATAACACACACGGGATGTGCTAAGTTAAGCAGGGTCGTCTTACGACCTGCATGGTCATGGATATATAGCACAATTTTGTAATTACCTGATCAAGGTAATGAAAGTACCTGCCCTTTGCTAGCATTGTTCGATAAATTTAGCTGGACGCCGCGTGTCAAACTGATAATTTACCATGCAGCTAGTAACATGAGGTGTTACTGGTCTTGAAAATGGCACTTACCTGCCGTTGAATGCTATGCCATTAGATTTTCAGTGTTAGCATCGTTCAAAGACTCAGCTAAAGGATATCTCGTATCTCCACTGATAGATCACCATCCAGCTAGTAACCAGTAGTAGTGTTACTGAGGTATCGCGTACCCACTGGAGGAAAAAAGCTTTAACGAGCTTACAACCCCCTTAGTGCTTCAATGAGCACTGTGGATATCGCGTATCCGGGGGTCATTTAAAGTCGGGCATCCAAGTTGTTGTCAGGAATACACTTTTCCTGCTTCGTCTCTGATGTCTTCTGATAAATAATGTCCTTCCAATTTACGTCCTGGTCGGTAGCGAGCGTTATTTGTAAATGCTTGGATTTCTGTTTCGGGTTTACGAATTTCACTAAAGATGCACTTAGTACACTTCCTGTCACTCGACATTTTGTTATTTTGGTAAAATGTAATGTAAACTTAGTTATAAATGAATAATTTGACGAGAAAGATTTTTTCTTGCGGTGTCGATAACGCGCCAATAAAAAAAGTGACGTACCGCGTCATGTGTCAGATGAGAGAGGCATACGAAGGTTGCAATTCTTAAAAAATATTATTTTTTAATTCTCTAAAAACCGCGGTGAAGTAACGTAGATATAAGAAATACTACCAAGTTATAATAATTATTTGAAAGATTGCCACGAAGTAAAATAATGTATAAGCATAGGAATGCCTAAGAGTCGATTTCACCAAACATGACTTTACTCGAGAATAGCTATCCACGGAATATATCTATTCTTATATTTTACTCTCGGATAACATCGTCCACGTTCCACCACTCTACACCGGAGTAAATTTACTCTCGGATAGTTATTCTGTGACAGGGAGTGAATCCGAATGTGTGAAATGAATGACTTTATAAGCCACCCAAATTCAATTGCTCGTTTCTCCTCTAATAAGTAAAGTGTATTGCATATTATTCTATTCGGTAGGGTTATACCTATATCAAAAGTGTCAAAACTAGAAATTCTAACCTCATCAATATTTCGTGATGTTTGTTTTTGAGATTGCTTGTGTTTTGATAAATTAAACAAACATAACGCAGCTCGCTTAGGTAAACGGAACCTTTTAATGATATCTATGTTATCGTAGTCGTCAAAATAATTATTTATTTCTTGTATCCATCTTGGTCGCCTTGGTAAATATTCGTCATCACTGTCAGAATCCTCAATTAATGCTCTCAAACGATCTGCCATTTTTAGACAATACACAGGTTCATCTAAACTATTTTCACTTTAAAAAAAAACAATACCTATTAATAGGTAGGTACTAATATTTTTATGCCAGCGCGCCAGTTAGCAAATCAGCTGTAAAAATAATGACACTTGGATGCCATATTGAACTTATCCTAGCAATGATATTATAAGTAAAAAGGTGTAGATGCGTTATAAGCGCTCAGCAAGCGGTACGTTAAAATGTGGCTAATTAGCAAACCTTGACCTCAGTGTGACGTTGCCGGCTTCGACAGACGCACTTCACGTAAACACAGTGCATTATCAGTGAAAGTGACCCAAAACTACCGAAAATGCCGTCGTGTGTCATGAGATATTATAAAAATTATACTAGCAAAACTTCTAAAAGTCAAGGAATCACATATCATTCGTAAGTATACTATTTATCTTAATATTTTCACAAAACAAACATTACGTTTTTAAAATAATGGCGTCCGAAAAGAAAGAGTGCAACAACAATTTCTCTATCAACAAGTGCGATAGAGATAGACGTCATTACCGATCATAGAGTAAAATTATATGTACGAAACAGACAAGTCAGTTGACTTTCAATGCATTTTTATTACATTACTTTTACTACATGAACTCTTGAGTGAATCGCATTTTTAGGCATAAATCACGGTGTAAGGTAATGTCATATCTGATTTATTAATTCTACATCGTTTCTAGTACACTTGACGACGCACTGTCGCGAATTATATTTGTCTCTTTTTCACTCGCGATACTTGAATCATGCCATCCTATTTTGACGACTAATTGTAATGTAGTGTGTTATTGCAATATTTTTAGTTATTCATGTGTGCGGTGTGCCGTTTTTGAAGATAGAATGTCGTTTAGGTAACGTGTGTTCCTCTGTGGCCGGACCACAGTTTAGTACTCAGATGCTATAGTTCGAAATAATACCTACCTAAAGTCTACTTTCATCGGAATATATATATATTTTTAGTACCTCAAGAGATATCTTTTTAATTAACAGTTTATGTGGTCCGGCCGCCAAGCAGTGCTCTCTGGCCGCGCCACCTCAAATTAAATAGAGTATAATGAACTATTAATAAATCAATATCCCGAAAAAAACTACCTAAAGAGTACCTTGCATACGACAAATATGATCCAATAAACCCATTTAGTTAAAGAGTTATTGGTCGTAGGGTGTGGTCCGGCTGGAAGGTATACTCTGCAGCAAGTCAATTTGGCAATATTTAATATTAACTATCCATAAATCAATTTATATAATAGTACCTTTTCTCTACTCTTCGTTGATACTTTTTTCTCTCAAGAAACTATTCATTTTGATTAATTAATCTTTAAAGTATGTGGCGCGGCTAGGGAGGATTACTTTCAGCAAATATAACGAAATATGCTTTATTTCTTTATGCCAACGAAAACTGCATAATAAGTACTTTATAAAAAGACCTGGACTTCATCTATAAACTTTTATTTTTATTACCAACAATTATTTTGAAAAAAGGTGCACTTTTTGTTTTTTGTTTACCTATCTACCTAAGAATAGGTAGTTAATTTGATGAAGTAAGTGAACATTTTGGTTTAAAATAAACAATAAGTATCATCATCATCATTTCAGCCGAAAGACGTCCACTGCTGGACATAGGCCTCCCCCAAGTGTCGCCACATTAAACGGTCCCGTGCGACTCGCATCCAGCGGGTTCCCGAAATCTTCACCAGGTCATCGGCCCACCTAGTGGGAGGCCTTCCAACGCAACGTCTTCCGGTTCGCGGTCGCCACTCCAGAACTTTTCAGCCCCATCGGCCATCCGTTCTGCGAGGAATGTGCCCTGCCCACTGCCAGTTAAGTTTGACAATACTTCGGGCTACGTCGGTAACCTTGGTTCTCTTGCGGATGTCTTAATTTCTGATTCGATCACGCAAGGAAACTCCCGAGCCCGGTTCCGAGCTCTCATAGCCCTCTCCATTGCCCTTTGGGAGACTTTAAGCCTTCCGTTGAGGCCCATTGTGAGCGACCACGTTTCGGACCCGTATGTAATCACAATAAGTATACGAATAACAAATATATTTTCATAATCAAATATAACAATAAGAAATTGTTAATACTAATACTTGTTAATTAGGTTTTATAAATTGCGGAACTTAGTATAAATTTAAACGCCTTCCAATATTTTGTAAGCAATTTGTATTACAAGTTAATAGAATAAGCGTTTCAATGTTAGCAGAATGTGCAGACGTTATTACAATAGTTTAGGTACGGGGGTAGTTTGTTATTATTTTTTCAATACGTTTCCTCGAAAACTGGCCCATAACGCACTACGATTAGGTACTATCGCGGACACTCCCGTCTGACCACCACTAAGCTTATTTTTGCTTGCACTCGCAACATTGAAACGCTCTCTAGCCCCGCCCCGTTGGCTTTGTATAGAAATAATGAATGAAAAGATACCGAATCGGCCGAGCGCACTGCCGACGCACGCCAAACGAGAGTTATTGTTATTTTGCGCGCCAAAGTTCACGCTTTCCTAATAGGCCCATACTAACTGGTCAGGCGGAAAAGACCCCGATAGTACAACATGCATTGATATTTCACACAAGTGTGTTTTTTTCCATTTTCCCGCACGTGTGCGGGAATGAAAATTGCCACCGATAACTTTACCTATACTTAGTCCAAATTGGTTCAATGCCTATAGTCAGACGTGAATGACTTTTTTAAATTTCGGCAAAGCACTACGCGTCAAACTACGCGTCTTTACGGCATTAAATATCTTTTATCTACACCCATGCTATAAATCCTCTTTTCACACCACCTGCTCGAAAATGTCAAATTATATGTCAAGCAACCTTAACCTAAAGTGAGTCATTAGTGGCCGGGGGCACAGCCGGTCAATAATGTTGTACTGGATTTCATTATGACCCGCTGGTCAATAATGTGATTTGAATTTGGAATCTCACATGCTCAGCTAAATTGGCAGTATAGTACTAACAAACACCCTTTGGTGCCAGAAAGAGGAAAGCTATTCTCGATACCCTTACTACGCGTGGATGATATTCTCGATTTCCTACAAAATCATAACGACTGCTTCTTCATATCGTTGCCATGTTTTCGAAGACATAATACTGTAAGAATAATTAGATAACTACGAACCATTTTTTAAAAGGAATGGAATAACATTAAAACTGGCATTAATAATAACAAATACCGTACCGCGCCGTAATACCGTAATAGTAATTGGCTGTAACATTAGTTAATTATTCTTACTGTTTGTTTATTTAATAAATACTTTATTTTTCGTACTATGGCTATTATTTTCTCACAGTAGGTGTAAAAAGTAGAGTATCCTCCTCTGGGCTAAAGGTGTCTTTGCCTTGGGCTAGCTTGAATCCCTCGCTGCATTCAGGATTCTTGTATTAACTCCCTCGCTTCGCTCGTGAGTTAAACTCTTAACTCCCTCGCTGCGCTCGGGAGTTAAATCCCGAATCCTTCATTGCGCTCGAGATTCAATATGACGCCCGTGACATAAGACACAACTTTAGCCCCTCGGTGCATAATCTACTATTAAAAGTATCTGAAACAGTTAGCTTATTGACAACATTAAAACAGCCAGTGTCATAATAACCATGATAACATCCAAACGGGTGTTAATGTTGTACTAAATTTCAATGCAACTCGTTTTAAAAAAAGAACATTGTCATGCACGTGCGATTCACTACCAGAGCGCCGTAATTAAAAAAAAAACTTATAGGTTAATTTTGGATAATTTAATTCAATTGTTTGTGTAATTTTCATTTTCACTGATTATTTTAATGTATTTATAATGTGTGTCTCTTATGTGTTTTTAAATTTTTATGTTCTGGAACTATGGACTACTTATGTCTGAAATAAATGAATTTATTATTAACGTCGTATCCCGCCATTTTTGTTCGATATTAGTATTGCATTATGTACTTTGTTGTTTTAAATTAACATTTATTTCAGTTCTGAATTCAAAAATATAAAATAAATCTATTTTTTATATTAGGCTGTTTAACGGCTTCATACCTTTGCCTCTCCTTCAACCTGGCGAAACCAAAGCGCGAAAAAAAAGAAAATAAATTAAAATCATAGTTTCTTAGTTCGTGACAAAAATATTTTTCGCTATTTTATTTTATTTCTTCAAAAGTGTATTGTAAAACGTCGTTTGATATACGTGGACATTATTTGTTATTGCAGTTCTCGGCTCAAAATATATAGTTATAATTCCGCCTCGAATGCAATAACAAGCTTTCTCCACTTGTATCAAAATGTACTTTAGTTATCTTAGTTTGAATATATTTTTACTTTAGAAGTTTGTTCCTACTATTTTGTATCGGCCATTATAACAGAAAAAATGAGTGAAAACAAGAAAAAACGCGGAAAAGTGCTATCAGTTTCCCTTGATGAACAAAAATCTGAGTACGTAAAATATGAAGACCAATTTAAAGATAAAGATTTGCTGCCACCACCATCAAATAAGATTTTTCTTGATATTCGCAAAAACTTATCATGTCGAATGAGCGTGAAAGCTATTTATCTTTCTTTAAAAAAGAATTTTGATTATTTCTTCAATAATACAATAAAACAGAGTTATTCTCCAGAATATGATGATAATTTGACATCTGAAGACTCAGATTCATCAAAATCTTCTGTACAAGATAACTATGCCGTTGAGAATTTTGAAATATCATTATCCGATTGGCAAAATATAAGACCAGTCACTAGCTATTGTTCGCGAACAGATAAAGATAGACCAGCAGTAACGCGGCACAAGAAGACAGTTTTACCTCAGCATAAGTGGACAAACGTTATGAGTGAGATTTTATGGAAGGAAACAAGGCGAGAGTGTACTTGGATATTTAAACGCAGTTCAGCTGTTGATTACAATATTCGATTCAGTGGATATTGTAAGCAATGTGGAGCTAAAATTAGGGCAGAGTCAACAGAAGCGTCAGAAACTCATGCTAAAATCAAATGTATTATTGAGGTAGGTGATTTAAATATTGTGCATGATCCAAAGATTAAAAATAAATTGACTAAAAAGAAAAAAGAACAGCTGTCTGAAAAACTGATTAATGAACATGCGATCGTAATTCGGAACAAAATAGTAAACAAAGTCATGAACGAAGATGACACCTATGAGCCACCATTTGTACCATCATTAAAGACATTGCAGAATATCAGGCAACGATCTAAACAAGAAGCTTATTTGGACAAGAATGTTGTACTTTCATTATGGATTATGGGTAGTACTTTATACAAGAATGTGATTCGATTATTTTGTGTTTTGCCTTTTATTTTATATTATTGGACGGATCTACAAGAAAAATATTATTGTCATTTTGTCAATGATAATAAAAGAATAAAGCTCAGTATTGACGCTACAGGGTCAATATTTAAAAAAATAATACCTCCTAGAGATCCTGCACAAATATATGTGGCTAAGCACATTTTTCTTTACGTGGCTGTATTAAAGACAGGAAATGTTTCTGTACCGGTAACTCAAATGATAACTGATTTGCATACGTTAGAAAATATATACAAATGGCTCAAACAATGGATAGGCACCAAGAAAACTCCTAATGAAGTAGTTTGCGATGATTCGGCCGCATTAGTTGGAGCAATCATTAAAGCTTTTACTGACTTTGAATCTACCAAGGATTATATTGCATATTGCTTTGATGTCTTATTGAAAAAAGAAAAAATTAAAACAAATCATTGCCTTATTCGCTTGGACACATCGCATTTTGTGAAAACACTTTATAATTACCAATGTTTCAAATACGTTGACGAAAGGGTTATGAAATTTTATATAAAATATATTTGCAAAATCAAAGATTCTTCATCGTTCGGCGAAATCAAATTGATAATGGAAAATCTTATTGTTATTGCACTTAATAGATACACCGGAAAAGATTCTAACGGCCACCCTACGTTATGTAACCAAAGCTTACAGGAGTTGCTACAGACAGACACATATAATACAAATAGAGAAGACGAAGATGATGATGAGGTCAGGGTGAATGAGGAAGTGAATACAATTATTAACGACCTACTCAACTCAGAAGAAATTGAAAATGTTACCTCAGACTTTATGAAAGAATTTACCATGACAGTTGACAAAGTTTCACTTGAATTGCAATTATCTGAGATAAAAACGATATATGAAAATTTATATTACTTACCTGATTTTATTAATACCTTCAAGAGGCTAATGTCTAGATTCCCAATTTGGTCAAATGTGATGTTGTCATTTGTTTATACAGAAAATGTGACATCAACCAGTTCAGACGTGGAAAGTTATTTCAAAAATATTAAAACACTTTTGAAAAGTCCCAACGAGAGACTACGGGTGGACGAATTCCTAATGAAGCACCATGAATATATATCTGGGGATTTAAAGAACAAATTCAGTGATGATATTAGTGAACAGAAAACAAAGGCTACTGAAAAAGCTAACGTTGAGTCAAGTGACTTTTCGCAAGAATCTGTCATGTCTGATGAACCCATTCTTCTAGAGAACTGGCGAGGCCTGACTATAGGAAAACAGGAAAAACAAAAGCGAGAGATTCGGTCCAAAAATAAGTCGGTCGATTTTTTGGTAAATGGAAGTAGTAGTTCAACTGGTATTAAAGGCGTAGTTGTAGAAAATACTTGCGCCTTCGATTGTCTGGTGCAATGTTTAGCAGTTGCTTATATAGATAGAATGAACATCCGCAAACTAATAGAAACAAAAACATCCGGTTTTATGACGCTTATTAAGTCTCTTGTTAATAAAGATCCCATAAATTTATACAGCATACGAGCCAATATTATAAACAAATATTATTTTGACAAAACAATCACAAATGTCTTGACGATCATAAATTGTATGTCGAATATTACTTTTGTTTTAGACAAAATTTTATTAAAAGATATTCCTATAGTTATATCGGAAAAACGATGCACAAATACACAATGCAGTCAGAACAACTCCTCATCTCAACGAGCATGTTCGTACATGCCACTGAATGAACTAGTTTTGTCTGATAAAGGCATTTCAGCCCTTGAAGAATCGGCTCAAACAATGTTAGAGATTGATTCAGGTGTGCTATGTGTTAAAAGTAATGACGACGGTGTACAATGTACCGGTAAACAAATTATTAACTACACATTGAATGATTTATTAATATTTGAAATTGATTTAAGCGTTGATTTAAATGACATTCCAGACACTATGACATTACAAGGAAAATTATTTACACTGTTGTCAGTGATTGAGTATTTACCAAATATTCGCCATTACGTAGCTCACTGCAAGCGTCTGAATGATACTTGGGAAACATATGATGATTTAAGTACTAAAGTTACAAGGACTAAAAACCAGCAAATGAATGTTCATTGTATTTTATACGCAAAATTGTAAAATATAACTTATTATTATCAAAATGTTTATTTTTAATTTAGGCCTTGCATTTTAAAGTTGGAAAATAACTTCAAAACTCCTTTATTTATAATACTAATAGACTATATTTTTAATACGCGGTTTTTGTACACTCTTTTTTTCATTGTTATTTCTTGTTTCAAGGGTTAAATGCTTAAATTCAATCTATTGACTTTAGTTTGTTATATAAAACATTTTTCCGTCATTAACAACCTTGTATTAACAATTGTTAATATTTGATTATGACAATATATTTGTTATTCGTATACTTATTGTTTATTTTAAACCAAAATATTCACTTACTTCATCAAATTAACTACCTATTCTTAGGTAGATAGGTAAACAAAAAACAAAAAGTGCACCTTTTTCAAAATACTCCTACTACTACTACAGCCCATACATAACGTCCACTGCTGGACATAAGCCTCTCCCATGATGGGAGGATTTGCCGTAATCTCCACGCTTGGCAGGCGGATTGGAGATCGCAGTGATGAAAGACTAACAGAAAACGCTGCTGCCCATTCTCTGGTCTACGGAGGCGCAAGGTGTTCTGCCTCAGACAATTAGTCGCCTTATACGACACCCGTGAGTGTAATGGGTTGGTTCTATTCTACTCTGCCGGATACCACACGGCTAAAAAATTATTATTATTATTATTTTTTTCAAAATAATTGTTGGTAATAAAAATAAAAGTTTATAGATGAAGTCCAGGTCTTTTTATAAAGTACTTATTATGCAGTTTTCGTTGGCATAAAGAAATAAAGCATATTTCGTTATATTTGCTGAAAGTAATCCTCCCTAGCCGCGCCACATACTTTAAAGATTAATTAATCAAAATGAATAGTTTCTTGAGAGAAAAAAGTATCAACGAAGAGTAGAGAAAAGGTACTATTATATAAATTGATTTATGGATAGTTAATATTAAATATTGCCAAATTGACTTGCTGCAGAGTACCTATACCTTCCAGCCGGACCACACCCTACGACCAATAACTCTTTAACTAAATGGGTTTATTGGATCATATTTGTCGTATGCAAGGTACTCTTTAGGTAGTTTTTTTCGGGATATTGACTTATTAATAGTTCATTATATATACTCTATTTAATTTGAGGTGGCGCGGCCAGAGAGCACTGCTTGGCGGCCGGACCACATAAACTGTTAATTAAAAAGATATCTCTTGAGGTACTAAAAATATATATATATTCCGATGAAAGTAGACTTTAGGTAGGTATTATTTCGAACTATAGCATCTGAGTACTAAACTGTGGTCCGGCTACAGAGGAACACACTTAGGTAACGTATCTACACCTTTTTACTTATAATATCATTGTATCCTAGTATAAGCTCGCTGTTCCTTGAAAATCGGTGGAGTAGAGATCTACTCCAGCATAAACGTTTACTCTTGGATTAAGTCTATGGTGAAACGTAAAAACATGTTATAATAGGAGTAACTGCTCGTATACTCTCGAGTAAGATTTACTCTTGTTTGGTGAAATCGACCCTAAGTGTAATATGTTATTGTAATGTTTGGTGCATAAATGCCAGTATATTTGTTATGCGATTTCAAGTTTACTAAACTCTCAATCGAGGGGGAATGTTGTTACCTTTATAAAAAATAAGAGTTTGTCTATGCTTCCAATCTTGTATTGTTTGTGGTAATAAAAAAGAGAGACATGCAATGGCGGAATAAAACAAGTTGTTTTCTTTAACATTTTATTAGTTCTTCCTCAAGATCATTACAAAATGAAAGCCCTAACAGGCATAAAATAACAATCTTTAGCCATTTTCTTTAAATCTTTTTCGTTTATGTGGCCAAGTTTGCGATGCCATTCCATGATGTTATTGTCCTTTTTTGGTGTGTAGTTTGCAGTCGCTTTACGTCCAGATTCAAAGTAGTAGAGTCCATCTCTTTTTCGAGCTGTCAGTATCGGTTTGCCGGTTTTTTCTACGACGTAGGCTTTCTCTTTTTCAAAAACAACCGTATTACCTCTATCCGTTATCTTGGCGACGGATAAAAGGTTTACTGAAATATCAGGAACACATAGGGTGTCATTAAAATTGTAGCCATTTTTATCGGTACTGATTGTAACTCTTCCCTTGCCTTGAATTGTACTGGTATATTTTTCTGACGCCAACTTTAGGGTGCCATTTTCAGTGGTCATGGTAGAAAACATAGATTCGTCACCGCACATGTGTGATGAGCAGCCGCTATCTAGACACCAGACATTTTTATTAGCGTCTGAATTTACGGTGCTTAGACAAACGTTAAAATTGTATTTGCTTCTGTCCTCTTTTTCATTTGTATTTTTCTTCTTTCCCCAACATGTCTCGACAGTGTGGCCTTTCTTTTTACAACTCTTGCAGTACAATCTTTTTCTGATTTTCTTGATTTGGTATGTTTCTGAGCTTTCAGACTGATCATTTCCACTCCTTGCTTGGTATTCCTCCAGAATCTTTATTTTTACATCTTCAGGATTAGGCAGGGTGGCTCGAGATTCGATAGCTATTCTAAAGTTTTCAAATGTTGTTGGCAAACTGTAGAGAAGCATTATGCTAAGCAGTTCTGGAGGTACTTTTATATCCATATCTGCGAGTTTATCCACGATGTCCATGAAATTATTTATGTGGTCATGTATATCCTCTCCTGTGGTCATTCGCTTTAGAACCAACTGTTTTAATAATGTGGCTTTTCTTGCAGGCCCTGTGCTTTGATAGGTAGCTTTTAATTTGTCCCATACAGCTTTAGATGTCGTGCAGACTTTAATTTGTTTTAATTCAGACGGCGACAATAAAAGTAGGATTTCAGCTCTTGCCTTCAAGTCCTGTTTGTTGAACGCCGATCTCGCCGCCGCATCCGTAGCTGCAGCATTTTTCATATTTTCAATTAGCAACCACGCACTGCTACCAATTTGTGAGGGATTTATTCAATTAAATATACTATGACTGAAAATATAACTTTTATTTGACACGACTGTTATTTGTAACTAAGGTAATTTTATCAACGACAATGCAGTGCCTATTGGTACTGATGGCCAGTACTCACATCTCTGAACTCTATTAGATTCTATAGTGCTAGTGAACCACTAAAAACTCACAACATTTTTATTAAATCGTTAAGTGCTTTAATCGCATTTATATTTTGCATTTTCAAATTTCGCGCGTAATTTGACAAAAACGCCGGACGCTCTGTGGTCATGACGTCAGTTGGCTGTGTAAACAAATGCAGTGAATTTTAAACACCTCTTAACGCTATCAGATAGCGTTTTTAAGAGTAAGAGAGCTATAGGGCATTACTTACATCGAAGTTTTAACATTCCGTAACACAGCAGAACAGAAATCGAGATTTACAGCAAAGAATTTACCGACCATCGAAGAGTTTTTCTTGGTAAATTAGTGTTGTCTCCTTTTACAAAACCGTCCTTCATGGCATTATTTCAATAAAAATTACGTTGGTTAAGAAAATAATAGAACGCCTTGTAGATATTTTACGTACGCTGATAGTTGACAACTGACTCTTGTCTGTTTACATAGCCGTATGACGTAATAACATGGCGACCACTGTTTAGTGGTGTTAATCAACAGATTAAAAAAGCTGAAACCTTTAAATAGAATGTTAAAATTTATTTTGCTATTTTATGAACTGAAACTAACGTTTTCCGGCTGCTTTTTGCCTAAGCTATCTCAATAATACACTATTAGATTTTTTCTCATATAGAGTAAAATACCCTATTGCAAGAGTGATTAGGTCTATATTGAAATTATAAATAACGTAATAACAGTTATGTACTTTGCAGATGATAGCATTTTATTTAATATAGAAATACAACTATCCGTATTATCCGAAAAATCCGGATAATGATGCAAGTAAAATCCGGAATTGAAAATCGGCGGATATCCGGATAATACGGATATCCGGATTGCAAGCCCACGCCGAGTAGGTGCGCTGAGTTGAGTTGAGCCGTAATCATAAAATGGATTATGGGAGAATTAATGTGGCCGTCATGCAACATGCAATCTAAACCTACAGGGTGTAAAAGACCTCATCACGAAGCCGTTAACCAAGCATTCTGTACGTCAAAGTAAGTAACTTTAAGCAAAAATTATTGCTGGGAAACGACTTTTTTTTATGGGGTGAAAAATCATGTTTTGTGGTAGAACTCAATGTAACGCACTCAAAACATTGTGTAGAACAAAAAAGTGATCGCAATGACGAGGAGAATAAGTGCTTTTCGTTTTCGTTAAGAGGTGTTTTACACCCTATATAGTCGGCACATGTTTCACCACGTGGCCACGTGGAGGAGTCCACGTGGCATCGTTCAGGGGCGCGAAACTCTTGACGGGTGTCTTATCCAGTACTTACCAGTTGATCAAAAGGCAATGTAAAATGTCCTCAGTGTACCTACCTACTATTAATTACAAAGATCGTGGCCGCTCGTCAATATAAACCCGTGAAACCTGGCTACTTTGCCACTTTAAGCTGGCTAAAAAAGTATGCAAACATTTTTCTTAAAAAATCTCTACGAGGTAATACAAAACAACCAATCAGCCAAATAGTAAATTTTATGCACTATTGAAATAAAGTATAATATCTATTGTTTTCTCATTCATTAATGAATTTTAGTCCAAAAAACGAATATGCCAAAGACAAGCATCACTTATGGTAAGATTGCCATACCAAATTTTTGGATAAAATAAATCGAATTATCAAAAATTATGATACTCATCTTTGCCACAAAAATATTTACACTTATAATATACTAAAATTGAGTAATATTTTGCATTGGCAATATAAATTTTCTCAATGTGGCAAACTTACCCGCCTTGTTTCGTTTTTTTCAAACAAAATGGAAATATCTGTCAGGGTTGTCGAAAAATTATAAATGCGATTTTATAGCACTTAACGATTTAATAAAAATGTTGTGAGTTTTTTAGTGGTTCACTAGCACTATAGAATCTAATAGTCACTTTTCAAAAATGCGTGTAATACCCTATTGTTTATTCACTTCACAAATCACAACACAATAAGTCAATTGACTTATTGCCTACTTGTTAAAGTTAAACTTACATCCATACTGCACGTATTTTCAAGATTGTATTGTATTGTATCGATGTGGTATCGGGCAGAGTAGAATAGAATTAGCCGTGTGGTATCCGGCAGAGTAGAATAGAACCAACCCATTACACTCACGAGTGTCGTATAAGGCGACTAATGTCTGAGGCAGAACACTTTGTGCCTCCGTAGACCAGATAATGGGCAGCAGCGTTTTCTGTTACTCTTTCATCACTGCGACCTCCAATCCGCCTGCCAAGCGTGGAGATTACGGCAAATTCCTCCCATCATTGGAGAGGCTTAGTCCAGCAGTGGACGTTATGGGCTGTTGTTGTTGTATCGCACGCACGGTTGCTTCTCACTTAAAACCAGTTCTTGTTCTAAAGTGATATTTTTATTCAATTATTTTTCTTTAAATAGGTTGATTTGATTAGGATTTTGTGATAAATGTAAGATCTCATTTTTAATTGGAATTGTTTTAAGTAAGAGAAGAATAAGATAAGTGGAAGGAAGGAAGGGAGGCCTTTGCCCTGCAGTGGGACACAAATGGCTGATAATAATAATAAGAGAAGAATAGGTACAAATTATTTGTGCGGTATCGGGTTTTCTATTGTATAATTTTAGACAGTGAACTAGTTTTCTTATGTGAAAAATTGGTATAGTTTATTATTTCTTTGTCATTTTGCTTGAGAGACTGATTAAAACGTGTTACAAAAGTTTATTAGTTTTATTTAGAATAAAAACTAAAAAATATCCGTATTATCCGCATTATCCGGATAGTAAAATATTGATATCCGTATTATCCGGATAGTAAAAATGAACGGATATTGAAAGCCCTCCGCGTAACATATTCATTAATTTAAATACCATCATCATCTGCCTAGCCTTTTCCCAACTATGTTGAGGTCGGCTTCCAGTCTAACCGTGTGCAGCTGAATACCAGTATTTTACATGGAGCGACTGCCTATCTGACTTCCACAACCCAGTTAGTACTGGGTAATACGATACCCCTTGGTAAGACGACTGGTTATCACTTTTTGGGCCAACTACCTGTAACGACTGTCAAAGATCTACAAATGACAGCCGGGACCAACTGCCTAACGTGCTTTCCGAGGCACGCAGGAAACTCGGTAAGTACTTATGTATTGGGTGGTCACCCATCCACAGACCAACCTAGGCGAGCACACTGCACACCTAAAGATCGACTCGAGTGGCTGTTATTATTTAGCCACGAGCTTCTCATTCATTAAATACCAATGAAAAAAAAAAACCGGCCAAGTGCGAGTCGGACTCGCACACAAAGGGTTCCGTACCATTATTATCAAAAAATCACGTTTGTTGTATGGGAGCCCCCCTTAAATATTAATTTTATTCTGTTTTTAGTATTTGTTGTTATAGCGGCAACAGAAATACATCAGCTGTGAAAATTTCAACTGTCTAGCTGTCACGGTTCATGAGATACAGCCTGGTGACAGACAGACGGACAGACAGCGAAGTCTTAGTAATAGGGTTCCGTTTTTACCCTTTGGGTACGGAACCCTAAAAAAAACAAAGCTGATTATGGTACTAAATAAATCTTTATTTAAAATAGGATACAATCATACTTATTCATTCAATGTCATAGTTAGGTACATTATGCTTATATCTAATCTTGTCATAATATCTTAAAAATATTTGATTAGGTAAGTACTTATCGAAAAATATTATGTCTTTATCTGCGTGATATAAAATGTTTATTTATTACAAACTTATTACAAAATAAAAAATAGAAGCAATTATTGAAAAAGACAATCATGATTTAGTAGAAACATAAAGATAGAAATTATATAAATGCGCATCTCGCTTACATTTTTCCAAAAAGGTGTACCTGGACAGAGATGCGAGTACGGCCAGAAGCAAAACTCGTGCAAAAATCAGCGCAATATTATTGAGCACATAATTTAAGAATGGGAGCAGACGCTAAATAAAGAATATACAAATACAAAACATAGCTATTAGGTAGGGGCAGAATAGAGGAAAAGAGTATAGAATATTTTGAGTCTACCAAGTATTGCAGTAACAAGAACGTACAACTTCTCTCGGTGCTGACCGTACTAAAAACCTACTTTTTTAGAATAAAAACAGTCTATTTTTAAAATATGTAGAGGTAAACATTTGAAAGTAGCCACACAACCGCAAACCGCAATCGCCGCCTAAGGAAGGAAGCTTTGCCGCAACGGTTTGCGTTTCAGTACCTTCAGAATACCTTTACGACAATTTCAACAAACATATCGCCAATTAATAATATTATCACAGGATTCCCCTTAGACATGTTTCAGGGTTACGAAAGATTGCACTTTAATCTTTTTTTTTTTATCGAGACGCATTCAATCTTTTGCGTTCCCGAGTAAGGTATGCGCCGGTTAATAGGCGCATTATACCTTATTACAAATTAACTTATTAAAAAATATATAATATTTTTTTTATATATTTTTTTTTTTTTTATTGTTTCTAAACTCAGGTCTATGTCATTTAGATCAAAGTACTTAACCTAAAGGCAGTAGGTTTTTTTTCCCACCTACATAGCACCAAAAAACCTTGTATCTAGGTAAAGTACCCACTCCCGACCCGTGGTACAACTGCGACCTACCTACCCATCTATATTATGTGATAAAGAAGTAATGAAAAAAAGTAGCTATAAACTATGAGAAAAAACAAACTTAAGCTTTAAATACGATCAAATGAAATGGCAAAACTATATAGTGATGCTATAAAGTTTCGCTAATTAGTTTAAGTTGACGTTTAAATACAAGGTGGAATAACACCGATGATAAAACAATTACCAAAGCGGTAATTTAAAAAAAAAACAGCTAAACTTACAGAATTCTATTTTAGAATCCCTCACTATGCTCGGGATTCTATTCTAGAATCCTTCGCTTGACTTTCACTTACGGGATAATTTTCTTCCGTGATTGGTATATAGAGGAAAAAGCTGTTTTTTTTTTATTAATTACCGATATTTAAAAAAAAAAGTTGCATCTAAGTACGCTAGGTTTTAGACTGGCAAATATGTAAGATGTTCGCATTGTAATGTTCAAACTCAGCTCGTGACAACAAATATTTAGCGACCCACTTGTATTGATCGGGCTGCTCCAATATTATTAGGAGAGGTTCAAGCTTTGTTTTGTATTCATCTAAGGTTTTTCTGTCTACAGCACCTATGAGGTTATTGCTCTTGTTCCAAAAGTATGGAATGTTTCCCGCGACTAAAGCCTGGTAGAGTCTTCTCACCATCAATTTGAACAAGGTCGCGGGATTGTTCTTTTGCCAAAAATCTGGATTGTTGACCGCGACTATCTCCCAGAAGAACAGAGTTTTAATATAGTAGCTTGCGATTTTCTTCATGCTTTGAGAGTCGCGAAGTTTTTTCACCTGAGGGAAAGTGTAAAATAAATTTTATTGCAAGTTAATATTTATAAAATGTAAAAAATAATATAATAATAAATTCTTTATTTTCACCAAAAGCCATCATAATTATAACAAGGACCAAAAACTAAGAGCATATAAGGCTTATAACTAGGACACAATAATTTTAATTCCCTGACTCCTAAACTAGGTGTATGTACCTGTGTCTTAGGAGTCAGTGATTCTCCATAAATAACAAGACAAAGCCATGGTATAATAAATAAATAAATCAGGACTTTAAAACAATAAGCAATTGGTGTAAAAGAAAACAGGATAAATTTAAACTAATTTTAAACTATGTAGAGAAAAAGGAAAACGTATAAGTGAGTGGTGAGGAGAATAAATGTGGGGTCCGAGTGTGTATGTGTGTGTGTGTAGTGAGTAAGTGTAGGATGTGTGTAACATAAGACGATTTGGCAAGGAAGAGGCAGCTACACTGTGTTAAGAAACCACAGGCATGCGCTTGTATGGTATAGGAGTTTGAGGGACACAGATTCGACCGAATGGAGAATGGAACATATACCGATTTATCAACATTTAAGGTGAGCAAGTTGTCAGCCAAACATTTCATTACGGCAGACAGCGCAGCCTCGGCGTTTTGGTATGTCTGGGGCCAGTCATCACCATCTACAACAAGGGCAGTGTCATCCGCGTACGTGAACATCTTGCAATTTTCGAGAGGCAGTTTGCAGAGTTCATTAATATAAATGAGAAAGAGAGTAGGCCCCAGAATGCTGCCTTGCGGAACGCCGTATGTGATTGAAAACTCATCACTTTCGTGTGGGCCAATTTTCACTATTTGGGTGCGATCTTGGAGATAATCTGCGAAGATTTTCAAAGGGTGTCCACGTATACCGATGCTTTCCATTTTATTCAATAAGGCTTGGGCAGAAACGGTGTCAAATGCCTTTGACAGATCAAGGAAGATTCCCAGGCACTTGCGTTTTCTATCAAGCGTTCTAGCCACGTGACTAGATAAATCCATGACTGCGTCTTCGGTGCTAACTCCATTTCTAAAACCATATTGGTTATTTGCTAAGATGTTGTTTGCGTCGAGAAAACTGGTCAGGTTCTTATTCAGTATTCGTTCTAGGATCTTTGACATCGCTGTTAGAATCGAGATTGGACGGTAGTTATTGACGTCATCTCTGCGCCCAGATTTGTGAATGGGGTGGGTGGGTGGGGTGGTGGTTTTTTAAACGCCGTAGGAAAGACACCCGCCACTATAGACAAATTACAGATATGTGTAATAACCGGGACCAATACGCATCTCGAGGCCTTTATTATTTTAAACGGTATACAGTCTAAACCAGTTGCACAATCAGACCTAAGACCCAAAATAATGGAGTTAACATCGTCTTCGGTTACCTCGAAGAGGACCATTGAGCTACACGAATTTGAATTCGACACAGAATTGGGAACTATTGAGGGTGATTTAAATTTCGACGCCAAGTTACTGCCTACATTAGCAAAAAAGTTGTTGACATGATTAAGCGAGGATTCAGGAATATCAAATAAATGTAACAGTTCAAAAGAGGGAGATGATTGAGTTTAAAGATCTGAGACTTTTTTAATGACATTCCAAGTAGCTTTAACATTATTTTTTGCATTACGAAACTGTTCTTTATCATACGAGCGTTTAAATTTTCTCAGCAGGGAATTACAGAAATTGCGATAGCGAGTGTAGGTGATTTGTAATATTTGATTATAGTCCGACTTTTTTAGTTTAGCATTCATGCGGTCACGGTGCCGTATACAGCAGAGTAGGCCAGGCGTAATCCAGGGTTTTAGATTACGTTCTCGTCTTGGAATAGTTTGTTCCCGGGTGTGCTTTAGGACAATAGAGGAGAGATTACCTATTAACGCATCTGCAGCATCATTAGGATCTGAGATTGACAGCATTGGAGACCAATCATGTGCTTTGACACTTTCTATAGCGGCTTCAGTTTATTTTTGATCTAGTGCGGGTCACATCTGAGTTAGCACTCCTGGTTTGTAGAAACAATAGCAGCGGTTCGTGATATGTTATGGAAGATTCAATAACGAAAGTCGTAGCGGATTTTTTTGTTTTAAGTAAAATGTGGTCCAAACAATTTGTGAGCCGTGTTGGAAACTGGTGAGCTGGGAGAAGTCCGTTAGAGGCAGCACAGGTTAAATACTCATCTGAGTGACTATCTATGTTGTCAGGCTTAATATCAATGTTGATATCACCGATCAGGACCACGGAAGGAGTTGTTAATTTGAGTACGTTATCGAGACTGTCAATAAACTTGTTAATGTTTTTAAAAGAAGGAGGGCGATAAATAGCAACTATTGTAACATCCTCTATGCGACAAATAAGACAGTTCGCATCAACAAAATGTGGTTCCTTAACGTCAGCATTAAGGGAAGATTTACCGTAGATAGCACACCCGTCATTTTGGTTGTATGTAAAAAAAAACTTGAAGATGGCAATAGGGCATGGAGATTTAATCATCTCAAAGCTAACATCACGGCATTCCGTCTGAATCCCCTTATTTCGTCAGTTACGTTTAAGTCCCATCCCACGTAATAAGGGGCGAGCCTATTGTCATTAATCGGTCACAAATTCTGATTCCAGGCCGCTACTGAGAAATTGGTGATGGAAAAACCGCCCAACATGACAACCTAAGACGTATTCTGTGCAGTAGTACCTACTTGTCACTAGCCCAACATGGTAGCATGATCTCGTGGGACAATATCCGAACACCACACGGGCCAAGCCGCGAGCATAAGCTACTGAATAAATATAGGTACTTACAAATCGGATCGCCTGTCGTAAGTTGTGTGAGTTGTGCATCAGCTGGCGCTCCTGGTTGTGCAGCGCGATACGCCACGAGCGCGTCTGCTCGGCGGCGCTCGCGGCGCCCTTGTTCGGCTTGCCTACCACCATCCAGTACTCCTTCTTGCACTCGCGGGGGATCTCCCGGTACTCCTTGCTGATCGGCCACCGATCCTCCGGGAACTTCAGACACGGCACCAAATCAACGTCCAGCTTAAAGTTCCTAGAATTGTTACTGATCAACAGCGTCATCGCCGGACCCGACTCGGACTTATCGATGACATACGGCACGCCCTCCACGTAGATCAGCGGGCGTCCATTAACGTTCACTTCGAATTTGTTCAGCGCTTTGCTCACAACACTCTTGAACCAATCAGAGAATTTGGAACGCAAAAGATACTTGCTTTCGTCTATCCATTCGAATGCGGCTTTGTTTTTCAGCCATTCTCCGGCATCTCTGAAAGGTAGCCGTTGGAACTGGACGCCCATCTTAAGCTCTACAAAGCCGGGCGCCTTGGCGTCAATGATGATGTCACTTCCTTGCGGGTTTAATGCGTCTGTCTTGATGTTGAGAGGCAATCCGATCACTATGTCCATGTCAAATTCGTCGGGTTTTACGATACGCAAATTATCGTAGTGGCTACCAGCAAATTGAACCTAAAAATTAAAAGAAAATAAGTTATCATTGTAATTTAAACCTAATTTTCATTGCAACAAGAGTCACAAGTAGGGAATCCAATCCCGCAAACGCGGGATCCCGCAAATGCGGGATCCCGCACCTTTTTTGCGGGTTCAGAAATGCGGGATTACACCCGCGGGATCCCGCAGATTTGCGGGATTGAAAAAAATATATATTTAAGAAAAATGGGCTCAGGCGACTATCTTATTATTTATAAGACACCTCAGCACAGCTTATTAATAAGTGATTTAACAACTTTCCCATAGAACTCGTGACTTTTATGTAGAATTTGTATGGAAAATAATTTTGATTCAGTTCTTAACTTACAGCTAAATAAGTTTTGAATTTCTATTTTGTGTCGCATGATCGGAACGTAATCAATGTCAGTTCAGTTCAAATACTCTATGACTAGGGATTTCCCTACGGTACACGGGGATTTACCTTCGCGCGCGGTCAAGTGTCAAAGAAAGTTATTGCGTCATAGCGTCTTACTTGTGATGTAAAAAGGTTACATAACGTACGCGAGACAAATCTTTTTTTTAATCAAATTGTTAAGAGCACGTTTCGAGTGAAAAATACAGTTTAATATTAAAAATGAGTGTCAATTTAGTTTATAAAGAGTATAAAAGCTCGAGTGAAGTGTGGATACATTTTTTAAGAGCAGAAAATGGATGTCTTTCATTTCACTACACAAAACAAAAATAATAGTAAATAAAAGCAATGCCGCAAATCCCGCGGGATCCGCGGGATTGATGACCTTGTTCCCGCATGCTTGCGGGATCGAGATTTTGATGCGGGATTGGATTCCCTAGTCACAAGGCATGCTCATGTCCATATAGGTACGCACCGTGCTTGAGTATTTCCCATAGTAAGGATCTACTTCCTTCATCTTCTTATGCAGGTCTTGGAAGATAGTGTCAAACACTTTGTAGTGGAGGCCGAACTCACTTAGTTTTATAAATCTCACATGAATGTCTGACAACAGTGAGTTCAGGTTGGTTATCACAGGGTTGTCAGGAATGTTCGGAATCTCTTCAATTGTTACACTGGAGGAGGAAGAGCCCCCGCTAAAACATAAAAAAATTATAAATAAACAAACTGGCGAAAAGGGGTGTACGTACGACGACCCAGTATACGCTGATCTCTCATAGTACGGGGAGGTCGTATAAAGCGAGGTCTAGTTATACTAGAAGTTCCGGCGTGTGTACTATTATGTACACACAGCAAATTAGTTAAGTTTGCAGAGCACACCAATATAATGCTGGTGTGCGTAAAATCAACTGGTGTATTACTTCGCCTCACGTCTCACAATAAGTCAGCAAACACGCGTGTGTGTGGCTAATCTTCGCTAAGATTGGCCGCCGTGATTGATAACGGTTAGGACTATTTTGTAGGCAAAGAATATTAAGCATAAATTTCACGTTGTTGCTAACTGGTTTTGTGGCATAGGTGTATAAGCAATGGCCTGGTAAAACAAATGTCGTAGGATAGAATCCCGCCACCGTCATTGACTTTTTGCATTTTTTAAATTTTTAATTTGTTGTCATTTCGTTGAATTTTTATTTTTCTATTTTAACTGATAATAAGAAAAAAATATGGAAGCGAAAATTAAACTATTTGTAATAAGAAATCAACAATATTTATTGCCTAGGTTTTTATTATAATTATAATTACAAATTATAAAGTTTTGTGCATGACAAATATTCTAAGTCGGACAGGAAATAACGTTATTTTTCATATTCAAGAGAGTAATTTAATTATAGTGATATGAATAAACATGTTAGTAAGAAAGATATTAAGATACAGGTATCCTAAATTGTTATCTCACTAACAATAACATCACTCACATAAAACAAATTACCCCTTGATATTTTTATTAATAGCCGATTGGTGCTCCTTTACTATCGGTATGCAACGCGCACACTTGGTAGCATCAGGTTATGTAAAACGTTCAAGTAACCTTCACTGGTATTGCGACCCCCTACCTGCACTAATTCACCAGGACCCATTGATGACATTCATCCCCAAAATCCCAAAGTAAAGCAGCCACTAGACCTGCATGGAAGAATTTTTTTTTATTATAGCGTTCACCATCTTTTCGCAACAATATTTTGCAACCGTCTCTGTCCGACTTAAAACATTTTTCATCGCTAAATATAACAACATTATTGCACCAATCGAAATCCAAATATTCTCTTGCGAAGCGTACCCGGTTTTGTCTGTGAATATCTGACAGTAATATTTTCTTGGCTGGCCTACGACATTTCACACCAGCTGCACGCAAGTGGTTCCGTACAGTTTGTAATGCCACGTCATGTTTAGTCGCCGTTAAACGAGTAGTGAAGAAGGGCTCAGCGATATGCGTTGCAACTGCAACTATATCACGGTGCCGCGCCTTGCCATCTGTGTATGCTATGGATTAGCCTTCGGTCCCGGTCGGCAAGGATCAATGCTTCCCGAATCTGCATATCGATGGACCCACAATTGCAGTCCTTCTCTGTGAACAATAATAAAATATTGTTACAAAAAACAAAAATCAATAACATGTGGATTATATAAACATTATTATTAATCTTAACATTTTGTTACTTACCGATATCTTTAAACGCCTCGCAATTTCACTAATTGAAACGTTTTGCTCACGCAAAATAATAATCTCAGCTCTTAAAAGTGTAGTTAAGTGATTCATAATGATTAACAAATAAAAGCACTGCCCAAAACACGCAGGGTATAATGTCTAAAAACGTAACGTAAGCCCGATAGTCAAATTACGATGAACTTAAACTACTAACTTACACATGATTTGTCATTTTTAGAGGGTAGACCTCAAATCAGTGGCGGATTTACACATTTGCCGCCAGTAGGCTTTTCAAGTTTTGCCGCCCCTACTGACCTCTACACAATGTGTTAGAGTTCCTTTAGGATTGTTTTTACAACCCAAAAATTTTGGTACCCAAGAAATAGTTTTTGGGTAAATTCCTGAGCTAAGCGAAAATTTTAACACTACCTTGAACGGGCTAGAATTGTTTCAATCCTGATACTTATGAGTTACTTGTTCGACTCACATATAAAGGCAAGAGTAAGTAGGCTACAAGAGCGAGCGAAGCGAGCTCGAAAATTTGTACACTTTACCTACCTTGGACAGGTTAGAATTGTTTCGACCTACCAGAGTTACCTGGGCGACTTATAAGATTCAAGAGAAGCTAGACTGCAAGAGCGAGCAAAGCGAGCTCGAACATGAGGTTTGAGATCAAAATATCCACATGCTATGCAACCTTGCGTATGTATGCTATAATTGCCTATAAGGGCCTCGGGGCAAGGAGCTCCTAATTTATTTCAGCCTCTGTCTATACCGATCGATCGAAAAGTTTTTCGCAGGGTACGAACCGCGCGCGTTTGTTTAAAGAAAATGTGTAATTTTGTAACGATAGTAAAAGTACTCAGAGGCTCATTTATAACCTTAAAACACTCGCTACAATTTGTTACGTCTAATACCAATTCTGTGGCATCAGGCAGGAAAAAGCTGCCCCTAGCGACGCCCATATTACCTATAACTTCGACACACTTGTCTTGATTCCATGGCGAAATACAATAATAATTTTAAAGAAATTCTTAAACATGGGGCATCTGGACTACTCTCTCTTGAAATCTAGCCTGAATTTGAACCTTCACTTAGTTTATTGTTCCAAAAAAACCTTCCTCTTCTTCTTCTTCTTTGCTCCATCCCACATTAAGTGGGGTCGGCTCTCCTAATTTTCCTGCGCCATGACGTTCTGTCTAGGGTTGTCGGGTCGGGTAGTTTTTCTTTATTTATTAGGCTGGTCATACTAGTGTACCATGTGAAAAAAAACCTTCCACACTAACAATTTACTGCCGTTTCCAGTTATTGTAAATGTAAAATTATTCCCGTCGCTTGTTTTCAATAAACGCGATTCAATAAGTTGTAGAAAAATCATCAAACTGGTGAAACATTTAGTACATATTAATTGCTTGTGTGGACCTAATAGCATTTAGGAATATAATTATGAATGTATTAATTTCTGTAACACTTAAAAAGAAAACTGGCTCATATTTGCCGCCCCTAAAATCTGCCGCCCTAGGCTCCAGCCTACTTAGCCTACTGGTAAATCCGCCACTGCCTCAAATAAATTCTAACTCAAATATAAAGAAGACTTGCCAATATTTAAGCAATGAATTGAACAAACAAATTTAAAACGTTTCATTAAAACATACAAAAACACCGATGTGTTGGCAGTCGGATTCGAACTTACGGCGCTAGGCGCTGGTGGCGTAAGATACTGTTTACCGCACGCTCGACCATTGCGCCACGGAGAAGATTGTTAAGATGGCTAAATTTATGCTTCATATTCCATGCAACATCAAGTGACAAGAAAATGCAAGTGTGTGGGTGGACAACGGGTTATTGTGAAGCGCAAACACTAATAAATAGGCGAAGTCAGACAGCCGTTGACTTTACGCACACCAATAACTTTGTTAGTGTGCCCTGCAAACCGAACTAGTTTGCAGTGTGTACACCTCCGCCTATTCCTTCGGGGGTTTATATGCGTGATGTTATGTTATATTGATAAATGTTTTACCACTGCCACAATTTAATTGAAGTGTTTCTCATATTTTTTCTTAGTAGGTATAGGTATTTACTCATAACATGTACTCAAGCTCAGGAAACAGTACAACAGTTGCGTAATATCATAATCAATTAGTTAAGCAGGTAAAATAAAGTAGCGATAGTATTGATAACCGATTTACACCTGATCGGGACGCTAAATATCCCGATAAATCAATAACTTTAATAAAAACCATAATTATTACCAAAAAATAATATGTAATTATGTATTATTATATCAGTCGCATTCGAATCACCATGTCGAGAGCGACAATGCGGTCAAAATCATGCGCATTGCATCACTAGCTTGTTCTCTCTCTCGCTCAGAACCGAAACCGAACCGACATCGACTCGAACATGTCAAAACGGAAATTTAAATTAATGCTAGGTGGCCCCGAATTTAAGTTTTTTAAAACAATCTGAGACAAAGAATATAGTGCTTTAAATTTAAAAAAATATATATGTATGATCTTGTCTAGTCAAAATCGCATTCAGTTGCAAGACCTGATGAACTTCACTCGATAGAAAAAAATCGCAAAGTTGCCCCTTTTTATAACGTTTTTTCAATATTATGACTATATTACTGATTTTTTACATTTATTTTTTGTACTATATTAAAGAAACTAATTAGTTATAGACAAATTCGCAGAGTTTGACTTGATAAAATGATTTTTTTAATTACTACGATTAAATATGAATTAAAAGCGCCCGCGGCGGCTCCGTCCGACAGACCCGTTCAGTCGCGTGCTGGCGCTCATGGACGACGGACCTGTGTCAGTTTTTTCCGCGACAACTTCGCGCACCTTATCATCTGTTTTTGAGAGTTTTTTTGTTAGCTATAACTAACAAAAAAACTGGGCAATAAACAACGCAGGCGAAAAAAGTCGTGTAAAGCAATAAGAGAGAAAAGAATAAGAAACATATCCACAGTATAAAAATATCAGTACTACTAGAGAACGCTAAGATTATTGATAAAATTAAATCATATTTTGTCTATATCGATATGTAAAATGGGGTGAATAGAAATGCAAGGGTGATTGGGAACGAAACTTTGAAATGGATTTTAAAGTTGAATTCACGTGATATGTTACCAACAAGTACTCTATTTTATTAACTAAATTATACTTATTTGTTTAGATAACTTGTTGGCAAAATACAGTATTGATTCAGCGTTAAAATCCATTTCAAAGGTTCGTTTCCATTCACCCCTGCATTTCTATTCACCCCATTTTACCAGTACTTCATTTACTTTTTGTTATAGGTCAGTGGGGCAGCCTCAAGAATTGCAACCGGCAATTTTAAGATGACTAAAGTACTATCGAGGACACTCCCGCCTGACCACCACTAAGCAAATTTTTGCTTGCACTCGCAACATAGAAACGCTCTCTAGTCCCGACCCGTTGACAGAAATATGAATGAAAAGATACCGAATCGGCCGAGCGCACGGATGACGCACGCCAAACGATAGTTATTGTTATTTTGCGCGGCAAAGTTGACGTTTTCCTAATAGGCCCAAACTTTAAGGGGGCGTGGCTCGGCGCCTCTGCATGTTTTAAGCGAAAAAAAATTAAAATGGTCAGGCGGAAAACACCACGATAGTACATGAAAATATTTAAAACTAGCTCTGCCCGGCATGCGTTGCAATGCGCCTTTTCCTACTACCTACCTACCTACTACCGACCGCCTACCTACCGACCGCCTACCTACCTACGTACTACCTACCATCTACCTACACCTACTTACTTCCTATCTACTAGGTACCTACAGTACCTACCTGCCCACTACCTACTTACCTACTACCTACCAACCACCTACCTACTGCCTACCCCCTATTTTTTACCTTTTATACAAAGTCTCGCTAAAACTCAACAATAGGTCACTATTGTTGAGTTTTAGCGAGACTAACGAACAGCAATTAATTTTAATTTTTATATTATTATATAGATTTATTTTATAAATTTGTTTTATTTGACACCCTAGGTTCTTTTTATTCAAATCTATCTTTGAAGTAAATAATCGTAGTTGAAATTGAAATACTTTCCTCAAATATTTTGAAAAAAAAAAAACAATAATACAAAAACTTATACAAATCAAAATTTTATCTTTACAGTTCTCAAACCTGCAAACTGGCTGTTTATTACCCGACTGCGCCAGAAGGAGGGTTATGTTTTTCGAGTGTATGTATGTATGTGGGTATATTTCTTTGGCACGCTCTGCAGCCTAAACGGCTTGGTGGATTTTAACTTGAGAGGTGTCGTTAGATTCGTATTTACTGTGAGAGTGTCACTGGGTATATCAAAATAAAAAAAACAAAATGGCGGATTTTTGGCGCCAAATTAAAATGTTTAGCACGCTTTGCAGCCTGAACGGCTCGATGGATTTTAGCTTGAGAGGTGTCGTTAGATTCGTATTTACTGTGAGAGTGACACTGGGTATATCAAAGTAAAAAAAAAATGCGGATTTTTGGCGCCAAATTCAAATGTTTGGCACGCTCTGTAGCCTGATCGGCTCGATAAAGGGCTCATCATGAGGATTTTTAATTGGTATATCTAAGTAACTAAAAAGTGTAAAATAAAAAAAAAAATTAAAAAACCCGACTGCGTAAGAATAACTAAGTAATAACTTTAAATAAAAACTGAAAAGAATAAAACAAGTTTCGGAGACAGAACATATTATTTACTGCAACAGTCGGGACCCATTAAATAATCTAGACCAAAATCATTACATCCAATATGGGTCCCGACTGTTGCAGTAAATAATATGTTCTGTCTCCGAAACTTGTTTTATTCTTTTCAGTTTTTATTTAAAGTTATTACTTAGTTATTTTTACGCGGTCGGGTTTTTTTTTTCAATTAATTATTCCAACTGCCCAATTATGACTACCTATTTTATATTCTAATATTTTATAGACAATTATTTTATATCGAAGCTCTAATTTATCGCTACTACGAGTAACAAATTTTGATCATAAAAAATTATTTCATAAAAGTCAAGTAATATTACATAACCTACTGCATATTTCTATACTGTGTCGCCGCGCGGAGTCATGCGAGTTTTCTGACGCGCTGTGTCCACGCGAAGTATTTCGCGCGTAGCCTACAGCGCTAAATGACTACTTTTGCAAAACTACCTAGCCTTAAAACTATTTTTAGCATGACGTGCAGTGAATTTTATAACTAGGTACGTTATAAAAAACAAGGCAGTCTTATAGGCAGAAAAATGTAACGAAAAATATAATTCTAATAAAAATAAGTTATTTAAACCTAAAAAAAACAGTGTCAATAATAAATACATAATATTTTGTCTTTTTTTTTTGTCCCTATTTAAAACCCTAAATCCCGATTTATTTTACCATCTGCCCCGATTTAAATCCAATCGAACCTGGCAACACTATCCGTCACACAATCATTTCCACCTTTTTCTTTGATATCACTCCACACACAACACAATCCATCCATCGTTTCCAATAAATAAATAATGTATTAAATGATCTTGGTTGTGGAGGTCAGATAGGCAGTTGCTTCGTGTCAAATTCTGATATTCAACCGCATCCGGACCCCAACATAGTTGGAAAAAGGCTTGGCAGACGATGGTGAATGTATTAAAATATCAATTTTGAACACATTGGTGTTGATTCTGTTGTGCACAAACTAAACTTAATTTAGGCTATTGCTATCTTCTACTAAAAGGCAGTGCGACAAAAGGACCGCTATAGCTATGAACTAAGTTAGAGCTGTCAAACTAGTTTATGCCTTGCGCTTCACTGTGTTTTTAGTAGACATGTTTTTACGTGCACTCTTCATTTGTATAGAAATATTAGTTCCACCTAAATTAGACAGCTCTAAATTACGTCCGTCTCTTTCTCGTTTTATTACAGAGAAAAAGATAGCAATAGCCTATATTAAGTTTAGTTTGTGCACAACAGAACTACCAATATTCTATTATATGTTACTGAGTTGACTAAAAAAAGTCTTACCGTGACATATTAATTCTGCTCAACATGTCAGAAAGGAATGATGAGGGTGATTGATCTTCGGAAATACTTCCTCTTGGAGAATCAGCAGCAGCTATGCTCCTCTGAGTTGGTTTCTTCTGGACAGTACTCGGTTTCTTCTGGACAGTACTCGGTTTCTTCTTATCCACTGGTTTCTCATCACGGGAGCCACTCCTCAGATAATATGCAGCACCACCAATGGCTAAGGCACTGGTCAGACCAATGGCTGCCGTTGTTAGCCATGAACCTCCTCCTCCATCATTGTTGTTATTATTCGGAATACCCCTGTTACTATCATTCATAATTCCTGAAAAAAAATGTGTTGATTAGGAATTGTTGCTGCTAGTTAGCTACTTACTCTTTTGTATGCATTATTTTATTTTTTTATTGTATTTTTTGTTTTTATTTTAACATGCACAGCTTGCTGCATTTTTCTCACACCATCTCAACATGAATGATGTAACCAAGATTAAATAAAATATTTTGATCTTTATGAGTATCCTTGAAGTTTCTTGCCCGATCTTCTCCATAGTTTTTATGTCTTGTGACTGGAACTTAGCTACCTACATTTAATTTTCATGTTTAACATGAAATAAATGCTTTGATTTTGTTCAACTAAAATAAAAGAACATAACCTACATAATGGAAATGACTTTCTTACAAAAGGAGGGCAAACAGTCCCACAATAAATCTAGGTACCTACTTTATTATCGGTAGATTTACACAAGTTGAAATTTTTCAAACAAAAAATATTATGCAATTTTACTTTTAAAAATTTGCTAGAATTTTGATATAATCCATGTATCCTTACCTCACGTTAGGTCTTCGACTCTTCGTTATGTTGATATTCACAATACCTACAGACAGGCCTGAGCAAAACAATTTAATAGGTACTTGAATTGAATGGTACCGAATCAGAAAAGAAAATTCAACAACTTTCGGGTTTTACAATAACAATTAAATTACAATGCAGACATTGTAACTCTCAAGTAAGCCTACTTGTGGTTTTCACAGGTGGTCTTGTTCGATTTAAGCGATATTTATATACCAAGCACTGCCAAGCAGTGTTATCTTGTGTGATGACATATACCGTATACGTTTTAAAAATTCTACTAATCAAGTGACGTGCCGTTGTTACACTCATACGTTTATTTTGTGGAAGTAGTGTGTGAAGAACGTTATTGAAAGGAAATATTAATACAAAATAGGCGATAACATCGATTATTAGAAATGTTTACATTTGATTTGTAGTTACAACTTTTGCTGTTAACCACATAGAATACTACGAAATAGTAGATCTGTGTTTAGGTGGCAACACTGAACAATGGTCGGGTATTTCCCGCATTTCTTCAATCTAGGAAATTAGATAAAATACATTTTGACAACACTAATGGTGCAGCAGCGGTAGAGCGGCTGCCTTACGTTTTAGGGTCCCGGGTTCGAATCCCGGTAGGAGCAAATGTTTGTGTGGTGAGCATGGACATGTATCACTTCGATACCCGCAATTACAGACACAATTAAAATAACAATGCACCGTGCCCGATCGGGCACGGCTGGGGACATAAGGGTCGAGTCATGGATGTATAGAATTGTATAATAAGTATGTATTTACAAACAAAAAGTATCTATGCATGCAGCATACTAACTACATAACTGGTATACACGACAAACGACATGACAACACAAGCCTCGTTGCTTAATGTGGCACTAGATGGCGCTGTGTTATGTCTAGCGATATTTATTTATTTGGTTTTGTGCACCAAGTTTTATATTTCCAATGATATGATTTATTTCTTTGATTTCTTTTTATCTTTGATTGATTTCTTTATTTTAACACTTCAATACCCGCAATTACAGACACAATTAAAATAACAATGCACCGTGCCTCTGGAGGCACGGCCGGGAGCATACGGGTTAAAACACATCGTCTGAAAAGGCTGGTATCCAGGACGATTTGGAATAAAAAGTAAGTTTTTCGTCTTTTTGACACATTGAAAAAGAGTTGCCAAAAATAAGAACTGTTCTTGATTAAAGGGTAAGTTCAAGCTGATGTCAAAATGTGTTTAATTTGATTTTTTTTCACTTTCTTTTAGGTTTTCGTTTGATTTTGATTCAGAAGCTGCTAAAGAACCAGAAAGTGATATAGACCATTGTCTCAGATCAACATCGAAACAGAGTAAGGATTTTTTGGCCCTTGAATAACACTGTCAAGGGGATATTGGTAAACATTTGTGAAGAGTATTGGAAAAAAACAAAAAGCGGCGTAAGTTATTATTGAATGGCGTGCCAAAACATACAAGATGTACCTACACCATAGAGATAGAAAGAAATATGGAGGGGCCCCGATATTCTATACCTACATTTGCATAGACAAATGTGAGTGAAATACGAAACAGAATGTGAAATATCGTTTTGCTTCATTCTATCTAATGTGGTAATCGTATTTGATAAAAGAGACAACAATATTTCAGCTGTTGCTCATAATGACAACATTTTGTTGTGACGTAGTAACAGTTGTAGGTAAGTGCCGTATCCGCCATATTATGCGACGAGTTTTGTGTTAGTTCTGCTGTCAAATGAGTGTTTACTTTTGCATTTATTGAGATTTGTGAGAAAATTACGAAGAGTTTATCTTTAAAATTGCACGTATATGGTGGAAAATAGCTATTCAACGTGCCTGCGTGTTGTGTTATGAAGTGTGGTGCAAGAAAGAAGGAAAATCAACCTCAATTGTCTTTGCACAGGTTAGTAGCCGGTTTTCATGAATTATTACACTTATTAATATACTTTTGAGGAAAAAAATGCTAAGGGATCGTGAATTTATGGCTGTAGTGTTCATATTTGGGCTTATTTTCGTCCAACAGACCTTTTTTTTAATATCATAATTTCATTCGTTTGTTTACATTAATAAGTCATCATAGTGGAATAGTGTAGTACCGTTGCTGTAATATTTTCCAATACTAGTTCCTTCGCTGTGCTGGTACGATATCGGTAGTACATACGTGTGCTAATCGGTTCGAAAAATTATGATTATTATTGTTCGCACGCAAATTAGGTACGCGTTTTGATTGACGACTTTGACGTGGAGTTACGGACACCAGCCCGTTACACAATACAAAACAAATATTGCATAACGAAATTCCTATTTTTTTTAGGCATCCATCAAAAAACAACATCAAGAGCCATGTTTTCTGTGAGACGAGCAACGTTAAAACTTACTCATTTTTTTGTAACAACAGACTGTAAGAATCTATGCTATAATAATATAGAGGAAAGATTTGATTTTTTGTTTGTTTGTTACGATTTAACTCAAGAACTACTGTTAAAAATTCTTCTAAGTACCATTAAGTAACATAGGATATAAATTATATTGATGCCATGCAAATTAGCCGAGCTATCACAATTTTCGCGGGCGAAGTGCTTAGTAAATTATAAATATGATTCAAACGTGATATATAATAAGACTCGTAAAACTATTATGTAGTATTAGTATCGATACTTGTTATAGTAACACTATATTCCATAATTGGTACATCCCTATCATTGGCAGTCATTTTATGAGAAATTTTGTGGCACCTTTTTTTTTGTAGGTATTTCCAGTCCATCTACTTCTCAAGTCAATGACCTACACGCACGCTGTAGTGTCAAATACAAATTGTCAATGTCACTTCGTGGACAAACTATTGTAACTTTGTAACTCAAATTATTCGTAATGAAAATAAAACAGAAATCTAGGTTTAGGCAGAAGAAAATAAAAGAACCACGTACCTATTCAACTAAGGCTCCTTTTCTTGTTTACCGACTCTTTTTGGGAACTGATTTCTAAAAATCTCGTGGTAACGTTCCTTTTGAGAACGTCAACACTGGAACTTCCTATCGTGGAAATCCCGATTTAGTTAGGTAGAGTGTAAAAAAAAGAAGTTTTAAATTGCCTGGAAACATGGAACATTCTGCTTTCAACGTCAACAGAATACGGGTGGCAATAAAACCGGCTTCTTACTATTCTTTCAATACTGCAGTGTTAAGTTTGTGACACCAATCTTGTTTGAAAAAGGGTAATCTCTACACGGTGAGTTTAGTTGTCAAAAATTCTTTGCCCATGGCCATAGCTTGACTAACGAGAAGACTAAAATGAAGACTTTAGAATCCGTCCGTTACCAGTACGGAAGTAGGAAAAATATAGATTTAATACTGCGAAATATGACCACTAAAACTTTAGTTTCTTCTACCATCTAATTTCTTACAACAACAACAATAATTTTAACTCCTATTTGATAATAACTACATGAAATATCAAATGTGAAATTAGGATTAAAGCTGGAGAATGTTTGTCTGATTTTTCACAACAGTTACCAACATAACTTTAATTTATTAAGAATTGGCCAATAAAATACTTGGCGGTTTGCCAGAATATTGTTTGGTATTGGCAACAGTATACTTATAATATTGCCGAAACAAAAACTAGCTTGCCCTGTCATGAGCTACAATTGAGGCATCTTGCACGGTTTTTATGACTTCGCCAGGCATTGAGATTTCCTTTTATTAATGAGTTTAGTACATTTAACTTCGTATAACTGAACTATACACATCCGGAACAAATTCTCAAAACGATTGTGGAAACCATATCAAAGTCCATTGCACAGTTTATACAAGAGACCGTTGCATAGACAGCAAATTTAATTACACATGTAGGAATTACATTTGCCAAGAGTTTTGTACTGCCATTAATGTGAAGGGAATATTACAACAACTTTCATCATTAATCAAATTATGGAAACAATTGTGTATTAGACAACAATGGATTGATAATCACGTTTGCTTATTTTTTTGGTTAATGACCCAATGACTTATTGTGTTGACTAATTACATACATTAATAAATAGATTACAACAGTTTTTTTTTGTTTATTCTGGCAGATTTTGTGATGCTTCAAGTTTGGTCAATGGATTGTTTTAGGGGACATAAAATTGGTAAATAAGGAAAAAAAGGTTAAACAATTTCTAAGTCCTCGCTCCATAGCATCCCTAAGGCTACGCTCCAACTCTCGAATGTCCAAGAACCAAAAATTCCTAGACATGTCTAGGAATTTTTGGTTCCACCAACACGCAGTGAGCTCCCGTGTTGTTCACTCTCCTCTCACAAGAGAGGCAGCCAGTGTCCCACCCAACAGTGGTTACCATTATAGGCTGATGCATGCAGAACTTTAAGATGTGCATGTTTTAATATGTTACTACATATTGTTAAATATCGTACCTATTTATTAGAAATGTTTCTATATTCTAGGTAAATGAGGAAAATTCTTACAAATATTATTTAATTTTGGACGTACTAGTCTCTAGGCTAGTTACTTTTGGTAGTTTGTTCCATTTCCATGCCATTTAGAGACCTATTCTGATTACTATGTGGATGTTATTTGGTCCATTGAATGTTAAGGGCCTATACTACCTCAAATGGCTTAGCATGATCATCCATTACGCCTAAAATACTGCAGCATTCATTTTGAAATAAATATATGGTAAAGTTGGGGATTAATGTTAGGTCCTATGTTTGGCAAAAACATGATAAAATTTTCTCGATGGAAATAAAATCCAAAGTTACCTCCAAATCGAACAATAAACCGCTGGTATTCAAAAAGTATTTCGAATTAGATCATGAAACTTTGCATACTAACATTTTTTATTTATTAAGCCTACATAATTTAGAGTTTCACAGTTGATTAATTATATTTATCATGCAATTAAATAATTTTTCATAGCATATAACATTAAATTGTAAATTTACATTAAATTCATATACATTTTACATTATACATTTTATTATACATTACAATTGCAATTTTATTATTATTAAAATTCATTAGAATTTACATTGGCATTCATTAAATTAAATTCCTTACTATTACAATTGCAATTATTATCATTAAATGTTATTGCTATCATTAATTTTAGGATATTATATTATTATTAGATTGGGCGTCGGCGTGTCTTTGCGACACGAAGGCCTACTCCAGCTCTTTCCATTTTTGTCTTGTTTGGGTTAACCTGTGCCATATAGGACCCGCATGCCTTTTTATGTCATCAGACCAACGTTTTCTTTGCCTTCCTCGTTTCCTCTTTGTTTGGAATCTAGGGGTCCATTCTGTTATTGCTTTCGTCCATTTATTACTCTCCTCTCTCATCATGTGGCCTACCCACCTCCATTTGAGTTTTTGGGTTTTAACAACAACATCTTCCATTTTAGTTATTTTTCTTAGATCTACAGCTCTTTTTCTGTCTCTTTTTGTGTAACCCAGTATACTCCTCTCCATTGCTCTTTGGCATGTTATCAGTTTTTGGTTTTGTTTTTGTGTGTTTGCCCAGGTCTGGCACCCATAATTAATGAATCAGTCAATCATTTAAATTAGAAATTTTGACAACGGAGGCGACCTCTTGCAATATTATAAGGAAGCCAGATAGTAAATCAAGCGAATGTTTTGAAAGTTTTAATAGTATCAACCTGGTTCATCAAAATATTCAAGGATTTTTGAACAAAGAATTAGAAGTACTTAGAACTTTTCCTGAATTGTAACAATATAGATATTCTTTTAACGGAGCATTGGCTCAAATGTCATCAATTAATTTTCAATTTCAGTAATCACCAGGTTGGTAGTTCATTCAGCAGGGTAAATGCATGGCGGCGCATTAATCTTAGTAAATAATCTTCTTAAATTTAAAGACCGCAAGGATATTGTCAGCCTATCTGTTGAGCGAACAGTTGAAATAGCCTGTATAGAATTGGAGCAGTTTATTAAAAAAAAAAAAATAGTTTAATTCTCACCATTAACAAGTACTTACAATTTTGTTGTGTAAATTAGTAGGTACCAACATGAAAGTTATTACAATTGTTTTTTGTGGTGGTTATAACGAGGTTCACAAGTTTTGACCCTACCCCCTGAACTAGGCGGGAACCTGTATCTCAGGGGATAGTGTTCAGCCATTTACATTCTGATTCTTCTTAGGACATTATTTTGTATGTCACTGATAGAGATAAAGTACCATTAAAAATGCGAGGGTTTGTTGGTGAGCTTAAAGATACGAGGTGTGGATGTAGGTGTGTGTGTTAATATGAGTGGTGAATTATGGGAATGTGTGTAAGTGAAGAGAGAGTGAGTGATGTGGGAGTGTGTGTGTACGATGTAGTGAGTAAGGAAATGTGTTTGTTTGTATGGTAGATAGAAGATTATACATTTAGGGTCATTATGTTTTCAGTGTCTTCGTAGTCCAATTGTAGTAAGTATATTTTTAGCTTCTTCTTGGCTTCATGACTGCTAAGTCTTATTAAATTTGTTTTTTCGTTTAATTTGTTATATAATATAGAACTTAGGACATAATGTTGCCGTTTTGCAAACTTTGTGCTGTGTGGGACATTTGGGCAAGGTGCTGGATTTCTGCGTCTACCAGTATCAGCAGGCGGGAGAACTGTTCGATGTCTTCTCAGAACTGATGCGAGCACAAAAAGCTGTCGAATTGTTAGCACCTGACATTCTGAGTACAGCTGTGTAGTTGGGTATCTAAAAGGCTTCCTTTTTATAACTTTCAGAACAGCTCTTTGGGCTCGCTCCAGGACTAGAAACTTCGTTTTTGTGGCTCCACCCCACACAGGAATGCAATAATTTATGATAGATTGACACAGAGCGATGTATATTTTTATAAGAAGCACTTGTGATGCAGATTTTCTGAGAGTTTTAAACAAGAAGATCATGTTTCTTAACCTTGTCATTACTTTTTCAAGTTGTTTGTCCCATCTTAGATACTCATCAATTTGAACGCCTAAATATCTGACAACACTGGCAGGTGTAATAGTTTTGCAATTACAGTTTTGTGTTTTATCTAAACAAGTGTGTGCAATTATATTATACTCATCAGGTGGTTTGTTGTTATTTCTAATTTTGAAGGTTACATAATTAGTTTTGTCTAAATTAAGTGTCAGTAGGTTGCAGTTGAGCCAGCGCATTATTCTCCCTAGGCAGTCTTCAGCCATTTGCTTTACTAAGGCCCAACTAGAACCATGCACCACAATGGCAGTGTCATCTGCGTACGTATAAATTTTTGCATTTGGTGTGGACATTTTACAAAGGTCATTTATATAAATTTTGAAAAGGGTTGGGTCTAAAACACTACCTTGTGGCACTCCAAAATTAACAACTTGTTCGTTACTAAGATAGGAACCAATTTGTACTTGTTGTGTCCTATTAGTCAAAATAGTCTTTAAACATCTGAAGTGGTTTTCCCCTGATACCTATTGACTCTAGTTTGGCCAGCAGGATGGGGACAGAGACCGTGTCGAAGGCTTTCGCCATATCCAGGAAGATGCCAAGACATTTGTTTTTAGCATCCAGTTGTCGTGCAATGAATTGCGTCAGATCTAGTACGGCATCCTCTGTGGATATGCCACTTCGGAAGCCATACTGATTATCTGCAATAATGTTGTGACTGTCCATAAATCCGTTTAGTCTGGAGTTCAGGATTTTTTCCAGTATTTTAGACAGTGCGGACAACACTGATATGGGGCTATAATTATTGACGCAGTCTCTGTCCCCTCCCTTGTGTATAGGGTGTACCAGAGCTTTCTTAAGTGCTTGAGGAAAAACACCCATGTTTATAGATCTGTTAAGTATGTGTGTGATGGGGGCTATCAGAGTGTTTCTACACTGTTTTAGCAGATTTGAAGAGATTTTATCCCAACCCGTTGCACAGTTACTGCGCAGCTGCAGTATTACTGATTCAACCTCAGTGTCGTCTGTCTCCATGAGGACAAAGGAATTAACAGGGGATGATGATTTGTCCTGAGATGGTTCTGGTTGTCTATTTTGATTGGCAGAGATTATTTTATTTGCCAAGTTACGACCAACATTTGTAAAGAATGAGCATACATGGTTAACGGCTAAGTTGGGATCGTCTTGAATATTTAGCAGTTCTGAAGGTGAAGTTTTAGTTTTTCTAGTATGGGTTATGTCTTTGATAACATTCCATAGGGCTTTCGGGTTACGTCCTGCTGTCTCAATTTGTTTTTTTTCGTACTCGCTCTTTAGCCTTCGTAGAAGGCGATTACAATAATTACGATAACGGGAATAAGTTAGCTTTAGAATTAGGTTATTAGGGGTCTTAGATAATTTTTTGTGTAGTCTATTTCGATGTGCAATACATCGCAGGAGTCCTGGAGTAATCCAGGGCTTTATGTTCCTTTTCCTTCTAGGGACTTTGACAAGCTGTGTGAATTTATCTATAACAGACATCAAAAGGGATATAAACATATTAGTACTTTCATTTGGATCTTGTGATTGTAGGATTTCGGTAAAATTTGTATTTTCTAACTCGTTTTTGATCGCTAGGTAGTCTATTCTAGTGACTACATTGTTAGGTTTTAGTTTTGGACCTACGTGTTCTAGTGAAAGCATTACTGGTGTATGATCTGTAATATATGTTTCAATGACTAAAGATGTAGCAGGTAGTGTAGACTTCAGCATAATGTGATCTAGGCAATTGTTTAGTCTGGTTGATAAAGTATGGGTTGGTACAAGTCCGTGTATTGCATTGGCCATAAGATAGTCATTACAGCGTGCGTCCAGAGTGTCCCCCTTAATGTCTATGTTAACGTCACCTATGAGGGCAACACTGTTATACTCCGATAATTTGTCATATACTTTGTTTAGGCTATCTAAGAAGTTGTCAAAATGTTGCCTGTTTCTGTAAGACGGTGAACGATAAATGGTAATAAGCGCATTATTATTATATTAAGTGTGTATAGTCCTCCTTCAGGGTTGTATGATTGTTTTGAAAAGGTAATGGGTGAAGTGTTGCATAAAATCTGTAGTTCTAAGAAGTCAATAATCATTTGTGGTGATTTCAATATTAATTTGTTAGAAAATTCTGGGTTAAGTACTAAAATTATAAGCCTCTTTCAGTCATACAATCTTGAAAACAAATTTCTCGAGCCCACCAGAATAACCCCAACTAGTGCTACTTGCCTAGATAATATTTACACTGATATTATACCCCCCCAAAAAGCAATTATTAACTTAATAGATTCAGATCATTGTGGGCAATTGATCACAATTCCAAATGTAAGCAAGAAAGTAACTAAAAAGGATATCATCGTTAGGTAATCCAAAAAGTAAAACTCGCCTGGAAACTTTTAAAACTAAACTTTTATCCAAACTACCACTTTTGTCAGATAATGATGATCCAAATCAACAATATAACGATTTTTTCAGTATGTATTGCACAAAATTTGAAAACACATTTGTCCCTAAGACAATATCTGTAAATAGTAACGCTTCTTTCAACGACTGGGCCACCATTGGTATTCATAAGAGTCGAAAACGACTTTATGAGCTGTATGAAGAGCGGACTTATGTAAAAACTGTAGAATTTAATTTGTATGTTAAGAATTATTCAAAATGATTTAAAAAAGTTTGGTTTATAGCAAAGTCACGTTACTTGAGTTCAAAAATTAAAAATAGTAGTAATGTGGTTAAAATGTCATGGAACATTATTAATAGCGAAACGGGAAGGTCTTGCAACCGAAATAGTGACTACAGCCTTGCTATTGGCGATAATATTTTAAATTCAGATACTCAAGTTGCCACAGCCTTTGAAAATTTTTAATCAGGAAACTACACCACTACGGAATCCGTAACGCCTCTCTGGATCTTCTTATTTCATATTTGAGTAATAGGATTCAGAGAGTTGATGTTAACGGGAAGAGATCTCCCGGATCCGTAGTAAGAATGGGGGTACCACAGGGCTCAATTCTTGGTCCATTTTTGTTTCTTATTTACATAAATGACTTGCCTCACCTCATAAAGGATAATCATGACATAGTATTGTTTGCAGACGATACTTCTCTTTTATTTAAACTCAAACGTCAGCAGTTAGTTACGGATGATGTTAATAGCACCCTGGCAAAAGTCGTTAATTGGTTTAATGTTAATAACCTACTCCTAAATGAGAAAAAAACTAAATGTATTAAATTTACGTAATAATTATGTACGTTTACGTTTACGTATTCCATATGTAAGACAAGTGGAAACTACTGTACTAACTATGGATGAAGAGTTGAAACCGGAAGATAGCACAGTGTTCCTAGGCATAACTTTGGATGCCAAGCTTCAGTGGGGCCCGCATATAGACAAATTGTCAAAAAAAATCTAAGCTCTGCAGCATACGCCGTTAGAAGGATTCGTGAGTTAACTGATTTAGAGACAGCCCGTTTAGTTTACTTTAGTTATTATAAATTAAGTCCCAGATACTCCCTCAGACAAAAATTTAAAGAGATTAATGTTCTTACTGTGCCTTCTCAATTTATTTATGAAAACCTTTTGTACGCACACAAAAATATTAATTTGTTTAAAAAATACAGTGATATCCACAACATAAATACGAGGAACAAACACAAATTTGTTGTTCCTGCAACGAGGCTCAAAAAAATAGGGGGTACGTTCAGATGCCAATGTATACGTTTTTACAATAAACTTCCGAGCCAAATTCAAGCACTAAGCCTAAATAAATTCAAATCGTTTATAAAACGGAAGCTGTGCCTGAAAGCCTACTATCATGTTAATCACTATCTCGAAGATAAAAAGGCTTGGGATTAAGCTGCTCCAATGAAATTTGCTCTGTGAATGTCGAAGCTTCGGACTTCGCTTGTTTATTATTTATTCCTTTCTTTTCCTTTTTTTATTTTTTCTTTTCCTTTTTTTATACACTCTGACATTTAATGTGTTGACATGTATTTTATTATTTTTTATACACTCTGACATGTAATGTTTTGACATGTATTTTATTATTTTTTTATTTGACATTTACTGATTTGACATGAATACTTATTTTGTTAAGTATTTTAGTTTTTTTTTATCATCATTGTACCTTTTAATGATTTTTGTGATTTTTATTTACATTATTTTTGAATAGAACTTGTTATGAATTTTATATCATTATTGTGAATGTGGGGACCATGTGGGTCACATTTATATTTTTTGTTTATTTTTTCCCACAACTGTCTGACAGTTTGAGTACTCTAAGCGACCTACCCAAATGTCCTTTCTTTGGTATTGTTCGTCGTTTCGTTGAGCTCCTTGGGTTATAAGTCGAGCTACACGTTAACTGACAAATGCTTGCACTGACTGGACAGGTCCACTCAAAACTGTATGGTTCTTTCTTCAAAAGACCATATCAGACACTAATCTTCATAGTCCTCATGTGAATTCAGCAAGATTGTCTGGACTTTAAAAGAGACTATGACCTCTGAGTTTGTTTAGGCTGTTTCTTCTCAGAGTAGTCAAGTACGAAACACCGGCCCCATCTAGTTTTAAAAAAACCGGCCAAGTGCGAGTCGGACTCGCGCACGAAGGGTTCCGTACGATTATTATCAAAAAAAGGGCAAAAAAATCACGTTTGTTGTATGGGAGCCCCCCTTAAATATTAATTTTATTCTGTTTTTAGTATTTGTTGTTATAGCGGCAACAGAAATACATCATCTGTGAAAATTTCAACTCTCTAGCTGTCACGGTTCATGAGATACAGCCTGGTGACAGACAGACGGATAGACGGACAGACAGCGAAGTCTTAGTAATAGGGTTCCGTTTTTACCCTTTGGGTACGGAACCCTAAAAATGACGTGTAAAAGTGTTTGTAAAAACCTACTTGCAAAATAAACATAATTTATCATAGGTAAGAATTGGTAATATGCATGTATTGTATATTTTCCATTTTATTGCAATATTATCTTGATTACCTTTTAGCACTTCTTTGAGCGACCAAAATCTCTTCCAGGAATTGGCTACCCCTCTTTCTATTTCTAAATCCATTTGGTTGTTGAAGGCAATCAGTTGGCCCAAGTATATATAGGAATTAACATATTCTATTTGTTCCTCATCTACTGTGATAGTTATCCCACCAAAAACATAAATGTGAAATGAGAGCCAAGTTCAATATTATGATAAACTAGCTGACCCGCGCAACTTCGTCTGCGTCACATGAGAGAGAGAGGGTTAGAGAGAGTGGAGTCAACCTTGAAAGATAGACATAATGCTATCGCGGTTTTTTTTAGAACGCTTTAAAACGAACAATTCCCTAATACATGATTGTTGCGCAACTTTAACCGTTTATGCAGCGCCCGCAAAGGAAGCTCTCGAAAGAAATAAATTTTCCTTGTTTTTGCAACATTTATCATTGATGCTCCGCTCCTTTTAAATATAGCGTGATGTTAGATAACCTATAGCCATCCTCGATAACTATTCAACACTAAAAGTTTTCCTGTAATTAACGCGTTCAACCAACCAAAATCTCTTTAGCTTTATAATATTAGTAGATATATACCTACGTAGATCCAAGTGGGTAACAATTTAATTTCTTCGATATATTTGCATTAATCGCTAAAATAATCTACTTATGTTTTTCCAAAAAAGGGCTTACCTCGACAGCCTTTTTTTTTCGAATGGGAAATCATCAAATGACTCCTCTCGCTCTGGGCGGACCAGGAGGCAGTGTCATACTTTTACTGACTAAACCCATCCATGTTCCTTCATCGCCCTTTGTGTTCCGGGGCCACGGTATCTCTTTAGAACTGTCCCGCAACCCCGGCAGGCATCGGCCCTTGCGGACCCCTTCCTATTGCTGACTCTCTTTGAGGCGCGCGTCGAACACGAACGTGCCGTCGACACGGCCTGTCGTCATGAGACAGACGGACGGCGAGCTAGCCCATAGCCCACCGTCCACAGGCCCGCGCGTACGGTGGCCGGGGGCCACGTGGTGGCCCCGGACGCCCGGGGCGTCTCCCGCGGCGGCCGGGACGTTTAGAGGTTCTCTCCCTCTCACGTTCCGCCACCTCCTTCATCCTTAGACACTCGATGACAGTCATACTCCAGCTAGGTCGAAAGTTCTCATCAAAGGTGCAAGCAATTAGCCCAAACACGATTTTTCAATTATAAATGGGACCAACTTTGAGATGTACCTACGCTTTTTACAAACAAAAGGACCATGTACGGACTTCTCTGTAAAAGTTATCCGTGGTCATATATAAAAAAATACGCGTCGAATTGAGAACTGCCTTCTTTTTGTTTCGTCGGTTAAAAAACCTCAACCACGTGGCCCCCGGCCACCGTAGGCGCGGGCCTGTGGACGGTGGGCTATGGGCTAGCTCGCCGTCCGTCCGTCTCATGACGACAGGCCGTATCGACGGCGCGTTCGTGTTCCACGCGCGCCTAAAAGAGAGTCAGCAAAAAGGAAGGGCCGATCCGCAAGGACCGATGTCTGCCGGGGTTGCGGGACTGTTCGAAAGAGATACCGTGGCCCCGGAACAAAAAGGCGATGAAGGAACATGGCTGGGTTTTAGTCAGTAAAAGTCTGACACTCCCTCCTGCTCCGCCCAGAGCAGGAGTAGTCATTTGATGATTTCCCATCCAAAAAAAAAAAAAACAAAAAATAGGCAACTGACACGGGCGAGGGTCATTCAATTCAGAAAATGGAGTGAAATAAACAACGCCGTCTATCGACCAAAATGTTAAACTGCTAAAGTATATTACCTATGCTATAATTTTTTTTTAAAGCTGGTCAGTCGATTTAAAAGTTATGACTGTGGTGAGCACATTTTTAGTCATTGGTATCATTTTAGTTCAACAGATGTCGCTGCATGTATGTATCTTACATTGATGATTAGTTCTTCTTGAAAACTTTAAGTTCATATATCTTTTGATAGAATTAACCGATTTCAATGAAACAAACACTAAATCATACCCCAAATCTAAATGGGTGCCAAGTTCAATGGTCAGTCCTGAAATTTATCTATAACAACATAAAATATCATTTTTTCTTATAACTTAGGAGAATATGTTGTAGCCTAAGGTCTGACTTGGCTAGTTCTCATATACGAATTATTATGTTCGGTGGTTAGTTTTTATCAGCAGGCCAAATTTTCGGAATAATAAAATAAGAACCGACAGTAAGTAGAGGTAACAGGTCGAACTTGCGAAGGCTATAATATAATTCGTATTTGAAAACTAGCCAAGTCAGACCTTAGTCTACAATATATTCTCCTAAGTTATAAGAAAAAATGATATTTTATGTTGTTATAGATAAATTTCAGGACTAACCATTGAACTTGGCACCCATTTAGATTTCACTTCTTTTGTCGTTGAAGTCAACAACCAAGGCATATATCATAATATTGAACTTGGCTCTCATTTCACATTTATGTTTTTGGTGGGATATCATTACTTTTTGTACATACGCCATCTAGTGTCACTTTTAAATAAATCAATGGAGGCGGCATGGTGTAGTGAGTGAGTTTCTGAGAATGATAATAGGTGGCGCTAGTGGTTGTAGAATACGGTTAGTTACGCGTAATAAATACGAAAATCTACCATATTCTTATTTATAAGTACAAAAACGGAAATATTTGGATTAAAGAAAATTAAGGGTGGTATTCAACTCGTTATATATTTACGTAAAGATCATAAAATCCACATATAGAGATTTACAGGCACTAATTAATAAGTTAAGTGAAAATTATAATAAAATGATAAAAAATTACCAGTTTCTGATTTTTTCCTTTGTATTCACCTAATTACCTATCTGCATGCCAAATTTGAACTTTCTAGGTCATCTGGAACTGGGTTATAGTTTTGATCTATAGGTCAGTCATAAAAATGACTATTTTTGGACGTTAATATCTAAATAACCGTTAGAGATATGTTTATAAAATTTGGAACACATATACATCTCGCTAGTCTCAATATATGAGCCAAATTTGACAAGTTTAGGTGAAATAGTTTTTGAGTTATGAGGGGCTCAAAAGTGGCTCCAAATGGTTCGTGTAATATTACACACGGTGAGCTGCGCGCCAGAACTTGGCTTGACACGCTCCCGCGTGTCTAGATTTGGGATCCGTTTGTTATTATCTTGGTCTTTGTTTTGTTTTTTGTGGGCCCCATTTTTTGGTTTAACATGACAAATCTTGTAGCATGTTTTTAAAGCTTTCTGGGTTATCTGTTATAAGTATTATGTCATCTGCGAATCTCAAATGATTTAAATGTGTTCCATTTATGTTAATCCCTATGTTGTCCCATTCCATCTTCCTGATGACTTCCTCTAGCACGGATGAAAAAAGTTTTGGTGAGAGTGGGTCTCCCTGCCTCACTCCCCTGTGTATTGGGAAAATTTCCCCCTCTGTTTCTAGTTTTATTCGTGCCTTGCTGTTGGAATATACATTTTTTATTAACCTTATATATTTCTTTTCTATTCCTTGATTTTTCAGGGCTTCCCAAATGTACTGATGTTCCAGGCAGTCAAATGCTTTATTATAGTCCACAAATGCCATGTATAGTGGATAATGATATTCTTGACATTTTTCAATGAGCTGTTTTACCACATGTGATCTATTGTTGCGAATCCCGATCGGAATCCAGCCTGTTCTCTTGATTGTTGTTCGTCAAGTTTTTTGGTGATACGTTTTAGTATTATTTTTGAGAACACCTTGTATATGTTCGACATGAGACCTAATGGGCGATAGTTTGCTATTTCTGATCTATCTCCTTTCTTAAAGATGAGTATTATAGTGCTTATTGTCCACTGTGATGGTATGGATTCCGTGTTTAGGATAAGATTAAACAAGTAAGTAAGTATTTTTGTTGTTTCTGGCAATGTAGCTTTCATCATCTCGTTGGTTCTGATCTATCTCCTTTCTTAAAGATGAGTATTATAGTGCTTATTGTCCACTGTGATGGTATGGATTCCGTGTTTAGGATAAGATTAAACAAGTAAGTAAGTATTTTTGTTGTTTCTGGCAATGTAGCTTTCATCATCTCGTTGGTTATATGGTCAGATCCAGGAGCTTTGTCATTTTTCTGTGTTTCTATCGCATGCTGGACCTCCCTTTCAAGAATCTGAGGGATTTCTTCTGTGTCGTCTTCAAGGTTTATGTTGTGTTTTAATGTGTTTCCGGTAGAGTATAGTTTCCTATATAGTAGTCTGTTGCTATTTTTAAAATTGGCTGTCTCCTTGTTTCTTCCTTGTTGTTTTTGCTTTTCATTTTCGGGACCCATAGCGTCGCTTCTTTTAATTCTTTGAGTGCTTTATTGATACCTCCTGTTTTAGTAATGTGCTTTTGGATACATTTGATTCTTTCGTTTGACTTATCTTGTTTTATGTTACGACTTATTTCCTTGCTTAGTTCAGTGATTTCATGTAATGTTGTTTTATTTCTTCAATTTTTAAGCAGTTCTTTCCTTTTTTGAATGAGATCTATTGTCTTCGAGCTCAGTGTATTTTTGTTTGTTATTGACTTGTTCACCTTTCTATAAATATTGTTTGTTTCTATGTTGTAAATTTCTTGTGTTTTGTCTATTTCTTCGGATGTTATACTGTTTTGAGACGTAGCATCAGTCGTGCAAGTATTTTTCCCCAGATGAAAATGTTTTCGCTGTTTCTTTTGCTGTTTGTGGGATAGTACTGCTCTGACCATACGATGGTTGCTATTAAAGTTGAGATTGTTTATTACGCTAACATCTTGAAAAAACTTTGGTTGATTACTAGTTATAAAGTCTATTTCATTGCAGTAAGTTCCATCAGGCTATATCCAAGTCCACTTCTTGGCATGCCTTTTCTTGAAAACGCTATTTAATATGGTTAAGTTATTCTCCAGAGCCAAATTTACAATTCTCTTGCCGTTCTTGCTTCGCTTTCCTATACCATACTTTCCTACTACTGTCTCTTCACCATGCTTTTGTTTACCTATTTTTCCATTGAAGTCTCCCATGACAATAACGTTTTTATGGGCAGTCTCTAGCGTAGTTGTAAGTTTGTTGTAGAATTCGTATTTTGTTGTTTCGTTGGCGCGTATATATGTACTAAGGTCCATTTGTTCTTATAGCCTTGTAGCTGTATATTTAGTAAAGCTATTCTTTCGGATATCCCTTTGAACACTAGTATTTGTTGCTTTAGATGTTTTTTCACCATAAATCCAACACCATATTGACCCTTTGTTTCACCAATGTAGTACAGGATGTAGTTGTCATGCTCTTCGATGTGATTTCCCATTCGTCTTACTTCGCTCATACCAAGAATATCCCATTTAATTTTACACAAAGCTATCTCTAATTCGAGTAGTTTTTCTGTCGTCTTTAATGAAAGTGTGTTTAGAGTGGCTACATAGATATTGTTTGGTTTTTCTTTAGGTTTTTCATTTGCTTCATTTGCTGAAGGGTAGTGGTCTTCTTTCCCCACGGTGACCAACCGGCTTGGGGTGCATTTTTCAGTTGTAATTTTTGTATTAGTTGTTCTAGCTTGTTTTCGAGTACCGGTGGTCATTACAGGTTTTTTGGAATGTCTGACAGTGAAGCAGTCCTGCCTCGTTCGACGTAGTTAAGTATGTTTGGTTTTAGGATTTCTTTTGCCTTGGTGGGTGTGGCCACTGGATTGTCTTTTAAGTCCATTTTCTTCTGAGATGACGAGTTGGGTGAGTCATGGCCTTCTCTTTTCCTCTTGTCTCTGTTTATTCCCGATGACTTCTTTACTATTAATTTGTCATATCTTAAAAAGGCTATGTTTCCTTTTTTTCTTTCTTCTTCCATTTGTGCTCTTAGTTGCTTGCGCTTTTCTATTATTTCTTTAGGGTAATCTTCTTCCACATAAACATCTGTGACCTGTTTTTCAAAATCATGTGTTTTTTCCATAATGATGTGACGGAAATTACGACAGGGCGGTTTTTAACATTCTTATTCTTGCCAATTCTATATATGTTGCTAATTTCCTGGCTGCTTAAATGTGTGCCTGTTTCTATGATTGTGTCCTTGAGGTGGTCTACCAGTTCAGCTTCAGATTTTCCAATCTCCTCATACATAACATAACTAACTATAAAGCAGGTCTTATGTTTTTTTATCTTTTCCAAAAGACGAAAGTTGTATTTTATAAAGAATAAAAACCACTCATTTCGCACTATTCGGCCTGTGACTGACGTAACAACCACTTTGTAGTGCAAGCTGATTAGAACATTATTCTAACTGTATTTCAAACGAAGTTTGAACCACCACAAATAGAGTTGCTAATTTGAGGTAGTTTAGGCTCTTATTATAGTATCGTAGTATGTTTGAAGTGACAATTATTTTTTAAGAATTAAATCTGTTCAAATTTTAGCCAACAATTGCTAGCACAAAAAAATTACAATCAATTCATTATTAAGTAATACTTTTATAAATAGGTATGTGCAACAATCATTAGCAGGCTATCAACACAACCATAAAATATGGTGTAGGTAAGCCATAGACTAAATTAGTAACCAGTGGTAAGTAAGACTTTCCATTTCCCTAAAATATAGCTAAGTAAGTAATAAAATTAGTAATTGAAAATCGAATTCCCTATTTTCCAACCACTTTAATAAATTAATGTCTAAATTTAAGCATGCTGTTGGATGTTTAGCTTTTGCTGCTGAACCTAGTCACTAGTGTTATTAAATAGGAACTGAGATTTCAGTAGCAACAATGTGTAATGTGGAAATAGGTAGTACATAGCAATACCATGATGAAATTATTTGGCTTAGGTATCTAAAATAGATTTTGCACACATTTTGCCTTTTTCCACCGACCTAATCGCGTAAGGAGAAAGGATCATTTTAAATCTGTAATTCTGTAATCTGTTAAGATTTAAATGTTGTACTTAAGTCTGTAAATTATGTAATAGCCCTCTATCTCCTACATAAACATTATTGAGGAAAGGTACCTATATAGTAGACATCATGAGCTAAATATAGAATAGTAAACAATACATTATGTATGACTTAATATATCTGATAAGAAAGATTACTTATGTACCTAAGTACATTTATCAACAGACAAAATAAACAGTAAGTAGGTATCGAGTAGTTTTCTAACAAATAATATACCAAGTAGATAGCTGAGCCTCTCATAGTCCTGAGTGATTTAATGATATTTGAGAAATAGGTACCTACATCAATTTTGGAGAAAACAAACCGCATGCAATGTCTTGAGATAATAATAATAATACTATAAATCCGGCAATAAAGCCGAGATATGTAAAAATATAAAAACAAATAATAATAATAGGTATGTAGTTTATTTCAAAATGGGATTGCAAAGTTTACAAATGTTGGATTTATACAATTTTTAGGTTCAACTATACAATAAAGACGGGTGAAGTACTGTTCTCCTAGATAGGCTAAAATTTAGCCTGTGTTAAGGAGAGACAGTGCCGGTCCCCTGAATTGGCGGATTATTATATAAAAATTGTGTGTTTAAATTTAAAATTTGAAACAGCATCTAAACAGGATCAGTAGTTACTGTACAAGAGTTATACAAAATAAATAAGTTTCGTTTTATCCACATAGGTAAATAACAATTTACAGTAACAATACACAAATGTGATAAAAGACAATAAATTCAACCAATATTAAATTCAAAATTACAAACAAAATCACAATTTCAATAAAAAATAAAAACAAAATCAAAATAGAAAAAAATAAAATCAAACCAAAACTATAAACAACATTAAAATCAAAATCAATTTATTATTATTGATACAAGACATAGACTTATCTAAAGTATGATATAGGATATGTGTGTGCGAGATCGATCTGCAATAAGATTGAAATTGAACCCGAAACATAAACCGGCACTTCAATTCCCTTACACAGTTTTCTATGATTCTATCGCATCCCGAAAGATTTTGAAAAAAAAAAAAACATAAGTAAGTAATACCTACATGCTGCTTGTTATGTTTGAAAAACTTCGTCTCCTTGACAATGTAAAAAAACAATGAACGTTCTTGAATTCTCAAAATCAATAGCATTGAGAATCCCAATTTATAAAGTACCTACTCGTAGTACTATAAAAAATATATATCGGAGTAAAAATAATATGACTGTGACATAGGTACGGATAGGTAGGACGAATTTTTATGGGATCCATTTTTGCCATTTGGCAACGGAACCCTAAAAACAAAATGACATCAATCGGCCTACGTTTATGTCAGATTATTAAGTATGACGGAGGCTGCTTGGACAACACTTACTTTGTCCGTTCCCTATCAAGCAAGCACACATACACTACACCCACCCACACACGATATGATGAAGTTACGTCACATGATAAGCAATCGCTAGGGCCTGTGCTTAGGCACGCTGACTCGCAAACTTGCGATGGCTAGGCAGTAAGTGGCTACGTCACATGAGTTTCTATGGAGTAAGGTCTATGACAGATCCAGGCAGAGAAGTGTGGAAAGAAAGAGTAGCGTGAACCGTATGCCTAATCCATCATGTGCCGAACGGACTTACGTTGTCGGACGGACTTGGAAAAAGTGAGTGCGTGTAGGTACACTACTTCAACCGACCATCACAGACTTCATCCGATGACTATAGGTCTTTGGTAGGTATAAGTATCTCTGGACTAGATGCATTCACTTTCATCTTTTCATGAATGTTTGATTCGATCGGCCGTGTTCGGTCAAATGACGGATAAGGTGTACGTGTACCTATTTGCCCTGCCATGGAGCAAAAGGGGCTTTTAAAAGAAAAAGTTTTGTGGTCAATTAATACACCAATAAGTTTTTATTTACTTACAAACCTAAAACGCAATGGTGTCGATTATGTTCTGCACAAACTAAACTTAATTTAGGCTACTGCTATCTTTTACTAAAAGGCAGTGCGAGAAAAGGACGACTATAGCTATGAACTAAGTTAGAGATGTCAAACTAGTTTATGCCTTGCGCTTCACCGTGTTTTTAGTCGACATGTTACGTGCACCCTTTTTTTGTATAGAAATATTAGTTCCACCTAAATTAGACAGCTCTAAATTACGTCCGTCTCTTTCTCGTTTTATTAGAGAGAAAAAGATAGCAATAGCCTAAATTAAGTTTAGTGTGTGCAGTGTGTGCAAAACAGAATCGACACCAATGTTTGCATTAAAATTCGCAAATCTGTGACGAAGACCCATTCGTAAAGATTTGCCACATTATTATTTTATGTCTTAGAATCTTACATCAGATGCATCATCATAACAAAACCTGGAATAATATAATTTATTACAATATTGAGTTGGTACCTATCTGACCTGTTTATGACGGGAATTTCGTAATTATTTATTTGCGTCACTTGCCGACTTTTGGAAGGAGATTGCGGTTGATGTAATTTTCCCTATAAAAAAAACGTGTACCTTATTATTAATGTAATAATTAATAAATAAATTATTGCGTAAGAGTTTTCCTCTCGGTGACTAATGGCCGTCGCGAACTTCTCCCAAAGTAAAGCATTGAGTCTGGGATTAGATTTTAGAAGTGGTGTCTCAAGCACTTATGGAAATAATGTAACATCACGCTTGTAATCCCCGAAGGGTTAGGCAGAGGTGTAGGTACCTAATAGTACCTACACCCACATTTCGCAGTCCCATGTAATAAGGGGGAACCTATTGCCATCAACCGGGTACAAATCCAAACTCCGTGGCTGCTACGGATAAATTGCTGATGGGAAACCCAATCCGGGAATCGAACCCAGGAACTCATGCTCAGAAATCGCGCTTGCGAACACTTACACGAACAAGGAAAATGGTGCTAAAACTTAATTAGGTCTTAGCGAAAACGAGCGTAAGAAATGGTTTCTTTTTAAACTGCTTAAAATTACTAATGCCATGGACTTTCTATTTATCAACGAGGAGTTCGTGACTTAATAATGCCAGCCGCTCGGGTCGATCTTCAGGTAAAGCCGCGCTTGGCTAGGTTGGTCTGTGGATGGGTGACCACCCATTACATACCAAATTTCCTCCGTGCCTCGGAATGCACGTTAAGCCGTGGTTCCGGCTATCATTTCTAGATCTTTGACAGTCCTTGCAGGCAGTAAGTGCCCCGAAAGTGACAACCAGTCTTACCAAAGGGGTATCAGTAGTATTTATATCGGGGTATTATTTTATTTATTTGGCTCACCAACAATTGAATACACTACCTACTTCAAAGATTCGAGATAAGTACATCCAATAGTCTGACCTCCACAACCCAGTTATTATGGGTAATAACTGAGTTGAAGAAGTCAGATAGGCAGTCACTCCATGTAAAATACTGGTTTTCAGCTGCATCTGGTTAGACTGGAAGCCGACTCCAACACAGTTGGAAAAAGGCTAGGCAGACGATGATTTTCTATTTAATGATATAACAAATAAGTTTTTGTCTGAAGCGTTACCTAACTTACCTACAGTTAAATTATCAATTTCTTAATTTTTCGCTTGCGGTAAGGTAGCCCGAAATCAATTGGGCTGAAGGCCTGCGCAGACGAGGGACTTATGTCCGCTCTATAGAAATTACCGTTCCTGCTATTGAGGGATTTTCTTTTTAGCTCTTCCCTAGTCTCTGGATAGATGGCGCTAGGAGTTAGTATGATAATGCAAGGAACAGAACCTAAAAAAACTGATTTTAACAAATCGCGAGAAAACTAGGTTATATTCGGAAGGTTAAGCAAATGAAAGTGTCAGTCAATGAGAGTATGTGACGTGACACAATGTTTTTTTTTTCAAGCGTTTTGGCTTTGGCACCAACTATCATAGTAAGTTCAAAGCCATCTATAGAGTTCTTGGAAACTAAGTTTTTTTTTAATACCTCAAAAAGAAAATCTCTCATTGAAAAAACAACACTACAGAGAAGACGATATCGTCATCACCATCCCTTCTTAATTTTCACTCATTTTGTTTCGGTTCGAATGTGACTGTTCCTAAATAGGCTTAAATTTTAGTTTTTTCCTAATTGGATTAAAACTATTGCAAGGTTCAGCTTATCTGGTAGGCAGAGCAGAAAATAAGCACCTAATCGTTAAGGAAAATTATTACATCAGTAATAATCTTTGAGTTGTCGTTACGTCAACTCAACATGTTGTATTTATTGGTGGGTTTACTTATCCATATCCATTCTCCCATTTTTTGTCGCTCCGGTTAGACGACCCGTTATTTATAGCTACCTGCTTTTTTTAAGTTAAACTGTCGCCATTTGGGTCTATTTAAAAATATATTGTGGCTTTCACATTCACAGTAATCGCCTTTAGACTCGAATCGAATCTCGTCGGGTATAGGAAATACAACCTATTTAATACCCAAAAACCATAGTTTTTTTTCTCGCTCTCTTGCAGTGAATCATGAGTTGTAAAAAGAGAAGTTTGGACTTGTACCTACAAGAGGTGTTCAAGCAGTTCATTTCTATCAAAGATGACGACTTCAAGAAATCCCAAGAAGTGTTCAAGAGCGTCTTCGAACAAGTCAAACAGAAGATGGGTGAACAATGTAACTACTACAAGAAGTACAGTAGCCAGGTATTTTTACTTATTTATTTTCTGAACTACCGTATAAAATAATATTAGACAAATATCAAAATCATGATTGTAGGTACTCATGATTTTTAGACAGAAAAAAAATTAATTCATAAGTTTACACTTAACAAATAGAAATCGTTGAAGAAAAATTCAAGGCACGCTAAAATTAAATTAAAAAAGTACCTCCTCTAGACAAAAAGAGATGTAGGTACTTACATAATTATAAAGCTTTCATTCTGAACGAAGTGTTTGTATTAAGATTCGAGCACAAGATTAGGATTTTCTATTCAACTGCTACAAGTCACAAATACCACCATAATTTGCCGTGTCCGTTTAGACCGCGCGGCCACGGCGTTTTTTTTTTTTTTAAAAACTGCACTGATTTTGTAAAAATTTGTATAAGTTGATTCCCAAAACCATAAATTTGTCAAAGTTATGTTTAAAAAGTTATAAGGGTTTGAACGTGGCCGCGCCATCGAAACGCGGAGAACCGCGCGGCCACGGAGATCTTTAAAACTAAGCGTTGCAGAGACCTAAAATTTAGGTAACTAACAGATTGAATTTGTAAAAAAAAATGTAAAAATATACAAAAAATTCCTAGGTTTATATTCTATGAGCTACAAATTCAATCTGCTAATTACCTAAATTTCAGGTCTCTGCAACGCTTAGTTTTAAATATCTCCGTGGCCGCGCGGTTCTCCGCGTTTCGATGGTGCGGCCACGTTCAAACCCTTATAACTTTTAAACCATAACTTTGACAAATTTATGGTTTTGGGAATCAACTTTTACAAACTTTAACAAAATCTTGGCATAGTTTTAAAAAAAAAACGTCTTGGCCGCGCGGTCGAAACGCACACTAATTTGCCTATAACGTTCCCACTAGACACAGGCACAGGCCTCTTCTAAACCAGCATGGTGAACAAAAATTACAACATCTACCTATCCATCAGATCATGTTCGCGGGAAGCGTCTCCGACGGCATCAAAGTGGGGAGGATGGACGAATTCGACATGGACATCGTGATTCGTCTACCAATCAGCTACAAAGACATTACGATTGAGAACGAGGAGCCAGGGTTTGTCAAGTTGAAGATCACGGACGCATTCGACCACTTAGACAAGCAGCCTAACTGGGAGAGCTGTCACAAAGTAACGCGGGAATGGCGGGATGGGGACAAGTATTTCCTGCAGAACAAATTCCGGCAATGGATGCATAAGAACGTGCAGAAGGCTTTGAACCTCATGGAAGGGAAGGTCATTGTGAACGGTGACGCGTATTTACTGACGTATAAGGAATCTGGGCCAGCCTTCACACTGAACATTAGGAACGATGAGGGCACTGACAAGTACGCGTTGGACGTGGATCTGGTGCCGGTGATCAAGTTTATGTATCCTCGCACACCTGATGGTTACAAGTTAGTTTTCATTATCCGCCAAAGTAGATTAAACTTTTCTAAACTTTATTGTATGTTAAATCTCTGAATGTAAGGAATATGGTAACAATAAATGACACCTGCGGTAGGACTAAAGGCTGCTTTACGCCGGAGCAACATCGTAACAATAATTTAAAATGTTGCACATTGTAGCAAGAATCGTGCGTCATAGCAACACCTTGCGTCATGCTGCTAAAGTTACTTCATCAGCCATATTCTACGGTGTCTTGTCCCGTCGGGCTCGATCAATCAAGTTGGTAGACCAAAACACATAATTTTTTACAGCACGATGCTTTGAAAGTTATCTAGGCACGATGTTGCCTCGGCGTAAAATAGGCTACCGTATACCGCAATTGCCGCGTACCCTCAAAATGACACACGCCAAAATATGTAGCATTCAGCAATGCCGCACAGCGTTTCCCCGGCGTAAAGCAGCCTTTAGTCTGAAATATCGAAACAATTTCATACAAAAAACGTATTATTTGAGAAAGGATGAGATTTAGACCATAAGCATATAATATCCTTTTACCGAGGGTCGCATAATCAGTTTATGACAACTCATAAAAAAAAAAAATGACTACACATATGGCCCAGTCCAAAGCATCAATTATTTACTTGACCACGGCAATGCCCAAGGAACCTTCATTACATTGTAACAGGCTATAAATTTGACTACATCGACAAATTCTGAATTTAGCTAAAACTTAAGATTTTGCCATTTCAGGGTCATTGACGGAATCACAGCTAAAGACTGGCTCGTGGTGCCCAAGCCGAACAAGGCGCTGAACGACAACACGCTGAAGAACAGATGCTGGCGCCTCTCGTTCCAAGAGCAGGAGAGAGAACTCATCAAAGATTGCTTTGCTTTGAAGAATACTATCAGACTGGTGAGATATCCCCTTGATTTCTGTGTGGCAAGCGTTACTAGGAATGAGTTCCTGGGTCCGATTCCTAGGTCGGGCAGTGGGTTTTTCCGTCAGGGATTTCTCAGTAGCAGCCATGGAGTCTGTATTTGGGCTTGCTTGATGGCAATAGGCTCGCTCTCTATTCATCATCATAATTTTCAAGTGTCGCCACATTGACCGGTCCCGTGCGACTCGCATCCAGCGGATCCCCTGCAACCTTCACCAGGTCATCGGTCCACCTAGCGGGAGGCCTTAGAACCTGTTTTCTTATTCTTCACTACTGAACGTCGTGCCCGTTTTGAAAACCTTTAACGGAGTCGTTGACGAGCTGCGGTTATGCCACTCTGTCTTCGACATCGAGACTTCGAGATTACCAGGGTTCTGACAAGGTTTTTCTTCGTACTATTGATAAAACTTAGGTATAAACAAAGACTAATTGATTAACAAGGGCATTATGATTTAAATGGTAAACTTCTCTTTGATTCAAATTAAATCCTATCAAAATAACACTCAATAAAATTGGAGATATATGGTGCATACCAGCTGAATAAAAGCTTTATACCTAAGTTTATAGAGATGAGTGGATACAAAATTGCTTGAACGACGTCGTTCCACTGTTTCTACCTAGTCTACGTACCTATGCCACTCTTGATGCAGGGTAGCGCTATGACTCCATAAGTACTCGTAATAAGCGCTAGACTATCCATAGTATAATACTTCCGCTATTGTTTATATAGGAATCCTAGTCAAGCAATTATTTTACAAAATTCCAGGTGAAAAAACTACGAGATGCTCTTGAGATGAAGGCTATCGCTAGCTACTACATCAAGTCACTCTTCTTGAAGAAAGTGCACGACATGCAAGACAAGTCTTATTGGCAGAACAAAATCAGCTTGCTATTCCGCACGATGGTAGAAGAACTGCACCAAGCCATCAGCAAGAAAGACATCCCGTTCTTTTGGAACGACGAACACAATTTGATTGGTGGACTCAGGCCAACTCTTCAGAAGGTCTATTGTGACAAATTGAAAGATGTAATTGCGGCCATCGACGCGAACGATATCGAAAAAGTCGTTGGAGCTCTGCTGACAACAGAGGAACTGAGGGAATTTAAGAAGTCAGAGTTCTATCAGAAGCAGGGGGAGTTGCCGCCTGTTCTGATGCCACACACTTCTACCTCCTCTTTCGAATCATCTCAAACTGACAGCTCCCTGTCCGATCAAGTGAAGATGTTGAACGACGAGCTCGATACGCTGCGAGGCAAGAACGAGAAAGACGAAAAGTTTGAAGAACTGGAAGATAAATTGAACAGACTTGAAGACAGAGTTATGCTGTTAGAACGTAGGTTGGCTAAGGTAGAATTAGTGGCAGAACGAGACAGAACTCAAGCCAGCGTAGCTGATATTATCTCTGGGACTAGTTCTATCAAGCTGGTTGATTTAATCCAAATTGATTAATTGAAGCAAATAACTTACTATTCAAAGCCATGCTGGACAGCATTTTTAATATTTTAAGCATGAGCAATTGAGCATCGGAAGACGAGCAGGTTTATGAAATGGATGGTTTGGGAAAATTGGTTATAAACCCAGATCTCAAAATGAATTTCACGTTTACGTAACTTGGTGCTATTGCATAAAATTGAATTCATTCAGTGACTTATTGTGTGTGTGTGTTATGTAATGTATTTCTGTCGTAGTCATTATTATTTTATCCCACCCCTGTCCAATTTATTAGGAGTCTTTATTTTAGTATTCATCGCCATTTTATTTTATTATACAAATATTTCATTGTGTCCTTGTGATAGCATATAATTATTATTAATCCATTTATTTCAGATTATTAAAATCCATAAAATACATATTAAAATAAATTTGTATCAATCATGATAATCAAATTTGTAAATTTATTATTTTGTAAGTTTAAGATTATATTGAAAGACTTATGAATTCCTATTGATATCTTTTAGTAATAGAATATTTTTATAATTAAATACTTATTCCTTTTTAAGAATAGTTTACTTATTCCTGCTGGAAAATCCTCACGAATACTCCTTCAGTCCTGAATCTGGCTCGTAATAATAAAGCAGGATGAAATAAATAAACACAACACTTGCAGCCCTTATGATATTTATTTCTTTGTTAAAAACAGAGTACAAACTATCGAGAGAAACTTCTTTTTGGAAATATACAACGCGTAATATAATACATACAAACAATACTACCTACCCTCCTTCAGTACTTGTCGCGTAGATAGTTAGATGGAATCAATTAATTGAGATATTTCTAAATGATTTTAGTAAAGATATAATTTGCGATTTTGTTTGTTTAACTATTAAACAGTCCGCATACATACATAAAAAAATCGTATGAGTAATCTATACTAATATTATAAAGCTGAAGAGTTTGTTTGTTTGAACGCGCTAATCTCTGGAACTACTGGTCCGATTTGAATGATTCTTTCAGTGTTGGGTAGTCCATTTATCGAGGAAGGCTATAGGCTATATAACATCACGCTGCGACCAAAAGGAGCGGAGCATAAATGAAAAATATTGCAAAAACGGGGAAAAATGTATTCTTTTTGTGAGCTGTTTCTCTTTTATGTGACGCAGACGAAGTTGCGTGGGTCAGCTAGTAATGTATAAAATTCATTTACTTATGAGATACTCCACAAATCTGACGTCAGTTTAATTAAATCGCGTGTCATGTGATTATTTCCTATTCATTTTATGCATATTAATGAAGCTAGTTTAGGTACCGACAGCGCCCCGCGTTTTTTGCAACGTGACTTTAGATGCATGAAGATTACATAGATATACTTATATGCAAGTACTTTAGCTTTTGTGAGCAATTAGGTTAAATTATCGTATCCGAACTAAATGAGGATAGTTGATACTGTAGGCATAGTTTATTTTAATCCATATTTGAACTCTATTGATAGCGTATAAGAACGATTATTTTATTTGCGACAAGTACTCCCTTATCGGTTAACAATACTTTGTATGAAAACAATATTACAATTCAAATATTCAACTATAACTACATACCTTTCTTTTTGTGTTTTCGGAATATCGCAACAATGGTGTCGATTCTGTTGTGCACAAATTAAACTTAATTTAGGCTATTGCTATCTTTTACTAAAAGGCAGTGCGAGAAAAGGACGGCTATAGCTATGAACTAAGATAGAGATGTCTAACTAGTTTATGCCTTGCGCTTCACCGTGTTTTTAGTCGACATATTTTTACGTGCACCCTTCATTTGTATAGAAATATTAGTTCCAACTAAATTTGACAGCTCTAAATTACGTCCGTCTCTTTCTTGTTTTATTAGAGAGAAAAGATAGCAATAGGCCTAAATTAAGTTTAGTTTGTGCACAACAGAATCGACACCAATGTTAAAGCAATTTACAAAGTTTAAACCCGCTGGTAAAACAAGTTAATGATTCCTTTGTTAAGGGCCTATACTACCTCAAATGGCTTAGCATGACCCTCCGTTACGCCTAAAATACTGCAGCATTAATTTTGAAATAAATATATGGTAAAGTTGAGGATTAATGTTAGGTCTTATAATAGGCGAAAACATGCTTTCATAAAATTTTCTCGATAGAAAAAAATCCCAAAGTTACCTCCAAATCGAACAATAAACCGGTGGTATTCAAAAAGTACTTCAAATTAGATCATGAAACTTTGCATACTAACTGAACTAACTATAAAGCAGGTCTTATGTTTTTTATTTTTTCCAAAAGACGAAAATTTGATTTTATAAAGAATAAAAACCACTCATTTCGCACTATTCGGAGTATTCGGCCGCAGTGACTGACGTAACAACCACTTTACAGTGCAAGCTGATTAGAACTTTATTCTAACTGTATTACAAACGAAGGTTTAGGCGCAGAACGTCGGAAACGCAAAATGACAGATTAGCGAATTGTCAGGTGTTAGTATTTTGTCTCAAATGGTCAGAATCGCAAAAAGACAGATTAGCAAAATGACAGGTTCACAAAAAGACAGATGAGCAAAATGACAGGTTCGCAATATGTCAGAAGCGAAAAACGTCAGAAACGAAACAAAAATAAACAAAACCAAATAAAACAAAAATTAAAAAGTGCATATTGCTCGGCAGTTTTGGACAAAAGTTTTAAAGGCTTAGGCTGGAATTCCTCATACGCTGACGTCGGTCGAAGCCTGAAAGTCTGACAACCAGTAACAGCAACGCATGTCCGTCTAATTATTTCTAAAAGAAATTTTTACTACAGGATGGTGATTCGTTTAATTGAGAATTACTTAGGTTAAAATGGCACTTCAGAGTAGTATCTGTTTTAATGGCTTGTGATTGATTGATTGTCTTTAATGAGGTATAAACTATAAAACATCTGAAGACGATCATAAGAATTACTAGAGTTCTAATCAAAGAAGCATTGCTGATGCAATGCCGATATTTTCTGAAAAAAAAAAAAATGATTTGTACAACATTCAACTGCCCTGATCCCAATTTATTTGGGGTCGGAGCAGCACGTCTTCTTTTTCGATTTCGGACATTTTTCTTGCAGCACCTTATAAACTAGGTCCATAGAAACCATTTAGGTTCTGAAAATCATGGCCCTATGACGCACCTTTTCCGAGTTGGAACTTTTTATTTTTTTCTTATTTTTACAGAACGATATTTAAATATTACCAAAATGGTAGCTCGGATGAAAAACTTTTCGGAAAAGAAATTGTTGCTCAATTCGTAAACCATGAGATGGTGTAAAAAAACCCGCGTAATATTTAAAAAAAAAATCACAAAAAAAAATCTAAGGGTCGATCTCAGAACAATAACTAAAGCAGTGTCGGTCGACGATCCTGTCATTTTACGACACCTGGCATTCTGCAAATCTGTCATTCTGCGAATCTGTCATTCTGCGAATCTGTCATTCTGCGAATCTGTCATTATCAGATCCTGTCATTTTGCGACACCTGGCATTATGCGTTTCTGCCAATTCGCGAATCTGTCATTTCGCGTTTCTGACGTTCTGCGCCTAAACCGTTTGAACCACCACAAATAGAGTTGCTAATCTGAGATAGGCTCTTAATGTTCAGGTCGAGTTTTTGAAGTCTTTAGTTAATAAATAACTAAATTCATAGTCCGTCGAAGTCAAGGATTTAGATTCATAGCCAACTAGACCAGGGTGTGCGACCGATCAAGACAGGGCCTCGCGAAAATGAGGCCAATTTTCATGCAAAACGTCTTTAATTAATAGAAATTTAATTGTGCTCCTACAAAATATTGCCAACTCACACTATATTTGATACACAAGTCCCATGTCAACCCATTTATTTACATGCAGGATGTTACTAATACGGAAATATTATAACATTTTTTTTTTTACTTAAAAACTTTAATTATGGGGTTTACTTAAAATTCATGCCTTTTAGTATATTTTTTATGACCTAGTAGGTAAACATAACATTGTTGTGAAAGAGACAGATATTTTCATATTGTGTGGTGATAGTTTAAAGCTTGATCCACTGACAGCAGCCTCAAATCAAGGAGTGCCTCAACCCGAGGCGCCTCGAAACAAGGCGCATGCCCCAAGAAAGTAAAGAAATTGCATATTTTTGAGGCACAAACTGCGTATACAGTATTTTTTGGTTCCAAAAGCTTTAACTTAGTAAATATTCATAAAGGAGCATTGTGTAACTCAACCCAAGGAACAACTTAGAGGCTGCCTTCAACGGTAAAGCTAAAACCAGACTTAATTGTATATTTTGTAAAAGGCCTTAAATTATATTTTGTTAAACTATTTGTTTGGATCAAATCTACAATTCATCGTTTCTAAATAATCTACTTTAGACAAATCCAATCTTTAGATGTCAGTTGACTGTAGGAAGATTTTTTTATAACTCAAGTTAAGCTTAATTTTGATCACTACAAGTGATGGGTGTTTCTTTAGATGTGATTTTTTTCCACGAATCACTCGCATTATTACTAAGTAAGTGTAATAAATTCAAATGTTGTTTAGACTCCAGCTAAATATTGTGTAATACGTTATTGTGAGCAAACAATCAACAATCCCTATTAAAAAAGGCTATGAAAAAATAAGACACTTAAAATTTTCATTACATCTTTGCGTGTGGTATATTATTTTATAGAAAAAGATAAGTTACATCCATACAATATAAACGCACCATTATATAAAAATAATATAATTATAGTTGAACAAATACCTCAAATAATTTTGTGGAATGCTACATTTTTAAGATCATATATTGTTCAGGAGTGGCTCTTACACGCAATGACAAGACATGTCACTCAAGCCACGGAGGATTCGAGGTACTTCCTTGTGAAATCCATTGTACTATGGAGTATGGAGGACACTCCCGCCTGATCACCACTAAGCTAATTTTTGCTTGCAATTACAACATAGACACGCTCTCTAGCCCCGCCCCGTTGACTTTGTATAGAAATAATGAATGAAAAGATACCGATCGGTCGAGCGCACTGACAACGCACGTCAAACGAGAGTTATTGTTATTTTACGCGCCAAAGTTGATGCTTTCTTTAATAGGCCCAAACTTTAAGGGGGCGTGGCTCGGCGTCTCCACATGATTCACGCGAAAAAAAAAACTGATCAGGCGGAAAAGACCACGACTGTACCATCAGCTCGGACGAAATCTTACCATGTTTTAAACAAAATCCTGTGGACACGGTGTCCACATCTGTTTACCACCCGTATTGTATTGTATTTTTTTATTTCGACCCTTTTTTTCAATAACAAAGACAAGGGATCAGATGCTGCGATGCTATTGGTTGATGAGCGCGCTTCAATAGCGGCCGGATGCTGCAAACAAAAAGAGCCGTATCGGTGGTAAGATTTCGTCCGAGCCGATGGTACCTCCCCAAGTTATGTCAATCTGTCTTTGTGTACAAGAGCTAACAAATGAATCGTGAATACCAAATCCATTAAAAAAAAAAAACATAATAATTCGTAATTTAAATAGAGAGTTACATATCGCTACAGCCTATGCAAAATTTACCTATCCATAATAATGTTTTAATATTAACGTGTATGTGTATGTCACATCTTCATTTCTGTTTACGTGCAAAGAGTTCCATACATATTATAATTTGCCTCACTAGACATACTTGAGCAGGCATGGCTACCGCTATGCATGAGTGCAAAGGAACATAATTATTTCAGTTATTGTCTCAGCCAAGTCTGTGACAGAATCCAATAAAATAACGATTATATTTTTAACTAGATTCAAGGCGATTATAAATCTGATAAACCTACCGCGTACAAAGGTTATCAATTTCGTTGATTATTTGTCATAATATTTGAAGATTTTAATTTGATAACAAAATGTCTATAAAATAAGAATAGAACAAATGTTTGGATAAACTATTTGAGATAATCTTCCAAATATAATGCCTTCGATAATTAAGTAATACTAAAAACGCTGTTAACACAAGACCCCGACATTCTTTCTGTAAGGAGGTTGTATTGTATCCTGTGGTAGTTACAGAACACACCACCCATCATTGGCGCTAGTGTCGTCTAAATTAATACAATTTTTGGTTTGACGTTACCATGATTGGAACGAAATAATTTTCACAATAAATCATAATAAATTGTTACACATTTTGGTAAGTTTTCCACACCAACTAGCGCCCCATGATGAAAACCCTCACTGTACTCGTCAAATCTATGTATATTACAAGATATAACTATATATAAACGTTTATATAAACATAATGTGCAGTCGAAGCAGGTTTTTAATTTCAATTCATTACACATCTAGTGACTTTTCTATATTCGACAAAACACTGCTAGTGTAAGAATAATTTTGTTGAATGATAAAAAATAAATAAGGATAATTTGGTTTGAGTCATGAAGACACTATTTTACTGTATAAAATAAATATTACTCTTTCTACAAGACATATTGAAAGCTGTTTATGACCTAGTTTTCTACTGTTGCGTCCATTATGATTCTATGATTACTATTACCTCGACCACAACTTTTTATCAAGCACATTATCCTAATTAGGAGTCTTTTTCGTACGATTTCTTGGTCCTGATTGAAAATACTCGTAAAATATTGTGTCCACACCTCAAAATAGTTCATTTGACAAATTTATACATATATTAAGTATAGATCATTTATGTTATATACAGTTTGCGCCTAACGTAACAGAACAACAAAATTATTCGCACATTAGATATTTTTAAACTTATTTTTTTAGCTAACAATATGAGATAAGTATATTTATAATATATAACGCTAATATTATTAAGGAATCTAAATACTCTAACATGATAGTACTGCATCTAAAATATAGTTGCTGTTAGATGAAATGAGTTAATTATATTTTTATTAAAATTAAACTCGATACAGTTGATATGTTCAGGTTTAATTTTTACATTAATCTAATGAAGTAAATCTATTGATGAGTTACGTGTGACGGTAGAAAGAATACCATGTAGTTTAAAGGCATTTGTCATCAAATAAACTTGAGATATTTATCTAAAAGAACCTATACTTTAGATGTCTGTGTACATTTCTAATGTGACAACATTATCTTTTCACATAAAGGCTTATTGCGTTTTAATAAATATTTGTTGTAAATAATAAAATATATAACAAACGAAATTACAGCTTGGCACCATTTTCAAACAATGAAAACTAACTGAAGCCAATGGTTGTATTGTGAGAAGATAATTTACCACATTAAACGTTTTAGAGAGTGCATAACTCAAGCTAAATTTATTTATCACGACTCAAATGGTATGGAAATTACTTTATTCTCAATGAATTATGTATGAAAGTGTTTGGGCAAGAGAATAAAGCTTAGACTCAAAGCGAGACATAACCTCGAGACGAGGCAGACTTGCAAGCCTTACAAGAGAAAATAGTCACCAAAAGAATGTGCTAAAGAATTTTCGGAGACCAATTAGGCTTACTCAGATGCTAAGAAACTGCCTCACAATCACATCAAACCATTAATTCATTGTGATAAAGTATTTAAACACCATTACAGTCGCAACTTACATAATAACGCAACAAGATCATCAACACTATCTCTAAGGCGCAGTCCTTTTTGTTCGAACTTTAATTCTATTGCAGAATTTTGAATATATAATATTGGTAGGTATTTTTACATTACGCGTGCACGTCAATCATTGTAATTCAAACCTTATATCATTGATATAAGTCATATGACGCGCGCCTATAATGTAGAAAAGTTTTGTTTATTCCATTTTATGAGTATACTTGGATCTGTCTCCTCAGGGGTCCTTATCAGTCTCATAGCCAAGTATACAAAGTAGTATTTAGGGCCAACATAATCACCGTAATCGTCCATCCCATAACATTTGCAAGTCTAATTCGCCTACAGAAGACAATTCGACTTTGGACGAGGCGCAGGACAGGTTGTGCCTTTATGCCTCGTGAAGAGTCGAGTCTTTGTCTTTTGACACTATTTTGAAAAAAAAATCGTTTTCCTCACAGCCCTACATGAAAAGTTACTTTAAAATCAAATAAGTTTTTATTAAAGCCAATATTTTGAGAAAGAATACGCATAAAGGTCTTCTCTAAAATAACACAAAACTCAAGGCCTTGAAAATAAAGTTCAGGCAAAACTGCGCCTTTAAGTGCTACAGATGTCTTGCACATAGAGTCGACAATCGTATGCGATTAACGCGCGCTACCGGACTTACTGTGCGCGATGAGCCATTGTAGCGTAATGTCGATGTTGTCCTTCTCTTTGCAAGAGATTGAGTAGCAGCAGATCTCGCGGTCTTGAATAGCTGACAGGTTCCTGTGAATTTATTGTAAAATGTATTTTATTACAAGGAAATAACGTATATTTTTATAAGGCAAATCTTTCTTTTATTTGAAGAATCCTTAGCTTTGCAAAGGGGCTACAAACAGGAACAAATAGCAGGTGGAAAACAGACAACATGGAAAAAAATAGTAGCCAGAAGAATGTCATTTTAGGACTGAAAATATTTTTGTTTTTGTAATAATGCAGCATGTAAACTGACGAGTTCGTAACCCTGTTTTAAGGCGATTACATGAGCTAAATTAGCAACTCTATTTGTGGTGGTTCAAACTTCGTTTGAAATACTGTTAAAATAAAGTTCTAATCAGCTTGCACTACAAAGTGGTTGTTACGTTAGTCACTGCGGCCGAATAGTGCGAAATCAGTGGTTTTTTGCGATTTACAAAAAAAACACACAGATTGGACTAAAAAAGTAAAACACTATGATACTAATATGTTGCTTGTAGAATGATTTGCCAAAAAATCAGAATGATCGCATGTATTTTAGTATGGTTTTTACTCTTTAAAATAAATTTTTAGAGATAAGTTCAAACACACACACATACACAGAAAATACACACACACACACACACGCACACAAATACACGCACAAAACACAAAGAGAGCTGCTTAAGTAATTAATTAATTAACTATCATTTATTTTATTTTATTCCTTTTTTAGGGTTCCGTAGTCAACTAGGAACCCTTATAGTTTCGCCATGTCTGTCCGTCCGTCCGTCTGTCCGTCCTCGCTTAATCTCTGTGACCGTTAGCACTAGAAAGCTGAAATTTGGTACCAATATGTATATCAATCACGCCGACAAAGTGGTAAAATAAAATTTGGAAAAAAATGTTTTATTAGGGTAGCCCCCTATATGTAAAGTGGGAAGTGTTTTTTTTTTTTTATTTCAACCCTAACGTGTGATATATTGTTCGAAAGGTATTTAAAAATGAATAGGGGTTTCCAAAAATCATTTTTTGATAATGTCAATAATTTCGGAAATAATCGCTCCAAAAGTAAAAAACAATGTCCCCTCTAACTTTTGAACCATAAGTTTAGAAAATATGAAAAAAAATCTGAAAAGTAGAACTTTATAAGGACTTTCTAGGAAAATCATTTTGAATTTGATGGAAACAACAGTTTTTGTACAAAAAAGACAAAAAGTTGTACAAAATAATTTCTGGACTAAGTTTGTAGTATATTCATATAAGCAAGCATTTTTACATAATGGATACCTTTAAACTCATAAGTGGGAACACTTATTGTGACGGACGGGAAACTACGGAACCCTACACTGAGCGTGGCCCGACACGCTCTTGGCCGGTTTTTTTTTATTGTATTTTTATTCATTCGTAGACTTCATTTTCATTATTAGGATACCACTTATGGGAAGAGCAAGACAGCCCCGACACAAGTACTATTGTAACTTACTGGGGCTGCCTCAATTTATGTATGACACTATGTTTGAGAAGTAATATTTTTTTTTTTTTTTTTGTAAGTTCGTGATTTTTTTCTATCGAATAAAATTAGTTGTATTATGTTTTCAAAACACTATGGAACTAGCATATATCCTGAATAATATCATATATTTTTCTGGTTTTGTTTATTGCAGTGAATCATATGCTTTTTTGCATTATAAAACTCGCGTTTAGCTCCTGTAATCACCTTAAATTAATAATTTTTTATACATTTTAATGCGTTAACTGCTGCAAGGATTTGGAAGAAAATAGGCACCCAGATAGACGACATAGATAAGAATAGTTCTGGGATTCCCGTCAGCTATTGCTTCTTTATGAGGCTGTGAAACTCTAGGTATAATATTTTTTGTCTCTTTTTGCTTACAATGTCACAGTCACTACTATAAATGGGGAAGGCTGGGCAAAGCTGATTGTAGATGGCTCGTCCATAGCTTAGACCCAGTCTGACCAATGAGGTCAAACTATTTTGAAATATAAAATGACATTATAATACACAAGAAAAAAAAATCAAATGATCAAAATAAAAAATAACAAATGATAAAATGACATTGACAGATTTTCAACCAATGACGATGTTTGGTTCATGCGATGCTGGCGCCATTAGTTCCACAAGTAGCCCACCCCATTGGACATTAAATAATTTCTATAGCGCGTTAGATGGCTTGCGGGTATGCGTCCTATGACACAACCTCTTACTTAAAAAAGCATAATGCTAAAGATCTTGTGGAATTTTGTGTTTTAGCCTACGGATTCCTTTTTCTATCCATGAGATGGTTTGCCAAGAAGTTTGGGTGGCGAGTTATTCTTTCTTTGTATAACTTGATATAGCTTTTTATTTCTTCTTTGACTGAAAGTATGTTCTAGGTATCACTACATCTACATAGTATAAAACAAAGTCACTTCCCGCAGTCTTTCTGTCCCTATGTATGCTTATATCTTTAAAACTACGCAACGGATTTTGATGCGGTTTTTTTTAATAGATAGAGTGATTCAAGAGGAAGGTTTTAGTATATAACTTGTCAAGCTTTTGTATACGTTGGCTAAAATATAATGAAATTTGTTGGAGATGTCGGAAAAATAAACCGTCTGGGAGCTTTCAACGAAAACACTGCCCTTTGAGATATAACAAAATAATGTATGTGGAATTGTGTATCTTATATAGGTCTACAGAAAAGTCCATGATGGCACGGTATTAATCCCTTTCATTTTAAATATGTTAGAGGTTTTAAGCATATCATGCAAATTATTTTAATCTTTTACACCATATAATTTAAACGAATATCTTAGGAGTAATCACAAAAAAATTACGAACGCGAGAATAAAATTCAAGCGCCTCGCTTCGCTTGATGCAATCGCCGACCACGCCCCCGCACCGTCTTGCCTATTGTTTAGCTAATAGCCGAACGGATTTTAATGCAGTTTTCAGCAATAGATAGGGTGATCGAAGAGGAAGGTTTGTATGTAATTACCCGCATTAGTGTCTACATTGCACCCGCGCGAAGCCGGGGCGGGTAGCTAGTCTACACTAATATTATAAAGAGGAAAGATTTGTATTTTTGTGTGTGTGTATGTTTGTAATGAATATACTCAAAAACTACTGCGCCGATTTCAAAAATTCTTTCACCATTAGAAAGCTACATTCACCCTGAGTAACATAGGCTATATTTTATCCCCGTACTCCCACGGGAAAGGGAACTACGCGGGTGAAACCGTGTGACGTCCGCTAGAATAATATAAAGTAGTTACATTCGCTCAATGAGTCCGTGCTCGTCGAGCGCGTGCGGCAGGTCACGCTTGTTGCCCAGCACCAGCACCGGGATGCCCGTCAGCTGCTGCTTCTCCAGCAGGCTGTGTAACTCGTTGCGGGACGCCTCGATCTTGTCCGGGTCTGCTGCGTCCACCATGTAGCTGTGGGCATGAACGTTCAACAACTTTGTATAAAAAGCCAAGTGTATAATGTTCCCAATGCTGGGAAACCACCACCACCACGCTGGCTCAATATGAGTTGGTGGATGTAGCCACGGAACCCTTATTAGTTCTAGGACACGCCGGTTTCTCTACGATGTTTTCCTTCACCGTTTTGAGAGCAGTAATGATGGAATAATAGGGTAGATGACACCATAAAACAATACCTAATTCCAAGACACCAATCTCTAAAAAATACACTTTATTTTGGGCCTGAAAATCGATTTATTTTCAATTAATTGCCAAATTCGATTTTAAGTTGCTTTGAAATCAATAAATAGTTGAGTCTTTGAGTTGAAAAAACAGTGACGTCACAGTTGGCTATTACCATACAAAATCTATGAGAGAACCGCGTTTTGACAGCTCTTAAAAAGTATCTTATATCCGGGTTGGTTGGAGCATTCACCTTAAATCAAAATAGCCGCAGCCATGACACTATAGTCAACTTTACGTAGAATCAGTAAGTAAATATCCCATTCCTGATTAAATTAATAAAAAAATACATACACAATAGCATTGACACCTCGGCAGTATCTCTCCCACATGGACCGGAACCTAGGCTGGCCACCGATATCCCAAACCTGAAAGCAAATAAAAAGGAACATTAAAAAAAAAAACATCACGCAACAAATACATTAAAGAATAACGGACACAATGTATAAAGGAAACCCGTGAGGGGTGCTAAACACATGTTCTTGTTTGGGTTGAAACATTGGATTTGGTAGTTTTCGTAGAACAACAAGGCCCAAAGCAATTTGGGTCGCACGCCCAGTGCGCATCTACTTTCAATTTGAGCTAAGCCGAGCGGTTTTTCCCGAATGTAAGCTAAGGCCTCAGCCCCCCCCTAGGAAGGGGTCCGCAAGGACCGATGCCTGCCGGCCGGGGCTGCGGGACTGTTCGAAAGAGATACCGTGACCCCGGAACACAAACGGCGATGAAAGAACATGGATGGGTTTTAGTCAATAAAAGTCTGACACTCCCTCCTGCTCCGCCCAGAGCGGGAGGAGTCATTTGATGATTTCGTATCCGAAAAAAAAACCTAAATATTTGAATTATATTCTTTTTGCCGGGTGTGAGCGGAGTCGTTTATGTGGGCATGACCTTTAGGCGTAAGTTTAAAATACAAAAAACAAAAATGTTTTATTTCATTATTACACGTTATACATACAGTTGGTGGAAAAAAATTTAGAAGGTTATGTAACAAAAAAAGAAAAAAGTTAAAAATTTATGAATTTATTATTTTATTTAGTCTGTTGGTGTGTATATGTGTGCGTGCGCGCGTGTGTATGTGTGTGTGTATGTGTGTATGTATGTGTCTGTGTATGTGTGTGTGTGGTTGTATTATACGGAAACTGTTTTACCTTATATTTAATAGAATATTCTCCACTTCATCGTAGCATAATTTGTTAATCCACTTAATCAGCAAAAATTTGCATTCTTTATATGGTTTAGTATGTATATCTATTTCTTTATTTATTTTATTATATGTATAAGAAAGATGAGCGTTTGTCGTATTAAATATTTGCAAATTCTGTTCTTACAAAATGGGTGGAAGCAATGTTATGTTTCCTTCTTCTAGCTAATACATTAGGATCTAAGGGTAGGGTTTTATATTTTTTTAATACTATGTGAATAATATATAATTTTCGAACTGATAATAGATTAGTTGTTTGGTATAGCTCATAGGTGTGAAATGTTCTTTTTTTGAAGTACATTACTTTTATTCATGTCCGTTGCGCTCTTTCAACATCAAGGAAACGTGTTTTACGCGCGCCCCCCCAAAATGGAGATACAATATATTATTACAGATTGAACTAGTGAGATATAAACTTCATTTAGAAGATTTTTGCCGAGCCACTCTTGGGGACTACGTGTCGCAATGTTTTAAAAATCCAAATAAATTTTCTTATTCTCGCATAAATTTGTTCAATTTGAGGATACCAAGACAGGCTTTGGTCCAAAATTATACCTAAGTACTTGACGTGGTTTACTTTACTGATGGTTGGACAATTGCAGTCGTAATGAACCGTCTGCCTACATTTATGTATTTTAATGTTGAAGCTAGGTTCTGGTTGGACATTTTTATATATCGAAAATCAAATATAATTCGTTTTGCTCGTGTTTAACGTAAGGAGATTTGTTTTTAGCCATGAAGCCACTTGTAACATACCTTTTTCGGTGTTGGTTTTTGTTTCAGCCCAGGTTGAGCCAGTGAAGACGATCGCGGTGTCGTCAGCATACGAATATATTTTTGCCTTATTAATTGACATATTACTTTTATATATATTAGAAATAAGGTAGGTCCCAGAACGCTTCCCTGGGGTACGCCGCATGTTACATCAACGTCCTCGCTGACAAAGTTATCGAGCTTAACCTTCTGTTTTCTATTTGTCAACTAATCGGTGAATATAGATAGTTGTGTATCTCTAATACCAACTTTTTCTAATTTTTGGACCAGGATGGGAATAGAGACCGTGTCGAAGGCCTTTTTTAAGTCTATAAAAACTGATAAACACCTAGTTCCTTTATCGAGTTCTTTTGTTAGTTCTGTCGTTAAAGACGTTATAGCGTCTTCCGTAGAAATACCGCGTCTAAAGCCGAATTGAGTTGGAGATAAAATGTTGTTGGTTTGAAGATAGCTTAATAATCTGGAATTTAATAGTTTTCTAATATTTTGGCTATAACAGGAATAACAGAAATTGGCCTATAGTTATTAACGTCACCCCCCTGTCCACCTTTGTATATGGGGGTTATTATGGATTTCTTTAAGGAGTTAGGGAAGGTGACTTGTTTAAAACATAAATTGGCTAAATGAGTTATAATTGGAGTTATTTCATGTTTTACATGTTTAAGGTAACTAGTGGAGATTTTATCCCATCCTAGGGCACTATTTGATTTTAGAGAGTTTATTATACTATAGTAGTAGTATAGTAGTAGTTAGTTAGTTAGTATAGTAGTAGTTTATCCTCATCTAAGTAATTTAGAGTATCTAATAATTTATTGATGTTATCTTTCAGAACTGATTTAAGCAGGCAATAAGTGAAGGTGACTTTCCATTATCACTACAACACAAAATATTAGTTGAAGGTAAACAAACATCGTGCGGTCAATGGCCCTTTACGGGGCCCCGGTGTGGGCGCGTTCATTGAGGCGGCGAGCCGCCCACTACCTAAACGCGCCCCAAAAGGTGGTAGCCGTAAGGCTGGCCCGGGGCTACCGCACGATTGCCCGCGAGGCGGCGAGCCTCCTTGCCGGATTGCCGCCGTGGGATCTGGAGGCGATAGTCCTCGCGCGCCTACATGAATGGCGCGCGGAGGCGCTAAGCCGGGGGGAAACTCCGCTGCCGCGGCAAATTGTCGCTCAGCGGACAGACTTCCGGCGAGATCTCATGGCGACATGGAGAGAGCGACTGTCGCAACCCCGTGCAGGGCACGCCACGATAGTGGCGATAAGTCCCCTCTTTGAGGAGTGGCTTGAGAGACGCCACGGCGTCCTCACCTTCCGCCTGACGCAGGTCCTCACCGGACACGGAGTGTTCGGGAGGTTCCTGCACCGAATCGGGCGGGAGGAAACGCCCGGGTGCTTCTATTGTGAGGATCGACCGGAGGACACGGTGGAACACACGGTGGAGGTGTGCCCCGCGTGGGCGGAGCACCGCCGTGTCCTCGAAGCGGCGATTGGCGGCGGCGACCTCTCGCGTCCGGCCCTGGTGCAAGCCATGGTCCGGAGCGAGACGGAATGGGACGCCGTCACCTCCTTCTGCGAAGCAGTAATGCTAGAGAAGGAGGTGGCGGAACGTGAGAGGGAGAGAACCTCTCAACGTCCCGGCCGCCGCGGGAGACGCCCCGGGCGTCGGGGGCCACCACCACGTAGCCCCCGGCCACCGTAGGCGCGGGCCTGTGGACGGTGAGCTATGGGCTAGCTCGCCGTCCGTCCGTCTCATGACGACAGGCCGTGTCGACGGCGCGTTCGTGTTCCACGCGCGCCTCAAAGAGAGTCAGCAAAAAGGAAGGGGTCCGTAAGGACCGATGCCTGCCGGGGTTGCGGGACTATTCGAAAGAGATACCGTGGCCCCGGAACACAAAGGGCGATGAAGGAACATGGATGGGTTTTAGTCAGTAAAAGTCTGACACTCCCTCCTGCTCCGCCCAGAGCGGGAGGGGTTATTTGATGATTTCCCATCCGAAAAAAAAAAAAAAAAAAAAAAAAAAAAAAGGTAAAAAAAAATAAATTTTCAATGTGCAAACATAGTAACTTTGCAAGCAAAGATACTTACATATCTACTGTTTGAAATCCGAAGATTAAACTAAATGGTCGACTTAGTATTCATTTGTTAATGGAACTTTGAATAGTTATGTAAGGTATATATTACCTTTTATTATTACCTGTTATTGCGTTTTAAAAATTTAATGACATAAATAATTGTCCATTTGCAAAAATAAACCTGAAAATTTTTCATTATAAATAGTATTAAAAACAGCAATTACCTTGATAGTAACATTTCCTTTGGTGATTTTGCGCATGTTGAATCCAACTGTTGGAATCATGTCTTCACTGAACTGACCAGACTGCGGAAAGAGAAACGATACAAAATTAAGAGAAGTCATCATCTGCCTAGCCTTTTCCCAACTATCTTGGGGTCGGCTACCAGTCTAACCGGATGCAGATGAGTATCAGTATTTTACATGGAGCGACTGCCTATCTGACCTCCACAACCCAGTTCATACTGGGTAATACGATACCACTTTGGTAAGACTGGTTGTCAGACTTTCTGGGTCACCTGTAACGACTGTCAAAGATGGACAAATGACAGCCGGGACCAACAGCTTAACGTGCTTTCCGAGGCACGGAGGAAACTCGGTATGTAGGGTGGTCAGCCATCCACAGACCAACCTAGGCAAGCACAGCTTAACCTAAAGATCGACCCGAGCGGCTGTTATTATTTAGCCACGAGCTCCTCAAATTAAGAGAAGTAATAAGTGGAAAACAAACTGCTGCAAAATACAATAATAATACAAGACGAGAAGGCGACGCGGTAGACCTTGCAGATGGCGTGACGAGTTAGACAGAACCAACGACCAGTGGTTGGCCCTGGGTCGAAAGATTTGGGGGTCATGGGGGAAGGCTTTTGCCCAGCAATAGGATGACACGGGTTAACAGTAATACAAGACAAGCTATTCTCGATGAGATTTCCCATGGGTTAAATGTTGAATTCCTATACAAACTTTTATCCCCTAATTCACCTAATTAAGAGTTGAATTTTAACTAAGAAACTCTAGTAACAAATGTGATGTCTGTCAGTGAATTTAAGATTATTAGAACACAGTTGTGAACCTAAATGCCAAATTAAAAAAGTAATCCTTGCAACCTTCTAATCTATCTTGCTGAAACATTAAACAAAAATCCAAAGACCGTTAAGCCACTCATTTTATTTTATTTTTCTCATAAGTTAACACCTTATTTTTGTGAACTCTGGTTAACCTGTAATTGGCGACTAAGTCCAAGACTGTAAAACCTATGTACTTATACCTAAATTGCTGTACAGGCACAGAAGCTGTTGGTGAACCTAAAAAGAGCTGTTTTCCATACCAATCAAGTTGTTCATCTATGCTCTATTTATTTTTCCTAGGTTCGTAATTATAATACCTTGAGTTTGAAGTAATAATTGGTGATTAACACTGTAAAATGCCCAACAAAGAATAACCAACCAATCAACCAATTTTGACCTTGATATGATTCTATTACATATTGAACATTAGGCAGATTTGCTGCATCTCCTATTACTAACTAAATATATTCATGGAATGTTATCAAATATTACTGATAAGCGATCATTGCTATGTAATATGTTTTAATTAAACTTTTTTTATGTTAATCAAACCGCTATACAGGGTGTACCTTATCCGTTGCAGCTACACGAAAATGGTCTTAGGAGACTATCCATAATTTTTCGTGAAATTTTGATCCCCATTCATAAATTTTCGAAAAAATGTACAGTTAGCAAGAAAAATGCTATTTTACACAAAACATTTTTTTGATGACAATCAATCCGGTTTCTAATTCTGATCAAAAAGTTCTATCGGATTAACCCAGGTTGGAGTACTAAAAAGTCAGAAATTGCAAAAAACTTTTTCTTAACATTTTATTTGAAAGTTCCATCCTCATCATTCAAAAATTATAGATAGTCTCCTAAGATCATTTTCGTGTAGCTGAAACGGTTAGGGTACTTCCCCATACAGCCCCATTTACCGTTTCCACCCTGTATAATATCTACAATATCGAATCTGCTTTTGAAAATCAGTAAATCTATAAGTGACAACTTATATGTATATGAATACACTAGTTTTTGGTAGCAGCTTTGCCTTTGTGGATGTCGGATATTACCCCGTGGGAATATATTACCAGGATGTATTCAAACCTAGGTCTACCTGTGTTTAAAATTTCACTCAGATCTGTTCAGCTGTTAAGCTGAAAAAAGGTAGACAGAGATTAGTACAGGGTGAACCATTAGCCATTATTATCATATTTTATTGCACTTCACAACAAACATAATCTCTGTGACTCAATAATATTCATACATAACAAAATGATAGCACGAGTTAAATCAGGCATTACAACTATGTACTTATTGTACTTACATATTGTATTCCTATTAACAATAGTATGTGATTTGGACAGACAGTGAATTTGACAACGGCATAATGTATGAAGAACTAGCTTCCACCCACGGTTTTGCAGCGTAAGTTCAAATTTTACACAATCTTTATTAATAAAATGATATGTATAGATGATGATCATGATAATTATAGCCTTTGATTTATTCTGATGGATAAATGCCTACTGCTATTTATATTGATCAAGTTTTCCTGTTTACAATTTACATGAACCTTATGTAAGGTCTAGGATAGGACAGTAATTATAATTAATTATAGTACCAATCAAAAGGGGTTATTTGAAATCTGCATTCATACATACAACAACTATCATACATTTTGACCATGCATGGATAAACTGTTTCTTTTTCTACACTAATATTATAAAGAGGAAAGATTTGTATTTTTGTATGTGTGTGTGTATGTTTGTAATGAATAAACTCAAAAACTGCTGCGCCGATTTCAAAAATTCACCATTAGAAAGCTACATTCACCCTGAGTAACATAGGCTATATTTTATCCCCGTACTCCCACGGGAACGGGAACTACGCGGTTGAAACCGCGTGACGTCCGCTAGCTAACAATAAACGTATACTGTCACTTACGGGGTATCCTCTGTGGTTATTTATTATTATGAGTTTTTTTTTTTTAAATTGGACCCTATAAACGTATTATCATGGAAGATATCCCGTGTTTAATTAACAATAAAACTACCTTCTATTTGAATTATCGTCAAAGCATACTGTTGGGACCGATAGTGAGCCATAAGCATTTATTTAAGCGCTGCTCACTGTTGGTGACAACTGGCATTATCCAGTTTAAAGAATAAAGAATGCTTAGAATCTCACTCTGGAGATAAAGTATAAGGTAAATGAACTGCAGTCAATAGTGTAATTATACTGACATTGGAATCGGACACAGATAACGACTGTTGATTGAAATGTGACCCTTTGTGTTATGTATTAATGTATAATATGGGTATTTATGTGTTGCTACATGGATGGGTAGTGTGCAGAATGCCATTAGAGAAAAAAGTGGTAAATGATACTATGACAACTGACAGGGGAGAATGGAAGAAAAAAATGTGTTGCGTCTACCTCAAGCAATATGGGACAACGGCAGCAACAATGATGATGTATTGCTATATGTATGGTTGAGAGATTTTATCAATTTGCCATGTTATTACCATATCATACAAATACTAGATGATGCCCACGGCTTCGCCCACCCCCAAATGATATACTAAAACGTTCCTCTTGAACCAATCCACCAATGTAGTTTTAAAGATCTAAGCATACATAGGGACAGATGCGGCGGGCGACTTTGTTTTATAATATGTGGTGATTGTCTAAGAAAGACAGCTGTTGTAATAAGAATATACAAACTATTTAAAATAGTGATCAGTTTACTAAACAATCAATTTCTTTGACTTTAAATTATTAATTGTGAGTCAATGCATATGGAATTGCTTTAAACTAAAAGATGGAAGGTTCATTTTGAGTTAATCTCATCTTTGTTCTGGTCGCTACACAAAAAATAATGCATCTTTTTAAATTCAATGCACATTTAGCAAATTCAATGCCATGCAGGTCACAAATGACAGGAAACAATTGTTTTTTTGTGTCTGCTGCATGGCATTATAAATGAAATAAAAAATATTTTATTCATTCTGACAGAAGATAATAGCAATTAATATTTTAATTTATTATTATGGATTCTCTAGCAGATATCAGCATGGTTATTTTGATTTATTAAAATTTTTGATGTTAGAACCATGAGAATTTAAATTAAACATAACATTATTTGCAACTATATGGGTTTTAGATGTAAATTTTGAAATGGTACTTTCACCAAATCCCCGTGATATAAATCTAGTCCAACTGTAATTATTATTATAATCTTATCAGATTCATTGATGTTTCTTTGTTATGAATGACACAGAAAAACAAACGTAAAGAACAATGAGTAATAGGATCACATAATAATATACCTACGCAGGCGATACACACTAAAATACGGAACCATACAAATGAAAAAATATTAACGAAACTTATTATCGAATGAAATTCGATCGGTCAATCATCAAGTTGATCCATACATGATACAAAGCTGTATTATGATGGCGTTAAGTACACAAGGAAGTTAATACAACACAAAAATATTGTTTTCAGATACTAACGGCAATGACGTTAACAAAAGTTGTTTTTCCAGAGTACTGCAATCCGACCAATGTTAGCTCCATTTCTTCCTTCCAGAACAAGCTTTTAATCCAATCAAGGATACGATTGATTATAGCAAGCATTTTTAATGATAAAACCACTGCGCTTGCAAAAAACGTAAAATAATGAACGCCTCTTCCGAAAATCTGCTGTACAATTTGATTGACAGATATCAATTTACGTTTAGTTAGCTCTTCATGATGACGTGTTATGAGTCATGTCAAAGAAAATTTACAAATTAATTAATTTCTCAAAAGATTCAACATGGAAACAAAATATTTTTATTAACATTTCCAATCACTATTATCAAATCTAAATCACATTCGTTATAAATTTCCGCAGAGTTCTGAAATATGATACAAGTATCTAAACGTATTCTCAGCTGTCAATTTTTGTGTTGCCAATCCCAAAAAATAAATATTTTTTTAAATATCACCTCTGAACACTGGGCTTTTTAGTTAAGTAAGTAGTAAATAATTTTAAGAAAAATAATGCAAACGAGATTGATGCTTTTTGATAAAAATCCTTTTAGTTCTTCTTACCTAAAGCTCTTGTTACCTAAAGTCCTAAAATTGGCAATTTATTCTTCCTAGATGAAAGAAGTGTTTTCTGCCTATCGAATTTGTTATCAAGTGTTTTCTGCATATTGAATTTGATATCAATATATTCCCTTTTTTTTCTTATTCCTACTATTTCTAGATAGAGACCCGTAAAGGTAGTTATTTAGCATGGGTATCGCCAGGGTGGCAGAGGAGAGCAGCTGACTCCCTCCCCCCTTTAGAGGCTCAGGATTTTTTTTTAATTATAGCTTTTCGTGCCTGATGCCACCTAATTCTATTTCGGTGTAAATTAAACTTTAACGGAGTACTTGCGCAGTTTGCCATGTTCCCGTGGCCAGTTTTGGGCCAAAATTAACATCGTTCCCAACCACGTCACCTTAATCCGCGGCGCGACGCCATCCGGGCCGGGGCCTGTCTGTTCAGGATCAAGATCACTGTCATGTTGATAGACTTGTCAGTGGCTGCAAACCGAAAAGCATCCTTCTGATGATACAAACAAAATCATTGTAATTTTGACCATAGATCAAGATATTCTATTGATTGATTTGATTTTGACAGATACCTATAAGCAATGTGAAGACACTGTAGTTTGACTGTATGAAGACATTCAGTTCATGTCTAATCTGTGGTTTATGTATTCGTGATAAAATTGTAAAATCGGAACAGTCTTTGGGGACTGCCGATAGAAGTGAAAACAAAAAGTACACAGGACCCGCCCCAGTCGTAGCACTGGTAATGCCCCGCGCATGCCTATGTGGTGCTACGCCGTAGCGAATGCTACGAGTGCTACGAACGGCTAAGAAGCGTGACCGGACGCCAAAAAGTGCTCAACGCGCCTAAAGAAGTTTTCACTTCAAAAACTATAGACCGAGCCACCCAGGAAATTAAAGCCAGCCACGAAATATTGAGAATGCGAGATACAGGCTTAAGTGGGCACAATTAATCCAAAAGTTAACTTCGTTAATCGTTAATTCGATAGCTAAAAAGTTAACTTCGATAATCAGTTTGCAAAAAACGTGAGAAAATTTTAATTTCGCGAGCTACTTTGACGCTTTCACCCTAAGAAATTTAAAAAAGTAGGTGGTAAAGAAATACTTATCTAGACAAATAAATAAAATTTATGTGTCCGTTTGTAGTTTGAAAATAAGAGAGCTTTTTACTGAATGCTTAAGAAAACATACCTAGTTGCAAGCGGACGAAGGTCACTGAGCTCGAATTCCGGACTTGTTCGGAAAATTCAGGAGGGATGGCAACCTTAAGGACACAAAGCTGATTGACAGAGTTTATTGTTTGATAGGTTAATTAAATTGTCTGTTAAGTCCTTCATTAATTATAATGTACTAGCGGACGTCCCGCGGTTTTACCCGCGTGGTTCGCGTTCCCGTGGGAGTACGGGGATAAAATATAGCCTATGTTACTCAGGGTGAATGTAGCTTTCTAATGATGAAAGAATTTTTGAAATCGGTTCATTACTTCCGGAGATTACCCCTACATACAAACTTACAAACAAATGTTACCTCTTTATTATATTAGTACAGATGTACATACTTAATACCAGTATTTAAAATTCCACTACATCCATGATATCTCAAGAAGTCAATACGCACGCAATGCACGCAAACGTGAGTCACGCTAGACCTCACGTGTTTTTTATGCACATAACATTTAAATGCAATAAAAAATAATGTCATAGACGTTGGATGTAATAGTAACTATAGGCGCTTACATATGTACTAAGATCTAGATAAATAAAAATCTAGATATCATCGCACGTGTTTTAACACGCGAGAAGGTATGTCAAATCTCTATCATTAGATTTCTTCTTGTGATTGGTTTGAACAACACCTAATTTGTTGAAATTGATGTTATTTAAGGTGGATGCTCAAGGGTAGCCCGCGAAATTCAAATTTTCTTACGTTTTTTGCAATTTGCAGGCCAGTGCTAGGTTGTATGTTGATTAAAATATTGTTTGCGACTGTAAGACGTATGTAGTAACACAATTATAATCATCAAAATCATCAATACAACCCTCCAAGTTCATAATGGTGCAAGAATGATTTTGACCTTGGAAAAGTAATTTTGACACCAATATGAACTTTGATGGTTGTATTGATGAGTTTGATGAATATAATTCTGTAACTACATACGTCTTACAGTCGCAAACAAATTTTTAATCAACATACAACCTAGCACTGGCCTGCAAATTGCAAAAAACGTAAGAAAATTTGAATTTCGCGGGCTACGCTTGAGCATCCACCTTAAGCAGTTTTTTTAAGAAAAACTATTTGTTCTAGCACGGCAAAAAAAAAAAATGTTAATATTGATCATATTTCAAAGACCTTGGACGGACTCGATACATATTTCGACGAAATCGGCTCGATAGAAAATAATTGCAAAGATTGGTCTTAAAATCATCATTAACGGTCCTATGTCTTTATTTTTTTGACGTATGGGTCTGCATGAAGTCAACATATTCATACCTAAACCGCTAACGAGTCATATTTCACAAATAATCCATACTTTTTTTATATCAATATTTATTCATTATTTTCTTTTAAAACCTGGCCGCCCAGTAATAGTGACGTCTCGTTTTCTCCCATACAAATAGACAGTGTGCGCGATTTTGGTGTTGACAGCGCCTTAACATCACGCCTGTAATCCCCAAAGGTTCAGGCAGAAGTGTACCTAGTAGTACACGACACCCACATTTCGCCAGGTTTACAAATATGTCATCATCATCCTAGCCTTTTCCCAACTATGTTGGGGTCGGCTTCCAGTCTAACCGGGTGCAGCTGAATACCTGTATTTTACATGGAGCGACTGCCTATCTGACCTCCACAACCCAGTTAACTGGGTAATACGATAACCCTTGGTAAGACTGGTTGTCAGACCTTTTGGGTCACTGACTACCTGTAACGACTGCCAAAGGCACAGAGGAAACTCGGTATGTAATGGGTGGTCACCCATCCACAGACCAACCTAGGCAAGCACGGCTTAACCTAAAGATCGACCCGAGCGGCTGTTATTAGCCACGAGCTCCTAATATATAAATATACAATATTAAGTTCACAGTCTCACACCGAGTTCAATACGTACGAGGCTCAATACGTGATACTGGAGCTATACCACCACTTACAAACTAAAATGATGATGTGTTGTGTGTGTGTCTGATGTGTTTTGTGTCTGATGTGTTTTGTGTGTGTTGTGTTTTTTTGTACACTTAACATGTTCAAACCCAGCACAACAAGCTACCTGAAACTGTTTTTCCCAATCAACCTTGAACCTAATTAATGCTTTAGCGGTAAAGTTGAAATTCTAGCTTTGTGTGCTGACGTCTGTAGTCTGTACATACTTAATCATACCACCAGGGACAAGCTCCATCAAATCTGTCACCAAGATCCTTATGACAGAATGTGCTCGACATGAAGCCAATAGAGACCGGTGGAAAAGGATCACGAACGCGAGGGCAGCGACCGCGGAGGACACGGTGGAGCACACGGTGGTGGTGTGCCCCGCGTGAGCGGAGCACCGCCGTGTCCTCGAACCGGCGATTGGCGGCGGGCGGCAGCGACCTCTCGCGTCCGGCCCTGGTTCAAGCCATGGTCCGGAGCGAGAGGGAATGGGACGCGCCGTCGCCGTCACCTCCTTCTGCGAAGCAGTAATGCTAGAGAAGGAGGTGGCGGAACGGGAGAGGGAGAGAACCTCTCAGCGTCCCGGCCGCCGCGGGAAACGCCCCGGTCGTTGAGGGCCACCACGTGGCCCCCGGCCACCGTAGGCGCGGGCCTGTGGACGGTGGGCTATGGGCTAGCTCGCCGTCCGTCCTTCTCATAACGAAAGGCCGTGTCGACGGCGCGCTCGTGTTCCACGCGCGCCACAAAGGGAGTCAGCAAAAAAGAAGGGGTCCGCAAGGACCGCGTGCCTGCCGGGGTTGGGTTGAAACATTGGATTCGGTAGTTTTCGTAGAACAACAAGGCCCGAAGCAATTTGGGTCGCACCCCAGTGCGCATCTACTTTCAATTTGAGCTAAGCCGAGCGGTTTTCTCGAATGTAAGCTAAGGCCTAAGGCCACCCCCCCCCTAGGAAGGAGTCCGCAAGGGCCGATGCCTGCCGGCGAAAGAGATACCGTAGCCCCAGAACACAAAGGGCGATGAAGGAACATGGATGGGTTTTAGTCAGTAAAAGTATTTGATGACTTCCCATCAGAAAAAAAAAAAGAAAAAGGGCAGCGACCGCAATTGTGGGCGACCGCCCATGACCACGACCACTCTGTCAAGAGTGAACGACTAAGAAGAATTAAAGAAGGGTCTTTAGCCCAGTTACACGACTATGCTCCCACCCGGCAAAAAGAATATAATTCAAATATTAGATGGTAGCCCGCGAAATTCAAATTTTCTTACGTTTTTTGCAATTTGCAGGCCAGTGCTAGGTTGTACTTATGTTGATTATAATATTATTCGCGGCTCTAAGACGTATGTAGTTACAGAATTATATTCATCAAAATCATCAATACAACCCTCCAAGTTCATCTTTATGAACTTGGAGGGTTGTATTGATGATTTTGATATTATAATCAACATACAACCTAGCACTGGCCTGCAAATTGCAAAAAACGTAAGAAAATTTGAATTTCGCGGGCTACCCAGCCCGCGTAGCATGGCCACCGTGGAAACGGGTTTTGTCGACTGACAATCGACAAAATGACAGATATTTGACAGATTTTCGACTTCTATCGTCCTAAGCATGGCGATGTTTGACATGTGGAAAAGAAAGGTTTCTATAGGGAACGTGCACAACGACGGTGGTGCCAACTGGCGTCACCAATCCGAATCATGTACCAAATTAATACTTGACATTGACATGTAAAACAAGTAAACAGAATTAATTTTATTATTGAAAATGATTATTCTAGCTAATCATAATCCATTGTTGCATTTCTGGATGTACCAATACATCCACAAAAATGAAAATTAATCAAATAGCGTAAAATAATAAAATTCTATTACTTTCCAAAGAATAGTACTCTCATACCATGTTTAAGTGAAAAACGCAAAAAATGGATAAATGCAGTAAGAAACATATTTGAAAACAATTTGTTTTTGTTACACTCTGCATTGAAAAAGTTCAATGGCCTTCAAAATCAACCGTCCAAGCAAACATGCCAAGTACAATTTAAACTTCAGCGAACACACACATTAGACTGCACTGAAGTTCACATCGAATATTCCTCAACAGTTACACAAAGAGTCCACATGTACTCAGATTATAAACATGGTTATACAATAAAGTTTTTAGTTGGCGGCACTCCTTGTGGTTTCATAAGTTTTGTATCTAAATGCTACGGAGGGCGTTCTAGTGATTGCTAATAACAAAATATGGGTGTGGATTAGACTGCACTGAAGTTCACACCGAATATTCCTCAACAGTTAAACAAAGAGTCCACATGTGTTCGGATTATAAACATTGGTATACAAATAAGTTTTTACTTAGCCGCACTCCTTGTGGTTTCACAAGTTTTGTATCTAAATGCTACGGAGGGCGTTCCAGACTGCACTGAAGTTCACACCGAATATTCCCCAACAGTCTCCACATGAACTCAGATTATAAACATGGATATACAATAAAGTTTTTAGTTGGCTGCACTCCTTGAGGTTTCCTAAGTTTTGTATCTAAATGCTACGGAGGGCGTTATAGTGATTGCATAACAAATGATTGTGGATTGATTTGTTATAGCCTGGAGATACTGTTCTTGCTGATAAAGGATTCCCTTCCATTAAAACATGTGTTGAAAATAAGAAAGTTGTTATAGCCACCATTTTTTCATGAACCACAATTTTCATCAGAGAAAGTAAACGAAACATACAAAATTCATATTGGTCAACATTCATGTTACGCTGACGATCACTATTGATAGACCGAAACCCATGTTTTATACCTTATAACATAATCAAAAATAATATTTTTCAAGAGATAATTATTTTGCGTGACAGCATAAGTTTCCTTTACTGTCCGCATAGTGTCTCTTTTGTCGTTTAGTGCTGCCACCTATAGTTCCTGCACGTTCCCTATTCTATAGCGACAAAAGACTACAACGTCCGAGCATGGCGATAATTTTTTGTCTACTTTTGACACTGGTTGTGAGAATCGTTTCTTGTCAGCAAATGTCAAAAAGTCTACAACACATTAGACCTAGACAAGATTATTTTTATAAATATAATTTGTGTTTGCAAGCCATTTTGTTTTAAAAAAAATGTCGGGGTCCTACCGTCGTCATCTCCTCAGTTTTATGCCATAAGAAACGCTGTACGAGCTCTCACCGGGGCTTTCGATATCCCGGAAAACGAGTTCCTTGATGATAATGCCATCTAGCCGATTTCGGCCACAGCGACTGCATTCGATGGCTTTCTAGGGTGGTTGTCGAGTGCTTTGGAGGAGCTCGTGGCTAAATAATAACAGCCGCTCGGGTCGATCGTTAAGTTAAGCCGTGCCTGCCTAGGTTGGTCTGTGGATGGGTGACCACCTATTACATACCGAGTTTCCTCCGTGCCTCGGAAAGCACGTTAAGCCGTTGGTCCCGGCTATCATTTGTAGATCTTTGACAGTCGTTAGGTAGTCAGAGGCCCAAAAAGTCTGACAACCAGTCTTACCAAGGGGTATCGTATTACCCGGTACTAACTGGGTTGTGTGGGTCAGATAGGCAGTCGCTCCATGTAAAATACTGGTATTCAGCTGCATCCGGTAAAACTGGAAGCCAACCCCAACATAGTTGGGAAAAGGCTAGGCAGATGATGATGTCGAGTGCTTTGGTGTGCTGCTCTTTCATGTGCAATCAAGTGGCTAGCATAGGTACATCATCATCAATCATATCAGCCCGGAATCACCCACTGCTGAGTAAACGCCCCCTTTATTCCGCCACACTTCCCAGTTCTGTTACTACTGTTTGCATCAATTTGTTTGTTTGTTTGCATCTTTTTCCTTTCAAACAAATGTAATGTCATCGTCCACCTTGCCTGATATAACCACCGCCCATGGAACATTATTTTTAAGTAAACAACAAAAACTTAGTAAGAAACTATTATCTTACCAACTGAACATTGATGGATATTTTAAGATAAGTACAAAAATCATGAGATTGTTAAAGATGATATGAGATTGCCGGGAAGCAAGAGATCCTGTGATCTCTTCTAAGGTGATGAATATAATATCAACAAACAATCTAAAAAAAATATAATCAATTCTATTACTTCTAGATCGCAGATGCTGAGTGCAAAATCCTCAATGTCACTCCGTTGCTATGGAAAACATTCTATGTCTTTGTCTTCGTACAAACTCGAGTCGATGGGTCGCCGCATGCTCGGGCATGTCAAGACATTAAGACATGTCAAGTTGTATAGAAAAGAGTTTTGTCGAGTCTTGTAGAGTAGAGATAGAATCGCCATGCTACGCGGGCTGGAGCATTCACCTTAGGTATTTCTCTTTAATATACTTTACATTGGCATTGACGGCGGTAAGCCCGCTGACAGCGAACTGTCTGCTAATTTATGTTGCCGTTTTTTAATTACATTCATTGTGCCGGGTGGGAGCGGAGTCGTTTATGAGGGCTAAGACCTTCACTCATACAGAGACCCGAAAACCAACAGTCGCACGTCGCCGGGCAGTAGCCCACCAGAGGCCCTACTACCTAACGCTTCGTCCATATATTCGGATCTATCCGTTTCTCTCACTCACACTCATCTGCAGACGTGCGCGAGAGCGATGGATAGATCCGAATATACAGAGGAAGCGTTGAGAGTAGGACCCCAGACACGGTACCCCATCAGGGCGGAGTATCCCCCCCGTTCTATGGAGACCTTGTTCCTCATGCTTCTAAAAGTGAGTAACATTCTCAGCTTCAGAACTGCAATCACCAATTTAGTCTCCAGTGTCGTAATTAGTTTTATTGCAATTTTTTTCAAAATCTATAACGATCAAAAGCCTATTTTTATAAAGGATTGTTTATGCTAAAATGCTGAAAAAATAATGATGGAAGGCACCACCATCGACGTTGTATCATCATCATCATCATCATCAGCCTATTAATGTTCCCACTGCTGGGACAGAGGCCTCCTCTCTATGAGAGACGTTGTATTGTTAGTACTTACGTATTTAATTTACTTTATAAAAAACTTCAATAAATAGCAAATATTTTTTGCCAAGTCATCATCAACATCATCATCATCTGCCCAGCCTTTTCCCAACTATATTGGGGTCAGCTTCAGTCTAACCGGATGCAGCTGAATACCAGTATATTACGTGGAGCGACTGCCTATTTGACCTCCACAACCCAGTTAGTTCGGGGTAATGGTAGGTACTATCGTGGTATTTTCCGCCTGACCATTTTAATTTTTTTTCGCTTAAAACGCCGAGCCACGCCCCCTTAAAGTTTGGGCCTATTAGGAAAGCGTCAACGTTGGCGCGCAAAATAACAATAACTCTCGATTGGCGTGCGTCGTCAGTGCGCTCGGCGATTCGGTATCTTTTCATTCATTATTTCTATACAAAGTCAACGAGGCGGGGTTAGAGAGCGTTTCTATGTTGCGAGTGCAAGCAAAATTAAGCTTAGTGGTGGTGAGGCGGGAGTGTCCTCGATAGTACACCTTGGTAAGTCTGGATGTCAGACTTTCGGGACACTGACTACCTGTAACGACTGTCAAATATCTGCAAATGACAGCTGGGGCCACGAGACACGGAGGAAACCCGGTATATTGTCATAGTCACCCATCCGACAGACCGACCTATGCAAGCACGCCTTAACCTTGCTTCTTAATTTTTTGCCAAGTGTGGTGATTAAACTACGATCTCTTGTCTCTACTTACTTACCATTATAACTGTGTTTTTTTATTTTTGGGGAAATTCCGAGTCCTTGTTCTAAGCAATGCAACTTCTGAATGCCAGAATTTAATTACTTACCTACCGAAGCGGCCACAAGAAAAAACTGAGAAGAATGATGAATGAGAACAGTAAAAAGTAACGCCTCCACCATTGAGCGGATCCACATAGTCCTATGGTTCAAAGTGCCTCAAAGGGCTTAGCATGATCCTCCGTTACGCCTAAAATACTGCAGCATTCATTTTGAAATAAATATATGGTAAAGTTGAGGATTAATGCTAAGTACTATGTGTGAAGAAAACACGATTCCATAAACTTTTCTCGATAGAAAAAAAAACCAAAGTTACCTCTAAATCGACCAATAAACCGCTGGTATTCGAAAAGTACTTCAAATTAGATCATGAAACTTTGCATACTAACTTAACTAACTATAAAGCAGGTCTTATGTTTTTTATTTTTTCCAAAAGACGAAAATTGTATTTTATAAAGAATAAAAACCACTCATTTCGCACTATTCGGCCTGTGACTGACGTAACAACCACTTTGTAGTGCAAGCTGATTAGAACATTATTCTAACTGTATTTCAAACGAAGTTTGAACCACCACAAATAGAGTTGCTAATTTTAGGGTTAGAAGGACCTTAAGTTACATAATCAATTCAATTATGGGATTCAAAATCAAAATCAAAATCAAAGCATTTATTTCAAGTAAGCCAGTTACAGGCACTTTTGAATTGTCGAAACAAAGATGAAAATTAAATGTAGCTACAGTCCCAGTCACAAGACATAAAAACTGTGAAAGTACTGTAGTTGCCCATTCCCTAGCGTAGATCTCTATGGAGAAGAACGGGCAAGAAACTCCATGGACACTCTTTTAAATCAGAATATGGTTACAAAATCTTGGTTACATCATTCACGTTGAGATGGTATATTATGTGAGAACAATGTAGCAAGATGTGCACGGTAAAAGTGTCCACATCAAAAACACGCAAACGAAAAATACAATTCAAAATAATTCATTCAAATAAGCCATGGCAACCAAGAGATGACCAGTCACAACTGACAGCGCCCGTTCACGGACATGACGCATGGATCAGCACCATTCAACTCAACCATTTTGAAGGGAACTAAATGATCCGACACATGCGCCACCATCAGCGAGACAATTGAGTGAGCATGACATACTCCAAACCGCCAGGGCACATTCAAGTCAAGAAAAGACGTAGGTTTCCAGTGAATGATAGCTTTCTAGTACATAGTACTCACACAATATGGGCTATGCATTTATATAATACTAAAGAGATTGATTCTATACAATGCAAAGATAGTTGTTCAGCAGCTCCAACAATACAATTTAATGCTATCAATTTATGCGCCCCTGTCCATGCGGAGCAGGACCAGCATTGAGCCAAGCATTTTTATCAGCGATATAATCGCTCAACTTATAATATGCTTGCTTACATAGTGTGCGTTTAATGCATGTTTTAAATTTTGTCTCATTCAGTTCAAGAATACTTTGTGGAATTTTATTATAGCATCTCAAACAGTACCCCATGAAAGATGAGTCTACTTTAGCGAGTCTGAAACCTGGCTGAACTAGTTGGTCCCTATTTCTAGTACTGTAATTATGTCTGTCACCCCTTTTACTAAAAAGGTGCAGATTTTTTCTGACGTACATTATGTTTTCGTAGATGTATTGACAATGTACCGTCATGATGCCAATATCCTTAAACAGTTCCCTTAGAGAATCGCGCCTACGAAGATTATATACGGCTCTGATGGCTCTTTATTCTGATTCAGCTTGTGATTCCAGTATTAGCATAATGCAAAGATGTCAAAACTACATCCTCAAGCATATATCCAACGCTCCGTGGTTTCTAAAAATTCCTGAAATCCACAACAACCTACATATGAACACAGTGAAAGAAGAAATTCACAACACCAATCTCAAATACAAAACTAGGTTGAAGGATCACCCAAACCAACTAGCCCTACAACGGCTACAACTAACGATTCCAGAGGCAATGCGAAGGCTGAAACAACGGCATAATATACTGGATGGCCATAAATTATAGAGAAATTCCTAATGGGAAATTAACTCTGATCGCCACTGATCCTACAACACATCTTCTCATACACACATTAAAAAAGTTTGTGATCACTAGCATATTTATTTATTTATTTAAAATAGGTGCACCAACAGTACATACATATAACATTATTTATAAAAGTACACTTGCTATGGTTCTAATGTACGTACCAATTATAGGTGTACACAACATTTTTAGTATAATAAAGCTACTTTGCTAAAAAGAGATCAGATAACAGACTTATAGACTACAGACTTATACAATAACAGACTTACAATAATAATGTGGAATAGACAAAATAACATAATAAAATATAGCTGATATAATTTTTTTTATCTACACCCATGCTATAAATCCTCTATAAAAGTATCTGAAACAGTTAGCTTATGGCCAACATTAAAACAGCCAGTGACATAATAACCATTATAACACCCAAACGGGTGTTATAATGTTGTACTGAATTTCATTATGCAACTCGTTTTAAAAAAAGAACATTGTCTAGCACGTGCGATTCACTACCACAGCGCCGTAATTAAAAAAAAAACTTAAGTTAATTCGAATTCACGTCGTATCCCGCCATTTTTGTTCGATATTTGGATATTAGTATTGCATTAAGTACTTTGTTGTTTACAAAAATAAAACTTTTTGCCAAAAATAAAACCGACTTCAAAAAAAAACAACAAACAAAAAAAACACAAAAAGAAAAGGACAAAAAAATACACTAAAAGAAAAACAAAAAAAAACACTAAAACAAAACCACAAAAAAGTGAAAAATAACTTTAGTTTCAGAAGCCGGTGAGAAAAACACCAAATTAATCAAAGGTCAAGCTTCAGAAGTCGGTGACCTTGTTTAATTGATTTAGTGTTTTTGTCACCGACTTCTGAAACTTGACCTTTGATTAATTTGGTGTTTTTCTCACCGGCTTCTGAAACTAAAGTTATTTTTCACTTTTTTGTGGTTTTGTTTTAGTGTTTTTTTTTGTTTTTCTTTTAGTGTATTTTTTTGTCCTTTTCTTTTTGTGTTTTTTTTGTTTGTTGTTTTTTTTTGAAGTCTGTTTTATTTTTGGCAAAAAGTTTTATTTTATTTTTCCATTTTTAGTTGTAATATCCTATACTTACAAATATTTGCTATGCATTCATTGTACATGGTTAACAATACATGTCATGGTAATAGGCTTATCCCCAATAAATGGAACATAACATGCCATAACTGTCGAAATCTGGGTGTATTGTACACATCTGCGTACCCCCTCAGAGCATACAGGCGTGATGTTACGTCATGATATTGTATAAACAATGAACATCCAACCGATTGGAGCTATCACAACAGATTTGCCGTCCCTTTTTGAAGAGTTCTATTGTATATCTCCGAAGATCAGCATCAGATCTTCACCAAATTAAAATGGGACCACCTCAGGAGTATACTTTTTCAAATAAAAAAAGAATTTTGAGAATCGGTCCACAAATGGGAGAGAAATCAGGTAAATTGTACACTTCTGCGTACCCCCTCAGAGCATACAGGCGTGATGTTCCGTCATGATATTGTATAAACAATGAACATCCAACCGATTGGAGCTACCACAACAGATTTGCCGTCTCTTTTTGAAGAGTTCCATTGTATATCTCCGAAGGTCAGCATCAGATCTTCACCAAATTAAAATGGGACCACCTCAGGAGTGTACTCTATCAAATGAAAAAAGAATTTTGAAAATCGGTCCACAAATGGGAGAGAAATCAGGTAACATACATAAAAAAAAAAAAAAAAAATACATACACACGAACATATAACCTCCGCCTTTTTTGAAGTCGGTTAAAAAATGAGTGATACAAGCTTTGTGCATTTTAATAATAGTACAATCCAACATGTAAATAATTATATTATTACCTATTACATGGTTTCTTTGTAATAAATACTCAGCAATTAAACTTTCCATGAATTTACATAGACTTCTTACAACACTACAAAAGGTTTCAGAACCTTTTATGGAGGATTCATTTCATGGATGTAGATAAAGTCTTGTATGCAACTGTACATAATTAGGTATTAAAACACTCATGTGATACTATTATCACACTCGGCTTCGCCTCGTGTGATAAACCCACATTCGTGTTTTAATACCCCTCATTATACAACAGTTGCATAAATAACTAAAATTGAACTTTATCAAGAAAAAAACTTTGTTGTGTTTTTTTTTAATAGAAATACCCTGTTTGAAATTAAAATATAAAACTATTTTTTATCTACCCCTATATACCCGAAAAAAAAAACTAGCAAATATTAAATAAAAAGGTAATGGAGGTGATTTTTCGGATTCTAGGGAAGCTAGGAAAAATGCAAAATAAATCCTGAATTTTCAGTTGTCCTGAAAAGGTGGTGTTGTCACGATCGTGACACTTAGGTATAATCTACAAGTCTCACAATAGTGAGTGTTATCTTTTTTTTTTTTACTTTATTAAAAACAACAAATTATGTACTTATCATTATTTATTTATTTGAATAACCTCTTCTTTATCATTTAACAAAAAATAAACCTTCTTGTAACTAATTATTTAACAAAAATCAATAAATTTCTCAAAATAAACTAAGTCAACCTCTGACTAACATAAAATAACAGATTAAAAAAAAATTTTAGCTTTTAGGAACAAAAATGAGATCACAAATTATTTAAAAAGAATTTAAGACAGAAAGAATAGCAAAAACTAACATAATTTGAAAAATTGGGAACAGTTTTGGTTTCGAGAAAGACACAGGTAAACACTACACTTGGAGCATTTAAGGCCGTCTACGCCAAGCAAAGTAGGTATTTAACGCTACCACCCTTTACGCGAAACGAGTCGTGCACACGCGTCGCCGACTTGAACCTAAAGCTGAGCGAAGTGTCACAGTATAGGTAAGCGTGTCGTGTAGGCAGTAGGTCAACTTATTTTATTAAATTGTCAGCTTGATTTATTATAATAGGTAGTAATTGCCAAAACCTAACATTAAAATGTAATAAATTAATTTGAATAGATATTGTAAATGCAAATTGCTGCAAGTCGTAATTTATTCAATTATTTGTGTACCAGACGGGTGGACTCGTGTTTGGAAATTCAAAAACTATAACAGAACCAAATCTGAGCCACTAACCGCCCTGTACCGAAAGTTCCGGGTGTAAACGTTAGCTTCGTGGAACGGAGAGGTGGGTTTGGAAAATACTGCACTATTATTGTAGATGGAGAAGAAATTAAACACAATTTGACTATGGTAAGACACTACAAGCAGACAATACTGGAAAAACTGAGCTGAAACTATAATCGGAAAGAACTGTTAACTATTCGGATATCGAAACGAAACTGACTGCTTGAATATCGAAAACAAAACTGACTGTTCCAATGTCGAAAACAAAACTGACTGTTCCAATGTCGAAAACAAAACTAACCATGCGGTGCCTCCGCTGTGCTTTCATACTATTAGCAGACACACAAAAAATATTCGCGAATCCTCTAGTTGTGTGTAGTATTGTTCGCTAGACAATCTTTTAATTCATATAAAAAGCATGATGATGGTCTCCATCATCAGACCAATGGCACTTAATGTAACTAATGGCACTTATAACCCTTATGGGTGCAAAGTTCTCATCAATAGAAATGAATTAAATCCAAACACAAGGTAGCTACTGTAAAACGTTGATGAGTTCCTTTGACTGTCCTTCGTCTTTATCATCAGACCCCTAAAGATGACCACAACCCATTTAGGTGTAAAGTTCTCATCAATACAAATTAATCAAGCCCAAACACCAGGTAATTATTGTGAATCGTTGAGGAGTGCCCTCGACTGTCTTCGGGTTCCATCATCAGATCGAGTCTAGACTTTCTTTAAATAGTAGTGCTCTAAAATACTCAATGAACAAAAAAACAAACGCACTAGTCGCACTACGATGTTCAAAGGTTCCCCTCAATTTCTCTGATATGCCATCATCAGATCCTAGTTTCATGGTCATGGTATTCTTGGAATATCTTCTTTCCAACAAAAAAAGAATCATCTAAATCGGTTCATAAACGACGAAGTTATCCTACGGTCAAATTGTGAAACCTCCTCCTTTTTTTAAGTCGGTTAAAAAAGACTGTACTGGTATAATTACACTACGTTCTTTAAATAAATCGTTCGATAAATCGGCGGGACAGCCGTGCGCCAGCAAAAGGGACATAGGTCCTACCTCGTCAAGGCCTGGCGGGCGACTGAATCCACGTGCGCAAGCCGTTTTCTTATATAATAATTTATTATTAAAAGGATTAAATTGTTTTGCAAAATTTAACCACAAATAATTGTTCTATATGTTTTTAACTTTGCTTAGATATTTTTTTTGGAAGTAAAACTTTCATATTCTTCAAGTAAAATAAGAAAAACATAAAAAATATTCGAATTAGGCTCCTGTTTGGATTTTTTTTTCATCGAGTGAAGTTTTTGATATCATGTTTTGAACCACAAATTATCTTACCACATGTGACTGTTCCTAAATTACCCTATGCTGATAAAATTTTCGTTTTTCCTAATTCATGCTAATATTAGTATTTTGGTCAGTTTTCCCCATAGTCAACTATAATATCTATTTTTTTTGGCTTTAAAAAATCACTATTTCTTTGTTTACTATTGAATCAAAGTTATGTAAAATTGGGAAAATTGGGTCTACCTGCCCTTAATCTTAGATGGGCTATAGCATCCCTCCATCATGCAAGACCTTGGTGACTTTTTGTCATCAAACACAGCCAGGTGATCATAGCCATCATATCTTTTGCCCTGTGATGGGCGTATTGGCCTGTATTGCCTATTGATAGGAAGTAGCTCGTTTTCAGGATCGACGTCTACGTCGTCGCGGCGGTATAATTCTGGAAAATTGGTTAAAGCGTTAGCAACACTAAAGCGAAAGTCCAGTAGTGTCAGACTGTCCTTGCTTGAGTAATCATTTGCCACGCAATCATTCTTGTATAGGTAATCGCCACGAATTAACCCACGCCAAATCCAAAAAGTGGATAATGACTCTCAAAGCTTTGATTTATAATCAAAGTCTCAAAGGCCATTTTTTTTGTCTTGATGAAGGTACGATGATACTCCATTTGCTGATCGAGAATGTCAACGCCCCCCAATGTGTTGATTCTACAGTTGAATAATTTTAGAAGCCGGTACATCAATGTAGCCCCTCTGTTTTTTATCCCACCGTTTGACAGTGTACCAGACGAAGACCCTGTACAGTTAGATGCCATGATCACGGACTTGTTGTCCTTCCATTTGACGATGACAGTCGAAACCCTGGTTTTAGTTGATGACCAGTCTTACCAGTCTGCATGTAATATAAGTTTGTACCGAGCAGTCTCTTCGTAGAAACCTTCATCAAAATAATTATGAAGATATTAGGATGGTGTACGAACTGGGATTTTTGGTAGGTAGTCGCAGTATAGTTATGTGGCTTATCGGTAAGAGGAATATTCTTCCAGGTGTCTCCATGACTACGTTGCTGCAGATTTCGCTGAGTAGCCATAGTACGAGAACGTCCTAGCACCACGAGATCGAAGCAGAGGGCTTCCAATTTGGCGTGAGGTAGTAGTACGAGAGCATCCCCTACTTGGGGTCATTATCTGACTTAGAGGTTCAGGTTCCATTTCATCGCCTGACCCTTCAGAAATGTCGTCCTAGCCTACAAGGTCAGTGAGTACACGCGATTCGGTTTCAAACTCTTCTAACTCGTTAAATTCTTTAATCTCTGATTCGGTTCCATCTCCAAAAAGATCCAAGATACGGTCATCAGATACAGGAAGCACTAAAATAAAAAAAACAAACAACTACTTGGCCAAAATACCAGCTTTTAAACAATAAACAAAAAATCTACATTAAAATCAATTTATAGGGTTACAACCGAGGGGCCACGACCGTGCTACTTGAAGTTTAGTCGCATTTTTTGTCTAACTTACAAAACAAAATAGTAAAATTAGTTTGCATTTCATTTGATTAATGTTTAAATAGTAAAATAAAACAAAAACAATATTCAAAACATAACAATAAACAATAAAACACAATACTTACACGTGCCGCGCGTTGGATCAAAAAACGCAGCCATCTTTTACCTACGATTGAGACAAACTAACAAGACAACCCATTACACGACTCGGGAGTCGGGAGTCGGGCGCTACTTGTAGGTACTACGCGTGAGTTGGTACACATCTCTCACGATCGATCGACGTCGGTTGCATTCGCAAAAAATGAATCTGCACGGCCTTGAGATTTTTTTAAAGTTACCCGCACTATCGTGTAGGTACCGTCGGGTGTAAAGGATGGATTGTAAAACTGTGGTAAAGGGCTACACTTCTACACTAATATTATAAAGAGGAAAGATTTGTATTTTTGTGTGTATGTTTGTAATGAATGAACTCAAAAACTACTTCGTCGATTTCAAAAATTCTTTCACCATATTTAGAAAGCTACATTCACTCTGAGTAACATAGGCTATATTTTATCCCCGTTCTACCACGGAAACGGGAATTACGTGGGTTCAACCGCGTGACGTCCGCTAGTTTTTTTTTATAAAAACGTAACAAAAAAGATTTCGAATTTTCAAAGTGATCACAAACTTTTTTTGATGTGTGTAGTCTTTCGACTAATCGCATTATTATGCAAAAAAAAAGTTACATAATCATAGCATAAAATTGGACCGCGCACCCGCCAAATTATCCCCAAAATACCATTTCCATAAACGCACTGCCTAGGTGCGTCAACCGCGTAATCTGTGTCACGACTGCCTAAAAACGTGCAATCCTACATTTTCCATGTACCTACCTTCTTATCCAACCCATTCATAACTAACGAACAATAATGGCCGTGCATTCCCCAACCCGTGCGATGGCGCGAACAAGCACGTTTTTCACCATTTACACCAAATTTATTATAACCCGTGCACGTTTGAAAGCACTATACCTAATCCCTTAAATTGAACATGCGTACGGAAATAACCCCGCCCCGTAACCACAGTTGCAGGGCTTCATGCCGAATTTCCGAGCAACTCTGAATTTGTACAGACTTTACGTTTTTGGACTAAGTCGTTGAATAACGTTACAGGAATAAATAAGTTGTACAAAAGACGCCTCCGCTTGAAAACATTTTCCTTGTTTTTTGTTTCGGAATTATGATTTTTGTTTATAAATAAGCATAAGCGGGCCCGATTTATAAAATGTATTTTTATGATTGACCTTCTAATAATAAATTTTGTGAAAATGATTTCGCAATTCTGATTCTTTTGTTCACTTTTATGCGAATGCTTTCTCCTGGAAACAGGAATCTTATATTTAAGGAATATTTGTGAAACCTACGTAGGTTACTGATAAACAAATAAACTGATTACGTCAGAGATTAACTTGACTTCATTTAATAAGTTACACAACCAAGAATTAAAGGACTTAATAATTAGTAACAGTAAGTAATTCTACGGATCATCGTCTGTCATCAAATCATAAAGAACAACTAGGAAACATTAATTGAATGCTTATATGCGCCCCATAACTCGATTTCTGTATCACGTCATGTTGCACCGCTAGGTACACTCCACTAACGTTACGCAGAACCTGACGAAGTCACGAGTTCTTTGAACACATACCAACACTAGTTTATAGTTCAATTCTAAATGGAAATACTATAAAAAAAATACAAGCAAAAACAAGGATGAGTAGAGGAAGACCAAAGAAACGATAGATGGACTGTGTGAGGGCTGATATGGCCAGTGGCGTAGCTAGCATGGGTGACACCCGGTGCGGATATTGTAGGTGTCACCCCAAAAATCAATCAAAACAGTTAAAATAAAAATTACGTTTGTCTATTCGTACAAGGAATGGATTCGTACAAGGGTGCGCGCTGGCAGATTATTTTCCGTGGGCACTTGCAAGTCCAACTCTGGCCAGCGTTCGCCTGTTCGCAGAATGGTCGATTCCTACAATAGTCCTTTCGAGCAAATTGACATTTTTGCATGTTCTCCATATAAGTTTAAACGTCTTATACTTAAAGAACTTTCTTAATTATTTATACACCTTCTTACACTGTTTTTCTTTTTTTTTACAACATTTTATATATCTCGCATTTGTAACCCAAGCGATTATTTCACTGTCAAGTACCTTAGAGTCAATCCGTGAACAGCGTTGTGGGCTGCAATATTGTCTATAAGCTTTGTATATTTTTCTTATGTCTATGTTTTATATTGCAGTTGTTTGTTGTTCCTTTTTGAATAAAATAAAATAAAAGGAAGCAGTAATTTTGTCGATTTATACAGAAAATACTATCAATTATTGTAAAAAAGAATAAAGTGGTAAACTCAATGTAAGACTGGTATTGTACGGAACCCTCTCCACGCGAGTTCAACTCTCACTTGGCCGGTTTTTATAGGTGGCACTAGTGATGTTCACGGTCGGGTCAAGTCGGGTGTCACCCCTAAGCGGGTGACACCCGGTGCGGGCCGCCCCTGCCGCCCCCCCTCCTAGCTACGCCACTGGATATGGCTAGAAAGGATTCTTCATCAAACAACACGGTCTATAACAATCTATTTGTTTAGCGAAGTAATAGTACGACCGATACTCGTCATATTCACGTAATGATATCATCAGACAGATAGACGTGAGTTAGACAGTTACGTCATTATTCAAAGAATAGGTCTCGTGGTAGTAAGCGTGATCTATGCGGGCTTAGCTTATCTAGTACATAATTATGTACCCACTTAATAGTAGGTATAGTGGATTATGTAATGATCCATTCCCGCAGAGAGGACGTCTGTGCTGTGTCCCAGCAATGGGAATTTCTTACCTGAGGCTGATTAATTGATTACGCCTGTTGCGTTTTTTTTGAAGTGAAAACTTCTTTAGGCGCGTTGAGCACTTTTTGGGTGAAGGAAAAACATTAAACTCATCGTCACGTAACGTAACGTGCAGTCACGCTTCGTCGCCGTTCGTAGCACTCGTAGCATCCGCTACGGCGTAGCACCACATAAGCATGCGCGGGGCGTTACCAGTGCTACGACTGGGGCGCCGGGGCCTGTGTACTTTTTGTTTTCACTTCTATCGGCAGTCCCCAAAGACTGCTCTTTCTTTATTTTTTTCAAACGTTGCTCCTCGCTAGGAATTTCTAATGTACGGAGGGTGCGCTTACACTAGGTACTACTACTTATCGTGTGGTTAGTGTCTAACCTGGTGTCAGAGTTTGTATGCCGCCCATAGGCTTTTACACCTGGCTTTACATGCCGTCGAGAAAATCTCTCAGGCATGCTGGTTTCTTCACAATGTTTTCCTTCACCGAAGCTAGTGATAATTTTACAATACGCACATGAATCCAAAAAATCAGAGGTGCGCTTACAAACAAGCTCACATACCGGAACCAGGCCATTCAAATATTTGCTCCGTGCGCGGATCGAACGCGCGACTCACAGCGTAGCAGACTAGCAGCCAATCGCTCAATTTAATCGTGCTGTAAAAAACATACCAAGAAATCATACTGTCGACATTTTTTTATTTTTATTTAATATGGGATAATAAACAACTACAACATATATAAGTTATAAGGTTAACAATGTGTAAGTAATAGCGTTGCAGTCAACTGCATTATCCGCAGATAGACATATTTAGGGATAAATATTATGGTTGCCACTAGATGGGCATTACAAATATTAATTAAGTATTTAAAAAACACATATATGTAAGTTACTATAAAGCAAGCAATAGTTAAAAAACCAAATCAGATAAAATCACAAACAATTCCATTTACTTAAATTAAATTATGCACTAAATAAATATTAACAATAGAATTATTATAATTACAATATTTTTTTTATAATACTTATTAGATTTTGTCGCAAGACATGTGCAACTCTTGGCTCATCTTCATATTTCAGCCCGAAATCACCCGCTGCTTTACGCCTCTCCTTTCCTCTGCTAGACTTCCTTTTCGAGTCTCTCAAACCTCTCCAGTAGGGCTATTACGTATCTTTTTGATCTCCAGCGACATCCAGCTTCGGTACACCGAACTTTGATGACAACCGAGACTGTCAAAATACATGGTATTACGTATTATACAGAGTGGAAGAATCGATACAAAAGCGTCTGTCAAAATCAGTTACGGTGACTATCAGCCACGATGGGCACCGCTGACGTCATTTGATCGCGACTGGTCATACATACATAATACGAAACTAACCTTTTGACAGATAATTGATGGACACTGAGCCCAGTTACTGTCATTTCGAGCTGTCAACAGACATAGACGTAATAGGTAGGCCTGCTGGTCCCATTAAATATCTCCAGGTTTTTGACACGACTTTGACTTCCTTGGCCGGTTCGGTATTTTTTTACCTTCTCTCTCTTCAACCCTTGGCCACCCAATGCTGAGTGTAGGTCTCTTCCAAATCTCTCCACTTTTGGCGTTTTTGTGTCATGGCTATCCAGTTTCTTCCGGCCACTTTAATGAGATCATAGTATGTCCACCTAGTCGGTTGTCTTTCCACATTCCTCCGTCCCGTCCGTGGTCTCTACTCCAGCATTTTCTTCCCCCATCTTCCATCCAGTCTACGGCATATATAGCCCGCCCACTTCCATTTTCTTTTTGCTATCACTACCGCTATGTCCGCGAGTCTCGTTCAATAATATTTTTTTTACCTTATTAGTAGACAAAAGCGGAGAAGTGAGCTTCTAAAAATATGATTTTTTTTAGCTAAGACTTGTTTATCAAAAGTACGTGAACCAAGCTTGGTGCATTGGTGATAGCGCAAGTACCTAGTCAGGCAGCGGCTACTAGCTACCTACCGGTGCGCCGTGTTCCACGCGCGCCGCTCACTACGCTGGGATCCGCGTGTTCATGTCGGCCAAAACCTGGCCCGGGGAGCGTAACGAACTGGGCAAGTACTCCATCACTCCGGCCCAAGGTAGTCCCATTTGTTCCGGGGTGGAAAATCGTCATGGATATGTCCTCCATGGTGGAGGGGTCTCTCAGACTCTAACTCAGACTAAAAACCACCCCGGTGGTCCTTTTCCACACTTGCATCGGGGATCATAGGAACTAGTGCGCCTTTCACGATCCACGGGTGGTTTTACCCCTGCGCCTACCCCAGGGCGGGGGACATTCATGCAGATTTCCACAAGCAAAAAAATAAAAGAGAGCTAGAGCCAGTCATCCGTTTTACCAACCGTACTTTTGTATCGTAATAAAAAAGAAAGACAATGAAAAATTAATTTGCTAAACTCTATTAAGTAATGCAACGCTAATGGCAGCTGTCATTTACGATGTCGTCGTCGTGACATATCGATAAAATTAGGTCTAGCACCGCTAGACTACTTAAGGCACTGGTCTCCTCTCCTTGGACTATGGACCTTGATTTGCTTTAAACTAAAGTCCGAGGTTGGAATTGCAACGTGCTGCAATCAGTGAATACTGATTAGGATCTCAATAATAATGGAAATACATACGAGTGCATACATACACTCAACTCTCGCCTTTTTCACAAAATAAACGAATTAGAAATAAAACAATGAAAACAAGGGGAGCTTTCCCAACAGACATCCAGACCTGACTCCGAGTCGTGGGAATATTTTAATGCTTAATAAAAATTTATGAATGTTGAATACAGTAAGACACCAATAACACAAATCTTCGATATTTATGTTTATGTAAACCACTACCTTATGACAATGGCGACGCGCTGTGTGTTACTTTGTCGGGCGTGTAATGCCTGCATTTTGCGTCTTTTCGCCCGACTGCGCCCGCCAGCGTGAACGCCTCGTCTGAAATAACTCTTCCATTGCAAACAATTTCCTCATTTTGTCTCTTTTACCTCTCTAGAGTCTGTGTTTGTCACGACACGTGTACGCAGCGTGGGTGCGGCGTGGGCGCTTCGTAAACGCCACACCCCATGGGGGACACGCCCGTGTAGCGTGCCTGACTGTTGGAGGAGAGCGGTCAGAGTACGTAATTAATTACCTATCCTATTCGACAACTACAGGAGGCATTAATATGAACAGTGGCGTATTTCTTTAGATCTGCCGCTCCAGGCCATGGCCCTCTTGGCCATATCCCACACCACTGATTATGAACAAGTAGGAACTATTATCTCGCTGTCCATCCGAAGCCTACGGTTTTCTAGTAGAAACGGGGTGGAGAAGGGACACCGACACGAAAACGCCACACGCCAGACAGAAATTGTTCATCAGTATTTAAAAAAACCGGTCAAGTGCGAGTCGGACTCGCGCACGAAGGGTTCCGTACCATTATCTATACATTAGACAAAACGGCAAAAAAATCACGTTTGTTGTATGGGAGCCCCCCTCAAATATTAATTATATTCTGTTTTTAGTATTTGTTGTTATAGCGGCAACAGAAATACATCATCTGTGAAAATTTCAACTGTCTAGCTGTCACGGTTCATGAGATACAGCCTGGTGACACACAGACGGACAGACGGACAGACAGCGAAGTCTTAGTAATAGGGTTCCGTTTTTACCCTTTGGGTACGGAACCCTAAAAACCGGCCAAGAGCGTGTCGGGCCACGCTCGGTGTAGGGTTCCGTAGTTTCCCGTCCGTCACAATAAGTGTTCCCACTTATGAGTTTAAGGTATCCATTATGTAAAAATGCTTGCATATACGAATATACTACAAACTTAGTCCAGAAATTATTTTGTACAACTTTTTGTCTTTTTTTGTACAAAAACTGTTGTTTGGACACATTGTTTTTTACTTTTGGAGCGATTATTTCCGAAATTATTGACATTATCAAAAAATGATTTTAGGAATCCCCTATTCATTTTTAAATACCTTTCCAACAATATATCACACGTTAGGGTTGAAATTAAAAAAAAAATCACTTCCCACTTTACATATAGGGGGGCTACCCTAATAAAACATTGTTTCCAATTTTTATTTTACCACTTTGTCGGCGTGATTGATATACATATTGGTACCAAATTTCAGCTTTCTAGTGCTAACGCACGGTCAAAAAGATTAAGCGAGGACGGACAGATGGACGGACGGACAGACATGGTGAAACAATAAGGGTTCCTAGTTGACTACGGAACCCAAAAAAACAGCTAATGAAAAAAATGAAAAAATGTTATCCGTCCCAAAATAGTTACATCCCCAGTAAGTACCTAATTGGTAATACTTGTGTTGGGGCATATCTCGCTCTTTCCCATAAGTATAACATTTTTTACAAAAGGTGACTAAAAATTAAAAGAAGAAAAATTAACAGTAAATAAACTAATATTAGCAGCTCTTTGTGTAACTACTGTTGTTGACTTTATGTGCGTCGTGTTTTTAAACTGGGTTTGTATTGTTGGGTGTGTATGTATATGTAAGTGTTTGTGTGCAAACAGCTAACAGCTGTTCTATACATTTTGACTGTGAAGGTATTGATTACACTTTTGTAGGAAACGCTCTGTTTTCTATTATGTCCCCCACACATATATTTTTCATCACTCATCAGTCAAAATGATGTACTGAATACCTACGTGGTAACCTATTTCGTGTCGGTATATTTTTTTCAATACACTTCCTCGAAAACTGGTCCATAACGCACTACGATTAGGTACAACATGCAATGTATTTCACACGCGTGCATTTTTTCCACTTTCCCGCACGTGTGCGGGAATGAAAATTGCCACAGATAACTATATACCTATACTAAGTCCAAATTGGTTCAATGCCTATAGTCTGAGGTGATTTTTTTTTTAATTTCGGCAAAGCACTACGCGTCTTTATGGCATAAATATTTTTTGAATATTCAAATTGTGTTTATAAATAGAACATCATAGATAAACATGATTATTAAAAACTAATAGTTATTTTTATACACAAATTAACATTTATTTGTGTTCTGAATTCAAAAATATAAAATAAATCTATTTTTTATATTAGGCTGTACCTATAACGGCTTCATAACTTTGCCTCTCCTTCAACCTGGCGAAAGCAGAGCGCGAAAAAAACAGAAAATTAAAATCATAGTTTCATAGTTCGTGACAAAAATATTTTTCGTTATATTTTATTTTATTTCTTCAAAAGTGTATTGAAAAACGTCGTTTGATACACGTGGACATTTGTTATTGCAGTTCTCGGCTCAAAAACACCCTCGCCTACGCCTCGGGTGTTATAATTCCGCCTCGAATTCAATAACAAACTTTCCCCACTTGTATCAAAATGTACTATTTCAATGCATTTCCTCGAAAACGGGTTCATACCGCACTACGATTAGGTTCAACATGCAATGTAAGTATTTCACACACGTGCGTTTTATTCATTTTCCAAATAAAGTTCTAAGTAAAAAGTTAAATTCAAAATTCACAAATAACTTTTTCAATACACTTCCTCGAAAACTGGTCCATAACGCACTACGATTAGGTACAACATGCAATGTATTTCACACACGTGCGATTTTTTCCACTTTCCCGCACATGTGCGGGAATGAAAATTGCCACAGATAACTATATACCTATACTAAGTCCAAATTGGTTCAATGCCTATAGTCTGAGGTGATTGTTTTTTTTTTATTTCGGCAAAGCACTACGCGTCTTTATGGCATAAATATTTTTTGAATATTCAAATTGTGTTTATAAATAGAACATCATAGATAAACATGATTATTAAAAACTAATAGTTATTTTTATACACAAATTAACATTTATTTGTGTTCTGAATTCAAAAATATAAAATAAATCTATTTTTTATATTAGGCTGTACCTATAACGGCTTCATAACTTTGCCTCTCCTTCAACCTGGCGAAAGCAGAGCGCGAAAAAAACAGAAAATTAAAATCATAGTTTCATAGTTCGTGACAAAAATATTTTTCGTTATATTTTATTTTATTTCTTCAAAAGTGTATTGAAAAACGTCGTTTGATACACGTGGACATTTGTTATTGCAGTTCTCGGCTCAAAAACACCCTCGCCTACGCCTCGGGTGTTATAATTCCGCCTCGAATTCAATAACAAACTTTCCCCACTTGTATCAAAATGTACTATTTCAATGCATTTCCTCGAAAACGGGTTCATACCGCACTACGATTAGGTTCAACATGCAATGTAAGTATTTCACACACGTGCGTTTTATTCATTTTCCAAATAAAGTTCTAAGTAAAAAGTTAAATTCAAAATTCACAAATAACTTTTTCAATACACTTCCTCGAAAACTGGTCCATAACGCACTACGATTAGGTACAACATGCAATGTATTTCACACACGTGCGATTTTTTCCACTTTCCTGCACGTGTGCGGGAATGAAAATTGCCACAGATCCAAATTGGTCCAATGCCTATAGTCTGAGTTGAATGTTTTTTTTTTAATTTCGGCAAAGCACTACGCGTCTTTACGGCATAAATATTTTTTGAATAGGTATTTGTAGGAATGGTCAGGAATTTATTTCGCTAGGCTCGAGCTTATGTGGGCAGAATACGGGTTTGGGTCTATGAAAACACACTGGATGCGATACACTATTTTATTTCACATTGCACGGTTCGGCGTGGTAGTTTCCATGGAGAAGAACCGGCAAGAAACTCCATGGTTACTCTTTTGAAGCAGATACACTGAGTCTAACAAATTACTTGACATTATACTTTCACACAATAGCAATGACACCCAATAATACAGTAACACCTTAGTTCAGACAAAAGAGCAACAATATACAGAGAAGCAGAGTAACAATAATTAAGAGTAATACAACCTGTGCACCGGGCCACGCCTGAAGTCAGAATGTCCATTCGTTCGTGGATGTCGCTGCGCCCCCGCAAGGGGGCGCGGCAGGCGGCGTCGGGGCTATGCCCCCTGGCCGCGGATGCGATACCTCGGCCTGAGAAATCAGGCCCGTCATTAGGTGGCCAATATAGGCTGTGGCCTGGTGGCGTGCGATCCTGCCGCACGCCTGTGAGTGATTGCTATTAGGTTTTCCGTAGGCGCGCCTACAGCGCTGTCAGTACAGCGCTGTTTTCTTCACGACACCTCGGCGGTCTGTCCCCACCAGGTGAGACCCGAAGGAGGCCCGGCGGAGGACGACCAGCGACAGAGGTGCCGACTCCGACGCACCTACGGAGGATGTAGTGGCTCCCGCCCGCCCCGCTTCCAGAGCTAGCCGGTTACGTTACGGGCGGGGAACCGTTGTGTGTGTATGGGCGGTAGAATGTCCATTCGCCGCTGTGCGGCCCCTTTTATACGCTAGTTTTGGAGGTGGGGTAACGGCGTAGCGCGCTACGACGTAGCGTGCATTAACTCCGCCCCGCAGCGAGGAGGTGGGAGAACAACGTAGCATGCTACGACGCCGACGTAGCGTTCACTTAGGTCCGCCTCGAATGACGTAGCGCGCTACCGCGTGGCCTGATACACGTGTTGTTTACAATGTGACGCCGACATATTCAAATTGTGTTTATAAATAGAATATCATAGATAAACATGATTATTAAAAACTAATAGTTACTTTTATACACAAATTAACATTTATTTGTGTTCTGAATTCAAAAATATAAATTAAATCTATTTTTTATATTAAGCTGTTTAACGGCTTCATACCATTGCCTCTCTTAACTCTTTCAACCTGGCGAGACAAAAGCGCGAAAAAAAAAAAGAAATTTTAAATCATAGTTTCATAGTTCGTGACAAAAATATTATTCGTTATTTTATTTTATTTCTTCAAAAGTGTATTCAAAAACGTCGTTTGATACACGTGGACATTTGTTATTGCAAATCTCGGCTCAAAAACACCCTTGCCTACGGCTCGGGTGTTATAATTCCGCCTCGATTGCAAATAACAAACTTTCTCCACTTGTATCAAAATGTACTAAGTAGGTATTTCAATACATTTTCTCGAAAACGGGTTCATATCGCACTACGATTAGGTTCAACATGCAATGTATTTCACACACGTGCGTTTTATTCATTTTCCAAATAAAGTTCTAAGTAAAAAGTTAAATTCAAAATTCACAAATAACTTTTAGAGGTACCTGTCCTGTACGAAGTTCAAATCGGTTCAATGCCTATTGTCGGAGGTGAATGGTTTTTTTCAAAGTAATATATATATTGCTTTGAAAAAAACCATTCACCTCCGACCACCACCTCCTCAGACGCATATATGCGTCTTTACGTCGTATATTTTTTAATAATTCAAATTATGTTTATAATAGAATATCATAGTTATACATGATTATTTTAACAAATTTATATTTATTTGTGTTCTGAATAAAAAAAATTTTTTTTTTTTTTTTTAAATTAGGCTATTTTAACGGATTCATACTTTTGCCTCTCCTTTAGCCTGGCGAAAGCAAAGAGCGCAAAAAAAAAAATCAGTCTCAATAATTCATGACAAAAATATTTTTCATTCTTTTATTTTATTTCTTCAAAAAATGTAGGTAGGTACTATTCCACCCTGTATCTAGGCGACTGAGATAGGCGGTGAGACCGCCTTCCATCAATGTTGTGGCGGTTGTGGCATTTACCAAGTACCTAGGTACCTACCTACGATTTAAATGTTGCAGATTACTAATTGCGTAACTTTTTATTTTTACCCCCGAATTAACGATAGGGTACCTATATCCCGAAGCGTTATGATTATATGATATATGATTCGCTTCTCGCGGGGCGGAGCTATCGGCGTGTCACAGCATGACAGCAGTCACGTGCGAGTAAGCGTGGCCCGGCCGATGTCGTTCCAGCCGCGGCGCGGACGAACTCGAACAGACACCGGCGAAACTTACGCAGGGCATCCATACACCACGGTGATACACAAGAATCAGCTTTAAAATACCTAGACTCTTCCAATTAATTAAATATCTGCATTTTACCCTAGAATTTAGAGTTCACGCATCGGAATGTGCGCCGGCTTCCGACGCCCCCCGTCCATATTTTGACGCCGCACCGCGTCACATGACTGAAACCGGCCGGTGTTTGGAGTACATCCGTTCAGAACGGCCGCGCAGCTCTCAGGGTGACGACGTTGCCACACGCTCCATACATGCAGTTAAATACGATAACAATTTACATAAACTGTGAACGTTTATTGAAAATGGATTGCGGAGAACTAACTTAAGTGCTAAAGTTTGTGATTAGTGCTGAATAAACCTACCCGTTACGGGAATAAAATGTAAACAGAACTTGTATTTGATAATAATTCATTTGCAATTTTGTGAAAGAGTGGTTTGTTGTTTTGTTGTGATTCCAAATGAATATGGAATCAAGGCATTATTGGGAGGAGAACGGGCATTCCGTGAAGTATGACAAGTAAGTATATTGGACATTTTCTCTAAAACGTTTTACTTTATTGGTTTTCATCAAAATGGCTCGTACGACGCGACGTTTGTATTGTGAATTATGAATTGTGTTAAAGGGAGTGGAGGTATCAATACAATACATCATTGAGTGTAACCTTTAGGAGAAATTACGACGTGATTCCGATCAATTCTTTAAAAACACTCGTTTTCTTTACACAGTGAATGGTTAGGTAGGATTCTACATAGTACCTAGGTACGTCATTATTATGTACATTGCATTAAAACCTTTATAAATGACTATCAAAATCGGCAGGTAATCATTAGCGATACAGAACGTTGCTTTATTTTGATAGATTTGTCATAGAACACCTGACGACCGACCTTGACCCAGTGAAATCATTATTCATCTTGTTCAACATTTTCGGCACCCACAGACCGCTCGCAGTGTGCATGGGGTTCAAAATTTTGATTATATTTTCATAAATTTTCCCATTTTTTGTATTCTAGGTGGTTTATGTAACTAATATATCTTTTCTTATTTTCACTTTCAATAGGTATTATTGAGTACCTACCATCCTCAAATGCGCATATCTTTTTCAAAGTTTCAGTAGCTCAAAATGATACATAAGCAGATGCGTTGCATTTGAAGGTTTGGTTTTGGCGGCAAAGAATCAAAATAATAGGTACCTATACCTACCACCACCCTCAACTAAAATTTTGTGAATGATCTGAAGTCATCAAAATGGTGCCTATCATCTAGCGCGGTGTCTGGGTGTCCGGCGATAATTAGGTGCCTATCATCTAGCGCGGGGTCTGGGCACGGTAATATTATGATATGCAATCAGTTTGTCATTACAATCTCGGCATTCGTGAGTCTGACCAATATTAATCCTGCTGGATCCAGGTATTTTCGGGAACCCGCAGGATGTTGGAAGACTTCGTAGGTGAACGATAAAAGAGTACCAAATTGTACCCGCTCAATTTACGAGCGAAATTAGTTCCGCAGAGATCCCGCCGATCCCACACTGCCAAGTACGGAATGTAATACGCAGTCCGTACTTGGCAGTGTTAATTATCAATTTATGTACTACTCACGCAGTCTCTTATATCCTATAGGTACGATCTGGCATTAAACCAAATGAAAACGATGGCTCGAAATCATGAACTGACCTACGCTAACACGTTTTAAATGAAGTGTTCAGCGACTATCCGTCATCAATTGTTTAAGAACGTGAGAATCCTATTGGATAGGAACCAAATAACTCGATGATTTTATAAAGCAACGTACTCTTCAACTACGTTGAATTCAAATCTTCTAAAATGATAACTTCTTTCATAGAAATTCGGTTCTAAATTATGTTTTACGAAACTTCAACCATTGCATAGTCAGCATTTGAGGTACCTATCCGTTTATGGGGATTGAGTTGGCGATTATTTGAGCGTCGTATTTCGATTCTCTGACCTGTTTCTAGATTAGCAGTTTCTACCACTATTGCGTCTGTTACATCTCGTAGTCTTTCTATACGTTGTGTTTTCTTGGTGACAGGACAGACTTGCTCTGGTGGAGCCCTTTCAGGCCTTCTTCAACATAAACAAAAAAAATATTAGTCAGTTGTCGCCAGAAATCCTTCTCAGATAGGTACATTGCACTTCAGTTTTTTTTATCATTAACTACATCTTTATCAAGTGTTTTACTCAAGATTCTTGACCCATTCGCTAAAACACTGACACTGTACCTAATTTATCAAGGATTTCTGGTCAAATGCAGTAAAACTTAGATTGGCTATCGTATGATTACGACCATGCGATATATTTATCGTAGTAAACAAGCTTGCAGCTTTGGTCTATTTTCGAATGCCTGCAGGAATAATGGAAATGTCCTAATGAGTCATCAGCGCGTTACTCGTCTTCAAAGGTATTTAATCAATTTTAAATGTGACAGCTTCATTTCTTCAGTCGCTATTTACCTATTGGGTTTATTTCTAACTAGCTTGTGCCAGCGGCTCCGCCCGCGTGAAGTTTGATAATTGTCCCATGGGATCTTCTTACTACCGGGATAAAAATCCTATGTTCAAATACAGGTTATAAACTATCTGTGTGCAAAATTTCATCCAAATCCTTTGAGAACTTATTCCTTTTTCCGTGTGAATGATTGCAAAATTCTTCGAGCTCACTTCGATCACTTTTGTGTCCTTCACTATCTTAATTCTAAAGATTTTCATCCCATATTTTTGCATTGTGTGAGTTGAAAGATTCAAGGTCAACACATTTATTGCGCCCCCCTAGATAATAAATATAATCCTATCGGTGTCCAAATTTATCTAGGACTTTCGGCTAAGAATAAAGTAAAGACACCAAAGTGGTCCCTAGAAAAAGTACAACCATACGATTCAGTTCAGTAACGTCAATCTCCGCCGTCGAGAGGCTCGTCTACGTTATATGTATTGTATTGCTTACATAACATAAGTTACTTTTCCCCACTTCATCACTATCACTACATATTATAAAACAAAGTCTGTCTGTTCGCGATAAACTCAAAAACTACTGCACTGCTGCACCGATTTTATGCTGTTTTCAGCAATCGATAGAGTGGTTCTCGAGGAAGGTTTTAGTATATAATTTGTCAAGTTTTTGTATACATTGGCTTAAATATGGCCGTCTGGGAGCTTTACTTTTGGTCGCGGTAACCGACATCCATGCGGGCTTAGCCGTGGGCAGCGGCTAGTTAATAAAAAGAAACATCCATCATCATCATCATTTCAGCCGAAAGACGTCCATTGCTAGACATAGGCCTCTCCCAAGTGTCGCCACATTGAGCGGTCCCGTGCGACTCTCATCCAGCTTATTCCCACAACCTTCACCAGGTCATCGGTTCACCGCGTTGGAAGACTTCCCGGTCTTCCAACGCAACGTCTTCCGGTTCGCGGTCGCCACTCCAGAACTTTTCGGCTCCATCGGCCATCCGTTCTGCGAGCAATGTGCTCTGCCCACTGCCACTTAAGTCGTCGGTAACCTTGGTTCTCTTGTGGATGTTTTCGTTCCTGATTCGATCACGCAAGGAAACTCCGAACATAGCCCTCTCCATTGCCCTTTGGGTGACTTTAAGCCTTCTGATAAGGCCCATTGTGAGCGACCACATCATTACGTAACTGCACATAATGTTTTTCTTACACTCCTGAAACCATAGACACGCGTCATTTTCCTGTTTCCATGTTCGAGTTCTTTCTTTACATATTTCCCGGTTACTTTTGGTTCGTTCCTTTTTAGGGTTCCGTAGTCAACTAGGAACCCTTATAGTTTCGCCATGTCTGTCCGTCCGTCCGTCTGTCCGTCCTCGCTTAATCTCTGTGACCGTTAGCACTAGAAAGCTGAAATTTGGTACCAATATGTATATCAATGACGCCGACAAAGTGGTAAAATAAAAATTGGAAAAAAATGTTTTATTAGGGTAGCCCCCCTATATGTAAAGTGGGAAGTGATTTTACATAATGTTTTTCTTACACTCCTGAAACCATAGACACGCGTCATTTTCCTGTTTCCATGTTCGAGTTCTTTCTTTACATATTTCCCGGTTACTTTTGGTTCGTTCCTTTTTAGGGTTCCGTAGTCAACTAGGAACCCTTATAGTTTCGCCATGTCTGTCCGTCCGTCCGTCTGTCCGTCCTCGCTTAATCTCTGTGACCGTTAGCACTAGAAAGCTGAAATTTGGTACCAATATGTATATCAATCACGCCGACAAAGTGGTAAAATAAAAATTGGAAAAAAATGTTTTATTAGGGTAGCCCCCCCAAGTAAAGTGGGTAAAGTGGGAAGTGATTTTTTGTTTTATTTCAACCCTAACGTGTGATATATTGTTGGAAAGGTATTTAAAAATGAATAGGGGTTTCCTAAAATCATTTTTTGATAATGTCAATAATTTCGGAAATAATCGCTCCAAAAGTAAAAAACAATGTGTCCCCCCCCCTCTAACTTTTGAACCATAAGTTTAGAAAATATGAAAAAAATCTGAAAAGTAGAACTTTATAAGGACTTTCTAGGAAAATCATTATGAACTTGATGGAAACAACAGTTTTTGTACAAAAAAGTCAAAAAGTTGTACAAAATAATTTCTGGACTAAGTTTGTAGTATATTCGTATATGTAAGCATTTTTACATAATGGATACCCACCTTTGAACACTTATTGTGACGGACGGGAAACTACGGAACCCTACACTGAGCGTGGCCCGACACGCTCTTGGCCGGTTTTTTAAGAAAGCTATAAACGGCCAGTTATTTTTTAAACAGCATTTTTTGAAAAACCACGAATATAACCTACTTATTTTAATTCTCGTTTCTTTGCGTAAATATTTTACAACTGTACTTATACGTTTTCTGATTGGAGTACTGAGTACGGAGTTTTTACTGCTTTGTTTACGTTTGAAACTTTGTGACGAATGGAGCAATAGACCTTGAAGTGTGCATAACTGAGGACATTGTATTTGTATGCAAAAGTCGATACATCTTATCGTAAGGTAAAAAAATATGTATTCACCTAGGGCCTTCGAGGCCTTGGTGGTGATGATAACGCCTTATGTCACTATGTAACAGCTACTTCTTAGCTCCCGTGACAATGTCATAACAAAATTGGTCCTCAGAGGGGTCTCTTAGTCTTTCCTTCTCCTTTGTAAAGAGGCATTTTCCATTATCTAAAGAACTTGTGAGGCCTGAAACTACATTTACCAGCTTCTTAAGCACTGAAGAATTACAAATATTTATCAAAGTTATGGCATAGGTATGCTTCGCTAGTGTAAGTGATATTGCGATATGGTCAGCTTCACGTGCTTGTAAATCTGTGCCACCTGCACCACGTGACGTCATAGAAACTTGTTTATAATCTATTTATAGACCAGAGTTCAATGCTACAAATGTTTCAGAGCTATTACATCGATATAAGTACTGCGTCATATTCTGTATCGAGAATGTAGCCAATTAGCGAGTCTGTTTTTGATGGCGCTAAGGCGTAGTACCTACGATCAATCATTGCGCGGGACAAAAGACGAAAAAAAATTTTTTTTGGACTTTATTACACACATACATTTTACATTAGGTTTATTACATAAAATAAATTCACTTAACAAAACCTATGAATCGAACGTTACACAAAATAGTGCCGATAACTATTAAAATACATTCCACATTGTAGTAACAAAACAAAGCTGCAACCAATTGACTGAGAATGTAACTCCCCAATTGATTAATTCGACATCTGAATAGATAATTGTGATTTTGTGGCGAAAGCGGAGCGAAATAACACCTCGGTAACACGTGACAGGGGCGCGGGGTGGGGAATGGCCGCGTCCTCAACACGCCGTGCGAAACGTGACCGATCCAACACGCACACACAACACGTAACGTTATGCGCACACACACACACACATAGTCGCGCACGTTCTCGTTCGTATCGCCTGACTCTATTTGTGGGTAATGGGAAGGTATACCCAACTGTTTTAAGATTTCATTGTTTTCTAAGGTTTTTCTTACGAATGGCCAGTTAACTTGAAGTTATGTCATAAAGGAATTAAATTTAGACTCTGGAATTCTTTAGGAGTTTTAATTACCTATAACTTTTTTTTTTCTGTTACTGTTAATAATTTGTGGTTGGAATTGGAATTAGGTTAAAAGGAAGTTTGTGAGATTTTTTGAGGATTCACAAATATTATTTCTTTGCTTTTGCTATTGACGTAGGTAACTATTTATGATGGTTTTGCTTTGTTTGCTTACTTTTGTGAGAATGCTATAAGTCTTGCATATTTAATGCGTTTTATAAACACAGTCAAGACATAAGTACCTTTGTACTGTGTTTACAAAGAATAATAAAAAAAAACCTTGGTACTGCAAGCTGTGATTAATTTATCCACCTACTTACATAACTTAATTGTAGAAAACATTAAACAAACTAACAAAAGTTTGGTACTTACTTAATAATAAATGGTGTTATTTTTAATAGCAGTAGGTACATACCTAGGTGGGTACTTATAGATTATTTATTACTTTTATTTGAATTACCTATATTTGTTTCTCTGAAATAAAACAAACGCTATTATTTAAAAAATAAAGAAAAGCGACGCTAATATATAAACTTGGGCATTTACTCAGGAAAATTACGCTTAAACTTCATTTTTTTTTTAAATATTAAAATAGAACTCTGCGAAGTTGATTTTTAGTTTTTACTAGGGTAACCAGCCATAAGAATCCAGCGCGGAGTTCCCGGGTCTTTTTATAATTTTTATTTACCTACGTAAAACCCACTCTTTATTAGCTATTAGATCACGTTTTAACAACTCCACGACCGCAGTTTCGCACGTTATAAAAATAAACTTGTTACTACGGAAGAATTAAATTTTACCAAACATCACCGACATGTTGATTGTAAATGCAGACACGTGAGAAACATAATATGACCAAATGATAACTCTCTTCGTACCTACTTCTATTTTTAGAAATGGCGAGTTTAGTAATAATGTTAATTTAAAATTTTAAACGATGCTAGTTCGAGAATTAGTTCGAAAAAAATAATTTGTAATGTTTCGAAAGTGAATATTTAAATTGGTAAATTCAATTTTTGAGCGTTGTGGATCGTTGTGGATCAGACGTGTTTAACAAAGAATTTATCACATAGTTACTTTAATTATTTAATGTAGACATAAAAAATCATTGGAAATACATACAGACATTATCTATTTGGGATTACATACTTATCAGCTTTCAAATATGAACCCATTTCTAATCTCCGCTTTCTAATACCCGTCAATATTCTATTTCCTCTGCAAAGGTTCAACCAATTTTCAGGTAAAATAATATTTTTACGGCGAGGGCGCTTTTTTGACAACTGTGTAGTAGGCAATTATTTATTTTGATACGTAAGTATCTAGTTATTTAATTTAAAAAAAAAACAATATAGGTACCTAATTGATGTTATTTTTGTCACTCTCTGATGTAAGGTGTGCGATAAAAGCTTGTACGAATGTACGTAAGACGTGCATCTTTTTTTCGACACATTATACAGTTACGTTCCACGACGTATGTACCAGACTCGTGCTCGGGCCACGCCTCACGTAAGATATAATATGATTAAATTATATGTGTTTATACAGGGATCGTTTTCAATGACCGGCCAAATGTTCAGAGATGGTTTAGAATCAATAATAATATTTTCAATATAATAAAAAAAAAAAAAACATTTTTTAAATGAAATTTAGTTCCTGTCCACCACTAAAAAGCGAACGCGTGGATATTGCAACAGCAAAATTCAGTTCAACAACCTAGATAGGTACGCACACAAGTGCATTAATTCCCACTAGAATTATGATATAGGATTTTTTTAGGAAATTTTCAAATGAATGCTATTATTTTATTTTATTGTTTTCGAAAATAATATTTAAAATGCACTTTTGGTTTGATAACTAGATCTTAATTTTAAATTTTGGCTGGCTATTATAACTGGCATTGGAGATTCCGACAGATTATCTTCTAAGTCTCTTTACGAGGGACACTTGATTCTTTGGGCATATTTTAGCTAGGCTTCTATTTTATCTAGATTTCCTGAGACAGCAGAATAAACATACCTTTGTATACATAAGACAATCTAAGCATGAATGCCTTTTAAAACGGTATGACAATTACAAAACAGGACCATTATTATCTATTTATTATTCATTAGGTACTTTTATTTAATTGCACATTAGCCTACAAGCACAAAGCCTTAACTAAACTATAAAAATAACCAATGAGTTGTTTGTTACACATATATCACGATTTAGCAAGTTTCTATTTTGCAGCAGAATCATAATAAGAATAACGTTAAAAATTTCAAATTCTTAAAATGGACTATAATTATAGTCATAACCATAAAGTCCATTTTAAGAATTTTAAATTTTTAACGTGATTCATAATTATTACGATTCTGCTAAAGCGGCCATTTTAGACCATTTTAGGCCATTTTAAGAGCCTATACTACCTCAGATTAGCAACTCTATTTGTGGTGGTTCAAACTTCGTCTGTAATACTGTTAAAATAACGTTCTAATCAGCTTGCACTACAAAGCGGTTGTTACGTCAGTCACTGCGGCCGAATAGTGCGAAATGAGTGGTTTTTATTCTTTATAAAATCAAATTTTCGTCTAAATAAAAAATTAAGTCAACACGATGTTAGATAATATTGTTACCTATCTATTAGGCTAAAAATCATCATGAAATTTCGACGGCTCAATAATTGAAATCGTCCAGTGAATCTGAATGGTCATTGTATCAGCTGGTAGCTTTTTACTCATCAGTTCATCACAGTACGTGTACTACATCGCCATTCGCTACACGTGGACGAGACGGAGCAGCCAGCACGTGTTGCGAATAGCATTATTATTACTCACTGTGAACGCACTTCGCAACACTGTTGCAAGTAGGGTTGCCAGGAAGAAAACTTTAGTTGCGGATTGAATTTCTGATTTATACTTATATCTAAAGTTGGAACGCCTCGCAGCGTTCAGTTCTGCGCAAGCAAAACGTGGGCGTTTTTTTATACTTGTACCGAGTTACTGACATTTTGCATAATTGAAGACAATATAATTAGAAACTGGCTCTTGCTGCAAACCAAGATTTATAAAAACTACAGGAATAAAAAAAGAACATTTTAGACCAAGATACGATTCGGATGACTTACAAAGTTCATCGTTTTGAGATAATCCTGCATTCAACATTTTAACCCCAACAACTCGACATTATCTGCCGCAAAAAGAATAATTTCAATTAACTTTGAGACGTCATATTTAATGAAAATATGACACTAAAAACGTTGGTAGTAGGTATTTAAATGAATATTCGTTACATCCCTAGTTTCCGAGAAAGTCCGGAAAATTTCAGTCTCATGGTAAACTTAAAGGCGGTTATTTATGTCCTAGCAAACACGTTCTCTACCGTTTTAAAGAACGTGAACATTTAATTTATTGACAGTTATCCTCTCAGGGTGTGGTGGTAGGGGTGGCAATTATGTAAGGATGTTGTAGTTACTTTTTAGTTATTTTGGGTAGGGAACTAAGGAAAAGCGAGAGTTAATTATGTAGGGCACGTTTCATGAAATTGTTATTACGAACCGTAATTCGAAATGGGAAAAGTATTCTTGGAATTATGAGGGTTGAATCATGACGTAAGTAATTAGAAAAATCTTGAAATAGGGCTTACCATCTCTGTCCCTCATCATCAGCCTATAATGTTCCCACTGTTGGGACGGCCTCCTCTCAATGAGAAGGAATCTCTGTCCCTAATGTGTCTTAGTAGAATTATTATTAAAAATTTACATGTTTAATCTGAAAATAAATCGGAATCTTCAATAAAAATCGTTCCAACATTTTTCACCAAACCCTAGTCATTGATTGAATTACACACACATTCAATAATAGCCTGTATTGACGTTAAACACGTCAGTACCTAATAGGAATCGTCGTAATTAGCCACCGGACCCAGATTGTCACTGACGCTCGCAAACAATGCAATAGGGGCAACACGTGTGCCGTGACGTCATTCACATAAACAGGTGCCATCATGGCGTATCTCTGTCTGTCAACAGTACTTATTGTACTTATGAGCTTCATATATGGAGAAACGTTGGAATAAGTGATTTAGGGGTATACTTTTGAAGTGAAAACTTCTTTAGGCGCGTTGAGCACTTTTTGGGTGAAGGAAAAACATTGAATTCATCGTCACGTAACGGAACGTGCGGTCACGATTCAAAGCCGTTCGTAGCACTCGTAGCATCCGCTACGGCGTAGCATCACATAGGCATGCGCGGGGGGCATAACCAGTGCTACGACTGGGGCGGGGCCTGTGTACTTTTTGTTTTCACTTCTATCGGCAGTCCCTAAAGAGTATTTGGAGCATTTTCAATTTAAAATGTGTAAAAAAGTCGGGTTCCCGTTTGAAGTTTTATCTGAAAGATTGACTCTGTTAAAAATTATGTTGTATTTGCGTAGTGGAAGGGTGATTTTTAATTTCGCTTCCTGTTTGGGGGAATCTGTCAGAAGTAGAAGTACTCGTTGCAACAACAACAACAACAGCCCATAACGTCCACTGCTGGACATAAGCCTCTCCCATGGTGGGAGGAATTTGCGGTAAACTCCACGCTTGGCGCCTGCGGATTGGAGATCGCAGTGATGAAAGACTAACAGAAAACGCTGCTGCCCATTCTCTGGCCTATGACCAGAGAATATGCAGCAGTATGGGCGCAAGGTATTCTGCCTTTAGACATTAGTCGCCCGACACCCGTGAGTGTAATGGGTTTGTTCTATTCTACTCTGACTCTGCCGGATACCACACGGCTTCGTACTCAAAGAGTACGCAAAGTACTGGTTGAAATGAATAATATTATTATAGGAAAATTTCAGGCTTTCAAATACAAATAATATTTAGAGATAATATGGATTCTAACATTTGGTTATGTCATGTCTACTTGGCCTGTGATTCATAATATGAAAACGATATTATGTTATATTATGGTATTATTTAATTAATTTGATACCAACTTGTACTATTGTATTACGGATGACTAATTTTGATGGTATGTAGCAATTAGTCCAAGCATAACAATTGAAAGAAGTTATACCTACTAGTAGGTACTACACAGTTTTAATTTTAGGCTAAGGTAAGAAAAAATAACAAAATAGAAAAAATATATAGAAAAATTGCCGTGTAGCCGTGTGGTATCCGGCAGAGTAGAATAGAACCAACCCTTTACACTCACGGGTGTCGTATAAGGCGACTAATGTCTGAGGCAGTACACCTTGCGCCTCCGTAGACCAGAGAATGGGCAGCAGCGTTTTCTGTTAGTCTTTCATCACTGCGATCTCCAATCCGCCTGCCAACCGTGGAGATTACGGCAAATTCCTCCCATCATGGGAGAGGTTTATGTCCAGCAGTGGTCGTTATGGGCTGTTGTTGTTGTTGTATATAGAAAAAATGCACTTGAGCTTACCTTAAGCATGTGTTAGATATATAAACAATAAATGACTGTATTTGACACAGATAATGATCTCTAAAATAATATTATATCGGATATACAAGATAAGACATCGATCACGAGTCACAACACAAGTCACAACGGTTATCATCTGCTGACCAAATGATATGAAACAATAATTTGTAAGGATGGCGCAAATGCCAGTGAACGAAAGAGTGGGCAGGAAGACTAGGCTGTAGATATAGAGAGCTTCAATGATCCAATTAGATGTGGAGAAAAGAACAATCGGCCAGACCGAATCCGTAAAAAAAGCCGACAAATAAGTTTCTTCTCCATATTGTTCAGCAGATACAGCTCCAGCAGATAGACGGGCAGACAGCGAAGCGTTAGTAATAGGGTCCCGTTGTCGTCACCCTTTGGTAACAGAACCCTAAGATGTTCATCATCATCATCAGCCTATTAATGTTCCCACTGCTGGGACACAGGCCTCCTCTCTATGAGAGGGAATGGGTTATAATCCACCACGCGGGCCCAGTGCGGATTGGTAGATGTCACATGTCTTCGAATTTTTAGGTTCTAGGACATGCCTGTTTCCTCACGATGTTTTCCTTCACCGTTTTGAGAGCAAAACGGAACGTTTCAAAACGGTGAAGATGTTGAGTGCCGAATAATTCCGAATATCATCTGAAATCAGATAAAAGTGAAATTGGAAAACGTGACCTTTTCAGCTAAGGCGTTATCGGATAATAAGTGTCATTAATCATACTTAATGTTAATAGAATAAAAGATTACAAGGAAAAAAGATATTTTTTAAATCACGTAGTTTTAGACGTGTATTGTATGTGACTTAGATCTCTACAAGACCTGTGAATAGTAAAACCTTATTTAGGAGTCGACCTTTTTCGGTCTGTCTAGATTAGCGTCAAGTTTCTGAAGGTGATGATATCACTCATGTAAAGTTACACGAAATCACGTTCGTGATTTCCATATACATAATTAATAAAATAATTGGTCGGATTGGTCCTTTGGTCCTAGAGAACCAAGTTCATAGAATCTAGATATTGTTGGTAATTAAAATTGATTGACAGATTAATTTTATCTAGATAGATAAAAAATCTTAATTTAGTGATATCACTAAATTAAGATTTTACGTTTGAATACACCGGTCAATGTGGCGACACTTGGGGAGGCCTATGTCCAGCAGTGGACGTCTTTCGGCTGAAATGATGACGATGATGATGTTTGAATACATCTACTTTAGAGTATACAACTATTTCATGACTAATTTGCTAAAAAATTCAATATTTGAGAGATCAGTTGGAGGCGCGTGATTTTACGTTAAAGCTGCGGACATACTATTTTCACTCTTACACATCATACAAAAATGAAACCATTCTGTACAAAAAATAAGGCTAGGCTTGTTTTATAACAAACTAAGCCAAAAATAGACCGATGAAGTCATTCGAACCAAATAACGATACATAAATGTCTACTTTCAATAAACTGGTGCACGTGTTTCGTTTATATTGATAAGGCAAAACTATCATGCGCCTGAACGATTTGCTTGCAGATAATATAAAAAATATTATATTCGGATCTATTGTTTGTTGACTTTTTACCATATTATACGACGTTATGAATGCTGTTAGTGTTGCCATCTTTCATTGTACAAAACAACTTTAAAATAGTTTGTTTCATGCTTCATTATACAATCTATAAATTAACAAAATTCTGCCAATGTGACCATCGAAAAATGATGGGCCGAAAATACTACTCTGGAGAGCACCAACAGTAAATTTACATAAATCAATATATTTAGTCCCAATTAGAAAACAATTAGACGTTTTAATTTTACAAATATCTTTTAAATCAGCTTACACTTTCATAGTTTACTTCCAAAACCTAATTCTTTTCATTTTTTCAGGAGCAGTTTAGGCGACAGGGTGTCAGACGCTCTCGCCAGGTCTAGGAACACCCCGAGGCAAGTGCCTCAATTTTACTAACTCTTTGTTTAGGTAATTTTCTCGTCGTCTTCTGTAATTACTTTGTTATTAACTTCCTGGACTAGTGTTAATTATAACATTTGTTAATCAATTTAAGTTTTAACAGGATACGATAGGTTTAATGCATGCATATTTCGAAATCCTTGTTTCTTTTTTTGCTGATTGTGGCAGTATGTTAGAATTTAATATTTCACTTTATAATTTACGTTTTAGTCGTAGTATTTAGACACTACATTGGAATTTAATATTTCACTTTATAATTTACGTTTTAGTCGTAGTATTTAGACACTACATTGGAATTTAATATTTCACTTTATAATTTACGTTTTAGTCGTAGTATTTAGACACTACATTGGAATTTAATATTTCACTTTATAATTTACGTTTTAGTCGTAGTATTTAGACACTACATTGGAATTTAATATTTCACTTTATAATTTACGTTTTAGTCGTAGTATTTAGACACTACATTGGAATTTAATATTTCACTTTATAATTTACGTTTTAGTCGTAGTATTTAGACACTACATTGGAATTTAATATTTCACTTTATAATTTACGTTTTAGTTGTAGTATTTAGACACTACATTGTCGTTACCGTTGTAACTTTCTTGCAAAGTGTTATCAAATACTATTTGTTTCGATAAATATGACACGATACACAAAGGTCATGAATAAATGAATAACTTGCAGTCAAAATCTCCACGTCAACATGAGAATAAAGTATTTGAAGTCACTGAGGGAATAAATCGTGATAGTTGGTAACGTAGATACTAGAAAAACCATGACCTTTACTGCATCAGATTAAGTGCAATATAAAACGTGATCGCAAGGTTATAAAATAAAATCCTGCACATGAATTCATTACTGTTGTGGAAAGACTTAGCAATGTTAGGTGGGACACATTTTCATGCGCGTTCTGTTATGCATTCTCTTTGGAGGCGTATCTGATAAGGTATTCTTATGATTGCCTCCCGTTGATTCGATTTTATGATGTATTGTTAGGGATTTAAAGTTTGATTTCGTAGTTGCGCGTAACGTTGTTTGGTTATCGTATGCGTTACGTCACGGAGGCGGTTAGTCTGTTCTGTCTGTAGTTTGCGCAACGCTCCTCGCGGTGCACAACGTGACTGCTGGCTGGCACACGTGTCCGCCCATGCTGTGCACCGAATACAGGACCTACTGATTAATAATAACCATCCGATCCGATATTTAGATGTTTAGAACATTGTTCTACATTTCCTTTATCAAAAGGAATCATAAATAGGTACTTAAAAGGTAAACATTTGTACGGCTTTAAGACAGGAAAATTCCGTGTCGTTTACTTGTACTACATATTGTGCAGTGACTTTTAATTTTTGTTTTGCTTCGGCATTGTGTTTATTATATTCTACGTAAATGACGTTACGGACACAATTCTTATCATTAACTATTACGGGTGCGTCATCTCATCATCATTATCATTTATTATATTGATTTTCGCGGTTAGGTACTTTCGTTCATAAGCAGTACAATACCACTGACTGATTGACAGTTATTCAGCAGGCACTTCTTATAGCTAGCTTAGTATCTTCCTAAACTTATCTATACTAATATTATAAAGAGGTAACATTTGTTTGTAAGTTTGTATGTAGGGGTTAATCTCCGGAAGTAATGAACCAATTTAAAAAAATGTTTCACTGGTAGAAAGCTACATTATTCGTGAGTGCTATAGACTATATTTTATTCCCGTACTCCCACGGGAACGGGAACTACGCGGGTGAAACCGCGGGACGTCAGCTAGTATTGCATAATCACCATGCACGGTGTAGGTACTGACTTTTTTAATATTCTTTTATTTAGTCTCTAACTTAATGTTATTGATTTTCTTCATCTTTTCTTTGATCAAATAGTAACCAGTCATTTTGATCACGATTTGGACTCTAGTATTTGTTAACACTCTACCCACGTTTAGACAAATTGCCTTTGACAAGAGTCAACCAGACATGCCCACTACATATACTTACATAATATAGTAATGACTTGCTACGTAGGTACGTGCCATTCGTTCATTTCACATACCTATATCACGTTTGCACCCACGCGCCTCGGCACCTTTTATAAATAGGCCAATCATTTATTTTAGGACACTGTTTACTATTTAATTGGTACAGTTTAAGTACCTAGCTGTCTAAATCGATTTAGAGACTAGCGCCACACGTGTGTCCATTTTAAAGTCAAGAACTTTACGTAGTACCTAAAGGTCGAAATATGCAAACAATTTCAAATGACTGATAGATATCTTGCAAGATGCTTTGTAACGAATACAATCATTTCATCGATTGAATAATAAAGCTTAATTTGGAGAAGTCAGTAGAACCGTTTTAGCAACAAATCGAGCAACTACTAATCTTCGAATAGACGTAGAATCACTGAATCAATAAGACAATAATCAGGCTCAAGTAAATGAAGTAACAAACATGCCACACCTTTGAGCTTCATAATTAACTACTAGCTTTGCTAATAAGTATTAAAACACAAGACAACCGTATAGATTCGAACGTAGATAACTGAAGCTGATATCACTTAGTAATGGACGAAGGTTAAAGCTACCGTAGCCTTGCCCAAGGCTCGCTCGCACGGGGTCATTCGCGTGCAGACTAACGTAATATAAACCTAAAAGTGTGCTAAAGGTAAAGCAAAACTAGAGTTACAGGTAGTCAGTGGCAAAAAGTCTGACATACAGTCTTCCCTAGACTAGAGGTATCGTTTTACCCAGTACTAACTGGGTTGTGGAGGTCAGATAGGCAGTCGCTCCATGTAAAGTACTGGTATTCAGCTGCATCCGGTTAGACTGGAAGCCGACCCCAAAATAGTTGGGAAAAGGCTAGGCTGATGATGATGAATGAAAGAAAGAAAGAAAAAGCATTTATTAGCCCGCACAGGACAATACACACAAATTAAAATGGTGAAATCAACAGTACAACTAATAAAAATAGAGCTAACTAGAGCTTAAATGTGACTAGACGTAGAGAAGCAAAAAGGTCTAACGAATCAGTAAGCTTTGATATTTTTCTTGAATAGAAAGATTATTCAAAGAGCCTTTGTGTAAGAACATAAGATTTCCACAGGAAATCAACATGAAGGATGTGGATTTTAGGGAAAAGACTTTCCTGTTAGCAACGACCGATGTATGCTAAACTTTCAATCTACCCGGAAACTTAAACAACGGCAGAGTAGCTTAGACGTTGATCTTAGCATAACATAAGAACATCATCTATTTACATATAATATACTATTTTCATTAGGTTCCTTAGTACTTAATTTACTGTGCAAAATAAAATCGCAAGGACTAAGTACATTAAGTCTGCAAGGATAAAAGCCTTGTCGGACGCAAGGAGCCGAGTGTGATAGAACTTAACCTACCTAGTTCACCTCAAGCTAGATGAGACCTTGTGGCCGACTTTGTTACCAAGGACACAGATAATATAATACTCCAAGGATATGAAGCTAGGGGCCAATGAACCTGTTATCAAAGTCGATGTGGAAAATATAAAACATGAAGGTCAATTTTCGCACTATCGGGCAAAGAAAACTAGCATACATGTTTTTGAAGATTCTGATAAACTTAGAGCAAATGTGTTTCAGTTCCAAAGGAGTTCAAAAATACTGATTTTAATTAGCAATGTTGACTCCGACAGCACAAAAAACACGATAAAGTACTAATACATAGTCATTTCATGCTATAAGTAAGTAGGCTTGGCACTCTTATCCAGCACATTCTTTGTTCACGATTTTTGAAACGTGCACACTTCCTATCTTGTGGGTGAATTTAATTTTATAAATAGAGGTCACCTAAAAAGGGAGATACCCTAAAATAAACACCCCTTTTAACCTTTAACCAGTCTTGCGATCACTAACCTGTTTTTGGTCCTTTCTTCCGAACAACGTAACCAAAAAGTTAGAAACTTTATTTTAAGAACGAGGAAAAGTCAAAAAAGATTTTTTGACCTTTCAAAATATTACGTAAAATGTTCACATTTTACCAAATTAGACGAGTATTTCCGTGATACCCTACAAAAGTGATGGAGGGAAACTTTTTTATTCTATTGTTTTCTTGGTTATGAACGGGATTTAAAAGAAAGAATTGCCTTCTAATAAAAACTTTTTTGTTCATTTAGCGTGGGGTGGTCTTTGACTCCACTACCATGCTTTTTCCAACGTGTTTCAAGTTCGATGAGGAAAAATAATCTCTTTGTATGTTTTGTGTTCATTGTTTCTTTTTTTACAAATTCGTTTATCCTTCCTTTGACAAAGTTTCGTACCTTACATGCTTTAGGGAGAACTTCCTGGTTCTCCCAAAGCGTTTTTTCTGACATCGTGATTCGTGGTGTATTCACCCCGTTGCACAACTGTCCTGAATGTTTTGTTTCTTTTTTCATCTCTTAGTCTAACTGGCCAGGTCTATTCTTAATTTTAAGTTTTGTGATCAGTCATTTTGAGGCATTCTATTACATACAAGCATAGATCCTTTTTCAAATCTTCTTGTTCCGGATTTGCTGGTGCTGAGTGCTGACCTATAGTGACCTTCTTTATTGGAACTGCATTAGTCTAGTCATTCTTGCTGCAAAGGCGCTAAGTCCACTAACCCAGGATTATATTATCTGCTTTTCTTCTTATCATTATCATGATTAATCATTTGAATAAGCACTGTCACGAGGGGTGCCTATATCTATTATTATTATTATTTATTTTTCAAGTCAGAATGATGTGTGATAACTTGATTAGATTACTTGGACATATCCACTTACTGAGAATTTCTCCATTACTTCATGTAATGGAGTAAGCCCTGATTTTCTTTATCTGCTCCAATTGGAAGGCACTCCCTAGGTCGTTTATATTTCTCTGAATTTCAGTTTGTTAGCAAAAGGAGTCCAAGAAGAAAAAAATGCAATTTGTCAAGATTATTTTCTTGGGTTGTTGGTTTCTTGGTTTGAGATATCTTGATACAACAACAACAACAGCCCATAACGTCCACTGCTGGACATAGCCTCTCCCATGATGGGAGGAATTTGCCGTAATCTCCACGCTTGGCAGGCGGATTGGAGATCGCAGTGATAAAAGACTAACAGAAAACGCTGCTGCCCATTCTCTGGTCTACGGAGGCGCAAGGTGTTCTGCCTCAGACATTAGTCGCCTTATACGACACCCGTGAGTGTAATGGGTTGGTTCTATTCTACTCTGCCGGATACCACTCACACAGTTGATATCTGCTGATATCTTGATAAAATAAGGATAATTTTTCTTTCAAATTGGCCCTATTCTTAACGTATTTTATTATTAATATTTATTATGTAGTTCCTAAAATAACCGAGATTTCGTTTTCTATTTCTCAAATATTTTTCTAGAAAAGTCACACATTAGCTAAATTAGCCGTGTTGTCGTGTCTGTTTTTTTTTAAATACTTAACCGTCCTTTATTTGTCATTCCACCTTTTAAATGTTATAAAAATAACCAGAAATTTAAATCTTATAAGCCAGTTTCTTGGCTAATCATAATTATTTTGTCATTCGCTCGATTCTGTCACGTTTATCGACTCACGTGCTTCGCCGCATTAAACGAGAGGCGAATGAACTTTCAGTTTGCCAGGCATCACGCTTGACGCTTGTTTACACAAGACAAAGGCGTTTGCTGTTCGGCCTCAAAGCCCAAAGGCCTTGTTTTTGTCAAGATGTAAAATAACACCGGAAAAAATAAAAACAAACTGACATTACCGGGTAATAATTTTATTTGACTGTTTCGAATAGGTAGGTGGTTTAATTTAAATGAGTCACGTCTGGTTGTACAGTTAATAAAAAATAATAATATGTAAATTGAAATATTCCTCTAGACTTCAATAGAGCAAGTAAGAATGTTTGCATAAAATAGTTACCTTGTCATGTGGGTTTCTAACAATATGTAGGTACGGAGGTAAAACTTGCAATGAGGTTAATGTATTTACGCACGTGGATTTAATACGAGCCACGTGTAAGAACCTCGTGAATATAATATTAAAGCAAACCCTTGTTTGAGCCGTTGACAAATATTTCTATATCTATAAATAATTCATGAGATTACTACAAAGTAGGTACGACAATATTCTTGTATGGCTTGTTCTTACTTTACTCACTAAGTTACCAGACGATTTGAGACTTATACTGAACGAAAAGTAAGATTAAGATCCTTTAATCATTTTTATTTATTCTTCTTACATATACCTACTTAATTTAACATTTTTAAATATTTCTTGAAATAAAAAACAGAAAAAATAACATTAAAAAAAGAAATTAAAAACAGAATAAAATTAATAATTTTCTAGTGACGGATTACGTATTATGTGACCTTGTTTAATTGATTTAGTGTTTTTGTCACCGACTTCTGAAACTTGACCTTTGATTGATTTGGTGTTTTTCTCACCGGCTTCTGAAGCTAAAGTTATTTTTCACTTTTTTGTGGTTTTGTTTTAGTGTTTTTTTTTTGTTTTTCTTTTAGTGTATTTTTTTGTCCTTTTCTTTTTGTGTTTTTTTTGTTTGTTGTTTTTTTTTTAGTGAAGCCATTTTTAGGGTTCCGTAGTCAACTAGGAACCCTTATAGTTTCGCCATGTCTGTCTGTCCGTCCGTCTGTCCGTCCTCGCTTAATCTCTGTGACCGTTAGCACTAGAAAGCTGAAATTTGGTACCAATGTGTATATCAATCACGCCGACAAAGTGGTAAAATAAAAATTGGAAAAAAAATGTTTTATTAGGGTAGCCCGCCCCCCTATATGTAAAGTGGGAAGTGATTTTTTATTAAATTTCAACCCTAACGTGTGATATATTGTTGGAAAGGTATTTAAAAATGAATAGGGGTTTCCTAAAATCATTTTTTGATAATGTCAATAATTTCGGAAATAATCGCTCCAAAAGTAAAAAACAATGTGTGTGTCCCCCTCTAACTTTTGAACCAAAAGTTTAGAAAATATGAAAAAAATCTGAAAAGTAGAACTTTATAAGGACTTTTTAGGAAAATCATTTTGAACTTGATGGAAATAACAGTTTTTGTAAGTACAAAAAAGACAAAAAGTTGTACAAAATAATTTCTGGACTAAGTTTGTGGTATATTCGTATATGCAAGCATTTTTTTTTAACTTCGTTTACATATTTTGTTATCCTGAATCTTTTTTCAAACAAAAAAGAATTATATACCCACCTTTAAACTCATAAGTGGGAACACTTATTGTGACGGACGGGAAACTACGGAACCCTACACTGAGCGTGGCCCGACACGCTCTTGGCCGGTTTTTTTGTAAGTTTTACTGTCTACCAAAAAAACACCATGTACACATGGTACACATGGAGGTGTTTGGTGTTTTTTAGTCCAGAAAATCCCAACGATATAAAAAAAAAAAACTTAAAAAAAATACCTGGAATTTGCTGGTGACGATTTGAATCGCATGTAAGTACCTGTTGTCTGACAGCCAATACAAAATTATTGGCTCGTCACTTTCTTAGTAAATAACTTGCCACACCCTTCACACTAAATCTCAAGGAATTGTGCGTAATTAAGGGGGCGTCAATTAATTACCGTACGTGAGGCGTTTAGGGAGGGGAGGGCGTTGAGCCGAATCTCACTCAATCTCACGAGGGAGACGACTTTTCCCACAAGAAACAGTGAAAAATTCCGTGATAACTAGGTTCCTAATTAAGTAAACATGTTTCTTCACTAAAATATGGTTAAATCCTACAAAACAAAATTTTATTTCAATGAAAATAAAATTATTTTTTCTAAATAAATCCAACGAAATCAAGCACAGATTCGCACATTTACACTTAAGGTGATTACAGGAGCTAAACGCGAGTTTTATAATGCAAAAAAGCAAATGATTCACTGCAATAAACAAAACCAGAAAAATGTATGATATTCTTCAGGATATATGCTAGTTCCATAGTGTTTTGAAAACATTAAACAACAAACTTTATTCGATAGAAAAAAATCACGAACTTATTTCTAAAAATTTCTTTTAAAGAGTAAAAACCATACTAAAATACATGCGATCATTCTCATTTTTGGCAAATAATTCTACAAGCAACATACTAGTACCATAGTGTTTTACTTTTTTAGTCCAATCAATAGATTTTTTGTAAATCGCAAAAAAAAACACTGATTTCGCACTATTTTGCCGCAGTGACTGACGTAACAACCACTTTGTAGTGCAAGCTGATTAGAACTTTATTCTAACAGTATTTCAAACGAAGTTTGAACCACCACAAATAGAGTTGCTAATTTAGCTCATGTAATCGCCTTAACTACGAATTTTGATAAATCACACTTGTGATTATGGAGGGGGTGAAGTTAAATCTCACGACATCTCACCAAGGGGGAAGGGGGATTCGAAAAATCGCCTAAATTGCCTCACGTAATTAATGGACGCCCCCTAGTACATACATTTTATGTGATGTACTTAGTACATGGAATGCTATTTCAAGTTGTACGACTCAAGTTGAACAAGTTTGCCTCGTTGCTGTAATGGCAAACGCTACTACCACAGTATCATAATATTACCGTGCTACTACTATTCCCAGGTCGCGCGTAGTGTAGTCATAGTGTACTGAAATTTCTTTCTAGCAATTCGGAGACAGGTCTGGCGAAATGTGGGTGTAGGTACTGTACACAGTGTACACCCAAAATAATTACATCTCTACCTAACTAACCCTACAGCGAGAACAGGTGTGATGTGAAATAGAAATCTGTTATTTCAAAGCACTACCTACTTATTTAAAGTAACTACATAGTATCCGATTGCGATTAATCGCTGTATCGACATTCTCGCTAGTCGCCCGGCACGTGAACGTGAGTCGGAGCACGTGAGCAGTGACGTCACCGCGCGGCGCTGCAATTGCAACGCTTATCCATTGAACGAAAGTGGATCATTGAACCACTGATACGTTTTGTAACTGGCAACCTCGATTCTAATCGATTTGTTTTCTTCTTTTATCGAATTTTTGCTCGATTGATTTAGGGCGGGTGACACATCTCTATTTTATACATTACATGGGGAGTGTCAAATTCTCAGTTTAAAAACACCATTTTTTCAGTATGTTTAAATTAAATACACTACATTCTTTATGTAAGTACGTAGGTATGTGATTCGTTTTATAAATGTGCAAATACTCTCTATCAGTTAATTTTAAAGTGACGAAATTAGTTTTTATGTAATAGTAAGTTTCGTAAAAATCACCCAAAAAGAAATACATATTATGAAAGACTAGATTCCGGAACAGATTTTGCGGATGCTTACATCAATTTATTTATTTTTATTTATTCTATTTTTTTAAATCACGTAAATTACCATTGATTGCGAAAAAGACAAAAAAACACCATGACCAACAATAATGACAGTTGTAGACAATCCTTTGGATGACATGTTGAAAGGAGCGTCACTCGTCCATTTGAAATCAAGCCGTATGTGTCTTCTCGTCTGGTATACTATACGTTATACGTAGATATGCATGTGAGCGCGTCGGTGAAACACGTGCCTCGTGCCTCAGACAGAGTGACCATGACGCTTGTATAAATGGGACAGTCTGTTTTTCTTTTGATGAGAATATGAAATTACAATGTCTCAGAGCGGATTTCATATAAATATTTAGCAAATTGTATGGTCACTCTTGGTTTATATTTCACGTGTGTAGAATGTATGTAGGACGTCGAAACACGTTACACGTGGCCGATATTCGGAAATAAGACAGTTGAAGTATAAGAATAGTACATTTTGATACAAGTGGAGAAAGTTTGTTATTGCATTCGAGGCGGAATTATAACACACGAGCCGTAGGCGAGGGTGTTTTTGAGCCGCGAATTGCAATAACAAATGTCCACGTGTATCAAACGACGTTTTTCAATACACTTTTGAAGAAATAAAATAAAATAACGAAAAATATTTTTGTCACGAACTATGAAACTATGATTTTCATTTTATTTTTCGCGCTTTGGTTTCGCCAGGTTGAAGGAGAGGCAAAGGTATGAAGCCGTTAGACAGCCTAATATAAAAAATAGATTTTATATTTTTGAATTAAGAACACAAATAAATGTTAATTTGTGTTTATAAGTAACTATTAGTTTTTAATAATCATGTTTATCTATGATATTCTATTTATAAACACAATTTGAATATTCAAAAAATATTTATGCCATAAAGACGCGTAGTGCTTTGCCGAAATAAAAAAAAAAACAATCACCTCAGACTATAGGCATTGAACCAAATTTGACTTACGTATAGGTATAGTTATCTGTGGCAATTTTCATTCCCGCACACGTGCGGGAAAGTGGAAAAAATCGCACACGTGTGAAATACATTGCATGTTGTACCTAATCGTAGTGCGTTATGGACCAGTTTTCGAGGAAGTGTATTGAAAAAATGATTATTATCTTGTTTATTTTACAAAGGTAAATAGTTTTCTTTTAATGCGTATTAGTTTTACACATTACAAATCAAAGAGAGAGATAGAGAGTCAAACATAATAAAAAAAAAATTGTCGTTCGTCTTCGTATTGTTTCATTTAATTAAGGTTTTCTAGAGAAAGTTTTCTAGTTTTTTATGTAAAAAACACCAACTACTTCGTCAATTTGGTAATTGGAATATGTTCGATTTCTAATAGGTATTGGATAAAATGAGATTCAGCCTTTCGCAAGTATCGTGTGGGAAGCGAACAAGTCAGGTGAACTCACGTGCTTTGGATTCAATGACCATGACGGCTCGCCTGATTGGCCCAGCACTAGCGTATGCGCCGAACTTAGCAGAACCAATGGTTTTTATCGACTAGCTAGACATTTTACCCGACATGTCGATATTTCCGTTAGCTTTCATTGGCTTTTTGAACTTTTTAGAGAACCAAGTGTTTTGATTTGCTAATGAGGTAAAATGCCCATTTTTTTTTAAATTACTTTTCAAACTGTCCTTCATGCAAGATCTTAAACTAATTTAATTTTTTTAAACGTAAAATCTTCTTCGGTTTTTACGTTATATAACCAAGACTTTGCACGCAATGTGCACGTGCCACATGTATTTTTAACATTAAACAATTGCTCTTAGTAAATATATTTAAAAGTAAATAATTTATTAAGAATCTACTTGTTTAAGCAAGTGTGGACGATATTTCGTTCAAGTTCGGCAGTTATCACGCAAGATAGCAAATAAATGAAGAAAAACGTGATGTAAATGTTCACACATGTGACTTTCTTGGCAATCATCCTTTTATGTAATATCATGAAACACACATTTTATGCAGCATTTTTTATTTCGAGAGTTGTGATTGAATCAAGTTATTTTTACTTTTTATCTTTAGGTATCTATAATTTTTACTGTATCATTAGGAAATTAATTGTAAATCTGAGTATGAGTAAGGAGTTACGATTGTTTACTTTGTGTGTGACTAGCAGTCGACTGTTATGACTTCAATATTATTCTCATCATCAACGTTACAATAATTAGTTTAACATCGAGACTATCCCACAGAGTTCCTCTCGCATGACCATCCTATCAGCACAAAACACATTTTAGCACATCACTATCGCGTTTTGTGCGTAGTTGACGGACGTGTTATCAGTATTTCAACTTCAACCGCTTTAACGATCTTGGACTGTCCCTTATTTCTTATACTTATATCGAACCTACAAGCACATGTAGTGTATCGTTGTGTCTGCACGGTGTTAGACTGTTAGTAGTGAGAGTGGTCATGTGCTCACCTGTCGCGTTTAGCAAATATTAGTGATGAATATTTTACTGACGCCGTTTTCGAGGCCCGACGTACGTGTGCCCGACCATTTGCCAGGATTGCTGGCGTAAGTGTTTGTTTTTAAATTGTACTGTGATAAGTTGACTGTGGTAGAGGATTTCGTGTTTGTACTGTTTGAAGTTAAACAGGAAAGTGGTGGTATTTTATCGATTAATTGACTCAAGTTGACATTGAATTCTGTGTTGAATTTGAATGTAATGTTAGTTATGAGGATCCATTTTCGAGTTTATCTTTGAAACATGTTTTGTTTGTTATCGTAATAGCTTTCTAATAAGGATTAATGAGTTTTAGACAAAGTTATTATTATTTGACTCTGTCATTTGTTCTTCAGGATGTAATTCTGAACTATAATAATATACGCAGTTATGTAAGTACTGACTGGTCCGTTCCCTGTCATGTTTATTGTGCAGGAAGTTAACTGCTGGTTAAAATTCTGTTCCATGCATTGACTGGACAATGATACGTCAAAAAGAACCAATAATATTTTATACAACATCTGACTGTAAACATATAGGTTGTCGGAAAATATGGACGGTTGAAGGTCTCCGTTTTGAATTTTTGAATAAAATATGATGCCCTCACGTGGCTTTTATAAATGATGTAGAGATAATCACTTACAATGTTACATATCTAGTATCTAGACTAGATTAATGCATGTGATTCAGATACATATACCTACTACACTATTACACAACACACAATTTATTTATTACCTAGATGAGGTAAGAGAACTTCGCGTTTTAAAAAAAAACTTTCAACGCGGGAGATGGTCATCGTTAGTAGTCTTTTGTCTTTACTGTGGCTACGAGTATGGTCATCATCATCATCATCACCATCAGCCTACAGCTGTCCATCCCTCGACATAGGCTTTCCAATCGTCGAAGGCTGTCCATTGCCATCCTGTCAAGATCTTCGATCCACCATAGCCTGAGAGCCTTTTTGCCTTGTATTTGGCGATTTTTCAGATTTTTTGTGTAGTCGCCGATACAATACAGTATGTTGAATGATGGAAACGGAATAACTGGAAGCTTTTAAACAATAATAGTCGAATTTAAAGACCATACTTTGTGCTATAATTCAGAATATAGAAGTCTGCAGATCGACATATCGGTCCCTCCCAAATAAGATGACGACTAGGAATAATAACGGCTAGAATAGAAAAGAGCCATGGCTATAATCCACTAGAGCCCCTCTCAGGAAGGTCTACCCTCAAGGAACTAGTAAGTCTGTTTATCGTTCCTCATAGTATTTGTCATTTCTGTACTTCCACTATGGGATAAGACTAAATAATGGACATTATACCTACGTTTAACTTCACAAGCACTGTTTTATAGATATCTATAGCCTGACGTAGGGTAACTAAAGAGAGCATTTTATTTCCAAGTATAATTAGGCTTTTTTTTCTCTTAGAATTAATGAAATATTATTCAACTGATTTTAACACAGTGAATTGACAATAAACCGTATAATTTAGATATAAATAAAATATCTACTTTGAACCAGCTTTAAAATAATATTGTGCAATAAGTTGAAACTAAAAAAAACACTCGGTAACTTATAAAAGAAGTCGGTTAAAAACAGCAACCGAGTTTTGTAACTCAACATCATATTATAGCAAATGAAATATGAAGACTTCATTAAATGCAACAGGATTAATTAATAACTATTGATTTAAGTATATAATTAAATGTAAAACAGATTACCAAACTTTAATTAGAAATAACCAACGCTGTGTGTTCTATTTGTAGTCTATTTAATAATAAAACCTTATTTATAGAGCAGTCTAAAAAGTTGAATTGCGTTATTTTGTATTTTTTACTTTCACGATAATAACTGTTACTATTGTACCTATTTATTCAGAAAACCTTTCACCTTTTTAACGCTATTGTCACATATACGTGACAAGTAAGCGCGCGCCCTGTACGCCAAACGACACAAATATGTGACAAAATGGTAGATGAAACTGGCCTGGCGAGGAGGGCATGGGCGTGCGTCTAAGCTCTGACGTTCAAAAGGATAAACAACAACAGTTACAAAAACGATTAACATTAACGCGAACTATTAGATCGTAATTCTAATTTATACAAAAAAACCTATTCTTAATCTTTTTATATAATTATCCTGTTTTTAAAAAGCAAAATTTTGGTGTCTCTCGTGTCACTTCAAATCTGCAGCAGGTAAAGTAAAAAAAATACAATAAAACCGAAAGCATACAGATTTTTCTTATTATTAATTAACTTAACACATAAGTAATATTGTAGATTACCTATTTCATGTATTTAGAGACCAACTAAAAACAAAACACTCTCGATTTCTACGAGTAGGTATCTTGTTGTTTTTTTTATCATGGCGTGCGGGGCGTATGTGGAGCCGCGAAATCTAAAAATACACGCGGCACGTGTAGAGTAGCTCACGTCACGTTATAATTTTCACGTGCTCGCGTACATTGCTTATCTGACAGAGCATCGTGTGGCCACACTTATCGGTGTTTACTTTTCTGTCGAAAATAAGTTTTAGGGCAAGAATAATTTTTTTCTCGTTCATTTTTGTCTTGGCTTGTGGTACTTGGTAGTTAGTGGAATCCATTGCCATTGTGGTAGGCTTGTCTTGGCTGAACCGGCAGTCTCGAAATAGATAACGACAAAATCGCTATCTTTCGATCGCTAATAACTAACATCGTTATTGCAACCGAGTTTTTTCAGTGTTATTTTAGCGATCGAAAGGTAACGATAATGTCGTTATCTATGTCGAGACTGCTGGCCCTGGACTCTTCAATATTCGCCTGGACTCGCCAGCTCCATAATCTAGGGTTTTGCAAAAACTGGATAGATGGCAATTTGGTGAAAAAAAAAAAAAACTATACATGTTAGTCATGCATGCAAACATGCAAAATCTATACAACCTACTTCGGTTATAGTTTCTAAAACAAAAGCTATCTCCACATTATATAACATCTACAGCAGCAAGCTACAACATCTGTTCTCTCATTTCCTCCAAGGCTCCAACGGAGCTCAGATAGCTGGTTCCGCAAAACTTTTCTCAATATTTCCGGAACTATGCTGTATCACGATCTCGATTCACGTTGCCCGTGTATGTTCGAGGCTCAATTATTAATAGTCTGGTAAATGAATGATTGTGGTTGGAAAAGTTGAAAGCAGAAAATGTGACTTATGAACTTTGTTTGGACTAGTTAGAAGATAAACATATTAAAAGTCCTGACCCCTCCGAGGTGAGCCCGAGGGGGGGGGGGCAAAGAAGGTCCCGTTTTTTGGTTTTTTGCTTATATCTCGACAACGATGCGTCGTATAAAATTTTGTTGTACTACATAATAAAACCTCATAAAATTCTCTACAACTTTGTTTGTCACACTTTTTATCTATCTCTTATCGTTGAATTGGTATGAGCTCCGAAAAACGAACAATTTTTAAAAATTTGTCCTACAATCTGTCCCGTTCGTTGTTTTTGGTTTATATCTCGAAAACGGTGTGTCGCACGAATACTTGTTGTACTACACAATGAAATCTGATAAAATTCTCTACAACTTGGCAAAATTTTTATTTACTTTTTTTTTTTTTTTTTTTTTTTAATATTTGAGATAGATAAAAAGTGTGACAAACAAAGTTGTAGAGAATTTTATGAGGTTTTATTATGTAGTACAACAATATTTTATACGACGCATCGTTGTCGAGATATAAGCAAAAAACCAAAAAATGGGACCTTCTTTGCCCCCCCCCCCCCCCCCCCCCTCGGGCTCACCTCGGAGGGGTCAGGACTTTTAATATGTTTATCTTCTAACTAGTCCAAACGAAGTTCATAAGTCAGATTGTCTGCTTTCGACTTTTCCAACCACACCCCCCTTTTGAGCACTCATTTACCAGACTATAAAGACTAGCTGACCCACGCAAGTTCGTCTGCGTCACATAAGAGAGAAAAAGCTTTCAAAAGGAACAATTTTCCCCGTTTTTGCAACATTTTTCACTTATGCTCCGCTCCTATTAGTCGTAGCGTGATGTTATATAGCCTATAGCCTTCCTCAATAAATGGACTACCCAACACTGAAAGAATCATTCAAATCGGACCAGTAGTTCCAGAGATTAGCGCGTTCAAACAAACAAACAAACACTGCAGCTTTATAATATTAGTATAGATTATTCTGGAACTTTCTGGATAAAGTATGGATAATGGAATTGATCGAATATGAATTAGGGTCAGCTCACACCGAGACGCGACGCGACGCGACGCTGCGCGCACACTTTGCAAGAGCGCCTCAAAATATAACTTTATTTTCTACACGATAAGATACACATTTCATTGTGAGAATTTGAATACGTTAAACCATGCAGCGCTGCGCCTCGTGATGCCTCGCGGCGTAGAGCGACGCATCGCGACGCAGCGGAGCATCGCCGGTACGCGAAGTGTGCAAGATCGGCGCTGCGCCTCACAAAGCAGCGCGACGCCTCGCGGCGCCGCGCAACGCCGCGCGACGCCGCGAGGCGCAGCCGAGGCGACTTGTCTCTACTATTTCCGTACAGACTTCGTGTAGAATTGATGCAGTTCGGTCGAGTGCTCGAGTGAAATTATAATGATAGACTGGGATCTTGTTATAATCGGACTTCTTGCACAAGAGGAAGAAGAATACAAAAATAAAATTAAAAAGAAGACATCACACAGGAGTATTTGGGTGCACAATTTATGGAAAAATAGAATAATTCATGGTGAATTTCATACCTTGGCTTATGATTATGACCACATTGCCAATTATCCAGATAAATTTTATGATTATTACAAAATGGATCCCACGCATTATTTTTTGCGTTTCTGTCACTATACCTAGTATTTTGATGTCACTTATACAAACAGTCGTAGCGCTGCACAAAAAAAATTAACTTCTCCTCGATCTCCCGCCAAATACCTATACGTCATTCTCTTACGCTTAGACTGCGGGTGGACGTGGGGCGGGGCGGGTGCACGCGGCGAATGTAGACACGCGGGCCTAAAAAGGCCACTTTAGCAGAATCATAAAGTATTTCACTTTAAAAAAAATAAATCTTTAAAACGGACTTTATGGTCATGACCATAAAGTCCATTTTAAGAATTTACATTTAGCAGAATCATAATTAAATTCACAAAAAAATTAAATCCTTAAAACGGACTTTATGAGCATGACTATAAAGTCCATTTTAAGAATTTACATTTCTTAACGTGATTCATATAAGGGTCAGCTCACACCGAGACGCGACGCGACGCGACGCTGCGCGCACACTTTGCAAGAGCGCCTCAAAATATAACTTTATTTTCTACACGATAAGATACACATTTCATTGTGAGAATTTGAATACGTTAAACCATGCAGCGCTGCGCCTCGTGACGCCTCGCGGCGTAGAGCGACGCATCGCGACGCAGCGGAGCATCGCCGGTACGCGAGGTGTGCAAGATCGGCGCTGCGCCTCACAAAGCAGCGCGACGCCGCGCAACGCCGCGCGACGCCGCGAGGCGCAGCCGAGGCGACTTGTCTCTACTATTTTCGTACAGACTTCGTGTAGAATTGATGCAGTTCGGTCGAGGACATTGCCAATTATCCAGATAAATTTTATAATTATTACAAAATGGATCCCACGCATTATTTTTTGCGTTTCTGTCACTATAGTATTTTGATGTCACATTATACAAACAGTCGTAGCGCTGCACAAAAAAAAATAACTTCTCCTCGATCTCCCGCCAAATACCTCTAACGTCATTCTCTTAGGGTCAGCTCACACCGAGACGCGACGCGACGCGACGCGGCGCGACGGTACTGACAGAGCGCGCGGCGCCGCGATACGTATCGCAACGTTGCGAGGCGCATCGTAAAATCGTTGGCATCACGACGCCTCGCTGCGCAGCAAGACGCCGCGCGGCGCAGCAAGACGCCGCGCGGCGCAGCGGAACGTGTCTACATTCGCCGCGTGCACCCGCCCCGCCCCGCGTTCACCCGCAGTCTCAAGCGTAAGAGAATGACGTATAGGTATTTGGCGGGAGATCGAGGAGAAGTTAATTTTTTTTGTGCAGCGCTACCCGACTGTTTGTATAATGTGACATCAAAATACTATAGTGACAGAAACGCAAAAAATAATGCGTGGGATCCATTTTGTAATAATCATAAAATTTATCTGGATAATTGGCAATGTGGTCATAAGCCAAGGGTATGAAATTCACCATGAATTATTCTATTTTTCCATAAATTGTGCACCCAAATACTCCTGTGTGATGTCTTCTTTTTAATTTTATTTTTGTATTCTTCTTCCTCTTCCTCTTCTGCAAGAAGTCCGATTATAACAAGATCCCAGTCTATCATTATAATTTCACTCGAGCACTCGACCGAACTGCATCAATTCTACACGAAGTCTGTACGGAAATAGTAGAGACAAGTCGCCTCGGCTGCGCCTCGCGGCGTCGCGCGGCGTTGCGCGGCGTCGCGCTGCTTTGTGAGGCGCAGCGCCGATCTTGCACACCTCGCGTACCGGCGATGCTCCGCTGCGTCGCGATGCGTCGCTCTACGCCGCGAGGCATCACGAGGCGCAGCGCTGCATGGTTTAACGTATTCAAATTCTCACAATGAAATGTGTATCTTATCGTGTAGAAAATAAAGTTATATTTTGAGGCGCTCTTGCAAAGTGTGCGCGCAGCGTCGCGTCGCGTCGCGTCTCGGTGTGAGCTGACCCTATCGCAACGTTGCGAGGCGCATCGTAAAATCGTTGGCATCACGAACGCCTCGCTGCGCAGCAAGACGCCGCGCGGCGCAGCAAGACGCCGCGCGGCGCAGCGGAACGTGTCTACATTCGCCGCGTGCACCCGCCCCGCCCCGCGTCCACCCGCAGTCTAAGCGTAAGAGAATGACGTATAGGTATTTGGCGGGAGATCGAGGAGAAGTTAATTTTTTTTGTGCAGCGCTACGACTGTTTGTATAATGTGATTAATGTGACATCAAAATACTATAGTGACTGAAACCCAAAAAATAATGCGTGGGATCCATTTTGTAATAATCATAAAATTTATCTGGATAATTGGCAATGTGGTCATAAGCCAAGTTATGAAATTCACCATGAATTTTATTATTCTATTTTTCCATAAATTGTGCACCCAAATATTCCTGTGTTGACGTCTTCTTTTTAATTTAATTTTTGTATTCTTCTTCCTCTTCCTCTTCTGCAAGAAGTCCGATTATAACAAGATCCCAGTCTATCATTATAATTTCACTCGAGCACTCGACCGAACTGCATCAATTCTACACGAAGTCTGTACGGAAATAGTAGAGACAAGTCGCCTCGGCTGCGCCTCGCGGCGTCGCGCGGCGTTGCGCGGCGTCGCGCGGCGTCGCGCTGCTTTGTGAGGCGCAGCGCCGATCTTGCACACCTCGCGATGCTCCGCTGCGTCGCGATGCGCCGCTCTACGCCGCGAGGCATCACGAGGCGCAGCGCTGCATGGTTTAACGTATTCAAATTCTCACAATGAAATGTGTATCTTATTGTGTAGAAAATAAAGTTATATTTTGAGACGCTCTTGCAAAGTGTGCGCGCAGCGTCGCGTCGCGTCGCGTCTCGGTGTGAGCTGACCCTTAGGCAGTAGATTGTAATTGTGGTTTTAGAGATATCCTAAGTGTACTTAGGATATCTGTTCTTTACATTAGAGCTCGAACCTAATCACTTGTTGGATTCGCTCTAGAATCTAGATACATATTTTTATACTCATTCATATTTTAATCATACAAAGCATTTAAATTAATTAATAATTAACTGACAGGCGTCTTCAGTTTTTGTCGCAACCTTGCGAAACCCACTCGCGGGAAATCGACTTTTTGCTCTAATTTTGAGTAACTACATATTATATATATATATTATATCTTGTTTTTACATTAGGTACTTACCTACTAAAAAAAGCTTAGATTTTTTGACGATGACATTTTTTTGTATTGGGCAAGATTTATGCAATCTGGCATTTTCAAATTGTAATCGCTTTCATGTTGTCAACTCATCAAGCTATTATTATTCGCTACAAAGTAACAATCACAACTTCACGTTCATTAACAAAACGAATTAAAAAAGGATTTTTTCCCTTTTCTTTTTCTTTTTTTCTGAATGAACCTTAAAAATAGCGCTCCGGGCTCGGACCATAACTACATAAAAATAAAGTCATTCATTTTTCACCACGTGCTGTCATTCGAAAACAACTTTACATCATATTTTCTCCCCTTTCTCTACCAACCCGAGTTCTCGACTCGAAAAAGAAGCCCACTTTGCAAAGGCTAAGGGCGCATTTCCTCAATGAATGGCAATCAACACAATATCTAAACTACAATATTCCATAGTAATGATAAAACTCACAGCTCTTGAACGCAATTTAAATGTGCTGAGAGCGTTCAGTTTAATTAGTGGAATTGGCCCTCAGTCGGCAACCACACTGTCAGAAATAAACAAACGTAAATTCAAGTTGAACTCAGCCACGAGGCACGAGTCGGCTAGAACGCGACGCGACGACCTTGAATCGATGCGTTTTCTAGGTCGAACACGTGACGACTGTTAGAACCTTGTTTAAGTATTTTCTTCATCCAATCTTAGCAAACACTTGTGTTCTTGTTTGGAGTCAAATCTTGTTATGTTGTAGTCTCGTTATGTCACAGTTATGGTGTGGTAGGAGGTTTTCGGAAATCGCGTTTACTTTCAACTTATCCGGCTCGAAGGACCATGATAAGAAAATCCTCCTTTGTAGGTTTTAGATACTTTTACCTGATATTTAAATAGCATGCTTGTCTTCTGTCGGAAATCCGGAATCATGCAATCAATGGTCTTAGAAAAACTGTAAACAGCTTTCAATCCATGTTCCACTTCCAAGTCTTTTCGCAGATTGGTACGTGTCACTATGGGAAGAAAGAGGACCTTGCCAGACCGACAAAAAACTTTTAGGGCTGACTAAAATTGACGTTGTATGTGCTTTTTTGATGTTATTTACTTCATTATTGAAAGAAGAACCATTCCGAGTATGCAATCTTCGCCTCTTCTTGTAGAGCACTGATTGTACTAGCTATGTCCGTACTTTAAGTGACCGTGCCCGCCGCTCGACATGGTTTTATTATTAACTATCTGACGTTCCGCGGTTTCACCCGCGTAGTCCCGTTCCCGTGGGAGTACGGGAATAAAATATAGCCTATAGCACTCACGAATAATGTAGCTTTCTACCAGTGAAACAATTTTAAGAATAGGTTCATTCTTCCGGAGATTACCCCCTACATACAAACTTACAAACAAATGTTACCTCTTTATAATATTAGTATAGATTTATTACGCTAGGTGTCAGCAGAACTATTGATCAACTAACTTCTCTAACTAAATAATAGTTCGGATCAAGTATCAATTGTTTCCAACTGTTCTCAATGACCTTGCGACCACGTTTTCTGATCATACGTCGCCAAAGACAGCCTTGAGCTTATACAATCTAAATATTAACTTTTAATAAGCATTTACTTTGATCCTGCCACTTCAAAAAAAACTCCGTACCAGCAAACACTTGAGTCACGTTGTAGAACATTTTTATAACTACGTTCACAAATAAAAACGCGATGAACGATTGTATTTTAATTTCTGTTTATTTATATTTAGTAGGTATGGTAAAATGAACTCTACGTGAGTCAGATTTGCGTCAAACTTTAATCGCTACCTACTACTGGATAAAGTAAAGCTCAAAAAATGCTGGCAACACAAATTGGGGGCACACAGTTCACTCTCAAAATTTGTGATGTACTCGTAGTACTGTGAAATCAGTAAAGTAAAGGTGAACGCAGATATAAAGCCGCACCGCAGTCGCCGCATTCCAATTTCTTCGTATAAAGTTCTATGCAATCTGTGTCTATGTATGTGTGCGAGATTGCATAGAAAAATTTGAATGCGGTGACTGCGGTGCGGCTAAGTCTGCGTTCACCTTAAAAAGTCACTCAATGAACGACTAGAAGTCCCTGAAGAGAGACGTTGAGTCAGCCGTCTCAAAAATATGATTAATCCTTCTTATATCTTGTTTTACTGTCTTAGCAATAATACTAACCTACGTTTCTTTTTGTTACAGCTATAATCCCAACGACGGCTTCGGCCGCGTTGGTGGCGACCAGCTCAACTTCGCAGCGCCATCCGAGGACGAGGCAGAGTACCCGCCCGGCAACTACTTGAAAAAGGGGAAGGTCTCGAGGGCAAGTCATACTGAATATGCCCGATTTTTATACTTTTTTGACGTGAACTAGTTATGGGCAGACCCCATTTTTATGTTTGTGTTACTAGAGTTTCAATTCCCCAATGCATGCGTAGTTAGTGGTGGATGATTTCTTAATAATAAAAAAAATATTAACTAACTAAAAAAGGTAAAACGATTCTATAAAAATATTGTTTGAAACCAAATAGTATTATCGAATCAAAAGTCGAGTGATCATTGCATAGGGGTCATCCACAAACCACTGAAATCTTTTTTTCTTTGAATACAAAGTGAATGATATCCAAACACAAAAGTTGATGTGATAGACTACAAAAAAATAATACCAAGTAGATGACAAAAAAACTCAGTATAACTTACAAAGTGATCCAAATCATAAAAGTCTATCACAACAGCTTACAAAACTCAGTACCAAAAATCTAACAGTTCTGTTACTCCTTTAGCAAGATCCGATGTCGCACAGAATAATAGAGAAGCGTCGTCGGGACCGAATGAATAACTGTCTAGCGGACCTCTCGCGGCTCATACCGCCGGAGTACCTCAAGAAAGGCCGCGGCAGAGTGGAGAAGACAGAAATCATCGAGATGGCCATACGCCACCTCAAGTACCTACAAGAACGCGCAAACGGTTCGTACCTACGGAAAGCGCGCATTATTTGGTAAAATCGTTAGTTATAATTGGAAAAAAACACGGAAAGGTGGTACTTTTTGATTAAGCTCCAGCTCCAACCCGTCAGATATTTGATTCTGTTCTGTGAATTATGAAAAAAGTTGTATGCATGTGTTAATCGAATCGCCAAGTTCTAACAATGATTGATAGAAGATTGGCTGTATTTGTGCTACTACTATTTTCTAACATTGACGTCATATTTATTTATTTATCAGGAACAATTTAAATTGTGTTTGATACATAGATAGGAATTAATTGATCTAATTGGTTGGAGTGTTTGAAATTTAATACAAATTGTATGCGGGCTTGTTTTTGCGAAAGACTGTTACACGGTACACCAACCCGCGTAGCATAACCACCGTAGAAACGAGTTTCTTCGAAGAAAGAATCGACAAATCTTTTGTTTATCTGCCATTTTGTCGATTCAATGACAGATGAACAAAAGATTATGTCGATTCTTTCTTTGAAGAAACCCGTTTCTACGGTGGTCATGCTACGCGGGCTGTAACTGTGTTAATAAATATTTCTTCAAGAAAAGTCGCAGATTCAAGCCCGAGTTGTTTTTTTTTTTATTTTTCAATTATTTCTAACATTGTCTTGAATTTACTAAGCGCATATTTAAATAAAATATGGGTTTATCAGCTAAAGACTATATGACAAAAATGAATGTCTTTGAAATTAATACGTTTTGTTCTAATACGAAGACGTTTGGTGCTACTTAGTGAATTCAAGGCATCTTTATACTTGACTGATAAATAACAAATGAGTATTTAAATCATTTGTTATTTTGCCCACACCCAAATTTTTAAGTTTTTGTACAGTACTTACAGAAAGTCTGAAGAGTAAAATTAAAATTCTCAAGTTCAGTAGTTCTGGATCATTCCAGTGTTTTAGAATCAATCTTGTTAGGAAACGATTACCCGTTGTTAGGTCTCCGGTAAAACTTCTAGTGACATGGTTTTCTTCAGAAGCTTTCAAATGTTTTAAGATTGATGTCAGAATACAAGGAAATTAAAGCAACCTCAATACAGAATCTGCTTTAAAATAGGTTACATTCGTATTCCCGCATAATCTCTGAATGTTTAAAGTTATAACATTAACAAGAGCAATTTTTAAGCCTGATCTTACAAAAATACAGATACACAAAGACAATTTCTGTAAATAATTACTTAACAAACTTACTTTGTGAAACAAATATCATACATATTAGATAGGGCATCAACGCAAAAAAGAAAGTAAAACTTATTTAAAAAAATATAAAATAGCTTGAAAATAATTAATAAAACTATTATTAACAATAAAACAAGCTATAATTTACTTTGTCAATCATACTTCATGTAGTGCCAAATCAGTTTTACATTGTAAATCACATCGTCATGCCAGAGAAAGAACCAGCGAAAAGCTTTAAATTATAAATTAATATAGAACATAAAGTTTTTGGCGTGTAATCGAACTTGTTTATTGTCGTTATCCTATTCTGATTTGCGTCATTGCTAAAAAATAATGGCTAGGTTCAGCATGTCATTACTTGATCAATTATTATTTTATTGAAAGCAAATTATGTACAAAAATCAAAAAGAAAGGTAAAATAAAACTTCAGTAGCATGTTAGATAATCTGACTCAACAACTCTTCTGTACCAGAATTTTTGTTGTTTAATTGATGCCTGATGATATGCATTTTCAAACAATATCGTACATAAACCATAATTATTAATTTTATAGAAACCTAAAAATCATTAAATTGTGAAAAAAATCAAAACGTAAGTAAACTTACAGAATATTTACTAAAGTTTTACACATGGTTTATGGTCGACCCTCAATTCCTCCGCGCACAACACCCTTCATTTTTAAACCCACAACAAATCATCTTCATCAAAACCTCATTTTAAATCCATCTATCCTATCATCACGAAAGGTTTACAAAACAAAAAAAAGGAAACACGCTCATAATAATTACCACTGAAGAACGCTAATGTTGTTGGGAGTTCCCGTCGGAAGATGTTCCATCTTCGCGTGGGGTTCTGTTGTAGCTGCTGACCGTGGTCTGGGCGAGGAGCACTTCCGAGCTGGCTTCCAGGACGCTGTGGCTGAAGTCATGCGCTTCCTGGTCGAGGTGCACGGCTACGGGCCTGGAGATGGCTTGTGTGTGCAGTTGGCTGCGCATATGCAGAGGCATTGCGAGGCGGTTGCTAAAGGTATGTTCAACATTTATAATATTTATATTTTATGCTACATGTATAATAAAATAAGATATTTGAAGATATTTGATTTTAAAAGAGTGTCCATGGAGTTTCTTGCCCGTTCTTCTCCATGGAGATCTACGCTAGGGAATGGGCAACTACAGTACTTTCTCAAGTTATTATGTCTTGTGACTGGGACTGTAGGTAACTTTGATTTTCTTTTTTGTATTTTTGACATTCAAAAGTGCCGAAATGGTCTAATTGAAATAAATGCTTTGAGTTTGAGTTTGAAGAATACAATACGTGATATTTTATAGTATCACTTCGTCATATCTTTAGTGAATCTTCTCATCTTGCTGGTAAACGGCAAACAAGGGTGTTTGCCGTTTACCAATGTTTTTTTCCTCTTTGAAACCCTGGAGGACGTTGTTTAATAAAGTAGTGTTTCTTTTCTAAATGAGTTTCCAGTAAAACAATAAATTGTACCTAAGTGCAAACAAACATGGTTTACAACTGTTTGATTAATTTTATTGCCTAAAGTTGTGTGTTTAGGTTGTTGAGCTAGATAGAATTGAGCTCACGAAATCTGACGCATCTGCATCGGTATTGTCACCTTCCGCAAAGAATAATGAGTTATTTCTAATATCCGAATATCCAAGTTTATTATACAGAGTTTTGTACTCACCTAGTTACCCTTATGTCCCCAGCCGTACCCGATCGGGCACGGTGCATTGTTATCTTAATTGTGTCTGTAATTTGCGGGTATTTAGGTGCTACACCAATATCATACCGATCGATAAACAAATCCTCACCACCTCATCTTTATTTTTCCAGGCGAGCCGCTTCCCCGTGAGAAGCCCCGGTCCCACCCCGGCTCGTCTTCCGAAACAACAAGCTCTTCCAGCAGCTCCCACGGCTACAACATGAAGGCGGGCGTCATCGCGCTGGCGCCACTCCCCGCGCCGCCCAGCTTCGCTCCCGACACTTACGAGGAGCGACCTCAAGAACATCCCTACGCTATGGAATGCGAACGAGGTAATAATCATGAAGATATTAGACCGTACCTACACTTTGTTTTAATTATAGAAGTGGTATTGGTTGCGGTCTTTGATCCCATGAGTGCTGGTAAAATTAGCATTTTCTTTATTCAGTCAGTTAGGTAATGTAAATATTAGTACAGCGGCAGAGGCGTCGTCATGCACGTTGTCAAGACTCGCCATCGGGGGTAATGATCGAGGCAATCTTTTCTTTTAATCGCAGTGCTGTAGATAAAGCAAAAACACCTATTTATATTTTTAGTTTTATTACCTTAGGTTCAAGACTTATTGCCATCAGGCCGAGGCCGCGCAGATTCAGACAGGTGCGTTTGCTATATCGACAGATGAGAATCTCCATATTACAATCTGACGTGTTTACAGTACGACGACGACGTCGAGTATCAAGACGAACAAGTAAGAATAGCTAGGACTGAGTTCACGAAGAGTATTTGCGAGTTATCGTAAATTTTGGCTCGAGAGTTCGATGACCTTTGTCGCGATGAATTTAATCTCAATACTAATGTTTCTGTTTTTTTTGTCTACAGTATCAGTGGCGCAGAACCATATGACAGGCGAAGCTGAAAGCCCGCCCGAAGCCGAGCCGCTGCCGCTGGACGGACGTCGCAAGAGGAGCGAGCAAACCCTACGAGCTATCAGGAAGCCCGACCATACAGAAGACTATCTGCATTCCTACAAGTTCAAGAACTCCATTGAAAGACGATTTTCCAGATCACAAGACACGGAGGTAACTAAACACATTTTGATATTCTGATTAATCTGGGATTAGCTCAAATCTAGGCAACCGAGAGTGGGAGAGTCAAACAGGTGACATTCTTTGCCCTCCTTGTCATTCGGAAGGTAACTTCTTGAACAGAGGCCAAGAAAAGTTTTTAATGTCATGATTTTATGACGTTTTAAGAATGTTAGCATATAAGTTATATGCTGAGAACCTAGATAAACATCAACGAAGCATTTGTCTCGCAAAAATTGCCGAAAGGAACACAGCTTGGCATCATTGTCATGACGAATAGAACCGCAGATTATGGGGTCAAGTTAAATAATTTGAAGTTAAGTTACGATATTAACATTCAGCTCATGTAGTCAAAGTAGGTCGCGCATGTAGGTACCTAGTCATGCAAGTAGGTAATAGGTTAATAAATAATCTAGATTAAGCATTACAGATAAGAAAATATTTGAGCTTGTCATTTTCCGGGTCCGCAACTTGTTTACCTCCAAACACTTTTAGCTTAGACACGTCTTGAATAGCTAACAGGTACTATCGGGGTCTTTTCCGCCTGACCATTTAAAAAAAAAATCGCTTAAATCATGCGGAGGCGCCGAGCGGGCTAGAGAGCGTTTTTATGTTGCGAGTGCAAGCAAAAATGAGCTTAGTGGTGGTCAGGCGGGAGTGTCCTCGATAGTACAAACTGGATATTTATGGAATAATCACACTTGTTGATGCCGCCGTAGGAGCAGCTTAAACTGGTCAGGAAGAGCTATTTGTCGATGCAAGAAAAACGAATAGTCCAGCGCGACATGTGGTCACTCCCCAATACAGCACATCGAATTTTAGAGAAATACTAGCTGACCCGCGCTACTTCGTCTGCGTCACATAATACAGCCTATAACATGTCATTTTGTGCATTCAATTACGAACAAAAACCTTTTAAGATCAATATTGCTTACCTCCCATAACATACGGCGTGATAATATGTAGTTTAACGACTTCCTTGGTTTACAAAGAACATTTTTGCTGAATTTCAATTCAATCTGTCTAGTAGTTTTGGCGTGAAGCCCTACCATACATACACACAGCCAGACAAAAATTCTAAAAAGTCACTCTTTGCCATCAGTTACGTTTTTCTAACAAAAGCCACTTATTTTTTCTCGAAAATTCTCAATGTACAGTTTTTCTTTCGTTACTGTTTTATTATATGTATAGATTTCCACCTTGTCGTTACCCTATAATAAGATGATTAGATAATTCCCATCCAGGCGGCTGACATGTTGGCCCGCAGTGCCCACGCTCACGGGAAGGTGTACTCTCACAAGCGCCGTCGCGCCACTAAGCCGGCGCCTTCTACCTCCACCTCCAATTCCGGATCTACTGAAGACGCTAGAGATACCTCGCCACAGGTATGATTTTTTTTATGTCTCCTTTTTGAAACGTAAGGACAAGTTGCTGGCTTTGGCTGATACTTCAGTCCGTACATTATCTGTCCGATTTCATGTCCAATCCGCAATCCGCCCAGTTTGACCGAACCTTAACATTGTGCATCGCCATAATTAAATAGCTATAATAACTTCTACAATTAAGCTGCTCGTATTCCTAAACAAATATGTAATTTCTTTACAGGACACTTCAAGCGAATCACCGCATCATCATCACTATGACAAACCACCTCCTCCAGCGCAGTATGTCCCTGTTTTCGCGTTGAATGCTGTCGGTAAGTTAATTATAATAAGTTGCAGGATTTCTTAAAAAAATCACAGAATATTCATTTACCTTATCACTAACCCTTTACTTTATTTTTTTGCAGGAAAATACTATGTCCCGCTAAGTGTCGACTATTCGTGCCTTCAACGGCACCTTGGCCCCTACGATGTGCTAGACGCAAGAGCTATTCACCTAGCTGCGCCCCTGCATCCTGTGACGATCCACGTGAATTTTCAGCCATGTCTCAACTACCACGTCAAGAGGGAACCGAACGATCGAGATCAATGGCGGGCTGTGTAAGCCAAAAGACACGTATACAGTGCCAGATAATGAGCTAGGTTGCCATATTGCTACAATAATGGCGCCAACATTTGAACGTGACAGCTAATATAAAAAAAATATCTATAGAGGCAATCACTGATGAGAACTAATTTTGGAGGAAAGATTACTCCAAAAAATAGTGTTACTAGCCTTTAATAGTCGAACTATTTTACGAATTATCTAAAATAACATATTTTTGTAAATAAAACAGCTGAATATTTTTAAAATTTCCAAACATATATAAACAAAATATTATTGCTCATGATTTAGAGTTCCTGAGCAGCAAATTGATAATAAGCTATAGAGGTAATTTGATTACCAAGTTTAACTACCTACAAAAATTAGCAAAAGAATCCTTGAAAATTTTTCGTACTAGGTACTAGAAAAGTTAGTTCAGCTGTTAAAATATTGAATTGACTTGAAGCTGGCTTAATCTTCAGCTGTACTAGTCAAATTAGAGTGCAATGCGGAACATAGTAAATGTAAATACGTCTTAATTCGTAGGTACATACATAATCAACAAGTGTTTCGTGAAAAATAATTTATTCTGTGGGCATATTAATGACAGGACATTATTAGTCAGTAAGTTTTTAGCTATGAACACGCTATGCCCATAGTTTCGGCGACGGCATACAGTGAAATGTTTGTTTGAAGGACTAAAATTGGTGTGGACAATGTTGTCAGTGTTCTTAGTTACGGCTGTGATAAATAAAGAGTAGTCAAGATAATTATATACTGATCGCTGTGGGACATTATTTTCAGTACGCGGAGGAGGGTTCTACATTTGATACTTGCTATATTAGTACAACAGTACAATATAAAAATTAGATTAAGAAATTAAGTGTCAGTAACTTAAAAAATCATTTTCGCTTCTATTTCGTGTATAAATGTGTTTAATATTGTGCTGATATAGTATCATCTGGAGGAACAAGCCTTATACCAACTGCCGATAAATCCCCGCAGAAATTAGAAGTTACTAATTTGAAACATTATTTTATGCTTTCTGAAGGTCAAACTAAATTTATTTTTTTAAGACAAAATCGCCACCAAAATTCCACAGCCCTTGTGCGCTTTATTCAATTGAATACGGATTTCGCATCGGGAGCTACTGAATATTGTTTCAAATATTTTTATTTTTAATTCATTTTTGGAGGTAGTGGTGGAAAAAAAATGGTGTGGTGTCCACTTGTGGTCAAGATAAAGACTGAGGTTTTTATTTAGCGTTAGTTTTGTTTTACGATTGTTTAAACATTGGATTCTCACTCAAAATAATATTTACTGTAGGTTAGAGTTCAATGTGCAGTGTCAAATTTTACGTAACGTTAGTTCTAGATACCATTTAAAAATAGTCTGTTAAATGTTTAAGTACTTTATATTTTGTAAATAAATGTTTAAGAAATAAATGTTAAATATTTTGAGGAATTGCGTGTATTATTTTATGATAATATTGGGATATTGGGAATAAAGGAAAGGCGCTACATTCAAACGAAGATTTTATGTAATTAATTATCATAACATCTTTTATTCTCTAGTATTATTTTAAATTTTACATGCTTAGTTCAAACATTGAGAAGAAATAATAATATTTAACATCTGGATAATATACAGCTTTTCTATTTACGATCCACTTAGCGTTAAAAAATTATATTATTATATATATTGCAAAATATTCCATTGTTACATCGAATACCTTACATAAAACATATCCAACGGGGGAGCGGGACAAGCCAAGGTGGGTGCGATCACAAGGAGTCGGAAGTACCAATCAACTAGCTTCATAATATGGCAAACGATAGAGAGTGCGCTTTTTGTTCACCATAACAAAATATAGCTTTCACTTAACATTAACTATTATAATATATACACTGACGCTTCTCTACGGGTTGATATTATTAAGAATTTTTATCACAAAGATTTTCATCTAAAATACTACAGAAACATTAAAATGTTCGAGTGCGTTTTATTGTCATAAACATACTTATTTATATACATTTGCTGGGCTGCCATAATGTGAATTTTAAATCTACAACTATTTCGAATCCTACGTAAAGGTACTAATTCATTTAGTTATAACATTGAGATGAAGAAGACTAGCTGGAAGTAATGTTTGCAACATTTTGTTGCAAACAACAAAACGCACTCCAACAGGAAGATATTAAGCAATTAATTTACAGTTTATTAAAACCAGATCGAAATATTTACATAATCTATTTGACACAAGACCGACACAGTCGCTCTAGTCGGGCTGCGAACATGCTCAATATTTCATATTAATCTACATTTGATTCAATAGAAAAAATCATAAAATCTTCCTACAATTCTTTTTATACAATACAAAAATAATAAAATCATGGATTAAATAAAGCTGTTCAAATATATTTTCTGTGTGTTAATAACTATGTGTATTTGCCTTGAAGGCGTATTATTGCAACATATTTGACTATAATCTAAGTTTTAAAGATTATGCGTAGAACACTTAAATTTTTAAGTAGTAGCTCAGTGACGACCCGAACTCGCGGGTGAGCAAAGCTTAATGCAACTACATAGAAACTTTATAAACGGCTGCACGAAATAGGAAATCAAGACATCATAGAACAAGTTAATTGAGAACGACCCTTCGATATGTACTTGTTAGCCACAGCTCACTTCGATTCGATTCAAGATAATAATTTTATCTTTGAAAAATAAATGACTCATCATTAAAAGTGCATTTTATGTTGACAATCATCAAGACCGTAATTGACACGTAATAAGCAGCGAATGTTGCCAGAACATCACATTTAACAGACCGCAAAAAGCACACAATCTAATTAAAAAGGAGGTTCCAAATGAAACACCAATTTTCTGGAACCCATGTTAGAAAATTTGAGCAAAACTTGGATGAAACGTCAGACACTGGGCATTATAAACGTAGTTTAACTACATAGATTTACTCTAAATTGCAAAAATATCCACAGATTGATTTACCTAAAAAATGGGGCAAATTCCACTTAGAATAAAGACACCGATCGAATAGTTACCTACCCACTATCAAAATATCAGTGCCTGTTATTTAACAGAAAGCACGAAAATTTATTTTAGAAACTTTAAAAATATGTTCCCTGTCGAAAGAATTATTGCAAGAAGCTAATTATTGCGATCAGTCACAGACAAAATCATGGAAGTAGAAATGGATTCCCTGAAGCGCATCATTGGACATTAACTACAAATGTAACACGCAACACTTGTTTCATACTCGCCGAGTAAAAAACACTAGAAAAATTATTTCACAATGGATTAGACTACATAATCTGTAATAGCGATTTAAGGCAACGATTACACTGCGAACATTAGACAGCAACCTCAGAGATGGCACTCCGTCGTTTTTCAGTGCAAATGTTGCTTATAAGTAGAGCTGTTAACTAAAACTAGAATCCCTACAGAAGCCTAACTAAATATAACAAACAGAATATTTTGCAAGTGCCTGCACATAGCTTCCTTAGATCACTGGGTGCTTCGGTGATAAACACTATTTTAGCCCGAGGTTATTCACAACATCGATTCGTTGTTATTATAGAAGTATTTACAGTCGGCAGTATATTAACAATTGCAAATATTAGTACATTACATTATACTGTATAAAGATAAGTGTAATTGTAAACATCTTTAATTACAGAATAAAATGGCAGAATGTTCTAATACATCTTCATTTTGAACTCTGCAGTTTAGTTCTTACAAAATAAAGTAAGGTGGCTGTAAAGCCCTACAATGCAGAGTTGAAATATGTATTTGTTAAAACTTTACACTTGTTAACATTATGCTGCTTAAACAATGTGTTACAATCAACTGGCAATATAACATCCAACTCAAAAATCGACATCTCAACGGACACGTCGCTACGCAATGCAAATTAAGCAAGGTTTAGACAAGGCCAGTGTTGGTTGCTCGTTTCAATGGTAGCCGGCGCTGGCTTGTTAGTGGCCTCTTATAAACAGTTTTCAAGACAAGCCAGCGCTGGCTGCCAGTACTGGCGGGAATAGAGCGCCTACTTGTCAAGCCAGTGACCTCAGCCCGCAAACCCCGCTCTAGCGAGAGGACGCGTATAGACGCATCGCTGGCGCTTATCCGTAGATTGTTCACGCGTTTTGTTTTTAAAGACTTAGTTGTTCTAGCAACAAAGTGGAAGCTACGGGAAGCTCCAGTTACGGATCTATGGTTAGCCATTTTTTCATCAAAAGTCTATTACTCTTCTCTTAATAGTGCAGAGATGTTCTTTAGACAATTCTTTTCAACTGCCGCCTCATTTGTCCCGAGTTCATTTTTTTTAAACACAAAACGTGTGCACACCACAGAATAATCTAGTTATGAAATTAATTCATTGGCCTCATCTAAACAACGCTGGCCAGACCAGCGCATGCTTGTCTGAGAACTGACTCCAGTGTTACTGGCTTCGTATAAACCTTACTTTACTGCATATTCCAGCACAAAATGTACACAGTACATATCTTACCAAGACCTCTACATACATAATATTGATTTGTAACACATTGAGTACAAACAAATTCGAGTACAAAGATATAACTCATTAACAAATAGCAAGTACTAACAAGCAATCAGTGCTTCTTTAGAATCAGCTTTCAACGTTTGTTGTGTCAAACCAAACAGGTATTTTATTAGTACTAAAAATGTGATTGCAATTCATATCAGTCAATTTTCACGACCTCGTTTATCCAATTTGGATGAAAAAGCCACGCTAAACTAAGTCTTCACCCACGACACCACACTGCAACTCTGCATTTTAAACAATTTATATTTTATTATGAACAATATGTCCATGTATAATACTTGAAACATAACCAATAAATATTCACTTTCGAACTCCGCAGAGCAAACAGCAAGGTGACGTCGTGGACAAAGTGTCAGAACACTATAACCCAGCTGCCTCAACATTCGTCCTTGTGATGATGGATCAAAGAAACAAATCTTTGCACGATACGCTCCACTTAAAATATAACACAGATTTAACCTCTAGAAATGGCTAATGCGTATCTGATGAAACGACTCTAAAGTAGACGTGAAACCTCTAACGCTAACAAGAGACCTAGAACTAGGACGAGCCCTCGGACCCCCTATGTATGCTAGAAAAAACAAATAATAAAAACAACTATAATTTACTTAATCATTATGCGTACAAAAATCCTAGCCATCGTTCCCTAAACGCACTATCGAATTAATCGATAAAAAATAAATATATCAATAAGATACATAAACATTGTACATATATAAAAATCTTTCATACCATTATACATATATACGTAATCGAGTAGATTCCCTATATTATATTATCTTAACTCTCCTATATACAATATGTACAAAGGGAAATAAAAACAATTTGTACTTGCAGAAAAACCGTGGGAAATAAAAACGTAGAAGTGAAACGGAAATATACAATATGCGCGCATCGCATCTAACGTACACTCATAGAAAAATTTCTTTATGCTAATTTAATATAATACAGGCGACGGGGGTTAGTCCGTCTGAGATTTACAAAAATAATGTGTTACAGGCCACTGCCGACTACCTGTCGCCCCGCTTTGCACCGCCCGCGCCATCTGCCGGACAAAGCATACCAGCGTTTAGAAATGACAACACTATACTCGTATATAACAAAGTTTATTCAACATGCCAACATAATATCTCTATGTATTATGTACAAAATTAATATAACTGGTGATTTCATAATGTCTACATATACCACATTACCCTATGTTTTACTACAAGTATTATTATGATTACACACAAACCAAATACTTTTTCTATAAGCGAGATCCATTAAGCTTAAGGATTCATATTTAAAATATGCTGCATGATTTGGCCATCACCTAAACCTACTGTTACTACTGGTTACAATGATTGAATTCATACACCCCTTCTTCCCCATTTCAACCCTTTTACTCCTGTTTTATAGCCATAAGTTGTACTATACATGTTGTTATTCCATTGATTGTCAACAGGGTGTCCTATTTGCTCCAAGGTTTTTATGTTTTGTCCCCAAGGGTCTTCATGACAGTTGGATGGCGCAAGAGATGGTCCTGCATGGACCGTATGGTTTCGCCTGTCATGTCCCAGTGGAGCTTCAACTATGTGTTGGGTGAGGCTGCCAGCACCGTGTCCCATAATGTCGTTATGTCTCCAAGTAGACATACCGGTGTTTTCGGTAGGTGGTCTCGCCTCTTCGTCGTCGGGTAAGGCAAGACCGAACTCCCGTCGTAACCGCGAGCTGAGGTTCTCCCGTTGACGCTCCGAAGCTGTAGGCTGGGCGTCGAAGACACCTGCACAAACAACAATATTCATTAAACAATAGTCTATTTTTGGACGATAAAACATTTAGTAAACGTGATGTTGAAATAAAATTGCATACATAACAAACACGAGGGCTCTGCCTATTCTTGAAAAATATGTTTTCGCTTATAATTGAACTCCATACCGCTTAAGATCACTCAAGATTACTGCGTAGTTATAAATATGAATAATCGGTAATCAATCACACACATCTATACATTGTAGCGATGAGAAGCGCCAGACCATAGTTTGCATTCACAAAAGCATTTTATGGGATGACATGGAGCTCAAAATATTCTTAAGACGGTCAACATTTGCATCACAGCATAACATTCCACTAACCTAAGTTTAAACATTCTAAAATTACTAAAAACGAAAACTGTAACCCCATTCTGCGATCGTGTCGTTTACCGCGATCGTGGGCTAAAAATAATGTGCTGGTGCACTTTACGAACCAATTTACGGCGCCGTCATAATTATTATAAGTGAGTGCAGTAAGATGTTGTATAAGTAGATATAACATTGGTGTCGGATTATCTCAACTCGTTGGCATGTGGGAGTGAAATAAAAAAAAAACCTCGTATGAATATTAGTTAGAATTCTCTGCGGCGCAGTATTGTGTTTACGCTTGTAGCCAAGGTCGCGAGGGTAATGATTTTAGTCTTTATTGCCGAGCTCCTCGCTCGTATGTGCGCAGCTAATGTCTTGCTTTGTCTTAATCATTTGAACAGAGCTTCTGGTAGTTTTATTAAGATGCTTGGCTGCTCGTTGATGTACGAAATTATGTGAATCATTTAGTACAGCGGCCATCGAGCTTAAAATAATATTTGCATAATTTTGTTTGAAGGGCCTCTAATTTTGACGGACTTATTGGTGCGAATCATACGACCTTGTAAATGATGAATTTAATTATATTGCCAGCTTCTTTTTGCCTTAACATTGTGGTACAAAGCCAACAAATAACAGCTCTAACCCAAGTAAGCCTCATAAACATGGCGGACAAACGCTTCACGAATAAAACTTGTCTTGTGTCTACCTAATTTTTACTAGCCCGGTTAAACAGTAGCCAATCTCCTAGACTAAACTGCAAGATGCTATACATAAAAAAAACCTAATTTTCACAGCCTATACTTACAACTACAGAACTTTCAGCAATTTTCCACTTCAGATTGCTACTCTCGACGAATACACGTGCATAAAAAAATATAGATAAGGCTGACACGCGCAAAGTTGCTATGGAAATACTTCATATAACAACAGTAATGTTTGTGTGAAATGTCGTTATCAATGAATTTAACACAAAAACATACGAACCATCGATAAACTGGGGTCGATTATTGCATAACGCAGTCGCAACGTTTACGTTACCTACACAAGTTTATTTTCAGTATATTACACCTATATACGAACAATAATTGTCAATATATGGTCCAGTAATTGTTTAGTTAGCTAGCAAATAAACAAACCCATAAAATATGCAAGTACGTAACTCATTTTAAATGCACCAGTTTTGTACATACTTACAGCCCATTATAAACTGGATAGATATACTTCTGCGAGGAAGTATACCCACCATTCTAGACATAGATCTCTTTATAGCTTGCTATAATTAATGACTCGTAACGACCATAGATTATCGTCATAATGGCAGTATAATTAGCTAACTAATGGTTGATCTCAATTGGACGGACAAAGGTGGCTCATTCTGCTTACCCCCTCGATATAGTCCTTTAATGATATCTTTTTTCACTAATGAGAACTCTTGCTAAGGTAGTTATCAACTTTATACATAGGTACACCTCCAAAACATTTTAGGCAAAACCCCATACAAAACTGTTACCCCTTTTCTATACAATTTCTCTGTCTTCTATGCTCGATGGTTTACATTTCCTTCGAAAGCGCATTCACAAGGGAAGCGTAACAAGGCACGACGCTAATCGTCTATGACAGTACGTAACCGGTGCGCGGGCGAATCAACCAATTGAATCAATTGCTTGCGTGCCCCACTTGACGCTATAATTGCCCACAATGCGATGATGCATTTCCATAATCATATTGTGAATTTTATTGAATTGGTTAGGATATTATATTGGTGTTTTATGTTGTTACTCTTGTGGAGAGATTGCAGTCTCTTTTCATGATCAATTAGATCAACGGTATGCTCCCATAGGCCAAATCCCAGATTTAACAATTTGAGATGTGGTAGAATTTGGTACTACGATTGAAATGTATTAACTTTGACATGTTGTAACTGGGTTGTGGAAATCAGATAGGCAGTCGCTTCATATTAAATACTAGTATTCAGCTGGATCCGGTAAAACTGTAAGCCACCCCTTACATAGTTGGGAAAAAGGCTAGGCAGATGAGATAATGATAAGGTGGATTATGTTTTGCTAAGCACGCAGAGCCACCCTAATGTCTGAAATCATATTAGTTCAGTGATATGTATGATATCTGACCTTTAGGCGTTTGCTCGGCGGCGAGTTCCCGATGCAGACGCTGCTCCAGCTCGTCGGCGGCGGCCTGCGCGGCCAGGTCCAGGCGCTGCGGCGACAGCGAGGCGGCGCCCGACGACTCGCTGGACCACTCGGGCGCCGCCTCGCCGCCCTCGCCCGCCTCGCCCGCCTCGGACGACGAGCCCGCGCCCTCCTCCGTGCACCCGCCGAGGTGCCGCTTGCGGTACTCCGTTATAGAGAGCTGCATAATATTATCAACGTTACTATTTACTCGTCGCCAAATGGGGATTTACTAAGCACACTGCCTAATCCTGCGGCGATTAGAGGAGTGGTGTTGTTACTCATAGTCATTTTAGGGCATCTTAAAATGTGCTGACTCCACCAGACAAGAAAGCAAAAAAAAAATAGATGTAACAATCCTAACATTGCAGGGCGAGGTATCAAAAGATTATTCAAAAATTTGTGCATTCGTACATTATTAAATTAGGCGTAAACATTATGCGGACTGAATTATATTACGTCTACACTCTATTGTTTGCTGTGGGCATTGATGCAGAGCTAAAACAATTCTGTAATACAGGTTTTACCTAAAACAGACACCAGTCTCTTTGAAGTGAAAATTGACTTTGTACCTACTGTTTATGTTAATAAGAGAAAATAAATGAATTATTATTATTATAATTTAATTTTCATGATTTAATTGATTAGATCTCAATACAGGTGAAAACGGAACGCCGACCAAAATCTCCTGGCTAAGTTCCAAAATAAAAACTTACCAACCTTCAAAAACAATATTCATTGTCAGAACAAGTGTGAGTGTGACCAGATTTTTTATAATAAATCCTATTCATTTGGAAATCTTCAGTTTATAGTTAAGTTTCGAAATCGAATGTTGCTGGGGCGCCGATAGCTGTGTTCTAGCGTTAGAATAACATCCGTCGTCATATCGGTCGATGCACTGTTTTGAAACACTCGAGATCGTCACTCTGCTCGAGTGGAGATTCTATAATCTATACTATGTGGGTATGTATATTCTGTGATGCAAATACATTGAGTTTGATTAAGCGAAAGTCTCTAACCTCTAACTTTTACTGCAGATAAGAAACGATTAAAATAAACAATTATCTAGATATGAATTACATAATTTGTCTGTATACAAACACATTGAATGTAGGTTGGTTGGAAAAGTCCCCTATAGCACGAATATCACGTGGACACCAATTTTTACTATTATCTAATCTGTGACCTTGATCTGGTTTTACGTGTTCTGACACAACAGTTTTTGGCTATTTAATTTGTAGGTAGGTAAATAAAAATTCATTCATAGCTTTCTGTTCTAGTAATGGAAACAGATTAGCCTTGCAATCGCGGCGATTGATTTTTGAAGATAATAACTATGTCCTTGCTTGCCCATTCTAACAAAATCTGGCCAATTTTTCCCAATCTAGTGACTGACTTTTTTGAGAGGTATTAAATCTGCAAAACAAAGATAATGTGAACACAGAAAGCTCACTCACCTTCCTTCTTACAGGTTTTGGTTTTTCTACAGGCGGAGGGTTCAGTCTGGGGTCGTTGGTCCGCGGGCAGTACAGCTTAGCGAGCGGCTTGGGCGATGGAGCCAACAGGCCCGCTTTACTGGTACTGCCTAGCACCCCCGATAATATCACACTGTTATTTGAGTCCATATTGTTCACTCGCGTTAATATCTCCTGGACACTCTTCAGTTCGTCCACAGGTGTAATACTGTCCTTGTCAAACAAACTACTATCTAAACTTGTAGTCCTATCTATTGCACTCTTTATTATTGACATGTTTGGTACATTCTCGTTTATTGAATTGTCCCTGTCCCGGTCCACATTGAATGATTGAGACATGTTGCTGAAGATACCGGAGAAGAGTCCCGTTGAACTGAAACGCGACGAGAACGGTAGAGTTGAGTTCTCTAACACGGACGGCCTGTCGATTGAGAATGGCTTGTCAATTTTCTCGGGTTTTTCAACTACGGGCGATACAGGACATGCGGCTTTCGCTGGCTTCATGGGCTCTTGAGGCAGAGGTATCGTTTCTGGCGGCGGTATTACGGGCACCGGGCTCGGGTCTTCGGGCAGCGGTATGTTTTCTGGATTGGGCAAAGGTATTGACTCGACGGGCGGTAAAGGTATGTTCTCAGGAGAAACAATGACTTTGCCATCACTATGAAGATCGTTGATTTCGTCGTGAATGTCTCCATTGATCTCTATTGGTTTTGACGTATCGTTTTCAGTCCTCAACTGAACACTGATCTGATCGTCCACCATATTGAGATCGAAGTTCAGGTTGACTTTCTTCCGTTTCTCTTTAGGTTTCTTATTTCTGCTTTTAAGTATCTGTATGTTCTCTGTGTGGAAGGAGTGTATTTTCTTCTGTATGTCATCCATTTCGTCGCGCTGTGGCGATGAGTTCCCGCTCGTGTCAGCTGACTGGCAGCTGTTCAGTTTATCGTTTGGGCTCTCAATTCCTTTTACGTCAATATGACTTTCCACAGATTCCTGTATTTTTGGTTGCGCAGGTATCGTAGTATCTATTTCCATTGGCACCACTTTATTGTAATTACTTTCATCTATTTCAACATTATTATTATTAGTTTTAATGTCGTCTGGTCTGGGTATTTCTATTTCAGGCGGAAGTTCCTCTTCAGGCGTCGGCACTCCTATTATTCTCCTAATGTTCTCGCTGTCATGAGGGCCCTTAATGTTCATGTTTAACACGTCACTGTCTATATTGCACTGATCGTCGGAGCCCTGGCCGCTGTCCGAGCGAGTTCTATCCCTACCGTATATACTATCCATAATATTTCGCACTTTGTATTGCCTCGTCAATGCTTGCATGTCATCTTTGACGGGCGAGTCTTCTGACGTTAAAATAGGCGAAGTTTCATCATTACACTGCGTAAATAAAGTTTTTGGGTTAGTAACTTTCATGACAACAATCTCTAGAAGACAACTGCTAAGCTACTTACAGGCACAATTGTGTTCTGTTCGCAAGATAGCGATTCTCTCGCTAACCGCCTCTTCTTCAATGGTGTCACCATTTCGTTGGGGGGCGATTCTGAAACAAACACATCTAAAATTTAAAATAGTAATACTCTGTGAAACGAAGTAAGAAACAAATATTCGTTACTTGATATTTAAGAACTAACCTGCAACAGGAGAGTCACTCTCCTCACTGATGGCTTGTCTCAACCATCTCTTCTTGGCACTGTGTTGCGGTATGATTGGCTGGACTACTTCGGGTACCTCGGGCGGCGTGCTCCTGGTTATTCGCTTGGCTTTCTTCGGAGGTTTATTTCGATCTCTTCCAGGGGTTCTGGGAGGAGATGCTCTACTATCCTCTTCGTGGTCTAAATCATGACCACCACTTAAATCGCCAATCATCGTCGATGCGACTCTGACCAAGCTTTCAAGAGACGGCGCGGACACTAAGGTAGGTCTGTAAGGGGACCTATAAGGCGATGGCGTCCGTTCAGGTGACCTCCCGATCCATTCTGTTGCCATTGTTTTCTTGGTTTTTGGTAATTTGAAGGCGGATTCTACTGATCCAACAGCTGCTTCGACTAATAGACATGCAGAGCTTAACCCCAGTTCCTGAAATTAAAATCCGTGATGTAGCCAATTCTTCAAAAGAACAAGTTAGTTTCAATGTGGCCAGCGGGTTATCCACCTAATTTGAGTCTAAATGGGATCCAATAGCATTTTTTTAAATCTCATCAGGGGTAAAAACTAATTAGATTTCTTCAATAACATGAAAGACGCCACATACCTGTCTACATATGTCATGTGGGGGCCCATCATTGGGCCGGTCATGGTCCATGCTGGGCGGAGGCAGGGCGCTGTCCCGCCTCAGCGGCGCAGCTCGCGGCGGCGTCAGTGGCGTAGGCGGCGCTTCGTCACCTGACGTCACCATATCGCTGTCAGCAGAGTTGAGGCGACGCCGGTTTGACTGCGATGTCGTACGGGCACGGCCTTTGCGTCTACACACAATTTAACATAAGTATTTATTGTGAGGGATGAAGCAAAAGATGCTAGGAACAAATGTTTGGTCAGATTTCTAGAAAATTCTATAATTTACTTTGCAGTTACTGGTATGGTAATATGCTTGTATCTAAGTGGCGTATAAAATGCATGAGTATTCAAAGTAGTTACTAGGTTTGATAAGTTAGATTAGCAATATCCTAACCGTGTTTTGCCTCTAAAAAGAAATGTTGTATGTAAAATAAAAACTACACAGAAAAATCAGGAGGGCTATGTCGAGCAGACCAGATTTTTTTTAAATTCTTAAAATGGACTTTATTGTCATAACCATAAAGTCCATTTTAAAATTTTTATTTTTTTAACGTGATTTCATATTACGATTCTGCTAATGCGGCCATTTTAGACCCCCTGCATCAAGCTGTTATAGAATTTATCATCAAAATAAAATTATTGCAAACAGTTTCGTTATTAAAAAATTACCTCTAGACAAATTATTTAAACTCCCGACCGTTACTAAATCTCCAGGAGATTTATGTCAATTGTTTAACTATTATGTCTACTAATTAGTAGATAATAAAGACATTTCAATCTACATTTTTAATCAAGCACCTGCAATAGTATTTTTTTCTTTTTGTTTTATTGAACACTACACGACATTTACGTATGTAATAGTTGTTTAAAATTGGAACTTTGCCAATAATAAAAAGAAAGATTTGTCCAGATGGTAATTACAGTAAGCAGGAATGAAACTAGAGACAATGTGAACTTACTTTTTCCTCTTTTTCGTTGTGTTGTGAACTTCTTCGTCTTCATCCTTATCATTAGCATGGGGGTGAGGATCAGACTCTCGTCTCTTTTGCCTTTCTTTGACCTCCTGTTTGCGCTGTTCAGCTTTTTCCATGCGTTCAAACGCTTTCATTATAGCTTCCATCTTACGTTCCTCGCGCGTCTGTAATTTAGATACAGGTTTAGAGTTTTGTCTGGTCCCAAAGCTAGGTGGTTGAGCTTCGATTAAGCTTTTCGAACTAACCAATTTCCTCTTTTCTTTCTCTTTGTTATTGTTCTGTATTTTGTCTTGAGAATCATCTGTTTTGTCGTCCATAGAGTCTTGGTTCACGCAAGTCGTTCGACTGGATCTTGATGATCTGTCGTGGCACGCTGACTTAGCCATGAACTCCCTTGTCACTGGTCTATCTTCTTCTATTTTCGGTTCCTCTATAGGTTTCTTCTCTTCGATTTTTTCTGGTTGCTCCTCATCAGAATACACAGGCTCCTCCTCTTGTTTTATTTCTTTTATTATCTCCTTTACTTCTGCTTTCGGGATGACGATTGGTTTTGGTTCTTCTACAGCTGGAAGCGGAATAAGCTCGGGATGTTTCATTACCTCGAATTTCTCTTCAATAGGTTCTGTATCACAGAAGTCTGGCTCATCCATTTCTTCAGGCTTCATTTCTTCTTTGGCTGTCAGATCTATTTCAGGTTTGATATCTTCTTCTATCGGCTCAGGTTTAAGCGGTTCATCGAAGTTCAAGGCCATTACAGCTGTTTTGACAGGTGACAATGGCGGGTATTCATGTTTTATCTGTAGTGGAGATTTTTTTTCTGATTTTATTACGGGAATTTGTGGCGCAAATTCTTTGACCGGTGTGGTGACGGCTGGCACGAGAGGTGGAGAGACTGGAGATGAAGAACTGAAGCATCTATTCCTACTTCTCTTCTCCCTGGGGGGGTAATCGACGCTCTTTCTTGACGCTAGGGTGTTGAGGCCGTTCACTTTGCAGTGTTTTGGGTTACCGCAAGCGCACGGCTGCTTGCTGCCATCAGCATCGTGACCCACAGTTATTTCAGTGTTGGACTGGACAACTCCAATACTCACTAAATAAACATGTAATGTGCCTTTTACTATACAATGTTGTAACTCAGCATTAGGTTTACACGATCTTCGAACGAACCTCGCTTCGTTCCCGTACGTTCTTGTGTCTATACATATTTGTGTATTGTCTTTCGGTAGTCTGTAGAAGAATACGAAGGGTCCGGGCTTCTGGCTTCCTGCTCTGGCCGAGTTTTGTAGTTGTGGCCTGTGCTGGTTAGACAACATGTACTTGCCTCGTAATTCTATTACAGGCGTATTTTCTTTCAAGTCCTTTGTCGCAATCAATATTTTCCCACCAGCGTGGGGCACCGTAGTACATAAATGCGCGTTCATAGCATACGCCATGTTAGGAGTATTGCCCAATTTACTGCTGTACTTCATTATCTTAGCTCTCAACTCTGGGCTGTAATGGTTGGTAACGGCTGATTCGTAAGAGTCCTGGAAGTGCGACTGATTAGACATTGCGGAGCTATATTTACTTCTATTCAGCAACATTTCTTTCTTGCGTTTCACTCGTTTTTCTGATAGTTTCCTCTTGGTACCTTTTCGTACGACCTCTGGTTTCTTAGGCCTCTTCGGTCCTCGCTTGGGCAACGCCAATGATGGTTGTGGCAATGGTGGAAGCACTGGGAGGCTGGAGTTATAAGTAGTGACACATGAGCCACTTGTGTTGGTATAAGTGGTGACGGTCAATAACCGTTTTCGTCTTTGTCCAGGAAGTCGACTGCTTTCTGAAGAGTCAGTATCAGAGCCACCGAGAGCGCTGAGTTCCTCTCTCTTTCTCATTTGTATGGCACGAGCGTGCCGCCGGTCTATGGGCCGCGGCATGCACAGCTCACACATGTACGCGTCTGGTATGTTCTGCCTATCGATGCCCATACAGTCGACGTGCTGCCACTCGCCGCAGCGGTCACAACAGATCATGTAACCGTCGTCGTGTGTGAAGTCGCAGATGCATCGAGTTTTGCCCTCCTCCTCGCCCTCTGGAGCAGTCTCCGTATCGCTACCACCTCTGTTAGCTTTCCTATCGCCGTCTATAGAGGATATCACAGAGGCAGCGTCGTCGTCAGGTGGCGGAGGTGGCTGTGGCTTGTAAGTTACCGGCGCCATTTGTATAGTAGACACAGGTATAGGTGCAACAACACTGGTAGGCACTGTCAAAGGCATTTCGTAAGAAGCAGTGGACATGATTACAGGTGAATTACGTTTTAAAGGACTCATTGGTGTTGTAGTTAATGTGGGTGAAATGATGGTGGGAGGTGGGCCAGTAGACACCGGTGTCGTAGGTGGCGTGGCTGTAGGCTGCTTCTGGGCAGGCTGGGCGTACGTGTGGTCCAACATCACGAAGGCTAAGGGCTGGAAAGAGTACCTCCTCAGTTCTTCTGAAAGGTTTGGCCTCTCCTCCATGCCGATTATGTCATCCTCAGTAAGTAGTGTTGTTTTGTCGCCACTGAAACAAAGAAAACAGAAATTATTACCTATTGATAATAAAAGTTCAGTGTTGGTATTTGTAGTCCATGCTGTATTGACTAATAAATTAATATATTTTTATTCCTTATAGGAATACTCACACAACAATCCTTTTTTGATTGACAGGTTTGACCTCCATTGGTTCCTCAGGCGCAGGTGGTAGAGATGTTATGTGATTGATTGGCGTGGGACTCGGTTGCAGCAATAACTTGGGTTGTGAAAGTGACTGCAGAATCTGGGCAGTCAGCTGCTGGTTTGCAGAAACTTGTGACACTGTGGATATTGGATTATCTGCAGGCCCATATGTCTGAACGTATCGTAAATTAGGAGTAGACCCTGATTGCACATAGTGGGGACCTTTAGGTAAACTCGTACTAATTGGAGCAGTCGAAATTAAAACAGGGCCACATGGAGACTGTAATACTAAACGCTCCCCTTTAGGAGGGAACTTTGACAGAGACAATGATTGGCTCTTATGTGTAGGACTGCCGACTTTCTGAATAATTTTCGATGCATTGGAGTCCACAACTCCATAGCTTGGCTGCTGGCTTTTGTATGTGACGCTGGCGACAGGCCAAGATTTTGCCTCGGACTTGTTAGTTGATCCAGTCTGTTGTATTATTTTAATTGGCCTTGACTGATTCTTCTGATTAGATACTTGTCCAGAGCTCTTAGATCCCTTAAAAGTATTGACGGACTTTCTTCCAGAATGTACAGACATCTTATTAGGTCCAGAGACAACACGAGATAAAATATGGCATTGTGTGTTGCCTGAGGAGGCAGCAACCATAGCATTTAGATTAGCACCATTGTTTACCTTATTCAAAGATTTAGTTAAGTTTGTGCTTTTGGTAAATGTATGATTGTAGGGCACATTCTTGACAGGGCTATTATTGTTCACAACATTTGGCGATAAGGTGGAGCAGCCAATTAATGATTGATTCTTCTGGGGTTTAGTGCAAAGAACAGAGTTGCTCAGTTTGTAAACATGATTTTGTGTGCCATATACTGGAGCCATTTCTTTACCAGTTAAGTATTGCTGGTTGTAGTTTGGAGTCTTCGGAATAGATACATTACTTAAAATCTGAACTTTGGATGCCTTGGGTCGGCTCATGAAGTTAGTCTCTGTGACTATGTTTGATCTTCTTGTTTGACTTGCGTCATTAACATAACTCTCACTGGTGATAATGATTTGTGACACACCAGCTTGCGATCTATCATCATCCATCTTAGGGTCATTTGTAGCAGCACTGGTGGCAAGTATTGTAGGCAGCCATAGAGTCTGGTTTCCAGATACATCTTGTACATTCTGTATAGATGTAATGTTTCCAACAGCTGCATCAACATTAATTGTAAAGTTCTGAGGCAATTTAGTAACATTTTGAACAATTGCAGTGCTCAGTGGCGCTTGTATGAGGGTTGCGGAGTTATCTAAATAATTGCCATCATTTGAATCTTCTGTTTCTTGTAATATGGGGTACGCTATGCGCCCTACATTATCTATGGCTTCTTCAAGCCTCACAATGCCAGAGAGGGAGTCCACAGACATATCTGTATCACAATGTTTCTCAGCAATGTGATACTCAACTTCTTTGTCTACTTTGTGCACAGATTGAATTATACTTTCAGGGTGTGTGGAGTCAGGTTCAGGATCACCATCAGTGGGAGACAAGGGCAGGGCCCTCAACACAGGAGTTCTCACACTAGATACATTCATGTTTGTTAATTTGTGATCCAATACATGTTCGTAAACATTTTCACTGGAGGTGGTCGGCCCGTAATCCTATAACAAAATGTAAAATCAAATTAATCTTTGTGGAATTCAGTAAATGCAGACAATGCACATAATTTCGAATTTGTAATTAAATGTGACACTTCTGCATAATGTGCATGAATAAACATTCCAAATTATACAAACTGTTTTGCTGGTGACTCGTTTTCTAAGCACTGTGATTTGACTAAGGCATACCAGTTATGATAGTGCACTTTTACTACAATCACGAATACAAGCAATTTGCAGATTTAGAGCAAACCCAACAGTCTTTTACTTTATAAGTTTTGTACAGTAATAGCTGAAACGTTCCCCATAAAATACATTTATTAACATATAATCAACATATTTTGCAGACTATCAACAGGAGTCATGAAATGACAATCAGATCAAATGCCCTCATTTATAAAACTTGTGATAACTTCCGCAGTAAATATATTTAAAAACAATCTCACATTACTCACCTAAAAGCTGTAAAACTAAAACTTAATAGGGTTTCAATGAATACACTTTTATATTCAAATATTTATTTATTACAATGTCAAGGTCCTGAAAATGGGTAGTCTGTAGTTTTATTTATTTAACTATTTTTAAAACACACCTAAGTAAATAGTTTAGCAATGATTATATGAAGTTCACACCTCTCACTTATACAGTAATCTTAGAACCAAGTTTAATGCACTGTGAGGATAATTAGTAGATACAAGCAGGATTTATGAAATAGTGTAACATAATAGTGGTGAAGGAAGTAGAAAAGCAGTGTAGGAACATGATGTTATTGGTTACAAAATCATAATATTTACAAATAAAGAGCTAAGTGACTGGTGTCCTAAGTGTCCATGTCAGCAGGATTGGTCAGGGACCTTGGTGGTGGGTTTTATATTAGTAAATATGTTGTACTCACTTGCCGGGCCGCTGATTCGTAATCTGATGTAGCAGACATGCTGTATATACTATCATCTTGGGTCAAACCCGAGATGACGCCTTGGAGTGCACCTCGGCCCCCAAATTTTATTTCATGTGACTGCAACCGAAAATCTATTCTTTACCCATATATCTTCAAAATATTCAGGTATACGTGCGATGTACACCATAATGTTCTTGGTAAAATATTTTTAGTCCACAAATAGGATACGACCGCCGAGGTCATTGTTCCACAAAACGATTTGAAAGTCACTTTATATTGTTCCCTACGAGAAAATATAAAGAATAACACTAAAATAATGCATAATAAACGTAGGAGCAATGGAATAAACGCGTAAAATAAGCGAATAGGTTAATCCACTGCCGCCATTATTGTAGCACGGAAACTGAAATGTCTCAGTAATAAACATCAAAAAAAGTAAACACTATCATCATACGAGGAATTTAACTTGAATATATCGGTAGCATTCTGATTTAATGGAAATAATTAACTATGTAACGCCACTAAATCCCCATAGTAACAAAGAGATGAGAAATTTAAGTACTTAGGAAAATGAGGTTTGTATATTTTTACCACCTCAATAAGCTATTAATGACTTACTTGTAGCGATATCATGTGTAATAGCGGTTTAAATTAAATAATAAACCAAATATTTATAGAAAATGACAACATCACAATAGTTAAAGCAGTATGAAATCCAGATGTAAACACTTTTCGAGAAAATACTGAAGGAAACCTGTACTGACCTGTATACGAGCGAATTTGTAACACCTAGGACTTAGCGAAACTATTTCCATCAAATAATTGCATAGCACGTAATAAATAGGCCTCAAAGTCCGTAACTACGACCAAAACATTCACAAGACTCGAAGATGGCGGCCATTGCATTTTCTTGATACAAAACAACGGGGGTTTCATGAAACATGTCGAACTACTGAGTACTTCCGTTCAAATGAGTGACGAATAAAATATATTGTGTTTTACAGAGTTTAGAAGAAACTATGAGTAAATTAAATGAATTATAATATAAAATAATTATTTCTTGTTTAATGATTGACTCTTAATTTAGAAAAATTATAGCATTTTGATACAAAAAGTAATTCAATCTAGTAAAAATTGTTTATGGATAGAGTTAAAAGACATTTTTTTATATTTTTTTATATTCCTTCTGAAAAATAGACAAAATGATTCTTATTATGAACGCGTTCTAAAATAAGGACTTACTATTTTGCCTATGAACTCCAAGTACCTACAAGACCATTTGATTAATTTTTCCTCTAACTAAATTAATTACATAACGCTGATATTAATAATTTAAAGCTTTTGTGAACATGAAAAACATTTTTAAAAAAGGTTTTAAAAATGGTTTAGCAGATAAAGAGACTCCTATTGGTTCGGGACGTATGTTTGAAAATCCATATTTTGAGGCATACTTAAAGGTCTGGAATATGGTGCCAATTTTAGATTACAGAGAGCATCATTTTATAAATAAATATTGTTACACTAAGATCGTCCTGGATAAACATGGGATAAACTGAGCGACTCAGCTCTATCGCTTTTTTATCGGTTTACGATTTGTAAAGGCCGGTACACACATAGCGATTTTGACTGACGACGCGGTGAATCGCTAGCATAGAGGAATAAGCTTTAGTATTGGCATAGCTGGACCGCACTGCCTAAATAAAAAAACAGCTTTTCCCAGAGGTGAATGCTCTAGGGTAGCCCGCGAAATTCAAATTTTCTTACGTTTTTTGCAATTTCTAGGCCAGTGCTAGATTGTATGTTGATTAGAATATTATTCGCGGCTGTAAGACGTACAGTGCGACATAAAAGAGTAGAAAATAAATGAGGGCGCCACAAACGGTCAGGTGGCAACCCAGTTAGTACGATCTTGCTGATTTTGATACTTGAATAGTATTATTGGTTTATTAGCTATGAATAATGAGCAAATAATTATTTTTAATAAATATGTTTATAAATCCATTGATTTCAATAAGTTCCGCGTAGATCATAGATTTGGTACGTAATAGTAATAAAACTACAAGTTCACTCAAATATAATAAGAAGGACTTCGAGGGACGACCCTTTCTGTGTTTAGCTGGTGTCGAGAATTACCCGCCGTTTTGCACAATTCTGCGCACTGTGCTTACAGAAACACCTAAAACAAACAAAGCATGGTATTAACATAAACTTATAATAATTAATGATTAAACGAACTTACCATAAGTGAAGTTCGATCATAATTATACGAAGGCTTTGTCCGAAGAGATTAGCTTATGAGATTACATGTAGTAGACATACGGTGTCGCCATCTGCACTGTTTGAGAGATTTTTTTTTTCGTAATAATCAATCAGTATTTAACAAAATATTTCTAGCAAAAGAATGATCACTCACATCTATACTAATATTATAAAGAGGAAAACTTTGTTTGTTTGTTTGTTTGTAATGAATAGGCTCAAAAACTACTGGACTGATTTAAAAAATTGTTTCACCATTCGAAAGCTACATTATCCACGAGTAACATAGGCTATAATTTATCCCCGTACTCCCACGGGAACGGGAAGTACGCGGGTGAAACCGCGGGACGTCAGCTAGTCAGATATAATCTTACTATAAAATTTACCAAATGTTTTAGAATTATCACTCCAGCCTGCTGTTTTTCGGATTACGTCTAAGCTTACTCCAAGTTGGTGTGCCTTAGAAGTAGAGGCGTGTCTAGTGCTATGTGCAGTAAATATGGTCACATCAATTCCACTACTACCTAACGTAGATTTTATCCATATGCTCAGTGTCTGCGGAATGATAGAATTTTCTTTAAACTAACAAAGAGGTTATCGCTTCTTCTTATAGATCTTGTTATTGAAATAAAAGATTGCAATGCAAGAGCAGGGCATATTTCTGGACGTTCCCGGAAAAAAGGCAGTATTAATATTGGTTGACTTGTGATGATCCAAGACGGGACGTTTTTATTAAGTTTGGAATTTTAATTCGAATTTCGTTATTATATACATTCTTCTACATTTTTTATATTAATTTTAGAAATTGTCTGGACTCTATGTGCGGTTACCAGTGCAAGCAAAGTAATTAATTTCTTAGATATTTTCTCTAAGTGTCTCATTTGGGTACCAGTTAGCTAAAAAGTTAAGGACTATTGATGTGTCCCAGGTAATGTTGTACTTAGGTAGTGGAGGTCACAATCTAAACATTCCTTTAAACAACCGTTTAAACAGTCATCTTTACCTAATTCTTGGCCAAGAATCAGGGTGAGAGCTGATCTACAACTATTTAATGTACCATATTGAGCACCTGAATTGTACAATTCTGTTAGGAAATTTATGGCATCTGGAATCGAGGCTGCATATAAATCAACATTGTTTATTTTACAGAATTTGAACCATTTTCTGAGGCATGAATCATATTGCTTTAATGACTTCTCCGACAGTGAGGCTGTCATGAGAGGTATAGAATCTGGTGGCACATTTCTTTTCAGAAATGACGTCCTGATAATATTCTGGCAACCAGGGTAATTTTCTGATGCACCTCCCAATTGCTGGAATGAGAAATAATTGAGTTTGTACTTGAGTGGAATATGAGAGGTTCAGATAAGAGTAAACTGTTAAATAATGGGTACCACGGCTGCGTGGGCCACATTGGTACTATCATAATGCCCTTATCCTTATCATTGACAATTTTTCTTAATGCCTTTAGTATGATAGCTATTGGGGGGAAACTGTAAAAGTACATAATTATCAGACCACGAGATAGTGAATGCATCTATAACATACGCGTCAGGGTCTCTATGCCAAGACGCGTATTTTGAGCATTTTTTATTGACTCTACTGGCAAATAGGTCTATTTCTGGAACACCATAATTTAGTACGATCTTATGAAATGCGGCATGTGACAATTCCCACTCTATATCAGGGTGGACACGTCGCGATTCTGCATCTGCGACATGGTTATCTGTCGAACTAATATATGACGCAAATACTACTAAATTACGTTCCTCACACCACTGCCACAGTTCTTTAGTAATACTCGTGATGTGAGGAAACTGAACACCACCCATACGGTTGATGTATGAAATAGCGGTGGTATTATCAATCCGTAGTAGTATTTGGCAGTCGTGATACGACTTGGCAAAGGTCTTAAGTCCTAAAAAGGCAGCTAGAATTTCTAAATAATTTGTATGTCGCGACTTTTCACTATAGGTCCACAATCCGCACGCACGCTCATCCCCATAGGCTGCTCCCCATCCCGTAGCTGAGGCATCACTATAAATAACTAAACTAAAGTTACTTGTTTTTATTTTACTATTGGAACTTTTCATTGCCTGAGCCCACCATTTGAGGTCTGGCATGACAGACTGTGGAATACTCATATATTTGTCATAGTTGATATCGTCTTTTATGTTCAGAAATTTACAACGCTCAAGTTCCTTAGTATAGAGCCAGCCGTATTCAACGGCTGGGCATGCAGAGGTTAGTAAACCCACTAACCTTGCGAATTCCCTGACTTTACAACGATCTAAAAAAATAAATTTATGAATTTCCATTTTTATTTTTTCCCGTTTTTCTATAGGTAGGTCTAATAGGTAATCTGTAAAATCTAATGTAATAGGTAATAAAAATAAAATAGGTAATCTTTAAGCGTTGTGAGTCTATAATGAAACCTAAGAATTTATTAGGAGGAGAAGGAGGGGGGGGTTGTGAGGGGTAAGAATACTTTTTTCAGTATTTGTTATGAACCCAAGAGCTTTCAGGAGTTTAGTTGTGTCCGATATGTTATTCAGGCATGAATCGAAAGAGTTTGAAATAAGTATCACTGGTTTCATTATCTTCGTGAAAACAAAAGGTGCAGTGTTCAGTCCAAAGGGTAAAACATTAAATTCGTACAGCCTATTTTGAAATTCAAAGCGAAGGTACTTTTTAAAATTATCATGAATTCGGACAAGAAAATATGCGTCTTTTAGATCAATTGTACTCATAAAGCAATCCCTAGAAATAAGCTTAATGAGAGGTTTTCCTTTTGAGGTTTTAAAAAAAAACTTATTTTCCAAGAACTCTATAGATGGCGTTGAACTTACTATGATAGTTGGTGCCAAAGCCAAAACGCTTGAAAAAAAAACATTGTGTCACGTCACATACTCTCGTTGAGTGACACTTTCATTTGCTTAACCTTCCGAATATAACCTACATTTATCGCGCTTTGTTAAAATCAGTTTTTTTAGGTTCCGTTCCTTGCATTATCATACTTACTCCTAGCGCCATCTACCCAGCGACTAGGGAAGAGCTAAAAAGAAAATCCCTCATTGCCGTACGTAGGTCTTCTAGTTTAAAATGTGATATGTCAATAAACCTATTTAGTGCCTTTAAGTTTTATATAAATCTTGATTTGCCGTTTGATTTTGGAACTAAAAATATAGAGGACAAGAATTGCTCAGCGCAGGGTTTACATTCTGAGATGGCTCCTATAGTAAGCAGATCTCCAATTGTTCTTTCAAATTGAGCTTTCTCAGAGACGGAGTATAATCTTTTTGTAGGGATAATGGTCTGGTTCACAGGCCTTGAAAATGGCTGTGATGTTGCTGTGATGGTGATGTTTTTATCACCCGTCAAAAGTGACCATTGATCGCGAAAGTAAGATAGCCTTCCGGCGTATTTTACCGAGTCTATCGGCGGCGGCTGCGGATCCGATCTTGACGCGACGATTGTTTCGAAGAGTTGTCTTGTCTTAAATGCAGGCTCCTTCGTCCTCTGTTTCCCCCTCGGCCTTTGACTCAGGGGAGGACCACGCCAGTTTAAATTTGTCTGGTGCGGATTATTTTTATTCTTCACCGGTTTTTTGTTCGGCGGATACGGGGTGAATTTTAGGTCAGCTCCTGACTTCGTGATAGCTTTCGCTGCTCTTAGTGCTTCCTACAGATCTTCACTGTAAAGGAATTTGTCTTTTTTTGTAGCTTGGAGCTGATCTTTTAGCTCTTTTTTTAAATAGTACAGAACAAAGCTCCTGCGTGTGACAGAGTCTGAATACTGCCTATCACACAGAAGTTTGATAGCGTCCATGAGTAGTTTGATTAACGACGTATTCTTAGGTTCCGATGAAATCAGTAAGGTGAGCGCTTCAGCTAAACATGATGTCGCGGAGGAAGTTTGTCTTTGTTTGAGTTCGATGCCCTTGTCTCTTTTGCAGACAGTCTCTGAGATAGCAGCCTTGACCTCAGGATTGAGAACGGGGGCATCAATTGAAGTACAATTTGCTGGAGGCAAAAATTTTTTCAGGAGATCCATGCGCTCTTCCTGAGATAAGCCTGTAGTGGCTATGTGCTGCAGGCGTATCGCAAGGTCAGATTGAATATTAATACCATACTTCTTAGTCTGAGAAGGGTCCTCCCCTAATATTTCCATGAGCTCGACGTCCAGCTCCAATGCTGCAGATGACGCATCTGCTTGCAGTGGTGGCGTAGGCACCGGCAGTGGCACTGCGACACTGGTGGACGGCTGAGGTTCTGCGGCACTTGTCGACGGTTGCGGATTGGTGACGGCGCCTGCCGTTGTCGTAGGCATGTCTGAAATGGACATTAAACCATTTTAGGTGTATATTTTTGGTAACGTGACAGCCCCTTAAGCTGGCCGCATTGCCCTACTTAGTTTTAGGTAGGTAGTTTAATAGTAAAAGTAACAGTCCTATAATATCGCAAAGTGACATTCCCAAAAAATGCCCGCATTGCTTTCGTTATCCTACTAAACGTGGCTACCGAATTTAGGTAGGTAGTGTAGTAGTAAAGTAACAGTCCCACAGACTGCTCGCAGTACCATATAATATCGCAAAGTGACATTCCCAAAAAATGCCCGCATTGCACTTGTTAGAGTTTGAGTATATAACTATGTAGATATGTAACTAGATGTATTTAAATATTTAATGTTCGTGACTTATTAGGTATAAAATATAAACAATCAAAATCAAAATCAAAGCATTTATTTCAAGTAAGCCAGTTACAGGCACTTTTGAATTGTCGAAACAAAGATGAAAATTAAATGTAGCTACAGTCCCAGTCACAAGACATAAAAACTGTGAAAGTACTGTAGTTGCCCATTCCCTAGCGTAGATCTCTATGGAGAAGAACGGGCAAGAAACTCCATGGACACTCTTTTAAATCAGAATATGGTTACAAAACACAATGGAATACAATGGGATTCACTTCATAATAACATTATATTTACCTCGTAGTATATAACAATTAACCGTAGTAGTGTATATAACACAACGTTACGTAGCAATATATCGACCATACCTAATAAACAACACACATAATAATAACATAATAATAACCACAATCATCTTCATTATCTTGTTATAATGAAGATGATTGTGATTCACCTTCATTATCACAATCATCATTTTATCACAATCGTCGTTTTATCACAATCATCAATTTATCACATCAACATCATTTTATCACAATCGTCGTTTTATCACAATCTTCATTTTATCACATCATCATTTTATCACAATCGTTATCATTTTATCACAATCATTATCATTTTATCACAATCATTATAATTTTATCACAATCATTATCATTTTATCACAATCATTATCATTTTATCACAATCATTATCATTTTAACACAATCATTATCATTTTAACACAATCATCATCATTTTATCACAATATTAATCTAACCTAAACTAACACAATCACCATCGTCGTTATTCACAATCACTAACACAATCACCATCGTCGCACTATCACAATCTCCATCGTCGCACTATCACAATCACCATCGTCGTTATCACAATCACCATCATCGTTATCACAATCACCATCATCGTTGTCACAATCACCATCATCGTTGTCACAATCACCATCATCGTTGTCACAATCACCATCATCGTTGTCACAATCACTATCATCGTTATCTCAATCACCATCATCGTTATCACAATCACTATCATCGTCATCACGACAAATCAACAATATAATCAGAATAGTATTATCAACCATAATCAAAATAATGTCATACCTTAGATGTTAACGCCCCAAAAGTCGTAGAGCGACTGAACCCGCTCCAATGAGGCTCCGCTCTTTTATACCCGTTAACAAATAAGTATGATTCACAAGTGACCGTTGAGTCAAATCAGTGTTTGACTTGTACACAAATAAGTTTGTTATTTAATTAATTCATTTTAACAATTGATTAGACAAAATAAAACAGATAATATTTGCATTTATAGGTATTTCAAGTATTTATGTATTTAATACCAGACACATAATAATTTAATTTATCTAACACACTCGTCATGTTTGACCTGGTTCAATAATCACGTTTTTAGCGAAGTGACAATCCCATAGATTGCCCGCAGCACTAGTTTATACGTGAGAATATTATGTTCGTAAAGCGTTAATAAGTGATAACCCCTCAGGTTACCCGCAATATTAATTTTCGAACATGTGGGTAGATGTAATTTTTTACCTTCAATGCAGTCTATGCATTGAAGGTAAAAAATTACATCTACCCTCGCTCGGGCTATGGCGGCGCCGCTGTACCACACCTTGGTGATCTTGACCTTGAACGTGAGCGCGATGATGTGGAACTTGACGAAGAAGGCGATGATGAGTCTGACGATGATGAGGATGATAACTGCCTCCCTGTTGACCTATGTCGATCGCTGCGTCGAGCACGCATTAGTTTACGCTCTAACTTTTTGTTTTTTTTTGCAATAGCTTCATAATTATTCTCTTCCACTATTCGAGAACGTTTAGCCATGGTTAAAACGAACCGTTTGCACGATACAAATTATATATACTTTGCAGAGAGTGCACGTAAATGGCGAAGCACTGTATGTGTAATGAAGTTTGCTGGCTGGGGTTGTCGGAGTAAAGGATAAAAATAAAAGAAAAAAAAAAAAAAAACTCTCAAACAGTGCAGATGGTGACACCGTATGTCTACTACATGTAATCTCTTATGCTAATCTCGAGGACAAAGCTGAGTATAATACAACTTTAAACTAGTGCTTTATCTTCATCATATAACTGCTGTCAGTCTGACGAAAAAAGTCCCGCGCATATGTTCATAACGTGAAAATATTTTAAAATTGTTTCTTTCCACTAGTCGGTTGCTTCAACAAATATGGTATGGCAAAAAACGTATTTGGTAATACGTAATTAAATTTCATTAAATGTTTTTGCCTTACTATCAACGTTATTAAGTCGCGCTATAACTAGAACGGTATTTGTTTATCTTAGCATAACCTCAAAAATGGTAGACAACTAATTTGTAAATACTATTTAGATCTAAAATGTTGCTCTCTGAATGTAATAATCGTTTTTAATTAACGTTTACTGCAACTTTCAATAGTTACTTACCAGTAAAATCTGCTGTACGATGGCAAACATCTTCGAAGAAGGATAGCAGCTTCCCAGCTTGTAATTCGGTCAAACACCACATGAAAACTTAAACATTATTTCACGGGCACCTCCACAAATTACCTTATTCTTGATATGTCGCTGTTTTCCTGTCCACACTCAGAAATAACACACAAAAACCAAAATTCTAATGAAAAACGAAACCGATCGAGAAGAATTGACAGCACAGTATTCATTTTAGATGTTGCCAGAAAATGAAAAACTTTAGTTCCCAAATATTTAATTTCTACTCTTTTATGTCGCACCATATGTAGTTACAGAATTTTAATCATCAAAATAATAAATAAAACCCTTCAAATTCATAAAGGTGCAGGAATGACTTTCTGACTGATGACTGATAACTGGTTTCGGTACGGGGGCGGTTGTTTACGAATCTGTCAAAATATACCCCCCTCCCCATCCACCATCTGGGAGAACAATTATGTCAGTCAGTGAGTGGAAATCGAGCTTTATATAATGAAATGAAAAAAAAACACCTCGTTAAACCAATACTTTAAATTCCATCTATGAACAGAATAAATAATTATTAAAATATGAATGTCACAAACCGTGGTATATACAAGGAACCGAAAAGTTTAGATACCCACTGTAATTTATTTTTTCCATCTCAAACTACGAACAAACAGTTTAAGCGTGGGCCAGACTATAGTAAACAAGGTTTACAACAGTGTGTGCTGTTGTAAACCGCCGCCGGTGGAAGACCAATGTGGAGGTGTGTGGAAGGCTTGTTTACAACAGTCTGGCACAGGCATTACATATTAGTTTGTAGTATTTTTTAAGGTAGGACACTGCTGTTTTAAGGTAGGGCATTGCCTTACAATGTCCTCATCCCTAGCTATGGCCCTGGCAGCGCTGCTGGGTAGTATTATTATCAATATAGTAAATCATAATTCCATAGTTTAACAACAAAAACCATAGAATGAATTTGCTTTAGTTTTTTAAAATTTTATCTGTGGTCTCCTTTTGGAGATCTATATTTTGTAAGGCTCGTCCATAGGGCTCGTCGGGTAACAAAAAATATATCGACATCGGCTTTAGTTGCCCTATAATAAAATGGAATCGAAAAAAAAACTTTTAGAGACTATGATAAACCACAGACTAATAAACTGACAATCACAGACTTTATACCAACTTTATACGTCTCTGCTGACCACTGACAATAACAGATTTTTTTTGTTGTGAATATAATGTCTGTGGATTTCATCTTTCTATCTCTATGGTGGATTTTGAGCAAAAGATGAGTGGCGTCGGGTAATATTCATTTTCTGTTACACCAAGAAAATGTTCACTTAAAGTTTCTTTTGTTTGTAAGGTTTTGTTTGAACGGTGCCATTACAATAATAACAAAATGAAATTTTAATTATTAGGAGTTTTTAGTAATTATGCTATAGTAAATGGAACGTTTTATCTGTGGTACATTTATGATAAATGTCAATTCAACAAATTGTCAAGCACACGTTTTGAATTGAGGTTATGTTGTTGTGGAATATAATATTGACCACACCATTTTACCAAAAAAAAAACTATTAGTTCAAAATGAGTGACTTTGTATTAAATGACACAGACTCCGAAGGTGATTCAGATGAAGAAGTAAGTACTTTTCAAGGAATAAGTAACGTTGACTCCGGTGAACGAATGTAACAATTTCGGCTAATCTCTGTATTTCTGTGTTGCAGTTGCAAGAAGCGTTCGCTAAAGGCTTGCTAAAGCCTGGCCTTAATGAAGAAATAGAAAGGGTACAGAAGAATTATGTAAATAACATAGCTGATTTGAAAGCGAAGCTGAAGGATATTCAGCTAAAATTACCATGGATCGAGACATTAGATCTGGTGACTGCTGTTGCACCGATGGCTCCTGACGTAGCTATGCAAATGCAGGAGACAGCACAGAGAAGAAAGTATGTAATCACCATTCTTTAAGAAAATTATAGTTTTGATAAATATTTCATTACATTGCACATTACACACCCTTTCGGTTTATTTTTATGTCATTGCTGTATTTGAACAATTAAGACCATAGTTAAAAGTTTGAATTTATTATACTTGAATGATATGTAAAAATAATTATTGAACTAATATTTAAAGGGACAGTGAAGGTGAGGTGCAATATAATATGGGGGGGCCAAATTAAACTGTTCTGTCCTGGGCCCTACTAGGGCAATTGCTTTCCTGAAATCAACCAAATTAATAATTTTGTCATTGAATACTTACTGTCACATCATTATCTACAATCAACCCAGCTTTCTAAACCAAAACTTTTTAATTTACAGGAATCTAAAAGAGAATAGCAAAGGACAACAGAACTATGACCCAACTCAAGACCCCGTCCTCAATGAGTTCAAAAGAGAGAACTTATTACATAGACAAGCACAGGCTGCTGTAATTGAGGGTATCAAGAAGCTAAAGGACCTTGGAGTGCCTACAAGAAGGTATGGTAGTTAATTCGGTATTTCTTTGCCCGGTTGCTAGGGCTAGCATTGAATGCAGTGGTAGTCATACCTGTGCTGTTGGCTACAAAAAGGTTGTGTTGTTTAATAATATCAACACTAACATAAGACAGAAATAAAGAAAAAGCATCCAATACTGTGTAGATATTTTATTTGTTTAGTTCTGACTTTATTAATCTATTTCTCAGAAATGTATTATGAGCATAATTAAACTTCTCCATTGCCCTTGTCATTGTCCTTGAATATATTTCTTTTTTTCTTCCAGGCCCGATGACTACTTTGCAGAGATGGCCAAGTCAGATGATCACATGCAGAAGGTCCGTAAGAACCTGATGGCGAAACAGGCAGCACAGGCTCGCACAGAGAAAGTTAGACAGCTCCGAGATCAAAAGAAGATTGCTAAGAGAGTTCAGGTAAAGTTTAAAACTTCTTGCTTATTTTACTGATGGCTATTGTTTGTAGTGCTTCCCAGAGGATATAAAGAACAAATTTCTATATCTCTATCTAGTTCTTTTAACTTTAGAGACAGATGTGTTGTTGGGGAGCTTCGCCACTTCATCTCCTCAGGGAATACACTATGTGGTCAAGGACGTGTGTTTTGGAGAATGGTCTTTTGTAATTTTGACATTTAAGAAATGCTGATAATAAAAAAGAAAAGAGATCTTAGAGAATTATAGTTTGATGTGATGTTTGACAAGGGAGAATAAGCTACACCTAAATAACATGAGGGAACGGTCATTTTAAAACAAAGTAATAAATATTAACAATAAACTAGGAATATCTACAATTCATAGGTGTGTTGCTGTAAAAATAATGTATTGTGTCGTGTCGACACATGCATCGTCGCTACAGTATGACGGTGACGGTTATCACGCGCATACATAATCAAATACTAAAATGGATTTGATTTGCTTATATAATCAAATTTTTTGTATGAAAGTATGTAAAAACTGAATTCATGCTAACTTTATACAATCGACATTATTTGAATGCAGTATGTATTTTCAATCAGTATGAAGAGAAAGTATGTAAATCATAGTTCCATATGGGAATTGAACAGAGGCGCTATTGCACATTCATTGGCATATTTATTGGTAGTGTTGATGTCGCAAAATCTGTACATACATCCATCCTGTACTGCATTTATAATATGTATAATAGTTATTTCCCCCCCTTTTTTTTTCGGATGGTAAATCATCAAATGACTCCTCCCGCTCTGGGCGGAGCAGGATGGAGTGTCAGACTTTTACTGACTAAAACCCATCCATGTTCCTTCATCGCCCTTTGTGTTCCGGGGCCATGGACTGATGTGGACCGGATGTGTGATGATTTCCCCTACCATTAATTAATTGCTAATCAAATAATTAATTTCCAGACCGACGCAAGGGTAAAACAAGCCACAGACAAGAAAGAAATGTTGGAACAATTAAAACGTGTAAGAAAAGGAAAATCATCAGACTTAGGATTCCTAGATGATAATAAAGGCAGTAACAACCAAGGAAATAACAGAGGCAAGGATGGCAAAGGACCACAGAATAAGGTCAATAAAAGACGACAAGCAAAAGATAAGAAATTCGGTTTTGGCGGCAAAAAGAAAGGCGGCAAACTAAACACGAGGGAGTCTTCAAACAATTTCGATGGTTTTAATGGCGCTGCTCCACAGAAAAAACAGGGCAATTTCAAAACGAAATCGTTCCAGGTCAATAGCAAAAAGAATGCTAGGCCTGGCAAACCACAGAGACCTGGAAAATCTAAAAGGAAGAATAATAAGAGATAATTTAGTTTAGTGTTCTAGAATAAATATTTTGGTTATAATATAAGAATGGTTGTTTTATTTAAATTCCGAAAGAGGTCCACTGCTGGATTGGATATAAGACTCCCCCCCCAACGATGTGCTGAAATATAAGCACATGATAACAACAAGGGGATAAGTACCAAAATCGAGATGTACCGACAACACCCATTACAGTATAGGTATTCAGGCTTTTCATTGTAAAATCGTCACTGACTGGACTCTGCAAATAAATTATAAGTTATAACAAACCGGTTTTCTGTCGTGTTCCATTATACCGCTGCGTCGGGAATATGCAAGAAATTACAAACTTTTTTATTCCTTAAAAATGCTTTGTATTGGCGCACACACTGTGGTACACTTGTTTAACTTTTTAATACAACATATTATTTTAAAATGTAATGTTTTATGTAGCATGTTTATGGTGAAACGGAATGCAAATTCAAAACGCATCGTCGCCGGTAGTGACGTTCAACGTTTTGTGTCAAAGAAACATTATAAATTATAATATTGTTATTGAAATGTTTGGTTGATATGGCACATACATTTAGTAAAATTATTATATATTTTTCATTATTATATATATTAGGTAAAAATTAGATGTAAACAAGGCAGATAGAGGGAAATGACGTCAAACGCTTTGACACGGATGTTTGAATGAGGGATTTTCATTTTAGCTCTTCCCTAGTCGCTGGATAGATGGCGCTAGGAGTAAGTATGATAATGCAAGGAACGGAACCTAAAAAAACTGATTTTAACAAAGCGCGACAAATGTAGATTATATGCGGAAGGAGCAAATGAAAGTGTCAGTCAACGAGAGTATGTATATAGATGCTCTGTGGTATGTGACGTGACACAATGTTTTTTTTCAAGCGTTTTGGCTTTGGCACCAACTATCATAGTAAGTTCAACGCCATCTATAGAGTTCTTGGAAACTAAGTTTTTTTTTAAAACCTCAAAAGAAAAACCTCTCAGAAAATTGTAGAAGTTTAATTTTTTTTTTGAGCGACAAGCAGTCTTTGAACTTAACTTTTGATTATTTTCTTGGGTTGATAGTACTGTACTTTATTGATTGAGTGAAGAAAAAAATACATGCGTACCTATTCCCTATTCTAGAATCGACACTAGGAGCCTTAGCACACTAGCGGACTCTTAGTGGAGCGGGCGCGCAGCGAATTCGTTGAGGGCGCGCAACTAATGAGGGATTTTCTTTTTAGCTCTTCCCTAGTCGCTGGATAGATGGCGCTAGGAGTAAGTATGATAATGCAAGGAACGGAACCTAAAAAAACTGGTTTTAACAAAGCGCGAGAAATGTAGGTTATATTCGGAAGGTTAAGCAAATGAAAGTGTCAGTCAACGAGAGTATGTGACGAGACAATGTTTTTTGTTTTCAAGCGTTTTGGCTTTGGCACCAACTATCATAGTAAGTTCAACGCCATCTATAGAGTTCTTGGAAACTAAGTTTTTTTTAAAACCTCAAAAGGAAAACATCTCATTCGCCTTGAATAGCAGCGTGAAAGTGCACTTAATTGTCAACGTTAGGCTGCAAATAGCCTAGCGTTGAAAATTGAGTTTGCGTTGCGCGCATCTGCGGCGAATTCGTTGCGCGCCCCGCTCCGCTTGAATCCGCTGGTGTGATAAGGCTCTTATAGTTATATTGATTCTTCTATCCTTCAAATGGCGGCAACAATCTTCATTACGAGTAGATAGATTCTACTCTTTAGATAGATGCTCGTCTACTTTTTTTGCCCCAGATTTCTCCTGCGACTTCGTCCTCGTCGGAGTGACATCTAGCACATAGTGTAGGTTTCCATTGTTTTTTTTTTTAATGAGTCTCCATCCAAACTTACAAATTACCTCTATAAACAGGGTTAGCTTTCAATGACCAGACAAAATTTAAAATTAAGATGTAGATATCAAACCAAAAGTGTATTTTAAATATTATTGTTGAAAAATATAAAATAAAATAATAGCCCCAAAAATTTCCTAAATCATAAACCTAGTGGGGTGGGAATCAATGCACTTGTGTGCGTGCATGCTCCGCCAAATGTATGCGTGCTAACTGCTACTTATCTAGGCTGTTGAACTGAATTATGCTGTTGTTGTAATATTCACACTTTTGCTTTTTAGTGGTGGACAGGAATTCAATTTTATTAAAAGAAAATGTTGTTTTTAATTCATGAAATCGAAAATATCGATTCTAAACCATTTCTGAAAATTTGACCGGTCATTGAAAACTAACCCTGTTTGGTAGAGATTTTATCTTCCAAGGACAAAAAGGGAATGGCTACACAATAAACTTATATTGTCATTTACGGGATATCTTCCGTGATTGTTCATTGTTTTGAGCTCCCGATATTTCGACGCTGTTGCAAGCGCCATGATCGCGGGTTAACTGGAGAATGCGGGTGGGGTGGATGGAAAATAAAGAGAAAATGGTGTCGATTCTGTTGTGCACAAACTAAACTTAATTTAGGCTATTGCTATCTTCTACTAAAAGGCAATGCGAGAAAAGGACGGCTATATCTATGAACTAAGTTAGAGATGTCAAACTAGTTTATGCCTTGCGCTTCACCGTGTTTTTAGTCGACATGTTTTTACGTGCACTCTTTATTTGTACGGAAATATTAGTTCAAACTAAATTTGACAGCTCTAAATTACGTCCGTCTCTTTCTTGTTTTATTGGAGAGAAAAAGATAGCAATAGCCTAAATTAAGTTTAGTTTGTGCACAACAGGATCGACACCATTATAAGTTTAGTTTTAAACCGTGAAAGCTTAAAACAGAGCTACACAATAAAACACAACACAGCTGGTATAATATAAAACATTTATTGTTGTTCTTGTTCTACCACTTGCGTCCCTTGCCCTTCTTCTTCTGCTGCTGTTTGCGCGACCAGGCGCTGTCGGCTTGCTTGTCGACGCGCGGGGACTTGGCGGCCGAGGCGGCGGCCGTCGGGGTGGGCTGCTGCTTGCTCATGTCGCTAGAGGATTACAAAAATATTTTAGTACAGCGGCAAAGAAAAAAGAAGAAATCTGGATGTACTATCATCATCTGCCTAGCCTTTTTCCAACTATGTTGGGGTCGGCTTCCAGTCTAACCGGATGCAGCTGAATACCAGTATTTTACATGGAGCGACTGCCTATCTGACCTCCACAACCCAGTTAGTACTGGGTAATACGCAGTGGCGTAGCTAAGTAACCAAGGGCCCTGGTGCAAATAAAAAAGTTAGGTTTAATCAAGTAACAAAAATATACAAAAAAAAATAAAAATGCTTAGCTACTTTATCATCAGCTCTTTTTCGTGCACTGCAGGGCAGCTAATAAAATATTAAACAGTAATCACATAAATTACAATTAATCCTTATTATTGGGCTATAAAACGAAATAGAAAGAGTTTATTTTATTAAGGACCTATCAACTGACAAAATGAAATTTTCGAAAGTTCAGTTCGATCGAGGTTTTCTGGTTATGGATTCGAGGGCCCCGGGGCACTGCACCGCCTAGCCCCTAGCTAGCTACGCCACTGTGTAATACGATACCCCTTGGTAAGACCGTTTGTCAGACTTTTTGGGCCACTGTCGACTGTCAAAGATCTACAAATGACAGCCGGGACCAACACCGAGGCACGGAGGAAACTCGGTATGTAATGGGTGGTCACCCATCTACAGACCAACCTAGGCAAGCACAGCTTAACCTGAAGATCGACCCGAGCGGCTGTTTTTATTTTACTATTTATAACTTGGATATTCTAGATACAGGTAAAATTTAATTAACTAGCAAAGATCGACAGACGTGATAATCGAAAAATCATCGGACTTTTATCACGTTTTTAATGGTCCCTTAAACACAAAGTGTAGTTTCGCTAGCTACTTTTATTTGTGTCTACAAAACGGGCCCAGCTCTAATGAATTGTGTTGTTAGAGAGCATTATGGCGCAATATCTTTGGTCATTCACCTAGTCATAAAGAAATCGGGCTAGTGGCCAAGTGTAAACGACCGATGTCGAAACACTCGCCTCAAACTAGTCAGACAGCTCGACAGGAACCACTGACCTCATCTAGTTTTCATATTTATTTAAAGTGTTTTTAAGAGGCAATTTATAATTTTATTTTTTTAATTTCGGCGCTGTGGTAGTGAATCGCACGTGCTAGAAAATATTCTTTTTTTAAAACGAGTTACATAATGAAATTTAGCACAACATTATAACACCCGTTTGGATGTTATAATGGTTAATATTGGGGGTCAAAGTTAGAACTTTTTGACAATTTTTTTTTTTAATACAAGTTTTTAATGTAAGATTTTTACTTTAAACACCTGCACGACCCCCGTACTATTCAACCATCATCATCAAAACATGATTTTTTATCCCAAAAAAAAGTCGTTTCCCAGCAATAAGTTTTGCGTAAAGTTACTTAGTTTGATGGACAGAATGCTTGGTTGACGGCTTCGTGATGAGGTCTTTTACACCCTGTATATAACATACAATTGGAATTTATTGCACAAGCATGTGGATGATTTAAGTGATATGATTCACCACCAATACTCCTAAACCTGGAATCCCGGAGATATAATATACAAACCACGTCGCCACGTACGTAAAAATAGCCCTGTACCATCTACATCCCACATTAACAATTTTCAATTTTTTTATTGTAACCGTGTTTCCGATGCAAACCATGATGATGACTGCCTACTAATTTGTTGTATTTTTCCAAATACATAATAAATGTATCTGATTTTGTGTTTAGGCTTTTATTTTTGACAAGTAACTAGCGAAGTGTACTTCACACCTATTTAATAATTAACAATATTCATTTTCACCAAGTAAAAAAGGTGAAAATGGGTTAAAACCCAAATCACCCAGTTTCAACCCAAATGGGAAGAATGGGTTTTAACCCACTACCCATCTCAAACCACCGGTGGTCCGCGGACCACAGGTTGGGAACCACTGCTCTACACGCTTCCCGCTACTTGTTAACAGAGGGACAAGAGCCTTAGTTGTTATGCTGTTAATGATAAATGATGTTTATTTTGCAAGTAGGTTTTTACAAACACTTTTACACGTCATTTTTTAAAACTAGATGGGGCCGGTGTTTCGTACCTGACTACTCTGAGAAGAAACAGCCGAAACAAACTCAGAGGTCATAGTCTCTTTTAAAGTCCAGACAATCTTGCTCAATTCACATGAGGACTATGCAGATTAGTGTCTGATATGGTATTTTGAAGAAAGAACCATACAGTTTTGAGTGGACCTGTCCAGTCAGTGCAAGCATTTGTCTGTTAACGTGTAGCTCGACTTATAACTCAAGGAGCTCAACGAAACGACGAACAATACCAAAGAAAGGACATTTGGGTAGGTCGCTTAGAGTAGGTACTCAAACTGTCAGACAGTTGTGGGAAAAAATTAACAAAAAATATAAATGTGACCCACATGGTCCCCACCATTATGGTTAACTTACTATTGATCAGTAGCAGTCGTGGACATGCCCTGGCTGCCCTTGATGACGTCACGCCGGACACCGCGACGTTTCCGGTACGCGGTACGCTCGTACTTCGGTAGCCATCTGTTGATAAGAAAAACAATTGAATTAGTAACGTGTAGTTTATTTCTAGTTGAAAATTAAACCTTTTGGTGTTTATTTTGAGTTCAGACTACAATAACACTTAGTATATCAGTTTGGCTTGGCTTGGTTGGAAACAACAAACTCGAATTTTGTTTTGTTACATTACAAGTGAATGCTCCCAGTGAGGGAGTGCCTTTAGGTGGGTATGACATTTCCTGCTCCATTAAAATCAGAATGTGATCTCAGAAATTAATTAGGCTGTCTGTTGATAGCTTGATGAGGGGTGCTTACACATATTATGTATGCTTTGGCACATCTGGGCATCAAAATCAAATATTTATATTATGTATAGTTCGGTTCAAACTTAATGGCGGTTCTGAAGTTAGCTGCGAGTGACGGTCTGCGCAGGAATAACGCTTTAAACTTGATGGCGATTCGGAACATCTAATGTAAAGCTGCGCAGAAAACAATTGTAGGTATCAACGAGGTGCAGATGACACATCGTTTTGTCTGTATAATGCGCAGACCGTCGCTTGCAGCTATCTTCCGAGCCGCCATTAAGTTTGAATCGAACTATAGATATACGATTGAAAAAGTTGCTGTCTGTTTAGCCCAATTTGAGTAGAACATGATTCAGTAATGATAGATTGATGAAAGTCGAATATGTGTAGAAATTATTCGGTAGATTTTAAAGTTCAACAAATACTGTCGAGTCTTAAACATGTGTACAGGTCTCCCAAAGTGATAATGCACATAGAAATCTTCGTCACTGTTCGGCAACGGTCGTATTCCCCGAGCGTCGGAAGACGATATGTCTAAAGAGTGGTTAAGTGCATTTTCTTCATGCATAATTTAGTAGAATTATGTGTTTTGTGCTAAAAGAGATAAATATTGATTTATCAGTAACGAAATTGTTTCGATAATTCGATGTAAGTAAATAGCGAGGAAAACGACACGATTGCGAATATGCTACAATCTTTGTTGAATTGATTTACTTCTTCATACTGAAGCTGGTGTAATGATGGAAGAAAAGAATTTGAATAACACAAGGTTTATACTAGAAGAAGAAAAAATGGTTTTCAAACACAGGTTTACATTAAAATCTAATCACTAAAATCTCAGTTCTTAAAAAATGTATATAATGTAGGTATTTTTAATATTAAAAAACGTGAAAAATGTTAGTGTATTTACCTATTTTACAAAATAAACTATTTCAATTTGAGTAAGATAATTAAAGTTGAAATTAAATTCAACTTTGAAAACAAAACCAAGAAGGGTGTGTAATAGCAGCTCTATATAATTCCACACAGAGAGAACACGTGCAGTCACCTCCAATATATAAAGACGACTGACAGACCTTTGACTGACCGGCGACAGCCGCCGACCGCCCGAATTGTTTTCAATTGTTTCACATGATTTATAATAATAATAATAAAATTTATTTCAGACTTAGTCCATAAATTTGTTAGTAACAATGTTCTTAACCTAGTGTTAGTAACAATACAAATCTAAAGTAGTTAGTAACATTGTTCTTAGCCTAGTGTTAGTAAAGGTACAAAAAAGTCAGGCGCTTGGTCTCGCGTGAAGGCTCATCCAATGTGCCATCAGTACCGAGTCCCAGCGGCCGGCACACACGGCCAGAATGGCGCTGGGGCTACCGCGCACCCGCGCCTGCATCGATGCGCAGCGCTTACGCATGATGGCCTCTGCGAACATGCCACTCGCGCTACAGTAGCGCGGCAGCCCCATCAACACCCTGAACGCGTTATTATACTGTACACGCAGGGCGTTGTACGTCCCCTGCGTGTATTTAGCCCACAAACTGCACGTGTAGAAGGTCTGACAGAATGCCCTAAATAGTGTGACCTTCACTTGTTCTGTGCAACGAGCGAATCTGCGAGCCAACATATTACAGCGGATGCACAACGCCCTACGCTCTCTCTCCACGTCCATGTTATCTTTGAGGTCTTCGGTGACCCAGTGGCCCAGATACTTGAAATGAGTGACTCTGTTTAAAGGTGTACCATAGAGTGAGACGGGTGGTACGTCTGAGAAATCTTTTTTGGGTGCTTTAAAAACCATAACCTCACTTTTCTTCACATTGTATCTGAGCCCATGGGCCTCCGCATACCTTTCACAGATACGAAGCAACTTACGCAACGCGCCGATTGAAGGGCTGAGCAGCACCATGTCATCCGCGTAGCTAATATTATTAACGCAAATCCCATCTATATGACATCCGATTCCTGTACTGCTCAGCTCTCCAATCAGGCGGTCCATATACAAATTAAAAAGTTTCGGTGAGGTCAACCCCCCTGCCTCACCCCACACTCTAACCTGTACTCGTCCGATCTACTTTCCGCCCACCTAACAGCATTTTTCTGATTATTGTACCAGTACTCAAATATCGATACAATCTCAGGGAGCAGACTGGTGTCTCGACGCATTTTTGTCCACATTTGGTTGTATGAAACCATATCAAATGCCCGGGACAGGTCCAGGAAACACGCGTATACTGGCGTCTTACGTGCAGTGTAGTAGTGCACGGTCTACTTGAGGCACAGGATCGCACTTTCCGTGGACAGACCAGTCCGGAAACCGAACTGACCGTCGTGCAATTTTATATGGTTAGTTAAATGGCCGTCAAGCAGACGATTTGACATATGACATTGACTCCTGTTTCTTTCAAACAAGGTACAAAATGCAAGTGCATTGTTTAGGGCTCTCTCCGATTCAATGATTCGGGTGTTTCCGGGAATACGACAATTGGCGAAGATTTGCATGCGCATTATTAATTTGGGAGTACTGTACGTATTGTGAATGTATTACCTTTCTGGATCCGGAGGTTTGGACAGGTCCGCGTTGGGAGGCAGCTTGGTCTTGCGCTTGCGTTTCTGTTTCTTCTTGCCGAGGAGTTCCGAACCAGGCGTTCTGTGAAGAAAATTGGTTAAAGCATTTTAATGATAATAGCGATAAAATGTCGAGAAAGGTCGGAAATAATCAATTTGGCGATAACTTTATTAAGTGAGTCATATAAAAGCAAAGGCAGTAACATCCATTTTTTTTCATTTTGGCAACTTTTAATGCAGTATGGTAGTATTCCGTCAACTTTACTTAGCCGAATATTAATATCATAACAAAACCAGCGTCATTCAAAATAGATGTTCTAAATTGAGATTGGTAGCAAAACCAGCAACATACCTTCGTAGTTGCGGCAATAGACAGCAACTCTATCTTTGACCAATCAGGCGTCATTATTTGAACCAATCAAAAGCAACATCCAATTAAAAATGGCGCAAAAGCAGCAATATCCACACACAGGATGCAAAAACAGCAACATCATACATGTATCACCCTATTTTAGTAAATGTAGTCTTTATTGGAGAATTCTGTTTTAATAGTACATTTTGATAGAAGTGGAGAAAGTTTGTTATTGCATTCGAGGCGGAATTATAACACCCGAGCCGTAGGCAAGGGTTTTGAGCCGAGAACTGCAATAACAAATGTCCACGTGTATCAAACGACGTTTTTCAATACACTTTTGAAGAAATAAAATAAAACAACGAAAAATATTTTAGTCCCGAAATAAGAAACTATGATTTTAATTTTCTTTTTCGCGCTTTGCTTTCGCCAGGTTGAAGGAGAGGCAAAGGTATGAACCCGTTAAACAGCCTAATTTAAAAAATAGATTTATTTTATATTTTTTAATTCAGAACACAAATAAATGTTAATTTGTGTTTAAAAGTAACTTAGTTTTTAATAATCATGTTTATCTATGACATTCTATTTACAAACACAATTTGAATATTCTAAAAATATTTATGCCGTAAAGACGCGTAGTGCTTTGCCGAAATTAAAAAAAAAACATTCACCTCAGACTATAGGCATTGAACCAATTTGGACTAAGTAGGTATAGGTATAGTTATCTGTGGCAATTTTCATTCCCGCACACGTGCGGGAAAATGGAAAAAAACGCACGCGTGTGAAATACATTGCATGTTGTACCTAATCGTAGTGCGTTAAGGACCAGTTTTCGAGGAAGTGTATTGAAATAGTACATTTTGATACAAGTGGAGAAAGTTTGTTATTGCATTCAAGGCGGAATTATAACACCCGAGCCGTAGGCGAGGGTGTTTTTGAGCCGAGAATTGCAATAACAAATGTCCACGTGTATTAAACGACGTTTTTCAATACACTTTTGAAGAAATAAAATAAAATAACGTAAAATATTTTTGTCACGAACTATGAAACTATGATTTTAATTTTCTTTTTTTTATTGCGCTTTGGTTTCGCCAGGTTGAAAGAGAGGCAAAGGTATGAAGCCGTTAAACAGCCTAATATAAAAAATAGATTTATTTTATAGTTTTGAATTCAGAACACAAATAAATGTCAATTTGTGTATAAAAGTAACTATTGGTATTTAATAATCATGTTTATTTATGATATTCTATTTATTAACACAATTTGAATATTCAAAAAATAATTATGCCGTAAAGAAGCGTAGTGCTTTGCCGAAATAAAAAAAAAACATTCACCTTAGACTATTAGGCATTGAACAAATTTGGACTAAGTATAGGTATAGTTATCTGTGGCAATTTTCATTCCCGCACACGTGCGGGAAAGTGGAAAAAATCGCACACGTGTGAAACACATTGCATGTTGTACCTAATCGTAGTGCGTTATAGACCAGTTTTCGAGGAAGTGTATTGAAAAATATATGATTCTTATATCATTAGTTATCTATGCTTGCAACTTATTATAATTAAAAACTGCTACATGCAACGTAAACAAAAAAAATCGTCTACTGCCTTTTCTTGATCGAAGGCTTTTTCAGTAAAAGTGTATGTTGCTGTCTTTGCTTCTATATGACTCAAGTGGTAAATACAGTAACGTTAAGTACTTAAGTAGAGAATGTATGGAAATAGTTACCCAGGCGATTGTTCCTGTTTGCTTTGTACGGTTTTCTTCACAACCTTTGCTCCCATCATCCATTTTGATAATTCTAAAGCGTCTATGTCGATCTTGGTCTGAAATAGTTAAATATGAAACAGTTTTACATTAAGTCTGTGTGGTTAGATTTTTTTTTTCAAATTACGAAGGTAAAAATGTCATAGTTTTTGTTGTATTTTAATCTAACACACGATTTTTTGTGGATGAAGGGCAATTCAAATTAATTGGCATGTCAAAAATGAGTATTTTAATCTTAATGTTTTCTATATTACTGTCTAATTAATTAGTTGCCTACTGATTTTATGAAAGTGAATAAATCTTAATATATATACAGGTCTCCCAAAGTGATAATGCGCATACAAATCTTCGACACTGTTCGGCAACGGTCGTATTCCCCGAGCGTCGGAAGACGACATGTATATAGAGTGGTTAAGTGCATATTTTTATTTCTTGTATTATTGCATTATGTACTAATATACTTTATAATATTATTTATTCCTATATCCATTTGTTTATTTATGCATGTGTATCTTTCTATTAAAATTTATATAAGCCTAAATCTGATTTTTTAAATGTTTTTTTCTAGTACTTAATATGTATTTAACGTAGGTATTTTTAATATTAAAAAACGTGAAAAATGTTAGTATATTTACCTATTTTACAAAATAAACTATTTCAATTTGAGTAAGATAATTAAAGTTGAAATTAAATTCACCTTTGAAAACAAAACCAAGAAGGGTGTGTAATAGCAGCTCTATATAATTCCACACAGAGAGAACACGTGCAGTCACCACCAATATATAAAGACGACTGACGGACCTTTGACTGACCGGCGACAGCCGCCGACCGCCCGAATTGTTTTCAATTGTTTCACATGATTTGACATATGACATTGACTCCTGTTTCTTTCGAACAAGGTACAAAATGCAAGTGCATTGTTTAGGGCTCTCTCCGATTCAATGATTCGGGTGTTTCCGGGAATACGACAATTGGCGAAGATTTGCATGCGCATTATTAATTTGGGAGTACTGTAAATTACGTGTCACGTTGTTTGTCCGCGATGAACTCCTAAACTACTTAACCGATTTTAATCAAATTTGTACACCGTGTGCAGTTTGATCCAACTTGAAAGATGGGATAGATAGATAGGATAGAATAAAAAAAAAAATGTCCACCCGTGCGAACCTGGGACGGGCAGCTAGTAAATAATAAGAATACCTCAAGTTGGTGTAGCGGCGGCAAGCTCTCGGCGAGCTGTCGCGCGCGCTTGGGGTCGGGCTGCGCCAGCGCCTTCACGAGGCGCGCGAGGCTCTTCTTGTCGCCCGGCACTAGCAGTAAATAAATAATAAGAATACCTCAAGTTGGTGTAGCGGCGGCAAGCTCTCGGCGAGCTGTCGCGCGCGCTTGGGGTCGGGCTGCGCCAGCGCCTTCACGAGCCGCGCGAGGCTCTTCTTGTCGCCCGGCACTAGCAGTAAATAAATAATAAGAATACCTCAAGTTGGTGTAGCGGCGGCAAGCTCTCGGCGAGCTGTCGCGCGCGCTTGGGGTCGGGCTGCGCCAGCGCCTTCACGAGCCGCGCGAGGCTCTTCTTGTCGCCCGGCACTAGCAGTAAATAAATAATAAGAATACCTCAAGTTGGTGTAGCGGCGGCAAGCTCTCGGCGAGCTGTCGCGCGCGCTTGGGGTCGGGCTGCGCCAGCGCCTTCACGAGCCGCGCGAGGCTCTTCTTTTCGCCCGGCACTAGCAGTAAATAAATAATAAGAATACCTCAAGTTGGTGTAGCGGCGGCAAGCTCTCGGCGAGCTGTCGCGCGCGCTTGGGGTCGGGCTGCGCCAGCGCCTTCACGAGGCGCGCGAGGCTCTTCTTGTCGCCCGGCACTAGCAGTAAATAAATAATAAGAATACCTCAAGTTGGTGTAGCGGCGGCAAGCTCTCGGCGAGCTGTCGCGCGCGCTTGGGGTCGGGCTGCGCCAGCGCCTTCACGAGGCGCGCGAGGCTCTTCTTGTCGCCCGGCACTAGCAGTAAATAAATAATAAGAATACCTCAAGTTGGTGTAGCGGCGGCAAGCTCTCGGCGAGCTGTCGCGCGCGCTTGGGGTCGGGCTGCGCCAGCGCCTTCACGAGGCGCGCGAGGCTCTTCTTGTCGCCCGGCACTAGCAGTAAATAAATAATAAGAATACCTCAAGTTGGTGTAGCGGCGGCAAGCTCTCGGCGAGCTGTCGCGCGCGCTTGGGGTCGGGCTGCGCCAGCGCCTTCACGAGGCGCGCGAGGCTCTTCTTGTCGCCCGGCACTAGCAGTAAATAAATAATAAGAATACCTCAAGTTGGTGTAGCGGCGGCAAGCTCTCGGCGAGCTGTCGCGCGCGCTTGGGGTCGGGCTGCGCCAGCGCCTTCACGAGGCGCGCGAGGCTCTTCTTGTCGCCCGGCACTAGCAGTAAATAAATAATAAGAATACCTCAAGTTGGTGTAGCGGCGGCAAGCTCTCGGCGAGCTGTCGCGCGCGCTTGGGGTCGGGCTGCGCCAGCGCCTTCACGAGGCGCGCGAGGCTCTTCTTGTCGCCCGGCACTAGCAGTAAATAAATAATAAGAATACCTCAAGTTGGTGTAGCGGCGGCAAGCTCTCGGCGAGCTGTCGCGCGCGCTTGGGGTCGGGCTGCGCCAGCGCCTTCACGAGCCGCGCGAGGCTCTTCTTGTCGCCCGGCACTAGCAGTAAATAAATAATAAGAATACCTCAAGTTGGTGTAGCGGCGGCAAGCTCTCGGCGAGCTGTCGCGCGCGCTTGGGGTCGGGCTGCGCCAGCGCCTTCACGAGGCGCGCGAGGCTCTTCTTGTCGCCCGGCACTAGCAGTAAATAAATAATAAGAATACCTCAAGTTGGTGTAGCGGCGGCAAGCTCTCGGCGAGCTGTCGCGCGCGCTTGGGGTCGGGCTGCGCCAGCGCCTTCACGAGGCGCGCGAGGCTCTTCTTGTCGCCCGGCACTAGCAGTAAATAAATAATAAGAATACCTCAAGTTGGTGTAGCGGCGGCAAGCTCTCGGCGAGCTGTCGCGCGCGCTTGGGGTCGGGCTGCGCCAGCGCCTTCACGAGGCGCGCGAGGCTCTTCTTGTCGCCCGGCACTAGCAGTAAATAAATAATAAGAATACCTCAAGTTGGTGTAGCGGCGGCAAGCTCTCGGCGAGCTGTCGCGCGCGCTTGGGGTCGGGCTGCGCCAGCGCCTTCACGAGGCGCGCGAGGCTCTTCTTGTCGCCCGGCACTAGCAGTAAATAAATAATAAGAATACCTCAAGTTGGTGTAGCGGCGGCAAGCTCTCGGCGAGCTGTCGCGCGCGCTTGGGGTCGGGCTGCGCCAGCGCCTTCACGAGGCGCGCGAGGCTCTTCTTGTCGCCCGGCACTAGCAGTAAATAAATAATAAGAATACCTCAAGTTGGTGTAGCGGCGGCAAGCTCTCGGCGAGCTGTCGCGCGCGCTTGGGGTCGGGCTGCGCCAGCGCCTTCACGAGGCGCGCGAGGCTCTTCTTGTCGCCCGGCACTAGCAGTAAATAAATAATAAGAATACCTCAAGTTGGTGTAGCGGCGGCAAGCTCTCGGCGAGCTGTCGCGCGCGCTTGGGGTCGGGCTGCGCCAGCGCCTTCACGAGGCGCGCGAGGCTCTTCTTGTCGCCCGGCACTAGCAGTAAATAAATAATAAGAATACCTCAAGTTGGTGTAGCGGCGGCAAGCTCTCGGCGAGCTGTCGCGCGCGCTTGGGGTCGGGCTGCGCCAGCGCCTTCACGAGGCGCGCGAGGCTCTTCTTGTCGCCCGGCACTAGCAGTAAATAAATAATAAGAATACCTCAAGTTGGTGTAGCGGCGGCAAGCTCTCGGCGAGCTGTCGCGCGCGCTTGGGGTCGGGCTGCGCCAGCGCCTTCACGAGGCGCGCGAGGCTCTTCTTGTCGCCCGGCACTAGCAGTAAATAAATAATAAGAATACCTCAAGTTGGTGTAGCGGCGGCAAGCTCTCGGCGAGCTGTCGCGCGCGCTTGGGGTCGGGCTGCGCCAGCGCCTTCACGAGGCGCGCGAGGCTCTTCTTGTCGCCCGGCACTAGCAGTAAATAAATAATAAGAATACCTCAAGTTGGTGTAGCGGCGGCAAGCTCTCGGCGAGCTGTCGCGCGCGCTTGGGGTCGGGCTGCGCCAGCGCCTTCACGAGGCGCGCGAGGCTCTTCTTGTCGCCCGGCACTAGCAGTAAATAAATAATAAGAATACCTCAAGTTGGTGTAGCGGCGGCAAGCTCTCGGCGAGCTGTCGCGCGCGCTTGGGGTCGGGCTGCGCCAGCGCCTTCACGAGGCGCGCGAGGCTCTTCTTGTCGCCCGGCACTAGCAGTAAATAAATAATAAGAATACCTCAAGTTGGTGTAGCGGCGGCAAGCTCTCGGCGAGCTGTCGCGCGCGCTTGGGGTCGGGCTGCGCCAGCGCCTTCACGAGGCGCGCGAGGCTCTTCTTGTCGCCCGGCACTAGCAGTAAATAAATAATAAGAATACCTCAAGTTGGTGTAGCGGCGGCAAGCTCTCGGCGAGCTGTCGCGCGCGCTTGGGGTCGGGCTGCGCCAGCGCCTTCACGAGGCGCGCGAGGCTCTTCTTGTCGCCCGGCACTAGCAGTAAATAAATAATAAGAATACCTCAAGTTGGTGTAGCGGCGGCAAGCTCTCGGCGAGCTGTCGCGCGCGCTTGGGGTCGGGCTGCGCCAGCGCCTTCACGAGGCGCGCGAGGCTCTTCTTGTCGCCCGGCACTAGCAGTAAATAAATAATAAGAATACCTCAAGTTGGTGTAGCGGCGGCAAGCTCTCGGCGAGCTGTCGCGCGCGCTTGGGGTCGGGCTGCGCCAGCGCCTTCACGAGGCGCGCGAGGCTCTTCTTGTCGCCCGGCGCCGCGCGTGCCACAGCTTCATGCGCGCGCGCCGCGGCACTGGGGGCGCCGGCTCGCGCGTGCACTGTCGCCGCCGCGCGCCACACGCTGATTAGAGACGCGAAGCGCTGCCGACGAAATACAAGTGTTGTTTGATTAAATAATTAATAAAAAGGTTGCTTCAAAATAGACACACAATGTTATTTTTACCATTGCCACTCAAAAAAGGGCATTTTATTCATCGATGTAAATAAAACGCTCTTTTACTCACTGAGTGAATAAAGACATTTTGAATTTCGAACAAGGGCTAATTATGAACAAATAAAACGTGCCAACAAGAATATAACACTGAATTTCGAATATTGTTCTAATTTCTATCAGTATTTTACATGGAGCGACTGCCTATCTGACCTTCAGAACCCAGTTAGTACCGGGTGCGTAATACGGTACCCCTTGGTAAGACTGGTTGTCAGACTTTCGGGCCACTAGCTTCCTGTTACGACTGTCAAAGAACTACAAATGACAGCCGAAGCACGGAGAAAACTCGGTATGTAATGAATTAGTGGTCACCCATCCACAGACCGACCTTGCTAAGCGTGGCTTAACTTTGAAGATTGACCCGAGTGACTGTTATTATTAACCCATAAGAAATAAAAATACTATTCTTTTAGAATATATTTTTTAACATTGCCACTCGAAAAAGGGCATTTTATTCATCGATAACAGTGAATAAAACTCTCTTTTACTCACTGAGTGAATAAAGACATTTTGAATTTGGAACAAACACGAATTACGTAAAAAAAAAACGCTGCTGCTGAAAGTACGTACTGGGAGGCTGAATGGAGCTATTCTATTCCAATTTAAAAAAAAAACCCGCCAATTTAGTTACGTTCTTTTTTATCTGTTATTGTGGTTGTTTTCACAAGCCTCGTTGCTTAGTGTGGCACTAGATAGCGTTGTGTGTAATATTTATTTATTTAGAGAGACTGACTCCGGAATCATTTCGTTCTAAAGCAGCAGTTATAGTAGATGATTTGTTGCCGCCAAAATCTCGGGAGTTGTACCTGAAAACATACAATTTGTTCTGCGACTGGAAAACCACGAATGGCGCCAATTCCTTCTCTGAGTGCATATTTCTTAACTATTTCAATGAATTAACCAAGACTAAGAAGCCGTCGACACTTTCGAGCATATATTCTATGCTAAAAGCCACAGTGAGAATCAAACACAACATTGATATTTCAAACTACTCAAAGTTAGTGACATACTTAAAACGGCTATCCGAGGGTAATAAGCCAAAGAAATCTAGAGTACTTAGCTCCGAAAACATTGAACGTTTTCTAAATGATGCGCCTGACCACAGTTTTCTGGCCGTAAAAGTAAGTACCTACTTTATATGTATATGTCGGATCCGGTCATGAGTACGGACGGGTGAATGAATCGAAAGCGCGCCAGTGGTGACATCACGCGAGCTACTCCCCACCATGGCGGCTTTTACAGAGTCCTGATGTTGACACCTCGCGGCGAGGCAGACAGTCTGTGTCTGACCGCAGCGGAGTGAAGACGTCTTGAAACTGTACACGATTCATTGTGCCTAGTGTTAATGTGTGAAAGTGTAGTGTCAAGTTATTTGTTAGACTCAGTGTATCTGTTTGAAAAGAGTAACCATGGAGTTTCTTGCCGGTTCTTCTCCATGGAAACTACCATACCGAACCGTGCAATGCGAAATAAAATAGTGTATCGCATCCAGTGTGTTTTCATAGCACGAAACCCGTGTTCTGCCCACATAAGCTCGAACTTAGCGAAATAAATTCCTGACAAACCCCGATATATATTTATTTACAAACCTACTGTGCTTCTAAGGTTGTCCTGTCAATACATATATTTTAAATTATTGTTCACAGGTTGTGCTAATTTTCGGCGTGAATGGAGCCTGTCGCAGTAATGAATTATTACAGATAACTATAAACGACATCCAAAAACACTCGGATAATTTATTACTTATCGTTTTAACTGATACGAAAACTAAAATTGATAGAACGTTTGTAATACGCCAAGAATACGTAAAAATCGTCGAAAAATATCAAGCTTTACGGCCCACTAATACAAAAACCGACAGGTTTTTCTTACAATACCATGGCGGAAAATGTACTCGCCAACCTATTGGAATCAACAAAATAGGTGCAATGCCAAAAGAGATTGCCAGTTTCTTAAATCTATCGAATCCCGAAAAGTACACAGGACATTGCTTCCGCAGAAGCTCTGCCACCCTTTTAGCAAATTCAGGTGCTGATCTTATAGAACTAAAACGCCACGGAGGGTGGAGGTCCAGCACAGTAGCAGAAAGTTATATCGAGGATTCAATCGAAAATAAATCGAAAAGATGCAGCCGGATAGTTGAAAGTATAAATCTAAAACCGTCTGCTGTTGAGCCTTCTGCGCCACTATCTCCGGCGCGCCCTTCTACATCGAAAGGTTGTGAAACGACTACATTACAGCTGTCTCAGCAACAGCAACCACAAAATACGGCGACTTTGCCAAATATCCAAGTGTTGTGTAATACAACAGTTTCAAACCCAAACCAGCCTATAACACTAAATTTTAAAAATTGTTCTAATTTTACTATACATTTTTAATTTTAATTTAATATTGAATCCTTTGTTGTTATAATACTGATTATATAATAAAAACTGATAAATATAAATACCATGCTACTTTTTATTTTCTCACAGTCAATGGTAAAAAGTAGAGTACACAACACGTGAATAAAAAAATTATCTCGGTACTTGTATCCCTCGCTCCGCTCAGGATTCTAATCTAGAATCCCCTTCGCTGCTCTCGGGATCCAACTTCGTACCTCGAACTAAATTCCCTTTTTATTCACTTGTTGTATAATCTACTATTCTCGCAGTCTATGGTAAAAAGTAGAGTACACAACTCGTGAAAAAAAAAAGCATCTCGGTTCTTGTATCCCTCGTTCCGCTCAGGATTCTGCTCTTTTGCTACGCTCGGGATTCTACTCTAGAATCCTTCGCTACACTCGGGATCCAACTTAGTCCCTCGAATTAAATTCCCTTTTTTTTCACTTGTTGTATAATCTACTATAATACTGCGTGCGGTTGTTAACCGAATTAGACTGGTACAATCAAAGATAAGTCTATGTGCATGCATGTACAGGAATTGGCAACATTTTATACAATTACATTACAATTGACTCAGTCGACTTGACGTGTATAGTACTTACCACATCGACTTTGAACTAGCCTAACTTAGTGCAGAATTTCAATAGAGTATTAGACCAGCGTATACGGATTGACTACCGTTAACGTATTGTACGCAGAACTCAATCAAAAAGTGTAGGGACTCTATTTTATCCAAAATAAAAAGTAATTAGTCATACCTCGTCGTTGTTATAATGCTCATACACGTCTGTGAACAGCTGCGACGCCTTCTCGAACTCGTTATCGGCACACAACAACGTGCACAATACGCCGATCACTCCCGGACGGTACTTGAATTCGCTCTCTTCTAGGAGTTTTACTGCACCCTTGCGGTCTCCCTGTTACATAAAACGAAATAGATATGATTATTTTTATTTACAAAGCAAGTTGTGATTTATTTATAGTTAATTAAAACAACAACAACAACAGCCCATAACGTCCACTGCTGGACATAAGCCTCTCCCATGATGGGAGGAATTTGCCGTAATCTCCACGCTTGGCAGGCGGATTGGAGATCGCAGTGATGAAAGACTAACAGAAAATGCTGCTGCCCATTCTCTGGTCTACGGAGGCGCAAGGTGTTCTGCCTCAGACATTAGTCGCCTTATACGACACCCGTGAGTGTTATGGGTTGGATCTATTCTACTCTGCCGGATACCACACGGCTAATTAAAACGGTAAACACCAATTACAATAATTAACAAAACAAAAGTAAAAACATCCAGTTGACACCATTCAATGGTTTGAATTAAATTACTAATACTAACACGGAACAGTGGACACGCTTGCATACTTTCTCTCACAGAACATCAGACATATTCGCATAATCTTACTCCATTCATACGCAAACACATCACATTCAGGGTTGGCAATCAGAAGGGCGTTGGAGTACAACATACCGGAGATTCAGCTCTGGCGACAGTTTTGGATGTGATTTATTTTCTTAGTAAACAAAACGATGCCTTTGACTAGGCTATCTAAATCTTGGATCTTAAGTGCATTTACAACACATAAAAATAATACCACAGTTTACAAAGCAACCGTTTGACTAATCTGTGGACCTTACAAATATTTGTTCCGTCTTCTTTCTTTGCGTGTCGATGGATTCAAAAGCAAAGCTAATAAAAGCTAATTGTAGATGACGTGTCTATAGCTTAGTTGCGTAATGTCTGACCAATGAGATCAAGCTCTTTTGAAATATAAAATGACATTGACAGATTTTCAACGAATAACGATGCTTGCTTCAAGCTATGCTAGTGCCATTCGATTTACAGTTGCCTTCCCAATTGCGACGCAAACCGGTCTATTGTCAGCTCACTCCTAAGCTTACACAGAGCAGTACGAGTGTCATCCTGAACTTCGACAGTTAATTATTTCGAAACGGTCTCAATTTCGAAAAACAATAGTTCGACTAGTCATTGCTTCGGCAGAACATACTTCGCCAACACACACCTACGAAAAGCACTACTTCGACAGATCCTTCTTCGAAAAGCACTACTTCGACAGATCCCTTCTTCGAAAAGCACTACTTCGACAGATCCCTTCTTCGAAAAGCACTACTTCGACAGATCCCTTCTTCGAAAAGCACTACTTCGACCATAGAAATCTAAAAAACAGGAGAAGTGGTAAGGGGGCGTGTCGGTGTCCGCGCGACATGTCCAGTCGGCCATGTCATAGGCAAATGGGCGTATCCGCGAACTAGTGTACTTTCGACCGCGATCGCAACAAATTATAGCAATTCTGTGTTGTTCAGGGTTTTTTTGTAAAAACCGAAGCATAAACCTAAACTTTGTTGATCACGGAATTACTTATCATATATAAGTACAAATATTTTACTATATTTGTCTTTAAAATCAAGAAAAACAACAAATCGTAAAATATTTGTTGCTTTTACTATGGTATGTTTGTTTTCAAATATCACAGCGAGTGTACTAGTTTTGCAATAAATACATTACTCCTTAACCACTACCTAAGTTTGTCGCTAAGTGACTGAACAAGCAATGTAAAAATCACAAAACGATATTTCATTAAGCGGATGAATCACGTAGTACGGCCGTTCCTTCTTGCGACGAGTTAATGATGTGCTCGTGCAAATCCACTAATGTAGGCTATCGACAATGTCGATTGACGAATTAAATATTACTATTTTAGTTTTATTTTTCAATTTGTCAACCGTTTTCACCCGGTTGGAAGATCGATGTCAAATAATGTTTTTTTATGTATTTTGATTATGTTACAGCATAGTAGAGAAATGCGTAACCAACTTTCGTAAAATAAGTTAATTAAATTTCAGGTTTAATCGGTGGACTGTTTTTGGCTTTGAATTATCGTATATTATGCCTTATCCTCGTGCTACTAACTACTGTTTCAATAGGCCATGACAGCCTAAACCAACGTAACCGGATATTTTATTGTTTTAATTTACTTCATAATATATTTTTTTGCAACATATTGTTTATTTTTATTATAATATTATATTCTGGACATTATTATTATTTAATTATTTTCAGGACCCCAAAAAAATGTACACAATAATAAATGAAAGATTCGATAACTTTCCGATTTAGTCAATCACTAGCGTACTTATGCTTTTGCACAACACAACGATAGCGAGTGATGTTTTTGTGTGGGTAAGTTGTACGGTGCATGGTAAATACACGGTGTTCGGTTAAAAACTGTAGTTCATAACTAGCTATATATTCATGTGTACCAGTTACTGATTTCTTAGTTCATAAGCAGTGTCCAATAGAGCTTTGTACAAACCACACGTGTCGTTTCATTCCAAAAGTCAATCGAGCAAACCTCAACCTTATCACCTTAACATATGGTCCATAATCGAGCCAGATACCAGTCCTCGCTACCGACATCGCCGGCCACCCGAGAACAAAGAGATCGCGTTAAGATAAGACGGCCAAAGTGTTCGAGTGTTCAGCGCGAAGTATTTAATAAGTGAAGCTTATTCATTTCAATTCGTTTGCTACGATTGTTCATTTCAATTCGTTTGCTACGATTGAAATTATTACAAACTTACAATGGCTATGGAAGTTGAAGAAGCGTTGAATAAAGTGGAAAACCTTGCACATACTTTGAAGAAGACCCAGATCAACCTAAAGAAGTGCCCAAAGGCTAGATTAACCCAAAAGAATTATGTTGAAACCCGCATTAAGTGTGTAGAAGATTACTGGAGTGAATATAAACAAGCTTACGGTGAAATAATGCGAAGCGTACCGAAGGAGAAGCGCGACCAAATACCTTACATAGTAAATGACGAATATTTTGAACATGAAGAGCTGTATTTAAGTCTGATGACAGACTTGAAGGATTTATTGGTGCCTCAAACAGTTAGTGATAGTGGTTCGTTGCCTATACCTAGTGATTCTCAACAAGCACGAGTGGTTTTGCCGAAAATACAACTGCCTACGTACAGTGGACAATATGAAGAGTGGTTATCGTTTCATGATTTGTTTAATACACTTGTACATAAGAACGAGTCGCTAAGTAATGTACAAAAATTGCATTATTTAAAAACAAGTCTTATTGGAGAAGCTGCATCGATATTAAAACATATACAAGTGACAGAGTCGAACTACGAACAAGCGTGGAACATCCTAAAAACAAGGTATGGCAACAAACGTATAAATGTCGACGCAGTTATGAAAAGATTCTTTTCTCTGAAAAAGATGAGTGTGGGCAATTCCAGTTCCATCAAGAATTTACTAGATACAACATTTGAATGTTTACACCAATTTCAAAATATGAATGTGCAGACCGATAACTGGGATCCTTTGATAATATTCGTCATAGTGCAAAAACTAGACAGTGAAACCCACAAAGATTGGGAAAACTATGTAAGCAGCAATTGTGAGGAACCTGACAGCCTCCCCTCCCTCGATATGTTTCGAAAATTCCTGGAATGCCGATTTCGTACGTTAGAACTTACAGAACCCACAAAACAAAAGGCAAATTCAGGTCATGTTCGAGAAAGGTCATTTCACGCAGCAACTAATGTGGAGAATAGTAAAATATGTCAAATGTGCAAAGAAAACCACACACTTAGCCACTGTAAGGAGTTTGGAAAACAAACACCAACACAAAGAAGCGAGTTTATCAAAGTCAACAATTTATGCTTCAATTGCCTTGCACCCGGACACTCTGTGAGGCATTGTCGCATACCAACAAGCTGTAGAATATGCAAAAGACGTCACCATTCACTTCTTCACGAAAATAAGGAAGAGAGCATCATAAAATCAACCACAACGGGCAACACTGAAAACAAAGAAACAAAACAACCCGAAGTGGCACTACATACCAACGTGGAGAAGATTGAAGATACAGAGAAGGACATTACAATGGTGACATCACACGTTTCTACGAATCAAAGCACATCGTTGCTGGCAACTGCAATGGTAAAAGTGAGAAGTGAAGACAATTACACAACGATATTACGAGCTTTGATCGACCAAGGCTCACAAGCAAGTTTCATTAGCGAACGTGCAGCACAACAACTCATGGCCAAGCGATATCAAGTCAAAGGTACAGTTGTAGGCGTGGGATCAACAAGAGAAGATATCAAACAAGTAGTTCAGATCAATGTAGAATCGAGATGTGAAAATTTCAACTTGGATGTTAGAACATATGTAATGTCCAAGTCACTGACTACTAAAATACCATCCCGCACGATCAACACAAAGTATTGGCCTCACTTAGAAGGACTAGTCCTGGCTGACCCTAACTACTGTCAGCCAGGGTCTATTGATTTGCTTCTGGGTGTCGACGTGTATGCACAAATTGTACAGAACCAGCTAATCAAAGGTCCACCAGGGTCACCATGTGCACATAAAACAAACCTTGGTTGGATTTTATTCGGAAAGGTAGAAGATAGAGTACAACAAAGAGAGTCGGTTCTTGTTATGCATCATCAAATCATAGGAGAAGACTTATTGAAAACACTCTGGGAGATAGAACCAGATTCGAAGAGGACATACACAAGGGAAGAAAAAGAATGTGAAAGCTTCTATGAAAATACATACAAAAGAAACAGCAACGGACGATACGTTGTGAGACTCCCATTCCGTACCAATGAATCGAAAGCAGCGGATGGGAACACGAGACAAATTGCAATGAATCGCTTGATTCAACAAGAAAGAAGACTTCAAAAACAACCTGAACTAAGAGAAGAATACGACAAGGTACTAGAAGAATATCTAACAATGGGACACATGGAGGAAGTCCCACAAGATGAAGCAACCAATCGGTGTGTTTACATACCACATCACGCCGTAGTTCGAAGAGATAAAGAGACTACGAAAATCAGAGTCGTATTTGATGCGTCATGCAAAGGAAATAATGGCATATCTTTGAACGACGAGCTCATGACTGGTCCGATACTACAAGAAGATATGCGAAGTATTATAATGAGATGGCGCATGCATAAGGTGTGTTTCGCAAGTGACGTCATCAAAATGTACAGAATGGTACTTGTAGATAAGAAAGATACAGATTATCATAGAATATTGTGGCGTGGCAGCGTCAGACCCAATCTTGAGCCAAACTGCCAACCACCTGAAGTCAAGGACTACAGATTGAAAACAGTAACGTTTGGTACAGCATCTGCACCTTATCTTGCCATAAAAACGTTAATTAAACTAGCAGAAGATGAAGGTGAACAATATCCTGAAGCTGTCAAAATTATTCGTGAAGACTTTTATGTTGACGATCTGACGTCAGGCTGCGATACAACAGAAGAAGCAATTCGTCTTAGTAAGCAAATCATTACCATTCTGAAACGAGGAGGCTTTGAACTTCAAAAATGGGCGTCTAATGATACCGAGTTTCTTAAATCTATAGATGCCAATAAAGTCACTACAAAGGCTAACCTAGACTTGAAGCTAGACAGCACCATAAAGGCTCTTGGTCTGTCATGGAATCTCGGAAGAGACGAGTTTCATTACCACTTACAACTAGAACCTATATCATCAGATCATATAACAAAGAGAAGTATTCTGTCAGATTTACAGAAGTTGTTTGATCCACTAGGATGGATAGCACCAGTTATTGTTACAGCAAAAATTCTAGTACAAAGATTGTGGCTAGAAGGAGTTGGATGGGACCAAAACATAAGTAAAGACCTGAAAGAACAATGGAAGTTCATTAGAAAAGATTTAGAAAATGTCAATAATTTAAGAATCAAACGTTGGTTGAACACCATTAGCACTGAAAATGAAGGAATAACCTTACATGGGTTCTGCGATGCGTCTGAAAAGGCATATGCAGCTGTGATTTATTGCCGTGTACAAACCAGCGAAGGTGACATAAAGACAAATCTCATCGCATCAAGAACAAAGGTAGCTCCTGTCAAGACCATTTCACTACCGCGACTCGAACTTAGTGGAGCTACACTACTAGCTAAATTGCTAACCAAAGTGAGTCAAGCTATGAGAATTCCTTCACACAATGTGTTCGCATGGACTGACTCAACTATAGTCTTAGCATGGCTGTTCGGAGAACCAAACCGATGGAAGCCATTTGTCGCCAACCGAGTGGTAGAGATACTAGAAAACACAAGCAGTAGCCAATGGTTCCATGTGCAGTCGGCACATAACCCAGCCGATATAGCGTCAAGAGGATCATCTGTATCAGAACTACAACAGAAAACGCTGTGGTGGGACGGCCCTGCCTGGCTTGTAGAGAAAAATATCGAGTTCACAAAGCCGTTAAGGTCAACGACAGATTTGGAAATGAAGAAACCCATCCAGTCATACGTAAATGTAACAGGAGAAGAGAAATTTCCTAAAATTTGAAGAATATGATACAATTACTGAGTTATTGAGAGTTATAGTACATTGCAAAAGAGTTTTAAATATGAAGAGAAATCCTAACAAACTGGGTCAGGAGATGACAACAGAAGAATTGCAAAATGCTTTGGAATTTTGTATACAAATAGTACAAGAAGAAGAATTTCCAGATGAAAATAGAAGAATAAAACAAAAATTGAATGTAAAAACCACTAGCATTTTCAAGTCACTGAACCCATTCTTAGATAACCAACATATCCTCAGGGTGGGCGGAAGGTTGAGGAACGCAGACGCCGATGAGAACCTAAAACATCCTGTAATACTGGGCAAGAAAAACAGCTTTACATCACTAGTGTTGGCTGATGCACACCTGAAAACAACGCATGATGGAATAACTAAAGTATATACAGTATGTCACAATGGCAAACTGTCTCAGAGATCAATCTCAAACTTATGTGCGTTAATTAATTAATTATCTTTGTGTTTGTTTAACTTTAGTTATTTTGGTTTGTTTTAATTAATATAGTTAAGTCTTATAATCATGTTTAAAAACACCTTAAGTAGATATCATTATTGTAATTTTATAGTAAGTTGAGTAACAATAACTTTTATTTGTACCTACCTGTTCAAGTTGCATGTAATTAATTGTTACATTTAGCATGATGTTTTAATTTGTGAGAAAAGGCCTTTAAGCCCTTTTGGTGGGCGGTATGTTCGGTTAAAAACTGTAGTTCATAACTAGCTATATATTCATGTGTACCAGTTACTGATTTCTTAGTTCATAAGCAGTGTCCAATAGAGCTTTGTACAAACCACACGTGTCGTTTCATTCCAAAAGTCAATCGAGCAAACCTCAACCTTATCACCTTAACACACGGTGTGTTTGATGTCATAAGGTTTATAACTGATTGTTCAGTTTTAAGAAATGCGGGTGTGTGCGCGACTGCGTATCTATTACTTTTACTGAACTGCGTGTGTAGTAGTTGCCGTGTGGTAGGGGCAAAGTGAAGACACAGGGTTCCGATACATTTTCGTCTTGCGGGCATATCTCCTTCTTTATATCTATGACTTCGACAGATCCCTTCTTCGAAAAGCACTACTTCGACAGATCCCTTCTTCGAAAAGCACTACTTCGACAGATCCCTTCTTCGATGTGCATTTGTTCGGCAGATTCCTATTTTGACAGAATATACCTTCGACATATCGCTCTGACTCAGACTACAGCTGCTTTTGTGGGATTCTCCATTTTTATAAGATTTCCATAAGACCCATAGCTTACTTTACTGTCATAGTTCCAATATACAGGCTGTTTAGTTGGTCCTTACCTGCGCCAACAAGACCTGAGCGGCCGCCAGCGCCAGGTTCCCTCCTTGCTTCAGCAGCAGCGCCACGGCCGGCGTCCTCTTACCGTCCTTCATCAGAGACGACGCCTCCACCAGCGCCGCGCGACGCTCTCCGTTGAACTCGCGGACTAGCTTCACGCAGCATTGCTTGCAGAAGTCGGGCTGGAATTAAAATAGGGTAGATGACAAAAAAAAACTAATTAGTGTAGTGTGCTGTCCTAGTGTGAACCGGCCCTAATTAACATTTATGAAGATCAAGTGAGGGTAGTTGAATAAACACCTTCGCTTTGCTGTGGCGGTACCTCCAGTACTTCAGTCTTCCCGCGACCACGACTGGCGCAATCCGGTCGAAACGTCGGGCTTATATTAAAGGTAAAATTCGCGATAAATACCCGTTTACATGTGTTTTATAAAAACTAATTAGTCCGTCAGATAGATTTCCAAAAAATATTGGACACATTTTTTCTTATCTCACGTAAACAAAAAAACCAGCCAAGTGCGAGTCGGACTCGCGCACGAAGGGTTCCGTACCAATTAATATAAAAAAATCACGTTTGTTGTATGGGAGCCCCCCTTAAATATTAATTTTATTCTGTTTGTTGTTATAGCGGCAACAAAAATACATCATCTGTGAAAATTTCAACTGTCTAGCTGTCACGGTTCATGAGATACAGCCTGGTGACAGACAGACGGACAGACAGCGAAGTCTTAGTAATAGGGTTCCGTTTTTACCCTTTGGGTACGGAACCCTAAAAATGAAGACCTTAAACTCGTGTGACGTCACATTTGAGTACATTTTTTACTCGAATGTGACGTCACAAGCCCCCACTCATGATCTTTGACACGTTTTATCTTCGTCAATTTTTATTAATTTGATAAAACAAAAAACACGTAGGTATCCAATATTTTTCGATAATCTAACTGACGGACTAAACAGAATCATATTTTTTTTAGTCAATCATCATCCCTATTATGATTTTAAGTTGTCTATGTGGATCAAGAAATATATAGGTCGCGGCACGAAACTCTAGCGCTGACCGTTATTGCGCAGAAGTAAAAAATAAGAATGTGTTGGGGCATGCGTTGCGCCGATTGGCTCTCCAGTCGTAGAACATGCGCAGCTATCCCCTCCACGTTTATATAAAAAAAACCCGACTGCGTAAAAAATAACTTACGCATTTTTATGTTGCGATCGTGCGTCCACCATTATAAATGTAATGTGCCTTCTCACTTAATGAATATAATAAATAATTATTTAATATTCTTTAAACAAGGTTGAGTAGTCTTATTTAAAAACTATCCTCAACAACTGCAACAGTCGAGACCCATTAAATAATCTAGACTAAAATCATAACATCCAACCCGGCTATCCAGTATTCAGCATTCAGCAGATTAGGTAGTTTAGTGTACCAGTTACACACAGTATAGATTAGTTGTACCTTTTGACACATACCTGGTTAGAATAGATAGCAAGTATAGCCTGGTTGTAGGTGATGGCGGCTCGCTGTCTCGAGTTCAGTTTGTGTTCTAATCCATCAGCCGTCGCCGCCTTCATACGCTTACGGGAGTCGAACACGTTTGTGTCCCTGGAAAATAAGAAAAAAGGTGTGTATGTATTGTTACGAACTGGGTATGGAATAAATTAATTACTACCGATTAAACAACAAATAACTTTAATAATCACAAAACACTTAAAACTTAATCACTAATACACTGCTGATCACAGTGATCACTATTCGCTTAGATATCGCACTTCTAGTTCACTTCGATTCGCTTCGTTGTGTAGCCAAAATCAGATTGACTGCTCCCGCAAACTCGTCGACTATTTATATGGCGACCGAACGTTCGAGAAAGATCCACGTCTTCCTCGAACCTTCTTTAGAGTACCTACATCATTCGAGATTCGCCCTACCTACCTTCCTACTTGTAGGTACAGTGTCGACCAAAAGTCCAGTGGCAATCTCACAAAGCAATAGCTTGACGTTTAGTTTGACTTACGACCTTCTACTTTCAAGAAAATAGACATTGTCGTCTACAAGTAATTGTAGTTCAAAATTTCAACATGGAAACATAAGTCAAGATAGCCTAGCGGTTAGGCGCGTGCAGATCTATGAACGAATCAGTAAGCCGTGTGTTCAAATCTCACATTGTTACTTTTAGACTTTTTGTAAGTTTTTACCAGTTTTTATACTCAATTGGAAGTAATGGAACAGAAATATTATATTCTTTATCTTGTTCGCTTTGTTCACACATTCCGTGAAGTTGAAAGGTAGATCATAGAAAAATAAGTAAGGAGTTTAGATTTATGTGAGGTAGACATGAGATTTATGAATATTTAACTTGACCGGAATGAATGTTTTTGTTTGGTTGAAGTTGTTGGTTAGTGACGTGTGGTTTAATAGATAGCGGTATTGTTGTTGCAAAATGCAGGCAAATATTAATATTGAGGCGAGGGCGACTATTTATCGCGCTGCATAAGTGGTCTTAATAGAACACCAATATCTGTACCTTAAACTTTTATTAGAAATTAAAATCTAATATTATTGTTAATTTATTTGATGACATAAGGACTAATTAATTGTTTTTTATTGTAACTTAAACTTTTATTAGAAATTCAAACCTAATGTTATTGATAATTTCTTTGGTGACCTAAGGATTAATTAATTGTTTTTTAAATCCATCATGAGGCCTAAAAGATAAATAATTAGTGTTTATTTATAAATGCAGAGTGAATGATCACTTTAGTATTATGTTCTACAGGTGCCTAACATTACTTTTTTTTGTTCTAGAGGAATATTGTAAGTCGTTGGATAAAAAAGTATGAGGAAGAAGGGAGCCTTGCTAGTCGACAGCGAAGTGGAAGGCCGTCGCTTGTTAGCGAAGCGCAGCGACGCCATAATAATATGGTAGGCCAGTATGAAACAAATGGTTTCACGCCTACGAGACACTTTGCGGAATTATTTGAATTGTTATAAACACATTGCATGGCGGTGTGAGAAAATTTAAGAGGAAGGAACCGGAATGTATCAAAATATTGTGGGGTCCAGGCGCAAACATCTACTTGACTGCATCGAAAATAATGGGAGTTATACAAAATATCAATCCTAGTGTTTTAATTTGAATTAGACGTGTAACAAAATATTATTTAGTTGTTAATGTTAAGTTGTTTACTTATCCGTAATTATGTAATGATCTTAAATTGAGGTTTAGTTTCAATCTTCTTTTCTTCAAGAAAATGAACACTTAAACTATAACCTCATTGCGTGTTACATTTATTGTGACGTCACATAAAAAAAATATGTTCATAAAGTCTAAATCATACTTATATTAGTTTTCAATAAACTCTGCTAAATACCGATACCTATTAATAAATGGGTATCAACAATTTTATTTATGAGATTAGAATATCCATTCCTTGTTATGTTATTGTGAATTGACTTAGAGTAAGTGGGTATACAATAAAAAATCGAACGATTACAAGAGAACTCGTTTTAACTAGATAGGAATGTGACGTTAAAATTCTCATTAAAGTTTTTTTTTTATAATTTTATAAATAAATAAAATGAATAAACATTTTTGTTATCATTTAACACGACTTTTTTATTTGCACCTTCCAACACCGAAAAGATAATTACACAATCACTTAAATGGTTAAATAATATAACGATGGGTTTTTAATTAATATTTAACTTCTTTAAAAAAAAAACAAAATATCTAACAAATTTTTGCATAAAAATACAAATACAGGGTGGGCCATGAATTAGTTAACATTTGAAAAAATCGTATAAAAAAACCATTTAACATATTTTAGAAATCGTTTATTTACGAGAAAGCTAATTAGTTGTAATTTATTTTTTAAAAATTATTTCGTCTAAATGACCACCGTTTCGGTTTTTGCACTCATCTAAGCGAGTCCTAAAGTTTTCGAATACTCTTCTGCAAAGAGACCGCGAGATCGCCGACATCTCTTCGATGATTTTTTCTTTAAGTTGACGCAGTGTATTCGGTTTATCAATGTAGACACGACTCTTTAAATAACCCCATAAAAAGAAGTCTGCTGGTGATAGATCTGGACTTCTGGGTGGCCATGGGATGTCACCCCGTCTGGATATCAGCTTTTCCGGAAACATGTCTTTGACCACCGGCAAGGACTCGTTCGATGTGTGACACGTGGCTCCATCTTGTTGAAACCATGTGTTACGATTATAGCCAGCAAATTCCAGTAGCATCGGTGCTAAGAACTCCCGTAACATTTTCACATACTCGGCAGAATTAACAGTAACTGAACGGCCTCGAGAATCTTCAAAAAAGTAAGGTCCAATGATTCCTTTTGCTGAAATTGCAGCCCATACAGTTACCTTAGGAGAGTGAAGTGGCCTCTCATGTTTAGCTTTAGGATTTTCGCTGCTCCAATACCTGCAATTCTGTTTGTTTACATGTCCATTTAGGTGGAAATGGGCTTCGTCAGAGAATAAGATGTTGTGAAAATTACTGAATCGAGTTAACATTGTTTCGGCATATGACTTACGCAAATTTAAATCATTAGGGTTTAGTTCTTGCACTAGCTGGATCTTATATGGATGTAATTTCAAATCTAATTTCAAAATACGGCGTAATGATGTGCGGGATAATCCTAATTCAGCCGAACGTTTGCGTGTCGATAAATCTGGATCACGTCGAACAGAAGCGGAAACTTGCTGCACGTTCTCTTCGCTCCGAGAAGTCCGCGGGTCGCCGGTTTGTTTCACATTTAGTGTAGATCCCGTCTCTTCGAACTTCTTCACCCATTTCTTTATTAAAGGAGCACTTGGACACTGACTTAAGTCGTGTAAACCATAATCAACGCGAAATAAGCGTCTCACAGTAATGAGCGAAAAGTTGTTTAAATAAAACTGTTTCACGCAGTAAGCGCGTTGCGGCCCCGTGAAGCGATCCATTGCGACTAAATTTCCAAGAAGCGAGTGCCCCCGCCCCGCGCGGCTATAGTTTGCGCGGTAAGTTACATTTAAATGTTAACGAATTCTTGGCCCACCCTGTATATATATGGTTACAAAGATACAAAAGACCCACCCATTGGTGACGGGATTCGAACTCGGAACTCATAAATCGTAAAGCCGCTGCTTTACCCAACCAGCTATCAACACTTATTAAATATGTGTGAATTTTAGCTATTCTATGGTAAGAACAGGTCGCCACACAAATACTGCGTGTATAACAAAAGAGACGGAAATATGTTTTTTTTGTTATGTGGAGTGCGACGCGACGACCTGCGGCAGTGGGCGAATTCTGGTGTGCGTACTGTATTGAGACCACTTACACATACAGACGCACGGTCGCGTTCGACCGTGCGTTCACAGCAATGCAATCCTTAGCGTGCCTCGGCACTTATGAACGCTTACTGTACCTACAGTAATTGTAGATACGGGTACGACGTAACAGTATTTAAGTTGCTAGGATATTCAGACTTTTTTTTTTTTAATGTACTGTTCCACTGCGGGGCGTAGGCCTCCCCAATCTTCTCAGCCTCCCTTCAAGGAGATCTTTTTTTCGAAACAGCCCTGGTGGTACGTATCCAGGTCTTCTTGCCACCTCTTTCTCTCTTCAAGATTATTCACAACAAACAGTTTCTTATTTATTGGAATCTTACTAGCAACAATATTGGGAGGAATTTGTTTTATTTTTTTAAATCCGACAAAACCTTTTTCTATAGATCTATTAAAAAGAACTTTTATTTTTTATGTTATCAAGCTCATGAGTAAATACTTTGAACCACTGAACATTTCGTAGTTACTAGTAGTACGCACAAAAAAAGGTGTTTCCAAGCAATCATTTATTATTGAGTAGTCAGTATATCAGACTAAGTAATAGTCTGATATACAGAATGCTTGGTTGACGGCTTCGTGAAAAATCCGTTTACAACTTGTATATCTATACTAATATAATAAAGAGGAAAGATTAGATTTTTTTTGTGTGTTTGTTACGATTTACCTCTAAAACTACTCAACCGATTTTAAAAATTCTTTCAGCAATGGATAGCTACACTATCAGCGAGTAACATAGGCTATATTATATCCCCGTACTCCTACGGGAACGAGAACTACGCGGTTGAAACCGCGTGACCGTGTCCGCTAGTCTAAAATAATAATAAAATATGTCACCGACCCTACAGTCAAACCATTACAACGGTTTTGTGGGGTTTAGTATATAAGATTACTTACCATCTTTGATAAATAAATAAATAATAATAATCATCATCATCATTTCAGCCGAAAGACGTCCAGTGCTGGACATGGGCCTCCCCCAAAAAGGGGGGTTTTTGCCATAATCGCCACGCTTAGCAGGCGGGTTGGCGATCGCAGTACGGTTGTTACAAAAGCACAGAGAACGCTGCTGCCCATTATCTGGTAAGTCCCTTAGTCGCCTCTTACGACACCCACGGGAAGATATGGGATGGTGCTATTCTTTACGTCCGACACGATACAGAATCAGAATAATAATGTGTAAGTATGAAAATAAAAGTTACCTGTTAATAACAACAATGTTGTTGCTAGCAATAGCGACAAGCGCTTGGTCACTCGGCTTGTCCTTCAACACATTCTGGTAGATGGATACTGCTTCCTTCTCCTTGCCCATCTGTTGCAGGCAGTATGCTTGTTGCACCCTGCGGACAAAACAGAGAAAATGTTTATAAAGTTTTTTGGTGTTCTCTAGTTTTTAGGGTTCCGTACCCAAAGGGTAAAAACGGAACCCTATTACTAAGACTTCGCTGTCTGTCCGTCTGTCTGTCACCAGGCTGTATCTCATGAACCGTGACAGCTAGACAGTTGAAATTTTCACAATGATGTATTTCTGTTGCCGCTATAACAACAAATACGAAATATAGTCAATGGTACGGAACCCTTCGTGTGCGAGTCCGACTCGCACTTGGCCGGTTTTTACTACTAGATTTTTCGGCATAAAAGGCAAAGTGTACGTGTATACGTACACTTTGCACAGGTGTGGCAACTGGTGTTGAAAAAAATATCAAATACTAATGGTTTAACTAAGCCCTTAAGATGCACGGGTTATTTTTATCGAACTACTTACCCCAAAGAGTTGAAAACCCAACAAAGCACGCAACATGTTTGACGCGCTTGGAGCGCGCCTCAGAACGTCAAAATAGCTCAATGTTCCCTCAACGAAAATTCTGCGAGTGCCGAAAAATCGCTTGTTTGTACTACGGGCTTAGTGTCAAAATAGAAAAATCATCCATGATTCCATAATGCAGAAGGCAACCAAAAATACGTAGTTTAGTTACATCATCATTTCAGCCGAAAGACGTCTACTGCTGGACATAGGCCTCCCCCGAGTGTTGCCACATTGACCGGTCCCGTGCGACTCGCATCCAGCGGATTCCCGCAACCTTCACCAGGTCACCGCTCCACCTATTGGGAGGTCTTCCAACGCATCGTCTTCCGGTTCGCGGTCGCCACTCCAGAACTTTTATGCCCCATCGGCCATCCGTTCTACGAGCAATGTGCCCTGGCCACTGCCACTTAAGTTTGGCAATTCTTCGGGCTACGTCGATGACCTTGGTTCTCTTGCGGATGTCTTCATTTCTGATTCGATCACGCAAGGAAACTCCGAGCATAGCCCTCTCCCTGCCCTTTGGGTGCTTTTAGCTTTTGAGTTTCAACTCACCTAATAATAGCAGCTTCTTCTTTCGCCTCTTCCTCAGTTCCCCCATCTTCAAGCACACTCTCGGAACAGGCATGTTCAGCCTTCTTCAATACAGGCAATGCTTCGTTGTACTTGCCGCGCATAGCAAGGGTGCTGCCGGCGTTGTATGACAGCTCGTATGTGGTGTCCTCGAATTGGGGGAGGTCTGATGACTGGAATAGAAAATGGTAATTTATTTGGCTTCTGTTTAAAAGGGGATCGCTTAATATACAGGGTATAACTCGAATAGTAGCACTTATAGAGACTTTACTTCTATGCATAAAGACAGTTAATAAATTCCAATTATTGTGTGACAGGTTTTTTTTTTCATAGCCTATATTGTGTCCCACTGCTGGGCACAGGCCTCCCCTTTCTCCCTCCAAACCTCTGTTTTGTGTAATTTCTGACCACGCTTGCCCCGCGAACATGATCAGATCGTCACAACACCTTCGCCGCGGTCAAGCTCGGTAGAAATGATAGAAAATGCGATCTCCAAATCGAAATCACGAGATCTCGAGCCATTTTTTCGAGATTAACAACAAGATTACGACAGAGCGCGCGCGACTTTCTTTAATTACATATAATTCGTTTTCAAAAGAATAATTGATGAAAAAAGCCAATCAAAGGATATGGGGAAAGAGGGTAGTTGATGATAAGTTCTTCCAAGTTAAGGTGAACGCACACTTATCAGAGCCGAAGGAACCGAAAGAATCGAATTTTAGAATTACTTGTATGGAATTCTATGAAACCTCGCACACCTTATCCGCGTCGAATAGATATGGATGAGAAAATGTTTCTTTCGGCGCGGTCGGTTCTTTCGGCGCGGATGCGATGCGCGGATTATTCGGGGCGGAGTGAGCGTTCACTTTTAATGTACATTACTTCTTGTGCACATTTAAATGTTTACAAAAAATAAATAAGGAAACTTACAGGATTGAGTGCAGCGAGGTTAGCCACCACGGCCGACATATTCGCCTTCCTCTCATCTTCGTACTCATCGGTGGTATTCTTCACGATGTCACGGTACAAGTTGTAGCAGTCCTGGTACTGTTCCAGACGGTACAGGATTTGAGCCCTGGAAAGGGTATTGTATTATAAAAATATTTATTATTATGGAATGTATCTTTCAGAATAGTGGGATGGAAATGGAGGACTTATTCAATGAAAAACGTGTTGTAGAGGATTGATTTAAATTAATTGATTTAAATTAATAAAGTCTGGAGATTATGGGTCCGATTGTGTTAATCTTAATATTATAAATTAATAATAGAACAAAATTAGGTAAGATCAAAATTAGTACAGAATTATAACAAAATAATAACTTATTTAAGACACCCCAGATAGGATGATCATTGTTCTCCTATTACAATATTATACTAATTAAATGTAGTCTCACATATTTTTAAAAACGTTACTTGCTAATGCATACCTTAATTCTTTCAAAGCATTTGTCAGCTCAGGAGCATTATCAACAGTCTGCAGCGCCTCCTTGGGGCAGTTGAGACGGTACTGAGTGTAAGCCTTCTCAAAGTGCAGGTCGGCCGCCAATGCAGCATTCTTACTGTTATTAAGAACTGCGAGGGCTTCCTTAAAGTTGTGCAGTTGGATAAGGCACACTATCTTGCACTGGAATGCCTTCTGCTCATTTGGAGCTAATTGAAGGACTGAAATAGAAATTGAGTTTTGGTCAGTGGTTTGTCTTAGAGTAAAACATAATTATGCAGGTATGCAAATTATACGCAAGTTGAGATCTCATAAGTAGTTCAATAAATAGTTTACATTTACATAACATAGCAAGTGTTACTATTAAACTAGACGGTTATTTCAATGGATTATCTCATAGCCTTCTGCTCTTGATAACTTGACACCGGTTTTTCCAATTTTATTACAATTCCACAATATTTTCTGATTCATTCTAAATGTAGGTAGTTCGAAAATATTTAGGTTTGAAATTACAGGATATTTAATGTCAATGCTTCACTTCACACAAATGATAGAAATACAATAAATACCAAGTGATAATGTCAATTATTTTTACAATTATTCTACTAGGTAAGTTATTTACAGCAATACGCTATGAGAATGCTAACATATGGATTGATTACATAGTTTATATTTGAAGTACATAGTCAAAACCAGTTAAACAGGTCACCTGTTACAGATGATTATGAGGTTTGACTAATAAAAGAGAACTTAAAAGGAAAAGCATATGGACAGGACAAAACATGGACAGTTATTTTAGTTTATAATAAGTGTTATCTGTTGAATAACTAGTAACTTGGTAACCATGACACGAATTGTTGGAAAACCCAAATTTAAATTATTTACAAACATTCTAGTATGAATATTGACCAAATATCACTTGTAAATCGATGTGATAGTATATTTATGGCCGATTTGTATGATTTAGATGAAAAATATACAAGAAATCGAGAGATATGTGAAGAGATAGGGCTGGAAAGTGTGATAATCTTATTTTGTCATTTAAAAATGGACCGTGCATACTTTTTAGAAAATATTTTAGGAATAGATTCCTTACCTTTTCCTGTTGCTTTTAACGCTCTATCATAATCACCACTCTGGCAGAATTTATTTAATTCAATATAAGCCTGAACAAGGTTATTCTCCTTGTTGGCTGACATTTTTTTGACAACTTGGCATGACAAACGTCAAATCGTCATCGTTTCACTGCGTTCAGTTTCATGCATAGATGATAAACAAGGTAATAAAAACAGGGCTTTTGGAAATTAAAATGATGTTTTTGTCGTTCACCAATCACAGACGATTCTTAGCCAATATCATGCCAATATCGCTTTTTAGCAAGTTGAAATAGAAAAGGCACATCGTCAAACTTTCATACCGATATGATACCTGGCTGGCGAGATAATATATATCGACCACACAACATAAAACTTGTATGCAGAAGGCAAAGTGTAGATAGGCAGGCAGAGGGATTAGTAAAAAATTACACACCTTAGGTTTATATTGCTTTTAATAAAATGACATGTGAATACTTCGGTCGAATCATCGAAGCATGTGATCCAAGCAAGCATTCGCAACGCAGACCTAGCCGCACCGCAGTCGCCGAAGTTCTATGCAATCTGTGTCTGTGTGCAATCTATGTCTATGTCTGTGTGCGAGATTGCATAGAAAAATTAGAATGCGGTGACTGCGGTGCGGCTAAAGGTGAACGCAGGCCGCACCGCACGCGCCGCAGTCGCCGCATTCGAATTCTTCATGAATCTTTTTTTTTTTTTTAATTTTCTTTGGAATATTTTTTTTTCGTTTATGACCAACTTCAAATTCAACGAATTCATATTGCAGCGTAATAGTGTGACCTGTGTGCACCCATTTAATGCTAATTTAGTCTGTTTTTTTGTTCATAGTAGTCTATGTAATGCAATATTTCAAGTCTATTTTGTAAATGTCCTATTCTAACATATATATCTGCATTTTTTTTTTTTAATTGGTAACTGATACTTTTTCACAGATAATTGGATGTAAAAATATTCAATAAAACCATGTTTACGAGTAAAGTGGGAAAGAAATCGTCTATATAAAAGTAAAGAAGGCCATTTTTCTCAAAATATTTCTATGACGGTTAACGTAAATATTATCCTCAAAATATCCTTATTATGTCTGCTATCCATAGATAACAAAAACTAAAAAAAAAAATTGGTGGTACTCGATAAAGGTTGATTATTGCTGACAAAGGTGTAATGGGGCCGCTGGTAAATTTACAAAAATATCGTAATTATAACGTAACCATTTCTTACGATTTCTATCTGATATAAGTTGCAAGCTTGGATCTCTGCGCGCAATTTAATATCAATACCGATACCGATACCACTCCCACTTCTTAGCGATAGAGGCCCTTTTGTCATGATTTACTTTTTCAGCAGTAACCAATATTTAACAAGTATCCTTAAATATTTATCTAGTTATTATACCTCGTTATATAGCTAATAAAATGAGGATTATGACAATAATTTGTACATTGAGTTACAGCTCCGCAGCTATCTGGGTCATTTGCGTTATGGCTGCATTACACTTGATAGCTATCTAGTACATTTGTATGGCGCGCACCCGCCTCAAAAAAAACTGCATTAAAAACCGTCTAAAACTGTCTCCTCTAGAGCTTATACCTCTGTGTTCAATTCGTTACTAAATTCCTCAATAATAAAATCGAACATCGCAACACTACTCCATAGACAACTTGCCGAAAAAAAAAAAAAACTTTCATTTGACAGACGGTGAACACTCGAATTTACCTGCGCAGCAAATGTCGTGATAACTCTGGTATTTTTAATGGTAGCTGATACTATTATATATCAAAATTATCCTTGTGAACCGTGCTTCATTATTTTGTCAACGTAAATTCGTTTTGGAATCTCGAAGTTGCAATATTTCGCCCGTGAAAAAGTAGTTATTATATGTACCTATAGTGATTGTGTTGTGTGAAGAAATACGTGATTTAGTGACTAAAACGTGTGTGAAATGGGAAAAACAGTGCTTAATTAGTGAGGTGATTAGATTGTTCAACTATCTACACCAAAAAACATGTGGGTTTGTGTGTTTTTTCATCCAACACCGGCTGGCAAAAATTAGTTTCCAGATGTAAACAAACAGTGAGTATCTAGTTTCATAAGTATATTTAGATATGATGCTATTGAGCTATAAATGAGATTGTGGTCTTGTTGGAAAGGAAATATAGTCTAGTTTATTTCTTTAATGTTAAAATGGATAAAAAACTAAGAGAAAACTGATATTTCTAGCGAAATATCAGTTTTTGTAACTATTTTTTGCTATACATTATGACTTGGAGTATATAATGAAAGTATTTCATTTTGATTTCTAGATAAGTAGATTCCTTATCTAATCAGCTTGACAACAGTATTTTTGAAATTGCTCTAGGACTTGTAGTTTTTGAGCTACAGGTGTTTTTATCGGATCGGGCAGAAAATGTTTTGAAAACTTGCAAAAATTTTTGCATGTGAGCGGTTACGGTATTTGCAAATCCGCGCGCTTAGCTGCGAAGTGGATAGCAGTATTTGGAAAAAAAATGCTTTCATTAACCTACACGATTTTCTAACGTTTCCGAATGAATTTTAAGTCACTACACTCATGAAAATGGTATTCATTAATACTTTCTGATCCAGTTATCTGTGAAAAAGCATCAGTTACCAATTTAAAAAAAATCTAAGTTTAAAATTCGTTACTTTAGAAATAATTGCAGAAAAAAGGAAATTTTCAAAAATACTTGAAATATACATTAAATCGACAACAATGAACGAAGAAACAGACCAAATTTTCGTTTATTGGATGCACGTAGGTCACGAAAAAAAATAATTTCAATGAAAATTAAAAAAAAAAAAAAGTTGCGAGCGTCGAAATTTTTTTTTTAACATTCTTCTCCACCCCTCTAGGAACTGAATAAAAAAAGTCCCACGAAAATCCGACCACTATAAACTGTGTTCCACCCTATTGTCTAATTGCACTCGACTATACCACTCTCTACCATAATGAGGGATTTTCTTTTTAGCTCTTCCCTAGTCGCTGGATAGATGGCGCTAGGAGTAAGTATGATAATGCAAGGAACGGAACCTAAAAAAACTGATTTTAACAAAGCGCGAGAAATGTTGGTTATATTCGGAAGGTTAAGCAAATGAAAGTGTCAGTCAACGAGAGTATGTGACGTGACACAATGTTTTTTTTTTCAATCGTTTTGGCTTTGGCATAGTAAGTTCAACGCCATCTATAGAGTTCTTGGAAACTAAGTTTTTTTTTTAAAACCTCAAAAGGAAAACCTCTCATTGAAAAATGACACAATCAGTACTTTTTTACAAGCATCACGAAATGCCTACTCGTACTCAATCAACAAAAATTTGCTCTTTAACAACATATTGCTATAAAATAACCCGCAGGCGCTATCGGCTTTTTGGCAGCTACATTTCTTTGCAAAATAAACGTCATGACGTCACTAGCCAGCCCGCCTATATTAGGACTCGACGCAAACCGAGTTATTCATTTAGAAAGTAATAGAAAATGCGTGCGCGTGAGCGAGATGGGAAAATATCGTTATCGCTCTTTGAATTTCATAAAGAATCGGAAATCGTTCAATGCTTGATGACATTATTTTGTTTTGTAGGGAGCTAGGTTTTATTAAGCCGAAGATTATCGAGTTAAGACAGGGGCAGAAAAAGAAAGTATGTATGGGAGAACGAGATAGAATTACAGTGCGACACAAAAGAGTAGAAAATAAATGAGAGCGCTGCGATCGCTCAGGTGGCAACCCAGTTAGTACGACCTAGCTGATCTTGATACTTGAATAGTATTATTGGTCTAATAGCTATAAATAATGAGAAAATAATTATTTTAAATAAGTATGTTTATTAATTCATTGCTTTCAATAAGTTCCTCGTAGATAATAAATAGATTTGGTATAGCTCAACATAAAAGAGTAGAAATTAAATATTTGGGAACTAACATTTTTCATTTTCTGGCAACATCTAAAATTAGTACTTGAGCTGTCAATTCTTCTCGATCGGTTTCTTTTTTCATTAGAATTTTGGTTTTTGTGTGTTATTTCTGAGTGTGGACAGGAAAACAGCGACATATCATGAATAAGGTAATTCGTGGAGGTGCCCGTGAAATAATGTTTAAGTTTTCATGCGGTGTTTGACCGAATTACAAGCTGGGAAGCTGCTATCCTACTACGAAGATGTTTGCCATCGTACAGCAGATTTTACTGGTAAGTAACTATTGAAAGTTGCAGTAAACGTTAATTACAAACGATTATTACATTCAGGGAGCAAATTTTTCGATCTAAATAGTATTTACAAATTAGTTGTCTACCATTTTTGAGGTTATGCTAAGATAAACAAATACCCTTGTAGTTATAGCGCGACTTAACAACATTGATAGTAAGGCAACAACATTTAATGTAATTAAATGCGTATTACCAAATACGTTTTTTGCTATACCATATTTGTTGAAGCAACCGACTAATGGAAAGAAACAATTTTAAAATATTTTCACGTTATGAACATATTTGCGCGGGACTTTTTTCGTCGGACTGACAGCAGTTATATTATTTATGAAGATAGAGCACTAATTTAAAGTTGTATCTATAAGCTTATGTCAATAACATGCTTTGTTTGTTTTAGGTGTTTCTGTAAGCACAGTGCGCAGAATTATGCAAAACGGCGGGAAATTCTCAACTCCAGCTATACACAGAAAGGGTCGCCCCTCATAATATATATTTGAGTGAACTTGTAGTTTTATTACTATTACGTACCAAATCTATTTATTATCTATGAGGAACTTATTGAAAGCAATGAATTAATAAACATACTTATTTAAAATAATTATTTTCTCATTATTTATAGCTATTAGACCAATAATACTATTCAAGTATCAAGATCAGCTAGGTCGTACTAACTGGGTTGCCGCCTGAACGATCGCAGCGCCCTCATTTAATTTCTACTCTTTTGTGTTGCACTATACGTAATAGTAATAAAACTACAAGTTCATTCAAATATATATTATGAGGGACGACCCTTTCTGTGTATAGCTGGAGTCGAGAATTTCCCGCCGTTTTGCACAATTCTGCGCACTGTGCTTACAGAAACACCTAAAAAAACAAAGCATGTTATTAACATAAGCTTATAGACACAACTTTAAATTAGTGCTTTAGCTTCATAAATAATATAACTGCTGTCAGTCCGACGAAAAAAGTCCCGCGCAAATATGTTCATAACGTGAAAATATTTTAAAATTGTTTCTTTCCATTAGTCGGTTGCTTCAACAATTAAGGTATAGCAAAAAACGTATTTGGTAATATGCAATTAATTACATTAAATGTTGTTGCCTTACTATCAATGTTGTTAAGTCGCGCTATAACCACAACGTTATTTGTTTATCTTAGCATAACCTCAAAAATTGTAGACAACTAATTTGTAAATACTATTATGATCGAAAATTTTGTTCCCTGAATGTATTAATCGTTTGTAATTAACGTTTACTGCAACTTTCAATAGTTACTTACAAGTAAAGTCTGCTGTACGATGGCAAACATCTTCGAAGTAGGATAGTAGCTTCCCAGCTTGTGTAATTCGGTCAAACACCGTATGAAAACTTGATAAATTATTTCACGGGCACCTCCACGAATTACCATAATCATGATATGTCGCTGTTTTCCTGTTCACACTTAGAAATAACACACAAAAACCAAAATTCTATTGAAAAACGAAACCGATTGAGAAGAATTGACAGCTCAAGTACTCATTTTAGATGTTGCCAGAAAATGAAAAATTTTAGTTCCCAAATATTTAATTTCTACTCTTTTATGTCGCACTGTAGTAATGGTCATAATGTCGAATGTCGATTTGGTACACTAAATTATAGTAAGTACTTATTTTGTTGACTTATTTACATCTAGGATAAAATCACTTTTTTATATTATGTGAAAATGATAATCCAAGATGGCGCCGACGAAAATTTTCGGTTTTTTCTACATGGGTGTCGTGTTCGTGGTTTTTGGGGTTGCTGATAATGAAAATGAGGTCAAAATGAAAATCCAAGATGGCGCCGACGAAAATTTTCAGTTGTTTCTTCATGAGAATCCTTTTCGGGGTTTTTGGGCTCGCTGATATTGAAAATGAGGTCAAAATGAACATAGAAAAAAAAACGAAAAAAAAAAATTAAAAATCTACCTAGTATTCTAATTTTTTTCCTCGGCTTCCCCTGACTCAATTTTCACTCTTCGCCACTGATTTACGGACGCTTACCTTTTTTGCGCAAGCTGGCATTAGCTACTCTACTCATAAGTCAATTTAGGTAGAGTTTACGAATTAGTAATAGTTCCTTGATTTCTATAAATGAAGTTTTTCTTTCTAGATATATTGTACATTGAATGCCAAAAACTTTGTCCAAAAATGCACAGAATTTAAAACTCATAAACGTCGAACGAACATAGCGATGACAAAGTAAATTCGGCCGAGAGTTTTATTCAAAAGTGTAAAAAGAATGTAAAGGAAGCATTGTGCAAGTTGGGGCGCTTACGCGGGCGTCCGTGTGTCGAACTCATCAAAGTTAGACTTGCGGAAGTTCCAAGACAGCCATTTTGTTGCTAGTTTTTGAACGTCGAAAAATTGAAAATTGTTGCTACAAGTTCTAGGAATGTGGGTCATGACATGATTGGAAAGATTGGAAACAATATGTGACTCGTGGTAAAAAAACAATAGATATGTTTATGTACTTAGTACGGGTATTAAGCTACTCTTTGGTCTACCTACAGATTAAGCCCCATGGTAGGTTGGCACTGGTATAGCGTATAAGCAAAACCAGCTAACACTGGCAGCTGCTGAGTCTGCCTCGAGATTTTAATCCGGTTAGCGCTAGGGAGCTGGTTCTTTTTTCATCTATTTGCCTGAAACTAAATAGAAAATATTCAATAACATAAATTATTATGCCTGGGAGTCACCAAAGGCTGGATTTCTCCGTCAGGGATTTCGGAGTATACCTACAGGGTGTAAAAGGCCTCATCATGAAGCCGTCAACCAAGCATTCTGTAGTAAAGTTACATTTTGATGTACAGAATCTGTACATCAAACTAAGTAACTTTACGCAAAAATTATTGCTGGGAAATTACTTTTTTTTTGGGGTGAAAAATCATGTTTTGTGGTAGAACTCAATGTAACGCGGTAACGCACTCAAAACATTGTGCTGATGGATGGATTGAATAGTACGGGGGTCGTGATTTCGTGAAGGTGTTAAAAGTAAAAATCTTACATTATAAACTTGTATTTAAAAAAAACTTGTCAAAAAGTTGGAACTTTGACCCCCCAATATCTCCCTAAATAGAAGGTTCCCAGGTATGATGTAGAACAAAAAAATGATCGCAATGACGGGGAGAACAAGTGCCTTTCGGCTTTACACCCTTTATAGCAGCGGAGTCTACCTCTGTGTCTCTTTGATTTCAATAGGTTCACCCCCATTACATGGAACATAAACTTAATAACTGGCCAAACGTGGGTTGGCTTTAAGAAATATGGCTTCAAATTCAAATTATAAAGCTGTGTAGGTAAGTACTTAAGTACAGGCATCTAAGTAGATTTGCCTACCTAGTTAATAAACGCCTCAACTCAAACCCCATCAGCGGGCCAAATTCAAACACAATCAAAAATTACATCACCCTGTTACACGATCCTAATTAATCACCCCAAACAAAAACAGTGAGAAAACTTCACCATAATAACGGCTTCAATGTCGCAGCCTCGCAATCCGAGGATGTCGCAAGACAAACAACGTTAAAGTAACATCTATTGTCGCGGCGTCCGACGACCAACTCGACTTTTAATCGCATTACTGGAAGTTGCCGCGAACTTGCGCGAAGTTTCGTATTGCGATCCAGACGAAGTCGGTGCGATTGTGGTTTCTAAAGTAATTTCTATTAGGTGGAAGCTAGTAATGTTTAATCTAGCTGACTTTAGCGGTTGATGGTTGTTGTGTATTGGTGTTTTATTTTACCAGCTACTTCGAAATTACATTTTTAAGCGAAATTTGTATGAATTATTTGTCTGTGGTATGGTGTTGAATCATCAGTACAACTCTACCAGAAATGACCAAAGGTACCAATCTCACGTTTGGCAGGTGGATCGGAATTTTGATAGGGGCAGGATACAGCGCGTTCTAGTGCCACACTAAGCAACGAGGCTCGTGTCGTGAACACTGGCGTTATATATATAGACTGAGATAATTTGTTATACTACACAGATACTTTTTGCTTGTAAATAAATACTTCATACTTATTATACATATAACATCCATAACTCGGAAACAAATGTCCATGCTCATCACACAAACGTTTACTCCTACCAGGATTCGATCCCGGGACTCTAAGAAAGTAAGGCGGCCTCACCGCTTGCTGTGCCATTCGGGTCGTCATCATAATAGCCGTTCCAAATAAATTCGGATAAGGACCACAGTGAACCTCAGTTAAGATTTATTTTTACACTACAGGCCCGGAACCTTTTTATTCAACATACAGTTACACATGATTACCCGCCTAGCGCTTTTCCAACTATGTTGATGTAACCTTCCAGTCTACAGTTGAATACCAGTAGGTATGTAATTCGGTGTGGCAGTTAATCCAAATAAATGTCAGGCAATAATAGTTGGGAGTTCTCGCAGTTTGAGCAAGTTAGATGGTACAACCTTGCCACCAGTTCTTTTCGATGGTACGATCGTTCCCTCTAGCACCGATGTAAAGGATCTTGGCTTGCATATTGACAGCACTATGAAATGGCATACTCAAGTCGCTCGTGTCAGCCAGAAGGTCACTGGTTCGTTGCGGGCTCTGTACCGTTTGAGAAACTTTTTACCCTCAAATACGAAAATAATGCTTGCACCTACAGTCTTTAATTTTTCCTATCATCGATTATGGTGATGTATGCTACTTTGACCTGAATGCAGATCTCCTCGAAAAACTTGACCGTCTTCTAAATAACTGCATTCGATTCGTTTTCAATCTGCGTAAATATGATCATGTCTCCGAGTACCGGTCTCTTCCTAGGTGGTTGCCCATACGTCAGCGTAGGGAGCAAAGGGCGCTAACCACCTTGTTTTCTTTTCTTGTCTCTCCCAATTCCCCTAGTTACCTTGCTCCCCACTTTCAATACATTTGTGCCAACCATAGTAAGAGCCTGCGTTCTTCGCAAAACCGTGTTGTTCACTGTCCCTCTCACCGCACTGACTACATTCATCGATCATTCTTCGCAGTCTATGTCTCTGTGGAATGCGCTCCCCCAGGAAATCAGGATGGCAACCAATTGTTTATCCTTTAAAATAAAAGTTCGCGAGTACATTCGGACAAAGCTGGCAGCTTCGTCACAACGGTAATGTTTTCCTCATTGTTTGTCTGTTTATTTTTAGTATATCCGTGTAAATGTCTTTTTACATCTATTTGAATATATATATATACACACATCAACAGAATCTAGGGATATTTTATATTTCATCAAATATCTAAAAATCTATGAAGAATTTTCTGATATAGTAAATGGAAGAATGATAGGTTATTTTAAGGTCTATAGTAAAAAATAAAAATTGTTTCGTGATTTTTTTGTTTTAAATAAAAATGTTTACTTTTTTAATCGCCGTAGCAAATTAATATGGTAAAAAATCTTCATTTCTTCTTAAAAAGCTATTAATTTTAATGAAAATTGAAAAAATCTTATAAAATCTAATTATTAATAACCAGTGTTGCCACCTCTTACATTAATTATACATCAACATCGATAGTTCATGCTTAAAATTAGATTGTCAATGTCTTACTGCGGTATGAGGTCCCATGTTCTTTGCAAGTGTTCGTAAAGTTGTTGTTCTGTCGTCAAATTTGGCGGAAAATCTCTCAAAGCTTTTCGTTGTAACATGTCCCAGGCATGCTCGATAGGATTTAAGTCGGGCGACTGTGCAGGCCAATCCAAAACTTGAATATCATGGTCTCGGAGAAGGGCCGACACCAGCCGCGCCGTATGGGAAGGAGTATTATCGTGCATGAGTAGAAATTCCTGGCCCATTTGGATTCTGTGTGGAACAATAACAGGCTCTACTACCTCCTCGTGGTATTTTTGTGCAGTCATGCTACCTTGGATCCAAATGAGCTGGGTTCGTCCGCCAGGACGAATTCCTGCCCACACCATGATTGTCCCGCCTTGGTATGAGTGGAACTCCTGAGGGTGACGTAGACGGCTAACTCTCCCTGGAGTTCTCCAAACGCGTGTTCTTCGTGAATCCGAATGAAACCCAAACCGGGACTCGTCGGTGAACAGCACCAAAGACCATTGTTCGTCACTACATGGTAAATGCTCCCGAGCCCACGAAAGTCGCCGACCGCGATTGCCACGTCGCAATGCTGGAACACGTAGCGGTCTTCGAGCATGAAGACCAACTTCATGCAACCTCCTTCGCACGGTTTGGTCGCTTACCAGCAGCTGGTGGTCCTCCTGGAGCCTTTGTACTAGTGGCATCGCTGTGATATTGGGTTGACTTCTAGCGGTAATTTGGAGAAATCGATCCTGTCTCTGCGTAGTAACGCGATATCTACCCGTGTGCCGTTCAGCTACATCCCCAATACTGCGATAACGTGACCACAACCTTGATATCACGTTTTGGCTTGTGTGTAGGGCCTCAGCAACGACGCGTTGAATAGCACCATTTTCTAGCATGCCCACGGCTCGTAACATTTCATCTCGACTCAAATGACGACGTGACATGACTCCTAAAGCTCACACGGCACGTTAAATTAAAAAAGAATAACAATCTAATCCCTTTTCATTAATTAATATTAATAAAACAATTTTAATTTTCCTTAACGTAACGAATTACTAACAATTTTGCCGCCGTATTTTGTTTTTTCTTTTTTTTTAAAATATTTATTATTTAAATTTTGAAAATAGAATAAATGAGGTTTCAATCTGTATACAAACTTTTTATGAAAACTAAAAAGATTTTAAACTAAAAATTCGTAAATAATTTAGGATTAAGGTATCCCTAGATTCTGTTGATGTGTGAATACACACATCAACACGGTCTAGGGATATTTCATACCACCACACCACCACAACAGCCGATAACGTCCACTGCTGGACATAAGCCTCTCCCATGAGGGGAGGAATTAGCCGTAATCTCCACGCTTGGCAGGCGGATTGGAGATCGCAGTGATGAAAGACTAACAGAAAACGCTGCTGCCCATTCTCTGGTCTACGGAGGCGCAAGGTGTTCTGCCTCAGACATTAGTCGCCTTATACGACACCCGTGAGTGTAATGGGTTGGTTCTATTCTACTCTGCCGGATACCACACGGCTAAATTTCATACTCAATTAAATAACTCGAAAAGTACTGGCTGCATTGGAATCTTTTATACACCGATTTGTTTGTAATTTATCTCAGACTAATTCCAAATTCAAATTTTTGAAAATTCTTTTGTTTCGGTGGCATAAAAATGTCTTGATGTATAGGAGAGGGAATTTTCATTTGTGCGAAATTTAGAAAACAATACGAATTACGTTTAGTTACAGTTTTTTTTCATTTTTAAACGAAAGATAAAGTTAAAATTTTTCCTACTCCTCCGCTATACTTTTCTGATTAATTTCGTTGCGGGATCCAAGACAGTTAAATTCATTCTCTGGGACTTCGTCGAGCTTCATTGTCTCGGCGCTTTTCTGGTGGTCGCCACTGTTGATTCTGGCTTTCAGGAGTTACAGTGGTTGGGAACAGTGTGGCGGGCTTGTCCCATAAAAAAAAAAAAAAGTTAAAATTGAGGTATTGTAGCCATGCAACGCCGACATTTGACGAGGGCGGAGATGTTCCGAGCTGTGGGAATGCGGGAAGCTGGATCTGTTCAGCGTAATGTTGCTGAGGCCATAGGGACCCATCAAAATGTAATTTCAAGATTGTGGACACGCTATCGTGCCACAGGTGAAGTAGCGGAGAGGCACCGGGGGCCAAGTCGCATCACTACCCCCAGACAAGACCGATTTTTGCAAATTACTGCGCGAGCACAACCAAATGCAACGGCGACTCAATTGGTCCAAAGGCTGCGAGTGGAACACCAAGTGCTTGTGAGTGACCAAACTGTAAGAAGGCGACTGCATGAAAGCAATCTACGCTCTCGTAGACCACTCCGGGTCCCACCTTTACGGAGAGGCAATCGTGGACGACGATTAGAATGGGTTCGGAACCACGTGGACTGGGGCCGTGACCAATGGTCCAATGTGCTGTTCACGGATGAATCCAGGTTCGGCTTCCATCCAGATTCACGAAGGACGCGTGTTTGGCGAGTTCCTGGACGATGGAGCCGTCTCCAGAACCCTCAGGAAGTTCACCCATACCAAGGAGGAACAATTATGGTTTGGGCAGGAATTCGTCTTGGAGGACGGACGGATCTCGTTTGGGTGCGGGGCAATATGACGGCAGAACGATACGTCCAACAGGTGCTGGGGCCCGTAATCTTGCCCCACAGAACACAAATGGGGCAAGATTTCCTGCTCATGCACGACAATGCCCGGGCACACACGGCGAGAACGGTAGCAGCTTGGTTACATACACATAATGTTAGGGCCATAGACTGGCCTGCTCAATCGCCAGATCTAAATCCCATTGAGCATGCGTGGGATATGCTGCAAAGAAGAGCTCTGAAGGAAGTTCCTGAAAATCTGGCTACAGAAGATCAACTTTTTGCGCACCTCAGAAGGACATGGGACAATATTCCGCAGCAAGACATTGACAACCTTGTTCTGAGCATGCCGAATCGTTGCCGATGTGTTATGAACATCATGGGCGCTTTCTCAGACTACTAACTTCAAGTTTATAAACACAAATTAAATGATTTTTCTATTTTTTTCAGTTTTTACTCACAAATTAAAAGTTCATTCATATACGGTTTCCGTCTATGCTTCATTTTTTTTCCATAAAATCCTGAAATTTTAATCTATACCTTAACCATTATTAAAAAATGGTAGAATATTAAATAACGTATCTTTTAAATATATACATGTCATATAAATACTTAATACATTGATAGTAATTCGCTTTTTAAAAAATATCCCTAGACCGTGTTGATGTGTGTATATATATATAATTTGATACATTTATTTATAGTGTTTGATATAATTATATGTACCTACAGTATTTATATATCCTTGTAGTATATCGTAGTATTAAATAAAATTATTCTCTCATTTTCAGAAGTGACACCTACCACTGCTTGTCTCTGCACCACCTAAAGGTTGACTGGTAGAAAATGCCTATGGCATTAAGTCCGCCTCTGTACTTTGTGCTTGAAGTGTTAAATAAATATGCACACATAATAGGTACTCATAAATAGTGTGAACTGTCTCTAAAAGTGCCAAACAGAAAGAACATTTATCACAAGTTACGACACTCACAACCTAGTGACCTAGTGATACCAGCACTCAGCAGGCACACTTTACCCATACGATGTTACTTTACGCTCTCACCAAAAATCCATAACGATTCACCTTACGCGAAGCATCACTTACTAAATTACAGCACGCATACTCTTGTAGAATTAAATCGTTTTAAGGGGGAAGGGGGCCGTATTTTATCGAAGCCCGCCTGATAAATTGCGCGAAATTCAATTTAAACGGGTAATGTTTGTGTCCGTATTACAACGTCACTCGACGCCCGCCTATAAACTCTGTCGGTCCACTGAACAATTGAAATATTGTACCTTCAGGTACCTTGGTCCATAAAAATATTGGAGTAACTGTACGGGTCGTGCCACTGAGTCGTAGAATCTGTTGGAGTAATAGGTGGGGCTTTTGAGAATGTTTAATGATTTGTGGATTGTTCTCGGTTGATAACTTAGTCTGATCTATTCATGATGTCTGCGTTCCAAAACAAAAAAAAGAGGCTTGTTTAACTCCGTCTGTTTATTTTGAAATAGTATAGGTACTTACAAAAGATTTTCAATTAAATGCACACACATTTCCACCAATCCTTCACAATAACCACGGATCAAGACGACAACAATTTTGTTTATGAAATGTCATGCACACTGCAGCACACTGTATGTACTTCACAGGGCCGCACTAGGACGGAACTGGGTGCATCAATAAATCTTTGCTTATTATAAAACAAAGTAGGAGCGCCCGCTGTATGTAGGCTTAGATATTTTAAACTACGCAACGAATTTTAATGCAGTTTTCAGCAATAGCTAAAGTATTTCAAGAGGAAGGTTTAAATGTATTTATGCTACATTGCACCCGTGTCAAGCGAGGCAGGTTCGCTATGTTATTACTAAAATTGAACTTTAAGATTTGGAAGTCTGTATAAATACCATCTAAACACCTAAAAGCTCAGATAAGTTTTACCGACAAAAAGTATGTTTGCCCAGACACTTAAGTATTCAAATTACCCTTCATTTACTATACGAGTGCCCCCTGGATAATCTAATGGATTAATGTTCAAAGTTTTGTGGTCTAGTACGGCTTAAATTTCTTCATGACGCGCTATTAAGGTTTATTTATGTTCTCATAAAAATTGTAACCAAGGGACCAATGTACAACAACTGTCATCCAACTTTACATGAAATTTGTCAATATAAATCCTCTTTGTACCGACTAATTTTCGTGCAATACGCAAAGGGATAACAGATTAGAAAATTCCGTTATTCTAAAAAAGGTTGACCCATTTGTTACCACTCGGGACACTTTTTTTCCTGACAAATTGCCTGAAAGTAATTTTAAGCCCAAGACCAGTTATTTATGTACATTACTTTAGCTTTATGTTCGTTCAGCAGCGTGTAGATATTCATTTGTGTTCTCTAACATATCGTTGGTTCTATCTACGAATTGGTATTTGCGGTGTGAGTAAATTAATATTTAAGATAATGAAGAAGCTAGTATAATAGTTGGCCATGGCCTTGATTTGAGTTGTAGGTTTAGGATGCTTAAGAGAAATTAATTCCCATTACAATTATGATGAGACGAATATTAGTAGGTAGATACAATACAGGATATTCCATGTAGATATACTAGTACTTAATTAATCCTTGTTACCCGAATAACACAATGAATTTACCGGAAAATTGGTTAAGATAAAAGTACCTAATTGCTTCTAATAATCTAGCCAGATAGAAACAGACGCGCCACCTGAAAGGAATTATTAATTTATGGAATTAGTAAATCTTAGTGTGTAGAGCATACCACTAAGCTAGACAAAGGTTCTAAAGTTTCTTCTCTATTCCAAGTTTCTCAACAATACATTGTTGTCGGCTGCCTTAACATAGTTCTGACATAAATTATTTTTATCTAAACTTTCCCATTTCAAGCAAATACTACCATTCAAATTCCACTTTCCAAGGCAAACCAAAGTATTTCGTTTAACATTCAAGTATTTAATTTCGTGTGCGACATTTCTCGTCCCATTACAGTAAATGAAACGACATCGGATGCATGTGGATGATGATTTGACGCAAATTGGACAGGTGTCAGGAATGCCTGGCGGCGCGGAGACGAGGCTGCGATCCTTAGATTCTACTCGTCGTTAGTAGTATACTAGACTTAACGAGTTTGGTTCTCGAGGTGGGTTAGGGTTGACATGCGAGAATGTGATTTTTCTGAACAAATTTTGAGTTGAAATCTGTTGTATACTTGGTGGGTCTGGGTATGTATGGCTTCAAGTTTTTTTTTAAGTGAAAACTTGTTTAGGCGCGTTGAGCACTTTTTGGGTGAAGGAAAAACATTGAACTCATCGTCACGTCACGTCACGAACGTGCGGTCACGCTTCGTAGCCGTTCGTAGCACTCGTAGCATCCGCTACGGCGTAGCACCACGTAGGCATGCGCGGGGCATAACCTGTGCTACGACTGGGGCGGGGCCTGTGTACTTTTTGTTTTCACTTCTATCGTCAGTCCCCAAAGACTGCTCCGATTTTTGTATTATTGGAAACATCAGTATAACCTAGGTGATGTGACTTCCGTCAGGTATGTCACTGGTTGGCCCCATGCGTCGTCATCTCCGCAGTAGCCATCGCAACTCGCGTGTCACTTGAGTATGTAGCTGGTGGCTAAGCGGTTCACATAGCAGGATACCAATAACAAAAAAAAACAATAAGTAAAATATCCGACTTCAATCTAATCATACAAAGGCTGACTGCTCAAGTGCTCACTATAAATAAAGGGTGTAATGTTTTACACCCTTTATCGGTTAAGAGGTGTTCCTCTTAACGAAGCCGAAAGGCACTTGTTCTCTTGGTCATTAAGATCATTTTTTGTTCAACACCATAATTTCTAGTTACGGAGATAATGGGGGGTCAAAGTTCCAACTTTTTGACAAGTTTTTTTTTTACAAGTTTTTAATGTAAGATTTTTACTTTAAAAACCTCCACGACCCCCGTACTATTCAATCCATCCATCAGCACAATGTTTTGAGTGCGTTACATTGAGTTCTACCACAAAACATGATTTTTCACCCCAAAAAAAAAGTCATTTCCCAGCAGTCATTTTTGCGTAAAGCTACTTAGTTTGATGTACAGAATGCTTGGTTGACGGCTTCGTGATGAGGCCTTTTACACCCTGTATACACAGTTCACTATGCTAAAACTTGGCTTCATAGCTGATTTACCATGTATTAAAACTGCAACTACACATTAAATCGTATGTGTTTTCTTAAATAAATATGCGATACGTGGATACACTCAACGTTTACCAATACCAGCTTTCACCGAAAAAGCATGCAAATTAACTTACAAACGTGCTAGCATTATTAGGAGCGTAGAGATTACTAGCAGGTCAATTCCCGAACTTCACCCGTTGGCGTAATCCGTTCGAGGTTCCCTGTATTTGAATTGTGAAACAAATCAATTCCGAATTGCCAATGGAGTTACAGTATTGTGCGTGAGTTCTCATTGAAGCTGATGTGTAGGTAACGTTAGTGCTGTGTGCTAAGTGCGAGTTTTTCACTAAAATTCAAGTAATATGTCGACCGCGTAAATCGAGTTTACGTTACCATTTACGTCGTCGGTAATGACAATAGAATGCCTCTATGAAAATGAGGTCCGTTTGGAGCACATCGCTAACGTTTGCATGCTATCGCGAGTGCAAGTTACAATTTTGACAGTTTTGACAGCTCGAATACGAAACGCGAGCGTGAAAAGTTTTCACTTAAGATTTTGTGGTGAGAGCATCATGAGAGTGGTGAAATAACAAAGTAATTTAATTTAATTTCGTATTGTGAATGAAACTTACCATGGAATCTCGTATTATTTGGTTTGGACAATGTTTGAGACCGCAAAAGCACAAGATAAGCGTAATATAACGCCACAAAAAAAAAAACACGGTTACGTAAACAAAGATAGAAACACCACCACAAACCACTCGGGCATTATAAGATCATTTGATTAGATCTCCATGCCTAAAAAGTAACAAACTTAGTTTTACAAACTTCACAGATGGATCAAGGTCACTCACTACACACCAAAAGATATAAATTACACTAACTGCTCCATTTATGTCACCAGCATTTCAAATTGGGACGGGCTAGTCTTTATTTTTAACAATAATATTCAAAACTAACACAAACTTTCGTAAACACAAAGAAAACTAATGACCATTGACCACAGATAAGTAATGTCGTCTAACATCGTTCTATAACCACCACTAATTGAATAGGCAGTCGCATAAATTATGAACACAAAATACGAATGTCAACTTATTTTGGCCGGTTATTAATGTACGCAACACAAGTTACGGTGAATTAACGCGAAAACGAATGAATGTACTCTAGGATCTCACACTCGCAAGTTAACGATTGTCGATGCGGCACTCGCACTACCTAGTTCTGACATATTACGCTAGATGGCGCTACCCCAGCGCCATACAAATTTGCCTAAACGTTAACGCGCTCGAATGTGGTGAACGAAAATAACAAATCTCGCACTAAGCACACTGGAGCATAAAAGCACAAGCCAGTGGCTATTTTGTTTGTGAGAGTTGGGATGGCTGCTGATTTTGCCTTGTCAGTCGTCTCATCCGGCAATTATGATCATTATAGTTCCAAATTTCGACTACGTTGATCGAAGTATTTTTGCTAACTTCGTCTTCTAATTAGGCCACATTGACGGATTCGGGTCATGTGACTTATAACGTGATTTGCGTCAAGGTAGGTTGGAAATCAAAGGTGTTCTACAGAAAAAAATGAAACTCCCTTTAAAAATCGACTTCCACCTCGCTAACCCTATCCAGAATGGGATGTCAGTAAACCACCTCTACGTATAGAGTCAAGTCGACAACGATCGTTCGCTATTGCCTAATAAAGGCCCGGTCGTATGAGATTTCAATTTGGCGGCTCAACTGGGCTTCATTTTGCGAAGCACGACACGTTTCGAATATTATTAATGGGGTGGAAAGAGAAAGTACGAATAAGGAGCGTTAGATAAATTTTGTGTTAACAGAAATGTATGGGCGTGATTGGAATTTTTGGAGTAGTTTCTCACGTGGGCCAATCTGATGAACGTTGGTACAAGCAGGGTTATTTCAGTGGAAATAGTCATAGGCGGACGTTAAGATCAGTTGGTTGCATGGGTGCCATGATCCATCATCAGTCGTCAGATTTAATTTTGGGATTTTTCTGAGCTTTGATTCAGCCTTGCTAGATTTACCCTCTATCACAAAGGACCCTGCTGTCGGAGATTTCGAATTATAGATATAACTACGTTTCTATTTGACAATTTTCAAAGGTATATCAGGTCATAGCCACATCATTTAAATTGCCTGAATCGTGCATCAATAATACCTATGTAAAGAAGATAAATCTTATTGTCGAGTCTAAAACGAACTGCTCACTTAGTAAAGCCAAGATAAAGTATTGCTAGGATTTTGATTTACGTAGACTATTTCAATTTCGGCAGAGCTGACTTTTAACCTTCAATAAATCTTCATGTATTAGAAAAAGTATCGAGCTATTTTATTTTTATCTAATTTATTGAGCGCATTAGGAATATTTAAGGGACTTTATTTTCCAAAAAAAGATAAATAAATTCAATTCAGCCATCATTTCTTCAAAGAGACAGACTGATTGTTTTCTACACTAATATTATCATCATCATCCTATTAATGTTCCCACTGCTGGGACACAGGCCTCCTCTCTATGAGAGGGAATGGGCTATAATTCATCACGCGGGCCCAGTGCGGATTGGTAGATGTCACATGTCTTCGATTTTTTTTGGTTCTAGGACATGCCGGTTTCCTCACGATGTTTTCCTTCAACGTTTTGAGAGCAGTAGTGGTAAAATAAATTACACAAAGTAATGCGCCTGTCTGTGATTGAACCCACGACTTACTGTTTGTAAGTCAGGGCCGCCACCACTGGGCCACCGCGCACACTAATATTATAAAGAAGTAAAGTTAATAAGTTTGAATGTATGTAGGAGGTAACCTCCGCAACTACTCATTCGATTTTGACACACATTTATATTTACACTATTACCGAATGCTGGAAGATGTATTTCTTGTCTTTCTTGGCGGATGTAATCGTGGGCAGAAGCTATAGTATCAAATAAAAAATAACATTTTCAAATAACCAAAGTAGAAATATGAATAATTCAAGAATGAAAACCAGCTCATTGAGTCTCATGCCTGAAGACAGCACTATTGTCTCGTGTTCACACAAATCCGTCGTTGTGAAGTAGGTAATACATCAAAACGCGACGGCGACGCTTCAGCCCGCGGATTCTAATCAGCAGGAGATAATGAATCCCTACCAGTGCAGTGTGAGGTATGATGTAATTTATGACTGTAGGTACAGTCTGTAGGGATGTAGACTTATATATTATGCGTGTTTAAAATGTGGGGATTTTTCTGTTGAATATTTTGACAGATTTTAAACATACGAAACAGTACGCTAAATACGCGTTGTGTAAAGTTATTTACTTTTGATCCATTAGTTGTGTTTTCATGTTCAAAAAAGGACCATGAACAATAATGTATGAAGCCTGGGCTCACCCACCAACAGAGAAATATAAAATAAAACCCGTTGACCCGCTGTATTTTTGAATTACGAAATATTACTCAAAAACATTGCGTGTGATCGAGTAGTTAGCAGGGGCAGAGTAACCTTACGAAAAGTACTAGGCGGGCGTGAATCCAAGAAGGTATTTATCACTAGAACATCGTAGGTACCTATACCCAGAATTATTAAAGTGTATACCACCTTGAGCTCATGCCAGCCTGGTACTTTTTTTAATATGTGTGTAATATCGTATGCCTCACTGGCAACAAACGGGAACTTTTTCCCTGTTTGTCGCCAGGGAAAATAATATACAAGACCGTGATCAGAGCTTGTCGTACTGTATGGATCGGAATGTTTTTTTTTATTCCCACTGACATCATTAAAGTTTATTTAATTTCTTCATTTTTCTCAAGAATCTTGATCTCAAGGTAGTAGGGCCAACGAAACGACCGATTTTGGATTTTTCCCGTTGACCCCACCAGTTGGTCAAAACAGTGGCGGTCAGCGGGAATACACCAAATCTGTGAAGTCCGTTATAAACTTTGGACTTCTCAAAAACAAGCGGATTTGTCTTTGTCGAACTAATAGTGCTACATGCATTGGATGCTTAATTGACGTTATTATTCTCTTTATTAACATAAGCCTAAAAATCTCATCCCAAACGATTCACAGCAGCGATTTAAAACAGACGTTTTCACAAACTCAACGAAAAACCTCTCGAATATTCGAATGGCGCGCATTAAAGCACAAATCCTCATTGGAATCGAGCCTAACAGTTCAATTATAGAGATCGGCTCAGAGCTGGGTTCTTGATCGCCTACATCTAGATTTGATTCGTTCTAACTAGACATCACAATCCGTTTACCGCATCCGACTATTGAAAAGTTTTCTACAATGGCCTCGAAATTTTGTTAGGTCCCACTATTTTTAAATTATAAATCGTGTTTTTTTATGGTCTAGAAAGAAAAGAAAAGGTTTTTGTGGTTAAAAAATTCTTGAACAAAAGCATTTTTTTTTTTGCTATTTTTCTTGAAGAATACGGCCACAGTATCCTCAGAGCATAAATAAATAAATATCACTGGACATTACACACAGCGCCATCTAGTGCCACGTTAAGCAACGAGGCTTGTGCCGTGGACACCAGATAGTTGATATACTACATAGACACTTTTTGTTTGTAAATATATACTTATTGTACAAAAAAAAAACATCAGTCATTATTACAAAAATCATTGGAAGCATTTCAGAAAAAACAGCATAACTATTTAAAAGTAAGACTACTTTCCCATTAATCTAGTCTTTTAAACTGTATGCAATTTTTCTACGTCTACTGTGGAGGCGGCCCGGTGGGTTAATTCGGGCAATATCGGTGGTGCGCGGTGCACGGCGTTCAGTGGGCGATCGCACGGAAAATTGGTCTCCTTCACCATTTGATTATGTACCAAGATCCCTTGCGAGAATTCAGACGATTCCCCGTGAAAAATAAATTGGACAATATGAGAGTCAGGTGGGGAATTTTTTAAAAGCTGTTTTTCGAATCAAAATTCTGTACACGAACCTGTTTCACGCTACACTGAGTAAAACTCGTTTATAGAGATGATTAAAAAATTGATAGAATCGGGAAACATTTTATTCTTACACGCTTACCTGTAGATGCTATGTATTAGTTGATTGGGTTGCTACGTTTTTATTGTTACGGAACAGAATTAAGAATTAGCATTCTAATTATTATCTACCTACATATGTATCAAAATCAATAGTTTTTCGTCTGTTCGTACCATAACGACTCCTAAATTACTGAACCGATTTTGATGAAATGTTGCACAGTGGTTCTACATACGCGTAGAACATTTATTAGCACAGTTGTTAATAAATTACTACTAATAAATGACTTTATATAATTCCAGTGACTGACAAACATGTCACGTACCAACGTCAGTCTTTGTAATAAAAAAAAAATCATTTATTTCAGGTTCAAGACCCATATTAAACAAAAATACAAACACATATAATTGATATTGCAGAATTACATTAAACATTATATAAAAACAAAAATATTTATATAGACACAAATACAAACACATAAATAATTGAAATGATAGAAGAAAAGAAAAATTACTGATATTTAATTAAATGAACAGTCAAAAGTAGTAAGGCAGGTGGTAGTAGTAGTAGTTTGTAGTAAACCGTTTCTTGTATTTGTGTTTTGTATAAATCTCTTATAATTCATTGCCCACTAATTAATTCAGTGCACACACTTAAAAAAATTACTCACGCCGAAAGTAAGTCACTGAATCCACTAAAACGCGTAAAGTTAATAAACAGCCGAAATCCCATTAATTCACCAACTGCCGGATAGTTACGCTACCGAATGTATTTTTAAACTGGGTTTTAATTAAATTAAACGTCGAACCTTTCCACGCTGTGAGATCGCGTTCAATCAATTACAGGGCATACCATTAGTTCTACTCACACGCTTTAACTAGGTCCTGTGAGCTGTGGGATATATCTTGGCAATCAAGGTTTTAAGTGCTTGTTGCTGCAATCTACGTGTTTTATTAGTTATAAACAAGACTGAGGAGTTAAGATATTTTTATCATTAGTAGTTTATTGTAGACGTGATTTGAATACTGAAATAAACTTTTATTATCTACATAAACTTTCGGTTCTAACTAAAAACAAAACGTCAAAAAAAATGGCACAAATAATTGTTTGTAATATCACGAAAAATGCACCCAGTTGCCTCCCTAATTCGGCCCTGACTTTTAATAAAAAAAATGAAACCCATTGATTAACAAAATACGATTCAAATAGGGAATAGAATATACTTAATTGTACACCAAAATTGAAACACAACACTGTTTTACAATAAAAGTACCTAATATATTTACTATACAATAATTTTATGCGGGCGAAAGTCACGGGCTAGTCAGAGATAAAAACTTGCACTAGCACAGAGCAAATCGTGTTCAACACTCAGAAAAATACGTGTTTTATTTTTAAAATAGCCTACTCTACTGTCGCACTACTAGGCGAGTAGCCCGTTTTGTACCGGAAAAACTTTTTCCTATTATTTTATTTCATAACAATTCTCGCTTCTATTCCGTCTCAACAATAGTGAGCTAGCACAAAGCTAGCCAGGACAGAAACAGACAGGTAACACGGTAAACAATGACTTTTGGAACAGTTAACAGTCGGGTAAGTTTCCCAATTAGCGGCCGCGTGATTATGACGAGCGCGACCTACTCGCATTGCCACGTGATAAATTGTTTTCCCTACAACTGTGTCTGTTCTGTAAATGAATTTAAATTGTTTGTTAGGTGTGATGCTTTGGATTCAGTAATGAGTGGATTTGAGCTGTGTTCTATTTCCATTTGTAAAGGTATTATCATACCCTATAGCAGCGGAGCTCAAACTTTTTTAGCAACGGCAACGGAACCATTTTGGAAACCTAAATATTTGACGGTGCCTAAAATACGTTTGTTGCCTAAAATAATAAAAAAAAAGTTTATGTGTACTATCTGATCAGGATTTATTAGTAATCTGAATCAAGAAATGGACTTTACAATGGATTACTACAACTGAATTTTTTTACGCTTTCCAAGAGGCCATTTTGTAGCAAAAAAATATGACCAGTATTTTCCTGGAGCCCCCTACAGAAGCTCCACGGAGCCATAGGGTTCCGCGGAGCACACTTTGAGTAAGGCTGCCCTAAAGAACAACTTCTGTGTTGCTAGGTACAGAAGAGGTGAAGAGTAAATAACTAGCTTTAGTTACTCTTCTTTCATCATCATAATTTGCAGTCCTGTTCCACCTCTCTTTTGTGCTATTCTTCCCTGGTCTGCGATATCTTCTGAATGACGTCAACTCATCTGGCTGTTGTTCTTGCCAACACTTGTTCCACTGTCTCTCGGTAACCATTCAGTGAGGGCTCTATTCCACATGCCTTCATCACGTCTTATTATTTACTTATCCTTACCTACATATACACGGTTAATTTTAGGTCGCTCTGGAACCGAAAGCCATAAACACGATCATCCAACTCAAAACGATTGGGAGTACAGGTCGCGGCACGTAACTCTAGCGCTGAACGAAACGTGGAGGGGATATCTGCGCATGGTGACTGAAGAGCCAATCGGCGCAACGCACGCCCCAGTCATTCTTATTTTTCACTTCTGCGCAATATCGGTCAACGCTAGAGTTTCGTGCCGCGACCTGTAGATACCAATTTTTTTCAAAAACGAAAAAACGTTTTATTTTTATTTTTTGAAAAAAAAAACAGTCCCAATATATACATACATTTTCTTTTTTTCATTTCGATACGGAATGTTAAAAATCTATAAAAATAATGACTAAAAGCGAAAACAAGACATACATCGGCCAAACAACACAAAAGTTAGGTATAACCATTTAAACTTTCGTTTCTATCTCTTTCTGGATAAACAGAATTTAGTATGGATTTTGTACGTCGATGTAGCGAATGACGTCATTCGCTATATCGAATCTCTCTGTCTAATCAGCAGTTTCAAATGCTTATAATAACTTAGTGTTTTTTAAAGATATTAAAAAAATAATTTTACTTTGCTATTTCTGATGTTAATACGCTTTGTAAGAGTAATAAAAAAAAAATCATGCATATACCCTATTGTTACTAGTTTGAACGACCTAAAATTAATCGTGTACCTATTGTAACAAAATATACCTATCCTAGTTGTTTTTATACCGCCACCGCCAGCATAGAAACTCAGTAACGCAAAACTTCTTAGTCCTTCCTACCTAGTTTCTCTAACCCTAGTTGGGCGGTTGTTTACATACAAAATCTTATTCAAGCTCAGTAAGATGTCGTGTGGAGTACCGAGCACCGGCTTACCTAATAAAGGACTGCTACTCTGTTCCGGTATGACGTTTCCGGATCACATTATAACGTTGAGATTCTGGCTCGCTTGCAAACAAACTCTCATCTCCTGTTCGTAACTAGGGGTCCTTACTATTTGTGGAAGTCGAATTTTGGTTACGAAGTTCGTAGTTTGTACGTTATAGGTGGGAGAACAGAAATGACTTTTTTAAACTGGAGATGATTAAAACGAAACTGATAAAAGGATGATAGGATTGGGAAAAAGATCTATGTAAGTATATACAGTATGAGGCAACGTGTTATCATGACTTTTAATAAGGTAGATGACACCATAAAACAATTATTTGAAGACACCAATCTCTAAAAAAACACTTTATTTTGGGCCTGAAAACCCGATTTATTTTAAATTAATTGCCAAATTCGATTTTAAGTTGCTTTGAAATCAATAATAGTCGAGTCAATTATGTCAGCACACAGTTTTGACAGCTCTTAAAAAGTATCTCAAATGATTGGTGTGTCATCTACCCCATTAACGACAAGTAATCCACGCATGGTTTTAGTTTTATTCATCGCTCTCATCCTCAATACGAGGATGGCTTCACGGTGGTATATTGTGAAACCAAAAGACAGAGCTTGGTACAGGCTTAATATGACCAGCAGTGGCCTGCGAGACGCTGGATTGATTTGATCCCAAATAGGTGCTTCTTGGAATTGCCAAACATAAGTGACAGTGGGCAGGGCACATTGATCGCACGGATGGCCGATGGGGCCGAAAAGTTCTGGAGTGGCGACCGCGATCCAGAAGACGATGCGTTAGATAACCTCCCACTAGGTGGACCGACGACCGGTGAAGGTTGCGCGGCTGGAAATGATGAGGTGCTTTTTCCTTCTTCCTTCATCCCAAAGAGATCTTTGAAGCATACTTCAAGATTTAGTCTAAGATCACAGATTTTAGACGGAGCCTGCATAGTTTCTTCGTCTGTGGTCTTCCACGCTAAAAAACTCTTGATATTTTATATTACCAGTGATTCCACTCACCGAACATATGGTAGTGGTCCTGGCATTTCACATAACATTACAATGCATAGTCTTTTGTCACTTTAGTTAGGGAGTTACCCGAGAATTTGTACAAGTCGAGCGAAATATTTGTGTTCAAATTATTCTAGTACAACAAGAAATCTGGATTTATTCAGATATAGGACAGAGGAGCATTCGAAAGTGTGCCAAGGCCGACGGAATCATTACCTATTGGTTTAGATTGGTTGATCATATTTAAAAAAATATTGTCGTATAATTTGGAACACTGTGATATGAGAAATGGGACATTCTCTCTACATCAAGAAGGACCAATTTTAGGGTTCCGTATACGAACGGTTATCCAACGGGACCCTATTACTAAGCCTCTGTTGTCCGCCGTCCGTCTGTCTGTCAGCGAGCTCTATCTCATGATCTGTAACAGACTATGTATTGCTGTTGCCGCTATAACAACAAATAAATAAAAAATATATAAAAATAAAGGGTGATACGGAACCCTTCATGCGCAAGTCCGACTCGCACTAGGCCAAGTGCGAGTCTGGAGAGTCTAGAAAACTATGACAAGATTTAAGGGAAACAAAAGAATTCTTATAAACAAAAATACACCTTCATTTTCGCAGTATATATGTCGCAGCCAATTCGTATAACACGCCGTTTTACATAATGGCTGGCCGGATTGAAAAACGGCGCCGTTATGTAATACGGCGTCCTCACGTTCAGCCGGTTTGTGGTGGCGATACGTTCGACAAAACGGCGTCCAACGTTTAGCGGTATTGTCAGCAATTCCGATACCTTCAAATAACCTACTAAAATTATCCTAAAAGTCTTGCTAGCTGGCATGAGGAGCGTAGGCCGAAGGCCGAAGGTTGAGCGATGACGACATTTGTAACAGAAAGTGGATGTGTAATGTAAAATGCGAGTCGTAGCGAGCGCGCGTCATGGAGTCGTAGAAGGTTCTAAGTTTGCTTATATCTTGAAAGCGGTGCGTCCTATCGCAAAAATTAATTAAAAATTCACCCCCCTTTTAGAGAACCCCCGTGCCACGTAATTCTCAACACGAAGGTAAAAAAAAAGAAAAAAGCAATGAAAAAAAAAAATAACAGAAAAGCGGGAAAAGCGGCCATTTGATTGTGACACCGTTGTCGATTGCGACGCCATGTTTCTTGTTATGATCATGCAGCGCCACTTGCGGCGATAAATGGAACTAACACTTTCAAAGCGGCGTATCGACGATGCGCCCGTTTGTATAACGGCGGCACGTTATTACGCCGCTTTGACGAACGCGAAGGGCTCATTCAATGCGGCGTACTTTATATCAGCCGAATTGTAATCCGGCTGAACGTGAGGACGCCGTATTACACGGCGCCGTTTTTCAATCCCGCTAGCCATTATGTAAAACGGCGTGTTATACGAATTGTGCGACATATACACATACTCCCTTTGTTTTTCCGCCACAATCAAGTGAGACACATAGTAGGTACCTAGTTTACGGGGAATTTAGGTTCAGGATATGGTAAGATTTTTTAAACGCCATGCTATAACAAAGGATTTGCAACATTCAGTTTTCTTAAATAAGAATATTCTAAGAATTTCTAAACAAGGAAAACAAAATTAAGTCGAAGAATTTCGCAGAGATGGAAGACGGTCATTTGCATTTCCTTCTGTTTAGAAGTTCCATAACATCTATCTGTGCTATAGGAAATGGGACGCTGGAATTAAAAAAAAAACAACGTTGAACTGGACCTTCGTCAGCTGTCACCGGCCTGGACCTGTTCGAAATTTAATTTGCCGCCATATTACTTAGGAGTTGCCATATAAGAGGTTATACCTGAGTAGTACAAATAAATAAGTGTCCTGGGAATACTCCTTTAGATTTTCCTGCATATTTTGTGGTGTCTCTATACGAGATTTTCTTATAAGTATACGTACTATTTAGGATAGGTATATTGTTCTGATTTAAACCCAAATAATACTTCGCCTGGAAAATTTCCTAAAAGGAAGAAAGTTACTTAAAGAAATTAATCATTCAAGAATTGAAAGTTAATCAAATTCTCCGAAAAGTTCGCCTGATTTGGAAAGATCTATTTATAAGATACACGTGTAAGGTTTCTTACATAGTGAAAAAAACGAGTATTCGAAGACATTTGTGATTTATCAGTTAGGCGACATAGACAAAACACAAACACACACAAACAAACAAACACACAAACAACAAACACAAATATAATGACCACCAATGATGACCACCAAAAATAACTTAGTGACCAATAAAATCTATAATTACCTAAAATAATAACAATCAGCAAAAATAACTACACACCAACTACCTAACTACTACTAACTATTATACTAACTTAGTACATAAGCATCATTGTTACTAATACTAAAATACTATCAAAACTATGGACTTCAGTCTGAAATAAAGTTTAATTTATTTATTAAAAAAAAAATAAACCTGAACCAAAAAATTAAAACTTAAAATTACAATGGTACAAGTTATTTTAGTCATGACTACACTTTAAATTGTACTATGAACCCAAATTTACTAAATTGATCACCAAATTTTGATGATCAAATTAATGCGTTATTTCTATCTAAATACACCAATGAAATACACCGTTTGATTGCCATAAAATGTTGCTATATACCAAACTAGCGGACGTCCCGCGGTTTCACCCGCGTAGTTCCCGTTCCCGTGGGAGTATGGGGATGAAATATAGTCTATGTTACTCAGGGTGAATGTAGCTTTCTAATAGTGAAAGAATTTTTGAAATCGGTCCAGTAGTTTTTGAGCCTATTCATTACAAACAAACAAACAAAGTTTTCCTCTTTATAATATTAGTATAGATAGATATAGAAGTATAGATATGGTACCTTTTAAAAAAAATGAAAAAAAAATCGAATTTCAAATCATACGCAATACGCGTATGATTTGAATTTCGTGTTTTTAGGGTTCCGTAGTCAACTTCGTCCGTCCGTCCGTCCTCGCTTAATCTCTGTGACCGTTAGCACTAGAAAGCTGAAATTTGGTACCAATATGTATATCAATCACGCCGATAAAGTGGTAAAAAAAAATTGAAAAAAAATGTTTTATTAGGGATTAAAAAAATCACTTCCCACTTTACATATAGGGGGGCTCCCCTATATGTAAAGTGGGAAGTGATTTTTTTTTTAATTTCAACCCTAACGTGTGATATATTGTTGGAAAGGTATTTAAAAATGAATAGGGGTTTTCTATAATAATTTTTTGATAATGTCAATAATTTCGGAAATAATCGCTCCAAAAGTAAAAAACAATGTGTCGGGCCCTGTGACTTTTGAACCATAAGTTTAGAAAATATGAAAAAAATCTGAAAAGTAGAACTTTATAAGGACTTTCTAGGAAAATCATTTTGAACTTGATGGAAACAACAGTTCTTGTACAAAAAAGACAAAAAGTTGTACAAAATAATTTCTGGACTAAGTTTGTAGTATATTCGTAGCAAGCATTTTTACATAATGGATACCCACCTTTAAACTCATAAGTGGGAACACTTATTGTGACGGACGGGAAACTACGGAACCCTACACTGAGCGTGGCCCGACACGCTCCTAGGCGGTTTTTTTTTTAAAGATTGTTTTATTTAGTGTACCTACATAATTTGTCAGTATTTTTGGCATAACTTTGAAATATTTTGTTCGAAAAAAAGGAATATACAGATATCGATTTAATTACATGCCAATTTTAATTATCTAAACAGAGTCTGATTTTTAAGTTTGTTTAAATTTTAATAAAAGGGTTATTTTAATTATAAGAGTCATTTTATATTAAAATTCTGTTAAATTTTTGGTGGTCATTAACTATTTTTGGATTAAACAATCATAATTTGGAGTTGGCTGATAAAATTTTTGGTTCTAATTTCACGCTAAAATGGTGATTAATTTTGGTGATCATTTACTAATTTTGGCAATCAAAAGTGATTTTTTTGCCGTTACATATTACTAAAACTGGTGGTTCGTTAATTGTATTTCATAAACAAACCCGTAATAGGCCTGCGTGGTGGATTACGTTCACTCCATCTCACAGGGAGGAGGCCTGCGTCCCAGCTGCAGCAGTGTTATGTTGGACGGTTCCTAAAATAAACGTTAAAGAAAGAAAAATTAAATATTTGTTTGACTCGCACAAGGCAAAACAAATTAAAAAAAAAGAAAATAACCAATAAAATAATAAATATTAAGTAAATTGGTCCTGCTGTACGGGGCCGAAGGGCCCCATGACAGCATGGTGCTGTAACATTAAAAAAAATGTCATAGCGCTGTTATCCTGTCTGATATATAACAGGCCCAAGTGCTGCCACGGTCAGATACGAACAAATTAAATAAAGGGTAGAGAGAGAAAGGAATAAAAACAGAAATATAAATGACAGAAACAAAATGAAGTTACATCATTTTATTCCGGGTCGCCTAAAAAAAACCCAAATGTTGTGCTTGTTGAATATAGAGTACTAGGAAAATAAAAAGTCGACTTGCAATGTTGATTGGACCCCGAAAACCAAAACACTCTATATTACTTCATTGCTTCCTCTTGTATTTTGGTACTGGGAAGATGAGGGACTTCCGTTCTACTACGCTATTATTATTTTCGTATTGTTAACTTAATCTTTATTCCTAAAAATATTGTAACCTAATCAAAAAAGCAAAATTAAAAAATTCCCCCAAAGGAGGTCCCGTTTTTTGTTTGTTTGCTTATATCTCGAAAACGATCCGTCGTATTATCGTCGTATATTGCTTTTCAAATTTATTTTTTATCTATCTCTTATCGTTGAGTTGGTATGAGCTCCGAAAAACGAACAATTTTTAAAAATTTGTCCAATTCTCTGTCCCGTTCGTTGTTTTTGGTTTGTATCTCGAAAACGGTGTGTCGCACGAATACTTGTTATACTACACAATGAAATCTGATAAAATTCTCTACAACTTTACTAATTTATCTATTTTTTTTTTTTTTTTTTTTTCTATTTTATATCACAATCACTATCACAATCACAATCACTATCACAATCACTATCACAATCACTATCACAATCACTATCACAATCACTATCACAATCACTATCACTATCACAATCACTATCACAATCACTATCACAATCACTATCACAATCACTATCACAATCACTATCACTATCACAATCACTATCACAATCACTATCACTATCACTATCACAATCACTATCACAATCACAATCACTATCACAATCACTATCACAATCACAATCACTATCACAATCACTATCACAATCACTATCACAATCACTATCACAATCACTATCACAATCACTATCACAATCACTATCACAATCACTATCACAATCACTATCACAATCACTATCACAATCACTATCACTATCACAATCACTATCACAATCACTATCACAATCACTATCACAATCACTATCACAATCACTATCACAATCACTATCACAATCACTATCACAATCACTATCACAATCACTATCACAATCACTATCACAATCACTATCACAATCACTATCACTATCACAATCACTATCACAATCACTATCACAATCACTATCACAATCACTATCACAATCACTATCACAATCACTATCACAATCACTAGAGATACATGCAAGGTTGCCAAAGCCTTGCACATTAGCAACAAGATCAAAACAGCAGAAAATAAAATAAAGACAGTTTGGAAAGTCATAAATAGCGAGACTAACAGGAAGAAAACACGTAATACTAGCTACACATTAGATACAGCATGTGGTCCTAAAAGCTCTAATCAGGAAGTAGCTCAAGAATTTGTAAATTTCTTTACCGATATACCATTAAAAACTACGGAGGCTCTAAGTTCCTCTCCTGAAGTCTCAATTGGTTTACTAAAGGCGAATGTGTCTGGATGCCAGGCTGAATTTAAATTTAAACACATAAACCCGATGATAGTTATTAAAGCTTTCCGGCAAATAAAAATCAAACTGACCGAAGATCTATGGGGAATGTCTATCAAAGTTTGTACATCCATACTTGAGACTATAGCTCCATACTTAGCTTTAATTTTTAATTTGTGCGTAGACCAAGGAGTTTTCCCTGATTTAATGAAATACAGTAAAGTCATACCTCTATTCAAATCCGGTGATAGTAAAGATACAAATAATTATAGGCCTGTATCCGTGTTGCCAGTTTTTAGCAAGGTGTTCGAAAAGATAATGCTTAATCAAATGCTCAATCATTTTAACACCAACAGAATCTTACACGATCAACAGTATGGTTTCACCAAGGGACGTTGTACAACTGACGCCGGTGTAACATTAATAAAGCACATATTTGCGGCGTGGGAAGAGTCCCAAGACGCTGTAGGAATATTTTGTGATCTCTCCAAAGCATTTGATTGTGTAAATCACGACACATTGCTTTTGAAACTTGAGCATTACGGACTAGGTAAACTTGCACTTAGTTTGTTAAAATCTTATTTGAGTGATAGACAACAATATGTTCAAATAAATGGTGTTAATTCACAGGGTTTAAAAGTAAAAATAGGGGTTCCGCAAGGCTCAATATTGGGTCCTTTCCTCTTTTTAGTATATATAAATGATCTACCCTATTTACTGAAAAACCAACCTCAAAATATGGTGTTATTTGCCGATGACACTTCCCTAATTTTTAAGATCAATAGACGGGCCCAAAATTTAGATGACGTGAATAATGCCCTACTTCAAGTCCATAATTGGTTCACAGCAAATAATTTAGTACTAAATGAAAAAAAAACGAAATGCATAAGATTTGCTTTACCAAATGTTAAAAGTAGCGATTGTGATATAGTACTGAATAAAGAGAAACTTGAATTCGTAGATAAAACGGTTTTCCTGGGGATTACGCTTGATTCAAGGCTACAATGGGGTTCTCATTTAACATCTCTGGCGGGGCGGCTAAGTTCGGCAGCATATGCTATTAGAAAAATCCGTCAATTTACTGATGTAGATACTGCTAGATTGGTCTATTTTAGTTACTTTCATAGTATAATGTCTTATGGCATTCTGTTATGGGGACGGGCTGCTGACATTGAGTCTATATTTATTCTGCAAAAAAGAGCCATCAGAGCCATATACAATCTTCGTAGGCGCGATTCTCTGAGGGAACTGTTTAAGGAAATAAACATCATGACTGTACATTGTCAATACATCTACGAAAACATAATGTACGTAAGAAAAAATCTACATCTTTTTGGTAAAAGAGGTGACAGACACAATTACAGTACTAGAAATAGGGACCAATTAGTTCAGCCAGGCTTCAGACTCGCTAAAGTAGACTCATCTTTCATGGGGTACTGTTTGAGATGCTATAATAAAATTCCACAAAGCATTCTTGAACTGAATGAAACAAAATTTAAAGCATGTATTAAACGCACACTTTGTAAGCGAGCATATTACAAATTGGACGATTATATCGCTGATAAAAATGCTTGGCTCAATGCCGGTCCTGCTCCACAAGGACAGGGGCGCATTAATGGATAGCACTAATTGTATTGTTGGAGCTGCTGAAGATTGTACAACTATCTTTGTATTGTATAAATTCAATATCTTTATTATTATATAGCCGCATATCGCATATTGTGTGAGTGCTATGTACTAGAATGCTATCAGTCGCTGGAAACCTACGTTTTTCCTTGACTTGAATGTGCCGTGGCGGTTAGGAGATATGTCATGCTCACTCAAATGTCTCGCTGATGGTGACGCGTGTGTCGGATCATTTAGTTCCCTTCAAAATGGTTGAGTTGAATGGTGCTGATACATGCGTCATGTTCGTGAACGAGCGCTGTCAGTTGGGACTGGTCGGCTCTTGGCTGCCACGGCTTATTTGAATTTAATAATTTTATTTTTGAATTGTTTTTGTTTTGTTTTTACTATGGACACCTTTAACGTGCACATCTTGCTACATTGTTCTCACATAATGTACCATCTCAACATGAATGATGTAACCAAGATTTTGTAAAAATATTCTGATTTAAAAGAGTGTCCATGGAGTTTCTTGCCCATTCTTCTCCATAGAGATCTACGCTAGGGAATGGGCAACTACAGTACTTTCACAGTTTTTATGTCTTGTGACTGGGACTGTAGCTACATTTAATTTTCATATTTGTTTCGACAATTCAAAAGTGCCTGTAACTGGCCTACTTGAAATAAATGCTTTGATTTTGATGATTTTTTGATTTTGACTATCACAATCACTATCACAATCACTATCAACAATCACACACAATCACTATCACAATCACCATCTCAATAGTTCCGAAATCAATTTTAATAAGTGCATTAATTCAGTAAATTTACTCGATTTGGCCGCGTCCGCTGCGTAGAGAGCCGACCGCGCGAGTGAGCCGTGCGGCAAGTCGGCGACCTGCTTCATAGATGTGCTCCCCCCTCCCCTGCGGTTTCATCGTCAGTCGTGCGACACCATCATTCATTTTTAATACCAATTACAATTTTAAGAGTCCTATTACATTTTTTTGGTAAATTCATGATTTTTGACGCAGTAATTCTCAGCAGCAGTAAGATATTTTAATTATTTGCTTAAGAATAACGATAGTGCCACGGTAATATTATGATACAGTACTTTAACTCGGCTGCATGATAGAAATAAATGCCTACAGCCGCGCGGTACGTAAACATGCGTTAGGGCTGCCCGTCTCCAGCATTTTAATTACATTTGCCTACTTTCTGTTTCTATTTAGTTTTGTGATTGTAAATATCCTTTTTATATAAATAAATGAAATACTTTGTATATTGAATAGGAAGTTGAAACCAATGAAGATGTCTGAAAAAAAAATACATGTGGCACTCTCGGAGACTGCCGCGGTAAAGCAATTGCATAACATTTTTTTTTTTTAAGAAAAAAATCTGCGTGGTGTCAGGTATTTTTCGTTAGGTTTTGAGAATTTCTTGATTCGGTCACCGCGCCGCGCCGCGCTTAGAGCCCGCGATTAAAGCTATGCAATAGCTAAAAAATCCTTCTATAGAATAAAAAAAATGTGCTTTCTCCTTAAGCGTTACAAAACTCCAATCCTTATAAACTCCAACACCTACATACTCAACTAGAATGCAAGAAACGGCTGACGAGTAAGTAACTTTTTATCTCAGCTTATTAACGTCTCTATAAATTAGGTACCTACCTACAACTCGCAACAACTCAAAACAAAAATTCTTTGGTCACCAATTAATTAATTATTAAAAAGCTGAACAGCTGACTACGAATGTTTTAAAATCACTACCCTCAAACATCTAAATATTATATGAGTCTAACTGTTGTTGTTAATACCGAGAAAAAAAAACAGTTTTTAGTGGTATATGTTGTTATAGCAGCAACAGAAACACTTTGTGAAAAATTCAAAAACTATCTAATGACACACAGATGGTAAAAAAATTTTTCTAGTATTATTCATACACACAGATAATAAACAAATATTATTAATAATAAAATACCACGTCTTTACTTTGAATTATGCAAACTAACAAAACACACATGCACCGAAGTTTTAACACAAGCGTAAGTAGGTAGGTACCTACCGTATCATGATTCATTCAGAACCGCATATAACTACCTATTTCACTCGTCTCAATAACTTTCCGTTACTCTATTCGCTTTATTTATTAATCCAAACACCTTTTTTTCGTAAGATAAAAGGAAATACTTATCCATTAAAAAGACACACATTATATACCTTCCTACTAGTAAGTAAAATTATTTTATAGTCTTACCTTTCAGAGTTTCCAGGTAATTTAAAAAAACTTATGTCTGGATGCGTTATTGACGAATTCATACAACCAAAAACAGCACAATATTTCCTACTCGTCATATTAACTGATTTTTAGAGAAAAATCGCGCGGTTATTGTTAAAAAAACAACACACCGTCCGTTCGACACTGCGGTACAGCCGTGACTGTCTGCGCCCCAAGCGCAGCCCAAGATCGAGGCGCGTAGGTATAGCTCGCGTTTCGTCCGTTTCTATGAAGTTGGAGTACTGTATCATAATATTACTGTGATAGTGCCATTCTCTTTCTTGTAAGTTGGAGTTACACATTTTCATTTTTCTTTTCGTGTAATTTACTATAAATATTTTACGAACTCAGTTTGCAAGAAAAACCGTCGACGGTGGAACTTTAACGCTCAAATTCACATAGTTACATTCAATTCTTATAAAAGCTAAAATTACTAAAAGATAAGTTGAATGTTTTACTTGTTTATTGGAGTTTTAGAATTTCTTTAAATTCCTTGAGTTTTCACGGAAAAAATCGTAAAGAAATAGTAATTTAAGCCATAAATGTCTTAATTCAGCGTCCATTATATTCCAAATAAACTCAATTTTATCAAACAAATTAATATGATATAAAACTTTGATCTACAATGAATAAGTTTCATTAGTTTTCGTTTGTCAATATAATAAGACAAAAATACAATAAATAAAATTAAAGTGCCTACTGTAATTCTCAATTCAGCTCGCTCCTCAGTCTCATGTCAGTCTCGTCTCTAATATTCGTCAATATCAATCCACAATCGTCCAAATATCGCTATTATTATCGACTCGTGTATGCCGACCGAAATAATTTGATCCAGGAAGTAAAAAACAAAAATTTGCCAAAAAAATGTAATAGGACTCTTAAATTCGTAATATCTTTTGAATGGATTGTCCGATTGGAATAAAATAAAAAGTAATTTATAGCTATTGAAACAATCTTGCTCAATAAATAGTTTATTTGGATAAGGATTAGTATTTGACGATAATATGATCAATAAACATAGGCTAATAATTTTAATTACTTTTATTCTATGGAAAAGTGGTTATACTGGCTAAAATATAAATGTTTGGTTTATACTATCGCGGACTTTTTTGTAGGCATTATTGAGTTCTACAACTTTTCTATAGAAGTCAACCATATATCATCATCATCTGCCTAGCCTTTTCCCAACTATGTTGGGGTCGGCTTCCAGTCTAACCGGATGCAGCTGAATACCAGCATTTTACATGGAGCGACTGCCTATCTGACCTCCACAACCCAGTTAGTACCGGGTTAAAAAAGTCAACCATATATCTCTAACCATTTAGGCAGCGTTCGCGAGAATCGTTAACGTACGGCAGTTTTTTCGACGCCTTACTCCACAATTTTCACTACCACGAAAAATCCTATCTATTTTCCGGGATAAAATATAGCCTATACGGATTCGGAAGAATCCCTCTAAGTAAAAGAAATTTTGAAATCGGTCCAGTAGTTTTTGAGCCTATTCAATACAAACATACAAAGGTTTCCTCTTTATAATATTAGTATAGAGTATAGATAGATAAAAAGTGTGACAAAGTTGTAGAGAATTTTATGAGGTTTTATTATGTAGTACAACAAAATTTTATACGACGCATCGTTTTCGAGATATAAGCAAAAAACCAAAAAACGGGACCTTCTTTGCCCCCCCCCCCCCCCCCCTCGGGCTCACCTCGGAGGGGTCAGGACTTTTAATATGTTTATCTTCTAACTAGTCCAAACGAAGTTCATAAGTCAGATTTTCTGCTTTCGACTTTTCCAACCACATACCCCTTTTGAGCACTCATTTACCAGACTAACTGTAGGGGCCCGTGCCCCGTGCACGACCTACCCGTTAAGGGTAAGTATAGCGCTAAAAAATCTCTAATTATCCAAGTTACTACAAAACGAGTTCATTTCATAGCAGCCCCCGACGGATATTCGTGGGTTTTTTATTAAGTTGTTTTTTTTTATTATTTTATGCTTTTTCAATTCCTTTTTTTTTTGGTTTTTCAATTACTTTTTAAACGTCATGGGTTTTTTCAAAATTTTTAATTTTGCTTTTTATTTTAAACTTTTTAGAGAGCATCAAAATCAGACTAGTAGTTTTGGAGAAAAATTACAACATGAATTTGCACAAACAAACATCCTCTCACCCCAAACGCATATACTTACCGTCTCCGTTCCGTCATGGGTAAAAATACTGGTATTGAGCTGCATCCGATTAGACTGGAAGCCGATCCCAAGTCAGGAGAAGCTTTTATGAAAGCTTTTCGTTTTCATTTACTAAAAGGTTTATTTTATTCTTTTCAGTGCATTTTTATAAAAGCTTATTTTTAAAAAGGTTTTTTAATTGATAATTTTATAATGTTTTGTAGTTTTGTCGTAATCATTGAATTCGTGTTATTTACCGTTGAGGAGTTCCCTCGTGAGAAGACAATCCTGGCTGTAGGATCAGGTCATGATAGAAATCATGTTTATATATCAAATATGAACGCGTCTTCAAATTTTCATATCCCTGCTATTTACCGTTAAGGAGTTCCCTCGTGAGAAAGCAATCCTAGCTGTAGGATCAGGTCATGATAGAAATCATGTTTATCTATCAAGTATGAACGCGTCTACAAATTTTCGTATCCGTGCTTTTTATCGTTCAGGAGTTTCCTCGTGAGAAGACAATCCTGGCTGTAGGATCAGGTCATGATAGAAATCATGTTTATCTATCAAATATGAACACGTCTACAAATCTTCGTATTCGTGCTGTTTACCGTTGAGGAGTTCCCTCGCGAGAAGACAATCCTGGCTGTAGGATCAGGTCATGATAGAAATCATGTTTATCTATCAAATATGAACGCGTCTACAAATTTTCGTATCCGTGCTATTTACCGTTAAGGAGTTCCCTCGTGAGAAGACAACTGGTGAGTTGTAACCGTAACACAGAACTAAGAACATGCACCAATCAAACCCGAACCCATAACTGAAAAGTGCATCAAAATCGGACTAGTAGTTTTGGAGAAAAATGCCAAGTTATATCTGCACAAAAAATGTTTGCTGCAGCGCCCCCTGGTGACTTGTCACCGTAACACCTATCTAAGAACATGCACTAATCAAACCTAAACCCATAACTGAAAACTGCATCAAAATCGGACTAGTAGTTTTGGAGAAAAACGGCAAGTTATATCTGCGCAAAAAATGCTTACTGCAGCGCCCCCTGGTGAGTTGTCACCGTAACACCTATCTAAGAACATGCACCAATCAAACTGGAACCCATAACTGAAAACAGTATCAAAATCGGACTAGTAGTTTTGGAGAAAATGGCAACATATATTTGCACAAACAAACACACAAACACAAACAAACAAACATCCTCTCACCCCAAACGCATACACCGTCTCCGTTCCGTCGCGTCGTGGGTAAAAAGAAGGAAAAATAAAAATGAAATACAACTAAATTCGCGAGTTTCGTCCTAGGGGTTGCGTAGCAGCTACGCCGTAGCTAAAATCGCCCGTTGCTACGCCTCGTAGTCTCGTAGCAGTCGTAAGTATTATGAACGATGTGCTACAGATACAGTGCTACGAGTGTTCGACGAAAGAATAATTTGGATATCACAAATTTGTAGAACCGACCGGGACTAGGGAGCGGACCGGACTGTGAACAGCGGACTTAGACAGATATGCATAGAAATATCGGTCAAAGTCCGGCCTGCAGTATAGTCTGCTATCTGGTCCGCTCGGTTTGACCACACCGTAAAATGGCGGATTTTGGGCGCCATTTTTGAAGTTTGAAGCTGGCAAGACCTATTCTATTTTCGTGTTTTTTTTAAAATGCTTGTTTTTTTTGCTGCAATTGGTTTTTAATTTTACAGTCAGTGTTAACTATTTTGAACCTCGAAAGCATTTTGTTAAGGCTTGAATTACTGTCGCGCTGACGGTCGGTCGCGCACGCCAGCGAAAAAACAAAAGCAAAAACGCACTACTGACGTCAGCGTCTTAGTATTATGCTCTAAAGAATACAATGTCTTGTCTTATGTGACCGACTCTTGTGTGACGCGACCGACCGTCAGCGCGACAGTAATTCAACTCGACGAAGTTATGACTAGGCACATCACTGAATTCCAGCACAGAATAGATCTCATAGGATCACAGATTATAGAGTGGGCACAACGTAACATAAGAAAAAAGTTACTAGACTTTACGTCACCGGGTCACCCCGACCAGTTTCACAGCTATTCCGATCTCAGTAGCAGTAGCATAAAACTCGCTAAGCATTAGACCCCATAATATAACTTCTACTCAGCGCTAATTCGATATATTTCAGCATAGCTGGTACTACGGTAAAGGTAAACTAAATTAGGCTATTTATCTACGTTGAGGTGCCAACGGAGTTAAATTACGTCAACAGCTAATCCCGAACTAAGCCAATCTAGTCGTTTCCAGGAATTTACAAAATACTCAAGTCCTTGATTGAATTTGGAATTTTCGAGTGATCTGGGTAGCTTGATGTTTAAACACATAAAATTCTGTGAGGAACGCGGGTCAAGCGATGAGCGGAGTGATAATAAAGTTACTAATGAATTTATGTATTTATTGTATTTTTTTAAAGGAACTTTGTTTCCACCTGCTCAGAAAGATCAATCTGATCGCGTACCGCTAGGCTGGTTCGAGGAGGCATGTGAAATAGGTCATGAAAGGAATTGGAGGAGGCCTTTGATCAGCAGTCGGACAATACAGGCTAACAAAAAAAATGTTTCCATCAAGTATGATCAGCCCATAATGATCCCAATCCTGGGCTGGGACACGATAATCTACCACGTGGGCGCAGTGCGGTTTGGTAGATGTCATATCTTCTAATTTTTGGTTTTAGCATAATATGCCAGTTTGTCTTTTACGTTTGCGTGCACGTAAAATTACGTACAAAAGCCAAGTTCTGAGAAAAGTTCGAATTGAAACAAAAAAGTTTTTGAAGGGTAATGTTGTTTTTGTTTTTATTGTTAATTTAATTTTGTTTTTTTAGGTATGTTCCATAACTTTTGCTAGTTAATTGTACTTGCTGAATTCAAAAGTTATTCAAACTACGAGTACTTAGTTGTAAAGCGAAATTCACGATTTAAACACATCGAGTAAAATCGATTAAAACTAGTCTACGGAGTCTAATACATTCTACGACTGGTGAAAGTTGTAGCAACACAGTTGATGGCCCTTTTGGGACCTCAAGTGTATTAAAAGTTTAAATTGTGAGTGTTTTTGAGTTTTATTTATGTCTTGGGCTACCGCCACGAAATTTTGTACTCCTTTGGCTTAAGTTAGCTTAAGTTTAGATACAGCAAGTTACGCGTCAAGTTAAACAACAGAGTTACAGTTTTAATTAAATCCAAACAATTGCATCAGTAAAATTTTACGAGTTTGTAGGAAAATGTAAATAAAATGTTAAAGCTTCATAATCTTCAAAAAATCTCTAATGATTTATTTTATGAAGCTAAGTCGTAGTGAAACGATGATTGGTTAAGACATTATTACTCGCACAAAACTTTTTGTATTCAAAAGTAGAAATGTTTATTTCTAAGCACTTTCGTGGAAATGTCCAAAAATGCGTCGAAGGCTGTTGAAAAGCTTCAATTAGTCGTCACGGAATTCAGTACATATTTTTGGAATCTGTAACCCTCTGTAACTACAAACACCCGACAACAGAACACGCGACGACAGGGAGGTGACTCCAAATGAAATATTCCCAGAATAATTACATTCACGGCGACGAGTTTCCGAAGTCTGTGTACATTATACGCAGGGCGCAGTTAACACAAAATTATGCGCTTAACGGCCCTTCTGTAACGCCGGTTCTTATAAACACATCAGGCTAATCTGACTAACAGATCTCGAGTCTTAACTCGTTAATTCCACTCAGATTTGTCTAACCGCACAATCAGGAATTCAACAACAAATCTTGAGTTATAGCAATTACCATGTAAATTTGCGAAGTTCGCGAAATAATTTAACGCGGTGTAGTCGTCGGATTCAAAACAATTTATATGTTAATTCTGTAGATATGGACTGGGTTCTGTACACAAACGAATTAGAGCCGAATGCTCCCGAACCACGAACAAGCCGGCACGTTGTCAATCGTTGGATCATCTACTTTATTGAGATGAGTACGTGACGTACAACATCGATCTATTTTGAAGAAATGTGTCGAGTCTTGAAAGTAACTGCTACAAAATCTACACGGATGATCACATACTTACCCAGATACACTGCCAAAATACGAATGATGATATGGCTGGAAAGGAGGTGTGAAGACGGCTAATTGAGACAATTATTAATAACTAGCTGACGTCCCGCGGTTTCACCCGCGTAGTTCCCGTTCCCGTGGGAGTAAATGAATAAAATATAGCCTATAGCACTCACGAATAATGTAGCTTTCTAATGGTGAAAGATTTTTTGAAAAATTGAAATCGGTTCATTACATTCGGAGATTACCCCCTACAAACAAACTTACAAACATACAAACTTACAAACAAATGTTACCTCTTTATAATATTAGTTAATAATAATAACATTCTACAAGACTTAATAAAATTGTAAATATTTAGTTTATTAAAATGTATAGTTGTTAATAATGTAAATCGTGCAATATTATAATACAAAAATATAACTTAAAGCCAAATATAGATGTAAATACTTATATTTATACCATAAAGGCAAATAATACTATTTATCTTATTAAAAAATAACTTTGTTGTGCCCTAATTGATCCGATGTTTTAACATACCAACTGTTATATGCACACACTAGCTGACCCACGCAACTTCTTCTGCGTCACATAAAAGAGAAACAGCTCACAAAAGGAATACATTTTTCCCCGTTTTTGCAATATTTTTCATTTATTCTCCGCTCCTTTTGGTCGCAGCGTGATGTTATATAGCCTATAGCCTTCCTCGATAAATGGACTACCCAACACTGACAGAATCATTCAAATCGGACCAGTATTTCCAGAGATTAGCGCGTTCAAACAAACAAACAAACAAACACTGCAGCTTTATAATATTATAAGTAAAGATTATGGAATGCAATAAAGCATTGAGAATTAAGAGAAGTATGGGAGAAGACTTAAATAAATTGGAATAAGGACAGGAGAGTGATAATGATGACGCTGCCAAAATACACGACGGTCAAAACAACTGCTGCATTTTCAATAGTAGTTACTTGTCAAGACAGTAAGGGCCGGCGCACATATGGCGGAGCGCAGCGCAGAGGATCTCGGATCCATTGATTTTAGATATTATTTCAATGAGGACAATGTTGATAATAGTTTGACGGTGAAAAATGCTCTGCGCTGCGCTCCGCCATATATGTGCGTCGGCCCTTAGTGAAGATAAAGGAATAACTTGGAAAAAATACCCTAAGTGCCCTGCTCCAGAAGATATAATAGGTATCACACTATTTAAGTCGTAACGTAACTTCGTAGTCAGCCCACAAAAAGGAAATTATCCATTTATAATACTCCACACAAATGTTCTCCTATTCGTGTGACAGTGACTATTTATGTTTAAGTTTGGACTAGCTTGGAAACACAAATTGTACTGGGTCAGCGAAGTTAGAAAATGTAGCAATGCAAGGTGTGTAGGAATCGGATTAAATCCAGGCTAAACAATAATGTTGCACTAGACAGGAGAGGAAATTAACTTTAGACGTGTTACGTTGTTTTTAATCATTTCTGCAGGGTAGCTTTATAAAGTTTTATCATTATTTAAGAATTTCTCTGTAAATATAAACACAATACTTGATCAAATTTATCCAGTTCGTTGAAATCAGTTTTGAAGGTAGAAATTCAAAGCAAACAAAATTTAATATCCTGGAAAACTCTACCATATTATTTAAGTTTAACAATATTGAACAAAGGAATATCGGTTCCGTGTCAACGAAACCAGCCTAAATCGACGAACATGAATATTTTCGAGCCATTTGCACACAGATCAGCACAATAGATTAGGTGGAACGTTGCGGGCATACCGGCACACCCTATAGTATACCACCAACGTTATTCGTCTCTGTTGGTGAAAAGCTTTAGTGAGTAAGCTCATCAATTTGGACCGACGGAATCATGTTGGTAATTGAAAACACAGGCGCGCCGGGACAGTGATAGCTCATACGAGGGAACACGCAAATATACTACTCAGCATTTAATCGAATTCAAATCTGCAACTGCGTTGCAATCGAGAACTCGCTGAATCAGAATCGATTAACTGCGTTGCAATCGAGAACTCGCTGAATCAGAATCGATTAAGCTCGAAATTTCTCGTTAATCGATTTAGTCGGAATCTTGGGAGTTGTCGAAGTTCGCTGGCGTTAGTTAATATTCGTCTGATTGTATCGTATTGTAGGGTATCTCGTCTAACGCCGATAGATTTCGATGATGACTTCTTCGGAAATGGTTTTTTGTATTTTAAATATGGGATGATTGTGGAGCAGAGATTTACCTTCAGCATATTTGAGGAAGGTCCGATTTACTTTTCTTCGGTATAAAGAGTATTTCAACGACCTTTGTTATTTCTGGAGACACTGATCAATCCTAAAGCACTCTCAACGTTTTGCCAATTATGTTCTGTTTCTTGTTTTGATGGTATTATTATGAAAAGTTTTCATTAACTCCCTTCTCTCTACAAATTACAACTTCCGGTCTTTCAGTCTCTCTGGTGTTTTTGGCCGGACGCCAGTCCTATAAGCAATACATCAGGTCAGGCACATACGGTATGCTCCTTGTTCAGAAGACTTGGCGGTCATGCCAGTTATGATAAGCGTAATCTCAGTCCTTAGGCCTGTTATTACGGCCTAGATAAGTGAAAATCGCTTTTAAATCTTTTCGCACTTCCACAACGACTTACATGGAATTTGCTAATGTTTTTCAGTTGCCTATGTCAATTTGAGAGCTCAAAAAATAATTATTTTCCCAAGAACAAAGGCTGCGCTAATAGCATGCCACCTTTTTTTTTGGATGGGAAATCATCAAATGACTTCTCCCGCTCTGGGCGGAGCAGGAGGGAGTGTCAGACTTTTACTGACTAAAACCCAAACATGTTCCTTCATCGCCCTCTATGTTCCGGGGCCACGGTATCTCTCTTTCGAACAGTCCCGCAACCCCGGCATAGCATGCCACCAGCTTGCCTCTCAAATTCAGGTCAAAGAAGGTTTTATGTCTTTTGAAAGTCAAGACCTACCTAACGTTCTGCTTTTGCACATTATAGGCCTTGTCTATAAACATACTTTTATCAGTTTTGATCGGTAAGATTAAAGATAGGTATGCTTTCATGTCAGAAATATGCTAGCGAAGACCTTTATTTTCAATCCATTTTTTTAAGTTTCTAATTTGTTAAACCTTTTCCATAAATCGGGCTGGTTCCCAGAAATTACATTTATTTTGAATATTAAATGACCCTTTTCAGTTTTTTTTAATTATTCTTTCATTAATATTTTTATCAACAGGATTCCGGGGAGGTTTCAGCAATGTCCGTAAATACTGAAGGGTTAAATAACAAGGGAATTACGCGGTAGGATTTTTTTTAAAATTGTCCTTAAAATAAACAATATTTTATTCAAATAGGTACTCTCTTTATTTATTTACTTACTACCGTGAAACACATTACCTACAGAGAGAATTTTTTTGTAAGAACTTGGCAGTTCCTCTACCGTGCATATATTTTTCTAGTTTGTGCTATTCAATAGGGTGTAGAAGCTGTAGCTGGCTCTTAATATCTGCAACAATATAATAATATATTAAATAACGTTAATTAGTATTACGAAGGTTAAATAAAGAAAAACTTGACAATGTATCGTGGTCCGATAAAATAATCTCCTCTTTATCGAAATGTCGCTGTCGTTTCTTGATATTGGTTTTCTAAATTCATGCATCAAACATTTACTAAACAAAACGGGAACTTTGCCCTAAAAAATACCATGTTTGGATATACCCATTACCCATCACACCTGCGGAGTTGAGCTAATTTAATTTGACCCCGTATTTCGTCTTACTGATAATTTTTCATAAAACTTATTTCGCTTACCGCAATAAAAGTAGCCAGGGACATTTGATTGAACGGTCCGGCTCTGAAGACGACGATCTTCTCCGTAGTGAGTCCCAGAAGCGCCACTTCCCTTTGTATTGTATTATTCGCTACTGGCCAATTGCTTTCGAAAGTACTGTACGTCACAAAGGTGCTCTGAAATTAAAAGTAAGTACCTAGGTATTTTCTTATTTGCAAGATAGAAAAAGATAGTTCGTGATAGTCTACAGGGTGTAAAAGACCTCATCACGAAGCCGTCAACCAAGCATTCTGTACATCAAACTAAGTAACTTTACGTAAAAATTATTGCTGGGAAACGACTTTTTTCTTTGGGGTGAAAAATCATGTTTTGTGGTAGAACTCAATTTAACGCACTCAAAACATTGTACTGATGGATGGATTGAATAGTACGGCGGTCGTGGAGGTGTTTAAAGTAAAAATCTTACATTAAAAACTTGTATTAAAAAAAAAAAACTTGTCAAAAAGTTGGAACTTTGACCCCCAATATCTCCGTAACTAGAAGGTTTTTTTGTTCTACACCATACCTGGGGGTGTAGAACAAAAAATGATAGCAATGACGAGGATAACAAGTGACTTTCGGCTTCGTTAAGAAGTGTTTTACACCCTTTATACTTCACTACTTCACATTTGGTTATGAAATTGAAAAATCATAAGTGTAGGTATAGGTGCGCTGGATGTACTACCTCGCTCGACCACGTTTCACCCTGGAAAACCATTCTCTTTTAGTGCTAGTAGGTATACATACTAGGCCTACAGGCCTACATCATCCTACAAACTATACAGGAACCAAAGCACCAAACAGGGCCTCAAGTCTGCTATTACAATAGTGTCAGAATGATCTATCATTGATTTCATATTTGTTGATTTTGATAAGTTTGGTAATCTACTAATATGATGGCGTCATTATCACATTATGACATTCCAAATTCCAATGGTCAACCACTGACACTCCATTGAAAGAAATGGCATAGAATGGTAATCTCTTACATAATGTCAAATGAATGACTGGTGCTATTTACTTCTTACTACTTCAGATTGCTTAGAATAGTAATAAATAATATGTAAAAATATATATCAATGAAATCAGGTGGGTTTTATAATAATGGCCATACGACAATGTCATTATAATAATTCTATTACGAGACCATTGACCGACCGGGCGACCAATGATCGACCATTATGAATTTAGTAGATTACGAACTTTTAGCAAATGTTCAATGTCAACTTTAATTGCTTCATAAACATGATCAAATGCAGCAAAGCACGAGGCTACGAATGTCCCTGTCAGCCCAAACTGATGCGAAAAATAGCATGTTTTTTAAAAAAAGGTTCGTAATAAGTAAGAAAATCACCTCAACAGTAACTTCATTCGCGTACCAGTAGAAAAGCAGGAGCTGGATCAAACATGCGACCACAAACATGATGCTAGACACTAGCGTAGCGACGTCGTTGTGAATCTGCACAACAAAGAAGTAAGTAATTTAGTTTAGTATTAGTAAGTATCTGAATAGTATTAAGAGGTCCAGTAGTTACAGTAGCAGCAGATGAAGATCACACATTGACCCGTCTTTTAAATTAAGAAATAATAATAAAAAAATAAACTTTTTATTTCAGACATTTTTCACATTTAAATTAAAAATTACATTTAAAATTAAAAAGATTACATTTATAAATTAAAAATTACAATAAAAATGACGTTAAAAAAAGTAAAAAAAAAATACCTACGTACCCAGCGTTATAAGCTAATAGTCTTAGATTTTAATCTAAGCTAATAGTATAATTGGCATTTATCGTTCTTAATGTTGGGACACAGGACTCCTCTCTGTGAGATGTAGTAGGCCATAACCCACCACGAGGGCCTGGTGCCGGTGAGTGGATGTCATAATGACTACGATTTTTTGATCCACGGAGATGCTAATTCTCTTTCACGTTGTGCGAACAGTGATATTGAATTAAATTACACAAAGCGATACAAAACGCTGGAAACGTGCATGTAACTCAGACAGAGTTAATTCCTTACTTCAACAATCTGTATGATATTGACGCCCAGGTTTACTGAAATAACCACCAAGTACACGAACATCACCGGCGATATCAGAGCGTTGAATAGGCGAGTATAGCTGAAACATTATAAAACAAGCATACGTTTAATTACCACGATTTTGATATCTCTACAAAGGGAAGCAGATCATTGCAGTGAAGTAGTATTAAGCAGTTTTTGACACTTGTGCGTAAAGCTATACACATCTGTACATTAATACCTTGGTCATCACAATTAATGGACTTTCTTTTCTCTACGCACCGCACAAAGCGCACACGCCTTCACATCGCTTTTTAATTGCGGAATTTGAGAGGGTCCTTTTAGGTAATTATTTCAATTTAATACTTACTTGACCAACGTCGTATGGAAACGATGACACTCCGCGATGTTACGATGGCTTTGATTTAAATTCACAGCGTCAATCATCATCCTGCAATGTAGGCGGGTGATCTTCAACTGCCCAGCGAAGAATATCATTATAGAAACCACGAGAGTGTCCCAGCCCACGACGTAGGCACTGACAATGTGACCCAAGACTGTCTGGATCGACATAGAGATGTAGTAACCAGGAGGTTCTTTATGAAATGGAGTGTAGCCGTCAAATATATTCAAGTAGATGCTGGTCCCATTCACATTTATCTGATTCTTCTGATAGGGCTCAGTGAAAATGCTAAAGTTAGAAAAGAAAGCGAGGGCCCAAAAGAAGTATGACACCTTCCGATTTCTCTTAATATAAGCATGAATTATTTCGTCATGCTTCGGATCATTTTTGGCTAACTGGCACCGCTCTACTGAAGACATGTAGCCAATGAGAAGCTCCCACTTCTTGTAGTCCTTCTGAAAGAAACAGGACTTTAGGATGCCCATATGGAATGGAGCGTACTGCAGGATCAGTTTGAGGGAGCCAGGGTTGAATTTGATGAAGCATCTGACGTACTGGCTAAAGAAGAATGTAATAGTGACGTAGAAAAGAATTTGTTTGAAACGTCCGGTCAGGGATTTGCGATTCGGGTGCCAAAGACCAGTCAAACCTAGCAGTTTTAGATGTGGACCTATTGAAGGATATTGGGGGTCTTCGAGAAATTTTAGAAGGTTTAGAATCGAGCATTTACTCGACATTTTGGAAACTTGTGATCGCTACGAAATACTTGTATTAAATGACACAAAAGTTCCTTATAATTGGCGTGAGAACTTCTCATGTGAAATGCAGTTGTTACGTGTATTTAGTGGCGAATAATAACAGGGTGCTTTTGCCGTTCAGATTTTGTATTAAGAATTCAGCTCTTCGACGTATGTAATTTCATATCGCTTAATTACAATGTACGAAATACGGAATTTCATTTCGTTAAAGACGTGTGTTAGTTTGTTAAATTGTTTTGAATATTTTTTTTATTGTTATTAATTATACACAAAGACAGGTTAAGTAAAATAAAAGATGATAGTGGTACCTGGGCATATATTATAGGTACCTGGTAATTCAAATTTCCACCGTTGCCCTTCCATATAAAAAAAAACCCATGCTAACCTGTAACTGACACGTTACTGGATAAAAGGATTAAACTATAATAGTTTTTGCGCCTAATTAAATAGATATTCCATAAATCTGTGCCATAGTAAACACATAACTTAATGTGCATAACTGTTCATACACGTAAAGTACACAGTGGGTAGCCATTGCCAGAATAAACAGAAATAAAATAACAGATCGATGTTAATGACCGTGCTTGAATGGGACTCAATAATTATGGCGATGACATGATAAAACCGGGGACACTATTAACATATGATGCAGATGGTCAGCATAAAAATTGTTTCCAGTAAAAATTAAAGGTGCGTATTACGGTTTTATTTCGGGAGCACACACTTTTGCAGACTGTTCGGATCATTTAAAGATGAGATGAGCTGCCTCTCATTCTCATTATAATCATTAGTCTACAACGTTAACCCATACGGGGTGTAAAAGACCTCATCACGAAGCCGTCAACCAAGCATTCTGTACATCAAACTAAGTAACTTTACACAAAAATTATTGCTGGGAAACGATTTTTTTTTTGGGGTGAAAAATCTTGTTTTGTGGTAGAACTCAATGTAACGTACCTACTCAAAACATTGTGCTGATGGATGGATTGAATAGTACGGGGGTCGTGGAGGTGTTTAAAGTAAAAATCTTACAATAAAAACTTGTATTTAAAAAAATCTTTTCAAAAAGTTGGAACTTTGACCCCCAATATCTCCGTAACTAGTAGGTTCCCAGGTATAGTGTAGAACAAAAAAAATATCGCAATGACGGGGAGAACAAGTGCTTTTCGGATTCGTTAAGAGGTGTTTTACACCCTTTATGTGTTCTGTGGTCTACAACAGTTCAGAATTCTCGGCAACTCTCAAACTCTCAACCATTTGCTTCCAGACACTGTGAAGAGATTGACACTCCATCAGCGAGTTGGAGCAAGTATAGCCTTCTTGAATACAACAAATTTATACTTGGATCACTTTTACCAAATGAAAGTGAGAGTAACTTTTATTATGACCAAAGCCGGGATCTTAGATGTAGTTAGAAAGACTGGCAGACTAAACCGGAGCTGGGTGGGTGACGTATGCCGCAAGCATATTGCCCGCTGGGCAAGTCTCCACTCACCACACGGTGACGAAACTGATAGATCCTCAGACGAGTAGGTCCTCAGACGTGAGAACGGATCGCGCCACCACACCGTCGTCGCCAGGACCCCTGAGAGAGTTGGTGGCCACTGGCGAAACGCGTTCCAAGCAAAGGCTACCGAAAGGGCTGCTCTGAGGAGGCTCAAGAAAAGGATAAAAAGTGCCATGTAAAATTTGGGGGAGTTTTGGTCCAGGGCTGGGATAGCGTCAGCTAAAAAGATTGGACAGTAATCTGCTTTTCCCTGAATTATTTTAGCTCATAATGATGAGTGCGTTTCAGTTATTTAGATTACATTCAGAAGCAATACCAAAATCATTATTAAGCCTTTTAAATACTTTCCGCCTACTTTATGTTGTTCTTTTAACGACCAAATACTGTCCGCTCTCACAATATTTTAATGTGCATGCCATAAAATATTACGTAAGTCCGAGGAATAAAATTAAGCTCCACCGATAAAGTCCGTACTGTCCGGAGGCCATTACTGCGATGACAAAGGGGTATTGAAAGATTGAAATTATGATATTGAACTGACCAGTTATACCCTCAGAGGGGTGTTAAAAATAAAAAGGGTGATAGAGTAAAGATATTATGATTGTTTTAAGTGCCTGTACCTGTAGGTAAGGCTGTATCAACATAAAGCATTGAGTAAAATGCTTGTTGTTGGGGATGCTTTTCTTATTGTTAGTATACCAGCAGGCCAATAGGCCTCGAGCTGTCAACAGAGATACGTAATAACGTATCTCTGTTGACAGCTCGAAATTATAGTTACTGGGCTCAGTGTCCATCAAATAACTATCAAAAGGTTAGTTTCGTATTATGTATGACCAGTCGCGATCAAATATGACGTCATATTAGAAACAACAAAAACACCTTTCCAAAAATATTCAATTAAGGAAGGAACGTGTTTCTCTAGTTAATAAATTAAATAACTATCAGATTAAATTGGAAGATAGTATAAATATTTATGAAATTGACACTCAGCGCTTACAATCAGAAATAGAGGCTCTTAATAAGTCACTAAAATCTTTATGTAATAAATATGAATGCTCGGAAAATCAAATTAAAGAGCATATTCTTGCTACAAATGCATTGGTAGACAAAGTGGACTCGCTGACTCTCAGCAACACTCAGTGTACTTGTCAGAGGGAATCCAGCAATGATGCCCTCCAGCTTGAGGCAACGGAGGACCCGTCCCTAGCTGTGAGTACTCAGGACTGTATTTCCACCCAAGATACAATACCTGACTTAGGTAATTTGGTCTCACCTAATAGTCTTGGTTCTAATCTTTCAGTTATGTTCTCTGATAGTATAGGTAGAGGGTTAGGAAAATTGATCAGTAATAACCTGAGTTATTGTACCCAAAATTATTGCATGCCAGGATCAACCTACAAACAGATTATGGCATCAGTAACAAAGACCGTTTGTGATCCTAGTACCACCATTACTATGTGTTGGTAATAGTTCTAAGATTAAAAAGGAAGACATCACTGACTGTGTTTCAGAGTTGTTAAAGTTAAATTGTAACAAAATAATATTGTGTGGTTTTCCATTTTTTGAAAATTTGGGTAATAGAAAAAATAATTATATACATATGTTAAATAACCATGTACATTTTTTAGTAGGTCACTATAGTGACAGACTTATATATCTGGATATCAACTCTATTGTTGGTAAACTGAAGTCGACACGGGGTAAGGTGTATCTACCTATTAGATGTAGACACAAAATAGCTCGGCTATTAGCTTATAATATTCACACAGACATAAATAGTATGTCTAAGTTTAGTTCTATTATTAACACTGCGACTATTAGTAGTAATACTAATATACAGGTGACTTTCAATGAATATAGCACTAGTGCTATAAATGTTTACAAACATTGTACTGAGGAGGATCCATGTGTCACCGTGGAGAATTCTCAATTAGGGTATATTAGTATTAGTGATAGGGTCTTGTTGTCTGAGGATGGTACGGGTGTCTCCAGCCTCACTCCAAAAATTAATTTAAACTAGGAAATGAGACAACAGGAGGTACGATTAACAATAATGTTAATCCTACCAACGTATCTTCTTGCACTCAATTAGTTAGTAAAAAAGGGCCTCAGCAGAACACTTTGAAATTATTCCACCAAAATATCCAAGGCATTTCTTCCAAATTATTAGAAATTGAATTGTTTTTAGAAAATAGTAAGTTTGACATTATATGTTTTACTGAACATTGGCTTATGGGTTACCAAATGCTTTTCAATTATGAGAACTATATGGTGGGTAGCTGCTTTAACCGTAAAACTATGCTTCGTGGAGGTTCCCTAATATTAATAAGAAATTGTTTTAAATATAAGCAACGTAATGACATAGTAGGTCTCTCGGTTGAACATTGCGTTGAACTGTCCTGTGTTGAGCTAGATAAGCATGTAATTGTGTGTGTGTACAGACCCCCAAACTATCAAAACTTTTCTTTGTTTGAATCAATAATGGAAGATGTGATGGCAAAACTTGCAGTCAGTAATAAATCTACAATTATTTGTGGTGATTTTAATATCAATATTTTAGAAGAATGTGCAAATAGCAGTCGCTTATTAAATCTTTTTAAGTCATTTGACTTGACCAACACTTTTACAGAACCTACTAGAGTCACTCCATCTTCTGCTACTTGTATAGATAATATTTTCTGCGATTGTGATTACTTAGATAAAGCAATAGTAAATTGTCTACCCTCTGACCATAGTGGACAAACTGTAACCTTCAGGTGTAATACACCCCCATCGCAAAAAGTTCAAATTAAGTTTAGACGCAGAGTTCTAGCAGATTAAATAGGTATAATATTTTGCTACAGAACAAGTTAAGCGTTATGGGCCTTGATGATATTAATATAGATCAATTGTATGATCGTTTCTTTTCAATAGTTCACACGGAATTCAATAAAACTTTTGAAAAGAAGACAAACAGTATTTGCCCTAAATTCATATTTAGTGATTGGGCAACTAGAGGTATCAGAAAAAGTAGGGAAAGACTATTTGAGCTTTATGGCCTTAAGCCTTTTATAAACACTGAAACTTTTAACAAGTATGTTGCTAAGTATTCAAACATTTTTAGAAATACATGCAAGGTTGCTAAAGCACTGCACATTAGCAACAAGATCAAAACAGCAGAAAATAAAATAAAGACAGTTTGGAAAGTTATAAATAACGAGACTAACAGGAAGAAAATACGTAACACTAGCTACACATTAGATACAGCATGTGGTCCTAAAAGCTCTAATCAGGAAGTAGCTCAAGAATTTGTAAAATTCTTTACCGATATACCACAAAAAACAACGGAGGCTCTTATTTCCTCACCTGAACTCTCAATTGGTTTATTAAAGGCGAATGTGTCTGGCTGCCTGGTTGAATTTAAATTTAAACACATTAACCCTATGATTGTTATTAAAACTTTCCGGCAAATAAAGATCAAACTAACCGAAGATCTATGGGGAATGTCTGTCAAAGTTTGTACATCCATACTTGAGACTATAGCCCCTTACTTAGCTTTAATTTTTAATTTATGTGTAGACCAAGGAGTTTTCCCTGATTTAATGAAATATAGTAAAGTCATACCTCTTTTCAAATCCGGGGACAGTAAAGATACTAATAATTATAGACCTGTATCCGTGTTACCAGTTTTTAGCAAGGTTTTTGAAAAAGTAATGCTTAATCAAATGCTCTATCATTTTAACACCAACAGAATCTTACATGATCAACAGTATGGCTTCACCAAGGGACGTTGTACAACTGACGCCGGTGTAACCTTATTAAAGCACATATTTACTGCGTGGGAAGAGTCTCAAGACGCCATAGGAATTTTTTGTGACCTCTCCAAAGCGTTTGATTGCGTAAATCACGACACATTACTTTTGAAACTTGAGCATTACGGGCTGGGTAAACTTGCACTTAGTTTGGTAAAATCTTATTTGAATGATAGACAACAACATGTTCAAATAAATGGTGTTAATTCACAGGGGTTAAAAGTAAAAATGGGGGTTCCACAAGGCTCAATATTGGGTCCTTTCCTCTTTCTAGTATATATAAATGATCTACCCTATTTACTGAAAAACCAACCTCAAAATATGGTGTTATTTGCTGATGACACTTCCCTAATTTTTAAGATAAATAGGCGGGCCCAAAATCTAGATGACGTGAATAATGCCCTACTTCAGGTCCAAAATTGGTTCACAGCAAACAATTTGGTATTAAATGAAAAAAAAACCAAATGCATAAGATTTGCTTTACCGAATGTTAAAAGTAGTGATTGTGATATAATATTGAATAAAGAGAAACTTGAATTCGTAGATAAAACGGTTTTCCTGGGGATTACGCTTGATTCAAGGCTACAATGGGGTTCTCATTTGACATCTCTTGCGGGGCGGCTAAGTTCAGCAGCTTTTGCCATTAGAAAAATCCGTCAGTATACTGATGTAGATACCGCTAGACTGGTTTATTTTAGTTACTTTCATAGTATAATGTCTTATGGCATTTTGCTGTGGGGACGGGCTGCTGATATTGAGTCTATATTTATTCTGCAGAAAAGAGCCATCAGAGCCATATATAATCTTTGTAGGCGCGATTCTCTAAGGGAACTGTTTAAGGATATTGGCATCATGACGGTACATTGTCAATACATCTACGAAAACATAATGTACGTCAGAAAAAATCTGCACCTTTTTGGTAAAAGGGGTGACAGACATAATTACAGTACTAGAAATAGGGACCAACTAGTTCAGCCAGGTTTCAGACTCGCTAAAGTAGACTCATCTTTCATGGGGTACTGTTTGAGATGCTATAATAAAATTCCACAAAGTATTCTTGAACTGAATGAGACGAAATTTAAAACATGCATTAAACGCACACTATGTAAGCAAGCATATTACAAGTTGAGCGATTATATCGATGATAAAAATGCTTGGCTCAATGCTGGTCCTGCTCCACATGGACAGGGGCGCATAAATTGATAGCATTAAATTGTATTGTTGGAGCTGCTGAAGATTGTACAACTATCTTTGCATTGTATAGAATCAATCTCTTTAGTATTATATAAATGCATAGCCCATATTGTGTGAGTACTATGTACTAGAAAGCTATCATTCACTGGAAACCTACGTCTTTTTTTGACTTGAATGTGCCCTGGCGGTTTGGAGTATGTCATGCTCACTCTATTGTCTCGCTGATGGTGGCGCATGTGTCGGATCATTTAGTTCCCTTCAAAATGGTTGAGTTGAATGGTGCTGATCCATGCGTCATGTCCGTGAACGGGCGCTGTCAGTTGTGACTGGTCATCTCTTGGTTGCCATGGCTTATTTGAATGAATTATTTTGAATTGTATTTTTTTTTTTTGTTTGTGTTTTTTTTGCTGTGGACACTTTTACCGTGCACATCTTGCTACATTGTTCTCACATAATATACCATCTCAACGTGAATGATGTAACCAAGATTTTGTAACAATATTCTGATTTAAAAGAGTGTCCATGGAGTTTCTTGCCCATTCTTCTCCATAGAGATCTACGCTAGGGAAGGGGCAACTACAGTACTTTCACAGTTTTTATGTCTTGGGACTGGGACTGTAGCTACATTTAATTTTCATCTTTGTTTCGACAATTCAAAAGTGCCTGTAACTGGCTTACTTGAAATAAAAGCTTTGATTTTGATTTTTTGATTTTGATTATTTATTTTTAAAACTTTACGCACAAGTAAAGTAACACTGTACAAAGGCGGACATTCCTTGGGCATTTTCTATATTTACACTCCAACAATTTTTATATAACCAAAACATAACAGGGTGATATACATGGTGAATAGATCAAATGGATGGACCCACTATAGCAAATTCGCACATAGAGGAGGGGTCATTTGCTAATTATTAGACCTTAGACTTTTTACTGAGGAGCTCGTGGCAAAATAATAACAGTCGCTCGGGTCGACCTTTAGTTTAAGCCGTGCTTGCCTAGGTTGGTCTGTGGATGGGTGACCACCCAGTACATACCGAGTATCCTCCGTGCCTCGGAAAGCACGATATTATAAGCCGTTGGTCCCGACTGTCATTTGTAGATCTTTGACAGACGTTAAAGGTAGTCAGTGGCCCAAAAAGTCTGACAACCAGTCTTACCAAGAGGTATCGTATTCCCCAGGACTAACTGGGTTGTGGGGGTCAGATAGGCAGTCGCCCCATGCTAAATACTGGTATTCAGCTGCATCCAGTTAGACTGCAAGCCGACCCTAACATAGTTGGGAAAAGGCTAGGCAGATGATGACTTTAGACTTTTTACTTAGGGTTCAATAATTAGTAAATTACCTCTTCTATAATGCGAATTGGCTATGGCGGGCCTGGACCCAACATATCCAATTCGCATTATGACCCAATCACCCTATATTCCATAACTGTTTTGATTTATTTCTGCACAAGAAGTAATTAATGCCCACGAAAAATATAATAACAAACAAGTTTGGGTGTTGCTGCTCTCTTTTTACCCGATTACGGCAAATTCAAAAGGTTAGGTTAAGATTTCAGCAGTCTATGTATGTTTGTACCATTTTATGTTCAACCGGTAATCTACTGAGCCGATTTTGATAAATGAGGTATCAATCGATTCGTTATTACGGCCCGGGTGTCTAGATTTTATGTGAACAAAACAAATTGATGCTAAATCCAAAAAAAGTGAGGGATGCTAATAGTACTTACTTGCCAGCTTCATTGTCTCGGTGCTTTTCTGTTGGTCGCCACTGTTGATTCTGGCTTCCAGGAGTTGCAGTGATTTGGGAATAAATAGTGTAGCCGGGCTTGTCCATAAAAAAAGTGGGGAAACTTTTTAATTGCAGTCGAAGCGAAATTCACACCCGAACCGTAAACCAAGATGTTATGGAGCCGACGGCCGAGAAATGACAGACAACGATAAAGGAAAATCAAAAAATATATAATCTATATCAAATATATTATTAAATTACGTATATATTTTTTAGTTGCCGTTTTTGTCGTAGTTGGCTTGGGTTATATAGGTACGTAGGTATAGTTTTTTTTAATTTAAATCAATCGTCCGCCCTTTTCTGCCCATAAAATCTTTCGGCTCCCTTAAACTAGGATCATTGTTTTGTTTCATGTAAATAACACACAGTGACTACGTAAACAGCTATCTAATATAGAGGAACAATGAAAGTGTGTCTATTTCCGAAGTTTTAGTAAGAATCCCGGTTGAATGTTAAGCCTGTCGTTATGTCCAGATAAGATCGCAGGCGGAAATTAAGCGGAAATTGTATTTGTTTCTTATACAGCGACGATGTCACAATAAAGACGATATCCTTGCGACGCTGTGTATAAATAAATGTTAATTTTCTATTACAATTATTAGCTTAAATGGGTAGCGGTAGACAATAGTTTAATCTTAAAGGGATTCTTTTTTTTTTACATAAGTTTGTGAAGGGGTGTGTATATTTTATGTTTTTATCTACATACCTACATTATAATAAAATCGTAAAAATCCAAATCGGATGTTCCAGAGGATCACGCAAAAACCATTGCGTTTTATTTTGTGTCGGACCTCTGCCGATGCCGCCCAGAATAGGGAATATGCACGTATTTTTTTCTTTACTTAAATCAATAAAATACAATAGTTACAACCCAAGAAAAGAATTAAAAGTTAAGTTCAACTACTGCTTGTCGCTTAAAAATAATAATAAATTCAGCAATTTTCTATGACAGTTCAAACGTCCGTAGATGTGGCGGCCATGATTTGACGTCATTTACCACCTGCCTTGCATCTGCCTTGTTACCATCAAATTTTTTGCCCTTACTAGAATAATTTTACTAGGTAATTGTATGTGCTCTATTCAAGTAAAAATTGCAATAACAATACTTATTATAATAAAATCTTAGTGAAACTTTAAGTACTTTTCAAATGTGTTTTTTGACACATAGACTTTGACGTCAGTACCGGCGTTATCGAGGACGACGTGTTTTGAGAGTGCGTTCCGTTTCACCAAAAACATGCTACACAAAACAGTAAAATGTAAAATAAGTGATATATTAGCAACATAAATAAGTGTACCGCAATGTTCTTATGGGCCAATACAAAGCATTTTTAATAAATAAATAGTACATTACTGCAGAATCCAGTAAGTAAGCCTTCCTGGCCAAGTATGAGTTAACCGGACCGAACCGCAGGTGAGGTCCGGTTATATACGAGGCCAGGATGGCTTTCTTACTGGTTGAGGTTTGTATAATACTTTTCTCAAAAATGAAAGAAAGTTTAACAACAAATTCGTTTAAACACAATTGTCGCAATTGAATGTGAAATCGCGCCAGTCGTTGTTTTTTTTAAATACAAAGTTTGCGTTTAGTTTTGGAAATTGTTCTATTTTTACATTACATGAATGTTTTAGTAAAAAAATGTAAATTATTGTTTTTGAAACTCCATGTTAATTTTAGAATGGAAAGTTTTAATCCAACGTGATTTATAAACTGAAATTACTAAATACAAACATAAAATCCCACACTATACTTCTAACACATTACTAAGTACAAAACGCAACGCATACTTTTTCTGCGTCGCGTTAAAGTGTCACAGACTATAAAATGGCTGTAATATATGTATCTCATAAAATGTCATACCAAAAAGAGAGATAGATATATATTGGGAGCCTTTTCTAAGCAGATCCAAAAAGGATGACCTACTGTCCAGTAAGTAAATTACATACTTACTTACTGGACAGTTGAAGATTCCAAATTTAAAATCTCGCTTCTTACTGGACAGTTGTGAATAAGTCTCCGGTAGAGTTCACTTTCTGGATACTTTTTAGAGATGTTATGGCAACATTACTTACCATTTTTGAGAAAAAGAGTTTTGTATTTCATGCATATTCCCTAGAGCGCCCAAAAAGACGCCGTTTGTGGTCATTACCCAAATTATCACATTTTGATCAAGCAGTCAGTTCTCACACATAATATAACATCTTAGCATAAAATTAAGCCTATAATCCCTAAAGGGTTATGCATAGGTGTACCTAATCGTACACCTACAATTATTATTCGCCAGTTATGTAATTATGTTGAAGTCCCATGTAATAGGGGCGAGCCTATTGCCATCTGGGCACAAATCCAGACTCCATGGCTGCCACTGAGAAATTCCTGATAGAATAGCCCATAGCACTTTTAACACTTTGCCCAACCCGGGCATCAAACCCAGAACACCATGCACAGTAGTCGCGCATGCGACCACTCGACTAACGTCCAAGTCTCACACAAGTCTCACGCATACACATCTAGGCGCGGATACAGGATTTATTGATTGATGATTTATCAATTTTTGTTTGATTTTACCTATCTTTTAAGGAAAATTCATAAAAACATTGATGTTACTCGACATAGGGCGACAATTTTAACAACAAAATGAATTAAGGCTCCAAGAACGAGCTCGAAAATTTTAACACTACCTTGGGCAGTTGAATTACAATTATATTATTATTACTAGCTGTTGCCCGCGGCTTCGCCCGCGTGCAGTTCGGTAACTGTCCCACTTAATCTTATTATAGGGATAAATAGTGTCCTACATGTTAATCCAGGTTATAAACTGTCTATGTGCCAAATTTCATAATCATCACAATTTATTATTATCATCACAATCACCATCACTAACAAAACCACCATCACTATCAAAACCACCATCATTATCACAATCAATATCACAATCACTATCACAGTCACCGACATTATCACAATCACCATCACTATCACAACCACCATCATTATCACAATCATTATCACAATCATCATCACAATCACCATCACAATAACATCACCATCACAATCCCCATCACCATCGCTATCACCATCACAATCACCGTCACTATCACAACCACAATCACAATTACCATCAAAATCACTATCACAATCACCATTATCGTTATCACAATCATTATCATCGTAATCACAATCACCATCACTATCACAATCACCATAACCATCACAATCACCATCACAATCACCATCACAATCACCATCACAATCACAATCACCATCACAATCTCGATCACTATCACAATCACAATCACTATCACAATCACTATCACAATCACTATCACAATCACTATCACTCTCACAATCATTCTTTTTGATGTTCAGCCGCATGGGGTATACTCGAACGATAAAAGTTCAGCATTCCGACGAAACGACGTAGATCTTGGATCGTATTTGGCAATGGATAGGACTGGATTGCTTGTACCTTTTCTTCCGTCGGTGTAATGCCTTCAGGGCTTATTGTGTATCCCAGGAAATCGAGTTTTGACTGGCCGAAGATACACTTAGCGACGTTTATTTTTAAACCACTGTCGCTGAGTCGCTTAAAAACTTCTTGTAGTTCTCTTCTGTGTGCTTCTTGATTTTCAGAAGCTACAAGAATGTCGTCGACAAATGGAAAAACAGGTAGGCCACGAAGCACGTTGTCCATGTGTCGTTGGAATGTCTGGCCTGCATTTTTCAAACCAAAACACATCCTTGTGAACTCGTACAAGCCAAAAGGAGTAATCACGGCTGTCTTCTTCACGTCTTCTTCTCTATTTTTGATTTGGTAGTAGGCCTTCTGCAGATCAATTTTTGAAAAAATCTTCTTTCCTTTGAGGTTATGTGTGAAGTCGTGAAGTCGTGGTATCGGGTATCGATCGGGTGTGGTTACGGCATTGAGTCTGCGATAATCACCACAGGATCTGTAGGTACCATCCTTTTTCATAACCATGTGTAATGGACTAGCCCATGGGCTATTAGACGGTCGACAAATTCCCTCGCTCATCATGAGTTGGAATTCTTGTTTTGCAGCGTTGTACTTATGGGGCGGTAGTGGTCTCGCTTTGGTAAATATCGGCGGGCCGGTAGTTTCAAGGTAGTGTTCGACTTCACTATTTCCCAGTTTCTTTAAGTTTGGTCTCGTGATGTCTGGGTACTCGGCTAACAGGTCGTGGTAGGGAAGCTTGTCATCGATGGTACGGATGCTTCCTTCTGCTGCAGGTGACAGGAAACCTCGTGCCGATAAATTGGTTTTTTTATCCACCAACCGTCGTCCATGGAGATCTACCATCAGGGTGTGGTTGTTGGTGTTCGCTGCTTATCGCGTGCTGTGGCGGGTAACACAGAAACATTTGCACCCGTGTCGACAAGGAACTTTTTTCCAGATGATTTGTCGTAAATAAATAGGCGGTATGAGGATAAATCGTCGACTTCGGCCACCGCCACGGCTTGGGTCTTCATTAGTTTTCCGGCTTTTCGCTTGTAATTCCTTTAAAACTGCACGGACTTCTGCATCGGTATGCTGCCTTGCCGAATTTCTGGTGAAAGTAGCACACGGCATTTCTTCTATCCCAAGATTTAGAGCGGGAACGGTTTCTGGAATTGTGGATTCGGCGTTGAAATTTGCGGGATCGATTCATTTTCAGCTCTGCAACTTCCTTGGTCAGGGCTTCAATCATGCTGAAGAGTTTGTCTGCTGGTTCAGATGTCGCCGCTATTTTGACTGGCACTGATGTCGTTGACGCTTTTGACGTGGAACTTGGTTGACACTGGCAGGAACACACGGCGTTCACCTCTTTCAACTGTGCTTGCATTCTGTCAGCCATGGCAGCCAACGAGTCAAGCTTGGATTCTTCACTCACTTCGTCTTCACGCGTAGTAATTGAACGCGGGGTCACCACTTTAGTGAATAGGGTTCACTAATTTATGAATCGATGCTTTAAGGATGGTAGTTGTTTTAAATAAGAAGGCGAATAACGATCTGTATGATTTATTCTGAGGCGCAGCTTATATACAATTTCGAAATAGAAAAATAATAATAATAAGGGTACATAGACAAACTTAATAACTAACACAAATTAATAATGGCGGTAGCATGTGCCGAGCTCCTACGAGCGCTAGCGCAATGATGCGGCGGCCGATCGAGTCCAAATTCCTTTCTCTTGTCGTCGGCTTGCTTAGTACGCGCGGGCGCACGGTGGCAGACGGCCGCGTGCGCTCCTCTAATACGTATGCCTAGACACGTAAGAATGAGCTGCTACACTATCATCATTTTAACAATCATTATCATCGTAATCACAATCATCATCATCACAATCTCCATCCTCGTCATCACAATCATTATCATCGTAATCTCAATCATTTTCATAATCACAAACATCATGATTACAATCGCCATCAATATCACAACCACAATCATTATCACAATCACCATCACTATCACTATCACTATCACTATCACCATCACTATCACAATCACCATAACCATCACAATCACCATCACAATCACTATAACTATAACTATCACAATCACAATCACCATCACAATCACCTTTTCCATCACCATTACAATCACCATCACAATCACCATCACAATCACCATCACAATCACCATCAAAATCACTATCACAATCACCATCACAATCACCATCAAAATCACTATCACAATCACCATCATCGTTACCTATCACAATCATGATCATCGTAATCGAAATCATTATCATCATAATCAAAATCATCATCACAATCATCATTATCATTATCACAATCATCATCGCAATCACAATCATTATCATCGTAATCACAATCATCATCATCACAATCATCATCATCATTATAACAAACATCATCATCGTTATCACAATCATCACAATAAATTAACAATAACCCAGAATAGAAGTTGAATCCGCCATCTTCTGGATCTCAAAATAAATGCCATTTTCGACATCAGCACCCCTGATAATCTCGGTTTCGACACCCATATTGATTTTTAGACATTTCAACCCCATCGCACCCCAACAGGGAATGATGGTAATTCAGGTCCGCCACATTAAATCTTAAAATCGTTGTTTTTGTAATACACCCAACCCAATTCACCATACAAACAATACCTATGTTGAATTTCAGGCTTTGTTACCCCATTTCCCCTTTTGTTGAATTATGAAAAAACCTGAAACACAAAATGTTAACTCATCTAGCGATAGGAGTACTCCTGTTGAGTTTCGAATAATGTAGTCTAACTAATCTTATTTCCCCATATAATCTTTGGACCCCCGTTTCAACCCCTTAGGGGGTCAATTTTGAAAAATCCTTTCTTAATGCACCCCTGAACCCCATAAAGAACCTATGTGCCAAATTTGGAATCTCTAGACTCAGTGGTTTGGGCTGTGCATTGATTTTTATACTTTGCCACCCATTTCCTCCTCTTAGGGGTTGAATTCTGAAAAAACCTGAAACCCGTTTCTACACATTTATCAATAGGAGCACTCCTGTGAAGTTTCGAATAAAATAATCTAACTAATCTTGTTTTACCATACAAACTTTGGAGCCCCGTTTAACCCCCTTAGGGGGTGAATTTTGAAAAATCCTTTCTTTGGTGCACCCCTAGACCCCATAAAAACCCTATGTGTCAAATTTGGAATCTCTAGACTCAGTGGTTTGGGCTGTGCATTGATTTTTATACTTTGCCACCCCATTTCCCCCTCCTAAGGGTTGAATTCTGAAAAAATTCTGAAACCCGTTTTTACTCATTTATTAATAGGAGCACTCCTGTGATGTTTCGAATAAAATATTCTAACTAATCTTGTTTCCCCATACAAACTTTGGAGCCCCGTTTAACCCCCTTAGGGGATGAATTTTGAAAAATCCTTTCATAGTGCACCTTTAGACCACATAAGGAACCAATGTGCCAAATTTGGAATCTCTAGACTCAGCGGTTTGGGCTGTGCATTGATTTTTAGACTTTGTCACCCCATTTCCCCCTCTTAGGGGTTGAATTCTGAAAAATCCTGAAACCCGTTTCTACTCATTTATTAATAGGAGCACTCCAGTGAAGTTTCGAATAAAATAGTCTTACTAATCTTGTTTCCCCATACAAACTTTGGAGCCCCATTTAACCCCCTCAGGGGGTGAATTTTGAAAAATCCTTTCTTAGTGCACCCCTAGACCACTGGAACCTACATGCCAAATTTGGAATCTGTAGACTCAGCGGTTTGGGCTGTGCGTTGATAGATGAGACAGTCAGTCAGTCAGTCAGTCAGTTTCTTCTTTTATATATTTAGATTATTTACAATTGTTTAGTTAGACCCTTCATACAGCAGTTACTAGCTATCGACTCTCAGACAAAGGCAACATTCAAGAGTAAGTAGGCTGCAAGAAGCGAAGCGAGCTCGAAATCCTTATGACACCTTGCCTTGGACAGGTTATAATAGTTTCGATCCTGGAGTTACTTGGTCGACTTTTAGATAAATTCAAGAAAAAATAGAGCGAGCGAAGTGAGCTCGAAAGTTTTAACACTTTACCTACCTTGAACAAGTTAGAATTGTTTCGACCTACTAGAGCTACCTGGGCCTGGCCTGGCCTGGGCCTAGGCTGGGCTGTCTTATAGACAAAGTCAAGACTTAAGAAAAACTAGGTAGCAAGAGCGAGCGAAGCGAGCTGACAATTTTTTTACATCATTGCCTAAGTTAATAAGCTATAATTGCTTAAAAGGCCTCGGGCAAGGAACTCCTAATTTATTTCAGGCTCTGTCTATCCTCTTGGATGCCAGTGTCATACCTATATTACATAAAGATTTAAACGTCATTTTCATACCATTTCTCAGCCCAAGCATCAATCTTTATCGCGTGATGATAGTCAGGAATGACGCTGGTATCCAGGAGGCTATACCGGTCGATAATGCAAAAATCCAATTAGAGTGCCAATCCAGAGGTAGAAAAAATTTGCCTCTGACGGCCCATGCACGACCCTGCCGCGGTGAGCGGCGGCTAACGGCCCATTCACGACTTCGGTCTTAGCGGCAAGCGGTGCGGCGGCGGCGGCGCGCGGCGGCAAGCGGTGCGTTTTACACTCCACTTACCCTCAGTAGCGGCTAGCGGCAGCGGCCGAGGTGGACGTATTTAGGTACCTAGTCAGAACGTGCTCATAATTATGGCGGTATCAAAATTATCCCTTCTGATGCGATTTTAATTTTCTGGATATTTTTATACAACATATTTCGATAAACATAGATCTTTACGTGCAATGAAACGTAACATTAGTGACGCGCGGGCAACGAATCAGTGTTGCCAATTTAGCATATTTTATGCTAAATTTGGCATATTTTGTTCTTGTTTAGCATATATTTTTAGCTTTTAGCATATAGCATATATTTTTTACATATTTTATGACATGAAAAGAATGTAAATCACAATCTTTCTTGAAATAGAAATTGAAATCGATACTCGACTCCGCGGCGGTTTGGCAGTGAGAATCCTGAGTACTATTTTGTACGTCAGATTCCGCCTAAAAAGAGCAGGAAAGTGCTGGCACTGTTCCAGACAATGTACTACTCTGTATCGGAACCAAAGAGAATTACGACTCTAGCTCTCAGCCTTCCACATCAGCTATGGTTGATGAATATTAAGACCATGATATTCTATTCCCTTGATTTAATTTTAGATATTGACACTTATTTATGTTGGTATTTTGAGATGGTTAGGTATCATATTTTTGGCATATTTTTTACACCAATCTAGCATATTTTGAAGTAGTTGAGTTGGCAACACTGCAACGAACGCATCTGTCAGGTCAAATTTAAAATTTGACGGTTACTTTGACTGTTACGCGACGAAAGATTTTCAAACACCGCTGTCTAAGAAACGGAGTTTTAATTAATAATTATCGAACAAGCCTTGTGATTCATGTGATGTGAAGGAACCGTTACAGTTATTGTTTAATTTGTGGACAGTTGTACTGGTGATTTCCCAGTGGCAGGCGTCTTCGTTCAATGAGAAAAATTAAAAGATTTGTGGTGCTTTAAAATGGTTAGAATGGAAAGAGCCCCAGTGAAGGGCGGGCAGAAGACTTCGTCCACCGCCTTAGCACCATCAAAGAGTGGATCAACACAAAACATGGCTGCAAACGTCAAGGTTGTTGTGAGAGTACGACCTCTAAACGAGAGGGAAATAGAAATGAACACACGCATCGTGGTAGACGTTGTGGACGATAAGATGCTGGTGTTCGACCCCAAAGAGGAGATCCGACCTTTTTTCTACCAAGGAGTCCAACAGCCTAGTAAGAACTTTTTAAAGCGCGCCAATAAAGAGTTGAAGTTTGTGTTTGATAATGTTTGTGGGCTGAATGCGACCAACAAGGATGTGTTCGAGACTACCACGAAGGATATACTGGCTTCTTTAATGGAGGGCTACAACTGTTCAGTGTTTGTATATGGGGCTACTGGGGCAGGGAAGACTTTCACAATGATTGGTAACAAAGAGCACCCGGGCATCACATATTTGACTATGGAACACCTATTTTACACAATAAACTCTTTTGAAAAGGAAAGGGAGTTTGATATTGGAGTTTCTTACATTGAAGTAAGTAGTTTTCTAGTTGTTTTCTGCTATTTTTATGGTTTCTCAAACTAATTAACAGGGCAGTTTGTAACAACTTGTACTGTGTTAAACCTGAGAACTATTTGTTGTTGTTTTGTATAGATAGTTTCCATGTAAGTTTGTCTTTAAACTTTAATGTTTGTTGTGACCGAGGGAAATATTTAAAGTAGGAGTAACTTAGTGATAATCTTCTTTTGTATGTGAATTACCTCTAAGAAAAATAAGTACCTACATAAAACTGTCACCTAACACTTTTATACTATAACTAGCTGACGTTCCGCAGTTTCACCCGCGTAGTTCCCGTTCCCGTGGGAGTACGGGAATAAAATATAGCCTATAGCACTCACAAATAATGTAGTTTTCTACCAGTGAAAGAATTTTTGAAATCGGTTCATTACTTCTGGAGATTACCCCCTACATACAAACTTACAAACAAATGTTACCTGTTTATAATATTAGTATAAATTATGATATCACATTGATTCAGGGTTAAAGATAAATTCTTTTTTCCACATTACTTATCACATATTGTAATTTTTTTCTATTTATTGACATCATCATTATATTTGCCACTGCCCACTCGCCCCTAAACATGCATGTGTTAAATTACAGGTGTACAATGAAAATGTATATGACTTACTGAAACCATCAAGCACTCCACTACAGCTGCGAGAAGACTCAAAGTATGGTGTGATGGTGGCCGGCCTGACGCTAAACAATATCAAAACTGCGAGGGAACTGCTCAATATGTTGGAGAATGGCAACAAGAACCGTACACAGCACCCCACTGATGCTAATGCTGAAAGCTCTAGGAGCCATGCCGTTTTTCAGGTTTGTAGTTTTCTTGTTTGTAAAATTTATTGACATGCTAATCCTGGCAAAGGTTTAATAAATCTGATAATTAACCCCTCTTTACTAAATAAATAACAGCTAGCTAGCTTTAGCTTCTTTTTTCCTTTTCTAAGTAATATGTGTATAAATAGTTATGTTATTCAAGTATTTCTTTGTTTTTTGCACTTGTAATGGATCCCTTTTGGGTAAAACCCTCCTCCATCCTCTTCCAGTCCTCTCTTTTTGTATTGAGATTCCACCAGATCCTGCCTGCAACTCCTGTAATATCTATGAAAAGAAGAACCCCTCTTTAGACACAATTAAAAAGCCATTGGTGCCGATTCCCTTGTTTACAAACTAAACCAAATTTAAGTTCAGTGCATCTTTTTCTTTCTATTTCATTAAGAAAAGGACAGAAGATAAATATTAGTTATGTTCTGTCAAATTAATCAGCACCATACAAGTTTTAGACGCGATTAAAAAGTTGACTACTAAAATTACATCAAATTACGTCAGGTGCTGACTAATTTGACAGGATTAAACTAATATTTATCTTCTGTCCTTTTCATAATGAAATAGAAAGAAAAAGATGCATTCAACTTAAATTTAGTTTAGTTTGTGAACAAGGGAATCGGCACCATTGTGTCTCATAGAAAAGGTTAAGAATATTACCATGAGTTGAGACACATGGGTAAAAGTTCGAATGAATCTGAATCTGCTAGTTAGCAACATTACCATAAGTTGCAAATGGGTGAAGGTGCCCGAGCCTAAAGCCTGAAAATTTATTGAATAAGACATCTCCTCTCCCTGCAAAATAGGTAGATGTAGCCAAATTTTCTATTACTAGTTGTTATTAATGACTGGAGGCCACCTACACACAAGTAGGTAAGTATAATTTTTTTTAGTGTTCCATACCTCAAAAGGAAAAATCGGAACTCTTGTAAGATCTAGATCTGTCCGTCTGTCACCACCGATTTTTTCAAGAACAGGGAGACCTAGCAAGTTGAAATTTATACCAGATACTGAGGTCTATAGTCCCTATTATGTGTTTAAATATCAAAGTCCTGAGTCAACACGATAAAAAGATATGGGCAAATTTAGATTTTCGCGAAAACTTGTAAGTACCAAAGTTTACCTTAATTTTCAACTTTTTTTATTTTTCGGACTTTTCCCCTTACGTGCTGTAAGACCTTGCTTTTAATTTTACTAAGCCTATGTGAGGCTCTTTCGGGCTTATTTAATCATTAATAATGATGAAATAAAGTCTGTATTGTCCCCACTGCAGGCCTCACAGGTGTCATGTCTGAGAGGGAGTGGGCAATAATCCACCTTGCAGGTCCATGCCTGCCCAATCCCTCATTTCTCCTCTCCTCTTCCTCTCTTGTGAGATATTTAACTTCCCTTTTTTGGACAGGTATATGTCAAAATGCGATACAAGACGAGCAGTCAACTCCGCATAGTGAAGCTGTCTATGATAGACTTGGCGGGCAGTGAGCGTGCTTCAGCAACTGGCTGCGTTGGTGATCGGTTCAAGGAAGGCGCCAATATCAACAAGAGTCTACTGTCTCTGGGCAACTGTATCAATAGGCTTGCTGATGGGAGCAGTTACATTCCTTACAGGTGAAGCATTGTTATAAGTATCTTTTAGAATAGATAAAAACATGAAATGGGTGAAAGTAAAGTAGTCTTTTGAGGATGAGGAAATATACTAGAGAAATACCTACTTCCATTGTTTATATGCTTTTTTCTTGCCATTGTACTATCGAGGACACTCCCGCCTGACCACCACTAAGCTCATTTTTGCTTGCACTCGCAACATAAAAACGCTCTCTAGCCCCGCCCCGTTGACTTTGTGTAGAAAAAATGAAAGAAAAGATACCGAGCGCATTGACGACGCACGCCAAACGAGAGTTATTGTTATTTTGCGCGCCAAGGCCCAAACTTTAAGGGGGCGTGGCTCGGCGCCTCCGCATGATTTAAGCGAAAAAAAATTAAAATGGTCAGGCGGAAAAGACCCCGATAGTACATAGCCTTCTTCTAATTTAAAAGCTAGGGTTGAACGCCTATATCAGTGGTTCCCAACCTATGGTCCGCAAGAGCTTCGAATATGGTCCTCGAAAGTTTTAATTGCTATTCGTACTTTTTAACTTGCACAGAAGATGCAAGCTCAACCTAATCTAATTGAAAACATATTATCAGAAGCGAGGTGCTAAAGGTTCTCTCTCATTACATTTTCCAATTTCCGCATTGTGTGAGTTAAAGATTCACCCCGCAAGATATAATCCTTTCAGGGTCCATGTTTATGTAGGACCTTGGCCCCTACCAACAATGAAGATGCCAAAGTGGTCCCTAGTCCAAGAAAAGTTGGGAACCACTGGTCTAAATATCAACACTTGAACAGGCACATGAGACTTGAGATTCTACTTCGTGTCGCTGGCACGACGGTTTTTTAATTTGGTTTTTCAACTTCCCTGCATTATTGGCCTGTTTTGGTGCACAGAAACACACATAACTTGAAACACCACTTCAAGTTTTTTTTTAGATGACGTCAATACGTCTGCATGTTGTGTCGCTTAAACCTCTTGAAGCCTTAGGTGGCTGCCTGTAACATAGAAAGAAATAATACCTATTTGAGGTGCCTGGTTTTTTGTAAAATTAGTTACTGTAAACTACACAAACATAAATTCCTTTGTAACCGACCTTCCAGAGACTCAAAACTGACCCGCCTGCTAAAAGACAGCCTCGGCGGCAACTGTAAAACAGTCATGATAGCCAATGTGTCCCCTTCAAACGTTAGCTATGAAGACACATACAACACGCTTAAATACGCAGCCCGAGCCAACAAGATACAGCTCAGTATTAAGAAGAACATAGTCGACGGAGATATGAGGCTGTCGCAGTATGTGAAGATTAATGAGGAGTTGAAGAAGAAGGTTAAAGAGTTGGAGGCGAAATTGACGCTGTCTAGTGTTAAGATGGGGTCCAGGGAGCCGGATTTGGCTAAGGAGAAAGGTATATTCAATTATTTCATGAGCATGGATGTTTGTTTCAGAGATATGGGTGTTTATGTGTCTATTAAGTATGTATATACAAACAAATAGTATCCATGTAGTATATCTGTCTGGTGTCCAAGACACAAGCCTCGTTGCTTAGTGTGGCACTAGATGCCGCTGTGTGTAATGTCCAGCGATATTTATTTATTATTTATTTTATTAAACCAAACTTTTTCTTATCACTGGTACAAGAAAATTTTAAATTTTGTTGGTTCAAAACTTACCACTTCCATGGCTTGGTTGCTGTGTAAATGTCGAACTGTGAATCAAGGAGTTAATTAAAGTGGTAATTTAGAGGTACTCCTACTGTAAGGCAAAAACATAATTATCTATGTTACCTTTTCTGCCTAAGTTGTCGTCACTCTAGCTCAGGGTTACTAAAAGTGGGGTTCGCCATGCGACGGTAGGGGGTTCGCGACAAAACGCTTACGTAATGGCGGCTGGGAGACTGGTAGGCGCCTGCGGAAACGATGAAGGCGCGCGCGCAATAAGGCTTAAATTGTCCAATATTATTCCAAAAATTGACTCAATTTGTGACAAGAAACAAGCCCATCCATCGCATTAATATTAATAAGATATTTGTTTTTGGCCTGTATTTGTTAACTTTTAATCAATTAATTCTATATACAATGTTATTCTTTTCTTGTTCGGGAATTTGGGGGTTCGCTGTCATCTGGAAACTTGAATGGGGGTATGTGGAGCCAGAAGTTTGAGAAACCCTGCTCTAGCTTCACAGAGGTACTCCACTTGGACAAAGTGGCAACTCCATTTCTCCTGGGGCAACAAGTACCCATTGCAAAATTGCCCCTTTGTCAATTTAAGGAAATGTCTATGTCTACTGCAAGCATGTCCTCTTTAAACCTACTTTTGGACTTATCACACATTGACATCTAACAGAAATAAAAATAAAATGTAATTCTAGCAAATCAAGAATGGCGTAAACGCATCTCGGAAGAAGAGGAAGTGTACAGCCTGTTGGAGTCCAAGCTGCTGAGCTTGATGTCACGTCAGCGAGTGCTCGCGTTACGTCACAGACTGCGCACGCGCGCCTTCTCGCACGTCGCTGATCTTGTGCATCGCTCCTCGTCTGAGGCTATGGAGCAGGTAACATGTTCGGCTAGGACTGACTGCTGTGATTAATCTAAAGCTTTGACCAAACTGAGGTGAATCACGAACGGTGGGAAGTGGGAGGAAATTTACTCGCGCCGATTGTGTTAACTAGTTTTTGTTCAAATTGGTGCGAATAGTCTTTGTTTATTAAAACTAGTTTCTGGCTCATTCATCAGCGTTCTGCGCTGGTTCGACTTTGTATGGCCAGAGCTAAATATCGCAGGTTGACGATTGATTAGTAAAATCTGATGGTCTCATACATAGAATTGCGATCACCAACTCGTTCTTCCAACATGGATTTCTGTAACATATCTTGTTTAGCTGGAGTTCTAGTTCCAACAGCATACAGGGATAATGTGAAGGATTAACTATAACTGCAATGCATTTATATGCCTTTTCTCCAATTTAGGTGTGCACCGAAGAGATACCGAGGCAAGAGCGCGCAGCCGAAAATTACATGAAACAATCTGTAAGTCTAGACTCCAAAGTAATGGCTACCTGGACGAAATGGGAAGAAAGCAAGAAGAAACTACACATCATATGCGAACAAGCGCTTTCAGACTGCCCTGAATTAACAGACTTCGTTGACAAAGTACAGTTACGAAGTGACCTTCGACAGATCAAGGCCAGAGACAATCTGAGACAGAAACTACTGTCTATAGAGAATGAAGAGATTGACGCCTTCACGGAGTACATGAGTGATATGCCTACTATGTTGAAGAAGTTGTATTTAACGCTCAAAGGGTATGACAAAGCCCCACCAGCATTGACATCTGAGTACCTAGAGATAATGAAGAAAGCGAAATCAGCTAAAGGCATAACGTGGTCGGATGATGGCCACGACGGAGACGCACACTTCAAGTTCATCTCAACATTAGACCTACACAAACCCTCCACCACATTAGAATACAGTTTCTCAAAAAAAGATGATGATAACACTACTGTAGATATAATAACTGACAGTGAGGACCTTACTGACATAGAGAATAAGGAACCTGTAAAGTTATCAGGCAAGAAACGCAAGGGCACGCCTATCAAACTGCCTAATAACGAAACTATTATAATAAATGACTCCTTTGAGAATTTGGACACGACGAGAAACTTGAACTCTGCAAAGAAGATCAAGAGAGAGTATGACATTGCAGCTGATGTAGAAAACTATGGGGTTATTGATCCTAATGATTTGAATTCGACTTTTGTGTTGACTGGGAAGATGGAAGCTGCATTGAAGAAGCCTGTTAAGACGGAATTCAAGATGGAACACATTCCAGTGAAGAGGGGATTGACGGATAGGACGAATACTATGGCGCCGAGGGCTATCAATTTTGGTGATAAAGGTATGTACTTTACTGTTACAGAAAAACAAGTGTAACCATTTTCGTAGCATTTTATTGTCATTCCTTCCCCACCCACAAACATAAAATTAAATTAGCTAGCAAACGTGTTGGGAATATCTAAATATTCATCATCTTCCTGTTTATCTCATGTTACTTGGGATCGGCGCGACACGTTTTTCCTGCCATTTTCGTCTATCCACTGTCACACTCACATATATTACTTTTTCTTTCATATTATCATTTCTCACACAAGCCATCTTTCCTTTGGTCTTCTTCTCCCTCTCCCTCTTCATCCATCAACATTTCAATTGATATCTAAACACTTTAAAACAAAAATAAAAAGATTAAGGCCAGGATCTTCCAAAACTAGCAACTCTATTTGTGGTGACTCAAACTTCGTTTGAAATACTGTTAGAATAAAGTTCTAATCAGCTTGCACTACAAAGTGGTTGTTACGTCAGTCACTGCGGCCGAATAGTGCGAGATGAGTGGTTTTTAATTTATTATAATAAAAATATTCATTTTTCAGTGTATTTTATTTATTTATAGTGTTAATAATCTTTAAGTAAAACTTGAAAATAGTCATAAACTTACCTATCTTTGCATGTTTTATGATCGAGAGAAGTAATAACTATCGTGTTTTGAGCCTAAGAATAATCAAAAACAGTTCATGAACAACAACATATATTTTCTGGATTAAAACAACGACGATATCATACTTTATGACTCAATCAAAAACAGGTCGATTGGAAGATCCTGGCCTTAAAACAAAACTCTACAGTTTCGTAAATTTAGCTTTACCCTGAATTTCTCACGACGACTAATAAATTAAACAAACTTAATTCCAAATTGACGATGATGACCAATATTTTTCACAGCAGCTAAGATAGTGAAGCCGGTTGTCGGCAAAGCTATACCGTTCCGAAGGCCTCCGGTACTAACGAACCCGCCACAGACGAGGAGCTTCGGCTTCGGCTCCAGCGTGCCGAGGGATCAGACGCAGAAGAATGTGCAAGGTACATGTCAATAGCAATCTTATGCATGTTGAAATAGAGGTCTGTTTAATTACATTCTGATGTGACATAATAATATGATCTGATTAAGGCTGATGCTCAAGGGTAGCCCGCGAAATTCAAATTTTCTTACGTTTTTTGCAATTTACAGGCCAGTGCTAGGTTGTATGTTGATTAAAATATTGTTCGCAACTATAAGACGTATGTAGTTACAGAATTATAATGATCAAAATCATCAGTACAACCCTCCAAGTTCATAAAGGTGCAGGAATGATTTTGACCTTGATAAAGTCATTTTTACACCTTTATGAACTTGGAGGGTTGTACTGATGATTTTGATCAGTAGAATTCTGAAACTACATACGTCTTACAGTCGCGAACAATATTCAACCTAGCACTGGCCTTTAAATTGCAAAAAACGTAAGAAAATTTGAATTTCGCGGGCTACCCTTGAGCATCAGCCTTAAAGTAAAAAAGGTGAAGGTTTGTGCACAGATAATACAGAAAATGCACATCAGTGGTAACAATTTTATATCAGCGCTTTTATGTGGGAGCTGTAAGAGCGGTTCTCGTAGTGCAAAGTGTTATGCCTGATGTCTGGTAGTTGTACTATAGGCTTGTGTACTGAAAAAAACGAATTAGTCCGTCAGTTAGATTATCAAAATCTATTTGACCCGTATTTTTTTTTTGTTGATAAGTAAATCAAAATTGACGAAGAAACGACGCTTTTAAAATTCTCAAAACGTCACGCCGTGGTATAATTTTTAGTGCGTTCTGACGTCACCGAGCCCTCACTCCCGAGTTTCAATGCGTTTTATCTTTGTCAATATTCATTGATTTACAAAAACAAAAAATACGTGTCCTTTATGGATCATGGTCTGAATTAAATGATTATTATTATTATTTTCCAATGCTCTATCTGACGTACTAAATAGATTTGCAATTATTGATGGTGGAAACTAGCCTATTTCATAATAAAACTTGATAGTCTCTAGTCACTTGTCTGGAAGTGGTGAATCAGTGCTTGACGTTTTTGTTTGTCCTGTCCTTTGTGTTTGTTGTAGTATTGTACTTCCTATTAAAATCTGAATCGACGAATTTCACCAACACTAAATGAATGCCTAAATATAATTTCACTGATGACTTAGAATTTCGTCCGTCAGTACAGAGCCCAGTGTTGAAAATCCAATACTACACGCGCTTTTATTTGGGCATTTATTTAGGTATCGCCTAGTGTTGTGAAATCAGGCATTTGTAATATATTGTAACACCTGAAATACTGTAATAACTGTTGCCAAGTAAAGCTTATCTAAATTATCAACGCTTTGCGTTATTTGCGCACGTGTTTGCAAAAACCAATAACTGAAATATTTCTATTACCAGCAACAATAACATTCATCATTTTTATCGTCAAATATGCAATCCATTCGTTGTCATGCGAAACTGCTGCCCGTGTTAGTCCTTCATAAGTAACATTAACATTAATATAGTTCGGTTCAAACTTAATGGCGGCTCGGAAGTTAGCTGCGAGTGACGGTATGCGCAGGAATAACGCTTTAAACTTCATGGAGATTTGGAACATCTAGTCTAATGTAAAGCTGCGCAGACAACAATTTTAGGTATCAACGGGACGCAGATGACGCATCGTTTTTTTGTCTGTATATTGCGCAGACCGTCACTTGCAGCTAACTTCCGAGCCGCCATTAAGTTTGAACCGTTTATACCTAGTATTAACCCTGTGAATGTCCAAAATATTAACTCACTAACAATTCCGTTACATGTCGTGTCCGTCTGTGTGCCGTATAACAAACTAATAGACTCAATGGCTCGTGGGAAGACGAATGTCACTCAAAAATCAGTCGGTTATAAAGCAGTGAGGGCGCGGGACAGGTTCCAGTCACATCCCTACTCCAGACCACCAGCCGTCACCAGGAAATGACGGGACCATAGCCAAGAGGAGTGTACAAAGTAGATTATACAAAAAAAGGTTTGTGTTCGTCGAGTTTTTAATTAAGGATTTTGTTTGATACTAAGCTGATTTTTAGAAATTAAACCGATTTTATAATCCTGTTGTGTAAATTAAGATTTTATTGAATTAAAATGTTTAATTTACTGCTGTTTCAGGATTAGTAGAATGTGTATATTAGAAATGGAGAATGCTCGTTTAGAATGATTGAGAATGTCTCAGTCACAAATTAAGTTGGAAACTAATTAATTTGTCACAAAAAATGCTGAATGCTTCAACATTTCAAATATACATTTTGTATAGCCAGAATATAGGCAGTGTTCACACCAAACGTATAACCGGCCGACGAATATGAGTGGCAAGTTTAAAATGTATGAGAAAACCAAAGTATCCGTAGACTGTCCTGTTTTTCATCCATTTACTCAGTCGCCTGCTGACTCTACGTTTCGGTGTGAACACAGCTTTATAGAAATAATAAATACACGCGTCGAAGTTTGCTCTTAATTACAATTTACACACAAAACAATTTCACCGAGTGGTAGATATAAATTCGAATAACATTAGTGGAAATAATATGTTTCGGACTCTTGACTTGATCGTGTCTACATCGCGAAGTTCGGACTAAAATTTAATCTAAATTGAAACTTTGGTATTGGATACGCCAGAATTATCGAGTGTGCCGCTTTGATTGGACGCTCGAGAGCTAAACGCTCTATTTTGTTCATTCAGGATTGCTAACACTTTGTGGCAGTGTACACTCGCTTTCAAAAAACATTCCAACTAAATGTAGAAAATCCAAATTGACTTTGTAGAGTTGACATTTTTGTTGGGTACATAGAAAATAATATAACAAATAAAGTTATGTATCTTTAAAGTTTGTAATTTACTAAATTCATTCAAATATTGATATTTTAATGAAAACCAACATGTGATATTTATAGGGGCTTCCATGTTTTTGCTAATTTTTATACACAAAAATGTAGTATTACACATTGCATGTGCTGCTCAAATAAATAAACATGTGTCGTTTTTTTGGCACGCATATATTTTTTCAGTCATATTGAATTCTCCTAAAAATTGAATAAATATTCGAAATAAGACCAGACTTGTTTGGTCATAGACATTATTTGTATGGAATTTAGAGATAAACCTTCGACTAAAAACCATTCTGATAATACTAAGTATTCTTTCGTTTTCTCGACGTCTTTAAAAAACTTCGTTTCTATATTTTCTAAGTGTAGTTTTAACACTAGTTTTAAAATATTGCTTTAATATTTGTAATGATTTTGTAAATGTATTGATGATTTATCAAATGTATTGTATAGGAATTTTGCTTTTTTATAACTTATTGTAATGTAACTTGACAATTTGTAAAGACCCAATACTGACAGCTGAATGTTGAACAAGGTATTGATATTTCCATGGATTAAGCTGAGTCTTAATTCGTGTGAGATCTTCGCAACACCGCTGACATTTTGAATTCCATCAGTATGAAGGAACACAAATCAATAGTATTTTCGTGTTTCATTTTGAACTTTTCAACTGCTATTTCTAAAATTTCATTTCTAAAGTATCGCGGCAACTCCGCAATGAAATCGAAACGAAAGTATTTCATACTTTAGCAGATTCCGATAACATTTTTAAATGACGTCACTAAAGGAAACCATTCTTGCTGATACGACTTTTGTATGGAATATTGTACTAACTTAGATTACTTTTGATACATTGATTGTTTTTCTATATAAGCTTTTCATTTTCTTTTGTAAATGAAAATTTCTCGTACCTACTAAATATCTGGTATTTAGTAAGTAAATGATAACCGTAATAGAATTGTAATGAACGTTTAGAATTTTAATATAATTATGATGTACCTATACTTATTATTACTAATGACTGAATTACTTTCTAGGCGTATTGTTTTCTAAGATTGAATTTTAATTAAGAAAATGTGGAGGTTTAATTAAAGATATTTGAATATTACGTGAATATTGTTTCTTCATTCGACAACATCATCGCCTTAACTTTCCTGCGTTTTCAATTTAGTTTCCAAAAATGCGAACTACAATGTTTTTGGAAAAATGACAAACACCCACACATGTTCACCTTGCGCTACAAAGTTATCGACTTTTTCAATGGTTCTACTTTTAAATGTTGACAAAATGGTTAATTTCTAATCATTCTGAAATGAATATAATTTAGACTCATAAAGTTGATAGGTATTGGTGTAATTGGAAATTACATCAAACGGAAATGGGTTTGAATATGGAGTATAATAATTTTGGGCTTCATTGACTGTCCGTGCCATTAGAAAGGTACAACCCATAAGCTACTAGCACTACATACACATATTTCATCTTACTAGGGTGAGTTCACAAAAGCTGAGCGATTTCGCTAGCTTGAAAGTATAGTGGTTTCTATCAAAGATTATTTTACTTCACCTTATCAACGCCTTTGACATGGTCAAAGGTCATTTGGTCTAAATAAAAAAAAAAACATGATGATAGGCAATAACTTACTTCTAATCTTTTATTATCTACACTAATATTATAAACAGGAAAGATTTGAATGTTTGTGTGTGTGTGTATGTTTGTAATGAATAAACTCAAAAACTACTGCGCCGATTTCAAAAATTCTTTCACCATTAGAAAGCTACATTCACCCTGAGTAACATAGGCTATATTTTATTCCCGTACTCCCACGGGAACGGGAACTACGCGGGTGAAACCGCGTGACGTCCGCTAGTCTTTAAAGAACACTAGGGTTTCCTATCGTGATTTAGTTTGATCAAAACACCTACAGACAATAATAAATTAATTTCTTTCCTTCAAGCGCGTTGACTGCCTCTACAAAAGTGCAATTATAACTTTAAATAAAAACTGATAAGAATAAAACAAGTTCAGGAGACAGGACATACTGACTGCAACAGTCGGGACCCATATTGGATGTAATGATTTTAGTCTAGATTATTTAATGGGTCCCGAACTCGGGAGTTCGGTCAGTCTGTTGCAGTCAATATGTCCTGTCTTCTGAACTTGTTTTATTCTTTTCAGTTTTTATTTAAAGTTATTGGTTAATCTTCACGCAGACGGGTTTTTTTTTTTATTTAACACTTTTAAGTTACTTAAATTCCGTTTTAAAATCCTCATGATGAGCCCTTTATCGAGCCGTACAGGCTGCAGAGCGTGCCAAACATTTGAATTGGTTTTTTTTTTATTATTTAACCAGTGTCACTCTCACAGTAAATATGAATCTAACGACACCTCTCAAGCTAAAATCCACCGAGGCGTTTAGGCTGCAGAGAGTGCCAAACATTTCAATTTGGCGCCAAAAAACCGCCATTTTGTTTTTTTTTTTTTTATTTTGTTATACCCAGTATCACTCTCACAGTAAATACGAATCTAACGACACCTCTGAAGCTAAAATCCAACGAGCCGTTCAGGCCACAGAGCGTTCCAAACAATTTATACATACATACATGCATACTCTCGAAAAACGTAACCCTCCTGGAGCGACGTGGTATAAAAAATCCCGTGTCCTTAAGTCCGTGCATGCCGCTTTGCCTCTTGAAACTAGAACCTAGCAAGTTCCTCTTCACGCTGTCTACACTCATGATACTCAACACCACACAGTTACAGTCCTATGTTAATTTATTCCCATTTTTAACTGCGTTCCTCTCCACTGTGATCTGACCCGTATGCAGACCCCATTAGATCCGGGTGCACTCCGGTACAGGAGTCTAATTACGACGGGTACAAATTGAAGGCTTTGAAATACACCCCGGCTTTCTACATGCCTCCCGTACCGTGCAGCTAAGTTCAAATGAGATATTCGATTCCAAAATTTGCACATACACAACTGAATTTAGTGGAATACGGCGCTAACTAAAGGTGAGCGCTTTATAGTTATCGTGTTTGGTTTGAATTGAAATTTTTGTGAATGGAATATGACTCTCTTTCGAGGTTCCTAGGTCCTCTCAGTTCGGTGTGAATTCTGCGATGGGTTTTTGGTTTAGGAAAAAAAAAATGAACCTTTTCATGCCTAATCTGGGAGTGAACATTGAGAACGTTGGAATGTGAGAATGCAGGCTTGGTGGTTCCGGCTAATTTGAATCTTAACAGTAAACTTGGTCCTAATATTCCTGCTGCTATGTGTGAATATTGGGCAATACCTTTTTTAGGGTTCCGTACCCAAAGGGTAAAAACGGGACCCTATTACTAAGACTCCACTGTCCGTCTGTCCGTCTGTCTGTCACCAGGCTGTATCTCATGAACCGTTATAGCTAGACAGTTGAAACTATTCTGTTTTCTATTAGAATAGAATAGAATAAGTACTGTTTATTATGTACACCATTAAAATTACAGATACATAAAAAGTAAAACATACAAGGGGTGACGCAATGGGCGCTAAAAGCGACAAAAACAACAAAAATACTAACAACAATAAAATAAATATTTAAGTGGGGCTCCCAATCCCATACAACAAACGTTTTTTGCTCGATCGGAAACAAGTAGACGCTTGAAATATTCACAGAATATTTAGTTGTATATTCACTTTAAAAATAAATCATTAAAATAAAATAAATATTTAAGGGGGACTCCAATGATATTCTAACAAACAGATATGTTATACACCTACAAAACCACCGAAAAAAGTGTGCCGCGGGGGAGAGCCAGCTCACATACACGCAGTGACGCAGAATAAAGGAAAAACAGGCCAATTGACACGTTTTCGAGTCTTCACGTTTGCGCGCTCATAACATATCTGTTTAATTAAATATCATTGGGGGACTCGCACGGTTTTTTTAAGGATGGTGTCGTTTATATGACTAGGTAAGTAGGTGGTGAAGGAAAGACGGAAGTAGGTAAAACAGCTAATTTTGCTCGATAAAAAAGGTGCCCAGCAACATGCGATTAATTAAAATCGATGTCACGTCTCGATTCATTCCACGCCGGGTCCCGAAGGTAGGCAAAATAAAAAATCAGGCAAAGGTGTCAACAAAAACGCGTCGAACCCTGAACGAACCGCAAATGAATTGATTCGACGCAATCAATTTTTTCCCGCCCTTCTAGCTCAGGGAGCTCTGGTACACACCGACTCATTCACTCCCGCCCTGATTATCGGTCAATCATTCGGTCTCACCGTTCAGTTAACTGGAAAATTGGTAATTAGGTATAGGTGATAAAATGTGGAAAGTGTGCTCTTAGGAGATAAGAACGGTCAAGGGAGAGTATCCAGGAAACTCCCTGATTTGGGATAGTTTTTTTGGTTGGTTATGAAATGGTTTTTTTTAAATTTGGGTTTGCTTACGTACAGCTAACTACAACATACTTAAAATACCTTATACTTATGAAATTCGGTATGTACAATAGGCCACTTCGTTAGAAACCCGTCCTCGGACCTCTGCAGCTATTTGCATAAAACTAATTATCTTGAAGGATACCTATCTACGTGTGTTTGCGATACGATCTGTTCACCAGTCTCTGCGGTCATAAAGCATAGATAGAGGTAGGTACTATCGAGGACACTCCCGCCTGACCACCACTAAGCTCATTTTTGCTTGCACTCGCAACATAAAAACGCTCTCTAGCCCCGCCCCGTTGACTTTGTGTAGAAAAAATGAATGAAAAGATACGGAATCGGCCGAGCGCACTGACGACGCACGCCAAACGAGAGTTATTGTTATTTTGCGCGCCAAAGTTGACGCTTTCCTAATAGGCCCAAAACTTTAAGGGGGCGTGGCTCGGCGCCTCCGCATGATTTAAGCGAAAAAAAATTAAAATGGTCAGGCGGAAAAGACCCCGATAGTACATACCTACACATAGAAACATATTTATGATATCTATGTATGTAGGTACCTACCAAATGAGATTCAGAAACATAAAAAAGGAGGGTAATGGTTTTTTAAAGAACTTCGAAAGTTTTATATATCGTGATTCGTGCTCTAAAGGCAAAGAGCACAAGTTTAAAATGCTATTATTCAGAATTTATACCATTACTTGTTTTTATAATCGTTATACTTATCAAATCCTTTAGATCCACAACGCGCATCGCATAGGTTTTTTGGCAGTGCAAAATCTGAAATGTTTCCGTAAGAGCTCAGGGGGTCTAAAATGGCCGCTTTAGCAGAATCTTAGTATGAATCACGTTAAAAATTTTAAATTCTTAAAATGGACTTTATAGATATGAGCATAAAGTCCATTTTAAGAATTTAAATTTTTACGTGATTCATACTAAGATTCTGCGTGGATTCTGCTAAAGCGGCCATTTTAGGCCCGCTGCTGGCGTGAGATGGAAGGCAAATTAAAAGTCGTTCTGTTCGGTAACCGTGCAAGAGCTAGAAAATAGTATGCTTGAATTTAACATTTGAAGAGTATTTTCAGTATTTTATGTGACGCTGAACGAGAAGAAACGGTTTCTCTGGCGATTCTTGGTAGCCTCTGTACAGCGACCATCGGTGAACTTCTTTCGACTTCATGATGTGTTTCCACCATGATGATGATATCAACTCGAGCTGTATATAGTGCAATTATTAATAAAAACCGGCCAAGTGCGAGTCGGACTCGCGCACGAAGGGTTCCGTACCAATTATTATAAAAAAAATCACGTTTGTTGTTATAGCGGCAACAGAAATACATCATCTGTGAAAATTTCAACTGTCTAGCTGTCACGGTTCATGAGATACAGCCTGGTGACAGACAGACGGACAGACAGCGAAGTCTTAGTAATAGGGTTCCGTTTTTACCCTTTGGGTACGGAACCCTAAAAACTAACCAACCGTTTGTTTCTTGTAACTCCAGTAGGTTTCCGAGGGGAAAACTTAATTGTTCTGAAATACTTTGCGGCAACGGCACAACGGCTGCTTTACAACAACACTGTGCGGCATTGCTGCAAGCTACATATTGTGGCGTGCGTCATCTTGTGGGATGCTACAAATAACCAACGTGTGCCTAGATAATTTTCAAAGCATCGTGCTGTAAATTTTATTGGAGTGTTTTGGTCTACCTACTTGATTGATCAAGGGGACAAGTCACCGTAGAATATGGCTGATGAAGTAACTTTAGCAGCATGACGCAAGGTGTTGCCATGCCGCACAATACTTGCTCCAATGTGCAACATTTTAAATTATTGTAGCATGCGGCCTTGTGGCTTGCCGCAATGTCGCACAGTGTTGCCCCAGAGCGTAAAGCAGCCTTTAGGCACGTAACACAATGTCATGCCTGTTTTTCTCTAAAGTGATAGGCATTAGAGGCAGAGGGTTAAGGTACATTATACCTGTAGCTACTAGGGTTACCTAGTACACCCACATTTCCCACATAATTCATTAATTTAAGTCCCATGTAATCATAGAACTTAAACCTAACTGGAAAATGTGAAAAATGTGGGCTTATTGCCATCAACTGGTCACAAATCCATACTCCGGGCTGCTGCTACCTACTGAGTAATTCCTGATGGGAAATAATAACGCTTGGCCTTACCTTAGCCGTGTGGTATCCGGCAGAGTAGAATAGAACCAACCCATTACACTCACGGAGGTCGTATAAGGCGACTAATGTCTGAGACAGAACACCTTGCGCCTCCGTAGACCAGAGAATGGGCAGCAGCGTTTTCTGTTAGTCTTTCATCACTGCGATCTCCAATCCGCCTGCCAAGCGAGAAGATTACGGCAAATTCCTCCCATCATGGGAGAGGCTTATGTCCAGCAGTGGACGTTATGGGCTGTTGTTGTTGTTGTTACCTTGGCATCGAAACCAGAACCTCATCATGATCAGCAGTCATTTTTCGCTTGCGATCACTAAAGGGTGGCCACCCAAACAAATCAGGGATCTGATCTGAGAGGAGAGTGTGAGTGACGCTCCCACTTGCACTTGTAACCTGTCATCTAAGTACTAATTCATTTGATATAATAAATAATAGAGTTGTTGTATATAGTTGGTGCCAGTTAAGATGAGAATAGCGGTCATTGCCCTTTCCCTAATATCCCTTCGTACGAACCAAAACAAATATTAAACCATGTATCTTTTTTCTTTAAAAAAAATGTTGAAGATTACGATAGATGACGATTCCAGACTTGAACAGGCTTATTTTTGGTTTTCAAAGTGAAGAAGTTTAGTAAATGTAGGTGGGTCAATGACCGCTATTCTCATCATAACTGGCACCAACTAAAGATACTTGCAGAACTGAGAACCTAGGTAAGTCTACTATGTTTCGACTCTAGCTCTGTTTGTCGTCTAGCATTGTAGGTTGGACTCCCGGGGGGACAGTTTCGTCGTTCACAGATCACTACCCCCATCTAAAAGTAAACTTCCCAAAACTTTGGTTGTTTGTTTTTTTTTTACAATTGCGGGTTTGTTGTTCTTTCCAACTCGGATAGAATATACGGGCTCAGGAGGAAGTATTAACTTTTAGTTTTTAATGTATCGACGTCTTGCTCGTAAGTACAGGATGAAAGTGTAACTACCGCGTACCTACTTACTTACAATGTTACCTCTAGAAGCGTTCTCGTTGATCGCTTAGGATCTTTAGCACCCTGTGTAGTATGCCCACTATGCTCGCCTAGAACTTGCTGATTGACTGTTTTAAAATTGTAAGGCGACGAATCAAGCGGAAGTTCGGATGAGTCGTTGCGTAGTTAATATTAATGTGGTCATATCGGCCAATTAGCCAAACTTGGAGGGAGGGATTTTTTTTATTTTTTTTTATAAAACTTCATTAATTTAAAAATGGTGGAGGCTGAAAGGCTGGTGGTGGGGGAGGGGGGAGTGTGGAGGGTGGGATTTAAAAAAAATGATAGTCATTTATTTAAAAGCAGCGGAGGGAGAAAGGCTGGCGGGGGGAGGGGGAGGTGGGGATTTTTTTTTTTTTTTTAAATCATTAATTTAAAAGTGGCGGAGGGAGAAAGGCTGTCGTGGAGGGTGGAGGTTGGAAAATCCCACCTCCCTCTCCCCCACCGCCAGCCTTTCTCGTTCCGCCACTTTTAAATGAATGATTCATTTATTAAAAAAAAAAAAAAAACCCTTCCCCCTCCTCCACCGCCAGCCTTTCTCATTCCGCTGCCGTTCGCCGCTTTGCAATGAATAATTGTTTTACTTAAAAAAAATCCCCCCCTCCCCGTTTCTCTACCGCCAGCCTTTCTCCCTCCGCCACTTTTAAATGAACGATTTTTTATTTTATAAAAATCCCCCCCTCCCCCCTCCCCCACGGCCAGCCTTTTTCCTTCCACTGCTTTTAAATGAACGATATTTTTATTAAAAAAAAAACCCCCTTCCCCCTCCCCCACCGACAGCCTTCTTCCCTCCGCCGCTTTAAATGAATGAAGTTTTTATTCAAAAAAAGAAATAAAAATCCCTCCCTCCAAGTTTGTCTATTTGGCCGATATGATTACATTAATATTAACTACGCGAGTACTCATTCGAACTTCCGGATGATTCATCGCCCTACAATTTTAAAAGGGTTACGTTTCATTCGCGGATGAAATATTTTGCGGATGAGTTGTCACCTAAGTCTTCTGTGTCTTCATAAGGCCGTGTCGAGAGAAGAAGAAACGGCGAGGACAACGAGGCCCGAACCCTGCAGAAATAAATATAATATGGTCCGATAAAAAGTTATTGTTCCTTTCGTAATGACTCGATCCAAAATTTTCTTTGTAACTGAAAAAAAAAATTGTTAAAGTATGAAAGGTCGAGGAGTGACTTTGACCTTGAAAAAGTCGTGCCTCGACCTCAAGAACTTGTGAGGGTTGTATTGATGATTTTGATGATTATAATTCTGTAACTACACGTCTTACAGTCGCGAAAAATATTTTAATAAATAAACAACCAAGCAACAACAACAACAACAGCCCTTATCGTCCACTGCTGGACATAAGCCTCTCCCATGATGGGAGGAATTTGCCGTAATCTCCACGCTTGGTATGGCGGATTGGAGATCGCAGTGATGAAAGACTAACAGAAAACGCTACTGCCCATTCTCTGGTCTACGGAGGCGCAAGGTGTTCTGCCTCAGACATTAGTCGCCTTATACGACACCCGTGAGTGTAATGGGTTGGTTCTATTCTATTCTGCCGGATACCACACGGCTGCAAATTGAAAAAACTATTTTGCAAAAAATAAAACCGACTTAAAAAAACACAAAAAAGTGTAAAATAACTTTAGGTTCAGAAGTCGGTGACCTTTGTTTGATTGATTTAGTTTTTTTGTCACCGACTTCTGAAGCTAAAGTTATTTTTCACTTTTTTGTGTTTTTTTGAAGTCGGTTTTATTTTTTGCAAAAAAGTTTTTTATTTTTCCATTTTTAGTTGTTCCCAAACAAATATTTGCCATGAATTTATTTGACATTGTTAACAATACATGTCATGGTAATAGGCGTATGGGCAATACTAACTTAACACACCAAAAGGTGCGGAGCGGAAGGGAGTGTCAGACTTTTACTGACTAAAACCCATCCATGTTCCTTCTTAGCCCTTTGCGTTCCAGGGCCGCAGTATCTCTTTAGAACAGTCCCTTTTGCTGACATCTCTTTGAGGCGTGCGCGGAACACGAACGAAAAATGTCGAATGTCGAAATCTGGGTGTATCGTACACATCTGCGTTCCCCCTCAGAGCATACAGGCGTGATGTTACGTCATATGAGGCGCGCGCGGAACACGATCGCGCCAACTTAGCATACCTAACTGTCGAAATCTGGGTGTATTGTACACATCTGCATACCACCTCAGAGCATACAGGCGTGATGTTACGTCATGATGTTGTATAAACAATAAATATCCAAGCGATTGCAACATTAACGGCACATTTGCCGTCTATTTTTGAAGAGTTCCATTGTACATCTCCGAAGATCAGCATCAGATGTTCACAAAATTATAATACATCAAAATTAAATGGGAACAAAAAAAGAATTTTCAAAATCGGTTCACCCAGTCGAAAGTTCTGAGATAACAAACAAAAAAAAAAACATACAGTCGAATTGAGAACCTCCTCTTTTTGGAAGTCGGTTGAAAAAAAACAACCAAGCACTGGCCTGCAAATTGCAAAAAATTTAAGAAAATTTGAATTTCGCGGGCTTTCCTGGAGCACCCACCTTAGTGTGGTGGATACAATAAACGCGGTAACAAAAAGGAAAGAAAAAAGTCACGGTCAGGAATGAGCACAAAGCACAAAAACCAGCCAAGTGCGAGTTCGACTCGCGTACGAAGGGTTCCGTGCCATTTTTTTTATTTGAATATCAACATTACCAAAACAGCAAAAAATCACGTTTAAAAATCTATTTTATTCTGTTTTTATTGTTTTGTATTTGTTGTTTTAGCGGCACCAGAAATACATCATCTGTAGCGGATAGACAGTTAAAATTTTTCACAGATGTATTTCTGTTGCCGCAACAGAAATACATCTGTGAAAAATTTTAACTGTTTATCACGGTACATGACATGCAGCCTGATGACAAACAGACCGGCAGATGTTCAGTGGAGTCTTAGTAATAGGGTCTCGTTTTTACCATTTGTGTACAGAACACTAAAAATCATCTTATTAGAACAGTTGCCGGTTACCAGCCTGTTACCGGTACCTACAATAATAGTAGTCTTAAAAGACAGGAGTCTAAATTAGCAACATCCGTCTGCGCGCGCCGGTGACAGATGTCACTCATGTCATGTCACGTCAAATTGGAATTGTCAAAAAGTAGGATTACATCGTGTCGTGCCGCATTCGAAAAGCCGATTCTACGTGTAAAGTGGGTTTTGGTGAAATAATTCCCATTTCAAATATATAATACAGGTAAGTAAGCTAAATAACTTACTACGAAATATTACATGTTAGTGACCTCAATGTTTAATGTTTTGATATAGTCTGTCAAAAGTTAGGTTATTATTTGGAAGGTAAATATATAACTGCTGTTGAATATTCTTAAAATAAATGTGCTTACAAATTCATGGTTAATTCTGTTACCAAGAGAATTAACCCGTTTCGTCTCATTTAATAAATTCAGGACGTTTTTGATACAACTAGTGGCATCTATTAGATATTTTCGTAACTATGGACCTACAGGTTTTCCACGGTTTTCACGACTGCTAGACTTCTTTAAAATATAGGAAAATATTTCTTAGTATTTAATACTCCGGCTCCTATTGAGATTTTTATATCAGTGTTAAATTCCTACTGATGTAATTTTGTATGGACGGTTTTATTGATTCAAGTGGCGCGGCAAATATTTGAAACGGTCTGCATAGATTGCATCATGCATGCAGGCCAATATCAACCGCGAGGCGAGTAACTATCGCTAAACTAAGTACTACCGTAGCGTACCGAACTTTTTAGGTCAGCAAACTAAATTATACCATCAAACAAACACACACATGCAATTTGTTAATTAGTTTTGGCAATCCAATTTGTGCTATTTTTACGCCTTTTAGTCGCGCCTTTCATTCATAGTTTTAACTTGTGTGAAATTCAATATTTGCATTTTGTATGCATTATTTTATTGGTTACCACTGTCGCTATTAGATGGCGCTGATTGCTAAAGGCGCGTCATGATTTTCGCGGGAAAATTTTAATTTTTAATGATAAGATGATAACTTGTTTTTGCTGCAAATCCTTGGAATTAATATCAATTAATTTAATAAGTGATTCTTATCAACATTTTGTGGCATATTATTGCTTCCTGGTTTTCCCGATAAATCATGAAAATTGGTACTCGTAGCTTATCTTGTGTAAAGTGCGTTATCACGCAATTTCACACGTAGCAATTTTCATACCGTGTGAATTAATTTTATGCAATAGGTATACAAAAGGCGGTTTTCGCATATAATATACCATACCTATTTACCGACTGCATTTAATTTATAAAATAAAGTTATTTGTTGAATAACTTATCATGCTATCCGCATGATTAAATACCGCCAAAGAAATCTATGACACTCTTTATTAGGGTTGCCAACATTTCTTAGGCGAAATATAGTATTTTTCAAAATAAGCTATTAAAAATATGGTACGATTTTAAAAAATATAATATTTTACAGAAAAAAATAAAAAATCGTCAAAGATATAGGTACCTATATGATCCTTATTTATTTGGCCCAGAGCCATACACTTTGCTTTTTTTTTTTTTTTGTTTTTTTTTTGTCTAAAATAAAAGTGTGTTAAAGCTCTATACATTCAATTTTTAGATTAATGTAAATGAAAAGCTGATTTTTTATTAATGAGATACTGCTTCTGTTTCTTTCTTCTCGCCATTTCGAATTCATAACCGAAAATATCTTTTCTGTAAATGCCGAAGTGGCGGGAATAGAGCAGGAATGAAATTACAAGTTATTTTTAGTATTTTTTTACTATGCTGGTATTTTTTCAATTATCTCACTACAATCTTTTACTTTTGCAAAGATACATGCCTCACTCAAAAGTTAATGTAAAGGCGCGTTCATAAATTTTTAAAATAGGGATTTGTTTGTTAGATTTCCGTGAAAATATAGTATTTTTGCGTACTATATATTTCTTAAACAGTATATAGTACGCAGACCCGTAATATAGTACAATACTATATAATATAGTACGGTTGGCAACTCTACTCTTTATACAAATTAATAAAGCCGGTTTTTATTTTATCAACACGGCTCTTCATTATTGAGCTTGTTCGATGAAGAGATATAAAAAACACATCCTGGTTCAAATCGTGATCTTTTTACAGCCACGCGATAATCAAATCTCAATTTCTTTGGAAATCGATACCATTTTCTTTTTAAAATTACTTTCGTGTTTAAAATATTAGTACTTACTTATGTAAATTTTTTTTTCTAGCCTGCTCTGTCCCACTCCTGGGCAAAGGCCTCCCTCCACTCTTTCCACTTCTCGCGAACCCGCGCGTCCTCCTTCCAGTTCGGACGGAACCTGTCTAGTTCGTCCCGCCATCTCCTTCGTGGCCTGCCGCGACCCCGCCTCACTGTGTCAGGGCACCAGTTTCCTGTAATTTTGGCCCACAGTTTGTCCCGGAATGCGGCAGACATGACTTGCCCAGTCCCATTTGAGTTGGGCAACCTTTTGAGCCACGTCAGCTATATTTGTTTTGGAGCGTAGTATTGTGTTTCGAACACGATCCGTTAATTTAACACGTAGTATACTGCGCTCCATTGCTCGTTGGCAAACCTTGAGTTTGGACTTCTGCATGTTAGTCAAAGATCAAGTCTGTGCACCATAGGTTAAGACGGGGAGAATACACATGTCCATAAGTTTCCGTTTCAGTGCGATAGGCAACTCACCCATAAATAGTTCCTTTAAATTTTAATATTTTAAATACGAAAGTATTTTTCTGTTTTTCTATCTACCATTTCACGACTTCGGATTTCGAAGAAATCATCTTACAGGTACCCCATGGCCTGGTTTAGGACATAGGCTACTTTCCATACCGGCAGTACCTACTTATGTTCCTGTGGGACAAGTTTTGAACGTCACGGGAGCGAAGCCGCGGTTAAACCTATTATTATAAATGGTATATACTTGATTCAATGCCATTGTCCGATAAAACTAGTTTAGATTTGCACGCGTTACAGTTTTGCAGACGAGACGGTCATCAAATGTATACTTTTTAGGCCACTCTTTTGCATCGTGATTTGGTACGTGTTGGTGTGGTGTCTGTTGATTTTAAAGGTCCTTAATTCCTTATCCATATGTGTTTGATATTACAGTCTTCTTATAAAATATATTTTATCTCCTCAAGGCAATACTACTTTACAAAGTGCTAAATCGTTTAGTTGCGCTAATTCGTTGTTGCTATGGAACAGTGGCCAAGAAGCACGTGTGTACTAATTTCGATATTTATTTACATTTCAAGTACCTATTCGGACGGACTAGACGCCAAGGCATTCTTCGGTTAGAGTTAATTATCTTGTTTTTTTATTCGTCCGTAACCCCATTAGAAGGGTTATTGTACATTCGTCATAAAGTTAATTCGCCACGAAAAAAAGTATGTGTAAACTCGCCATAACTCTATTTTCATGAAGGAAAATCCGCCATATTGTTTATTTCCGTACAGATAGCAGAAAAATCAAACAATAAGTAGATTATAACGTTATTTATTTATTTTTAATGGAGAAAGGAATTTCTTGATTACTTGATACTTTAAAACGACTGGACATTTAAAAAATATGACATTTAATTTTTTATTTTATTCAATTCCAATGCAATAAGTTGACTGTAGAATAATTATTGTGTAATTGTAGTTTATCTATCTTTAATATGTATTGACATTGTCTAATTTTACTATGTACTTAGCATCACTAGTGTCTTCTGTACTTTTGCATGCCTTTTGGTTAAATATGGCTGTTGCTATTATATTTTTATGTCACCGTGTATGTACCCATATTTGCAAAATAAATATCTTATCTTATCTTATCTTAATAATCACAGAAATTCACATATAAATCACAGTTTTACTTACAGCTAAAATATACGCTAATATTGTCTGGTTTTGTTCTATTTTAAGGCCGCGTTGTCAAGGACAGCGTGACCTGCGTGACACGCCTAATCCTAAATACGTAAACATGTATTGCAAGGGCTGATTTGCTTACAACATTACAATTATAAGAAAAAAAATATTTTTTATTTTACAAATTACTTAAACATTTATTTGTATTCAGTAAGTATGTACATTATTTACAATTTACAAATCTAATAAAATAAACTAAACTAACTAACTTTAACTAAAAACTTAAAAAATGGCGTCTAAAAACTCCTCAACACTGTCACCTGGTAATGTCCCCAAGAGACTGGCGGCTGAATTCAACAAAATGTTGAAGTAATTTGTAAAATAAAAAATAAACTGCGGGTAAAAAAAAAAGAATAGATAGATAATTAGATCACAGTAATAATCTCGTTTTTTTTAATGTTAATTTACGTCTACAAAAAAAATCACAGTTTTACTTAAAATTAAATATATATCTTTACTACTTAACTATCGAAAAATTTTCCACTATTAACCTCTACGAACCCGCATCAGTCAATAGTCAATACTCTAAAGTTTGTAGTAATCGTATCTGTCACATATGAAATAACGTAGGTACCTTCAATACTTGTGGAATATTCTTTTATCAAAAATATTGGCTAAGTCGAGGGTAGGTTGTTATGTGACACATTAATTTGTACTGTGCTATGCTACCGAGCGCAATAAACTGATTTACCAAAATCTCGTGTTTTAATGGACATAATAGTATCCATCTTCAAACAGACTTTATCCAGTAAATATCGCTCCGAAATAAGTTTGACTCAACTTAAGAGCTTTGAATATTTTCTTTATAAAAAATCTTCCACTACTAACCTCTCCGAACCTCCCCCAGTCAAGTCTATCGCTAGTAGTAATAGTACAGGCCTTGAAACAGTATATTTACGTCATAAAAATCGTTTTCAAACAGTATACTCCAAAACTTTTTTTTTCTGTTTTACTTCCAACGAATACAATCCACTACTAACGTTTATCTATGACTAGCTGACTTCCCGCGGTTTCACCCGCGTAGTTCCCGTTCCCGTGGGAGTACGGGGATAAAATATAGCCTATGTTACTCGTGGATAATGTAGCTTTCGAATGGTGAAAGAATTTTTTAAATCGGTCTAGTAGTTTTTGAGCCTATTCATTACAAACAAACAAACAAACAAAGTTTTCCTCTTTATAATATTAGTATAGATAAACGGCCGAAAAAACTGATTTTTCGAATTTTGCGGAATGAAACGGAAGGACCTGATTGCCTCGTATATTGCCAACAGCTCTCGATCGTACGGGCTGTATTTCCTCTGCGAAGGGCTGAGGTTCCTCGAAAAGTATGGCAGTGGCTGCCTTTCCGCCTTACTCCGCTGCTGCAGTACGGCTAGAAAAAGATAGATACAGCGAGCGAGCGAGCGTGTGATAGCATGTGCAGGAACGCAGAAAAAAAAGAGATTTTAGAAATCATTTTCATTACGAGCGCTAAAAACCAATATCTTTGTTTGCTACCAGTAAATTATGTACCTATGAAGACTTGTGACGAATTTACACATAGTTTTTATGCATGTGACGAATATACTTTCAATGTATGGAGTTTACAAAAATGTGACGAATTAACTTTGTGACGAATGTACAATAACCCCATTAGAATATACAGCAGTTGTTTTAATTTTATTGTTCTGATTACAAATATTGTGTTCAAACTATAGTCTACGCTAGATAAGTAAGAATTAAAGGTACCCGTAAACCCGTAAACCCGCATACATTTATTCAAATACATAATTCCGAAAACAGAAATAATGACATAAACTTGTCCCGAAACGACCTTTATCGTGATCCTTGACTTTTTTTAGTAATAAAAAACGATTCATAATGGTCGGTGTACCTACGCAGAGAAATTAAGGAAAGAGCAATGACCTATACTATAGCAGAGCTATTGCACTCCGTGTGTAGGCATGAGATAATTACCTACCGCTTCGCGCATATTGAATATGCAAGCTCTCTAGGGCTGTCGCGCTCCAGCCGTGCGTAACTGCGTACGTATGCCGCGTTAATTTTTCGCGCTCTTTTGACCTTGCGTCGCGTACCTACCTACTCGTACTTCGTGTTTGTTAACTGACTGATTTATTGGTCATTAATCATTACTAGTGAAAATGACAAGCCGGATAAACTGTTGCTGTTAATAAATGTAGAAAAAAAATGTCTTTTTATATAAATTTCACTGCTCCATGTCCATGCTTCCCATCAGAGTTTATTTTAAAATTACATATTTGTTAGATTTCGTATTTATGCTGCTATTCAATTTAATAAGTAATCGTAATTTTAGAGAAGGCAAGATATTTATGAGACGTTATAATAGAGTAAAACAATTGTAATTATAAAAGTTTTAATTAACATTTAAATAATAATACATTAAAGTACAAAAATGTTGGTAGTATTTTATTTTGAGTACTTGAGGTAACCCTACCGACTGACCACTAAGCAGTGAGACGCCGAATAAAATACGCTAACGCGTTGCGTCAAGGCACAATTTGGATTGAGCGGGCTCAGTTTAGGTATTTATAATGTCGGCTTTCTTCAAGATCAAAGGAGTGCAACTTCTGTACGCTAGTACTATTATCTATTCTGTGACTATAGTATTCGGGTTCATAACACATAAGCACACTTTCTATAGTCTACCTAAACTAATCGATGCGGCAACATGTAGCTGTAGTTATTTTATAGCGTCTATTTACAAGCAATGATGTGGATGTAAGAGTCATTGCATCAGCTATTCTAGGGACGATTATGATGCATATGGGAAGTCCCGCGCCAACAGCGTATTGCCTTTACTAACATAATATAAATAGGTAAAGGGTTTTTTTTTATAGCATCTATTTACAAGCAATGATGTGGATGCAACCTTCATTGCATCAGCTATTCTAGGGACGATTATGATGCATATGGGAAGTCCCGCGCTCAGACAACAGCGTATTGCCTTTACTAAAATAATATAAATAGGTAAAGAGTTTCTTATCAAATTGATTAAAAGCGTTTGCATTAAAGCTTTCGGTAAATATTAATTTAGAAAACTTATCAGGCAACACAAAATGCCACATGTATGCATACAAAATTGGCCACGATATAACGAACCGTTATGATTAAAATTATAATAAAAGATATGAGTAGACCAGTATCAGTACTACGAGTAGGTACTGTATCAGTCACAGTCAGAAAACACCTGTATCAACTGTGTTGAGACTGATTCCCAATTTGTGATTGAGCAAAGACAACAACATCGAAGTCAGTATGTATTATTTTTATTGAATTCGTTATCACCACGCGTATAAAGTCATTGTCAATGTCTATGATAATATAATTTAATTTTAGACTTAAAATTTATTAAACCACGTCAAAACAGGTTTGAGAGACATCCGGGTCACGGTGACCTAATTTCTATAGACAAAAAACAATGTAAATGACCTACTTTATTTAAGGTAGATTAAGTATAATTATTTATCTTGCTATTTAGAAATATGTTTGTATTCCGTAAATACCAGGCATTCTTCGAAGAAGATAACGCGGTAATCGATTACCTTTTTGTTGACAGTATTAAGCTGTTTGTTTGATAAGAAGGTTTATCACCTAAAAGCAACAGACGCTGTCTGAAATAGTAATGATATTATGTAACGCAGCCGTTTTGAATAATTGTCGAGATAGGTAGTTCGTTTATGAATCGGACCTTCGTCGTTCGGACAGAGCTCTTCTTGCGCACCATCCCTGATTCAAATCAACGCCACTGGCCGAGTGTAACCCACTTTGATAATAGAATTTGGACGTATTTAACTCCCGAATCTAGTGGCCCAACCGACACTTCAATTCCACAAGTAATATTTGAATTAAACCGGAGACGATTCAACGCCCCTGGGGAACAGTGTCGCCAAAATAGGGTACTGGTCCCCGAAATGGGCTGGCGGCCTCAACACGGCCCGTCTTGTCAGGGTTAATTGATTTATGTATTCCACTCCCGTAGGCTCAGATTAATAGATTTGTTGCTTAAATAATAATCCGTGATGAATTTAGAATTGGCAATTTAAGTTAGTATGGAGATTCGACGTTATTGTTGTTCCAGATTTATTATCCGGGAATTGGACGAATTTGTTGGTGAGCTAGTCGTTGTCAATTGCTTTTTGATGGATTGGTTTATTTCTTAATAAGGGTTATTATGATTTTCATTGTAGCTGAAGCTGTAATAAAGTTTTACTATTAAGGGCTATATATCCCTCAAATGGTTTAGCATGATCCTCGGTTACGCCTAAAATACTGCAGCATTAATTTTGAAATAAATATATGGTAAAGTTGAGGATTAATGCTAGGTACTATGTGTGACGAAAACACGTTCCATAAACTTTTCTTGATAGAAAAAAAAAAAACCAAAGTTACCTCCAAATCGAACAATAAACCGCTGGTATTCAAAAAGTACTTCAAATTAGATCATGAAACCTTGCATACTAATTGAACTAACTATAAAGCAGGTCTGATGTGTTTTATTTTTTTAGTCCAATCAATAGATTTTTAGAAAAAAAAACCAGTCATTTCGCACTATTCGGCCGCAGTGACTGACGTAACAACCGCTTTGTAGTGCAAGCTGATTAGAACTTTATTCTAACAGTATTTCAAACGAAGTTTAAACCACCACAAATAGAGGTGCTAATTTTAGGGTTAGAAGGGCCTTAAGTACTCAATTCTCAATAGTATGGATGAATTGAGTAGCACATTAAATATCAATATGAATTGTTTTATTGTCTTAAATGTATAGTACAATGTCTGGAACATCAGTGAAGTCTATTTCTACAATGTTTGTTTAACGTTTCTATTTACCTATAGTTCGAAATGCTGTTTACTTCAAACCCCTGATAGAAATTAATAGCAAACAATCCACGTCCCACACTATTTTCAATTTGTAACAAAACACACAGTTGGGCTCTTTGTTAAAGTGAATCAATGCTTTTAAAGTGAACGTTTAGTAACTCTGAGTTAGCCGACTCATCCTTATCCTAATGCTCTCGTTAATGGTTCAAGTTTCAAGTTAAATTCGGTTGCTTAATTAACTCTATAAGTTATCGGTTCTCGGTTCATTGTAAAACTAATGCAATCTTTGGGTTTTGCGGGAGAGCGTTTGTAACTTCGCCTTTGACTAGTTTGTCAACTTCTGGGACAGTTTTTTTTCGGTTTTTGTACTTACATTCATTTGGCGTATTGTAAATGTAAAACCAACATACGTAGACCTGCTCAGATGCTTTTCTCAGTCGGGAGCTGTACGACTAACTTTTTGTGTACCTATTAACGCTTAAATCCATAAACTTGTTCTTCTAGAAAAAAACAGGCTTCTTTACAACTTTGCCGAAGTTTGTTTATTAGCTAGTGTAGAGGACTTCATTAAAACTTCCTTTAGCCTTTCCACTGCATAATACGTCGTTAAAAAACTAGGTAATCGCCTTGAATATTTTCCTGTCCATTGACTTAGTAATTTGATAGCCGTTAGGTAAAGTCTCACTGTTTCGTGTTGACAGGATAATGACAGGGAATTTGCTTAATGATATTTGTTCGCAAACGCGAGGAGTTGACGCCGGACGGTCGGTCGTTGTTTTGTGAACTCCAGTTTCTTTTTTTGTACGTGTTGTTAGAAGTTAGTGACCCAATTCGCGTACAAGCGATTCGATTAATATTCGAATATAGGTTGTGTTTCCGGCCAAATAACATCATATGAATAATATTGCATTACAATTAGTTTTTTTTTCTTATTACAGATCCAAAATGTGTGGAATTTGGGCGTTATTTGGCGTGAGCGAAGACTTATGTCCACTATGTACGGAGAGCTTCGTGACAATTCGACACCGCGGGCCCGACGCATGGCGCTTCGAGGCCGACGCTCGTGAACCGTTCGCGATATTCGGCTTCCGACGACTAGCCATTGTTGACGGTCTTCACGGCATGCAGCCGATGAGATTGCACCTCTACCCGCTCACAAACCTCATTTGTAACGGAGAAATTTACAACTGCAAGCGGCTACAAACACAATTCAAGTTCCCATATGAAACAAAATGTGATGTGGAGGCCATCACACATCTTTACCACAACTTTGGTTTCCAAAAAACTGTGAAAAACCTCGACGGTGTATTCGCATTTTGTTTAATGGATGGTGAGAAGAAGAAAATCTGTGTCGCCCGTGATCCGTACGGCGTCCGCCCTCTTTTCGAATACTGGGATGAGGAAAGGGGTGTATTAGGAATCTCTTCGGAAGGCAAAGGTCTGATTAAGTTAAAACAAAACGGCAATGGCAGTGCTACTTTAAGACAATTCCCGCCGGGTCATTATGCGCAATGGAGCATATTAGACGATGGCAAAGTCAAACTTGATTTTATCGAGCGATACACGTCACCCGGTATGCCACCAAACTTCCTGCCATACGTTCCGGAGGCAGATTTAGAAGGCAAGAGTATAGAAGAGAAAACTGCTCAGCTTTTGGAAGCTGCGTGCGAAAAGAGATTGATGTCAGACAGACGTATTGGCTGTCTACTTAGCGGTGGGTTAGATTCTTCACTTATTGCGTCCTTAGTAGTGAAGCTAGCTAAAAAGCATAACTTGCCATATAAGATACAAACATTCGCTATAGGTATGGGTGATTCGCCAGATCTGATTGCGGCTCGATCAGTCGCTGATTACCTGGGCACAGAGCATCATGAGGTACAATTTGACGAAAACGACGTTAAAGAAGCGTTGGACAATGTGATATATCATTTGGAATCTTTTGACATAACTACGATACGTGCTAGTTTGCCCATGTACTTGCTGTCAAAGTATATTAAAGAAAAGACAAACACTACCGTAGTGTTCAGCGGGGAGGGAGCTGATGAATTAGCACAGGGCTATATTTACTTCAGGGATGCTCCTTCTGAGAATGTTGCACATGAAGAGAGCCTGCGTTTACTCTCAGACATTTACTTGTACGACGGTCTCCGAGCAGACAGAACTACTAGTGCATTCAGTTTGGAACTGCGTGTACCGTTCTTGGACATTCAATTTACCAACCACTACCTCAGCCTTGACCCTAAACTAAGGCAGCCCCAAAACGGCATAGAGAAGCATTTGCTTAGGAGTAGTTTCGCTAAAAGTGGATTGCTGCCAGACACAATATTATGGCGTCACAAAGAGGCTTTCAGTGACGGAGTTGCGTCTGTAAAGAAGTCGTTGTTTACTATTATTGGGGAGGTAATCGCCGAAAGGTCAATAGAGGAGAACGTTGTATATCCAGGAGTACAGCCAAAGACAGCCGAGTCGAAATATTATCGGTACGTGTTTGAGAAGTCGTACCCCGGCCAGCATGTATTTACTCCGTATTATTGGATGCCGAAATGGGTCGCCGGGGTGTCCGATCCTTCTGCGAGGTTTATAAAGCATTATACGGCTAACTAAAGCAATTTCGTGGCTGTACAAAGTTGTAGAAAAACTTAATTTGCGGCAACCGCTTATTTATGTCGAGCATAGCTCTTACGATTTATTTTTTTAGTCAATTGTACATTTGATTTGTACTTATTTATCGTTACACACAATTTTCTATTTTATTACCTACCTTCACAGAAGATTTAGTAACACTCTCCTTTGAAGTCTTTCGTAACTTGAATCCCACCTTTTTTTCAACACCAATAACACATAACCATGTCTAGTAATGGTAGATATTTCTTTCTGGGTAATACAATTGGAGTGTAACGAAGTCTGTTAACTTCCAATAATTGACTTGCGGCGCTCCGTACAACTTGGCTCTCATTATCCCCAGGACGATTTCGAGCCTCCCCAGTTGGTCTTAGGGTAAATATAATCTACTTCTGATGTTAATATAATCGTTGGGGCTGTATTGAATGTGATTGCTGTAAGCATTTGTTTTGTTTTTTTGTTCACATTTTATATACGTACATTCGTGTATGTTTGTATTTTTAGAATACCTACCGCATTTTCGTAAACCTAAGTTTAGACTGGTTCTCTATGCTAAAGCAATTTTAAGGAAAAGTGAGAAATAACCTAAAAGCACTCTACGTAAAAAGATAAATAAGTGTTACAATTACAATGTTTTATTAACAAATTGATTTGTTTGACGACACAAAAGTTTGGTTGGTTTTAGCTTGTACTTTAAGAGTCCGTGCACAAAGTTCAGTCGCTAGAGTTTAGGCAAATTCGTTGCGATCCTATGTTAGTGTGCATTGTTCATGCAGATACACGCACACACGGGTGAAGATCGAGCGTAGTGATCGCTTAAACCATTTTGATCCTGTAGACGATATTATTTTATGATACATAAATATAAAGTCAGTACGGTTTAGAAATAAAAGTCTGGAATGTGTGTCTACTGTATATTTATCACAATCAAAATAAAAATGGTTTAATTTTGTATTAGAAGAATTTAGGTACATATAAACATTTTACAAAATGATAAATAAAAGTGCGAGTTGGACTCGCGCACTGAGGGTTCCGTACAAACTTTATATAGGACAAGTTAATTTTTCTGGATCTGGGACTATTGCGCGAAAGACACTTGCGCGAAAAGACAAATGCGCGCATGGACTTTTGCGCGATTGGACTTATGCGCGAACGGACTTATGCGCGAACGGACTTTTGCGCGCCTGGACACTTGCGCGAATGGACTTTTGCTCGATTAGACTTATGCGCGAACGGACATTTGCGCGCCAAGACACTTGCGCGAATGGACTTTAGCGCGACTTAATGGCCACTGAGGTTCACTCTGTAGGGTAAACATAACATACCCCTGTTATTACTTGAAGGTGGTTTTTTCTTTTGGTTTTTCTGTCATGGATGTTATTTTCATGGTTAAGGAGTAGCTGATAACGAAATGAGATCAAAATGAAAATCCAAGATGGCGCCGAGGAAAACTTCTGTTTTTTCCATCATGGGTGTCATTTTTATGGTTTTCGGGGTCGCTGATTACGAAAATGAGGTCAAAATGAAAATCCAAGATGGCGCACAGGAAATTTTTTGTTTTTTCCGTCATCGGTGTCGTTTTCATGGTTTAAGTGGTCACTGATAACGAAAATAGGGTCAAAATGAAAATCCAAGATGGCGCCAGGGAAAATTTTTGGTTATTAAGTCATGGGTGTCGTTTTCATGGTTTTTGGGGTTGCTGATTACAAAAATCAGGTCAAAATAAAAATCTAAGAGGCGCCGAGGAAAATTTTTGATTTTCCGTCATGGGTGTCGTTTTTATGGTTTTTGGGGTTGCTGGTTACGAAAATGAGGTCGAAATGTAAATCCAAGATGGTGCCGAGGAAAATTTTTGGTTTTTCCGTCATGGGTGTCGTTTTTATGGTTTTTGGGGTTGCTGGTTACGAAAATGAGGTCAAAATGAAAATCCAAGATGTCACCGAGAAAATTGTTGTTTTTCCGTCATGGGTGTCGTTTTTATGGTTTTTGGGGTTGCGGGTTACGAAAATGAGGTCAAAAAGAAAATCCAAGATGGCGCCGAGGAAAATTTTTGATTTTCCGTCATGGGTGTCGTTTTTATGGTTTTTGAGGTTGCTGGTTACGAAAATGAGGTCAAAATGAAAATCCAAGATGGCGCCGAGGAAAATTTTTGGTATTTCCGTCATGGGTGTCGTTTTTATGGTTTTTGGGGTTGCTGGTTACCAAAATAAGGTCAAAATGAAAATCCAAGATGGCGCCGAGGATTTTTTTTGATTTTCCGTCATGGGTGTCGTTTTCATGGGTTTTGGGGTTGCTGGTTACGAAAATGAAGTCGAAATGAAAATCCAAGATGGTGCCGAGGAAAATTTTTTGTTTTCCGTCATGGGTGTCGTTTTCGTGGTTTTTGGGGTTGCTGGTTACGAAAATGAAGTCGAAATGCAAATCCAAGATGGCGCCGAGGAAAATTTTTGATTTTCTGTCATGGGTGTCGTTTTCATGGTTTATAGGGGTGCTGGTTACGAAAATGAAGTCAAAATGCAAATCCAAGATGGCGCCGAGAAAATTTTTTAATTTTCCGTCATGGGTGTCGTTTTTATGGTTTTTTGGGTTGCTGGTTACGAAAATGAGGTCAAAATGAAAATCTAAGATGGCACCCAGGAAGCAAAAAAATTAAAATAATCAGCGACCTCAAAAACCATGAAAACGACACCCATGACGGAAAATCAAAAAATTTCCACGGCGCCATCTTGGATTTGCATTTTGACCTCATTTTCGTAACCAGCAACCCCAAAAACCATAAAAACGACACCCATGACGGAAAATCAAAAATTTTCCACGGCGCCATCTTGGATTTGCATTTTGACCTCATTTTCGTAACCAGCAACCCCAAAAACCATAAAAACGACACCCATGACGGAAAATCAAAAAATTTCCACGGCGCCATCTTGGATTTGCATTTTGACCTCATTTTCGTAACCAGCAACCCCAAAAACCATAAAAACGACACCCATGACGGAAAATCAAAAATTTTCCACGGCGCCATCTTGGATTTGCATTTTGACCTCATTTTCGTAACCAGCAACCCCAAAAACCATAAAAACGACACCCATGACGGAAAATCAAAAATTTTCCACGGCGCCATCTTGGATTTGCATTTTGACCTCATTTTCGTAACCAGCAACCCCAAAAACCATAAAAACGACACCCATGACGGAAAATCAAAAAATTTCCACGGCGCCATCTTGGATTTGCATTTTGACCTCATTTTCGTAACCAGCAACCCCAAAAACCATAAAAACGACACCCATGACGGAAAATCAAAAATTTTCCAAGGCGCCATCTTGGATTTGCATTTTGACCTCATTTTCGTAACCAGCAACCCCAAAAACCATGAAAACGACACCCATGACGGAAAATCAAAAATTTTCCTCGGCGCCATCTTGGATTTTCATTTTGACCTCATTTTCGTTATCACCAAGCCCAAAACCCACGAAATCGACACCTATGAAGAAAAATATCGCTCGCTCACTCGACCCCGCCATACCCTTCTTGTATACCTCCTACTATACACACACACACACACACAACAACATACGGCATTTTCTTACGTGACGATTTCTACCAAATCGCACTTCCAAAATAGAAAATTATCTTTATTTTAAAATCAAATTGTAGGTAGGTACCATAGGTTACCATGAAAACCAATAATAATATGAAGTAGTGAAATCCCCTAAATGAAAGAATTTTCGGAATCGGATCAGTAGTTCCGCAGATTATTACCCTTACATACAACATATTAATTACAAACAAAGAAACTTAACTTTAAATAATATGAAGACGAAATAAATCTTAATAAACAACCAACGTCAAAAAAAACTCTTATCTTAATACAATCAAAAAGTTTAATAATTTTAATATAAATACTGGATCGAAATGTGGTAGTCTGCGTATATCTCGGAAATATATTCACGTAATAACTCGGGAGCGCTTGCGAAGCAAAGTGATACGTGCTCACGCTGGGAGAGCCCTTTCGTTACTGACGGGATCGAGTTTGCGCGGTCGATTATATAGTTCACTTTGCATTTAATTTACGAAATGAAGTTATTGTTTATTTATAAATTAAAATTCAGATTCTATTAAAAAGCTACCTTGAGATTAAGAATTATTTTTTTAATTTTCTTTAAAGTGTTTCTAAGGTATAGAAAAAAATACTTATTTGTCCCGACGTTTTCCACAAATTACGTTTTTTCAACATTTTTTTTCTGCTATTTTTCGTATTGAAATCAATAATGTTTCTTGCTATGTTACGAGTAGACCATATAATGATGTTATTCATATTTTTTAATGTTCAGAATATTTTGTAGTTCTTTGTTCAGCGAACCACAAACATCACTCGCTCGTTACTTTTGCGGAAAAGGGGTTTTGAATATGGGTGATTGCCATTAATATATACATTATTTTAAAAAATTGTTCAAGCAGTCGACAAGATGAAGAACCTGTCTCTTATAATAAAAATAAATAAGGTTCAAATTCTTCTTGCCTTTCCCACAAGTAGTGATCAAAAATGTTCAAAATGCCTTAATTTTGTGCACGGGCCCTTAATTAATATCAAAATTGTGTGATTAGTGTACGCCTTTGACTTTTATTAAATGAATTTATTTGTCTACAATGCGTTTCTCTAAACCATTTCAACCAACCATATAATACCCGGATATACTACCTACTTGCAGTCACATCACATAAATGACCGGAAAGGCTATAAATGAAGCTTTTATCAAAATTAAATGCTATTATTGAACAGTGCATCCTGTCCATACAAGAAAATATTGCAGCTGCAATCATTTCTAAAATGTTTGACCTACATATCCAACGGTCAATATATTGTTAGGTCCCAACAATTGATGAACTAGTACAGGACCAGGACCCTACCAGGCATTTTTTAAGAACCTTAGTTGACAACACAACGTGACGAGATTCAGTTCTCGATCTCGATCTAGATCTATTAGATCCCCAATAGACCTAATATGATAAGAAAGATGAGTGTTTGTTTATCGAGCCTTCACGTCTTAAGAGCGGCCAACCCGCCATATTTTTCGCGAAAATTTTGACAAACGCTCGTGCGTGATTGAGCCGTTGTTACACATATATCTTTAATTTTTTTAACTGATAGGTATCTTGTGCACTATATCTAGGCTTCTATCAAAGCAAAAAATAAAAATTTGTAGAAACAAATTCTGTTCAAGCCTCCAAAAATTGCTGTTTTGCACAAATTTTACCTCAACTTTGGCCGTTCATAACGTACCTACTCGTATATTGTAAAAACATAAAGACAATATCCTGATAGAAGCTTTGCAAATGTAGTGGAGATTCTAAATGTCAAATATTTATTTCACAAACTTCTAAGACTTATTCAAAAACACGTATTACTTGGAACAAGTTTTATAAATTGTCGAACAATATTTTTCGTTAATTGCACGGTAAAGAATTTTCCGTTGCACAGTAAAGAATTTGAGGAGCTCGTGGCTAAATAATAACAGCCACTCGGTTCGATCTTTAGGTTAAGCTGTGCTTGCCTAGGTTGGTCTGTGGATGGGTGACCACCCATAACATACCGAGTTTCCTCCGTGCCTCGGAAAGCACGTTAAGGGTCCTGGCTGTCATTTGTAGATCTTTGACAGTCGTTACAGGTAGGTAGTCAGTGTTCCGAAAGTCTGACACCCAGTCTTACCAAGGGGTATCGTATTACCCAGTACTAACTGGGTTGTGTAGGTCAGATAGGCAGTCGCTCCATGTAAAATACTGGTATTCAGCTGCATCCGGTTAGACTGGAAGCCGACCCCAACATAGTTGGGAAAAGACTAGGCAGATGATGCTAAAGAATTTTCCAGTCGAACCCCCAAGGGTCCCTCAGTAAACAGCAAACATGCCAGCAACAAACTTGGCCACAAAAATGCGAATAACGACTTGATTAAAATAAAGCAATTTATGTAGATGGGCTTACTTAATTAACAAGTTATGAATAATCTTATCAAACCAAACTACAGAAATAAATATGATTTATTATTTTATAGACTTTTTTATTTATTATTTTTATAATTATATTGTTACAGAGCTGAATCGATCTCAATAAAACATATTTGCCTTATTAAAAATCAAGATCGTCCACGATTCCCTTATAAATCTTAACAAACCCAAAATCAAAGCTAATTAATCACAGCACTAGCTAATCAAAGGAATCAATAAACGACACGCAGACACGTTAATAAGAAAATGAACAGAATTCAACATGGAATCGCAGTCCGGAGACTTTCACTAAAGAATCCGGCAAGTTTCCCGGGCTAATGGAACGGATTCCTATAAAGGTCGGAAGCAATCCGGTGTCGGATGCCGACCGGAATGCCGATAGACCGGCGTAATTAAAACTGCCACGTATTTTAACTGATATCCTGCCACCTGGATTGTTAGACCGGGAGATCTTGTGGAAAATATTTTATTTGTGCTATGATTGTAATTATGTATTATGTTGGGGCTTGTATCAAATATTTATGGTTCCGTATCCAAAGGGTTAAAACGGGACCCTATTACTAAGACTCCACTGTCTGTCTGTGTGTCACCAGGCTGTATCTCATGAACCGTGATAGCTAGACTGCTGAAAATTTCACAGACGATATAAATGTGCAAATACTAAAAACAGAATAAAATAAATATTTAAGGGGAGCTCCCATACCTACAACAAACGTGATTTTTTTGCCGTTTTCTCTAATGTTGTATAAATAATGGCGGAGCCCTTTGTGCGCGAGTCCGACTCGCACCTGGCCGGTTTTTTTTTTTAAATTTAATAGGTATATGCAAAAACATTTAAGAAGTCCTTTTTATTTGCTTACCTACTTATCTTAAGTGAAAACTGGTTACTGAAAAATACTGAAAATACTTAATAAATCACACTGTCATAAAAAGCTTACTAGTTTACAAACTAATTAGCTTTAACATATTAGCTTAAATACTAATGTTTTAGTATGATCATGATCATCTGCCTAGCCTTTCCCAACTATGTTGGGTTCGGCTTTCAGTCTCACCGGATGCAGCTCAATATCAGTATTTTACATGGAGTGACTGCCTGTCTGACCTCCTCAACCCGCAGTTACCTAATACTGGGTAAATAATACGATACTCCTTAGTAAGACTGCTTGTTCCCTGTAAAGCACGTGTCCAAACTTTTGGTTCGGGAGGGGGGGACAAACAGAAACAACCATGTAAAAAACCGCTGTAATCACTGTACTATAATTTAGGTACTTCGCAGTGGACATGATCCCGTTAATTTTCAGTCAGATTTCGGGGAGGACTAAATCCCAACTATCCCCCTTCTGTATACCTACGTGCCTGTTCCCTGTGTTAGGATTCGGACCACTGACTACCTGTAACGACTGTCAAAGATCTACAAAGGACAGCTGGGACCAACGGCATAACGTGCTTTTCGAGGCACGGAGGAAACGCGACTGGTAATGGATGGTCACCCATCCACGGATCAACCTAGGCAAGAGCGGCTTAACCTTGAAGAACAACCCATGCGGCTTATTATTTTAGGATATGGATCCTAAAATGATGATAAGTAGGAATTTGGGCTTTGGCTTTGGTACTAGCCGTGTGGTATCCGGCAGAGTAGAATAGAACCAACCCATTACACTCACGGGTGTCGTATAAGGCGACTAATGTCTGAGGCAGAACATCTTGCGCCTTGAGACTAGATAATAGGCAGCAGTGTTTTCTGTCTTTCATCACTGCGATTTCCAATCCGCCTGCCAAGCGAGGAGATTACGGCAAATTCCTCCCATCATGAGAGAGGCTTATGTCCAGCAGTGGACGTTATGGGCTGTTGTAGTAGTAGTAGTAGCTACTTTGGCTGGTAACAATGAAATGGTAACGATACGTACCAGTGACCATTTGCACTTGTTCCCTATAAAACAGTGAAATACAAAATTGTTATGTAGAGCTAACACATGTATTACATTTTAGAGAGACACCTGAGACGAGTCCTAGAATAAAGGGCTCTTCACATCTCAACTACCGACATATCTAAGTAAAGTTAGTAGGTAGGTACTAAAGTTAGTAGACAGGAAAATGTTTTGACAGCTTCAAAGTTTTCTAGAGAAGAAATAAGTACTTATTTTTGTACGTATTTCGTACTTCTAGCTGAAAATGGAAATACATTCTTATGGAATGGTATTTTACACACAATTTGTAGTTCTACGTCTTCATGCACTTGGGATGGCGATATCGATGGAAATACATTCTACCCACGAGTACCGTTTAAGTAAAGAAATCATTTTCAATTTTCTATCGTTTGTTACTCTTTTACGACTACAATTTTATGTTTGTTTTTTTTTATGGAACTAGATTTTATAATTGAAACGATTAAATCTTAGCAGAAAACGTTTCCACAAAAAACGATACCATGTAAAAAGATATTAGTACATTTTGATACAAGTGGAGAAAGTTTGTTATTGCAATCGAGGCGGAATTATAACACTCGAGCCGGAGGCGAGGGTGTTTTTGAGCCGAGAATGAGGGATTTTCTTTTTAGCTCTTCCCTAGTCGCTGGATAGATGGCGCTAGGAGTAAGTATGATAATGCAAGGAACGGAACCTGAACAAACTGATTTTAACAAAGAGCGAGAAATGTTGGTTATATTCGGAAGGTTAAGCAAATGAAAGTGTCAGTCAACGAGAGTACGTGACGTGACGCAATGTTTTTTTTTAAAGCGTTTTGGCTTTGGCATAGTAAGTTCAACGCCATCTATAGAGTTCTTGGAAACTAAGTTTTTTTTTAAAACCTCAAAAGGAAAACCTCTCATTGCAATAACAAATGTCCACGTGTATCAAACGACGTTTTTCAATACACTTTTGAAGAAATAAAATAAAATAACGAATATTATTTTTGTCACGAACTATGAAACTATGATTTAAATTTTCTTTTTTTTTCGCGCTTTGGTCTCGCCAGGTTGAAAGAGAGGCAATGGTATGAAGCCGTTAAACAGCCTAATATAAAAAATAGATTTATTTTATATTTTTGAATTCAGAACACAAATAAACGTTAATTTGTGTATAAAAGTAACTATTAGTTTTAAATAATCATGTTTATCTATGATATTCTATTTATTAACACAATTTGAATATTCAAAAAATATTTATGCCGTAAAGACGCGTAGTGCTTTGCAAAAAAAAAAAAAACTGTCACCTCAGACTATAGGCATTGAACCAATTTGGACTAAGTATAGGTATAGTTATCTGTGGCAATTTTCATTCCCGCACACGTGCGTTAAAGTGGAAAAAATCGCACTCGTGTGAAATACATGCCATGTTGTACCTAATCGTAGTGCGTTAAGGACCAGTTTTCGAGGAAGTGTATTGAAAAAAGTATTTACTTATTTTGAAAAAAAAAAAAAAAAACAATTCCAAGCTCCCGGACTACCTACCGAAGAGTTTTCTTCCTCTAGGAATTCGGCTCTATCGTGCTACCGAATAGTTGTCGAACATTATTCGGAACAATTGGAACGGTAAAATAAATCATTGGGACAAGTATTTTTCTTGTTACATTCATAATTTTAATTAATTCAAGGATCGAGGATACTCAAGCTCTTTGGTAATTTGATTTATCTGCGATAATACGTTTGAACGTTTTAATTTAAATGTACTTATTATAGGTATTATATTATCTGTGTTATAGGTAATCGTCCGTGCTATAACTAAATATGTTTGTAAAAATTTGCAAACCCTTATTAAAAATAATGTTGGCAATAGTAGGTACCTATTGGTCTTTTGAACTTTTTGGGAAAGAAACATTGACCTAATTGGTAATTAAATTTACAAAGACAAAGGACCAAAAAGATATAGGTATCTAAAGCTCCGAAATGGGGATTTATTTCCGAAGAAACACGTCTCCAAGTACTAATAAGTATGACCTTAGCGTCCTATAAGGTTTTACGCGAACGTTTCACCGCGTTACGAAGATTAGATCAATTTTATATCGCCACCGTTACCCGGGTGACACCTGGCTTGCTCGTAAACCATATGTCGTATTCACTGACCGACATTTTGAAACTGTTTTATGGTTTGAGCGGTGCCTTTTTTTCGTGGCAGCGATATTGCGATATTCAGACGAGAATTGTTTTTATCGGTTTTTCGGATTTGGTGCAGATGTTTTAGTTTCGCGTGACAGTAACTGTAATATTTTTGATAGTTGAAATATTTATGTGGTAGCTGTGGTGAAATGTGTGTTTGCTTTAAAAATGTATTGTGCTTTGTGCTCTATTGACTTGTAGCAACATAAATGTTTACAAAAGAAAAACGATAATATTCTGAGTGCTATTTTTACTTTCTTCAATCATTTTTTTTTACAGTACAGAAACGATCTTAAAAGCACCAAACAAACAACTGTGTCTAGACAAGTTAGTTTTCTACAAATATAGAATCCCAAATGTGCAAAAGAAAATGATACACGAACTTATCTGTCAAACGCACTGTAGATTGATGTTCGACGAAACACCCCTTGTGGGTGCAAAATTCGTCTGAAAGTACTGAAGCCGATGTTTCGTGTTACACCTTCGGGACATACAAACTTCAGTAATAAATGCGTGTAAAATAGTTTTTTTTTCTTCTTAACTTCGCAACGTAGCTTACGTAACAGTATAAAACTTCGTAAACAGGTGTTTACGTAAAAAGGGTACAGTTTTCTTTCGTCGCTTTTGATGAAAATGTTGGTACTGATTACTCCGGTAATTTGAGCGAACTGATCAGAGAGTCAGGCTAGTTACGACGCCTGGAGGCTAATTAGGAGTTTGTAGGTTTCGGTGAATATTAGGGTAGTTATTTTGCAAGATATTGATGCGATCTCGACTTGGGGCTGGGGTCCGCATTTTCAATTAGTTTCTACTTACGCCTACGGTATGGTAAGACAAGTATTACGCTTTTACCGATGCAGAACTGTAGCTTTACTGTACAGATGTAGACATGAAGTTACCTAATGGGAAATGAGGGCAATTTTTTTTTAGCATATTAGTTTTTGTTGTTGTTTACCTTCTCAATTATTCCAAGGGGTATCGTATTACCCGGTACTAACTGGGTTGTGGAGGTCAGATAGGCAGTCGCTCCGCGTAAAATACTGGTATTCAGCTGCATCCGGTTGGACTGGAAGCCGACCCCAACATAGTTGGGAAAATGCTATGCAGATGACCTTCTCAATAATTTATAATTTCTGGAACCGGTTTGACACACTTCCAAGCTATCTTATAATAATTAACTGGCAGATATAAAAGAAGCAAGATCGGTGGAGACAAACCCAATATTTAACTTACACATTACTTACATTTGGTTGAGCGAAAAACTTTTAACTTTTTTTTCCGAGAAGATTTCGTGCACAAACAATTACATTAACGATAAATGCGAGTAGATATGATTTCAGCGTTTTTCAGTCAATTCCCTATCGGGCCCTGAATGAGGGTTCGAACCTGAAATATGTGAGGTATGGACGCTGAAAGTGATTTTAAATGGTCTCTCATTTTTTTCGTTATTTTGTCCCTTGCTGAAAAAGTCGATGTTCGAGGTACCTATTGTTTCCGGAAAAGTTGAAAAGAAATCGTTTGGCTTGGTAGGCGTGTAATGACGAGATATGAAACGTATGTCATGTGACTGAATGAGAAATAAATATTTGTCGGATCCGGTCATGAGTACGGACGGGTGAATGAATCGAAAGCGCGCCAGTGGTGACATCACACGAGCTACTCCCCACCATGGCGGCTTTTACAGAGTCCTGATGTTGACACCTCGCGGCGAGGCAGACAGTCTGTGTCTGACCGCAGCGGAGTGAAGACGTCTTGAAACTGTACACGATTCATTGTGCCTAGTGTTAATGTGTGAAAGTGTAGTGTCAAGTTATTTGTTAGACTCAGTGTATCTGTTTGAAAAGAGTAACCATGGAGTTTCTTGCCGGTTCTTCTCCATGGAAACTACCATACCGAACCGTGCAATGCGAAATAAAATAGTGTATCGCATCCAGTGTGTTTTCATAGCACGAAACCCGTGTTCTGCCCACATAAGCTCGAACTTAGCGAAATAAATTCCTGACAAACCCCGACATCAGAATTGGGATTAAATCGTGCTAATGAAATCATAAACGGGGATAGTGTCGATAACAATCAGTGTCAACTGTGTAAAAACCGAAAAAGTGCCGAATAAGTTCGCGAAAAAAAAACGGACAAGAAAGAAGGTAGACCGATTAGTGTGCTAATAAACACCCACCCGAAATAACTTTAGTTTATCCGTAATCATGGTGCTTGCAACAGCGCCGAAATAAAACAGACTGTAAACAAGTGATATTTACCATGTGAAAAACAATGACAATCAGTGACGGTTACTTTTTGAAACGCAAAACAAAGACATTGTATCGTTTAGACTTTGTATCGTTTACAAATTCTTAAAACCTAACCAGTGAATAGCAAGATAGTGTTGTGGTATGTCGTGAAACCAGTGTAAAGAATTGTTCAGTGTCAAATTCGTGTACGTTGTACGTCATTTACGTGAGTAGTAACAAACAAAAGAAAAATATGCTCACTGACGCCGGTTACAAGATACGTTAGAAATTTTCATCGTAACTACCAATCAAGTGTCGCGCATGCGGCAAACAAGGACAAACAAGCGGATTTTCGGACAAAGACGACCGCCGTCAAGAAGCCGTTGCCTGTGCCGACTGCTACAGGCGTTGGGCGGCGACCGTAGGCCAGCAGCAGCTCACTGATGTGCTTCAAGTGTGGCACGCCGGGCCACATCGCCAGTCGCTGCGCAGCAGGCCAGCGCTGGTCCAGTGCTGCTGTACTGGTCGAGAAGTGAGTCGACCTTTGCATCATCGAGCCGGAACATGAAAGTACTTTGGTGAGTCGTTTTCATTTTGTTATGACTCTGGAGCAGAGTGCCAATTCTGTTTAATCTGTCTAAGAGTGAGCATATTTATCCTGTCGTTGCTATAACTGGTGTAGTTCAAGGTTCGGTAAATGGTAATTCGAAGATTTTAGCCTGTGTTAGAAAGATCCCCGATCACAAAGTTCCTCGAGAATTAGATGTCATAGTTGATGACAGTGGTAGTGAGACCAAATCTGATTAAGAAAGGCTTGTACACTCATACTCGAAACTTTAGACCGCACCACATGAGTGACATGTGGCGATGGGTCAGGTAGACCGCACCTCATGAGTAACATGATGGCGATGGGTCTGTTATCTGTTGGACCGCACCTCATGAGTAACATGATGGTGATGGGTCTGTTATGAGTTAGACCGCACCTCGTGAGTAACACGTGGTGATGGGTCTGTTGGACCGCACCTCATGAGTAACATGTGGCGATGGGTCTGTAGGAAATCGTTGGTGCGATTTCTGTCTGTGTTGGTGCACAGAGCGCTTATGACAGTTTTATGAGTTGAGTTTGCATTGCCTAAGAATTATGGTAAAAGTAACAGAATTGTTAGAATTCCTGTGTTGTAACTTTTTGATCGGACCTTTTCCAATGTTGATCGGACTTTTTCCAATGTTGATCGCACCTTTTGCAATGAGAGAGCAGGCATCGCGCAATATAGTTGAAAGTTCCAATTATGACAGACTGCGAAAAATAACTGACGTTGACATGCTCGTAGGTGACAATGACGAGACTAGCCATGACGAAAATGATAACGCTGACGAGACTTGTTAAATATCAAGTAGTCCACTTAACATTTTGAGTACCCAGCATAGTAAGAGTTTTCTTATAATCTCATTTTCTAAACTAAACTAACTATGATGATTTTAATTGTTTTGATTTTAATGGATCCACTGTTTACAACTACAATGCTTTCGATGGACTGAAAGCATACCCGATGGACTGGGTATTGTTGTGGCCGCATCAGAAGCGCCGGAGCATGTAAGAGGTGCACGTTGACTGCTTTTTCTGTGCAGTATACTCTTTGCGAGGAGTAGCACTTACGCGGCTGAGATGGTTAGCTTCTGACGATGGGTTCACATTTTACGTTGTGACTTGCCGATGGACTGGCAATTGAGTGTAGAGTCACGTGTAGTCACGTGTAGAGTCGCGTGTAGAGTCGCGTGTAGAGTCGCGTGTAGAGTCGCGTGTAGAGTCGCGTGTAGAGTCGCGTGTAGAGTCGCGTGTAGAGTCGCGTGTAGAGTCGCGTGTAGAGTCGCGTGTAGAGTCGCGTGTAGAGTCGCGTGTAGAGTCACGTGTAGAGTCACGTGTAGAGTCACGTGTAGAGTCACGTGTAGAGTCACGTGTAGAGTCACGTGTAGAGTCACGTGTAGAGTCACGTGTAGAGTCACGTGTAGAGTCACGTGTAGAGTCACGTGTAGAGTCACGTGTAGAGTCACGTGTAGAGTCACGTGTAGAGTCACGTGTAGAGTCACGTGTAGAGTCACGTGTAGAGTCACGTGTAGAGTCACGTGTAGAGTCACGTGTAGAGTCACGTGTAGAGTCACGTGTAGAGTCACGTGTAGAGTCACGTGTAGAGTCACGTGTAGAGTCACGTGTAGAGTCACGTGTAGAGTCACGTGTAGAGTCACGTGTAGAGTCACGTGTAGAGTCACGTGTAGAGTCACGTGTAGAGTCACGTGTAGAGTCACGTGTAGAGTCACGTGTAGAGTCACGTGTAGAGTCACGTGTAGAGTCACGTGTAGAGTCACGTGTAGAGTCACGTGTAGAGTCACGTGTAGAGTCACGTGTAGAGTCACGTGTAGAGTCACGTGTAGAGTCACGTGTAGAGTCACGTGTAGAGTCACGTGTAGAGTCACGTGTAGATCACGTGTAGATCACGTGTAGATCACGTGTAGATCACGTGTAGAGTCACGTGTAGAGTCACGTGTAGAGTCACGTGTAGAGTCACGTGTAGAGTCACGTGTAGAGTCACGTGTAGAGTCACGTGTAGAGTCACGTGTAGAGTCACGTGTAGAGTCACGTGTAGAGTCACGTGTAGAGTCACGTGTAGAGTCACGTGTAGAGTCACGTGTAGAGTCACGTGTAGAGTCACGTGTAGAGTCTAATTTTCCGACGAGTTTATTATTCTGACATCAGATACACTTTGCAATTATTAAATTGTAATTGCCAGTGTGAATATGCTCACGACCGTGTACGTGCTATGCCAGATTGCTATGTTCCGTTGGAATTGAATGCTAATTTGGAAGTACCTGGAAGTGCCGATGACGGCAAAAGTAAGTAGATATAGCAGTGTTAACCTATCATGTGACAAATTGTCTGTGTGACAATCAGTCCGCTACTCCCCACCATGGCGGCTTTTACAGAGTCCTGATGTTGACACCTCGCGGCGAGGCTGACAGTCTGTGTCTGACCGCAGCGGAGTGAAGACGTCTTGAAACTGTACACGATTCATTGTGCCTAGTGTTAATGTGTGAAAGTGTAGTGTCAAGTTATTTGTTAGACTCAGTGTATCTGTTTGAAAAGAGTAACCATGGAGTTTCTTGCCGGTTCTTCTCCATGGAAACTACCATACCGAACCGTGCAATGCGAAATAAAATAGTGTATCGCATCCAGTGTGTTTTCATAGCACGAAACCCGTGTTCTGCCCACATAAGCTCGAACTTAGCGAAATAAATTCCTGACAAACCCCGACATATTTAAAAAAAAATGATGTAGAGCGAGAGAAAGAGAAAAGATGAAAGGATTGTTGTGGACATATATTAAAGAAAAAAGAGTAAATAAAAAAAAGAAAAAAAAAATGCAGTTGAATGAATTAAAATGGGACCTGGGAGGAAGCCTTCCTGCTTTCGCTCCTCGGATCCTTAATTGGGTTATAATTTTTCCTGATTTCCAGGCAAATAAACTTTCTCAACATTTCCAATTAAAAACGATTTATATTGTTATATCGGAGTGCGCTAATATCAAAGGTGAAAGCGGTTTCGTCTCTTCCATTAATATTAAATACCAAACAAAAACGCAAGCTTGTTTTGACATCTCTGGACTTGTCATAATTGTTTAATGTTCTCCCGCCTGCCATATGTCGCCCTTTTGTCCAAAAATATACAAAGCGAACAAATAGGTTTGACCTTAGTTCGTCCTATATTTGGGAGACGATCCTAGCACACGAATTTACTGATAGGCACCAACAATAGGCAAATGAGGTAGGTATGCAGATACTAGATATGCCAATAAGATGTCAATTTAGGCTATTGAAAGTGCTGTGTCTGAGTCCTTCTAAGAAGTTCTTATATGATGATTCTGGGTAATGCGTAATGTCTTAATGACTTTCATAATATGGCAATTTGAATCGTGATCTGAAGTGAATTTAAATTAGCATAAAGATAGCAACGAATGAGCTTTGATACATAATCGAACAGGCGTTTAAAAAAATCACAAAAAAAAATTGGCTTTTGCCGTACCGCTCTGTCTTTTCTGAACGGACTTTTTTTAAAATTCAGAATACGCTTACGTTTGGCTCCAACTCGCCTGCTGTAAACCGATGATGCGGTCTAGGGTGGAGTACGCTTGCCTAGAAGAAACCGATTCACTCGAACTTTAAATAGGTCCAGATTATATTGATCAACAAACAGAACCGGCAGTGAATTCCACAGACTGGCGGTTCGCACAATAAATGTGGAAGCATAGCTCTTTATTCGGGTCCGTGGAACTTCAACCATATAATGCGGCCGCCACACACTCGACGAGTGGCATGGGAAGTAGCGAGCGAGGAAAGGAGGCAGAGACATAGTGTGGCAACATTACTCGTCATCCCGCACGTCGTGCTCCTCGTCGTGCCCATCGCTTCTTATTTTGTCGGTTTTTGTGCGCGAGTTAAAGGACCGGCAATACGAGCGCGAGTGGCTGGCTACATAATCGCGCGTTCGCAGTGATGTGATCCACCATCTCCGTTGGCGAGGACGACGACGACGATGTATATTTCTTTTTATGACATTGATATAATTAGGTATACTAAAAATGCATTGCGCGTACGCTGCCACAGTTTCATCGTCCATTGTCCATCAAAGGCAAATGACAAGTGAGGAGCGTCGCAATCAATTGCGCGATTAATTGGCCGAGTAGAGCAGTGTGTGGGCAGAGAGGGCAATATCGCGGCAAATCGCGGCAGCGCGAGGAGCATAGCGATGAGTAGCGCAAGGAGCATAGTGTGGCGGCCGCATAACGGTGACACCTTCACCATCGCTCTGCTCGTCTGATGATTGACTGGGGATGGAGGAATAAGATTGTGTAATTCCAAAGCATACCTACTCCCCGAAATGTTATCGGTAAAGAACCGATAGGCTGGCAACTAAGGCAATGTTCAAGGCTAGGCGGGCTTTAGTAATATGATAAAGTCTATTAATCATCATCATCTGCCTAGCCTTTTCCCAACTATGTTGGGGTCGGCTTCCAGTCTAACCGGATGCAGCTGAATACCAGTATTTTACATGGAGCGACAGCCTATCTGACCTCCACAACCCAGTTAGTACCGGGTAATACGATACCCCTTGGTAAGAGACTGACTTTGACGACCTGAATGGCGCAGCGGTAGCGAGGCTGCCTTGCGTTCTTAGGGTCCAGGGTTCGAATCCCGGTCAGAGCAAGCAAATGTTAGTGTGATGAACATGGACATTTGTTTCCGAGTCATGGATGTATATATGTATAATAAGTATGTATTTACAAACAAAAAGTATCTATGTAGTATATCAACTATCCGGTGCCCACGACACAAGCCTCGTTGCTTAATGTGGCACTACTAAACCTAACCTAACCTAACGACTGTCAAAGATCTACAAATGACAGCCGGGACCAACGGCTTAACGTGCTTTCCGAGGCACGGAGAAAACTATAGTATGTAATGGGTGGTCAGGTCACCCATCCACAGACCAATCTATGCAAGCACAGCTTAACCTAACGATCGACCCGAGCGGCTGTTATTATTTAGTCACGAGCTCCTCATAAAGTCTATTAATATAAGTAGGTATAGTATAATTAAGTCGTTCGTCCACTGCACGTAGGATCTGCCCGGAGGGATTTGTCACGTTAGCTGCGCAGATCATTTGCCAGCCACTCATCCGTGCGTAGCTTGGCCGTGGTTCGCACAGTAGACGATCCCGGTTTCATTTTCATACAAAGGGAAGCTTGTATAGACTGGCTGTGGGCAGAGCGCATAAGACCTCCAAAGCTATTTTCAGCTGATCACTGGCTAATACAGCACTGTAGCGTTACAAGCTGCTTGTTTGTAATCCTGTGGGAGCCGTAACACTCGATAGGGAGGCGATATGGAGCCACGGGACCGCTTTTCATTTACGTATGGTTATGGTATATTTAGTGCAACACGCTGCTAGGTACCTGTAACTACTTGACTTTGATTAGGTACCATGTTGCTAAAAGTTACGATTTTTTTGTATTTCTCGAGTTTTTTTTTCAGAAGGTCCCAAAAGAATACTTATTCGATTTGATTTCATCTGATAAAGTGCACGTTTTTCAACTGTTTTGCAGATAATCATAGTCCAAGCAGTTATGGAAACCTCGGAGATCTACCCCAATATACCTACCAGCCCACCTTTCTATCTTATTAAATCTAGCAACTATTAACTTTTAACGAAACTACCATTGTGTTAAAATGGCACTAAGGCTTTAATTTCTACAATTTAATTTTTAAAATCGTTAAAACCCTAACTTTATTTCTAAATCTTGACCTGTAGTAAAATAAATGGCAAACACACCTCTACACTCAAAAACCGTATGCGCCGCGCTAAATAAAATGTAACTCCCACCGCGAAACGTAACAAAGTCGGTAAATCTAATAATTTATTTTTCCGTGTAGCCACAATCCGTTATTTTATTAGCTTGCAACACTGCCGCCGTGAGGAATTAAAATATTTATGTTCATTGCCTCGGGCCCGTTTAGGGGAACATGGCCATTGGAATTATTTTACGGTTTTAAGTGGCCCTTCCTTTTTAGTATTCAGTGCGTTCGGGTTATGATTAGCTGTTTCCATCACTGGCTCTCTTGAGGTTTGATTAAAGGAGCTTCAATCGGGTTTTTAAAAGAGGATTTGCAAGAAAGACATCAGTTTTGTTTTAAAGTTTTTTCACCAGTGGAATTCTAATCGAAGGATTAGAAATGGGTGAAATTCCTAATCCTCCGATTAGAATTCTACTGGTGAAACAACTTAACATCAGTTAGTTTTACTTGCCTAACGAAGAATACCAAAACAAGTAAGTTCTGCATTAGACTCTTCTGAAAACAAAACTGGCTGATATCATCTAGAGCAAGTTTCAAGGGCTTAGTGTCAGTCGACGCGAGTCCTTTCGAAAGAGTTATAACTGTGCTCCTCAAGACTCTTTGGTCAACAACTTCTCTGTACTTACTCGTTTCCATGCTCACTTGCTAAGAGCAAAAGTTTTTTTTAAAGAATTAATTAATTGGTTTGCTGCGTTCCATTTTGCTACGCGTCATTTTTCCGAAATAATTAACTGACAAGCATCCAAGAACATTTTTCATTCCAATTTTTATTTGCGTAAACTTTTTATTGATGTTTAAATAAAAAAAAACATTTAACTAAAAAGCGCAGCGGTGCTTAATTTCGTTTCAATTATTCCGTTTTATGTAAACACCGCAATAAAACACGGTCGTAAATTAAATATGGAGTTTTTACCATCTATCAACGTTATATCAAGGTACCTAAGTAAATGTATACAGGTGTTGAGATACTTTAATTTACATTCCTCCTTTAACGGGTGCAAGTTAAGACACCTCAAGGAAATAAAGAGGTTACTCGAGCGAGTTATCTCACAGAGAGCGTGATAAAATGCTGATTATTTTATAAAAGAACTGATTTATTCCACTTTATCCCACACACAGACCGCATTTTGAAGTCGACGTCTTCGCACAAACTTTTCGCGCTTAAAATTAAATTATTTATGTGCGCTGGCAAAACGAATAATATATATTTTTTGTCTCTGGAATTTAATATTTTTCATTTTAACGTGTTTTATGAGTCGCTCTTATTGAATTTTGTTGCTGCGTTATTTTTGATTAAGCGCTACGCTTTTCCCGCGTCTGGGGCTTGTGAAATTTTAAATATTCGGTTTGGGAGCGTTTTGGCGCGGAATTTTCTTATTTTATTCATTCGTACAGGTGTGTTTGTTGAGATGTTATGAAAGGCTGCACTCTGTACGCATACTTTTGTCGGCGACGATATTGTCTTGCTTCACAGAGTACTTTTATATATTCTCTGGCGTAGCGTATTTTTTTACTGAAAGCTTTTCTGATGAATGCGCTGTGTTGTCAACATAGTTGACGTTGTTGACGGCACGGTTGGCGCAGTGGTGGCTGAGCGATTTGAGAATGGGGTGGGGATGGGTATAGCGGGTAAACCTTTGCTTTGCTTTTAACCTGGCGATAGCCTAGCGCGGAAAAAAAAAGAAAATCTAAATCATAGTTTCCTAATAATTCATGACAATTTTTTTTTGTTATTTTTTTTTTTTTTTTATTTCTTCAAAAGTGTACCTATTAAAAAACGTCGATCAAATGACGGTTTTCAATACACTTTTGAAGAAATAAAATAAAAAAAACGTGGGCATTTGTTGTTTGTTTTTGTTTGTTGTGTTTTCTTTGTTTTGTTTCCTAATACTACCACAAATGGCTTAGCATGATCCTCCGTTACGCCTAAAATACTGCAGCATTAATTTTGAAATAAATATATGGTAAAGTTGAGGATTAATGTTAGGTCTTGTTAGGTCTTATGTTTAGCGAAAACACGATTTCATAAAATTTTCTCGATAGAAAAAAATCCCAAAGTTACCTCCAAATCGAACAATAAACCGCTGGTATTCAAAAAGTACTTCAAATTAGATCATGAAACTTTGCATACTAAATGAACTAACTATAAAGCAGGTCTTATGTTTTTTATTTTTTCCAAAAGACGAAAATTTGATTTTATAAAGAATAAAAACCACTCATTTCGCACTATTCAGCCGCAGTGACTGACGTAACAACCGCTTTGTAGTGCAAGCTGATTAGAACGTTATTCTGACAGTATTACAAACGAAGTTTGAATCACTACAAATAGAGTTGCTAATCTGAGGTAGTATAGGCTCTTAATAACAAACTTTCTGCAATTGTATCAAAATGTACTAAGAATGGCCTTCAGGTAGTTATTACGGGTCAAGCTGTTTGTGTTCAAGCATAGTTTTTACCCGACTGCGCCAGAAGGAGGGTTATGTTTTTCGAGAGTATGTATGTTTTTTTTTTTTTTTTTATAATAATAAAATTCTTTATTTCAATACATTGACAACATTATTACAGACATCTTATAGATATAACATACAGATTATGTCCTACAGATGACGACGGCTCGATGGATTTTAGCTCCTCTCAAGCTAAAATCCATCGAGCCGTTCATGTCGTTGGATTCGTATTTATTGTGAGAGTGACACTGGGTAAATCAAAATAAAAAAAAATCAAAATGGCGGATTTTTGGCGCCAAATTCAAATGTTTGGCACGCTCTGCAGCCTGAACGGCTTTGATAAAGGGCTCATCATGAGGATTTTAAAATGGTATATCTAAGTAACTAAAAAGTGTAAAATAAAAAAAAATACCTAATTTAAAAAATTAAAAAAACATTTTTTTTTTAAAAACCCGACTGCGTAAAAATAACTAATAATTTAAAATAAAAACATATTAAAAAAAATAAAAAACCCGACTGCGTAAAACACGTAAAAGGCTTTTTTTTTTTTAATATTTACAAATGGCGGCTAGGTTTTTCTTTCGATTATAGACGGCTGTTCTTTGCACTGATTCTTGTTCTTATTCCAAGCAACGTTTTAAGTTTTTATCTTTATTCCCCTTCTATATCGTGTGGTTAGTGCCTAATCTGGTGTCAGAGTTTTTATGTCACCCATGGGCCTTTTTTTTTTTTTTCGGGTGGGAAATCATCAAATGACTCCTCCCGCTCTGGGCGGAGCAGGAGGGAGTGTCAGACTTTTACTGACTAAAACCCATCTATGTTCCTTCATCGCCCTTTGTGTTCCGGGGCCACGGTATCTCTTTCGAACAGTCCCGCAACCCCGGCAGGTCGCCCATGGGCCTCTGATCCCTTTACTAATAGGTACAGAAATTTTACAAGTAACTACTGTAACTATAGGTTTAAATTGAATAATACCCACAGTAGCACCGCGAACCGCGCACTTACAAATTACCTTTTAAAACGAACCGTTCATAATTGATCCGGCTGCGTAACTCCCAACTTCTACATCAAACTTGGTATAGTCTCTCATAATTCCATAACGAGTTTCATTAATACGGTAATGGATTACTTGAGTTTCACACAAAGGATTGAATGTGACGCAAATCACGATGTTCGATCGAGATGTTAATTTCCGTAACTTTTGTTGCTTGAGCGTGTATCCTTTGTTTTTCAATATCCGGCCCTATCTTAACCGTAGGTATCCGTATCGGTTTAACTATGCAAATATGATCGGTTTTCTTTTTAAGTTATTTTTTTGTCGTGCGCTGAGATAATGAACTTGTTTTAACGGTCTATTCTTGAGAAACCACGCAATAAACAGCCTTTGATAAGCTATACTATCAAAGGCCGTTTGATACTTGTCTGTGTTCAGCATTAGATGTTTATGGGTGGAAATTATCGCTGTGTAAAGCATTCACCAGTCACCTATGCTGTTCTTTTGACGTTAAGTTCTATAATAAGTATTCAAGATTTTTCATTTTCTTGCAGAAACAAAGCTGCTTTTATCGTAAGGTCCACCTTACGATGATAAAAACCGGCCAAGTGCGAGTCGGACTCGCACACGAAGGGTTCCGTACCATTGACTATATTTAGTATTTGTTGTTATAGCGGCAACGGAAATACATCATCTGTGAAAATTTCAACTGTCTAGCTGTCACGGTTCATGAGATACAGCCTGGTGACAGACAGACGGACAAACGGACAGACGGACAGACAGCGAAGTCTTAGTAATAGGGTTCCGTTTTGACCCTTTGGGTACGGAACCCTAAAAATAAAGACAAGAATGAAAAATGGAATATACAAGTCCCGAAAATACTGCAAATAAAAGAGCGCTTTATTAAAACCTCATCAATTAAACAAATAAAACGCAAAGGTAAGAATCAACACCTTTATTTCTAACCCGGGTCACATACAACCGCTTATTTTTGCTACCCGATTAACTTATCAGAGGGTTTTGTACAAAAGAATCACCCTTACCTTACCTACAGGGTGAGAAATCACCCTTCGCCTTTTTTCTTAAGCGAGTTGAGTTTAATTACATTTGTAAATTAAGCAATGGGACGGGGCGAACGTGCTCTGATTCCAGATAGGGTTTAATACAAGAAATAGAATCTTTTGTTCTTATAGCGGTCGGATAATTTGGTGCGAGACTGGCGTGATTATGGTGGGAGTCATTAAAGATTTGAGACGAGACTGAAATGTTATCGGTTTTGTGAGGGTTTTACAAATAGCTGCCATTGTGTTTTGTGATGACTTCCAATGAAAGCTGAGCTGAACATTCGGGCCATTTTCTTTTTCTATAGGCAGAAATTACATTTAATACTATTGGAATTAAATAATATTGAATTAAATTTATTATTTAAATTAATTTTTATTTTTATTTATTATTTAAATATAATTAATAGGAGCCGAGATGAGAGGAGCCCGTGGCTAAATAATAACAGCCGCTCGGGTCGATCTTTAGGTTAAGTCGTGCTTGCCTAGGTTGGTCTGTGGATGGGTGACCACCCATTACATACCGGGTTTCCTCCGTGCCTCGGAAAGCACGTTAAGCCGTTGGTCCCGGCTGTCATTTGTAGATCTTTGGCAGTCGTTACAGGTAGTCAGTGACCCAAAAAGTCTGACAACCAGTCTTACCAAGGGATATCGTATTACCCAGTACTAACTGGGTTGTTGAGGTCAGATAGGCAGTCGCTCCATGTAAAATACAGGTATTCAGCTGCATCCGGTTAGACTGGAAGCCGACCCCAACATAGTTGGGAAAAGGCTAAGCAGATGATGATTTAAATATAATTAATAATTCAATTAATGAATAAAATAATTTTAAATTGATAAAAAAAACTCACTCAATTTTCCCGTGGTTGTAGGCAGAATCTATAGAACGCCATCTGCTACAAAAAACCTTTGAAAGGGATTTTAACGTTAAATTTAAACATATTGGAACACATATGTTTATAAAACGTTAAAATATCTATTAGAGTTTTTTCTGGATTCACCCCTACGTGTTTATTCACCCGTTTTACCCGGTACCTGCATACTCCCTATTGCTTCGTCCACGTTTATAAAATATATGTCTGGGCATACACGCTTGCTACTTGTAAACATTAGCCAGTCAGCAAGATGGTAGCCGTCGAATGTGAGTTGCTGGTAGAAAGCTAGACAATTTTAATTTTTTTAACAAACCCGACTGCGTAAAAAATATCTAATATAACTTTAAATAAAACTGGAAAATAATAAATAAAACAAGTTCAGGAAACAGGACATATTGATTGACTGCAACAGTCGGGACCCATTAAATAATCTAGACTAAAATCATTACATCCATATGGGTCCCGACTGTTGCAGTCAATCAATATGTCCTGTTTCCTGAACTTGTTTCATTATTTTCAGAGTTATTAGTTATTTTTTACGCAGTCGGGTTGTATATATTTTTTTAATTTCTTTTTTCTAATTGAAAATTTAGTTTGAGAAAATACTGGAACCAACAATAAAAACACTCCCTAACCAAGTTATAAAATTCCTAAAATATCTTCAGATCGGGAAACCGTGGCTTAGTTCCCCAAGGTGTCGTTCTATTGACAAATTCGACGAAAGCTGCGAATTATTTTTGGGCTCGATCGATCAATCAGAAGAATTCAGCATGTTCACTATGTAGTTTGTTGGCAGTTCCTGATATATGTGTGTGACGTAAGTTCACGGCTGTATTCCCTGGAGGAGAAGGCAGAAATGTATGTCTGTAGTACACTCTCATTTCGTCAGTTGTGTTGCAAGAGGGGGCGAGTCTGTCCTGTATTCCTTAAAGAGGTAGGCAGATATGTACGTACATTTTTTTTTGCCCTCCACACTATTCCTAAACCACTGTAACTCCTGTAAGCCAGAATCAACAGTGGCGACCACTAGAAAAGCGCCGAGACAATGAAGCTCGACGAAGTCCCAGAGAGTGAATTTAACTGTCTTGGATACCGCAACGAAATTAATCAGAAAAGTATAGTGGAGGAGTAGGAAAAAAACCGTAATTTCCACTTCCCTCCAGCAGGAGACAGACCGAAACAAGACCAATAGGCACAAAGGGACGTTTACAACTGGGATAGGCCCAGTTGCCTAGCACCACGGATAAATATTAACATTAATGGGTCCTAAGTTGTGAGCTGTTATGGTATGGCAAAAACGCGTGAACGCACAAAAATTTGTTCTGGTTTCTACAAGGTCTGTATAGTAAATAACAATGTATGTACATATTGGCTTGCTACACCACCCACATTTATCAATTTGGTTTAAGTCCCGTGGAATAGGGGGTCAAGTTTTCATTTACCGAGTTCAAATCCAGAATCCGGACTACTAATGGGCAACTCCGGGTGATTTCTATTATTTAAATTACTTAATAAGCAAACATTCGAAGAGCTCGTGGCAAAATAATAACAGCCGCTTGGTGTCGTCTCTTGGTTGGTTATCTTCAAGTTTTGGTTTGTGGATGGGTGGACATACCGATTTTCTTCCGTGCTTCGTTGGTCGGTTGTCATTTGTAGATCTTTGACTGACTGCTTAGTCAGGGCCCGAAATTCTGACAACCAGTCCACTAACTTGGTTGTGGAAGTTAGATAGGCAGTCGCTCCATGTAAAATACTGGTATTCAGCTGCATTCGGTTAGACTGGAAGCCGACCCCAACATAGTTGGGAAAAGGCTAGCAAGATGATGACTTAAAGTAAACAGGAGTATTTTTTTTCTATTCTCTACTCCTTCACTATCACTATCACTACATATTATAAAACAAAGTCGCCCGCCGCGTCTGTCCTAATGTATGCTGATCTTCAAAACTACGCAACGGATTTTGATGCGGGTTTTTTTTAAATAGATAGACTGATTCAAATGAAAGGTTTTAGTATATAATTTGCGGGCGGTCGAACCCGCGGGTATCAGCTAGTTAACGATAAAACGATTATTCAATCGGAAAGCAGCTGCTGGAAGAGATTTCTTTAGAAATAAGCATCACCTTCGTATCAATTTATATACGTTCCTTTCTTCTTTTCTGTATTTAGTGTGCACATAAACTGTTAAATAAATAAATAAAGGTCGCCAGCCCTTGAAATCGACTTTTTGTTAGCCAATATCTTCTAATACTCTTATACCTCCAATTACATTTAAAGAAAACACAAAACCAATGACAAGCCGGGCACAAAATAAAACAATAATATCGAACAAACGTTTGGCTCCAGTATTTTATTTTATTGGAAGTAATGTGAAGACGGATCAGTGTCGGCACGGATCGTGTCACTTTCACAAAAGATATTGTTCGGCTGTTTATATTCGTGTTGTTTTGTGACGAATCGATGGCTCGCAGTTAGTAAAAGGGCGTAGGTTATTTTTGTAATGTTTTGTCAGTCTATAAGCTATCATTTTGGCAGATGAGTAGGGATTATTTAGTTTGGGGCTTAAAAACATGGCGCGATTTTACGTGCCGTGGAAATTACGCGCTGCAATTTTAACTGGTGCTGCTTCTTCAAGTTTGTCAAGGCAGAAATCGCACCGTTCAAGTACCTAATGAACATAAACAAACAAAGAAATAAATATAACGTAACATCGCGCCTTGTAATCCCCGAATGGTTAGGCAGAGGTTTACATAACGAGTACACCCACATTTCGCCAGTTTAAGTCCCATTTAGGGACGTTAAAGGGGGCGAGTTTATTGCGAACAAGCGCGCACAGTCATGTTCAGCAGTCGCGTTGGAGAGCACAAGACTGACGAGTCAGTCAGTATTACGCATTAGTATAACCATCATCAATCGACTCAGTTCAAATAGCCATCGACACGGTATAATAACCCTCCTCAGTCGGGTAAAAAAAGAAGATAATAAAAGAATTTTCCAGTAGAACTTTATTGTTTGAAAGATAAAAAAAATATGAATGCAAAAATAAGCTAGCAATTTAAATTATGATGACACAGAGTTACTTTTGCAACGTGTGGCTTAATAATAAATAAATAGTGATGTTATTTGCTCTCACAAACGCACACACACACACGGGCGCACACACGGGCGCACACACGGGCGCACACACGGGCGCACACACGCTTATATAATTTATAGTTTTTTATTTTTTTTCTATTTATATAATTATATCTATAATATGTAAGGGAAGAGCGGAGCCTTCAACTACAGGCATTTTCTATGCCTAAATGGAGACTCCTTGACATGATAAGTAACACAAATTGATGTAATAAACTTATTTTATTTTTATTATCATAAATTAAATCGGTTCAGTTAATACAATGTCAAATTTCATGTTAATGTAATTGGCTGTCAGAAATCACAATAGCCAGTTAATCAACTTGATGCGAAATGAGACAGTTGATTAAATTGAACGGGATTTTGGAACCTCGGAGGTTGGGTGTTTAGGGATCCGTCACTAGTTCATAGAGGCGCTATTGGACTACTGGAACTAGTATTGGTTAAGTTTTGTAGCAGTATAATACATGCATCGTTAGTTTTCAATGACCAGCCAAAATTTAAAATTAAGATCTACGTAGATATCAAACCAAAAGTGCGTTTAAAATATTTTTGTCGAAAAATGTAAAATAAAATGATAGCATTCATTTGAAAATGTCCTAAAAAATTCCCAAATCATAAACCTAGTAGGAATTTAATGCACTTGTGTGCGTGCATGCACCGCAAAATTTATGTGTAGGTATACTAACTGCTACCTATCTAGGTTGTTGAACTGAATTGTGCTGTTGCAATATCCACACGTTGGCTTTTTCGTGGTGGACAGGAATGAAATTTTATTTAAAAAAAAAAAAACTTTTTTCATTACTTATATCGAAAATATTATCGATTCTAAACCATCTCTGAAAATTTGTATCTGTATATTATATTATACCATTATTATACAATGAGGGATTTTCTTTTTAGCTCTTCCCTAGTCGCTGGATAGATGGCGCTAGGAGTAAGTATGATAATGCAAGGAACGGAACCTAAAAAAACTGATTTTAAAAAAGCCCGAGAAATGTTGGTTATATTCGGAAGGTTATGCAAATGAAAGTGTCAGTCAACGAGAGTATGTGACGTGACACAATGGTTTTTATTCAAGCGTTTTGGCTCTGGCATAGTAACTTCAACGCCATCTATAGAGTTCTTGGAAACTAAGTTTTTTTTTAAAACCTCAAAAGGAAAACCTCTCATTACAGACTCATTCAGCCCAGCCTTTGCCCAACTATGTTGGGGTCGGCTTCCAGTCTAATCGTATGCAGCTGAATACCAGTATTTTATATGGAGCGACTGCCTATCTGACCTCCACAACCAAATTAGTACTGGGCAATACGATAAGATTTTACACTTATTGGTTCTAAAGTTTTTTTTTGTGCTCGGAGAACCCATCAACAGCCAAGAAGTTGAAGTGATATAAACCGTCAGATTCTGCCTATTCGTAGTTACGTTGTGTAAAGGCTGCTTTACACCGGGGCAACACCGTGCAGCATTGCAGCATGCGAAAAGGCCGCATGCTACTATAATTTAAAATGTTGCACTTTGGGGCAAGAATGGTGCGGCATGGCAACAACTTGCATCATGCGGCAGACTGCCGCATGATGCAATTTACGATGCTTTGAAAATTAGCTATGCACGGTGTTGCCTCGGCGTAAAATAGGCTGCCACATACCGCATAATATGTTGGTTATTTGTAGCATACCACAAGATGAAGCACGCCACATTTGTAGCATGCTGCAATGCCGAACAGTGTTGCCCCGGTGTAAAGCAGCCTTAAGTGTTAAACTGAGAAAATGACATTTCTATAGCAACATGTCACATACATAAGGTGTGTTGGGTGTGCTGTGGTCAGAAGTGTCAAAAAGGAACAGAAATCGCAACGATTTGATGTCATAAGTAGAATCTGTCAAATGTAGACTAAACGGATTTAAATCGCTATCAACAGCTGCAACTTCACATGACATTGAAGTTTAAACAAGCCTGTCCATACTTGACACAGCCTGTTTCCTTTAATGATAACAATAAGAGCACTTAATGAAGAGCTCTCAATTAGTGTCGAAGGCGGCCGGCAAACATGTCGGACACCCTGTTCTCTGTTCAATTCTTGTTAAGAGCGACCCGCGCGTTAACTCTTGTAACTGAGATCTTGTATGTGGCCACGGCAAAGGCGTGGGATTAAGTTTCATTAAAATTGATGGATGGGAGTCAGATAAAAGATTGAATGATTTATTTAAATAGTCACTAACTGTCCACACATCGCTAGATGTATCTAAAATGATCACTGTGTCTTTGTCATCTTCAAAACATTGCCAGAAACGTGCAACATATATGTGTGATGACCTATGTATAATTCCAAGAGCTCTGTTTGTAAATTATTGCGGCTTACTGTACGTTCATCATCATCAGCATCAGCCTATTAATGTTCCCACTGCTGGGACACAGGCCTCCTCTCTATGAGAGGGAATGGGCTATAATCCACCACGCGGGCCCAGTGCGGATTGGTAGATGTCACATGTCTTCGAATTTTTGGTTCTAGGACATGCCGGCTTCCTCACGATGTTTTCCTTCACCGTTTTGAGAGCTGTGGTGATGAAATAAATTACAAAAAGTAATGCGCCTGTCTGGGTTCGAACCCACGACTTACTGTTCGTAAGTCGGGGCCGTCACCACGGGACGTTACGTTCGTTAATGCATAAATATTAAGTTTTATTTTTTCTCTCATTTACCAAACGCACCATCTTGCATTGCCTGAAAGCTGTGGAAACACGTATGACGTAGATCGTATAAGTTCAAAGATCAAGTCAAAGCAATACAGTAATACTTAAACACCACACCGCTGTTTACTTGGCCCCACACGGCAAGGGTTCAAGTCATCTGAACGGAGATAATGTGTCGGATCACCGCCTGATTAATTCCGTCCCGACAGACACCCGACGTGCTATGTAAACCTTGTGACACACTAATTAATCTGCCCCCTGTTTTATATGTGATTATGTATCAGGAATTTTTGGAATTATGGTGGAAAATATTTGGGTTCGTGATATGAAAATAGTGTTTGGATAGAGGATATAAGGACTGCCCTGGGGCTACCTGGACGACTCTAAACCGATTTCGAAGCCACATGGGCCGCAGCAGGTACAATTTGGTTCGGTGGGGGCATACCGATGAAGCAGATTGCGACTGTGGAGTCTCATACCAAACAATGGCATGCCTCTATTTTTTTTTCGGATCGGAAATCATCAAATGACTCCTCCCGCTCTGGGCGGAGCAGAAGGGAGTGTCAGACTTTTACTGACTAAAACCCATCCATGTTCCTTCATCGCCCTTTGTGTTCCGGGGTCACGGTATCTCTTTCGAACAGTCCCGCAGCCCCGGATGGCATACCTCCTGACCTGCTGCTTACGCAACTCCACCTATCCGAAACCACTATCAACGCCGTCGACGCGGCTGAATTCTGGTCGAAACGAATTTAATTAAATATATCAATCATCAACACGAAGAAGAAGAAGAATTCAAAAGAAGGAACTGATCTTCTTGAACTATCACGATCACGCCTCAACAGGAATATCATACATGTCAGTCAGTCATGTTCATTTAAAAGATAAATGATTTTCACCATACTTTTTTTTTAAGCTAGGTGGAGCTCGTGGCTATATAACAGCCGCTCGAGTCAATCTTAAGGTTAAGCCGTGCTTGCCTAGGTTGGTCTGTGGATGGGTGACCACCCATTACATACCGAGTTTCCTCCATGCCTCGGAAAGCACGTTAAGCTGTTGGTCTTGGCTGTCATTTGTAGATCTTTGACAGTCGTTACAGGTAGTCAGTGGTCCGGAAGTCTGACAACCACTCTTACCAAGGGGTATCGTATTACCCAGTACTAACTGGGTTGTGGAGGTCAGATAGGCAGTCGCTCCATGTAAAATACTGGTATTCAGCTGCGTCCGGTTAGATTAAAAGCCGACCCCAACTTAGTTGGGAAAAGGCTAAGCAGATGATTTTTAAGGGGGGAAAATATAATGACAACCAAAAATAACTTTGTGAACATCTATCACTTAAAATATCAATTGACCACCAAACTTAGTAAATTTGAATGAGGTTGTTGATGACCAACTAGTTTTGCCTAGGCCGACTTGGGTCACTCCGGTTTTTTTTTATCAACCATTAAGTAGGAGCCCCGCGAAGCGGAGCCCCGTCGACCGCGTCTCTCTCGACTCGGATGCAAGAGCATAACAGTTCAATTTCTGGTGATCATTAAATAAAAAATAAATTTTTGGTTCCAATTTCACGATAAAATTGGGATTAATTTTGGTGATTATTTACTAATTTTGGCAATCGAAAGTGATTTTTTTGCCGTTACATTTTTCTAGATCTGGTGGTTCGTTAATTGTTTGCGATTTTTAAGCTGTGGACGTCCAAATGCTGGGCAAAGGCTTCCCCATATGTTGGTTATAATGTACTTATTGCTAAAATATTTATAAGTTTTTGTTACTAACACTATGTTTTTGGGAAAAATAAAGCCTTAATAAAACTATGTTCTAGACTTAACTATAGTTAGCCTTAATTTCTTTGAAAGTTCTCTCTATCTCCTTCTTTTCTACGTTTAACTATCCAATACCCACAAAATCACACCATCTTAGCTTCTAAGCTCCCGAGCACCTCTCATGAAACTTTATGAAGATTACCCACCCTCTAAAAGCCTAGTTTAACAATATCCATAAAACGGTTTCTGTGAAAGTAAACTGATCAATGCAGACCGCACTAAACAAAGCAGGTATCCTCCGGGGGCAGTATGTATGAGGGATACGTTGCCAGGATTCTGTGTGCCAAGGTTTGATGGGGTTACGGAGAAGGAAGACTTGGAGGAGGTAAAATAATGCCTGGAAAAAGTTGAAATAAATATAAATAAATAAAATATAATTATTGCTGGACATTACACACAGCGCTATCTAGTGCCACATTAAGCAACGAAGCTTGTGTGGTGGACACCAGATAGTTGGTTTACTAAATATATACTTTTTGTTTGTAAATACATACTTATTATACATATAAACATCCATGACTTGGAAACAAATGTCCATGTTCATCACACAAACATTTTGCTCCAACCGGGATTCGAACCCGGGACCCTAAGAACGCAAGGCAGCCTCACTACCGCTGCGTCATTCAGGTCGTCAAAATAAATGTAAATGTACGACCGTGTAGCTATTTTTATGCAAGCCGCATTTTAAATACATCACTATCTGTCACTGTCTGTTCGCGATAAACTCAAAAACTGCTGCTTCGATTTTCATGCTTTTTTCACCAATGGATAGACTGGTTCTCGAGGAAGGTTTTAGTATATAATTTGTCGTCGTGAAGTCTTTGTATACATTGGCTAAAATATAATGATATTTGTTCTAGGGTTCCAGGAACGGAATCAAAATTTCATGATTACTTTTGGTCGCGATAACCGACATCCACGCGGGCGAAGCCGCGAGCATCAGCTAGTCCTGTATAAAAGGCAATGAATGGGCAAACTTTGTAGATTGTGAATCGTGCATTTTTATGTTTTTGTGCTTTTTGTTAGTACCGCAAGCACAAAAAGGATACGCACAATGGCTACGCGGCAAAGGCGTAGCTAGTTTGATGTTACGCTACAGTCGCTGGCTGCGCAGTCGTAGCACATAAGCTACACTGGTCCTCGTCTTGCCTGTTCCTTGTTTTTTCCTAGCGCTATTTTATTTTCTCTATTATTGCTAGATCTTATGGCGAATTGGGTATAAAAACCACTAATCGCCAGATGTCAGTATCAATATTCCGTAACCATGATGACGTCAATTTTCAATTGTAAAAAACGGTAATATTTATTTATTTATTTAAACTTCATGTACTTACAAGAGTGGTACATAGGCGGACTTAATGCCACAAGGCATTGTCTACCAGTTAACTTTTAATATCTGCTTAATAAAGTCATGTTAAGGCTTCTAAATTGTCCTCATTCTTTTTCCGTCTTAAAATTGATTAGGAAAAACTTTTCCTCCTTACCTACGCTTAGTCAACTTTTTCTAAAATCTTCTTAGTTCCTTGTCGAAAGGCTGTATATTTTTAGTTTGATCCATCGCATCTCCCGTAGGCTCAATCTGTTGAGCGGACGAGGGTCGGCATGGCAAGCTTTAACATAACAAATTGGCGAACTGATCCGTCGGCCCATGTTCCCTACACTCGTACCCCTATGCTGATTTTTCAACACTTCGACTTTGTATTTATTTGTCGGTATTAATAAGATTCGAGTAGATTTATTGGTGTTTCTAACCCAAATTTTTAGGATACATTTTGTTACAGTGTTTTTGCGACTCTTTCATTAATGCCTATTGGTTAGAACGCTACGGAATGACTTAACAGCATATAGTGAGAGGCAATTAAAACTTTTACATTTATCTGTTGACACTTCATTCCTTTAAATGTTTGACACATTTTGTTGAAAACGTTTAGTTGTAAAGAATCATGTTTTGAACTCACCAGGGCGACTGGTGCAACTGAATTCACAAGCAATTCAAAGCTCAAGTGGGAATAAATTGAAAAATTTTAAGCGCGCGCGAATTCACTAATGAAAGTTTTAAATGACCGACGAAAAACAAAAAAGTGACCTCGTTATTACGATTACAATTTTTTGTTTGCAGTTGAAAAAATATGTTGTGCAGCGTTCAAGTTGGTAGAACTGTGGGGATAGAGCACAGCGTTCAGTTTGTGATGTTTTGTGGGCTCCGGGCGCGGGCGCTGTGCACGAACTTTTTTAAACTTTTTTTACAAATCCGGCCAAAACAATAGCCCGCGAATTTCATAAAAGGGTCCCAAAGCGTCAACAACGGTCCGCACAATGGGGAGCGATTTGAACAATTAATCTTCGAGACGAATCGAACTTTACCAAGTTGCTCGTAATTATTAAAACGCTGTGGTTCTTTTTTGGAAAATGTTTTCGGGATTTTCTTGTACAATGATGAGGGTGAAAAGTAGAATTAAATATCATCTTCGATGAGGAAGTGAAAGTTTTGAATCGGGAAGTTATAAATAAAGTTGGTACATTGTTAATGAGAATGGGCTCCTAGTAGCGCGTGTAAGGTATTGATGAGATAATTTATTAAAATCAAAGTCACGTTGAAATTAACATATTCTTATTACTGTTTCTTCATACTTGAGCTAAACATATTTGTTGTATAGTCTATATTTTCGAAGTCTTAGTAGCTGAAAATTGTGTGTTGCTGCGAATAGTAACAAGACTAATAGAATAATCTTCTTCTTAGCGTGTCGATGGCAATCTAAATTGAGTCGGCCCAGAACTGAGCTACTAGTTTGGTGCTTTCGGTTGCGTCCATCAGTTCCTGTAGTAAAGAAACAACAGGACACGCAGGATACGATATAATAAGTGCCCCATCGTTAGTGGAACAGCACCACATTTACACTCCAGCGAAGAGTCATTAATGAAACTCCACCTGAGCACGTTTTCCTTGCTGCGGCCAACCTGGGTCCGGATATTTCTAGAATAATGTTACCAAAGCACTAAGAACAACCAGCCTATGATATTTTTACTCATGGTACACACTACACAGGTATCCTCTCTGTGGGAGAGAGTGGGCCATAATCGACCACGCGGGCCCAATGCGGGTTGATCGGAGTGAAAGATGCCTTCGAATTTTTGATTTTAAGATATATCGATTTACTTCACCGATTTTAGAGCAGAGGAGCTCGTGGCTATATAATAACATCCGCTCGTGTTGATCTTTAGGTTAAGGCACCCTTGCCCCGGTTGGTCCGTGGATGGGTGACCACTTGTACCGAGTTTCCTCCGTGCCACGGAAATCACGTTAAGCCGTTGGTCGCGGCTGTTATTGATCTTTGACGACTGTCAAAGATCAATAACAGCCGCGACCAACGGTGTTGCAAGTAACGTAAATAGTAGATCTTGGAAAGACGTTACAGGTAGTCAGTGGACCGAAAGTTTAACAGCCAGTCTTACCAAGGGGTATCATATTACCCAGTACTAACTGGGTTGTGGAGGTCAGATAGGTAGTCTCTCCTTGTAAAATACTGGTATTCAGCGGCATCCGGTTAGACTGGAAGCCGACCCCAACATAGTTGGGAAACGGCTAGCAGAAGATTTGAGAGTAGAGTAATGACCCGCCTGCCTTTAAAGCAAGAGTGAACAGGCATCTTCTGGGAACGCTCGTTCCATTATAGACCTAGTCCCATCAGGCGTGATTGAGGTCAAGAGCAGGCCCATTTTGTAATAATAAAAAAAAAGAAATAAATTACGCAAAAAAAAAATTAAATAAAGTGAGGCTCCTGTGTTTAAACTCATGATTTAAGTCTAGAACTCTAGACCGATGTCACTGAGTCGACAGAATAAAGCCAAATTACTGCTTGCTCTATACGAAAATCCTCCAAAACGAAACCCACCCAAAAACTAAACAAAAATCAACGCAGATGCAAAACAAAAAATGCTGTTCTAAAACAGATTAAACATTCCTAGACCCTTATACGTTCCACTAGGATGGCCCATGTCCAGCAGTGCAATTACTTGCGCCGTACGAAACTGGGATCACGACAGACCCAACTTGAATACGAAATAATGTAAATGTGAAATTGAAATTATATGGAAATGTATAGCGGGAGACGGGCTGTAAGGAACGGGGTCGGTTTTCATTAATAAGTTTTGATTACTGTGAGATTTTTGTGTTGCAGGTGTTTTGTGGTATGGTATTTTGATGTGGGGTTGGGTGCTTTTCAAGGTCTGTGGCATTATCATAAGAGGCCATGAGAACCATAGTGGCCTAACTAATTTTTTTACAATATTGAGTTTATGATTTTTTCCAGTTCAAATTGATCATTTTGATAGAACCAGAGTGGCCTAAAAATGATACAACGAATTTTCACTAGATGGCAGCAATAATCATTGTTATGGTTTTTAGTCTGTGATCTAAATTTGAGGTGCCATACTAGCCTAAGTAAGATAGGCCACTATGGTTTAAAGCAGTCTTTAACTTCACTGTCATGATGACATTAGTTAGGCCACTTTTTGACAGTCTGTGGATGACAAACGTCATTATTTTCGCGCTCATACGTGCTTGCTTTATCATTCTGAAGCAGAAGAAGATCCATTTCAAGACTCTGGTTCAGAATACCAGCCATCTGGACGTAATTCGACAGCATCTACTACTGATTTAATTGAGATTTTAGGTGACGAAAACCAATCCCCAAATAATGTAACTTCTGAAATTACTCCAGTTCAATGTAAACCTAGAAAAAGAGTGAGACAACCTAGCAAATGGAAGAAGAATGTGAGAAAGGAAAAGCGTTCAAGAGATGAGGAATATATTAATGTTAAAGGTGTTTTAGTGCCACCAAAACAAATTGATACTGCTCATGAGTGTAATTGCCAACATAAGTGTCATGAAAAGATTCTGCCTGCTCAGCAAATAATTCTGTTCAACAGCTTTTATGCTTTGGGAAATTATAACTTGCAGACATCTTACCTTTTTTCTTTAATTAAGGTGATGCCAAAAAAGACATGCACTGCTTCTGCTGAATCTAGGCGTTCAAATTCAAGGGTGTATCAAGTTCTTAATGGTGATGGCTTGTATGTTACTGTATGCATAACATTTTTTAAAGAGCTTTTTGGTGTCAGTGATGGCAGATTGTCTAAGAGTTTTAAAAGAAAAATCCACACCACACCACACCCACACCTCCCACACCTCCCACAGATCTAAGAGGAAACCATGTGCCTTCAAATAAAACTCCAGAGAACAAAATACAAATTGTTAAAAACTTTATCTATAAATTTCCCAAATATGAGTCACATTATACCCTAAACAAGAGCACAAACCGAATGATGAAAAAAGATGACTTTATTTCAACAAAAAAGCTGGAGAATAACATTACCAACAGGAAGATAACTGCTGAAAAATCAAAGGTACAGTGGCTCAGCATGCAGTGGCTCTTGTTTAATAAAATGCATCCATTTAAATTGAATTAAATGAAGATGTTTTATTTAAAAATGTAGATTTAAAGAAAAGGGGCTCTACAGATTTGACTGGTATTAAGCTGGATCCTTTATACCCTGATGGAAAACCCATAAGTTGTGAGAAAAAAAAGGACTTACTAGATCTTTTGCCTTTTATACCTCCAGTGCATCACAGCTTTTATACCAGTATCAAAGATAATGTGTCGGTAAGAAATGTCATAGATGTTGAGGTTGACATTGATAGTGACTAAGAATACCTTTATTGTTATTGCTGTTGATGTTGCTTTTTTTATTAAGTGTTTTTTAATAAGCAATTGGCCTAACAACCATTTTTTTTTCTAACCTTTTGCCAAAAACCTACTGCCAAAGTGGCCTATCTGTGTATAAAATGTAGAAAAATAGCAAAAAAGCTATTTTCTCACAATTAAAATCATAAAATTGGAACATTAATAGGTCAAATAAAACATAAAAGTAATAAAAAGTATGTATTCTTAAGAGTGCTAGTTGATTAAAAAAATACTGTTTCTATTTTCTATGGTACTCAAAAAGCTTGTCCATTGAATTAGGCTACTATGGTTCTCATGGCCTTTATTAACATCACGCATGTAATCCCCTAATAGTACACGCATATTTCGCCAGTTATGTTTAAGGCCCGTCTAATCCTAAAATTAGCAACTCTATTTGTGGTGGTTCAAACTTTGTTTGAAATACTGTTAGAATAAAGTTCTAATCAGCTTGTACAAAGCGGTTGTTACGTCAGTCACAGCGGCCAAATAGTGCGAAATGAGTGGTTTTTTGCGATTTACAAAAAATCTATTGATTGGACTAAAAAAATGAAACACATAAGACCTGCTTTATAGTTAGTTCAGTTAGTATGCAAAGTTTCATGATCTAATTTGAAGTACTTTTTGAATACCAGCGGTTTATTGTTCGATTTAGAGGTATAACTTTGGATTTTTTTTCTATCGAGAAAAGTTTATGGAATCGTGTTTTCGTCACACATAGGACTTAGCATTAATCCTTAACTTTACCTTATAACTATTTCAAAATCAATGCTGCAGTTTTTAGGCGTAACGGAGGATCCTGCTAAGCCATTTGGGGGATATATAGCCCTTATGTCCCATGCAATAAGGGACGTGCCTATAGCCATCAAACGGGCTTAAATCCAGACTCCGTGGCTGCTACTGAGAATTCCTGTTGGAAAAACAGTGAATATACCATTTCACGGTCTACATACTTGAAATATATTTTGACTTTCGTCGTTGCCTTGTTTCGTATCGAAATATAACATCTATATCAAACAGCATACTGAAACCAATACACTGAAGCGGATTGAAACTGGGGCCCTACTCTCTAACGCTTCGTCCGTATATTCGGATCTATCCTCACGCGCACGTCTGCAGATGAGTGCGAGTGAGAGACACGGACAGATCCGAATATACGGACGAAGCGTTAGAGAGTAGGGCCCTGAGTCTTGATCGACCAATATAATTATCATGTTCACTGCGTTCATCTATGTGACGTGATAATACTTGAATCCTATTGGTCGATTTCTGTTGTATGTCTTCTCCGGATGAATAAGCGTCGAATTTGCAATCAATCTGCCTTGTCTTCTTCTCTTCTCCCAAATACGTTTAGGGTCGGCTTCCAGTCTATCCAAATGTAGTCGAATACCAGTATTTTACAAGGAGCGACTGATTATCTGACCCAGTTAGTAAATCGATGCCCCTTGGTAAGTCTCGTTGTCAGACTTTTGGGCTTCTAACTGCACGTTACGGCTGTCAATGATATATACTTGAAATATGCAAATTCGCTCACAAACACCAAGACTTTTACACTAAACGAGAAGATATATACAAACAAGATACACACTCCGACACGACACAAAACACGACTCTCTTTACTAACATCCCGCTTAAAAATCACAATCCCTCTGGTTATATCTATACAATTATATGAATAATATGTTACCTGAATCAATACGAAATGAAAAAAAAACTCCATCTATTTACAAACAAATTAAAAAAGTTATTATTGAGCAAAATATGTTACTAGAGTGTCTACGAATATTTAAAGGATAAATCCTTGAAATAAAAAAAATAACGATTTTAGTACTTAATGTAAATGTTTTAAAAAAAGTTAGATTATAAGATACTTAAATGATAAGTCCTCTCCACATAATTATCTTACGAGTACTTTTGCTGTAACCGATAGGGTCCACGATTGTTTCTACTAGATAAATGTTTACCACCTAAGCCTACATCGTGGAACGCAATAAAGAATTGAGTATTGAGTATCTACAGATTACACTGCTGGGCTGTGGATCTCAAAATGGACGGTCAACCACCTAGCTTAACCTCTAAGCAAGCATTACCCGACCTTTTGTCGATCCGGCTGTTACATTTACCACAAGCCTTCAAATATGTATAATGTAATTAATGAATTAGTTCTTATACATTACACAAACAGCATGAGAAAACCATTTGCTGCAGACAGCAACTCCTGACGTACAGTCAGCCACTAAAATCTCTGGCGTTATTAATGTCTCGCTCTAACTAATGTATCCCCGTGATTACAAAGTCGTTTGTATAATTAATTTGTCTGAGTGTACCTGTCCTGTGTCTTGTGATTAATTGTAGTGTTGTTAAGTTATTGTAATTATAGTTATTTTTGTCATTCGCTATATCTAATAAGTAAGAATTTTTGCCATTATGAGTATAATTTATCATTAGCCTACAGCAATTCCTTGCTCAGCTGCAGTTCACTGAACATAGGGCCCTTCCAATCAAACAAACAACAACAACAGCTCATATTAACGTCCATTGCTGGACATAAGCCTCTCCCATGATGGGAGGAATTTGCCGTAATCTCCAAGCTTGGCAGGCGGATTGGAGATCGCAGTGATGAAAGACTAACAGAAAACGCTGCTTCTCTGGTCTACGGAGGCGCAAGGTGTTCTGCCATTAGTCGCCTTATACGACACCCGTGAGTGTAATGGGTTGGTTCTATTCTACTCTGCCGGATACCACACGGATATAAATTATCATACGGACATTCATCTCGATTCTCAATAAGTCTGATCCATGTTCTGCCAGCTGCCCTGCGAATATCGATGCTCCTCTTAGCATGAGGGCTAGGTCGCCCTTACCTTTGCCAATTCACGGTCTCCATAAATCTAGTCTCTTTAAAAACATAAAAACAAATTGCAGGACCTACATAATTACTAAAATATGTAAAAAAGACAGCCAATCCCAAACTCGCGAAACAGACGAAAGAAAAAATAGTTTTACACATTTATTAATTCAAGTGTTAATAAAAGAATGTTGTCGGAAAGTTATAATTTTACTACACCGTCCGTTTCCTCGTATCTACATTTGAATGTGCGCATATCCGAAGTTTTGACGTCCCCAAAAAGTTACACAATACGGACTTGGGAATTTGATGTTAGTGACGATGGTCAGGAAAGAGACATAATACATACTGTACCTATTATGGTGGATTTTGAACAATATTATTAGGTTCTTTTGATTGTCTGAAGTGTTGGACTTAAAACCTTATCCTTTGATGTCTCAAAGTATCCTGATCAATGTGCCGTTGTGGATAGCAGATCATGTGAAGCTGCAAACTTATAAGTCGATGATAATTGTTTATATTGATGGGACATATTTAAGTCAGCTTTCAGTCAGTTATTGTATTTTTTTATATCATCTCATACTATTTTCTTGATATCTGATAGCAAGCCTGTAGATAACGTAAATTAATTTTAAGCTCCAATTAAACATAATTTTCTATTATACTTTCTAAACTTCTAATAATTATTATCTATTTTTCTATCCGTTTGCCCAAAACAATCCTCCCATACATATGCCCATAGTCACAACAATCTTGTTTTCTGCGGTCGTACGGAGTATAAAGTTTGGAGGGTCCCTCAGCCCTCCCTCGGCCTTCGGAGGTCGGAGCGAGGATAACTAAAGACATATCGACTCTTATTTAGTTTATTGGATGGGTTTTCTGAACGTAAACTTAGTTTGGGATAACATAAGGCCCTTGATCCGATCTTCCTTGTTTGTATTTTTAGTTTTTTGCTCTGTTCAGTGTTTTGGTTGTTCGTCCTTATTTATTTTTGAAGAAAAGATTATCTTCGTTATAGATATAATATCTTTTAACAAAGCCCATCTTTGTTAATTAAGTATGTTTGATAATGTTAATGAAGCAGAAGGAGTTCGTAAGGGTAGCAGTAGTTAAGGAAGGGGTCCGCAATTCCATTTTTCCGCAATTTTTGGAAAATTCATAAAAAATAATGATAAACTTTTGATAATCAATGGGCGTTACTTTACAGAAATCCATGATATGCAAGATACAAGGGGGCCACCAGCTTTTGGGCCAGGGGGGGGGGGGAGCGTAGCGAGAAACTATTACGACACCTTGCCTTGGACAGGGTTAGAATGGTTTCGAACATTCATATAGGAGTTACTTAAACTGACTTAAATTGAAGAGAAAGTAGTCTGTAGAGCGAGCGAGGCGAGCTCGAAAATTTTAACACTTTTCCTACCGACCTACTGGAGTTACCTGGGCCTCTTATAGACAAAGTTGAGACTCATGAAAAACTAGGCTTTAAGAGCGAGCGTAGCGAGCTTTAAAAAAAAACTTCAGTCAAACAGCAAATTGACAATCCAGCACAGTGTTGCAATCACACAAAAAAATGCCCAGTGACCGAAAAACAAAATCAAATCGAGTTGCCACTCATCAATTAAGTTGAAAAACATAATCAATGATTCCAATTTACAAATAACGTAACAGAATCAGGTAGCTGTTCAATATTAAATGAGCTGTTATTTTACGGTTCCATATCAATTGATAATGACGTAATAATAAATTATTTTAGTTGACAGCGCTGTCCGTTTTGTTATTATTAAATGAGATATTTTAATACAGAGTGGGGTGTTACTGGGAGCGAGTAATTCCCTGACTTTGCGTAGAATTGTAGATACAAAGAAACGATGGATGTACTGGGAGAATTATGATATGCCAAGAAAGGAGTTGTCTGATGAGATGACGAGTAATTGAGAAGTATTGAAGATATCCCAATTTATTTGTGGTCGGCGCAGCATGTCTTATGCTGCGCCGACCACAAATAAATTGGGATAAGGCAATGATATTCTAACAAACAGATATGTTATACACCTACAAAACCACCGAAAAAAGTGTGCCGCGGGGGAGAGCCAGCTCACATACACGCAGTGACGCAGAATAAAGGAAAAACAGGCCAATTGGCTCGTTTTCGAGTCTTCACGATTGCGCGCTCATAACATATCTGTTTAATAGAATATAATTGGGTTAAGGGCAAGAGAATCATGTAGAGTCTTTTCATTTTTAGGGTTCCGTACCCAAAGGGTAAAAACGGAACCCTATTACTAAGACTTCGCTGTCTGTCCGTCTGTCTGTCACCAGGCTGTATCTCATCATGAACCGTGACAGCTAGACAGTTGAAATTTTCACAGATGATGTATTTCTGTTGCCGCTATAACAACAAATACTAAAAACAGAATTGAATCAATATTTAAGGGGGGGCTCCCATACAACAAACGTAATTTTTTTTGCTGTTTTGTCTAATGTTTTTAAATAATGGTACGGAACCCTTCGTGCGCGAGTCCGACTCGCACTTGGCCGGTTTTGATTATAACAAGTACCTAATTCTCATTGAAAATCATTTTAATGCGTTGTATCACCGTCAACATCAAAGTAAACTTAACTCTCGCAGCTGATGATAAGGTAACCATTGCGTCTAGAAAAAGAGGCTCTAGGTACAAGCACTAAAACTACATTAATATTTTAGAGCAAAATGGGGAAGGAAACTGGAACTAATGGCGCTAGCATACCTGGTTCTCAACATCCTCATTGGTTAAAAATGTGGTAATAATAATAATAATGGGGTTGTTGACATGTGGGACGTAAATACAGCAGTCATTGTGCCGATAGTCGTGTCGGCCAGTGGCTTAATAGCCAAGAGCCTCGACCAACATCTTAGGAGGCTCTCGCTTGGCAGCTGGATCAAGGGCTTGATTCAGAAAGCAGTACTTTTGGACAGGGCACGTATCGTTAGAAGGTTCCTCTCTCAAGAGCCCTGACCACCGGCAGCTCGGACCCTGCTCCCAGCGCTGGTGGGCTACTGTTTTTTATATTTTTAAATGTTTTTTTAAGTTGTTTTACTAAAAAATATTTAAAAATGTTAAAAACATGTGAATATAAATGAATAAATGTATAATAATAATTTATTTGCTTCAGACACAACGATCCATAACTTAGTTAATAAACACACTCAAAATAAAAATCAAACCAATCAGTCTTGGAAATCAAATATACAGAGACAAATACACACCATATAATGTTATGTCATTTTGTATTTTAAAATAGCTTCACCTCATTGGTCAGATTGAAACCAGCTATGGTGGCGCCATCTGAGATTATCTTTGCCTGTTTCTCTAGTCGCGTTCTTATGTCAGCGACTAAATGATATTTAATGTCAAAAATGAGATTTAAAATGCGAACTTTTTAAATACTGGCTTATGCCCGCGGCTTCGCCCGCGTTTAGTGCGACAATTGTCCCACGGGATTAAAAGTATCTTACGTGTTAATCTAGGTTATAAACTATCTGTATGCCGAATTTCATAGAAATCCGGTCATTAGTTTTTGCGTGAATGAGTAACAAACGTCCAGACATCCAGCTTAACACTGTTGCGTCTAGAATTATGAGTAGGTGCTGCATTCATAGTACTCGTAGGTGATCGTTTGCTGAATAGAAATCGCTGACAACCGCCCCACACGCCTACCAAACTCGCCCCCACCCAAATATAATTGAATGGGGTATTAATTTACCTAAAATCAGATTTCATTAATTAGCCAACTATCCTTTGTCTCATCGGGTTTAACAATACGCATTGACGGCTAAATTAATTAATTGTTACTAAGTAAGACGCGCCATTTATCATGATTTTCATAAAATTCTATATTACACAATGGTTGTTGTTGCTATAGAAATGTTACCTTTTGCTAATGGTGTTTTGTCTGTGTGTAAGTTAAGATGAGTTTTGGATGAACTGATCTTAACTGTCAATTATTTTGATGTTGATCGGTGATTAATTAATAGAATCAATCAGTTCTTTGAAGTTATACGTTATAGTAGTTATTCAGAATGGTGTGAATAACACGAATTCGTTAGGGCGATATTACTATTTCAACGATAAGTTTTGGCCTGCAGCTTTGCTGGCGTAGAGGAGCGTATAGATATAGCAAAGAGGATAAAACTATACATCTAACATAGTGTACCTTACCTGTGTTAGTCTAAGATCCCTTACCCTCCCCCTAACACCTTCACCGAGCTGGTTAATCGATGAAAAGTATTTTATATCAAATTAAATATGTCAAAAAATATGTTGCAAATGGGTTGTCTGAATTTAGCAATTTTTTTTTTTGTTTTTCTTACATTTCTCTGGTTTGGTTAATAGACAAATTTCATACCAATTGAAAGTATAAAGCCTATAGAATATTTGCAAACGTTAGGTTAACCGGTTAAGCTAAAGTTTGTATATTCTATAGGCTATAGAATATGCAAAAGTTATGAGGCCAGTGAGTTTCATACTTTCGATTGGTATGGAATTTGTCTATTAGCCAAACCAGTGAAATGAATGATCCTATACTATGTGCTCTAAAATCGGTTAAAGCATGAAAATACAGAGTTTCTTTCGCATTATGTTCGCATATATAAGATCTAACTGATAAATGTCTGTAAGTATTCCTATAGATATCAATGATACCTAGTGATTTAATCATCATTCTTATCATTTTCCCGCCATTATTCCAATTTACTTGGGGTCGACGCAACATGTCTTCTTTTTCCTTAGGTACTTCTCCACCTAGTGGTATAGTTGTCCCAGAATATCCCAAGGGAAGAAAAAATACATGTATAGGTACTTCCATTTACATTAGCAGTGTCACTTGTGGTGGGCATTTTTCGTCTATTTTATTTTTTTCTCGTTTCGCTTCTCTATGTTTATCTCCTGTATTTCAATAATTGAAACTCACATACACAAACAGCCAGACTCAGAACAACTATCTGTAGGTCACGCAAATATTCATTCTGTGCGGGGATCGAACCTGCGACATGCGGCACAGCAGGCAATCGCTCAGCCACTGCGCCAACCGTTGGTTTACAAAGTTTTGTGAGTCTGACTTTTCTTGTATACGTATATTGCGCTGTCAGGTGGGAATGGTCAGCTCTTGGTTGCTACGTTTTATTTGAATTAATTATTTTATTTTTACTATGGACACTTTTAACGAGCACATCTTGCTACATTGTTCTCACATAATGTACCATCTCAACATGACCAAGGTTTTGTAAAAATATTCGGATTTAAAAGAGTGTCCATGGAGTTTCTTGCCCGTTCTTCTCCATAGAGATTACGCTAGGGAATGGGCAACAACAGTACCTACTTTCAGTTTTTATGTCTTGTGTCTGGAACTGTAGCTACCTATATTTAAAAATTACAATAAAAAAAAAACTATTATGTTTTTTTTTTTTTTTTTTATGAGTTCGATTGAGATTATTGTTGTGTTATGTTGTTGTGTGATGTGTTTATTTATACTGGCTACAACTTTTAACTGGCTTACTAGAAATAAATGTTTTGATTTTGATTTAGATACAACCGGACGTTACTGATACCATGCTTTTACACATGTTCGATGTAGTTATATATGTTACGGCTAACAGCCGAAGTGCGGCTACACCTAGTTTTAGCCGGCTAGAACTAGGTGCAGCCGGCCACATGCGGTTAAACCTAGATGTATCCTCTTCTCAATTATGCTTAACAGAACTAAAAACCTAGTTCCTTGCGATGATAAATAGGATACACCTAAGTTTAACCACCCCGGTGTGTGACTGCACCTAGTTCTAGCCGCTATGATGAAGGCTAAACCTAGTTCTAGCCGGCTAAAACTAGGTGTAGCCGCACTTCGGCTATTAGCCGTAACATATACACAATGATTTCGCGTGTTACGGTTGTCATTTATACACAAACGCACATCCGATCCGGAACAAACATCTGTTCAGTAGCTATGGAACATTTGTTCAAGAACAGTTATTATCAGGGTCAGATAATTATTATTTGGTTATAAGCTATTTGTGATGAATGTTTCGATCCTGGGCGTATTTCGAGCATGGATGTGAAAAAGTATAAAGTATTGTGCTTTAAAAAAATCTCAAAAGCAGACTGGACTAACTGATTAACATCTAGAGGTTCGCCTCCTATTTGCATTATATAAATTACTAGTGGACGTCACGTGGTTTCACCCGCGTAGTTCCCGTTTCCGTCGTAGTACGGGGATAAAATATAGCCTATGTTACTCAAGGTGAATGTAGCTTTCTAATCGTCAAAGAATTTTTGAAATCGGCACAGTAGTTTTTGAGTTTATGTATTACAAACATACACAAAAATACAAAAAATTATGTACATATCTTTCCTCTTTATAATAGGTATTAGTGTAGATTATAATAGTTAGCCCATATTGTCCCACTGCTGGGCAATGCCTCCCTTCATTTGCATTAAATACTTAACTAGTGGAATATTAAACACAAACTATATTTTTCTGTGCCTGTATCTTAGGTGAAAACAGACGACATGTTGTGCTATGCAAAATGATGCCACAGTAATTTAGTTAATCACTAAATCCAATATTCATCATCATCATTTCAGCCGAAAGACGTCCACTGCTGGACATGGGCCTCCCCCAAAGGGGGGTTTTTGCCATAATCGCCACGCTTGGCAGGCGGGTTGGCGATCGCAGTACGGTTGTTACAAAAGCACAGAGAACGCTGCTGCCCATTCTCTGGTAAGTCCCTTAGTCGCCTCTTACGACACCCACGGGAAGATATGGGATGGTGCTATTCTTTACGTCCGACACCATACAGAATCCAATATTACAATAACATAACATCACGCCTGTAATCGCCGAAGGGTTTGGCAGAGGTGTACCTAATAATGCACCCATTATTTCGCCAGTCAGTTGCCATCAGACGGGCACAAATCTAAACTCCGTGGCTGCCACTGAGAAATTCCTGATACAGAACCTAATAACAATTTGCCTGACCCGGGATTCGAACTCAGGACTCCATCTTCAGCAGTTGCGATTGCGACTACTAGACCAGCAAGGCATTCATTCCTCGAGTCCGATATTAAAATGCCAACATAAAACTAATCTACGACTCAACTCGCTAGCCAGACACAAGTGCAGTTAGGTATAAGTAATTAGTAACGTACCTACCGATATTGGCGTACCTACCGCCGTTTTACCGTCGGGTCCCTATTAAACTTTAAATATCCAAACATTTCGCCCTACGTTACAGTCCAGATGTTACTTTGTGGTCTGAGTTATGGGAGGTAGCGGGTAGATTAGGTGTTGTACCTTCTTATATTGATGCTGGAAGTTTTTCAAAGCATCTTTTCAACTACTAAAAATAACGAACAAATCCACGTTTTCATATTAACCGACTTCAAAAAAGGAGGAGGTTCTCAATTCGTTTGTATTTTTTTTGGTCAACTTTTTTCACACATTATCAATATTGTTCGACGAGGTATCACACATACAACATTATTTTTAGTATATGCGAAACCTGAATTATAGTTTGTTCAGAATAAGCAACTGAATCGATTACAATAATTTTTACACCATGTTGTATGTTGTGCCAAAAATATTAAAAAAGGTTACAATTTGGACACCGAGCGACACTAAATACCTATCCACTATCATACGCGCACAACTGAAAGAAAAGTCACCGACTTCTGAAGCTAAAGTTATTTTTCACTTTTTGTGCTTTTTGAAGTCGGTTTTATTTTTTGCAAGAAAGGTTTTTTGTACGGACAACCAGGTAACAGAACAAGCTTAAAACTTTGTGATTTTTCATGATACGGTTTTGAAATGTACATAGATTCTTACATAAAAATACTAGACACGTGTTTCGGGTTTCGCATAGACTAAAACTAATGTTGTATAAGTTTTGACTGATGCAGAGTCGGGCGGGACACAAGCACAACGAAACGCACATATTTTCCTATATCACTATTAATCTGTGATATTACTTACGTACAGCGGGTTTTTGAAGTGAAAACTTCTTTAGGCGCGTTGAGCACTTTTTGGGTGAAGAAAAACATTGAGCTCATCGTCACGTAACGTAACGTGCGGTCACGCTTCGTAGCCGTTCGTAGCACTCGTAGCATCCGCTACGGCGTAGCACCACATAGGCATGCGCGGGGCATCACCAGTGCTACGACTGGGGCGGGGCCTGCGTACTTTTTGTTTTCACTTCTATCGGCAGTCCCCAAGGACTGCTTTTTTTGCATAGAAATGTGGCCCAATGGGACTGTATTGTGCATCAGCTTTAAATCATCATCATCATCAGCCTATAATGTTCCCACTGCTGGAACACAGCCTCCTCTCAATGAGAGGGAATGGGCTATAATCCACCACGCGGGCTCTGTGCGGATTGGTAGATGTCACATGTCTTCGAATTTTTGGTTCTTGGACATGCCGGTTTCCTCACAATGTTTTCCTTCAACGTTTTGAGAGCAATAGTGATGATATATATTACATAAAGTAATGCGCCTGTCTGGGTTTAAACCCACGACTTACTGTTCGTAAGTCGGGCCGCCACCACTGGGCCACCGCTGCAAAACAGCGCACAGCTTTAAATATGCAGTCTTGAGTGGTTCTTCAGTAGCAAGTAACGTCGTACCTAAGGTGCACGTATTACTATAACATAATCTATATTGTACCACACTACAAGTCCGTAGACAAGTTGTTGCGAACTAACTACGGCAGCTGCACTTGCGTCAATATATTTGGGTTTTACACCACCGATACAATAATATATGAAGGAAGTATTGTAACGGGGCTGCGGGACTGTTCGAAAGAGATCCCGTGGCCGTGGAACACAAAGGGCAATGAAGGAACATGGATGGGTTTTAGTCAGTAAAAGTCTGACACTCCCTCCTGCTCCGACCAGAGCGGGAGGAGTCATTTGATGATTTGCCATCCGAAAAAAAAGTATTGTATGTTTATAAATAAATAAAAAAAAAGCTTTATTCATTCCACACAATTGGACAATAATCAAATTACAATCAATTAATGACAATAAGTATTAATAATAATTAGTTATTAGTTAAAAATAACCTTAACTATAAAATCAACAAATAAATTACATTAAACGTACATTGGCAGGACGAGATTATAGCGAATGCTGGACGAGACTGGAAAGAGAAAAGTGGAATTCTTTGGAGGAGGATATTTATCCGAAGGGGGTCCACACATTTATTTTATTTTATAATTGTTAATCATTGTAAGTATTATATAATCACGGTTTAATCTTAATCAACGCTAATATTGTAAAGAGGTGTTTGTTGTTTCTATGTAGGGGGTAATCTACGTAACTAATGATTCAATATTTTTTTTATTTTCATGTGAGAAAGCTACATTATTCGTGGGTGCTATAGGATATAAATTATGTTTATATCATGCATACTATCCGGGCTATTACAATTTTTGCGGACGAAGTCGCGCGCGTATTGATAGTTACGGTTACATAAATTGAATACCCCACTTTACGCTAATGTAAAAATTTACAAGTTCTCAACATTAAATTCATATTAATTTATTTTGCATTCCATAATATTGTATAAAAGATGTTACAAAGGGCTCAATAACAATTCTCAATTCAGAAGCCGCTGTAAATCATCATTAAGTATATTCAGCTATACGAAATAGTGATTTTATATTCGAGCTTACGTCTAAAACAATACGCCTGAATAGTTGTTATTGGATAAACAGATTTTGACGAAAATTCCTAGAATTAAGTAACTTGTAAACCCCAGAAAAACATGTTCTTAACATTGCAAAAGGAAAACTCTACGTTGGTATTGCCACAGGCGCGCACTGCCTTTACACAGAGTGAATAAAATAATGAACTCAAAAGAAAATAAAACCATACGTATACTAGATTAAAATTGCAATTAAAACATACTTCGTTTCCTGCAAAGTTTTATTAGATCTCATGTTTATATAGCCCGTCTAAATGGGAGTAAAGATACGTTGTTTTCCAGCAATAGCCCCGTTAGTGCCTTTTTGCTAAAACAACAGAGCCTTTTCTGCATAAAATACGAATTTTTGTTAGTAAGTTTTTGACGTTACATCCCGTTTTCGGGGCTTCAATAGACAAAGCTGAATGAAAAACATGTAGGGTGAATAGGATTGTTTTTGGCTACCGTCGTTACTGATGTTTCGACTGAATATACCGCTGCGTACCGCTGTTAAACCAGCGTGTTGGTATGTTCATGTTTTTTCAAAATAGTTTGTAACAATGTTTATTGAATATAATAAAAAAAACGTCATAACATTGATTTCTTGTAGAGTTGATGATTGGCAATTTAAAAACTATTAAACTCAGCAGGGTAGTTACGGATTAACACACTAAAAACCCAATACTAATTTTGACAGACAAACAATATATCCATCAAGTTATTTATGTTGTCGAGCAGATGAAGTTTTCAAGCAAATGCAGCAATGTGCTACAAAGTGTATTACGTAGTTAGGGTGCTGGTTTCCTTAACATTTTTTTTCTCTTTCAGTCGATTCAGACGTGACTTAGATCATTTAACCGAGTACCATAGAAAATAGTCAGGATACGAATTCTCGGAAACTCTCAATCTTTCACGACACTTTTTACGTACAAAAAGGTTCTAAACTAAAAATAAAAAAACAAAGCTTTTAAAGTTAAAAGGCCAGTAATTAAGTTAATTATTGTGATGAGCACAATTAAGTTAACAATTAAATTCTTAATGGAATGCTCTTTTTTAAACGGCAACGTTTACTGCGAGAGACAAGAAAAAGAGATAAACTGTACAATGTATCAACCAGTTCACATTTTTAGGTAAGTAGAACTGTAGCAAAAGGCATATGAATCAGTCTGACTGACGCCTATTTATGGTACCTAATGCATGCCTGTTTTAAACAGAAATAAAATATGCTTGTCGATTAAGAGTGTCAGTTCAAATATAAAATATGTCTTTATTAAGGTGGGATCTTTAGATCAGTATCAATACAGACAGTATATATACATAGTATGGTGTCTACCATACTATAAGGTTCGGCGCAAACGGGCCACCAATAGGGTTGCCACCTTTTTTTCGAACAAATATAGTATTTTTCCCAAAAATGCTGCAAAAATATAGTACTTTTGGGAAATTCAGGAAAAAAAAGTACATATTTATTTTAAAACATTAATTTTTGTTTCACATGTTTAGCTATATTTATTATTGCTTTGGCCATCAATAATCGATTACATTAAAAATAATTATAGGAATCTAAACAATTTAAGTTCATATTAAAATAAATTAACAAGTCATTTTTAATTAATTAATAGATGCTCTATTTCTTTCTTCTTTCCATTTTACATTCATGATGGAAAAAAAATCTTTCCGTAAAAGCGAAAGTTGCAGGAATGGAGAGAAGCAAATGATTTTAAATAAAATTTGTCAAATTTGTATCTGTACTTTTGAAAAGTATTTGCCATTTTTCAGCAGTGTTTTTAGATAAAAACACCTCTTCTTCGCTTATTTTTGAAATAACTTAATTTACAATAATTATTTCTGACTACAAATTATTCACATTAATGTCTAATTTATTGACTAAATTCCCCGTACAGCGTTGCGGGTACGTTCCAGACTTCCAGCCACAGTTAATAAAAAAAAGCGCGACAGTTGAATTAGGGATAAAAATATAGTATTTTTCGTACAATATTATTTTTCTATGATATATATTACAATTGACTGAAATATAGTACGATACTATATATTATAGTACGGGTGGCAACCCTAGCCACCAACCACAGCCACCGGTGGCAGTGGCGCGCTACCGCGAGTCGCCGGCACTGCTGTAGCGAGTGGCTGCCGCTACCACCACACGTGTGCGGCGAGTTTCAACAAAATGTATGAAAAAGCGTGTGAACTGGTCGCTGGCTACCGGTGGCTGTGGTTGGTAGCCCGTTTGCGCCGACCCTAAATATTTCAGTATTTATATATTTCGGTTCGAGGACATGCCGGTTTCCTCACTACAGACGGATTGGAACGGTCTGAATACTAGTAGCTAGAACACTGGAAAACTGGTACATCCACCCTACAGAGTGAAACCTATAGCCCCTTTGAATACTGACTGTGCTGTAGAAATTTTTGATTTTATTTCTGTATGAAGCGAACAAAGCGCTGGATTCACGTATGAGCAAGTTTTTTTGTTTGAAGCAGGGTGTTTGTTTTCAATAAGTGGGTCAACGGCGTCGGGTCGCGAAAGCACGATGGAATATTATAATTATGCACTTTGTGGACTTGTGTTAAAGCATGTTTTTGATGAAAATGTTATGAATATTATGTAATGCCCTCGTTCGCCCAGTAGTTCTTGGTTTGATCCTTGGGTCAGATGATTAAGATCGGAGCGAGCCTTTTGCCATCAACGGGGCACAAATCCAGACTCCGTGGCTGTTACCAACATGCATTTTTATAATTTAGAAATTTTTCACTACCCCGATTTAGACCTCTACTAATTTAGAAAGAGTAAAACAAAATTTAAAAATATACTCACAGTATACAAAACCCTGAAATGGAGATGGACAGGACACATGCTAAGGGAAGGTATAGAGAAGTGGACGAGATTAATTACAGAATGGTACCCGCGTGATAGTAAGAGGAGCAAAGGTAGACAAACTAAACGTTGGGAAGACGACATGGAAAAGATAGCTGGTCCAGAATGGACACGTATTGTAAAAGATAGGACAAAATGGAAAGCATTAGAGGAGGCCTTTGTCGAAAGACAAGCTGAAGGAAAGAAACCGGCTGCGGAAAAATAAATATGTTTAATATAGAAAGTAGATGGTATAATAGAGTTAATAAATGGAAAATTAAGTTTCAGCAATAAATGCTTATTTTATTTATTTAATTTGGAAACAAGCAAAAATGGGGTTGTTTTTTGTTTTTATAAAATAAAATAAAATAACATTTGAGGTTTTCCAGACGTGAGGTCTTCGTTTGTTCCCTTGTCATATAAACACGATATAGAGAAGGCAGAAAGTCATTTTTTTTAACGCGGCATAGAAAATCTACTGGCGACTTACTGTGTTCGTAAATAGTTCAAATTCGATTGAATATAAATACTTAAATGGGTATTACACTAAATGGATCAATTTATGTAATGTTTAATTTTTTCAGAAATCCTAACCCTATTGATTGTTTTCATGTTTTTAATGATCTGATACTGAAATACAATTCTTTTGATTTGTTTATTGAAATGAAAACTTCTTTAGGCGCTTTGAGCACTTTTGGGTGAACAAAAAATCATGGAACTCGCGTCATCGTTCGTTTGTGCTCGCTAAAACTCGAGAACGGCTGAACCGATTTACCTAGCTGATTTTGGTTTTGAAATGTTTGTCGTAGTCCAGGGAGGGTTTAAACGGTGAGAAAACAAACTGTAAGGGTTGTATTAATTACCTACTTAAAGATCTGTATTACTATAATCGATGCACCTTTGTAACCATTTATATGCACTATCCTATGAAATATAACTCAGTATTGTTCGAGCATTCGTTGGTTTCATTTACCATCAACACCGCACCTTACATGGCGACCCTGCCAGTTTACCATCAACACCGCACCTTACAAAACACTTCTTTACAAACCAAAAATAATTCAAAAATAATAATCTAATAGCTCGACGATACAATTTACAAGTTCTTCTTCTCGTTCTTCTGTCGGCAGTCCGTAAAGACTGTTGTGACTTTTTAATTTTTCTTCTTCTCGAATCGATGACTCAGATTTTGTCCAACAGGTTCGCAGCCACCTGGACAGCTCTGTCATTTGCCTCGTTTTATCTTGGAGGGTGCAATTAGTTGCCGCGACGGGCAGGAGATATTTGTTTAATTATCACCGAAGATTCTGATTAGCAACATTGAGCTATTACTACTACTAAAAATCCAGCCAACTCTAGCCTATGATCAAAATGAACCACACTGTTTACAACGAACTCAACCCAATTCTTTCGTAATGTTAGACACTGACGATGTTGAAGTGAATCATATCCTAATGAGTCTTAAATCTGACAGTGCGTCTGGTTGGGATAATGTTTCCACTGCATTTCTAAAATATATAAGAAAGGAGGTTGTTCCCATAATTACACACCTTGCTAATCTTTGCTTTGGTGAGGGCATCTTCCCGACTTCTTTGAAGCTAGCCATTATTACACCAGTGCACAAGGGTGGGGACAGCGACGATGTCTCCAACTTTAGGCCCATATCTGTATTAACCTCTATATCAAAAATTTTAGAAAAACTTATGAATCTAAGGCTCTTAACATACCTAAAAGATTTCAACGTACTATCTGAGTCACAATTTGGCTTTCGTAGAGGGATTTCCACTGAGGATGCAGTTACCGCACTAAGTAATCATTTAACTGAACAGCTTGATAAAGGTAAAAAGTGTGTAACTGCATTCTTAGATCTAAAAAAAGCCTTTGATACCGTCTCTGTCCCAATACTTGTAAGAAAACTGGAATGTATCGGAATTCGTGGAACACCTCTTAGCCTCTTCAAGGATTATCTCAGAAACAGGAAACAGAGAGTTAGAGTGGGTCAGTACACTAGTGAAGACGCACACACGTCTTATGGCGTCCCGCAGGGAAGCGTATTGGGACCTACATTGTTCCTTATCTACGTTAATGAACTCTGTAACATTAATATTGCAAACGCACAAGTATTCTGTTACGCGGATGATACTGCTGTAGTCTTCACCGGGGATACTTGGCAGAATGTTAGGCTTAGTGCTGAGACAGGCTTGGCAAAAATTGCCAAGTGGTTAACAATTAATTTGCTTACATTGAACGTAACAAAAACAAATTACATTTGCTTCAGTGTCGGGCAACGTACACAACCAGGTAAAGATTTTAATGTAAGAATTCATAATTGTAATAACGGCAATCGCAAAAGTTGTGACTGCTCAACAATCAACAAAGTACCTCATATTAAGTACCTAGGCGTTATTTTGGATCAGAGACTGTCATGGTACCCGCACATTGAGCAGGTTGCCAATAGAATCAGGAAATTAAGCTGGATATTCAGGACTCTTAGATACGTCGTCCCAAGGATTGCCGGTAATAACTCAGGCCATCAAAAAGATTTCCTTAAAATGATTTATGTTGCGCTAGTCCAGTCAGTACTATCCTATTGCATCCCTGTCTGGGGTGGTGCAGCCAAAACAAAATTTCTAACGCTAGAAAGGGCACAACGCGCCCTTATCAAGTGCATGTATTTTAAAAAAAAGAGATATCCTACTGAAGACCTATTTCGACTTAGTAATTTGCTCTCAGTCAGGAAACGCTCACTCTCTCTCTCTCTCACATATACTCACTCACATATACTCACTCACAAACTTACACCCACTCATACACACATTTAATTTGTAAGTTAATCTTAATCCTAATTAGTCTTAGTATAATAATAATACGCTGTGCTTTTTGTATAATACGACCTGCTATGGAAGAGCGGACTCTCCTAACACAGGCACTATCTGCCTAAAAGGAGGATCCAATCACAAAATTTTGTAAAAACTTAAACTTGTTCTACCAATAAACTATTTTATTATTATTTATTATTATTATTACTACGTATAGAGAAGAAAGCGCGAACAAAATCAGTACAACAAGCGCGGCAGTCCGGGGCGCGCGGGGGGCGGCTAACCCCGTATATATAGAGGCTGTGGCGAGCAAGCGACTGCCCCGTCCCTTGCTCGTGCCAGCCCACGTGGCTGAGCCTGTAGTCCAAAATCAGTCCCTAAATAATGACACCACTCAGATCCAGCCCTTGCTGTCCTCTCCCAGCGACGCCCTAAGCCGAGGCCCGTACCCCGCAGGGGGTGCCCTTAGCGTGTAGTCGTTTAGTTTGTAAGTTTTATGCCCTGGCTGGAGGCCTTACACTTAAGGCATCCACAAGATTGTCCGGTTAAGCAGTCGACAACCTCTCTAGGTTGAACTGCGAGATGCCATTTCGAAAAAAAAAGCAAGCGATTGAGTGAACTGCGGCCGGCTGACCGCAGTTGAACGGAGCACAGATTTTGTTCGCACTATCTTCTCTATACGTAGTAGTACAATCTCAATGATTAGCAAAGAACTTTTTGACTTCTTTACGCCATCTATGTAGGTAGCCAATGAGAGATTTTCTTTTTAACTCTTCCCCAGTCGCTGGATAGATGGCGCTAGGAGTTAGTATGATAATGCAAGGAACGGAACCTAAAAAAACTGATTTTAACAAAGCGCGAGAAAACTAGGTTATATTCGGAAGGTTAAGCAAATGAAAGTGTCAGTCAACGAGAGTATGTGACGTGACACAATGGTTTTTTTTCCAAGCGTTTTGGCTTTGGCACCAACTATCATAGTAAGTTCAACGCCATCTATAGAGTTCTTGGAAACTAAGTTTTTTTTTAATACCTCAAAAAGAAAACCTCTCATTACAAAATCATTTTCAGTTAACCTTCTTCGCCCTAACTTGTCTATCATAATAACTTCGTTAGCAAGCTCTCACTTCGATAATTTAATGAGGAAGCTGTCTTGTGTCAGACACAGAGCATCTTGACGAGTATGTAGCTGAAATTTCAGCAAAATTGCAATATTTTGTACATGAAGTTGGGCCAACTTTGTGCTATGGTACCAGAAGGGCGTTTATTAGGTTAGGAAAGAAACTTCTACCTTTGTTTTACAGGCGCTGCATCATTGATTTTTAATTAAGTTCAACATTATAAGGGGTCACTATTTAATTCCATTCATACACACCCGTATCCATGAAAACGTCAAAGTGATTAATGAGTAAAAGTAATTACTTGAGATGCAATTTGATTAGAATTGGAAGTTAGAACTGCCAAAAAATGGAATGCTTAGCTTTGCTATCTTTAACACAGTCTTTAACGGTGTTCAAATGCTTGTCTATTGCGTAATAATGGTTGCATAAGTAATTACTTAAATTCAAGTAACAACTTTAAATTGACCATAGATACTAGTGTAAGTAATTGTTCAATATACCTATGAGTATGGGGTCGGGTAGGATACAATTAAACAAAAGATTTTTATAATAACTTTATTAAGCAAAGAATATAATAATACAATTGCAGCAAAGAATATAATAATACAATTTCTACACAGACAATTAAAAATGTGTAGTAATAAACTTGCAATATTCTACTTCAATAACTACTTTCCTTTACGTAAGTATTTTTTATTATATACTTCTGTTAAGCAAAAATGGGTTCTATTATGAAAACAAAATAAGGTATTTTTTCACTTTGCTTATCTTTAACTGCTCAAATACTAAGAAAAGTTATTAAAAACTACACCGACTTGTGCATAATTTCAGTATATTTTTATATATACCAATGTTATAAACAGGTAAAATTTGTTTGTAAGTCTGTATGTAGGGGGTAATCTCCGGAACTAATGATCCAATTCTAAAAAATCTTTCACTGGTAGAAAGCTACAATAGTCGTGGGTGCTATAGGCTAAAAATTATATTTATATCATACAAATTAGCAAAGTTATTACAATTTTTGTGGACAAAGTCGCGGTCGAAGTGCTAGTCAACTATAAACTACCTATATACATACGCAGACGAGTAGCATTCACGTAACGTATATCATCTGCTAAGCGTGCCGATCATAGGATTATACTGCGAACAAACTTCCACCAAGTTGGCCGAGCCAATTTATGGGACTGATTAGTAACTTACTGACTACATTGTTGCAACTTGTGATTAACTTGTAATGAAATAATGTGCAATAGTATATTCTCTTCTCATTGAATTGTAATCTTCTTAATATATATAAATTACGTGTCACGTTGTTTGTCCGCGATGGACTCCTAAACTACTTAACCGATTTTAATCAAATTTGCACACCGTGTGCAGTTTGATCCAACTTGAAAGATAGGATAGCTTACATCTTAATTTATAGTCGCAATATTATTTTATTGCAAATTATTTCTCTATTATTAGACATTCACAATTATAAGGGGTGGGGAGGGGAATTAGAGGAAAATAAATGTCCACCCGTGCGAAGCCGGGACGGGCCGCTGATAGTAAAGGTATATATTTTTTATGACATACAACGTACATAGGCCATCGGACAAAAACTGGTTGTCGCCAGATACATAACGCTGTTACATCAGTTAAAAGTATGAAAAAACAGAGTACTTACCGTTCTATTTTCAATATTTTGTTTTAGTTCCGCTAAAAACTATCTCTTTTGAGTATAGGTCTGGGTTTCATGTTGCGTATTAATTATCGTACGAACATTTTTGCGAGCGGAAAAGACCGCTTTTCCGCTGGATTCTGATCAAGCTTCTATGTAGCTTTTGGCGGAATTAAAATGATTACACAATATTTTTAGAAGTAACTACTACTCTATAAATGGTGCCAGTTAAGATGAAAATAGCGGTCGTTGACCCACCTACATGTATTAAACTTCTTAACTTTCAAAACCAAAAATAAGCCTGTTCAAGTCTTGAATCTATCGTTGATCTTCAACATTTTTTCTAATGAAAAACGAAACATGGTTTTTTGTTTTGGTTCGTACGAAGAGATGTTAGGGAAAGGGCAATGACCGCTATTCTCATCGTAACCTTCACGAAGAACACTTCTCCTTTTTTATTTAAAAAACAGACTAATCTTTAACTTCCGGCCCTAAAGCATTATCAATGCCAGTATACACAGTAGCACACACCTTCTTACAGCCTCGTTTGAACAGCATGATAGACTTGCCCAATACCAGCAGTTTCTGTGCCTTTCTGTGCTCACTCGGTGGTGGTTCTCGACGGCGTTTAGAGCGACGGTGTAGCTGGATCTCCACTGCCAAAGATATTGCTGGAATACAAACGTTGACTGGTAGGGAATGCCTTGTGGCATTAAGTCCACCTACGTACCACTACTGTACATCATCTGCCTAGCCTTTTCCCAACTATGTTGGGGTCTTCTTCCAGTTTTACCGGATGCAGCTGAATACCAGTATTTTACATGGAGCGACTGCTTATCTGACCTCCGTAACCCAGTTAGTACCGGGTAATACGATACCACTTGGTAAGACTGATGGTTGTCAGACTTTTTGGGCCTCTGACTACCTAACGTCTGTCAAAGATCTACAAATGACAGCCGAGACCAACGGCTTGATGTTCTTTCCGAGGCACGGAGGAAACTCGGTATGTAGCCGGTCACCCATCCACAGACCAACCTAGGCAAGCACGGCTTAACCTAACGATGGACCCGAGCGGCTGTTATTATTTAGCCACGAGCTACTCCACTGTACATAAAGTTTATATAAATACATGAGTGCTACGAGAGAGGCCCAGTTTCCTCTAAAACGGTAAAAAGTCGTACAAGATTCGAGAGTGATGTGGATTTCAATTGATGTCATCGGCTCCCGTACGTATCCTCTCTGCTCCGCTTCATCATCAGCCCATTAATGTTTCCACTGCTGGGACACAGGCCTCCTCTCTATGAGTGGGAATGGGCTATAATCCACCACGCGGGCCCAGTGCGGGTTGGTAGATGTCACATGTCTTCGAATTTTTTTGGTTCTAGGACATGCCGGTTTCCTCACGATGTTTTCCTTCACCGTTTTGAGAGCAGTGGTGATGAAATAAATTACAAAAGGTAATGCGCCTGTTTGGGTTCGAACCCGCTACGCTTGTTTCCACTTAATTTGAAGCCAGGCCTTACAGTTGGATTATATCATTAACAAATACCTAGTAGAAGAATAATACAATGGTAGATTACGTAAAAGATGGTGTAAGTATAATGTCTAGAAAGGGACGACTAGTGAGATATTTGAAAGAAGAAATATTATGCTTCGCTGACCCAAAACAAATAAGCTTTTAATTAATAAGAACTAACATTCATGGAACTGAATGCGAGCAGCACATTTTAAACTACATTTGACCACATAAGCAATACATAAGCTGTCAGGATCATCATTACTGCGGAAAATTTACACTGACAGGTCTAGATCGCATTTAGACCTAAGTTATTAAAAGCAAACTTTGCTTTGTATTAAATAGGCTTGTTTCCTGAAAAAATCTAATTAGTCAGTTAATTAATTTTAATTAATCTGTAATTAGTTTTTCGAGAAATCACCAAACGGTTGGTCGACTCTTCACGTGACCAGAGGGCGGGCCTATTTTTTGGCCAAAGAATCAGCATTGCCATCCAACGTGGCAATGCTGCCAGCCTTCTGGGCACTTTTCCTGTTGACAGCGATGTGGACGAATTTTTCGACGCCCTGTAACCCGTTTTGATACTTGTAAATATTTTTATTTCTATTATAGAGTCCATCAGTTAGATTAGATTAGCAAAAAATATTTGACACGTATTTTTCCTTTGTTACGTAAATCAAAATTGACGAAGATACGACGATTTTAAATACTCAATACGTCACGCCGTGCTATAATTTTTAGTGCGTTGTGATGTTACGAGCGGGGCCCACTCTCGAGTTTTGATGCATTTTATCTTTGTCAATATGGGTTATTGTACATTCGTCACAAAGTTAATTCGTCACATTTTTGTAAACTCCATACATTGAAAGTATATTCGTCACATGCATAAAAACTATGTGTAAATTCGTCACAAGTCTTCATAGGTACATAATTTACTGGTAGCAAACAAAGTTATTGGTTTTTAGCGCTCGTAATGAAAATGATTTCTAAAATCTTTATTTTCTCCTGCGCTCCTGCACACGCTATCACACGCTTGCTCGCTCGCTGTATCTATCTTTTTCTAGCCGTACTGCAGCAGCGAAGTAAGGCAGAAAGGCAGCCACTGCCATTCTTTTCGAGAAACACGGGCTGTACTTCGCAGAGGAAGTACAGCCCGATCGAGAGCTGTTGGTAATATACGAGGCAATCAAGTCCCTCCGGTTCATTCCACAAAATTCTAAAAATCAGTTTTTTTGGCCGTTTATCATAGATAAACGTTAGTAGTGGAAAAAAATTCGATAGTTAAGTAGTAAAGATACAAGTCGATTAGAAGCTGAAGGCAAATAAACATTGCAATAAATATATATTTAACTGTAAATAAAACTGTTTTTTTTGTAGACGTAAATTAACTTGAAACGTGATTATTACTGTGATTTAATTATCTCTCTTTTTTTACCAGCAGTTTATTTTTTATTTTACAAATTACTTAAACATTTATTTGAATTCAGTCGCCAATCTCTTGAGGACTTTACCAGTTGACAGTGTTGAGGAGTTATTTGACGCCATTTTTTATGTTTTTAGTTTAAGTTAGTTAGTTTAGTTTATTTTATTAGATTTGTAAATTGTAAATAATGTACATACTTACTGAATACAAATAAATATTTAAGTAATTTGTAAAATATTTTTTTTTCTTATAATTGTAATGTTGTAAGCATATCAGCCACTTGCAATACATGTTTATTTAGGATTAGGCGTGTCACGCAGGTCACGCTGTCCTTGACAACGTGGCCTTAAAATAGAACAAAACCAGACAATATTAGCGTATATTTTAGCTGTAAGTAGAATTGTGATTTATTTGTGAATTTCTGTGATTATTAAAAATAAATAAATAACGTTATAATCTACTTATTGTTTGATTTTTCTGCTATCTGTACGGAAATAAACAATATGGCGGATTTTCCTTCATGAAAATAGAGTTGTGGCGAGTTTACACATACTTTTTTTCGTGGCGAATTAACTTTGTGACGAATGTACAATAACCCGTCAATATTCATTGATTTACAAAAACAAAAAATACGTGTCCATTATTTTCCAATACCTGACGGACTAAATAGATTTGCAATTTATTGATGGTGGAAACTAGCCTATTTTTATTATTCATATTTTATTTAACTACCTGCCAACAGATATCCAATGCCGAGTAAACAGAAAGCTCCCCTCAACATCCTTAAAGAGACGGGCTGCAAACCTTTTGTGGATTCCCCTTGTGGCTGCAAACACAAACTTGGATAATAAATCAACGACAATCCTAAACTTATTGTTTAGAACCCCTGGAGGTTATTTTAAGATGTCAATGTCACCTCTAAATTAAGAATAAAAACCCGTTGAATTATTGTGATAGACTAGCGTTTGCCCGCGGTTTCGCAGTCATGGGGGTCGACAATTATATCATCATCATCATCAGCCTATTAATTTTCCCACTGCTGGGACACAGGCCTCCTCTCTATGAGAGGGAATGGGCTATAGTCTACCACGCGGGCCCAGTGCGGATTGGTAGATGTCACATGTCTTCGATTTTTTTGGTTCTAGGACATGCCGGTTTCCTCACGATGTTTTCCTTCACCGTTTTGAGAGCAGTGGTGATGAAATAAATTACACAAAGTAATGCGCCTGTCTGGGTTCGAACCCAAGACAGTAAGTCGGGGCCGCCACCACTGGGCCACCGCTGCTCCCACACAATTATATCACGAAAAAGTATTACCGAGATAAAAAAATATCCTGTGATGTGAGTGTGTGGGTGAGTGACTGGCACCAACTATAGTTCTTAGGTCATGGTTTACATTTGTGTGCTCAACAAAATCTGTTCAACTGCGTAAAAGGGTAACAGACATACAGATGACATAGGCTTTAGCATTTGTAATAATAATATGAATGTGTAATATATATTTATGAAACGGTCGACATTTTTGTATCGGGATATATGATATCGCGCTATCCACACCTCCCACATCCTATAATTATGATCATTGATCCAAGCGAGATTTAATTAAGAATTTACGTGAAATAAAATATCGAATGGAAATATGGTAATATTATGTTGATGGTCGCCTAATTTATGTAATAAGTGTTCGTAATTGTTGGGTTAATGTGCTGTAAAATACTTTTAACAAAAAAATTGACTTGGGTACCTATGACGAGTTGACATATTATAATGTACCTGTTCTGTAGTTTAACCATTTACAGTTGCTATTTTATTGTAGTCAGAATAATGTGGCGATAAAAGGTCGGTAGACTACGACGATTTTTTTTTCTGCTTTTTATTTTTTTCTCCGAACATTTACATAATGGCGTCTCACCACTTTCTGTCTTTCGGAAAATTCTAGTTAATCGATACTAATATTTAAATACGATAGAAATTGTGTCTGTCTCTTACCTTTTCACGCCTTAACGGATGATCGGATTTAGATGAACTTAATCAAGCGGTTACACTACCATCACCTGGTTTAGGACATAAGGTTTTTAATCCCAACTGTTGGGGTTTTTAAAACAAGACCTTAACGCTGGCGACGCCGTGGGCAAAAGCAAGTCTTCATAATTTTTATCCACATACCGCTTGCGACGTAACAGCTGTAGACTCCCCCATAACTTCACCACCCTGCTTGTCACTCTCGGTGACCGGGTCCGACCTCCTGGCTTGTTCTGGAAGGTTCTTATACTCATCAGTTGTCATCTTCGCTATGATGCCAGCTTCAAAGAGTGTCATCAGCCTAAAATAAGGAACATTTAGCCTAAAAATGTTCAGATCGTTAAGATTTTGGATGATGCAGGAAGTGATAGATGGATCTTAAAAAGGTGGCTGACAGACTGGACCAGGAGTTAGAGGACTGGGTATAGTTGCCGCAGCATGGGAGTAACGTATGTCCAGCTCTGGACTGTGATAAACTGCATTTATTGTTAAGGGAACGGCAATAATAAAATCACAGTCTAAGTATCATTGCACTTGCCTGTAGAACCAAGAAGGTACCTACCATGTCAGTTGAAGCATAGGTACCTAACATTAATCAGAAATCTTGTGTGTAAATTAATCTATTTTCTAAAAGCTGGTTGTCTAGCGTAATCGAACGTATACTGTACCTACCCCAGGGACATTTAATACCTGCCGGGGTTGCGGGACTGTTCGAAAGAGATACCGTGGCCCCGGAACACAAAGGGCGATGAAGGAACATGGATGTGTTTTAGTCAGTAAAAGTCTGACACTCCCTCCTGCTCCGCCCAGAGCGGCAGGAGAAATTTTGATGATTTCCCATCCGAAAAAGAGGGACTTTCAATAAAATAATCTAGGTTTGCGTTTGTCCGAAACTCGCCTGATATGATGCGATGACGCGGCCTAGGGTTAAGCACTTTTGCCAAAGTAGAAAGCGACTCACTCGAACTTTGAAGAGGTCTAGATTATAATAGTCAGGAAACAGAGAAGCCTGCAGTGAATTCCACAGACTAGTGGTTCGCACAATAAATGAGGAAGCACAGCGCTTTGTTCAGGTCCGTGGAACTTCAACCATATAACGGTGACGCTACGTCGTATCTCTGCTTGAATGCCTCTTCTCTATGGGAAGGTCAACATGTCCATAATATGTATATTTTACTTACACTTTGTTAAAAGTTTCCAAATAAGGACATCCGATTTGTAAAGCGATTGCCGAGTATCGCGTATACAGTTTTTCGCTCAAGTGAAAGTTGTGGGACCCTGAAACAAAATTTTGTTTTGAACTTTCATTCAACTGAATTTCGGGTATGGTTGTCAACCGCTAATTACGCATATTGGAAGATTGAGCCCGGTTGAGTCCACGGGTAAAGTAAACTTAACTTCACGCCTGTATGCTCAGAAAGGTGAGGCAGAGGTGTACTTCCCATGAAATAACGAGCCTATTATAAAATTCTAAATACTGTTTATCAAATAAAAATATAAGTTATTGGGGACAATGAAACATAAGTTCTGTGTCTACCAATGAATGACTGCCTTAGTAAGTAGTCTTTTACAATACAAATCATTCGATCAATCAATATCAAATTATCATTCATCATCATCATCAGCCTATTAATGTTTCCACTGCTGCGACACAGGCCTCCTCTGTATGAGAGGGAATGGGCTATAATCCACCACGTGGGCCCTGGGCAACAGCACTGGTGCTGATTGGTAGATGTCACATGTCTTTGAATTTTTTGGTTCTAGGATACGCCGGTTTCCTCACGATGTTTTCCTTCACCGTTTTGAGAGCAGTGGTGATGAAATAAATTACCCAAAGTAATGCGCCTGTCTGGGTTCGAACCCACAACTTACTGTTCGTAAGTCGGGGCCGCCACCACTGGGCCACCGCTGCTTCCCTTAGTAAGTAGTATTTTACAATACAAATCATTCTATCAATCAATATCAAACTATAATTTTTTTTTTCGTGTGTTTAATGCCTAACCTGATGTCAGAGTTTAATGCCGCCAACGGCTCTGACTTGGCTTTACATGCCGTCGAGAAACATCTCTCAGGCATGCTGGTGTCCTTGCGATATTTTTCCTTCACCGAAACAAGTGATAATTATACAATATGCACGCAGACGTGCATGTTTCGGGTTTCGGACTTGAAACCTATGAAATATATGTTGCAATAGACTATCTCTACCTATACTTAAAGTACCTACGGGATAATATCCGTGATTTTCTTTATTAATGAGGTCCCGATATTTCGACGCTGTTGCAAGCTGTGGGGGTGGGGCGAAGAACATCACGGATAAGAAGTACCCCCCCGTAAGTACTTTAAGTGTAGTGAAAAACCGTGAAAGTCTAAAACAGTGTATTTCTACCTAGTCCGTCCCTAGTTACCGAAGTACATACCAAATCTCTCAGTATCATAGTAGAGCGTCTCTCTGCCCCCCAGAACAGCAACTCTTCGATGGGACAACACTAGTCGCACGCCCACCTCTACGTTGCGCACGCGTTGAATACGTTGTCGACGCATCAGATTTGCGAGACGGCCATATACGCCTGTGCCGTTCTGGAGAAAGAAACTCCGTGCACTTAATACTCAGAAAGAGATGAAATTGTTATTACCTACAGTAGGTTATAACAATTTCGTCTCGAGATGTCTGCAAAGTTTGCTAGACTTTATATAACAAGGAATATGAACTGGCCACAGTGTCTAGACCAAACCACACTACTACTATTAAATTTGTGGTGATCGTTTTAAATCTGATATCATGATAAATTGAAAATAATCAAATAACGAAAAATATAGATTCGTTTACCAAGCATTTCATCGAGGCATTAATCCTGCATTATTTACATGGGATCTATCATCGCGTTACGGAGCATAAAAACCCGTAAACCTGAAATAACAAAAGCTTATCGCTCGCTCGAATTTGCACGAAATCATAATATGCATGAATATATTGACTCTGAAACAACAGGATGCGATACGATACGTGAAACGAAACTCCATTATTATAAAAGAAAGAAGATGTTAGTTTGATAATTTCATAATAATATATGTATGCCACTTTGCATTATTAAGAAAAATGTTATGAATACTAGAGGAGAACAAAGTGTTTATTAAAAGTTCGAAGAACTTCACCAGAAACTAGAGGAATCGTTAAATAAATCGATTTCAACGAGTAAAAATGCGCCCAGTAGCCTAAAATGGCTGCTTTGACAGAATCATAAAGAGATAATAATATTAATCACTTTTAAATTCTTAAAATAGTCACAGACGCAGTTAATATTAAGAATTGTCAGTTTGTGACTATTTGTTCACTGTTCGCCATGAGTCAAAGTGGTTGTCAAGAACTTACTTGCAAAATAGCCAGTGAAGAGCTATGGCTTTCGACCACCAGCTCATATCCGTAGTCCCTCATAGCTTCCTCCAAGGCAGGTAAGGTTCCAATGGGACGTTCTCTCGAAGGTTTAGCTATCAAACTGGTCAGGTTCGCCGAGTACATGTCACCGATGACGTAGGTAGCACCGAGGGAGATTAAAACGGAGACCAGCCGGGCCTTGTGGGTGCTGGATGGCTCTTTGCTGGATGCTAGGAGAAAACATCATGGTGATGTACAATCGCCAGTATAACAAGTCAATACAAGTTACCACAAACTGTCAAATATCTTCAAACGATTTTAAACCATAAAATGTTGATGGTTTAGGTCAAAATTCTCGGCACTTTTTTTTCGCATGGGAAATCACCAAATAACTCCTCCCGCTCTGGGCGGAGCAGGAGGGAGTGTCAGACTTTTACTGACTAAAACCCATCCATGTTCCTTCATCGCCCTTTGTGTTCCGGGGCCACGGTATCTCTTTCGAACAGTCCCGCAACCCCGGAAATTTTCGGCACCTCTGATAGAGTATAGGTGTCCTCTTGGTAAGTGGAGATTTCACCTCAGAGTATTTCAGGCTAACAACCCGTGACTTTTTAATAAAAGTCACGGGTTGTTAGTGTAAGTACAAGATTGAACTTACAATTATAACCCTTAGGTTTATGCCCGGTTTATTTTTCCGGCTGGCTACAGTTTAGAAAGATCTCACTCAACGTACAAAGTAAAAAGTATCCTATTTCAAGTCATGTGCCGATTTCATCCAAATCCATTCAGACGTTAAAGCGTGTGAAGATACTGAAGATATCAGACCAATAGACAGAGTTCCTTTATCATTCATAATAATTAGTATGACTGTTACTTACACTGCCTCAAGAACAGCGTTGTTGTAAACCAGCAGCAACTGTTGAACAGTTCCAGCTGGTCACATTTACGTCGTTGCCATAGCGACGGAGCTGCAATCACTATCCAGAGCGCTGGACCGGTCACTAGTAAGGTTGCGAAGACCAAAGGCCACACCTGGGAAATAGAGGAGATAATTAGAACGGATGCTAAATCATGATACTCAATCTTTTGCAATGCTGATGCTCTTGTTTATGGGATCAAGTGTGATGTTCGGAATTTAGAAGGTAGTTTAGCAAGCAGTCATCATCTTCATTTCAAAGGATTTCTCTAGGTTCTCCTCACACAAGAAAACGACCCAAGAACGGAACGATTCTAGTACCATCACGAAGCTTGGTATCCATTACATGACCAACGTTTACATGGCGTCCTAGGAAAGTCTTAGCGAGTTATTGACGAAAAATGCGATATATCAATAATGGAATGGATCTTTTAAAATAAGATAGATGGAAGAATAAACAAAAATTATACCTCCCACTGAAAAGGCCTGATAATCGCCAGGGTCTCGCTCAGCTTCGCAGGAGCATGAGTGAGGAAAGCACCCGAGTCTGCCAGAGTCATGAACGAGAACTCCACTGCTTGTAACCGCTCCCAAGTCATTGTCACATCGCCTAGGAAGAAATCCGCTTGCTGGAAAGAAATTCTTTTTGCTTTAAACGTTAGCTAGCAAAAGACTAGTGTACATCTAAGGAGAATGTTTTGGCTTTGGCCTAGGGCCAAGAAAAGTACCAATCGCTTTCAAAGCAATGCGATTTTTTAAAATGATTTTCATTATGTTTGAGTCATCTTTCATCGTGATCTCACCCCTAGCTAAGAATAAAAGTTATGTATAGCCCAAAATGGGGTAGATGACACACCAAACTGTTTAAGAGCTGTCAAAACGCGGTTCTCTCATAGATTTTGTATGGCAATAGCAAACTGTGACGTCGCTGTTTAGTCAACTCAATGACTCAACTATTTATTGACTCCAAAGCAACTGAAAAACAAATTTGGCAATTAATTGATAATAAATCGGGCTTTCAGGCACAAAATAAAGAGTTTCTTTTAGGGATCGGTGTCTTGGAATTATTGTTTTATGGTGTCACATCTACGTACCCTTATATTGGATTTGTTAAGGATTCCACGATACAGGATTAAATTCTCGACCAGCAAAGTTTAATTAAAAGAACCTATGTTCTGGGCCCATCATACCATCCTTATGGAAAACATCAAAAAGAGACAGGTTTATAATACCCTCTTTTATTTCATTAAAAGTTGAAAACATTCCTAGAATTGGCAATTAAATGTTCTGTATTGTTTGCAATACTTTTATTCCTTGGAAGAATTATTTTCGTAGTATTGTAGCAAAACTTACACGTTTCCAGATCAGTCCGAGAGTACCCTTGAAAGTTCCGTTACTTGAAATACTTGACCCTTGGCTTCTGTCTGGCGGGTCGTAGTATTTATACCTGGAGGAAAATTAACTTTAGATCTTGGGATGTAAGGTCCACAATTAGTTGATGTAGTTAAAGTTTCAAATGGCCTTGACCAACTTTAATTAGGAGAGTGTTAAAGGTAAACTCGTATAAGAATTTAATTTGTATCGTAAATAACGGCACGATTGTAATTGCTAATGTTTTAGATCCTTGAGGTGTGGTCTTGTGTATTTAGGCGTGTAATTGTACCATAAAGTCAGTCGATCTCAAACAACATAGAAAGTGGTTTTGCAAATTTTTTCATAACTAGCGGACTTCCCGCGGTTTCACCCACGTAGTTCCCGTTCCCGTAGGAGTACGGAAATAAAATATAGCCTATGTTACTCGTGGATAATGTAGCTTTCGAATGGTGAAAGAATTTTTTAAATCGGTCCAGTAGTTTTTGAGCCTATTCATTACAAACAAACAAACAAACAAACAAACAAAGTTTTCCTCTTTATAATATTAGTATAGACTATGGATGATACATAATGCGTGTCGCAAAAGTAAATACTTTTGATTCAGGAATCATTCAAATTCACGTTAGTTTTACGTCACGCAGTTGTGCATTGTATGAAGGCTTCTAGTTAATTCCTAAATGCCCTTCTATTAATAGTTGTACTAGTTCTAAAATAGATTGAAAGCGTATTATAATTACATGATAATTATTATTATTATTATTATTTCCATTTATAATTTTGCAGAGATAACATGACATCATAATTTTGTTTGTATCCTTACTGGAAATTCAGCTTCTTAGCTAACAGAGCCAGCAGTTTGTCGTCACGTCCCCCGGTAACAGTGATTGTGTTATCATTGTTGTACTTCACGAAATGCCACGGAGGTGCCTGTGGAAATATAAAGAGTGAGTGTTTGGGTTACATCTTGTTGAGTGAGGTACTAAGATACCCATAATGATGATCACGCATGTGACTAAAAAAGTGATGGGTATGAATGTTGATGGATAGGAGAGAGAGCGAAAGGCCAAAGAAAAGATGAAAGGATTGTGTGAGGAATGATATGAAGGAGAAATGAGTGAATGATGGCGTGACGTCTGATAGGGGAGAATGGAAGAAGAAAACGTGTTTTGCTGACCACAAGTAGAATGAGATAAAGGCAGGAAGATGATGAATGATGATGCTGATGGTTATGAAAAATCTATTGTCACTAAGTCAAGTGCGACAAGGTCCTTCTCAAGAAGATGGACAATGCAGTTCTCCTTTCTTTACAGCACGCCTGATCATTAACGATACGACCCCGTATAGTGAGTGTGTTCAATATGTCAAGATGCTCCACAGTCGTAATTGTTGTCGATCATTATGGTAATCAAGATTAAAAACTTTGTGGTAAGAAGAGATTTATCAATTAGAAACCCGTTTTGAACAAAACCTAGATCTATCCTAATCATTACAACAGAAAAAATGTTAACGTACATGCAGCACAGGAACTTCAAAGACCCTTCCTTTGAAGTCATCGTAGACCTTATCAGGAGGAGGTAACACTGGAGACTTGTACAGGCTGCCAGCCCACCAGTTCACCAGGGTCAAGTGGTTTAGACGATCTGCTGTACCTTGGTTGTAGTAGATGCGGAACCTAAGGAAACAATAAATATAAAAAATATAAATAAATATAAATATTGCTGGACATTACACACAGCGCCATCTAGTGCCACACTAAGCAACGAGGCTTGTGTCGAAAACAATGGAGTTCAGAATGTTGCATTAATAATATTTAGTTATACTTCTTTACAGAGTCGTTACGCAGTGGGTGCCAGAAGACGTCGTCACCGAGGGAGGCCTACAAAACGCTGGCCTGACTGATGACTTGGAAGCGTTTGTGAGATTCTGGGCGAAGAAAACTGCACGGAGAGAAGAGTGGAAGGCTATGGGGGAGATGTTTGCCCAGCAGTGGGATAATATAGGCTAAAAAAAACTTCTTTACAATCGTTTCTTCCCCCTACCCAGCGTACCCACCCTCTACCTGTGCATCTGCCCAGCCCTTCGATTTCATGATTCTATATTATGTTGCTGCCCTTTTCATTGTTGACAGGAACGAGGTTTTGTCTCTTCATGATATTTTTTTTAGCAAAATTCAATTAAACAGATCCACAAAAAAAACAAAAAAGAGGTAAAATTGTTTCAAGATTGCCTTCTAAATTGACACTAACTCCTCAAAGCACCTTAATCTCATTACCAAGAAAAACTAAATTAAAAACAAACCTTATTGAGCAACAGTTCCGCGTAAAGCAAGTCCCTAACCAAAATGCAGAATGACAGCTTCGTTGTAAGCTACTAAAGCAATAAGTCCTTCAATGTTTTCTTTGGCGCTTATAAAATATCGTGGGATTTCTTGGGCATTCTTGGGCCAAGTCTCAATCGGCATCCCAATCGAATTACAAGGCACGTGATTGTCCAAGACTTTGTATTCCTGTGGAGCTATTGAACTTGAGGGGGAGGGGGGGAATGTAATTTTTAGACATACCCCTAGCCGGAGTGGTGGGGCAATCAGTTGCTGTTGGTAGTACTGGTAGAGACAGAAGGATTTTGGACAGTTAATACTTTAATGTTGTAGTAATTGTATTTTTGGAACAGTTTTGATGCGTTTGTCTAATGTAATGTGCTCGGTAAGAATATTCATTATGGGATCAATTCCAACAAGAAATTAATTGTTATTTTCCGGTGAGGCACAAGCCTATGTTTCTGTTACATAATTATCATAATAAACTAAATGTATCCTTATAGACAAAAATTAGCAAATGCTTCAGCAAAAAACTCTAAATGTAATTGTTCCTATAGGTGCCCTCTGTTTTATCATTCGGGGAAAACAAGCTTTGGTATAATGTTACGTTTGTTAAAAGGATACCGAAGCTGTTTATTATTTCATCCACTTAAGGCGACCACGGGAGCTAAACGCGAGTTTTATAATGCAAAATTCACTGCAATAAACAAAACCAGAAAAATATACAGGGTGTTTGGTTTATGGACCGACACAATTTTACCAGGGATTTGGGAGGTCCTTAGCTAGGTTCTACCCATACACCCTATGTCCTAAATATCATGGTTGGTTACGTATGTTTTTTTTTTTTCAAATGAAAAAAAAACCCAAAATGTTTCCTTTAATGCCAAATAACTTTTTCGTTTGTGAGTGTAATGGCACAAAATTAATTTTGTTGTATTCTCCAAAGTCTTCTAAATCTAAATAAATCTTTGTTGGATAGAACTGGTTTCTAGAAAATTTCTTACGAGCTACCAAAGTTATTTTCTTTTTTAAATGTATGAAATTGTACAACTTCAAAATTTATTATAAAAAAAAACTAAAAGCCATTTTGAACTTAGTTTTATTTTAAAAAGTTCTTTAGTTGATACTCTTTCTAACGGTATGCGACATATCACAAAGAACCATTCATGAAGTAGTCAAAATGTTAGTTAGGAGAGCCAGGATTAAGAAAAGACTTATAAATGTTAGTATGTTTTTATAAACTAAAGTTATAAATCTTTTTCAAATTTGATTCAAATTAACCCAATATTACCCATCCATCCTATGTCCCAAATGTCACGGTTGGTTACATATGTTATTTTTTTTTAATTGAAAAAAATACCCGAAGTGTTTACTTTGATTCGAAATAACTTTTTCGTTTGTGGGTGTAATGGCACAAAATAAATATTGGGTTAATTTGAATCAAATTTGAACAAGATTTATAACTTTAGTTTATAAAAACATAATAACATTTATTAGTATTTTCTTAATCCTGACTCTCTTAACTAACATTTTGACTACTTAATGAATTGTTATTTATGACATGTAGCATACCGTTAGAAAGGGTATCAACTAAAGAACTTTTTAAAATAAAGCTAAGTTCAAAATGGCTTTTAGTTTTTTTTATAATAAATTTTGAAGTTGTACAATTTCATACATTTAAAAAAGAAAATAACTTTGGTAGCTCGTAAGAAATTTTCTAGAAACCAGTTCTATCAAACAAAGATTTATTTAGATTAAGAAGACTTTGGAGAATACAACAAAATTTATTTTGTGTCATTACACTCACAAACGAAAAAGTTATTTGGCATTAATGGAAACATTTTGGATATTTTTTTCATTTGAAAAAAAAAACATATGTAACCAACCATGACATTTAGGACAGAGGGTGTATGGGTAGAACCTAGCTAATGACCTCCCAAATCCCTGGAAAAATTGTGTCGGTCTATAAACCAAACATCCTGTATGATATTCTTCAGGATATATGCTAGTACGATAGTGTTTGAAAACATAATACAACAAATTTCATTCGATAGAAAAAAATCACGAACTTATCTATACTTATATATTAATACTAATCTATACTAATATTATAAAGAGGTAACATTTGTTTGTAAGTTTGTATGTTTGTAAGTTTGTATGTAGGGGGTAATCTCTGGAAGTAATGAACCAATTTAAAAAATTGTTTCGCTGTTAAAAGCTACATTATTCGTGTGTGGCTATATTTTATTCCCGTACTCCAACGGGAACGGGAACTACGCGGGTGAAACCGCGGGACGTAAGCTAGTCTCTAATACTTTCTTTTAACGAGTAAAAACCATACTAAAATACATGCCATCGTTCTGATTTTCTGGCAAATAATTCTACAAGCAACATATAGCATCATAGTTTTTTACTTTTTTAGTCCAATCAATAGATTTCTTGTTTAATCGCAAAAACCACTGATTTCGCACTATTCGGCCACAGTGACTGACGTAACAACCACTTTGTAGTGCACCACCACAAATAGAGTGTTACTAATTTAGCTCCTGTAATTGCCTACAGCCTGATTGCTTAAATTTAATTTAATTTGATGCACAACTTTTACATTATCTTAGTACAAGGACATTAACTAGTTCTGTGCCAGCCTGTACTTAAAGGACTTTGAGAGCGCCAACTTTCATCTGGTGCACGTACTCTCCGAGACACACTGTATTGAGTCTACTGTTTACTTTCCTTACTCTCATGCTCCTTGAGTAAGTACCAAATTTTATCCGCATGGACAAAATCAAGAATACAGGAACTTTTGAAGTGTCGAAACAAAGATGAAAATTAAATGTAGCTACAGTCCCAGTCACAAGACATAAAAACTGTGAAAGTACTGTAGTTACCAATTCCCTAGCGTAGATCTCTATGGAGAAGAACGGGCAAGACACTTTGTTAAGTGGAGGTCTGTGATCATCACATTACTTCCGTTTTTTTGGAAATTAAAATGTGTATGTGTGTGCGAAAAAAGTAGCCTAAGTACTTTTCAAGACTATAGGCTATAGGTAATCTCTGTGTCAAATTTCATCTAGATTCGTTCGGCCGTTTTGGCGAGATTGAGTAACAACATCTCTTTTATTTATAATAGTAGTGAGAGTGTCCTTGCTTCTTTATTATATCTATGGTTCCTTGTCATAACGCTTTTCGTTTTTATGTGAAGGTGTCATGGTACACCACACTGCGTTCGTTCATCTATATAAATAAAAACAAATGGCCTGACTGACTGACTGACTGACTCATCAACGCCCAGCCCAAACCCTTGGACCTAGAAAGCTGAAATTTTGCACAAAGGTTTGCTTTATAATGTAGACAAGGAATAAGGACAGATTTTTAGAAATTCAACCCCTAAGGGAGTTAATAATAATAAAATAATAATCATTTTATTTCAGATTTTACATCCATATAAAATTGTTAGTAAACATGACCTTTAAAACTATGTTAGTATAACATGTAGGTGTGACATGAAATGCATAAACGGGCAATCAAATTTCACCGCAATGACATTCAGGAGACTGTTTGAGCTGCCCCGGACCCTCTGCAGTAGCGACGCAGCACGCTTACGTCTGATAGCTACGAAGCCATCAGTGTGCGCATCAGCAAACATTCCCGACGCACTACAGAAGCGTGGCAGCCCCAACAGCATCCTGAATGCATTGTTATACTGAACTCGAAGAGCATTGATGGCTCTCTGCGTACAGCCTGTCCAGAGGCTACACGTGTACAGTGACTGACAATATGCTTTAAAAAGCGTCACTTTCACTTCACACGTACAGCGAGCAAACCTACGAACAAGCATGTTGCATCGAACCGCCAATGCTCTTCGCTCCCTTTCTACATCCAGGTCATCTTTGATGTCTGCGGTAACAATATGGCCGAGGTATTTAAATTGTTGAACACGATTCAAGACACTACCTGCTAGCTTCATGGAAGGAAACCTATCTGAGGACTTTGCTCCAAAAATAAGAACCTCACTCTTTTTGGCATTATATCTTAAACCGTGCTCCTCAACATACCTCTCACAAACATCCAACAGCTTTCTCAAGCCTGATATTGAAGGGCTCAAGAGTGCCATATCATCGGCGTAACTGATGTTATTAAAAGCTACTCCATCTAAATAACAACCGGCCTGCAAGCTGCTGAGCTCACTAATGAGACCGTCTATGTACAAGTTGAACAAAATCGGAGAAGTCAAACCACCCTGTCTAACCCCGCATTGCAACTTATACTCATCAGAGCTAGCATCCGCCCAACGCACACAGTTCACTTGGTGCCCATACCAGTACCTAAATATATTTATCAGCTCTAATGGCATATTTGCTTTGCGTAATTTACTCCACAGTATATCATAATTAATAGTATCATAGTTAATAGTTAAATAGGGGATGGAAGTTTGTATGAATGTCCGTCAGTTTTAAAGTTAGGATCTTCAAATGTTGTGTTTAGGCTGACAATTAAAAATTAATTTATACGTGTCTCAGCGTTTTTCATAATTCTACCCCCAAAGGGTTAAAAAGGGGATGAAGCTGTTGTGTATGAAAGTCCGTCAGTTTTAAAGTTAGTGTAGCGGCACTACAAAAAGCAACATCAACAAAAAGTACTACAGCGCCATCTATGACACTCTTCATACTCCCATCCATCTTTGTCTGTCTCTCTGTTTGTTCCGGCTAATCTCTGGAACGGCTGGACCGATATTGACAAGACTTTCACTGGCAGATAGCTGATGTAATAAGGAGTAACTTAGGCGACTTCTATTTTAGAAAAAATCTATACAATAACCCTCCTTCTGGCGCAGTCGGGTAAAAATATATAAAAGAAGAAGAAACTGACTGACTGACATATCAACGCACAGCCCATTGTGATAGTGATTGTGATTGGGATAGTGATGGTGATGGTGGTTGTGATAACGATGATGGTGATGGTGATTGTGATGGTGATAGTGATGTTGATTGTGATAGTGATTGTGATGATTATAATTGTGATGATTATGAAAGGCACATAGATAGTTTTTAACCTGGATTAACATGTAGGATACTATTTGTCCCTTTATCCCTATCCCGTGGGACAGTTTCCGATCTTCACGCGGGCGAAGCCGCGGGCAACAGCTAGTATAGCATATTATGTAATACTGGGTGATTTGTTAAACGTTTCCAATCTTTTAAGGGCGTGTAGTACTCATCAAAATAATCAAATTTTACTATGTATGTATCTCACTCCCTTTGAGTATTGCACACTTTTAACTAATTTCCCTGTATAAAAGATTACACCCAATCCAATGAACTCAAAGCATTAATTAGGCATTCAACAAAGCAAATTTAATTGAATAAATATTCTGTACAATTAATAGCTCGCTAATAAACCCTTGAGATGGTTTGTTATTATTATTCACGGTTTTGTTTAATTCCACGTAAACTAAGGAACTAAAGGTACTTAATAATAGTGTTTCTCATTACACAGATGTTGTTTTAGAATTATAATAATGTTTTGGTCTCGTTGATTTGCAGAAGCACAACCTTTAATTTAAAATTTTCTCGTAGTAAATATTTCTAGTTTTCACTTCACATTTCCACACAACTAGTTCCGACGCGATTTCTATAAAATCAATAATGTTTCTTGTCCGATGATTTTCAAGTACTTCTTACTAGCTTATACCCGCGGCTTCGCCCGCATTCAGCTCAAAAACTCCACGGAATCGTACTACCGGAATAAGGTATCCTGTGTGTTAATCCAGATTATAAACTATCTCTATGCCTCATCCAAATTTATTTATTCCAATTCCATCCATTCACAGCAACGTATTTAGATGATCTATATTTACAGTTATGACAAGCTAAAACACTAAACAAAGGTCCATCCATTATGTTATTATTAAAACGTCAATATGTCAAACGTTTCACACGGGCGTTTGTTTACTGAATTATGACGTCACTACTCACTATAGCCACTGTGTAAAGATAACCAGTAAAACAATTAGACTCTTTTTATCCGACCACGACAAAGCCAAAGGAAAAGACTTTTTTTAAAACGGTACCCCACCCTAGGACTTTTTCCTGTATCGTGGGTGCGTTTACAAACATTTAAACTCACAAACACAAACAGTCAGACCCGCAACAACTATCTGTAGGCCAAACAAATATTTTTTTCGTGTGGGTTCGAACCTGCGACACGCAATACAGCAGTCAATCATTCAGCCACTGCGCCAACCGTGCTGCATTTTGCAATTACGTGTAACACCGGTTTTACGAAATTATTAGCAACTCTAACCGTTGTTGTCAATTAAACTTTTTGTTACAACGCACTTCAGACATAAAATGTTACCACTTGATGAGACAACCCCGAGTTTCCAGTATACGAGGGTACCCGAAGCAAGCTTAGAACTCGTGTGTGAGAGCCCATTCTGACCATTAATATAATATAACTAGTATTTGCGTGGGTGCGCGAGCTGCGCGCAGCTCGCGTGTCGTCGTGTTCTTGAGTATTTCTTACCCTTATAAAATTTTGAGAATCCGTAAGAATCCTTAAACGAATTGGAAAATCCGTTACAACTACCCCTAAATCAGTATGAAAACCCTTAAGAACCCCTAAAACATTCTAAAATCTAAATCAATAAAAAAATAAAAATAAGAATTCATTAGAATCGTTAAAAGCTGAGTTACGCTTCACCCACTCAACCTTCGTTACGCTATGGAGGTCGCCGGCTCGCTTCGCTCGCCACCTCCCCCCTCCGCTCCACTCGGTCTCGCAGGTTCGCTCCACTCAGAACCTACCACCACCGGACAGGTTTCAACGCCTACTATAATATTTGTTCAAGCACCCAATGGCTATCTCTAACCGTTACGAAATTACAGCCCTTTCAATTTTAGGGGAGGTTGGGGAGAGGAGGATACCCTCCGTTTACAAATTTAAACGCCCCTCAATAATAATTTATAGCAAAAATCAAAAAGCCGCTACGTGTCCTAGTTTCCGAGATACGATGAGGGGAGGGGTGAAGGGGGGGAAAATGGGGAGTTTTGAAAAATGGTTTTGACTAACTCTAGGCCCCTTCTTACGAATCTGAAAAAAAAAATGTTCCAAGTCTCTCAACTTCCGAGATCCGCCTAAAGGGGGGAGAAGGGGGGAAAAAGGGTCAATTTCGAAAACTGGTTTTTACTTTCCCGAGCCTCCTCTATACGAATCTGAAAAAAAAATGTTCCAAGTCTCTTGATTTCCGAGATACGATAGGGAGGGGGAGGAAGGGGGACGAAAAGGGGAGGTTTGGCACTTTTCCCATACTCGCGGGAGTTACTTGTTTACGAATCTGTCAAAATATACCCACCTCCCCATCCACCATCTGGGAGAACAATTCTGTCAGTGAGTCAGTCAGTGAGTGGTAATCGAGCTTTATATAGTATAACTAGTTTTTGCGTGGGTGCGCGAGCTGCGCGCAGCTCGCGTGTTGTCGTGTTCTTGAGAAGTATTTCTTACCATCATAAAATTTTGGGAATCCATAGGAATCCTTAAAATAATTGGAAAATCCGTTACAACTACCCCTAAATCAGTAAGAAAACCCTTAAGAACCCCTAAAACATTCTAAAACCTAATTTAAAAAAAAAAGTAAAAAAAAGAACTCATTAGAAACGTTAAAAGCTGAGTTACGCTTCACCCACTCAACCTTCGTTACGCTACGGAGGTCGCCGACTCGCTTCGCTCGCCACCTCCCCCCTTCTCTCCACTCGGTCTCGCAGGTTCGCTCCACTCAGAACCTACCACCACCGGACAGGTTTCGACGCCTACATTTGTTCAAGCACCCAATAGCTATCTCTAACCGTTACGAAGTTATAGCCCTTTTATTTTTAGGGGAGGTTGGGGAGGGGAGGAAATGGTATACAACTTTTTAATTTCAACGCCCCTCAATAGTTTTAGGTAAGAATTAAAACATTTTTCAGTAGAAAAAAAAGGGGTGAAAAAGGGGGGGGGGGTGAAAGGGGGGAGAGTGGGGAGTTATGAAAAATGATTTTGACTAACGCCTTGCCCCTTTAAAAGAATCTGGAAAAAAAAAAATGTTCCAAGTCTCTCAATTTCCGAGATCCGCCTAAAGGGGGGAGAAGGGGGAAAAAGGGGTCAATTTTGAAAACTGGTTTTTACTTTTCCGAGCCTCCTCTATACGAATCTGAAAAAAAAAACGTTCCAAATCCCTTGGTTTCCGAGATACGATAGGGGGGGGTGAGAAGGGGGGCGAAAAGGGGAGGTTTGGCACTTTTCCCATACTCGCGAGAGTCACTTGTTTACGAATCTGTCAAAATATACCCACCTCCCCATCCACCATCAGGGAGAACAATTCTGTCAGTGAGTCAGTGAGTGAGTGGTAATCGAGCTTTATATAGTATAATATGTTTAACAATACGTCTGAAATCCCCGAAGTATACTATTAGTTCACCTCTACCTTATAAGGTAGAGGTGAACTAATAGTACAGACTCTGTGACTGCTACTGAGAAATTGGTGATGGAAATCCAATAAGCCTTTGTATGTTCTGGGAATCGAACGCAAGAGAGGTCTTGCGTTCGATTGATGTTTCGTTGTCTACACTACTCGCTAGACCAGTGTTTATCAACGTGTGGGTCGCGACCTCCTGGGGGGTCGCTAAGCCTCTGTTGGGGGGTCGCAGGAGATCGTGAAAACCTACCTCTGTAGCTACCTCAGTAAAAAAGTACATTTAAATATGCAATAATGTTCCTATATTTAACATTTTTAACACTGGGTATGTTAATTTGTAAACACAAATGAACAAAAAATAAACACAGGGTATCTACGCGTCCATCTTAATGCGAAGTTTGTGCTTGTTTTTCATTAAGTACATAATTTCTCTCATCGTAGGTATATCCGTTTTTGTTAATTTGAGAATTAAATCGTTTAACTAATTAAAAAAAAAAATGTGTTAATTTAGATTTAACCGAATTTTAATTATGCAAATGCATTAAAATGTTGTATGGATTGAATAATTTTAACATAACAAAATATGTGAAAAGAAGCGGAGGGTCGGGGTTCGCAAAATATTTTTTCATATTATAGGGTATGGGGGTCGTGACATGAAAAAGTTTGAAAAAACACTGCACTAGACCAACGAAGCAGTCCGATTATTTATTTCAAGTTGAAATACTGTATGTAGTCAACTGTGTTACAGAAATTGCATTAACTAGTTAACGGTTTAAATGGAGCGGAAACCGATGTTGAACACTAAAATGAGGGAAATATTGAGTGTTACCAGTTATTTAATGGCGGGAAATGACTATTTAACAGCAGCAATTAAGCCGCTTCTGCGGTAGTTTCGGGAATACTTCAGTACACTGAAATGTTTCAAGAAAGTCTGTTAAAGTGTAATCCTTATATTAAGTCTATCTTATAAGTAGCTCCGAAAACTTCTAAAGTTTACAAAGTACACTTTAGTAGTGACAAGGTAGAAATATCAAGAAAATATTGGAGAAAGGACTAATAAATAAATAGGTGGGAGGGTAACAACACTAACAACTTAGGCTTGGCGCAAACGGGCCACCAAACACTGCCACCGGTGGTTGTCGCGCGCTATCTTGAATCGCCTACACTGCTGTAGCGAGTGGCCGCCACCGGCCACACGTGTGCGGCGAGTTTCAACAAAATGTATGACAAAGCGCGTGTGAATGCTTGTCGCTGGCTACCGGTGGCTGTGGTTGGTGGCCCGTTTGCGCCGAGCCTAAGGAAAAGAACAGAAAAGGACCTCTACCCTAGAGGTGAAGTTTGCGACTACAAGAGGTTTTTTTTAAGTGACCATCAAAAGAAAGTGTTAGTGTAGCACTTTTAAAAGAATAGAAGGTGTTGAAGTAACAAAAAAATCATGACCTCTTTTAGCCTCTTTTTTAAATACAGATGTGTAGTATTGTTCACAGCATACCCTTTTACCCTTTAGAGAATAGTTAAAAACAATGTTAACACTCCTGTTTTTGTTATTTTAAGGTATGCTAGAATAGTTTTATTTTATTTTTTACTTTGTTTACTGTGTTTGTGGAAAAGTGTCACTATTAAAATGTTAATAAGTTAATGTAAAGGAAAAAGGAGCTACGTCTGCCAACAAACTGCTTTGCAGTTTGGCGGGGGTAATTATGTACCAGTTATTGTATATTTTTGTGAATAAACACTTTTCATTTTTTTTTTTTTTTAATTGATCAACTGAGGATAACTAAGTTTAAAAAAATAAAGGTGAAAGATTTGACCTAAAAAAACTTAAAAACATTGAAAGTTAAATAAAATCTTGTAATAAAAATGGGCACCTTAATTCATAACGATGATTATGTGTCTCGCTCACTGGGACTAATAACATAAAAGGGTTGGTTCTTTTTTCAAGTAAATAAAAATTAAGAAAACTCGTGTGACGTCACATTTTAGTACATTTTTTACTCAAATGTGACGTCAAAAGCCCCCCCCCACTCATGATCTTCGTCAATTTTTATTAATTTAATAAAACAAAAAACACGTATCCAATATTTTTCGATAATCTATCTGACGGGCTAAACAGAATCATATTTCTTTTAGTCAATCATCCCTCCCTATTGGCGAAATGTAATAGTTTACACCTCTTCCCAAAACCTTTGGGTAATCGGGCGTATTGTTGTGCCATGCCACACTATTCCCAAATCACTGTATAGCCTTTCCCAACTATTTTACGGTCGGCTTTTAGTCTAACCGGATGCATCTGAAAACCAGTACCTACTTAACATGGAGCGACTGCCTGACTGCCAATCTTCACAACCCATGTTAAATTACCATTATTGACGACAAAAACAAGCAAACGATAAAGAAAAATGTACCTTAGATTTTAATGCCACGTTAATTTTTCGCATTCCGTAGTGGATACGCGTCGACGCGGTGTGTATCGGTAACCCAATTACACGGAGGTAGGTGGACAGGTATAATAATAAATAATAATAATTTTTATTAAGGTTCATAAAGTTTTGTAGTACATGAGGGATTTACAAAGTATGCATTTATAATTACATGTAAGTAGGTACAACAAATGGCTGGGTGAATCACTGCTCTCCTAGCTAGATTGCTGAACAATCTGTATTTAAGAGAGACAGTTTCGACTCCCTATTTGAGTATCACAATCATGTATTATACTTTCGGCGCTTAAAATATTAAACAAAACACAAAACCAAAAAACTAAATCTTAAAATTAAATTAAACAAATTAGGACGATGAGTGCTGGTGTGGTAGGTCGAGTGAGTGTGTATGTGTGTGTGTGTATGAATGTATTTGTGTGGATTTGAATAATATGGAATTGGGTTACTTTCATGTGAGTGTCACTAAGTACTTTTCAGTCTCGTCGTAGGTTTTATTCAGGAGGAATTTACGGAGGGCAAGTTTGCATTTGCTGTATGGTAAATTATAGATGTATATGGACGCGTTAATTTTATTGTACAAGCAAGGGCCGAGATAGTAGAAAAATCTCTTTGTGTATTTAAACTGAGTTTGTGGAACAGTACAAATCATATCTTTCCTTCGTTTGGTAATATTGATAAGAGGGGTTTTCAAATGTTGTAGAAGAATAGTTTGCAGAATGAAATGTTGCCTTATGTTGAGGACCCCACAATTTTTGTAAAGTTCTGTTGTAGGAAAAAGAATAGGTCGAAATGTTGCAACCTTCAATATAGCCCTGTGAGACACTTCCAAAGGTTTAAGGGCAGTTTTTGTGGCGCCTCCCCAGCAGCTAATACAATAAGTGATTATTGATTGGCATAAGGCGTAATATACATTGCGAATAACAGACTGTTTGGCGACGTGTCGAAGGGTTTTAAAAATATATATAAGTTTTCTGACCCTGCCTGTTACCAAATTAATATGAGCTTTATAATTCAGGTATTTATCTAAAGTTATGCCTAGGTACTTAATATTATCAACAGTGGTAATGGATGAACATTGACATAAGTGTAAATGTGTACTGTTACAGGAGTGAGCCTTTATAGTGAGAGGAATATCTGGTTGTGAGGTCGGTGAGATAGAGAACGTCATCAATTTTGTTTTGGATGTGTTAAGCGTTAGAGTGTGGGATCGAAGCCAGTTAAAGGCAGAATTAAAACCTTTTTGTGCAATAATCTGAAGTTCGGACCACGAGTCAGAGAAAAAAGTAATAGCTGTATCATCAGCAAAAGACACAATTTTTGCATTTGAGACGTTGAGATTGCAGAGGTCATTTAAAAATATAAGAAACAGCGTAGGTCCAAGTATACTACCCTGTGGCACACCGTAACAAATCGGGAGCTCGCTGCTAAAGTGGTCACCAATTTTCACCATTTGCAATCTATTTGTCAGATAGCTTTTAAACAGTTCAAGCTGTTGTCCTCTAACGCCTGCTCTCTCAAGTTTAAGTAAAAGGGTAGGGATTGGAACGGTGTCGAAGGCTTTAGCGAGATCAAGAAATAATGTAAGCACCTTCTTGCGACTGTTGATTTTCTCTACTATGAAGTTCGTTAGTTCATGAACTGCATCACAGGTTGAGTTGTTCTTCCGGAACCCAAATTGCTGAGAAGAAAACACATTATTCTTTTCGAAAAAATCTACCAATCTCTTATTAATTAGGCGCTCAAGAACCTTTGAGAGGGCAGGTAGTACCGCTATAGGGCGATAGTTATTAAATGAGTGTCCATCGCCACCCTTAAAGAGGGGGTGTATAATAGCCTTTTTTAAAGCTGATGGAAAGATAGCAGTCTCGAAACAGAGGTTAAATATGTGGTTTAAAACTGGCGCCAGAAAATTGCAGTATCTCTTTAGGACCACAGGAGAGATACCATCCCATCCAGTGGCTGCAGAGGATCTAAGGGACTCAATTACAGATTTAACCTCATCAATATCCGTGCGATGTAAAACAAATGATGATGAAGAAAAATTAGTATGGGAGCAAGGTAAAGTCGGTGAAGTAGGGTCGTTGATAATATTATCAGCAAGTTTTCTACCCATGTCAGCAAAGAACTTGTTAAGATCATTGCAAGACTGTAAAGGAGTGTTAGAGTGTGAAAGTAGTTGTGTAGATGCATGTTGTTGTTTTTGTGTGCTTGTGATTCGTTTTATAGTTTCCCAAAGAACCTTTGAGTTATTTCCAGCTTTATCAAGCTCCTGGGTGTCGAATTGTCTTTTGACTTTTTTTAATATTTTGTTACAGAAGTTTCTGTATCGTTTATAGGAAATTTCATGCGTGATATTATTAGGCGATTGTTTTAATCTTTTGTGTAGCAAGTCTCTGTGTTTCATACAACGCAACAAACCCGGAGTGATCCAAGGTTTGAGGATCTTCTTGTTAGATGGTATCTTTTTGGTGGAAGAGTTTTCCGAAATTGCTCTTGTCATGACACCAACCAAAGCATCAGTAGCAACATTGGAGTCCGACATAGAGTAGATGGGCGTAAAGTCTAGTGCCGCCATAGTCTTATCCATGGCGTCAAAGTCAATTTTAGTGATGGATCTAGCAATATTACCATGTGGTTTTTTACTGGAAATGCACAGTAAGGAAGAGCAATGATCAGTAAGAGTCGTATCGAAAACTAGTGAGACAGAGGACCTCGTAGTTTTTAATAATAAATGGTCCAGGCAGTTGTTTCCTCTGGTCGGAAGAGTATGGGTAGGAAGAAATCCGTGGAATGCCAGAGTGTTGAGGTAATCATGGGAGCGAGTGTCAAGTGACATCGGTTTTATATCGATATTAATATCACCAGTTATAGCTACAGTAGTGACATTGGAAAAAGTTGGAATTAAGTCGTTGAGAGAGGATAGAAAATTATCAATGTTGCTTATCGACGGTGATCGGTAAATGCACAAAATGGCAATGTCAGACCCCATCCTGATCGATAATCCCGTGCCGGAACTACCAAAGCAAAGTTCTTCACAGGTGACAGTAAGGTTGGACCTGACATAGACCACAACACCATCACTATGATTTAAGTTCTTTGCAGTGCTGTACATAATGAAGTTTTCGATGTCAGGGATGTGGTGATTACTCGAACATAATAACCAGCACTCTGTCAAGACCAGAATGTCACAATCCACCGAGAGGCGTTGTAGTAGTGTTTGTAGACTAAGAAAATTACAATCTAGTATCTAGTATCTACTTATTCAATTATTTCATTATCCATTAATTATCGGTTCATCAGTACTTCCATTATGTTCTAGTGCAGGGGTGGCAGAGCTTTTAAAATTCGTGTCAAGTTTTATAAAATGGGAAATGTTTTAATCGGAATTAACGCGTTGATGGGTTTATCTGTATAAACAAAAGTGAATGGTTGTGTTTGTCCTCCATGGGTTCCTAAACCATTGATCCGATTGTGATGAAACTTTGGGGGTTTCTTCTGTGCACGCCTGCGAAGGTTCCTGTCCCAAAATATCTATTATATTTCCGTGGTATTGCAAAGGATACACCTAGGGAAACAATGACGTATTATATATAGACACGTCATGAACCAACATCGCGGCGCTTAAAAACGGCGAAAATACTAGAACTACTTATAAGCGTGAAAAAAGAGAAAGAAAATATGACACCGAACGGCGGGATGCCTGTTGCGAGGGGAGATAAATATACATCTTCAGTCACGTCACAGGATTTATTAAATTATAAACAAACGTAGCGTCGCGCGACAGGTTGGTGCGTAACTAAGCGCGATGTGGCCAATTGGCTTCATTTCATGTTGTCATTTTAGAGTGCGGACAACGTATCTATAGTTTATATATCATTGTAGGGAAATAATAAAGTAAACGTCTTCGTAACATATTATTATGCATGTGCGATGAGTGACATGGGGTTTTTGTTCTAAATGGGCAGAGAGCATCTGGTATGGCATGGTTGTCTGGCCATGTGGAATTAGGTATGAAGAAGACATAACTGAGGATGAAGGAGAAAAAATACAGCGGGACAAAATGGTATGGTTCGGTAAACCAATAAGGATAAATTCCGGACGCGGCTGCAGGCTCTTGCATCTCCAGACAAATATGTATGTACTACAGCATGTCCCTGTCAACTTGTCTGCATCTGATCGACTGATGCATTTCAGGTTGCAGCCTATCCGCGTTAGCACCAACTGTGGCCTAGAGGCAACCCTATCGTCGTATTTATAACAGCCATTTATTTTAACTCTGTTTGGACTTGAATGATTTATCGACTTAATATAGGTTAATTGTGATAATGTGTGTAGTTGATAAAAGTGTTCAAGTCATATACTATGTTGTAGCTTCATCCGATTTGTTTTTAGGAACCACACTTGGGAATGATAGAGTAGATAACTTAAGCAAATGCGGTGTGTATGTCATTTGTTGCTAGAGAACTGTCAAGCGCGGTTTAAGATGTAAAGCTTTAGCAAGCGGAGCCAACATTTATAAATCCCGCGACACTAATAAGACGGTAAGAGAAGAGAATAGCTCGTCTTAGCTTCAATCAATTGCTCTCGTACTACGACAAGGATACAAGAAGGCCAATAAAATCTTTTAACGTCGACAGCTACTTCAAATCACCGTGACTGACTAAAAAAAGTATGATTCTATTTAGTCTGTCAGTTAGATTGTCGACCGTTCGTCGGTGAACCATGCTTTCTGTAGACAGTTATATCGTTCAAGGGTAATTCGATATACCGTACGGGACTCGACAAAAATTTGGGTACGTGTTTTTTGTTGAAGATTAAACGTGTTAACGATTATGAGTGGGGGCTTGTGACGTCACATTTGAGTAAAACATGTACTCAAATGTGATGTCACACGTCTTCATTTTTTGTTTACGTGAAATAATATGTATATGTCGGCGTCACATTGTAAACAACACGTGTATCAGGCCACGCGGTAGCGCGCTACGTCATTCGAGGTGGAGCTAAGTGAACGCTACGTCGGCGTCGTAGCATGCTACGTTGTTCTCCCACCTCCTCGCTGCGGGGCGGAGTTAATGCACGCTACGTCGTAGCGCGCTACGCAGTTACCCCACCTCCAAAACTAGCGTATAAAAGGGGCCGCACAGCGGCGAATGGACATTCTGACTTCAGGCGTGGCCCGGTGCACAGGTTGTATTACTCTTAATTATTGTTACTCTGCTTCTCTGTATATTGTTGCTCTTTTGTCTGAATTAATGTGTTACTGTATTATTGGGTGTCATTGCTATTGTGTGAAAGTATAATGTCAAGTAATTTGTTAGACTCAGTGTATCTGTTTGAAAAGAGTAACCATGGAGTTTCTTGCCGGTTCTTCTCCATGGAAACAACCTACCCGAACCGTGCAATGCGAAATAAAATAGTGTATCGCATCCAGTGTGTTTTCATATACCCAAACCCGTCTTCTGCCCACATAAGCTCGAGGCTAGCGAAATTAATTCCTGACCATCCCGATATCAGAAGTGGGATAAGACCCACTCCCACCTTTATCTGGGACTGCCGGCAATTTAATACAGGCACAAAATGTCATTTTTTTTGGCTAGTAGTATAAAATCGATTAAAAAAGAAATAGCAGATAGTATGACACCCCGTCGCATGACACCCAGTATGCAGACGATGCTGGTTCCTTTCGATTCTGATGCACCTGTAGCTTACACTATCAACTGTTGTGCGTTAAGTGAGATCGTAATTGAAAGCTAAAGGAACGATACTTGTTCGGCCTAGCTAAGTCCGGTCCAGTTTGACTGAAGGGACACACCTGAAGGGCAAAAAAAGAATTGCCAGACTAGGGGGTTGATCTTGTAAGTCTTGGAGTCATAGCTGACTGGACCAAGTGTTCAAATATCTGAAGGGTCTATGTAGACCGGTCCAGGAACAAAATCAGGATGACCAAACGATACTTGATCAGTTTTTCGTGTTTCAGATGTAACATTGTAAGCTGAGCGAACGAGGACGTCCGCACGTCAGAATGGCCGTGTCGGCATCACATTGTAAACAACACGTGTATCAGGCCACGCGGTAGCGCGCTACGTCATTCGAGGTGGAGCTAAGTGAACGCTACGTCGGCGTCGTAGCATGCTACGTTGTTCTCCCACCTCCTCGCTGCGGGGCGGAGTTAATGCACGCTACGTCGTAGCGCGCTACGCCGTTACCCCACCTCCAAAACTAGCGTATAAAAGGGGCCGCACAGCGGCGAATGGACATTCTGACTTCAGGCGTGGCCCGGTGCACAGGTTGTATTACTCTTAATTATTGTTACTCTGCTCTGTATATTGTTGCTCTTTTGTCTGAATTAATGTGTTACTGTATTATTGGGTGTCATTGCTATTGTGTGAAAGTATAATGTCAAGTAATTTGTTAGACTCAGTGTATCTGTTTGAAAAGAGTAACCATGGAGTTTCTTGCCGGTTCTTCTCCATGGAAACAACCTACCCGAACCGTGCAATGCGAAATAAAATAGTGTATCGCATCCAGTGTGTTTTCATAGACCCAAACCCGTCTTCTGCCCACATAAGCTCGAGCCTAGCGAAATTAATTCCTGACCATCCCGATATATACACACATCAAAAGTGTCTAGGGATCAAGCATTTTTATGCGGATTTCTTGAGATTGAGATGTGGCTTTGTAATAAATTTATGATTTTATAAATTTATATGGATCCTTTTTGGTGCATTTCATAATTTGAATCAGGAACTCTCAATCAAATTCGAGTAAAAGATGAAAATAAGCTGTCAATATTTTCCCTATAAAAACATACAACGCATTGAAGACATTATTAGTGCTACTGTTTCCCTACTACTGATTAAAACCAACGTTATTATGGAGCGGCGACGTCATTTAAGCAGGGAAGAAATGCTCAGAGCCGTGGGAATGATAGAAGCTGGTTCCCGGCAACGTACTGTAGCTTTAGCTCTGAATACAAGTCAGAGTGTTATCAGTCGACTTTGGACGGATGGAGGACGGTATCGCTGCACCACACGGAGACAAGACCGATACATTCAAATCTTAACTCGAAGAGCTCCAACAATAACCGCCATGATGTTAGCCGTGAGGCTTCATCACTCTTCAGGGAACTTAATTAGCGACCAAACAGTCAGAAACCGCTTGCATGAAGTGAACCTTCATTCCCGAAGACCGCTACGGGTACCACCTATAGCAATGCACAATCGTAGGATTCGATATCAATGGGCTCTTGAACACAGAAATTGGGCAGAAGAACAATGGCGTTTCGTGTGCTTTTCTGATGAGTCTCGTTTTGGTATGAGACCGGATACAAGACGTATACGACACTGGAGAACCCCTGGACGCCAACAGCGATTAAAATCCTGCCAGGAAGTCCATCCTTATAGTGGTGGAACCATCATGGTATGGGCGGGTATTTGGATCGGCGGAAGAACTGAGTTGATTTGGATCAGAGGCAACCTCAACGCTCAAATTTATGCTGAGACGATTGTATCAGACGTCATCGTTCCTCTACAAGTGCAAATCGGTCCCTTATTTCAGTTAATGCATGATAATGCACGACCGCACACCGCAAGAGTTGTAAGACAGACTCTCGCCGCAGCTAACATCAATGTCCTGCCCTGGCCTGCTCAGTCGCCAGACTTGAACCCGATTGAGCATGCATGGGATATGCTACAGAGAAGAGCTCTGCCGAATATGGAGGGTATCCAGTCGCAAGAAGACCTTTTTTTGTTGTTGCAACGAACATGGGCGGCCATTCCACAGCGTGATTTGGATGAACTCATTTTGAGTATACCAAACCGATGTTCTTGTGTTGTTAGTGTTCGCGGTAGAAACACGGATTATTAATTGTTTAAGTTACCCAATAAAATTTTAAAGAAAACTGTGTTTTCAGTCATTTTTTCGAACTTTAATGTTAGTGGTTTAAATGTCAAAAATCCCTTTATTAGGAAAATGGCAAATTTCTTTATTAATGCAAAGGTGACTTGGTTTATCGTTACTGTGACAAACGAAAACACTTTATTTGATGAATCCTTAAAGAAAATTTTAATTAATATCAATCAGGAGAAAAGTTATTGCAAAAATATATGTTGATCCCTAGATACTTTTGATGTGTGTATATGACAATATTTTATTGAAATCTAACTGACGGACTAATTAGATTTTGTTTGTCATTTAACCTATTGTACCTTGATACAAATTAGAATTAATAAGTTGAGACAAGAATCGGGCTGATGGTTCTATGGTGCCCAACTGCCTACAGGCATAATTGGTATTTAAGGAAAAAAAATGTATACATATGAAACTCACACACTCTCCCTCGGGTTGGTGATGACAGCTACCCTCGTGGCTTCCTTGATAGTCATCAGGAAGGTTTCGCTGACCGGTCCATAGGGCCAGTAGAAGAAGTACAGTATCATATTGTGGATCAGGTTGTTTTCTGTCAACTGGAAGTACAATTATGCATAATGTGAGATACTCTAATAAACCAGTTTCGAAGATCTTAGAACGTTCGTTTCACTATGCTACTGGCTAGCCTCCAGGCATAGTATAAAAAACCGGCCAAGTGCGAGTCGGACTCGCGCACGAAGGGTTCCGTACCATTATTTGAAATAATTTTATTCTGTTTTTAGTATTTGTTGTTGTAGCGGCAACAGAAATACATCATCTGTGAAAATTTCAACTGTCTAGCTGTCACGGTTCATGAGATACAGCCTGGTGACAGACAGACGGACAGGCGGACAGATGGACAGACGGACAGACAGCGAAGTCTTAGTAATAGGGTTCCGTTTTTACCCTTCGGGTACGGAACCCTAAAAAGGGGGAGTAGGACATTTTCATACAAACGCACCGCGCGCGGCTTGTATGGGTGCGTCATAGTATCTTTGCGTCGCCGCACGCACACTCACGACCCGTGCCAGCTGAGAAAACGTGTTAACGGGTCGAGATTTTGTTTGAGTGTGTGTGCGGCGATGCAAAGATACTATGGCGCACACATACAAGCCGAGTGCAGTGCGTTTGTATGAAGTTATCCTACTTCCCCTTTTTAGGGTTCCGTATTCAACTAGGATAGGAACCCTTATAGTTTCGCCATGTCTGTCCGTCCGTCTGTCCGTCCTCGCTTAATCTCTGTGACCGTTAGCACTAGAAAGCTGAAATTTGGTACCAATATGTATATCAATCACGCCGACTAAGTGGTAAAATAAAAATTGGAAAAAAATGTTTTATTAGGGTAGCCCCCCTATATGTAAAGTGGGAAGTGATTTTTTTTTAATTTCAAACCTAACGTGTGATATATTGTTGGAAAGGTATTTAAAAATGAATAGGGGTTTCCTTAAATCATTTTTTGATAATGTCAATAATTTCGGAAATAATCAACTTTTGAACCATAAGTTTAGAAAATATGAAAAAAATCTGAAAAGTAGAACTTTATAAGAAAATCATTTTGAACTTGATGGAAACAACAGTTTTTGAACAAAAAAGACAAAAAGTTGTACAAAATAATTTCTGGACTAAGTTTGTAGTATATTCGTATATGCAAGCATTTTTACATAATGGATACCCACCTTTAAACTCATAAGTGGGAACACTTATTGTGACGGACGGAAAACTACGGAACCCTACACTGAGCGTGGCCCGACACGCTCTTGGCCGGTTTTTTATACTATGCTCTAGGCGCTAAGGAAACCCTAGCAGCAGTGGTATTTGATAAGGATGACTTGTTTAGGAGGCAACGTACAAGTACTGAGGAGGTGTCTATTACTGATAAATTACCGTACGCTAATAATTTTAGTAGTGTAGTGGGTATTGGGTATCTTGGTACTAGAAGATGTATGGACGCTAAGAGTTAGGCAATGGTGTACCTAATGGCACACCCACATTTTGCCAGTTATGTTTAAGTCACATGTAATAGGGGGCGAGCCTATTTCCATCAACGGCGCGCAAATCCAGACTCCGTGAATGCTATTGAGAAACTCCTGATGGAAAAACCCTGTAACACTTTGCCCGACCTGGGAATCGAAACCAGGACCTGCTCAGCAGCTGTTTGTGACCACTAAACCAAAGAATATATAAAAAAAAAATATATATATATAGAATATTACATCAAGTCGATTATAACTTAACTTTTAATAGCGCGTTGATCAATTCTCAGGCCATGGCATGCTAAGACAGACCCCAGAGGTCTAATTGTGTGCTTTGTTTAAGTGTTTTTGAACATGTAATTTATAAAATAAATAAATAAATAATAATAAAGAGACAAGTAAATTAATATTCAGAAAAAATAATGTTTGGGATGTAAATTAAAATGCAATGGTGTGTTGAATGGCTTTACAGTTTCAACTGTATGCTTTTAATAATGTTCCATACCGGTATTAAAATCGAATAGATAAGTATACATAAAGTGATTTATTAATGCAGTCAACGCCATCTTTTTAATTAATGAAAATTGTGGAATCATTAATAATGAAGGGTGTACAATTTGGTATGATATTTATTATTTATCTGATATACAGGAAAAAACAATTAAAACATGGCGGATTCGTAAGGCGGTTATCACACGAAACCGCTAGTCCGCGCGGTCGGGCGGTGAAGCGGTTGTCAGGTCGCATTGGCTTGTATGAAATACGTTGCAGGAATCAATGTATTTCATAAAAGAACACACGTCACGGAAAGACCGCGCGGACGAGTGGCGCTCACCGCCTCTCCGCGCAGCGCAACGCCAATACATACGCTTTGAGTTGGGTCATTTTTCGGATTGGACATTTTACGAATTGGACCTTTTGCGAAGTGGACATTTTGCGAATTGGACATTTTGTGAATGGGACATTTTGCGAAATGGACATTTTGCGAATTGGACATTTTGCGAAATGGAAATTTTGCGAATTAGACATTTTGCGAAATGGACATTTTGCGAATTAGACACTTGTCGACCGCTGGACATTTTGCGAATTGGACATACTGCGCCTAAACGAAGCTTTGCCGCCTCTGCCCGACCGTGTGTTGTGTCGTGTGAGAATCGCCATAGATGGGCTCCTCATATGGGGCTTTTAAGAAATATTGATAAAGGATAAGGGAGATTTTTCTCTCGTTGCAATAAGGTTGCCGGAGTCAAAAGTAGATGATAACGCAAAGTCAGATCCCTCATAATATCCACATGTTCGTCTGTCCGTCAGACACACAGCCATTTAATTTGCACTTAATTTAACAATAATTTCTCGTTACATCGCTAAACCTAATTTTCAATAATTGTTAAATGTTCATAGGAACAATAATTATTTACCTCGTACAGAATATCCTCACATTCATTCGGCTCGCAGAGAATAAGGCTGGTTCTTTGATCTGACGCATCCAAAGCTTTTTTAAGAAACTTGTAATACTGGAACAAATGTATCAAGATAAATACAATGGCCTGCAAAAATAAGTATCACACTTTTAAAATTTCATTTATTTTCTAAACTTGATAGAAGTTAGAGATTTAAAATAAAAAAACGTTTTACGCAATTTTTATCAAATTTATTAGTTTTTATGTACAAAATTAAACTCTTTTTCGAGTCCTTTTTGTTTCGAAAGTATATCTTGTGTACCTACTTAAAAACTGTTTTTTTTTTCTAGCCTGCTCTGTCCCACTCCTGGGCAAAGGCTTAAAAACTTATTGCAATTTTAAAAGTGTGATACTTATTTTTGCAGGCCAGTGTATTGGGCTTATACGTGAATGACATCAGTGGTGTTACAAAAGCAAGTTCAAAATGGTAACACCCATGTCTGCATAGCCAGTAGTAGACCGTACACAAAAGTTTCTTCAGACGTATATAATTTGACTTGTTTTGAAAATATATTATGTAACATCCACATAACATAACAACATAACACCTGTTATCTCCAAAGGGATTGATATTATAATAAATGGATCGGTCTATATATAATAATATATACGTATATTATTATCTGGTTTCTGTACCCACTCAAAAGTTATGTTTAAGTAAGTCCCATGTAAACTATTAGGGAAAAAATGCAGAATACGAGTAACTGCTGCGAAATTCATGTGAGGAGCCGTGGCTAAATAATAACAGCCACTCGGGTCGATCTTTAGGTTAAGCTGTGCTTGCCTAGGTTGGTCTGTGGATGGGTAACCACCCATTATGTACCCGGTTTCCTCCGTGCCTCGGAAAGCATGTTAAGCCGATGGTCCTGGCTGTCATTTGCAGATCTATGACAGTCGTTATAGGGAGTCAGTGGCCCAAAAAGTCTGACAACCAGTCTTACCAGGGGGTAACGTATTACCCAGTATTAACTGGGTTGTGGATGTCAGATAGGCAGTCGCTTTATGTAAAATACAGGTATTCAGCTGCATCCGGTTAGACTGGAAGCCGACCCCAACATAGTAGGGAAAAGGCTAGGCAGATAATGACTGCGAAATTCATGTTCGAGAAAGTAAATAATAGGTACACTGCCCAACACAGGAATCAAACCGATGACCTCAGTGGCCGTCGCAACAAGTAGACCATGGGGCGGTCTACGTAAATCGTTAGCTGATCATGACTTACACACAAAAATAAGATTATCTTAGAAACTAAAATGAGAGGATCACCAGAAATAGCTATCTGGTTATTTCCAAGTACTTCTTTGCCATGCAATATTTTTCTCGGAATAAGTAACTCCTCGTACCTTTTGATTTCTAAGAAAGAATCGAAAAATAATGTATATTTATTACCTTTTGCTTGTTTTCTTTTGTTGCGATGTTCAAATTAGTAGTCAGAACATTATGCTTGCTCAACATACTGAGCAGTTCAAATACGTCTTGTGATCTGTAAGTAAATTGAATTTTAGTAGTTCTTTGCATGAACATTAATCACATTAACACGTGGTCACGGGCTATTCGATCAAGCGACACGCGTCATGCGACAGCTACTGCAGCTGCGGAGTAAGCAAGTAATAGAAATATACTTAAGGCGCTGTACTTAGTCAAAATAGGCTTCACAAAACAGTTTTTAGCCAAATGTATACATTTAAGAGCAGCTAAAAAAATATATGTTAATCTTGATCATATTTATGGGTGGACCATTGTGTTCAAAACACGTTTTCGGTAAATTTTCTCGATAAAAAAAAAACATAAAATAACCATTTAAATTGAAATTGTAGCAATTGTAACTGTATTATTTATAAACAAATCTTGATAATATTAATAACAGCTAGTGATGTAATATATAATAATAAAGGGAACTGTTGTATTTATTTATTCTTTTTATTTATCACTTTTGTGTATTTCAATATTTATTCATTATTTTCTTCTAAAACCGTGCCGCCCAGTAATAGTGACGTCTCATTTACTCCCATACAAATAGACAGTGTGCGCGATTTTGGTGTTCACAGCGCCTTAACTCAAACTTAAAGATTTGATTTCAAATAGACCAGAGTTGCAGGCACTTTTCAAATGAAGCTAAACTCCACCCACATGGCATATTAACCTTACGGTTAATATGCCATGTGGGTGGAGTTTAGCTTCACTTTGGAATGGGCAACTTCGGTCTCTTTACAGAGACCGAAGTTGCCCATTCCAAAGTGAAGCCAAGTGATATCTATGGAGAAAATTGGAATGACCTAAATTCTCATGAAAACCCTTACCTGATATTCGTAGAATTTCCTCTCACGATTGTTATACTCTTTGACGGCAAAGCTTCGGCAATATCTTTGACAGCGATAGAGAAGTCTCTAGGTAGTCTCGTCATCGTATCTGACGTCACATCTCGGATATCAAATAAACCGAACACAGTGGTGATAAATAGGAATATGGGCAGTACTGCCTGCAATGGTTTCATTTTTACACGTGTTTTTTTTAAAGATTTAACTGTGTTTGAGTAAGAGGCTTGTTCGGAAACAGGTGGGCCGCGAGCAACTGTCCTCCAATCTCTTATCCTAACGCAAAAACCATCCATACACTACTTTCGTATAGATTTTGTATGAACTATCGCTCACTACAGGCAGGCCGGGCCGTACTGTTGTGGTTTAATGTGCGTTTGACGTAAAGAGTCTTTCAGATGATGAGTACGTACAGTAACAGTCAGAAGTCGACTGCCAATCTCGCAACACAATGGCAAAGCAATATTGGTGGTACTTATGACCTTCTTCTTAAATATGCGTATGTGTGTATAGGCGCCGCCGCCCGTATAGCGCAAACGATAATGTGCATTGCGGTGGAAGTGGAATTTTGACCTTTGACTGTACATTATTTAGTCCATTTGAAACATTGGTGTCGATTCTGTTGTGCACAAACTGAACATAATTTAGGCTATTGCTATCTTTTCTATAATAAAACGTAAAAGAGACGGACGTAATTTAGTGCTGTCAAATTAAATTGAACTTATATTTCCATACAAATTAAGGGTGCACGTAAAACACGGTGAAGCGCAAGGCATAAACTAGTTTGACATTTCTAACTTAGTTCATAGCTATAGCCGTACTTTTCTCTCACTGACTTTAAGTAACAGATAGTAATAGCCTAAACGAAGTTTAGTTTGTGCACAACAGAATCGACACCATTATCTCTTTAAAAAAACACGCTGAGTAAAACTTGAACGTAATTAAAGTGACTCTCATCGATTTAATACCGTCTCCGACTATTGAGTTCGATGGACTGGCTCGCAACTAATTCCCTCTAATATCTTATGATATTACTTCTTATGTTATATTTTAGGCAAAGAGTAGTGATACAGAAGCGTCGCTTGATGTGAACTGTTATTTATAAGTAAGTAAGAACTTATAAATAACAGTTCACTTATAATGAGATACAGAGTTATCTTAATAATAATATAATATTTGCATCTGGGGCGTTTTTTCGAACATTATCTGTATTTTTTTTATTTATTTTTTTGTGCTGGTGGATGTCAGAGATAATCTCACGGGAACGGGATCAAAAGTATCCTATGTTATCAAGGATATAATTATTTTTGAGTTTATAATATTGACATGGATTCAGGAGGAACCAACCTTTTCGAGGTCTTAGAAAACCCACCTGCCAATCTTCATAACAATCAGTTCTGTGGTTTAGGCGTGAACAGATAACAGACACTGATTGGTAATTAGATGCATTCCTTGAAATAGGTGATACCTTATTTGCAACTAAGTCATCGGGGTCGAAATTATTGCAAATAAGGTCTAGTATCACCCATTTCAAGTAATGTACTTTACTATCAATCATCTTGTATGACACTGACGCCTAAATTTGAGCCTTACACATACTGAAACTGTCATAACAAAATGGTTATCGTTATGCCATCCCAGGACACAAAGCTGACCAGGCGCCTTCTGCGCCTGGTCAGAGATAGCCTACGACTGGTGGCGGGGACCATCACTGGAAACTGTTCACTGAATAAACACTTCCACACCCTAGGAATCACTGACAGTCCCCTAGAGCATGCATGGAGGCGGAGGAAACGGTGGCGCATGTGCTCCTTGGGAACACCAAGATCCCTTGCGGATGCCCTGAGAAGACCAGGACGTTTGATCAGCTTCTGGAGGGAGGTGGGCTAATTGGAGTAAACGGCCACCACGGCTCACGCACAATGGTCCACTTTAAGAACTAAGTGCGGAAACCAAAACGCCATGATAGATGGTTATCATTATGCAGAGTTCCGTGGTTATAAAATGTAAATTTCATTAAACAGGTAGCTACTTCACGGTTTTCGTTTCTAGTCAAGTTTGTCTATCACATCTATTAATTTTTGAACTCTTTGCGTCTGTGCAACGAAGTATATCGGGTCCCCTCCCCACGGGTCGTCGTGGATTGGCATGTGACGAGTAAAGTGGCTACTTTTCATCGGAAGGGCCCACATGACCGATGAGTTGAAAGCTTTACCGTGTTGCCTTCCACATTCAACACCTTTGGGTTGAGGGATGGAGTTATATGCGAGTGACGCAGTTTTGAGATATTGTCATACGATTTTATGATTGGACATAGTAATCCACTCCAGAGTTGTCGGGACAGCTTTAAGTAATAAATTGGGTAATTATACATATAACAATCATAACATAATATCACGCCTGTAATCCCCGAAGAGTTAGGCAAAGGTGTACCTAATAGTACAAACAAAGCATCTAAAAACCTTGCATATACTATGTCAACTTTTAGAACTACCATCAAATTTGAAAAATAGCAGATCAAATGTTTAATGTATACCCTTTATGCGGAGCAGTGGTGGCCCAGTGGTGGCGGCCCAGACTTACTAACAGTAAGTCGTGGGTTCGAACCCAGACAGGCGCATTACTTTGAGTAATTTATTTCATCATCACTGCTCTCAAAACGGTGAAGGAAAACATCTAGAGGAAACCGGCATGTCCTAGAACCAAAAATTCGAAGACATGTGACATCTACCAATCCGCACTGGGCCCGCGTGGTGGATTATAGCCCATTCCCTCTCATAGAGAGGAGGCCTGTGTCCCAGCAGTGGGAACATTAATAGGCTGATGATGATTATTATGAAACCCTTTATAATTAACGTTAGTACCTTTCTTTGTTTTGTTACTATACCGAATGAACTTAAGTCTAATGTAGTAACTAACCTATTACCGCGACCGAGGAAAACTGTTCCACCGTAATACAGTTTATACTAGTACGGGGAGCAGGGTGAATCAGTTCTGTGTAAACTAACGTCCTAATTAGAGTTATCTAGTGAAACTGTTAATACTACTACTACTACTACAACAGCCCATAACGTCCACTGTTGGAGATAAGCCTCTCCCATGATGTGAGGAATTTGCCGTAATCTCCACGCTTGGCAAGCGGATTGGAGATCGCAGTGATGAAAGACTAACAGAAAATGCTGTGGCCCATTCTCTGGTCTACGGAGGTGCAAGGTGTTCTGCCTCAGACATTAGTCGCCTTATACGACACCCGTGAGTGTAATGGGTTGGTTCTATTCTACTCTGCCGGATACCACACGGCTAACTTTACAACTGTTTCGTTCAATCTGCCATTCGTTCTGCGAGCAATGCTTTCATAAACTCAAAAAAAAAAATCAAAGCAACTAAAATCGAATTTGGCAATTAATTGAAAATAAATCGCGTTTTCAGGCCCACAAAAATAAGTGTTTTTTTTTAGAGATGTCTTGTAAGTAATTATTGTTTTATGGTGTCATTTATCCTATTGTTTAGACTTTGAATTGGCTCAATCAATTAGTGAAAATGGTGAAAATAGAATTTAGTATTGGTCACTTTTGCCACGCAAGATCTTGGTAAGTTAAACCCAAAACAAACAAATGATATCTACTTGAAATAAAATACACACAAATAAAAGCCACTTGGATAAGAAAAATGTAAATATTTACGTCTTATTTAATTTATTCCTTGTTATGGTCTAGATTAAATTTGCCTGCCTAGGGAAATCACAAAGTGAAATGTGGTAAGTTGCCCACAATATTTCATTGTGTATTTTTTAAGTTGAGGTGCTTACCCTGAAACTTGTTTCTTCTGATGAATAGCCGTATATTAAATCAGCCTGTATATTTCTCTGAAACGTCTGAGTATCATTAAGGCACCTATTTAGGCCAGAGACTTTTGTTAGGATTCAGAAATTATGTGTAATTGGGAAAATTTAATGATCCTTGGAGTCTAATTAGTAACTATTTCGTCGAAAACCGTCTGAAGCTAAGACGATTTCTAGCGAAATCATAATAAACAATTCTCCTACCTGTTTTCTCGGGTGACCTATGAAAACTAGCGCTGTGCGTTGGGCCCGCCCATAGGATCATGCTGAGTGGTAAAATTACTGACGACATCCGATTGGCCATGATAAACCGACTCCTTACGGTGTTGGTTCTATTGGACTTTAGCTGTGCATTTAACTCAGTTGATTTTGACATCCTCTCAGGTATCCTTTCCTCTCTAAACATATCTCCTTCTGTGACTGCTTGGTTTGATTCATATCTTCGGGGTCGCTCGCAGTCAGTACACTTGAATGAGGCTTGCTCTCATTGGTGCGATCTTTCTGTGGGTGTTACTCAGGGTGACGTACTTTCTCCTCCGTTTTCATTAATGCTGTCACCAAGGTACTAACTTCACGTTATCATCTCTATGCAGACGACATTCAGCTTTATAGTCATTTTAAACTTGAAGAGCTTCCTAGAGCTATCGATGCCATAAATAATGATCTTCAGAACATCAGTTAGTGGGCTAAAAGTTTTGGACTATTAGTCCACCCAACAAAATCACAAGCTCTCATTATTGGTGGCAGATACTTCGTCAATTAATTAAATCATCAGTCCCTTCCTCCTGTTGTGTACGATGGTATCGCTATAGCCTACTCCAAGAAAGTTAATGACTTAGGTGTATTCTAGGACTGCAACCTATCTTAGCATATTCACATTGCTGAAGTAAGCAGGAGGGTGTTTTGTTCGTATCGGTCTCTTAAGCGTCTTCAGAAATTCCTGCCATTTGAAATTAAAATTACTCTTGCTTAGTCTCTCCTTCTACCTCTTCTAGACTATGCTGATGTATGTTTTCTTAATGCGACTGAGGAACTTCTTATAAGCTCGAACGTCTGCAGAATTTGTGCATCCGCTTCATTTTCGGGCTTCGTAAGTACGACCATGTGTTGGAGTTTCGGAAGCAGCTGAAGTGGCTACCTTTTCGGCAGCGTCGAGATTGTCACACTCTTTCGTTTCTCTTTTCCATTCTTCACAATTCTAAAGCTCCTTAGTATCTTTCAGTATCTCGTTCCTAGAGGTAAACCTTGTCGCTCATCACCATCTCTTCTCCTTCGTTTCTCTACCCACTCCTCAAGTCGGTATGATGGATCTTTTACTGTTCGTGCTTTGCGCCTTTGGAATTCACTTCCACACTCCTTGCTTGGATTGCCCTTAGTTAGAGGTGTTCAAGAGAGGAATAAGGGAACATTTCCTGTCAACATGATCAATATGTATGTATGTATGTTTATATATATATGTATATACTGTATGTATTACGTATATTATATTGTATGTTTTTAGTTTAATGCTCTTTCATAAGTGTATCTTCTTCTGCAAATCTCGCTATCAAAATTAGGTTTGCTGTAAGAAAACCCAATTCTGGGTTAAGCTCGCCTATGCTATATAATTGCAATTTATATGTATATTTGTTTTTTGTGTGCACGTCATGTCCCTCAGTCCCTGCTACAAATACATATTTTTTCTTTCATTTCTTCTAAATCCACCTTTTTGGGCAAATCAACTTTCAACACGAACAATCAACACACAGACATCGTTTCTTTGGCATTTCCCAATTCTTATAGCCCTCACATACATACTCGAAACTTTCCTCACGACATTTCCTCATTCCTCCGCATCACATGTCGATACCATGAACTTCTGGAAAACTATTCATGTTTTTGTTTTTAATGAAAGTACTTAAGAGGGCCCTTCCCGACCCGTCTATCGTCAAAACGAGCATGGTCGAAAAGCTTGTTGTTCCACCCGGAGCCACAGCGGTGGTTTTCTTTCAACTCCCCTGTCTTACCTAGCCCCGACCCCGCACTATTCGTCACCCGCGCACCTCATACAGCCTAACGCGAGGACATTGAACGAAAAATGGGGTTCAAAAAGTTATAAAACTTATTCCAGGAAATACGTGTTTTTGAATAGGTAAGTCTTACAAGTTTGTGAAATAAATATTTGTCATTTAGAATCTCCACTACATTTGCAAGGCTTCTATCATGATATTTTTTTTACTTTTACAATTTATGTGTACATTATGAACGGCCAAAGTTGAGGTAAAAGTTGTGCATAACTCCAATTTTTTGAGGCTTATATACTGAATTTGTTTCTACATTTTTTTTATTTTTTGCTTTGATAGAAGCCTAGGTATAGTGCACAAGATACCTATCAGTTCAAAAAAAAATTAGGATATACCTATGCGTAACAACGGCATAATCACGCACGAGCGTTTGTCAAAATTCTCGCGAAAAGTATGGCGGGTTGGCAGGAACAACCAGCAAGGTTCTGATAGTAATAGTAGAAAGATCTCTTGCTAGTTTGTCCGTTGTTTTATGAGTGAGCTTTCTTGTAAACTAAGTTCAGAAAGGCACGATAGACGAAAAACTTTTTTGTAGACACAGTTTTTTATTTTATCCTTTTTAATTGTAGTATCCCACACTAACTCATGTCATGAATTAATTTTACATTTTAACTAGAAGTTATTCCACCATCATGTCATCAACATAGACCAAGAAGAAAAAATACGAATTAAACATTACACATACTACTCAAGTATGGGACCACCGCGCGGGTTTCCTCTACCAAATGACGAAAATCACGTAAATCGGCTTATTACTCACGGAGTAATCGGTGTGAATACATGAAAAAAACAATCGGAGCAGTCTTTGGGTACTGCCGATAGAAGTGAAAACAAAAAGTACACAAGCCCCGCCCCAGTCGTAGCACTGGTTATGCCCCGCGCATGCCTATGTGCTGCTACGCCGTAGCGGATGCTACGAGTGCTATGAAGCGTTGTTGCGTAGCGAATGTTTTTTCTTCACCCAAAAAGTGCTCAATGCACCTAAAGAAGTTTTCACTTCAAAAAAAAAAGTTGCTTGTGGACATAACCTCCTCATTAGAAATCGGCTAAAAAGAAATATTTACTCTGTTCAAGTAGAGAGTGCCTAACCTATGAACTACAAAACAGAATGAATACGAATAGACGCAAAGAGGTGTACCTCTAACCAAACACATTTAAAGTTGAACACAATTTACACAGTACGTATGTATAACAAGGCATTGAGAGATTGTTAGCATATCGTCTACACTACGTTTTACATCGTTCAGCCACTTACATTTGCCTAAGTCGACTCATACAAATTGTTTTGAACCTGGACTGCCGGACGGCGATTGTGAAGGTGAAGTGGATTTAATTAAGTTTTCTAGGTTTGTTTGCTGTAGGAATTGACAAATGCAACTCAAGTTACAGAGCTACAAGGATCTTTTGGCCCTCGAATGACGTTCACAGATATTTGTCAAATGTATTGAAAAAACAACATGGCGACGGCACCATGCTAACAGAACAATGGTGCTTGGTTTTAGTAGCCAAGATATGATGGTGCCGTGGAAGCAGCCGGCGACCGTAAAAACAAAGTTGGTTGCTACTCCTTCATAGTATTTTATGATTCCAAAATAGAAATTGACTGCTGCTCAAAATTTTTATACATACTTATTGAGTCGAATAATTTTTTAGGAAAAGAATTTTTAAAATGGTGATGTGTCAAATCGTTTGCACCCATTGTTTTGATTTCTTGCAATCATGTGAAAAGTCCACACATTACATCTGTCCAACGCAGCCAATGGTGTCGATTCTGTTAAGAACAAACTAAACTTAATTTAGGCTATTGCTATCTTTTTCTCTCTAATAAAACGAGAAAGGGACGGACGTAGTTTAGAGCTGTCAAATGTAATAGGAACTAATATTTCCATACAAATGAAGGGTGCACGTAAAAACATGTCGACTAAAAACACGGTGAAGCGCAAGGCATAAACTAGTTTGACATCTCTAACTTAGTTCATAGCTATAGCCGTCCTTTTCTCGCTCTGCCTTTTAGTAAAAGACAACAATAGTTTAGTTTGTGCACAACAGAATTCACACCAATGAAATCAAAACAAACACGAAGCCATATTATCAATTAATTATGAAAACACAATATGCACTGTTCATGCTAAAACATAATTACAATAGAGAATGTAAAATTTTAATTAAGCCTGACGATAACTTCAGTAACATTGAATTATTATATGCAGCGAATAAATATAATCCCGAGATAAAATTTTAAATCCTCTTGATATCTCGAATTTATTTAAATATGTGTTTGGACTTTTTGGGTATTAAGAAACGGATGCTGCAATCCAATATTAAAATTTTCTGTTAAACGTGTTACGACTCACATATAAATAATAAGTAATAACTTTTTTTCAATTAACTGTTCTGCCGCTTCTACTATATAATGATACGTATATCCCAAACGATCTACTTTAAAATATTTTGTTTAAAAAAGTAGAAAATGTTGTTGAGAAGAACATACGCGTATTGCGTATGATTTAAAATTCGATACTTTTCATTTTTTTTTTAAATTTCGCTTTCTTTATAATAATATAAAAAGTTTACTTGAAATTTGTAGCGTTTTTTGATGATAGATCAATTTGTTTCTAAGCTGTGGAAAAAAGAAAAAAAGGTAGGTATGCGATAAGCATCTACTCCGTTCACCTAATATACCCATTTTTTCAGAAAATGATAAAAAAGCCAACCGGTATTTAATGAAAAATGAATTAAAAAGAAAGTTATATCACTTCGAATAGTACATCATCATCTGCCTAGCCTTTTCCTAACTATTTTGGGGTCGGCTTCCAGTCTAACCGTATACAGCTGAATACCTGTATTTTATGGAGCGACTGCATTTCTGAGCTCCACATCTCAGTTAGTACTGGGTAATACGATACCCCTTGGTTAGACTATGGTTGTCAGACGGTTTCTACTACGAACAGTTAGGTTAAGAGAAGAGAGAAGGACAATCCGATCATATTATCTCGAGACCTGGCGTCGATGACGTCACGTCGAGTCGGCGGTCTGATATGGTGCGTAAAACAAGTATCCTTTATTAGGATATTATTATAAACAATAAGATTTCCAACTAAACAAATATTGTGTTAATTAATTTAATGTAGGTAATATTATTATAATGATATGATTAAAATGATGAACGTATCGCATTCCAGTTACGATTACTTCAATTATGTCGAAATAATAATAGGGTAGATGAACCCATAAAAAAAATTTCCAAGACACACATCTCTAAAAAGAAAACGTTATTTTGAGCCTGGAAACCCGATTTATTTTCAATTAATTGCCAATTTCGATTTTTAGTTGCTTTGAAATCAATAAATAGTTGAGTCATTGAGTTGACCAAACAGTGACGTCACAGCGTGCTATTGCCGTAAAAAATCTATGAGAGAACCGCGTTTTGACATTTCTTAAGAAGTATGTCAATTGATTGGTGTGTCATCAGTAGTCATTGAGAAAAATGACTGTGACTTACACACAGACGTTCACCAAATCGTTACTATAATTAATTTATGATTTAAAGAAACCTCAACAATACATTTTAAAAATACTACTACAACTACAACAGCCCATCACGTCCACTGCTGGACATAAGCCTCTCTCATAATGGGAGGAATTTGCCGTAATCTCCACGCTTGGCAGGCGGATTGGAGATCGCATTGATTAAAGACTAACCGAAAACGCTGCTGCCCATTCTCAGGTCTACGGAGGCGCAAGGTGTTCTGCCTCATACATTAGTCGCCTTATACGACACCCATGAGTGTAATGGGTTGGTTCTATTCTACTCTGCCGGATACCATACAGCTAAGGATACCACACGGCAAAGAAAAAAATACTAAAAGAGACGATTCCGTCTTCACAGGACCTTCACAAACAACTGAAAACCTTTTAAAAAGCACTTTAAAAACAACAATAAAATTGTTTATTCACTTAATGAAGTAGTAAAAGAAAGGTGTCGGGTGGATCGTTTATTCTCGGGTGCAATTTAACTGTAGCTAGGAAATGGGGTAGAGGTGCTAGTTGATAGGCTAGCTATCTGTCAAGCTAGCACTTGTTGGACGGGAATAAAATCAACGTTTTGTTTGTTGCGTTTTTCAGCGAGAGGAGTGTAAGAGTTTGTTGTCTGCTGGGCTAGACTTTTGTTTCGAGTCATGTTGTGTAAAATATCAAGTACCTAAACATTTTGTAACATATATATATTTTTTTGTTACATTTTGTTTGTGTTTGTATGTATCGAGGACACTCCCGCCTGACACCTAAGCAAATTTTTGATCGCACTCGCAACATAGAAACGCTCTCTAGCCCCGCCCCGTTGACTTTGTATAGAAATAATGAATGAAAAGATACCGAATCGGCCGAGCGCACTGACGACGATTTAAGCAAAAAAAAATTAAACTGGTAAGGCGGAAAATACCACGATAGTAGGCTGCAGGAAATAAATATTTTTTTCTTTCTTTTATTTCGTAGCTCTGCCTTATGCTAAAGAAGACGTGGTTACGACAAATAATATGACATGATCTTACACATCAACTTACTTCCTTTTCCCGAACAACTAATTATCAAAACTTTAATTTTAAATATCTCTATCTATCTAGAATTAGATCGTTACAGTTTAATTTTAATTCGGACTAGCTTTCGGAAAAAGTCGGAATTATTCCCACTGGAACGTACCACTACTGTAGGCACCTACTATAAAAGATCTATATCTATGTCCTCACTTGGGTTATTGTCAACATGTGTTCAATGTCATCGAAATTTGTTCAGCCAGATTTGACAGACAGAATTACTTTCAAATTTACAGCGTTAGTATGGATGCTTGTTGATTTTGGGTATTGTGCATAACGCGGTCCTACCTATCACATGTGACATGTTGTCGATTTGAGGACTATCGGCCTCTGAATTATTAATATATCCATGAAATATCAAAATGTAGCCACTTATCATTCGTCTGAAATATCATAGTTCAATGTCACAAATAAAATGAGAACTTAAGTAAGTCTGTTGGTGTTTAAAACGGATTTACATTTTTAATTCGGATATTGTAAGTATCATGTCTTAATGAAAGTTTTGAGTATGAATATTATGTAAATATGTGTGAAAGACCACATGGCTAATGATGAATGAAGAAGACATTCTGTACAGACACGTTAAGGGAAGACGAATTATGATATTGTTAGTTGTAATGTTATAGTGTGGTCGGAGATGTATATTGTTGTGCAGGCTACATAGGCATTCACTCCGTGTAAATACTTGTATTCAGCTGCATCCGGTTAGACTGAAATCCGACCCTTAACTGTGCGGGAGTTATAGCTGTGATGTTTGTGTTTGATGGTATAATGGTCTCGAATACGACTGCTGATTCTGAGTTTGATTTTGAAAAGTTTGTTGGTGCAATTACACTAGACATAATCTTTATTTGTGGGATGGTAACGCGTCTATTGTGAGATGTATAGGACCAGATAGGCAGGTACTCTATGTAAAATACATGTATTCAACTGCATTCGGTAAGACTGGAATCTGACCTCTCGGAAAAGGCTACAGATTTTGTTATGTCGAGGGTGGTCTGTCACGGTCGGTGGACATCCACGGACCAACTTCGGCAAATGCTGTCTAACCTAGTCATCATCTGCCTAGCCTTTTCCCAACTATGATGGGGTCGGCTTCCAGTCTAATCGGATGCAGCTGAATACCAGTATTTTACATGGAGCTTCTGCCTATCTGACCTCCACTAACCAGTTAGTACTGGGTAATACGATACCCCCTGGTAAGACTGGTTGTCAGACTTTTTGGGCCACTGACTACCTGTAACGACTGTCAAAGATCACAAGTGACAGCCGGGACCAACTACTTAACGTGCTTTTCGAAGCACGGGGGAGACGCGGTATGTAATGGGTGGTTACCCATCCACAGACCAACCTAGGCAAGCACGGCTTAACCTAAAGATCGACCCGAGCGGCTGTTATTATTTAACCACGAGCTCCTCTTACTAGGTTAGACGCTGTCTAACCTAGTAAACACTAAAATAGCACCCAAGTCGGCGCTCGTCAAAGTCTACAGCATAACCTACAAAACTATCTAAGTATCTATGCAAATTCCTCCAAACATACCCGAACATATTCGGCGTATTAGCAACATATCCCAATAGATCTGCCGCCGTTATGCATAACTTGTGTAAGCTCTAACATACAGGCTGCATTACCTGTTGTATCACCGCGCTGGGTGCCACAGGAAACTGTACACCGTTGAGACTAGTTCCTTAGGTGAAAGCGGTGGTGTAAGAGAAATACTGTTAGCGATTCTGAAATAATGGTTGTCTTGTGAGATAGCCAGATATGCTCAACGAAATCTCAGTCATGAAAAGACGAAAGAGGTCCATACATCATCATTATCATCATTTCAGCCCGAAGGCGTCCACTGCTGGACATGGGCCTCCCCCAAAGGAGGGTTTTTGCCATAATCGCCACGCTTGGCAGGCGGGTTGGTCCAAACATCTCAAGGAATAATCGAAATCTGTCAAAGTCACATTGAATCAGTCGAAACGATAACGGAAAAGTATAGAACGGATTGCAAATGAATAACCGAAAACCTGTTAAAACTGTCGCTTTGAGTGTTCACCTTTGGTCTTGGCTCTCTGTTTGAGAAAGGTCACGTCTCAATACCAAAAATATAGAATAACTAATTAACTGAAGTGTCCGTTTTAGTGTCGAGTGGTTAACTGAACTGAAACAAAGCAATGAGCTGTTCTGGTTTACTTTGTTATAAAAAGGAAAAAAAAAACCGGCCAAGTGCGAGTCGGACGCGCACACGAAGGGTTCCGTACCATTGACTATATTTAGTATTTGTTGTTATAGCGGCAACAGAAATACATCATCTGTGAAAATTTCAACTGTCTAGCTGTCACGGTTCATGAGATACAGCTTGGTGACAGACAGACGGACAGACGGACAGACAGCGAAGTCTTAGTAATAGGGTTCCGTTTTTACCCTTTGGGTACGGAACCCTAACTAGAGGAATAAGTTTAGTTTAAAACAGTGACTAAAAAGTTAGTAATGTTGAAGTACCAAATCGTTATCTTTTTTCAATTGCACCATATTCACTACCTGCCACATGAATTTCTACCTTGCTGCTTAAATTTCACAGACAGTTTCACAATGTCAGCGTCTGATATTTCACTCGATATTAATATTACAAGGGGGGAGCATGTGGGAAGCGTATAGTGATAATGTTTTTCGAGTATATTGTTAGGTTAAACACTTAAACATATAACGGTTACGGCACAGGCTTTTTTGGTATTTCTTTATAGGCTTACTTTCTGAGCTATTTCGTTAAAAGATCGTAAATATATTGAAGTTTACTGAAATGTTTCTTTTATATTGCTCTATTGGTTATGAACTCTTGGTCATTTGGTTTGAAAAAAGGCTTTTTCGAGAATATATTTCATTACAGTTTGTATGACGACCGTTGACCTTCTAAAAGTGGATGGGACAGACAGGATGCGGAATGCGGAGTAGTGGGCCCGGCAGTCTCTACATAGATAATGACATTATCGTATAACAATGCTTGCGGGAAACGCAAGTCGATGCGATGCGATTCTCGCAAGCATCGTTACTGCAACCGATTTTTTTCGTTAGTAATAAGCGATCGAAAGTTTGCGATTTTGTCGTTATCTCTGTCGCGGCGTCCATGGATTGCGTGGAACAGCTCGCGAGAGGCCTATGTCCAGCAGTGGACTGCGGCCTTACTCTATCATATCCAATACTATTACACTCCTGACTTACTCTATCCTATCCTTTATGAGAAAAAATGTAAATATATTTGCAATCACGTTCTTGAATCGGCTCTAAAGATTTTGATGGAAGTGGTTTACGGAGGCGAATAATCGATTTAGCTAGGTCTCATTTTTGGGAAAATTCGTTTTCTATATTATCCAAAGCTCGGTCGCTCAGGTTCGATGAAATAAGGATCAGAAGGGATGATTGAGAGAGGTATATCTATAATTACACCTTCAATGCTTGCCATTGCTATAAAAATAAAGTTATTGACCTACATTAAACAGAAAAAAACTAACATTACTTCAAAGCATCTTTAGTATATTAGAACTGTCTAGCTTTATAATTTTTACAGTCAAACCAGCCTAATTTATTTACAAAAAGACGTTAGAAAAACAAATACCTGTTTTGTCTTCATCCAAGGCTGTCACATTCAATGAGCATAATTTTGTGGCTGTACCTAATGCTCCTAATTCGTAATATTGTTTAGTATGACAGACAACGTGGGGTGACATTGCGGACTGCCTCGGGCGATAATTAGCTAATGTCGTATGTAGTAGGGATCTATTATATTATAAGACATGATACATAGAGTTGATTGTAGACTAGTTCTTGCCCGAGACTTCGTTTGCAATCTGGGATGATAAGTAGCCTTCTTTTATAGGTCCCAGGCTAACTCTCTAAACCAAGGTCATGTTGAATTTATTTATTTATTATTAGGCTTCTCAACAATGAGTACACTGTTACATTATAATTTGTACAATTCAAACTAAAGTCTAAGCGCCTCATCACTTACAGAAAAGCACAGCATGCACTACATTATGCGCAGAAAAATATACAATTAAATCATTAATTTTATTGACACAAGAATATTTTGGAAAAATATGCAGATTACACTTAATTACTTAAATTAAAATAAATAACATAGATTAAATTAAATTAGAATATATTAAATATATTCCAATGCCCATGTAACACCCACTCCTATCAAGATCGGAGACACTACACTCGAAGCTGTAGACGATTATGTGTACCTGGGACAAACGGTCCAGTTAGGTAGGTCTAACTTCGAGAAAGAGGTCAATCGTCAAAACCGACTCGGCTGGGCAGCGTTCGGGAGGCTGCCCGGTATCTTCTCGTCCAACTTACCGCAGCGTCTCAAGGAAAGTCCCCCAAGTCACCGAAACGTGGTCGCTTACAATGGGCCTCATCAGAAGGCTTAAAGTCACCCAAAGGGCAATGGAGAGGGCTATGCTCGGAGTTTCCTTGCGTGATCGAATCAGAAATGAAGACATCCGCAAAAGAAATAAGGTCACCGACGTAGCCCGAAGAATTGCCAACCTTAAGTGGCAGTGGGCAGGGCACTTTGCTCGCAGAACGGATGGCCGATGGGTTATGAAAAGTTCTGGAGTGGCGACCGCGAACCGGAAGACGATGCGTTGGAAGGCCTCCCACTAGGTGGACCGATGACCTGGTGAAGGTTGCGGGAATCCGTTGGATGCGAGTCGCACGGGACCGGTCAATGTGGCGACACTTGGTCCCAGGCCTATGTCCAGCAGTGGACGTCTTTCGGCTGAAATGATGAATGATGAGGCTAACTTTCTGCCAAACAATACGATTGAGTCGGCGGTTGGTGGCTTTAGGTTAGCCCTCTATTACATCCGAATGACATAACTGGCGAAATATGGGTGTGGTAAATGTACACCTCTTAGAAGAACTTATACTATGCGAAACAATATGACGCTTCTGGTAATGCAAAACTGTCTTTAGACTGCGATGCCTTACTATAACGTTAGGATCATCCAAACATCTCTAACACATTTGATACTAACCTCCTAACTTCATTTAAAATAGTAGCAAAGGAAGAATAAAAATACTCTTTTTTATTCTTTCTTAATCCTTAGTGAAGGTAATAGCGTTTCATAAATAACTTCTTAGAGCCGTTTGTACAAAGGGGTAAAGACAATTAAATTGTGGTGAACATAATTTAGATGTCATTCTTTAGTCTTATACTTCAGTCTTCAAAAGATTGACAAGGTAGATGAGAAACAAATGTTTTTTTTAATATATTTTGACGCTATTTGGATTCAATGATAGTTTTTTGCGAAAATTATAATTATGAGTAATTGTTAGCCGTGTGGTATCCGGCAGAGTAGAATAGAACCAACCCATTACACTCACGGGTGTCGTATAAGGCGACTAATGTCTGAGGCAGAACACTTTGCACCTCCGTAGACCAGATAATGGGCAGCAGTGTTTTCTGTTAGTATTTCATCACTGCGATCTCCAATCCGCCTGCCAAGCGTGGAGATTACGGCAAATTCCTCCCATCATGGGAGAGGCTTATGTCCAGCAGTGGACGGTATGGGCTGTTGTTGTTGTTGAGTAATTGTTTATTGACCAAGGTTTTAAAGTATTTTTCCATAACTTGGTGGACCAAAGTGGAAAAACCACTGAACGTTAAGCACTAATGTCTATTTCGTCCCACTAATATATCCCTCTCAATTTTAAACAGATTAACCCATAGACAAAGTAGAATAACCCGTTCAAAAATGGAGTCCGATTGACCCATCGCCTTTGAAATAAAAGAAGAAGAAAAAATCTCGACAAAATCAGATTCTAAAGTTCACCATTCCACAAGAAGTTTTTTATAGTAAAAGAAATGTTTGTTTTAAAAGCTCATTTCCCGTGGCATGTACTCCTAGTTGTAGTTGTGACCGCAGGCGTTTCCGCAGATTGGCTGCACTGCACACCGACCACGCCTTTTTACAAACAATTACTGCTTCCTAGACTTACTGTAGACGATATTTCTTGGAACTAAAAACTTGTGGGTGTGACTGGTATCACTTATTTTTATCACGAGTCGACTGTTATCACGAGTTTTTGGGTGTAAACCATCTGATAGTTGGACGTTTTGCTGCATGGACATTTTGCTATAGGTTCACCCTTGTTTGGTATAACAACTTTTGATGTAATGTTACTAATTCGAACAACGTTTAAGAAAATAATCAATTTGTATAATATCGATTAACATAATTTTCATTTCATCGAATATTTATTTGCGATAACAACATTTGCGCTATTGATCAAAGGGTATAATGTTCATTTGATGTAATGTTCAGGTGGTATACCTAACATTTATTTTATCGAATACTCAATTGGTGTAATGTTATGCAGAAAAGAAAACATAGTAAATATTTGCAACTACTAATCTAAAATTAAATGCGATCAAATTTTAATGAGGCGGTTGATGACAAACTAGTTTTGCCTAGGCCGACTTGGGGCACCCCGACACGGATAGATTAGGTTAGAAGGGTATGGCGGGGTCGAATGAGCGAGCGAAGCGAGCGAATAGAAGAAGCGAAAATCAGATTCTAAAGTTCACCATTCCACAAGAAGTTTTTTATAGTAAAAGAAATGTTTGTTTTAAAAGCTCATTTCCCGTGGCATGTACTCCTAGTTGTAGTTGTGACCGCAGGCGTTTCCGCAGATTGGCTGCACTGCACACCGACCACGCCTTTTTACAAACAATTACTGCTTCCTAGACTTACTGTAGACGATATTTCTTGGAACTAAAAACTTGTGGGTGTGACTGGTATCACTTATTTTTATCACGAGTCGACTGTTATCACGAGTTTTTGGGTGTAAACCATCTGATAGTTGGACGTTTTGCTGCATGGACATTTTGCTATAGGTTCACCCTTGTTTGGTATAACAACTTTTGATGTAATGTTACTAATTCGAACAACGTTTAAGAAAATAATCAATTTGTATAATATCGATTAACATAATTTTCATTTCATCGAATATTTATTTGCGATAACAACATTTGCGCTATTGATCAAAGGGTATAATGTTCATTTGATGTAATGTTCAGGTGGTATACCTAACATTTATTTTATCGAATACTCAATTGGTGTAATGTTATGCAGAAAAGAAAACATAGTAAATATTTGCAACTACTAATCTAAAATTAAATGCGATCAAATTTTAATGAGGCGGTTGATGACAAACTAGTTTTGCCTAGGCCGACTTGGGGCACCCCGACACGGATAGATTAGGTTAGAAGGGTATGGCGGGGTCGAATGAGCGAGCGAAGCGAGCGAATAGACCCCGCCATACCCTTCGTGGTTATTTTTTTATAAACCATTCAGGAGTAGGAGCCCCGCGAAGCGGGGCTCCGTCGACCGGGTCTCCCTCGACTCGGATGCAAGAGCATAACAGTTCAATTTCTGGTGGTCATAAATATATTTTTGGTTCGAATTTTACGATAAAATGGGGATTAATAAATTTTGGTGATCATTTACTAATTTTGGCAATCAAAAGTGATTTTTTTGCCGTTACATTTTGCTAAATCTGGTGGTTCGTTAATTGTATGCCATAAATAATTATTCATGAATTCAGCAGGTGAAGGAACAATGTTAGTTTATAGACAATGAAAGGAAACGAATTATTAATGAACTGAATATTCGATACGATCTTTCGACAAAATCATTATTAGTCTAGTGAAACATTAGTTTAAATAAAATTAGTGCATTTGAAAATTCGGTCAAATGACATTATTTCAAAGAAATAATTATGCTAAATAAAAATCGACCAATTAATTATTCGGTCAAATGAATTATTATACGAAATGACTTTATTGTAACTAAAATTAGGCGAAGCGATTTTCGACAAAACGTTGTTATACCAAACAAGGGTGAACCTTTGCTATAGTCTCCGCCAGTTATGTAAGAATTAAAGGTCATTAACCCGCATAGGTACATTTATTCAAATACATAATTCCGAAAACAGAAATAATGACATAAACTTGTCCCGAAACGTCCTTTATCGTGATCCTTGACTTTTTTAGTAATCAAAAACGATTCATAATGTATTGTCGGGGTACCTACGCAGAGAAATTAAGGAAAGAGCAATGACCTTTAATTCTTACTTATCTGACGGAGACTATAATTAGACTTACTGCTCATTAGACGTTTCGCGCTGTTGGACATTTAGCTACTCGTACTTAGACCTTCTGATCAGGAGGGGTAAATACTTCGATATTTGAACCGAAATTACAATTATCCTTTAGTATTTTAGTTAAATTGTTTGCAACACAAGTATAAACCGTAACATCCATAGATATGAGTACATTCTTAAAATTATGAAATTATTATATGTGAAACCGGTATTTTTAATTAAAAAATTGACGTATTATTTACGTACCGTCTCAGAGAGGTATGAAAGATAAAAAACATAATTTATATGTTCTGTTGATCAGTAAAAACCAGAAAGAGTTGTTAACAAGTAAAATTACCTATATTAAAAATTAAAAAAACCAACACATAATGCAAATCTCAGACGAATTCATCATGATCAGCATATTAATGTTCCCACTGCTAGGACATAGGCCTCCTCTCTGTGAGAGGGAATGGCCTAAGAAGTTAAATAAAAAATAATTTGTTAGGTCGTAGGTACCAGTCATCTCTTCACTTTCCTCATCTCATTTCGTTAGTTAGTATTCCTCATTCCCTTTCAATATAATGTTCATTATTCTACTAGTCAAGCCCTTTCATTTGATACCCATATTGAAGGAGTAGTGAAAAAAAAATGTAATTCGCTATTTTGTGGTTTCGCTAGTCATGCACGCAGGTTGAGAGTACTACGTGACCCTTCTGAAGAACATCGCTTAAAGGTCACTTGCGTGAATATCATTTTATATATTTTTTAAACTTTAACATTAAAAACTGACCGTGAGCATTTAATTAGGCTAGACCGCAGGCCTTTTTGTATTTTGCATAATTACTGTGGCTTAACTAGATATGGTTTTAAAAAATTACATTCAAGCAAATTGATGAGTTTCAAAAATTTGATTATATTTGTTTGGCAATAAGATTACTGTGTGTTTTTTTAATTCTTTATAAATCAGCTTTTAGAGAGTGTTTTTAATTACAACATACTATAGTGTGGTATTTTTGAAGTTCAAAATTAATCTTTTTCTTAACGTATCTTTTTTAATTCGAATACGTTACGACACTAAATTAGTTTTTGAGTCCTTAATTCTTCTTTTATTTTCGAGTCTGCAACATGAATATGTATCGTTCCTTGTACAAAATTGTATTTTCTAGATACTTTGGTCTGCATGTTGTTAGGCAGTGAATTTAAAAAATCAAAATTAGTATAAAGTAGAAATATTAACGCTGGTAGCGTTTTGAAAAAGCAACAAAACTTTAGTAACCCCTGCTCCGTCCATTGTTCGACTGCATCAAAATAATCGATCCTAGTAGAAAACGTGCAAGTTGGAGCAAAGTTGTCGAATCTTTCAGCTTGTTTGGTTGTTGTGGCAGCGTTGCTGTGTTACACATGTTTATGGTATAAACAACAACAACAATGTTGCTGGTGTACAAGTGGGAGGGGCTTACGAGATTAGAAAATACAATCCCGACACTCTATTAAGGTTTGGATTTTAGATTTTTGTTCGTAGTGTGCAATATTGGGGATGTTATTTTGTTGAGTTTAACATCGGTTAAGTTTTTGTATGTGAATTTACGATTCGGAAGTTCAGATTCAGAAGAATTTTCAATCCCGTCTAGAATTCAAAACACTGAGGTGTTTTGAATTCTGGACGGGTTTGAAAATTGATCATTTCAGGATCTCGAAAGCTTGAATTTTCTTTGCAAATCAAAGACAGGTCTGATTTTCAGAAGTGACTTTGATCGAGACTTTGTCATCGTTTTCTTTGTGGTTAGAGCCTGAAAAAACACAAAGTGATGAACTTAAATCATTTAATCCAGAATCCTTATTAATATGATCCCCTTTTAAAGGTATTCGTATGAATAATGGTTACCCAATTAATAAAAACGCCTGTACACAACAAAACCCTCATTTAACATAAAAACAAGCACTCAAAACGAGATCAGTTCATCAGCAATAATATAACAATGGCGGTAATGAATTAGTCGTTAAGTCTAACAGCTCGTAAGACAATTATAATGTTGGTTAAACCCTCAAATTAGCGAACGTTAACTGAATGATTGTGTCGTTAAGTGAGCGCCTCAATGGGCCTTTGTTTTAATTGTATGAATCGCGTGCGAATGAACGATACGTGGATATGAACGGAAGTTGTGCCAATGAAAGAATGCGTGCCTGCCTATATTTGTCTTGATTTTTCTATATTTAAGGGCCTCAAATGGCTTAGCATGATCCTCCGTTACGCCTAAATATTAGCATTAATTTTGAAATAAATATATGGTAAAGTTGAGGATTAACGTTAAGTCATATGTTTGGCGAAAACACGATTCCATAAAATTTTCTCGATAGAAAAAAATCCCAAAGTTACCTCTAAGCTGATTAATAAACCGCTGGCAATCATAAGATACTTCAAATTAGATCAAGAAACTTTTACACTAACTGAACTAACTATAAAGCAAGTCTTATCATTTTTATTTTTTTAGTCCAATCAATAGATTTTTGTAAATCGCAAAAAACTACTCATTTCGCACTATTCGGCCCCCAGTGACTGACGTAACAACCACTTAGTAGTGCAAGCTGATTAGAACTTTATCCTAACTGAATTTCAAACAAAGTTTGAACCACCACAAATAGAGTTGCTAATTTGAGGTATAGTATAGGCCCTTAAGTAGTTTCGTACACTTGTTAAAAGACCATCCACTATGAAAAAGAAACAATTAACACTTAAGTGAAAATAAAATTATATACTTACTTTGATATGTTTTGCTTTTTTCCAATGTTCAGTAATACTATGCAGTCAACCCGGCTAAATACATGGCGAGGTGTGGTGTGGTGTGTGTGGTGTGTGGTGTGGTGGTGGTGGTGTGGTGAGGAATCTTCCAGCGATCAGTAATCTGTCAATCAAGGGTGGTGCTACCTGAAATTTTATTTTTGAACTTTTTGTTATTAATGAGTGTTATTTATGTGGATGAACTCGTGGGTAAATATTAGTAAATAACAACAGCCACTCGGATCAATCATCAGGTTAAATCGCGCTGACCTAGGTTATTCTGTAGGACCACCCATACCGAGTTTCCCCCGTGCCTCGGAAAGCACGTTAAGTCGTGGGTTCCTGTTGGTTGTCATTTGTAGATCTTTGACAGTCGTTATAGGTAGTTAGTAGCCCTAAAGTCTGACAATCAGTCTTACTTGGGAAAAGGCTCGGCTATACATGATGATATAATTAATGAGTGTAATTATTTTATTTCTGTTATTCATTAAACATTTATGATGACGTATCATAATTAAAAAGAGATAGTTACCCCTATCTATCCGATACTCTCTCGACACCGGAAAGAATGAACGAATAGCGCCCCATTCTCATAAATGATCGCCGTGTTAAGTGAACTATTATGTCATTAATTGAACGCCTCATTGGGCTTTCGTTTTAATTATCCGGCCCGAGTGTGGGTGTATGAATGGAGGGTATTGTTCAAAAATAGTGATGAGCTCCCATATTATTACACTTTGTAGGTATAGTGAAGAATGAGGCTGGATAGGGCTCACAAAAAATTAAGGTTTAGGCATCAGTGGTGTTAGATTTGAAGCCGTGTGGTATCCGGCAGAGTAGAATAAAGCCGTGTGGTATCCGGCAGAGTAGAATAGAACCAACCCATTACACTCACGGGTGTCGTATAAGGCGACTAATGTCTGAGGTATAACACCTTGCGCCTCCGCAGACCAGAGAATGGGCAGCAGCGTTCTCTGTTAGTCTTTCGTGACTGTGATCTCCAATCCGCCTGCCAAGCGTGGAGATTACGGCACATTCCTCCCATCATGGGAGAGGCTTATGCCCAGCAGTGGACGTTATGGGCTGTTGTTGTTGTTGTTGGTGTTAGATGTGTGGTCCTTTATGGCGATTCTCATACGACACTCTTACTGACTAGTTTCGCTCCTGGACACGAGCCATGGCTGACCTGTTGGTTTATTACAGGAGCTGATGGTCGTACTGAAAGTGCCGAATTGGTTGCCAAATTTCAGCCTGACCCAGTTAATATAACACCAAAACGCTTAGAAGAAGAAGAAGCTGAAATTCGTCTACTGCTGGCCATAAGCCCGCGCAAGCATCGAAACAGCGAGCCGCTATGTGCTTTCCTAATCTTTCGTTCTTTACAACTACTAGACAAGACAAGACAAGACAAGACATTTATTTGTGGAAACATGAGTATACATACAAGATATGCAGGTTGTTCATAAACAAAAAGATCCATCATGTTCGGCCTTTGGGGCATACAAATATATACTTATGAAACAAAAGTCATTCAAACGAAGCTAAAAAAATTATTAAATTAGTAAATTACAAATTTGAATTAAATTGTCCTATAATCTAATTTTAAATTTTACATAAATATTACATTTTGTCGTTTAAAAATTCTAAAATACTGTAGTATGCTTTCCCAACTAAATATAATTTTAGCCGCTTTTTTAGTTTGTGCGCACTTAGTTCCCTCCATGTCTTTGGAAGTTTGTTAAATATTAAAGGCGCCATGCAAAATACACTTTTCTGCATTAATGCTGTTTTGGAACCATGTGAGCAAAGCATACTGTTATCGCGTCTGTTGCGACTGACTTTGTCTGCCATACGTGGAAATAATTGCCGATTACACTTTACAAACATGACAACTTCGAATATATACAGACACGGTAACGTCAGTATGTTATAATTAATGAAATACGGTTTACAACTGTCGGTCGAATCTAATTTAAACATCGTCCTAATACACCGTTTTTGGGCTTTGAAAGGTATATTCTTGTCAGTCGAATTGCCCCAAAGTATAATTCCGTACCTTAGGTGCGATGAAACTAGGCCGTGGTAAGCTGTTAGCAACGCGTCGGTGTTAAGCACAGGAACTAATTTGTGTAGGGCATAAGCAGAGTTACTAATTTTTTTGGTTAAAATTTCAACGTGTTCTTTCCAATTTAACTTTTTGTCAATAGTCACACCGAGGAATTTTGCAGTGTTGACTTCTTCAATTATTTTGTCATTATATTGAACCTTGAGATCAGATAAAGTTGGTAAGCGTTGACTGAAGTGCATAATATTAGTTTTATTGAGATTTATTTTCAAATTATTATTATCCAAATATTTTATTATTGATATAAGAGAATTATTAATGTCATTTTTATATTTTTCTTTAGTATCGCATTGAATTGTTATGGTACTGTCGTCAGCAAAGAGGGTCACAGGTTGATCAACAGATTTAGGTAGGTCATTTATATATAATATGAATAGTGGAGGGCCCAACACACTGCCTTGAGGAACTCCATATTTAATGCCACGTTCATGTGATTGGAATATTTCTTCACGTTTAGTTTTTGTATTTATTGAGGATATCTCCGTGAGTTGCTTTCTATTTTCTAGGTATGATTTAAATAGTTTTAGAACGTTGCCTCTAATACCGTATGCCTCCATTTTATCTAGAAGAATATCATGCCTAACGTAATCGAACGCTTGGGTCATGTCACAGAATATTGTGCAGACAGGGTTGGTCTTATCAACATTTAGCATAACTCTATACAAAAAATCATACAACGCCATATTAATAGTTTGATTTTCTCTAAATCCTTTTTGCTCGTTCACTAATAGATTATTTTTTTCCAAATATTTGCTTAATTCTTTGTATATGAATTTTTCATAAATTTTGGAGATAACACATAAAATCGCGATTGGTCTGTAATTTTCTATGTCGTCTTTATTTCCCTTTTTAAACAATGGTTTAACTATTGATTTTTTTAAAGCATCAGGAAAGATGCCCGTGCTAATGGTCAAATTAATGAGATGACTTAGATGCATACATATTTCTGCACAAACTGATTTAAGAATTTTCGTAGATATTCCGTCATGACCAACGCTATTAGTATTTTTTAAAGATTTAATTATTTTAAATACGTCCTGTGGCAGACAGGGGGGCATGAAAAACGATTTTTCGCAATTTAGAATTTGTGAGGTAACGTTAGATCCTGATTCTGGTATTGGGATTACTTTTTCAATAAAATAACTATTAAAAGCATCTGCTATTTTTTGAGGATTTGTTATAGTATTACTGTCATGTTTTATTTTTGAAATAGGAATTCTTGGGACGTTTTGTTTTGAATCATTAATTATTTTCCAACTGGTCTTGGATTTGTTGGCAGATGTTTTTATTTTGTAACTGTTCTGGGCAAATTGTGTCAGCTTGGTAATTTTTTTAAATAGTTTGGAGTACTTGGTCAACTTTATTTTATTTGTTTCGTTAGGAGATCGTCTGTATATCCACAAAAGTTGTCGTTTCTTTTTACTGCATGTTTTGATCCCACGTGATATCCACGATGACTTCTTTGTTGCGTGTATGTTTACAGTTTCATTAGGAAAGCACAAACAGTAGAACAGTGAGAATGTTTCTATAAAAGCGTTATAGGCAATGTTAGGGTCACCACTTTCATAAATATCAGAAAATGATAAATTACGTAGACAATCTTTAAATTTTATAATATTTTCTTCACTATAATTACGTTTCTTTATACGCCAATATTTAATAGGTAAATGATTTTGCACAGGTAATTTTACTAATTGCGCTGTATGATCTGACAATGCAAATTCTAGTATTTGTGTTTTACAGGCTCTATTAAAGTTATGCGCAATGTTGTCTATACATGTTTGACTTTTGAGTCTGGTGGGTTCATTTACGGACAATTTTAAATTGTAATTTAATAGCAAACATTCAAAATCTATTGCTTGATAAGATCTTTTTAGGATATCTATGTTAAAATCTCCTGCGACGACAATATTTTTAAAAGGCTTTTTAGTAAGTTCTTGTAAAATTAAATGTAATTTGTCCATGCACACATTAGTATTATTAATTTTTGGTACTCTATAAACACAAACAATAGCTGTCTTATAGTTAATCAACTCTATGGCGCAACACTCAAAAACACCAGTCTCTGATATTCTAGCAATTTGCTTTAATTCCTTAAATTGGTGTCCACTTCTTGTTAGTATGCACGTTCCACCTCTTTTGCTTTCCTTACGGCTGTAACATGCTGCAAGCTGATAGTTAGGTATGGTTAAATACTTTTCAAATCCCTCCATAATAAAATGCTCTGTAATGCATAGGATGTCTACAGGGCTTCCTTTTTCTTCCAGTTCTTCTAAGCACACTGCCATTGCATCAGATTTTGTTAATAATCCCGCAATGTTTTGATGCATTAGGTGTAGGTATTTAGTTACGAAAAAAAAAAAAACTACAACAGCCCATAACGTCCACTGCTGGACATAAGCCTCTCCCATGATGGGAGGAGTTTGCCGTAATCCACGCTTGGCAGGCGGATTCGAGTTTGCAGTGATGAAAGACTAACAGAAAACACTGCTGCCCATTCTCAGGTCTACGGAGGCTCAAGATGTTCTGCCTCAGACAGTAGTCGCCGTATACGACACCCGTGAGTGTAATGGGTTGGTTCTATTCTACTCTGCCGGATACCACACGGCTAACTTTACAACTGTTTCGTTCAATCTGCCATTCGTTCGGCGAGCAATGCTTTCATAAACACTAAGTATGTCATGCACACTTTCACAACATGTGGTAAGTACAGGCTGGACCGTGCCGACATCAGTTGCCATTTCCCTGAAGCGCAGTATTGTTGATTGTATTAGGTATATTATGTTAAATAATTGTTTGGACATGAGGCGTTGCGATGTTGGCATGTGTGGGTAGTAACCCGAAACAATACCTAAAATACTAGCTGCGACTAATAAAACCATAAAAAAAAAAAACTTAGAATATCTCCCGAACCTTAATTCTACATCATCATCAGTATCCAACCGGAAGATATCTATTGCTACGGGCTACCCCCTACTCGCCAAGCATGACCACTGCAACAGCATATGTTTCAGGGTAAACACTAGAACCTAGAAAGGTTCTAGAGTTTACCCTGAAACATAGAACAACATGATAACACTAGAACCTAGAAAGGTTCTAGAGTTTACCCTGAAACATAGAACAACATGATAACACTAGAACCTAGAAAGGTTCTAGAGTTTACCCTGAAACATATGCTCTTCTCTATTGTTGTCGTAACTATAGGCTAGAATTAAGATCTATTTTTATTCACCTAATGCCTACACGAGTAGCCATTTCTCTGAAGGCTTGTATTGTTGATTCTTGGTATATGTTCAATGATTGCTTGAACACGAGGCGAAGGATACCTGTGTGGGCCGAAACTAGATCTATTCCTGCTTTTACCCGGAACGGTTTCTTTTTTATATAAATTGGTTAATGAAGGGAAGACGGTCGTCGCCCACTATCACGGATGTAGCTGACATCCTATTCAACTAATTCGCTGGTGACACCACATAATAAAAAGGGATTATTTTTACAGAGAACTAGTATATAGCTGTGCTTTAGTTTACAGAGAACAGTAACTTACCTACTTAACAGGCTTGTGTCCTGATAAAATCTAATTAGTTAGATTAGCAAAAAATATTTGACACGTTTTTTTTTTTGTTACGTAAACCAAAAATGACGAAGATAGGACGCTTTTAAAATTGTCAATACGTCACGCCGTCCTATAATTTTTAGTGCGTTGTGACGTCACGAGCCCCCACTCCCGAGTTATGATGCGTTTTATCTTTGTCAATATTCATTGATTTACAAAAACAAAAAATACGTGTACAATATTTTCCAATACTCTAACTGACTGATGGTGGAAACTAGCCTATTATGTTTGTAAACGTTGCCTAGAAATTTTCTCTTATGCTGTATTTGTAAGCCACTTCATTGTTACCTGCAACACCATCATCATCATCAGCCTAGCCTTTTCCCAACTATGTTAGAATCGGCTTCCAGACTACCTACATGCCGCTGAATACCAGTATTTTACATGGAGTGACTGCCTATCTGACCTACACAACCCAGTTAGTACTGGGTAATACGATACATCGTGGAAAGACTGGTTGTCAGACGTTAGGGCCATTGGCTACCTGTAACGTCTTTCAAAGATCTACTATTTACGTTACTTACAACACCATCGTCAAATAAAAAGATTATTATTAAAAAGATTTATCTACTTCAAAAAACCAGCAACGTTCCTAAAATATACATCTTGAATTAAAATTTAGAAGGAACGAAAAAATTTCGACTTATTGTATTTCAAAAGTGCACTGATCTTCTTTTAGCATTCTACCAAAGTGTTTTAAAATGAACTTATTCCTTTGTAGTGCAAGTTGGAGACCACTTAACGTTGTTACTAACTTGTCTCTTCAATACTCTAAGAAACAAAGAACTAATTATGGTGGAAACATTGTTATAAAACTGTGTTTTTCCAGCCACCTTCCTGTAGGGCTATTACGTACCTTTTTGATCTCCAGTGACTATCAAGCTTCGGTTGTACACCGAACTTTGATGACAACCGCGAATATACGCGGTATTACGTATCGCACTGAGTGAATATCCCTTTATGGTGACTAACAACCTGGATACGGTGTAACGTCTTTCACGAAAGCCAATTCAAACTCAGTTGTCATCAATTTGATGTCGACTATGCTTACATAATCGTAATATTACGAGAATCGATACGAAAGCGTCTGTCAAAATGAGTTACGGTGACTATCAGCCACGATGGGCACCGCTGACGTCATATTTGATCGCGACTGGTCATACATGATACGAAACTAACCTTTTGACAGTTCTTTGATGGACACTGAGCCCACTTACTATCATTTCGAGCTGTCAACAAAGATACGTAATAGGCCTGCTGGTGCTTGTAGCATGCTTATTATTATTTTTCCGGAAGTAAATAGCTGCGCTGGTAAACATGTTGAGGTCACAGGTATGATCTAGAACCATACAATTAGAAGACATGACGTCCACCAACTCGTACTTGGTCCGCGTGGTGGGTTATGGTCTACTTCCTCCCTCTGTTGTAAGAGTATGCTTAGATGGTTTGGTCATTTGGAGAGGGAGTGAGTGTAGGGCGACTAACAATAGTACATTATTACCCTAGGGGTGAAAGTAACTTATTTAGTCCCGAGACGGGGTTTGGTGCCCGAGCGAAGCAAGGGCGCTAATAGTTCGAGGGCCTAAATAAGTCTTTAACCCGAGGTAAACACTGTGCTTTTCATTACGAATACAAGGAAAATAAAAACATTCAATCAACAAATGAAGATCGGACCACGGAAGACCACTTTCCCGCCTATTTTGCTTTTTTTTTCTGTGACCGGCAAGCTATTCAGCCATTACCTATTTTTCATTTTCATCATCGAAAAAATGGTAAATATTTTGCCCAAATCTATGTTATTTTAAAGAAATTGTTGAAACTTAATAATAATAAAGTTATTTAAAAAATATAATTATATTCTCTAATTAATACTTAATTGTTTGTTATTTCAATTTTACATCGTGGCTGTTTATAAAGTTGGAACATGGTTCAATAGAAAAATGGACAATTTTTTTTAATAATTTGACAGCTGTCAGTTGAAAACGATTCTCCCTAGGGCTGAAAAGTAATACATACTTTCAACCCGCTCCTCAGGCAACTTCAGACCTACTTTCAGAGTATGAGTAATGAAAATATCTTTTTCATTACTCATACTCTGAAAGTAGCTCTGAGAGGAGCGGGTTGAAAGTAATACTTTTCAGCCCTAGGGAGAATCGTTTTCAACTGACAGCTGTCAAAAAAAAAAAAATACTTCATTTTTCTATTGAACCATGTTCCAACTTTCTATACAGCCACGATGTAAAATTGAAATAAGATAAAGTTAAGTATTAATTAAAGAATATATATATTTTAAATATCTTTATTATAATTAAGTTTCAACTATTTCTTTAAAATAACATAGATTTGGGAAAAATATTTACGATTTTTCGATGATGAAAATGAAAAATAGGTATTGGCTGAATAGCTGGCCGGCCACAGAAAAAAAAAAGCAAAATAGGTGGGAAAGCGGCAATAGGGTAGATGACACCATAAAACAATAATTCCAAGACACCTTTCTCTAAAAAAAACACTTTATTTTGGGCCTGAAAACCTGATTTATTTTCAATTAATTGCCAAATTCGATTTTTAGTTGCTTTGAAATCAATAAATAGTCGAGTCATTGAGTTGAATAAACAGTGACGTCACAGTAGGCTATTGCCATACAAAGTCTATTAAAGAACGGCGTTTTGACAGCTCTTAAAAAGTATCTCAATTGATTGGTGTATCATCTACCCCATTCGAATTCCGATCTTCATTAGTTTTTTCGAGTTGTATGTTTTTTTTTTTACTTTCCTTGTATTCGTAATGAAAAGCACAGTGTTTACCTCGGGTTAAAGACTTATTTAGTCCCTCGAACTATTAGCGCCCTCGCTTCGCTCGGGCACCAAATCCCGTCTTGGGACTAAATAAGTTACTTTCACCCCTAGGGTAACAATGTACTATTACAAGGCAGATGTGAGTGACAACGCTAGAAAGACATACACTGACCTACCTTATTGGTGAGTTTCTTCAGAAACGTCAGATGTGTAGTACTTGCAACCGGCGAGATGTATGAACGTCGACGAGGCAAAGGAAGTATGTAAGGATCGTAACAGGTGGCGCTCAGTGGTTTCTGCTTACCCCCATGGGAAAAAGGCGTGACTTTATCTAAGTATGTTTTTAATAAACGAAAAAAGTAACATTCAATCCATGCCAACTGTAAAGCTGTTTTACTTTTTGCAGATAATGGTGTCGATTCTGTTGTGCACAAACTAAACTTAATTTAGGCTATTGCTATCTTTTACTAAAAGGCAGTGCGAGAAAAGGACGGCTATAGCTATGAACTAAGTTACAGATGTCAAACTAGTTTATGCCTTGCACTTCACCGTGTTTTTAGTCGACATGTTTTTACGTGCACCCTTTATTTGTATGGAAATATTAGTTCCAACTAAATTTGACAGCTCTAAATTACGTCCGTCTTTTTCTCGTTTTATTAAAGAAAAAAAGATAGCAATAGCCTAAATTAAGTTTAGTTTCTGCGCAATAGAATCGACAACAATGTTTATCTTTGGCATCCGATTTAGGTAACAAACAAGTTCATTAAAACTAAGGAAAATAGAAACGGAAGAAATAATAGACGTTGTTACTTTCCATTATCTAACGAAGCCAAACAAACAAACCCATAGTAAAATTCCCAAAATCTTCTTCCTCAAGACATTTTTGTTTGCTCTCACCCTAATTAATACGAACTTCAAAGAAGTTTGTATAAAGCCGTTTACGTGAAGCATCCCCCTTACTTATGATATAATCCCGGCATCGCCATAGCAACATTCCAAGTCCCGCTTAATTCAATTCTTATCAACAGCATACTTCTGAAAAATACTCGAAACTTTATTCAAAAGGGGACCCTTATAATGGTATTTATGTCTCGTTTTTATAGCAAGCGATCGATCGTTCAAACCGCGGTTAGCTGTTTTTCAATGGTCAGGGTGAATTGAATTTTACCCCATTTCACCCCCCCTCCCCTCTATTGACCCATTCTACCCCGTGCACCCGTTAGTACAACTTTAAAAAAAGACGTTGAATTCATACAAACCACTTTTAAAACAATAGTTGGAGAAGTTTGCGCAAGAATTTTTTAATTAAAAGATTTAACATGACGAATGTTTGTGCTGTTTTTTTATGAATACATACCGAGTTTTATTAAAGTGTTAAAATATGGATCATTTTTATTTGATTTTAAAATTTATATTTTTTTGATTTGAATATTATATCTTTTTTAGATTGTGACATCTGCTGTATTCATAAGTTGCAATCATTTTATTAATAATTATCACTATGTAATAAAATCCTTAACATTTTATTATTTTCGTGAATATATTGGTGTAGCTGTAACCATATCTGAATTTCTAAACAGCCATAAAGTACAGTACAACAACAACAGCCTATAACGCCCACTGCTGGACATAAGCCTCTCCCATGATGGGAGGAATTTGCCGTAATCTCCACGCATGGCAGGCGGATTGGAGATCGCAGTGATGAAAGACTAACAGAAAACGCTGCTGCCCATTCTCTGGTCTACGGAGGCGCAAGGGGTTCTGCAGTGTTCTGCCTCAGACATTAGTCGCCTTATACGACACCCGTGAGTGTAATGGGTTGGTTCTATTCTACTCTGCCGGATACCACACGGACATACAGTACATTACTATTATACATTACATTAGATTTATACACAGAAAATGGTTGGGTGGTGGTGATTACGTTGGACATAACTAGCGAACTGTTGGTTAACTATAGGTACCTACACTACCTAACCTATCACGAATTACATACATCTCTAAACTCACCTCAGATCAGCCAAAACTCACAATTGTCATTCACCTTTTTTTTTTTTTTTTTTTTCGGATGGGTAATCATCAAATAACTCCTCCCGCTCTGGGCGGAGCAGGAGGGAGTGTCAGACTTTTACTGACTAAAACCCATCCATGTTCCTTCATCGCCCTTTGTGTTCCGGGGCCACGGTATCTCTTTCGAATAGTCCCGCAACCCCGGCAGATTGTCATTCACCTTACCTAACAAAACCAATCAACCTTACTCACAGTACAAAAACCCGACGTAAACACAATAAAACAATTGACGCATTCGTCGAGCAGTCACCTCACCGGCGCGGGCGTGCCACTATCGCTTTGTATCGACGAAAGCTTTTAGAAGATGAGCCTGCGGAGCTAGCGGGCCCTTACGTCGCTTGATACGGTCCGATGACCGGCGCATTGTTTATTTATTAAGTTACCATCACTCAACTCTCCTTACTCAATTTTACTGTGTCATAGGATGGATTTCGGAAAAGGTTGATAGAATCTACAGTTGTCGTGGCGACTCTTTTGATTGGATCAACTTGAGATCTGACACAAAAATCAAAGAAATAGTGTGTTGCATGATTATTTGGGAGCTTAAATGTCTCATCTCTGTTCCCTGGTCATTTTAATATGGATCTCTTCAAAATTCGAGTGAATCGGTTTCTTCTAGGCAAGCCTGCTCAATCCCAAGCGTGTTCCATCCAACGCATCTCGTATTGTGCGGGAAATCAATACAAAATGGCCATGATATACCGGAAATGTAAACGTATATAGCTCGATGTGTTGCCGTGTGTTCTGAGTTATTTGATTGGCACGGGCACTGCTAAGCTACTTATTGTATTGTTTGTATACACCGAAAACCGAAAAACGCTGAACGAAATCGCTGATTCTTTAGTAATAATAATAATAATAATAAAGCTCATTTATTCCATATTTGTCAATACATAAGTTTTTCAAATTAACAGTTTTATATTTTATTTAGATATGGATCCCTTTTGGGTAAAAGCCTCCTCCATCCCGTGCCAATTTTTCCTGTTTTGGGCCAACTCCATCCAACTCGGACCCGCTACTTCTATGATGTCGTTCGCCCATCTCTTGCGTGGTCTGCCCCTGTTCCTCTTGCCTCCCGGTCCAGACCACTTCGTTGACTCCAATGTCCACCTCTGATCTCCGCATCTTGAAATATGACCTGCCCCTCTTTATATTTTTCTTTTTATTTAGTATCATCATCATTATCATTCACAAGCTTGACTTCACCTCCAGCTGCGCCAATCTCCACGTTATGGTGCCAGGCTCATCCAAGTTTTACCAGCGACCGCAGCAATGCCATCTGCCCATTTTTGCCGCCGTAGGCAAATATCTCTTTTCAAAGATATATCTTTCTGCAATAAAAACATGAAAATAATAAAAAAACTGCTCTATCAAAATCAAATAAAGCCGTTTCACCTTTCACTTTTTGAATTAAATTCTTTGATCTCCAGGTGTGCGCATAAATTTTTATCTCAAGTTACATATCGTACCCAATTTAAATATTTACAGCGCAATTTTAATCTAATTTTCTCATAAAATAAATAAAAGAGTCATGTACGAATCATGTACCAATATGATTACAAGATTAGAATAAAGTTCTGAGAAAAAAAGTAAACGAGAAGTTTCTTCGAAAAAATAATTACGTATTACTATTATGTTCTTGGACTTAATTTATCATTTGCGTTTAACTACAAAGACGAAAGCGATATTACTTACGAAGGGTGCTTAAATAATTTCTACGTGAGGAAGTTTCAAATGTAAACGTCTACGATAGACTGACAAATGTTTTTTTTTGTTTAGCCTACATTGTCCCAGTGCTGGGAAAAGGCATCCCCTAAATCTACCTGCCCTTACGGTATGAGTCCAGGTCAGCTCGCCACTTCTTTCTGGTTCGGCCATGGCAGCGTTCTTTTTTCTTTTGCCCAGGTTAAACGGGGCACATTATGTTTGTGAGGTTTTTCATTTAAAGTTTCTAAGCTTTTGCATCCGGGGAGGAAGGGACACCGAACATATTCAGTAGCCGCGTTCAGATCGACCAAGCACGGCTCGCGAGGAACGGTCTTCCTGCTCGCGAGCTATGGCACCCGAGGCAATTTTTGATGGTTGCGCACGGGCCTCGCGAGCCAAGGTGAGCCAATTTGAGCATTAAGTTTCTCTCCGTATACGATGGAGAACACGCGTTTTTAGCCGCTACGGCCTTAGTGTTGTCTAGTCATTTAATACATTTTTTCCAGCAATCTTCTCGTTTGCTTTTATTTAAATGATCTGGATCTTTTGACTCACACAACATTTTAAAACTTCCATATAATTGTATTAAATGAATACAGTTATATTTCTCTATTCTCTGTTTAGCGTTTGTGGACTACGAGACAGCCTTCGATTCGATCGAGGACTGGGCTTTACTGCAGTCTCAAACGGTGCTAAATCGACTATCGGTACATTGAGGTGTTGAAGTGCTTGTACAAAAACGTCACCATGTCAGTCCGACTTCAGGACCAAGCCTTGGAACCTATCCTCCTGCAGCGAGGTGTGAGACTGGGAGACGTCATTTCTCCGAAACTGTTCACCGCTGCATTGGAGGATGTCTTCAAGGTTCTAGACTGGAGAGGGCTAGACATCAACGTCAATAGCGAGAACATCACTCACCTTCGGTTTGCTGACAATATAGTGGTCATGGCTGAGACCATGGAGGACCTCAGTACAATGCTCGATGACCTAGAGAGAGCAGCTCAGTAAAGCTTCCGGAAGAGTGGGTCTTAAAATGAACATGAACAAAACCAAGGTCATGTCGAATGCCCATGTCACACCCATTCCTATCAAGATCAGAGACTCTCCACTCGCAGTTGTAGACGATTATGTGTACCTAGGACAAACGGTCCAGTTAGGTAGGTCTAACTTCGAGAAAGAGGTCAATCCTCGAATCCGACTCGGCTGAGCAGCGTTCGGGAAGTTGCGCGGTTTCTTCTCGTCCAACTTACCACAGTGTCTCAAGACGAAAGTCTATAATAATAATAATATAAATCTTTATTCAGAATATCAAAAGGTAAAATACAATATGAATCTAAAAACTAACAATATAGGTATAATAATGTATGATGCCTGTACTAGGATAATCCTGTATCACAGGCTGCAGGACCTCTAACAATATGCTATATGTAGGACATAAGTTATTTATTTATTTATTATTTAACATTACGTGACAAAATTATTTTGATTAACTTAAACTCTAACTTAGAACTAAACACATTTGTTACACTAAAATTTGCGTCAGAAGAATTTATTATAGGTTGCAAAACACATTCGAGGCGCTCTGTTTTATTCGATAATTACACCTAGCGACTAATGTGATTACAATAAATAAAATCGATGGTAAGTATGTCAGCGCAGTGGTCTGTTATTGCCATGTTGTTTCAGCAATATGCGTCAAACGCGGAAGTCTGACCAATAGTATGACGCTCTACGCGCCCTCGTAGTCGATGGAGTTTATGTACCTATATTCTGCTAATTTCTTAGCTGGGACCAGTGTGTGTTGCCAGTGATTACATACGGGACCAAAACGTGGTCGATCGCAATGGGCCTCATCAGAAGGCTTAAAGTCAACCAAAGGGCAATGGAGAGGGCTTTGCTCGAAGTTTCCTTGCTCGATCGAATCAGAAATGAAGACATCTGCAAGAGAACCAAGGTTACCGACGTAGCCCGAAGAATTGCCAAACTTAAGTATCGGTGGGCAGGGCACATTGCTCACAGAACGGATGGCCGATGGGGCTGAAAAGTTCTGGAGTGGTGACCACGAACCGGAAGACGTTGCGTTGGAAGGCCTCCCACTAGGTGGACCGATGACCTGGTGAAGGTTGCGGGAATCCGCTGGTTACATCCATCTACACCGCGTAAGCAGCTCCGACTGAGGCGCTTTTGGGCTTATAGGGCAAAAACTAGGTTACAAACAAACTTGAAGGCACTTATTCTAAATGTTTTTAGTCTGTTTTAATATCAGGTACTATACAGTTTTTGTTTTTAGGCAAAACACTACTCAATTAAATTAAATATTTCACCTTTTGTGAAGGTTAATAGCGTAATGGAAATTATAGAAGTCTACTTTTGTTGGGTATATTTGAAACGAGCTAGACGATATTCCGAGAAAACGCTAAGCAAGTAAGTAACAATAGTTTCAGTTACCTAGACACCCGTTCTACTGGACCAGTGTTGTTAAAATTGAGCATAATAGCCAAAACCTTTTTCTACTACCGTGACGCAATCACGGTCCCATTTACATTTTAAACCGTATCTTATCTAAGAGCTTGAAAAATAAATACTTGCAGTTAAAGTTTCCTCTAGTTTTACTAGCAAAAGGCCCGGCACGGTCGCCGTCCCATCCGGAGTCAGGTGCTAAAACAGTGAGATAAACCGACCAAGGCCGGAAGCCCGCACCGCAAACGACGCCACCCGAATTCTAAAGCGCTCTCAACTCGGTCAGGTTATATCTCGCGCTGAAACGAAGGAGGATTGCAGTTTTAATTAAAACCTTTATGAAGTATTGTGTTTATTTTTTAACTCATTCGTCTCATAGTTTATGTTAATTTTTCTACTGCTGTTTAATGTTGGGACTAGTTTTTACAGGAAAGGAGGGGTGTTTTTAAAAATTATGGAGCCTTTTTTAGTTTTAACTTGCAGCTATGTTATGAGATTTTGTTAATGAAAGAAAAACGACTTGTTTAGTAGATTGTGTTTTTGTGGATTATTTTAGACCTCTTTTTTTCTGCTTTCTGGTATTTTACATCATAAGATTTTACATAGTTAGCTAGCCTTCAGAAAATGGCTAGGCTTCTTTCGAGAAACTTTCTTCTAAGACTAAACTTGCAGAAACCAGCAAGATGTTTTTCAAAGAATTTTGTACCAGTTGCCCAGTTCTCTATAAAATGAAACCTAACAAACATTATTTTAAAAAGTATTTAGCAAGTACGCGTCCGGTAGTAGTGTAGACAGGCTAGCTTTCAAGTCTCTTCACTGACTACTAAAGGAAGCTCGGAACTTGCACCTCGGCGACGTAAACAGACCTATACAAATATATTAAGGACAGTTTATCGGCACTTTTTACTACATCCTCCATTGAGTTTGGTTTAAAAGGATCTTGTTCAGTGGAGCGGTGTAAAGGATACACTGAAATCTGTGTTAATAGTCGCGGTGGCTGTGAGCTGGCTTAAATAGGGTGTACCACATACCTTTCAGTGGCTGTATTTGAGGTCGATTGAAAGTGTGTTTTGGTTCAAAACTTGTATAGTAGCTTTGTTACTATTCGTGACATGATTTTATCATATACCATAGTATGGACACTGTTAAACCAGTAAAGACAAATTGAGACGGACACCAGACGGATAATGTACTAAAGTATCTATCAGCATCCGGTGTCCGCAGCCAGTCCACAATGTGTCCGTTCCGGTTTGAGGACAAATTGAGACGGATACCAGACAGATAATTTACTGAAGTATCGGTCAGTGTCCGGTGTCCGCAGCTAGTCCACAATGTGTCCGTACCGGTTTGAGGACAAATTGAGACAGATAACAGACAGATAATGTACTGAAGTGTCGGTCAGTGTCTGGTGTCCGCAGCTAGTCCACAATGTGTCCGTACCGGTTTGAGGACAAAATGAGGCGGATACCAGACAGATAATGTACCTACTGAAGTGTCGGTCAGTGTCCGGTGTCCGCAGTCAGTCCACAATCTGTCCGTACAGGTTTGACCGGACCTTAACTGGCTTTTTCATATTGATGACTACGCAGACTGAAAATATTGCACATATGGATGAAAACGAGATGCACAACAGAATGCTGATTTATTACACTAGTGCGTTGCGATGACACTCGGTAGAGATATATCTACATCGACGTTGTTACATGAGGATCTATATTGTGAGTTACATCATCACGTACACCGTTGCATTGATCTGATGGGCTAAACAAAGTGACATTGTATTCGTGATAACGATGATAGGAAAGTAAATAAAACCGCTTACAAATGTACCGTATTGAATTGGCATAAGTTCTCGATTGACATAATATATGCTACTGTAAAGATGATGTACACTTCAACCAACTTATCCGTGCAACCGGGAAACAGAACTAAAAAATGTACCAATTTGACATAATTATCGAAGCATTTTTTCTTGATAAGCAGCGTACCTTTAACTATGTTGAATCGAACCAAATCGATTATGTAGCACATCCCTAATGTAAGAGCGTGTGCGCAACCCTATGGTTGCCTTGGTGTGTTGATTCCTAATTCAATAACTATGTAAAAAGCAAATGTCGGTTTAGTATTCTAATATATATCTAATATTAAGCTGAAGCGTATTCGTTATTTTCTTATCTTCCCTGCTTGCCGCTCCCAACTCCAACAAACTACACACTTAAAATGGTCATACAGTAATCCCGCAATATTGTAGGTAACGTTATTCAAATACGACGCAGCATCATCGATTCTCTCAAAACATTCGCAAAACAGTAAATCGACACACCCTAAAGTGTTTCTCCAATAATCGTTTGACCTTTAACACTGAAACGGTCTCAATGAAAATATTTTTTCAGTCGGATACTTCTTAAATACTTCGTCATCTACAATATTAGGCTGTTTGTCTGTTTGTTCAGGACAAGGTCGAGTTTTGAAACTAGAAATGTACTCAACGAGATCGGATTTACGTTGAAGAGCGAGTCGTGATGGCGGAATAATTAAATCCGGGTTAATTTAATCGGGCTAATACTGATTTTGGAAAATATTTCAGAGGATCCGGATTTGATGTTTTAGTCGATTGATCGGTACTTCTTTGTTGGAGAAGAGTTCTCCACGTGACATCGACTTTCGGTTTTTAACTTAACGACATTTCGGGTTGTAATAATAACAATAAAATTTTAATGTATTAAAGACTTTTTTATTAGATTAATCACCAACCACTTCAAGTTTTTGTACGCTTAAAAAAAAAACCAAACAAAACACCACACACACAAAGACAGAAAGTTGACTATGACATTCTTAATCAAATAGTTATTAAAATAATTTTAAATATAAAATAATTCAAATAAAGAACAACCATAGTGCGCGTGTGCTCTTCAAACAAATGAGTTTCCATTTGCACTACAAAAATGTATGTTCAATCAGCACATCTTGATAGGCATCCAGTCACGTTCGTATAGCTGGTACTGAACCTAGGGAAGTAGAATACACAACAGACTCAACTCACCTTCCCATTTGACCCACTTTCAACCAAAACAAGCAAGTGCCGTCCCCAAAATTTATTCAAGACTACCTGGTCAAGCGACCCTCTTTAAACCGAAGACGTTTCCACCAGCGGACGGGCAAACATCAACAAATTGATCAATGTTGCCACTATATTGCGTAGCTCTTGGGTTGTCGCACACTTTGAATACCAAGTGGCACGGATTTATTTTACTAAAGGCCCAAAGCATACGCTGTGTGAGCGAGACGCTTCGGGAAAGAGTGTTTGTAAGGTTGTGTGAATAGGCTTGTGTACTGAAAAAATCTAATTAGTCCGTCAGTTAGATTATCAAAAAATATTTGACCCGTATTTTTTCTTTTGTTACGTAAACCAAAATTGACGAAGAGAAGACACGGCACTTTTAAAATTCTCAATACGTCACGCCGTGGTATAATTTTTACGAGCCCCCCCCCCCCCTCCCGAGTTTGGATGCGTTTTGTCTTTGTCAATATTTATTGATTTACAAAAACAAAAAATACGTGTCCATTATTTTCCAATGCTCTAACTGACGGACTAAATAGATTTGCAATTTATTGATGGTGGAAACTAGCCTATTGTGATGAATTATCTAAAAAGTTTTGTGTTAAGCGATGGCTGCCTCGTTGGTCGAGTGGTTACAAGCGTGGCTGCTGGGCATAAGTCCTGGTTTCGATTTCCGGGTCGAGCAAGGTGTTATTGGGTTTTTCCGTCAAGATTTTATTTAGTAGCAGCCTCGGAGTTTGGATTTGCGGCAATGAAATAATGGTGGCATAAGTCGATGTCTTCATCGTGTTCTTTGTATACATTATATATTTATCGAGAGTTTCTTTTTTGATTCTCTTGGTAGATTTCGTGGCCCATGGAAGGATACTCTACTGAGCAACTCAAGACAGTCCAAAGAGCGGCAACAGAAATACATCATCTGTGAAAATTTCAACTGTCTAGCTATCACGGTTCATGACCTGGTGACAGACAGACGGACAGTGGAGTCTTAGTAATAGGATCCTGTTTTTACCCACTGGGTACGGAACCCTAAAATATATTGTGTCGCAGAAAGTACCCCACTTTCTAGCGCACAACTTCTGTAACGGACCGCCTTCATGACATTTCCACTAAACGGAGAAACACGCTTGATTAATGTGGAAGGTGTTGATTTCAATTTTTTTCGCTAGGAATTTCTCCTGTGTCGTGGGTGCGTTTAAAAACAATTAAACTCAAATACCCAAACAGCCAGACCCAGAACAATTATTGATTATTGTTTGCAGTGCCAAACCGCATCAAGCAGCGGTCAGAGGCGTCTCTGTACTCTGTGTTTATGATAATGATCTCTGACTCGATAAGGTCAGTTACAATTGGTCACAAAGAGACAATTTCGTTAATGTCTGTAAATCCACTAAAAAGTTAATTCACATTCACATTTCCTACGAATGCCATTACGGCGGATAGTGGTAGACAATATAGGCATAGACATAAACCAGATTTGTTAGCTCTGACTAGTGATTTCCGTGTAAAATGTCAGACATAATTACTGTGTAAATACGCTGCTGTCCATTGAGTAACATAATTGAACCCATCGATACGTATTTGTTAAAGTCCTCTTACATTTTGATGTTAAGCTAAATGTACAATTTACTTAAAAAGGTATAATATAATAACGAAAAAGTATTCTATTATTATGAAGGTATAGGATATTTGAGTGAATTTCCCGGGACCGAAAATTGCGTGGCATCAATGAAATCGGTACTAAAAAACATAGTTATAATGTTCTCACATTTTTTTCCGGTTAGGTGAAATAGTAATCTATGTGTAGCACTAAATATTTTATTTCATTGGATTAATGGATACTCACAAAAAAATTAATTAAACCTCGAAATCTTTCATTGCCGTGTTTGTCCACACTTCACCTTGTTGTGTATTATTCCTCATTGATAAAAATCTATTGGTTATTTATATTAAAACCTAGTTTTATTTGATACATGAATAGTTAAAGTATTGTTACGGAATACATTTATTCAAATATTTAAACAATACAACGAATTGTTAATAAAAAATCATTTGTCCCAGAACTACCGTTCATCGCCGTGTCCTAATCATGTTCAAGGATATTGTTTTACCTACGACTTGCGTCTCCCCTCCCGGTATGCTAAACGTTGCATATTAGTGCTGCCTAAGTGCTCAACGTGGAAGGACGTACACACGTGCCTGCGTTTTCGCGCCATAAATATAAGTATTCAATTTTTATGTTACTGGACATTTTTTCTTTCATCGCCGTGAATAGGTATAACTATATATTTGAATACGTTTGTCTTCATGAGTAAGCATTTAATAGAACACCATTTCTCATATGTTAATTTGTGAAGTGTTTATTTCTTCGAATAGTTAATAGATTTTTTGTTATTTATATTTTTTGCCTTGATTTTCATCGCCGTGCTTTCATTGCCGTGGTTTTCGTGGCCGAAATTTGCTATGGCAATGAAAAAAAAGACACGGCAATGAAAAAAAATTCATTGCCATGCCTTGTAAAACAATTTAGTTTCATTGCCGTGGCCAGGTATTTCATTTCCGTGATTTGTGTTTTCATCGCCATGGTATGATTAGGAGAAAAATTTAGTACTTGTTATTTTGAAAATGCATCTTACTTGCTACAGATCACAATATACGTTTTCTGAAGAAGCTATTTTGTTTTGTCAAGTGCAAAAATATATCTGATCATGCCTGTCTCCGAGAGGGAAAGGCAAACCCAGACAGATTGTGTAGGGAGTAAGATTTGGATAGATATTACAAAAGGAAGAATGGGAGTATGTATAAGAAAAGAAAGACTGTAGTATTAAAGTCTCTAAGTAGTGTTGCAAGTGTAATTCAACAGTCTTTGTTTATTTATTGTACTCTCATTATTTTTTTGTAATATCTCCTTACCCAAATTTTACTCCCATACAAGTGTTGGAATCAAGACCTCTTATAAACAGTCATTTTTATTCTATCTATCTGTCTACCTAATTAAATAAAATATTTTTTTAATTTCCGTGGATTGATTCTTTCATTGCCATGGCATAGTTCTTTCATTGCCGTGGACGCTTGTTTCATTGCCGTGCACGCATGTTTCATCGCCGTGGCACGAAATTTTCTATCTTGATAATATCGTTAGTTTTTGAAGTTATCTGCTAGAAATTAAGCAAGAATATATACATTATCAAAAACTTTATTTAAAGCGTTTTTAAAAAAAAAAAAAACTTAAGATGAAAAAAAACACGGAAATGAACATTTTATAGGACCTGTTGAAATTCACCCATTTGTGAGATGAAAAAAAATGTTGATTGTCTAAACAGTGTGTTTGGGTACTGGTTACCAATACTTTATGAGTATATTATATAACCTAACCTAACTTTTTTATTCATAATTTAAAGTGCCATAATTTTTTTGTCCTAATCATCATTTGTCCAAATGATAACTTACCCGAACTTAATATCACATGCCATAAAAGTGAAATCCCTAAATACGCCCTAAACCCGTTTGTCATAAATATTATAATCAATAATATACAAAAGACTTAAAACCGTTTTGTTTTCAAAAATGGTTATAAATCCTAAATCCTAATCAATCAAACCGCCAATCATTATAAAACAGTTGAGTATGAACATAATCATGTGGATTTTATTTTTCCCTGTATGCACACCACGCATGCAGCAAGCATGCAGCAAGCATGCATCAAGCAGTCAGCAAGCATGCAACAAGCTTGCAGGTTGCGGTGTTTAATAGGCAAATAGGTTTTTTCAAACCCTTTAGTTTTTTTACTAGGTGGGGCCGGTTTTTCGTACCTGATTACTCTGAGAAGAAACAGTTGAAACAAACTCAGAGGTATCTTTTAAGGTCCAGACATAATCTTGGTAGTTGACCAACCTTTGATAAATAAAAGAAAAATAAATGGCTTTTTTATTTTTCTTTTATTTATTATGAATACCTAGACTGCCGCGCTAAAGTTCCAAAAACAAAAGCGAGTTCCTCTCAGCTCATCGTGATCGCTACAGCCTACCCTCATGCTTTGTGCCACACGCACAACGCCATCGCACAGTCAGCTTGCACGCTTTTATCGCCTTTGTGGTAAAGGCGGCCATATCTTAAGGTTAGGCCTCAAGAACCGCGTGCTACCGGGGATTAGAATACGCTTGTTTCAAAGTAAAGCCTAGTGATGGCTTTGTGAATATCTGAAAGGCTTTTTGGTTTGTTACATAGACAATATTTGTAATTTTCCTTTGTTTTCTAAGTTGTGAGGAACGATTTTACCTAATTCGGGTTACTGACCTGGAAAATTATCAGCTTACATTAATATATTAATGTCTGTGCCTACAAAATGAGTTTCATACCGATTGATGTGTGCAAAAACCGGCCAAGCGCGAGTCGGACTCGCGCACAAAGGGTTCCGTACCATTATTATCAAAAAATCACGTTTGTTGCCCCCCTTAAATATTAATTTTATTCTGTTTTTAGTATGTGTTGTTATAGCGGCAACAGAAATATATCATCTGTGAAAATTTCAACTGTTTAGCTGTCACGGTCATGAGATACAGCCTGGTGACAGACAGACGGACAGACGGACAGACGGACAGACAGCGAAGTCTTAGTAATAGGGTTCTGTTTTTACCCTTTGGGTACGGAATCCTAAAAATTGGTAACTGCTAGCGGTTTCTTCGCCATCGTAGTCGTGTAAAAATACAACGTTGTTTAGTAAATACAGATAATATAAAAATGATTACCATAAAGTGCGAAATCTTGAACGAACCATCATGATCTTTATTTACATTTCATGATCGCTCCGGCTCCGCTTTTTGCCTTGCAACTCGCTGCCTTTCTAGCTCAATGCAAGATCTGTTGCATCAAACATTTCCGGGTAGCGTTTACGGCTTAGTAACTGTTCTGTAGTACATTTGTTTACCACAAAAAGCTGTTTTTCCACGAAGACTTCAGTAGAAGGAGCTTCTTCTTGTGAGTAAGACCACTTGAAAGCTTTCCTTTCACAGTTTTGACATGGATTCTGAGATTTGATAAGTGGTTTGTCTTATTTTATAAGTCGTCGTTCTTAAAAGTTAAGCGTCACAGAGCTGGTTTGAAAGCTGTTCTTTATGAAGGAATACGTTTATGAGTTCGGAGAAATATTAAATATTAATTCTAGTATCTGGGCGACCGAGCTTTGCTACGGTGAAAATAGAGTAAACGATTTTTTCCAGAAATTAGACTTAGCTAGATCGATTTTTCACCCCGGTAACTGTATTGCCACTTTCGTCGAAATCGTTAGGGCAGTTTTCGAGAACGTGATTACGTATATTAATATAAAAATACTGCTCATTAATCGTTTAGATTACTTTAGTGAAGCATAATCATTTGTTTGAAATGTAAGTTTAGATTAGCAGTCATCATCATTCATCATTTCAGCCGAAAGAAGTCCACTGCTGGACATAGGCCTCCCCCAAGTGTCGCCACATTGACCGGTCCCGTGCGACTCGCATCCAACGGATTCCCGCAACCTTCACCAGGTCATCGGTCCACCTAGTGGGAGGCCTTCCAATGCAACGTCTTCCGGTTCGCGGTCGCCACTCCAGAACTTTTCAGCCCCATCGGCCATCCGTTCTGCGAGCAATGTGCCCTGCCCACTGCCACTTGAGTTTGGCAATTCTTCGGGCTACGTCGGTAACCTTGGTTCTCTTGAGGATGTCTGCATTTCTGATTCGATCGCGCAAGGAAACTCCGAGCATAGCCCTCTCCATTGCCCTTTAGGTGACTTTAAGCCTTCTGATGAGGCCCATTGTGAGCGACCACGTTTCGGTCCCGTATGTAATCACTGGCAACACACACTGGTCATGGACTTTCGTCTTGAGACACTGCGGTACGTTGGACGAGAAGATACCGCGCAACTTCCCGAACACTGCTCAACCGAGTCGGATTCAACGATTGACCTTTTTCTCGAAGTTAGACGTACCTAACTGGACCGTTTGTCCCAGGTACACATAATCGTCTACAACTTCGAGTGTAGAGTCTCCGATCTTGATAGAAGTGGGTGTGACATGGGCATTCAACATGACCTTAGTCTTGTCCATGTTCATTTTTAGACCCACTTTTCCGGAAGCTCTATTGAGGTCATCGAGCATTGTACTGAGGTCCTCCATGGTCTCAGCCATGACCACTATGTCATCGGCAAACCGAAGGTATGTACTCGCCATTGACGTTGATGCCTAGCCCTCTCCAGTCCAGAACCTTGAAGACATCCTCCAGTGCAGCGGTGAACAGTTTCGGAGACATGACGTCTCCCTGTCTCACACCTCACTGCAGGAGGGTAGGTTCCGAGGCTTGGTCTTGAAGTCGGACTGACATGGTGGCGTTTTTGTTCAAAAACTTCAACACCTCGATGTACTGATAGTCGATTTGGCACCGTTGGAGAGACTGCAGTACAGGCATTACGACATTACGAAATCGAGCGAGATAGACATACGACTTTCCGAATCGAAAATCGAATCGAAGGGTTGTGAATAGCTATGCAGGTTGTAACAAATCTACTTGCTCCTATTTAAAATAAATGGATAAGCAGACTTGTTCAATTAAATTTTAATAGAGGGGAAAGATAAAAAAATACAGCTAGTTATAAAAAACTACCTAGCACGCACTCAGTTTTAAAGTTTATGCACTTAGATGGACAATAATGAGTTTACCACACTGTAAGAACGGAATCAGGCGTCAGGGTAGCAGGTCGATACCGGAGTAACCTTGAAGTTGAGCTCTGAAGCAGTAGAAACGGCGGCAGCGCAGATCTCAGAGTTCACTAGGACAGCTCAGCAGCAAGACAGTGCAGAACTCAGGGCCAGACGTAGGACAGCCCTGCGAGACCAGTAGATGGACAGGCACGTAGTTAGCCTCCGAACATCGGGAGTAGAAGTCTCAGGAGAAACTTTCGTTGGATCCCCTGGACAGTTTAAGAATCTCACCGCCAAAACCAAGCTGCTCTCTGATACCCCTCAAATCAGATTCCAGAGTAGACCTTTCAGCCGTCCGTCAGCTCGTTTCTCCCCAAAGTAGTCTTCCTCTTTTCAAATCTTAGTTTTCTTAGTGTGGCCATCATCTCAACTGACAAGTGTAATCGGCCAGGACATATACATGAGTGCGTAAAGAATTTTATAATATAATTTAATATTAAGTTATTTAGTAAACAATCATAATAATCTACAAAATATAATGGCTAAACACCTATTGATAAAAATAATTTAAATTATACAAACCAAAAAGAGAAATCATAGAGCTAGACCATAGACTGAGCAGAAAGAGAATTAAAAAACTAACTGACAGTTTGACAATTTGACGCTTGACGTAAATATCACAACATGAAAATTATAATAATATTTTATTTCAGCTATTTCCAAGTTAAAGAATCGTATTTAAATCGATTTGCTGAGTGTAGATATATAAACAAATAAAATGCATGATAAATAGTATTATGAATGATGAATATGAAGCGTAAGTATAGCATAATACTATATTTCCCCAACCACCCCGAGAAAATTTTTGGCCTAGAACAAAAATTTTGCTAAGGTTAAAGTATTACAGCATTCACAAAACTTACATAACTCATACAAACACACCGACATCTTACGAAGTTAGGTCAGGTAGGATTCACATTCAATGATCACTACTCAACCTGATAAATCAATAACTTTAAGGCTTATTTTAGGAGTTGTAATCCGCTCGCGTCTAAAACCACTAATGAGATGAAATAGAAAGATTTTAACAAAGGCTTATTTTTAACGGAGTTGTCATCCGCTCCTAATCAACTTTAGTTGATATTTAGTTGACTTTTAGAGTCAATAGTTAAGAAGGGCTTATTTTTATGGAGTTGTCATCCGCTCCAATCAACTTTTAGAGTTGATAGTTAACAAGGGCTTATTTTTATGGAGTAGTCATCCGCTCCAATCAACTTTTAGAGTCAATAGTTAACAAGGGCTTATTTTTATGGAGTTGTCATCCGCTCCAATCAACTTTTAGAGTTGATAGTTAACAAAGGCTTATTTTTATGGAGTTGTCATCCGCTCCAATCAACATTTAGAGTCGATAGAAAGAAACAAGTTAGTCATATTAACTTGAAGAAAAGAGAAGAATAGATATTAACACTTCAATACCCGCAATTACAGACACAATTAAAATGACAATGCACCGTGCCTCTGGAGGCACGGCCGGGAGCATACGGGTTAAGGAAGATTAAGAATAATCTTTTAATGGTTTAAGAAGCGATGAATGAATTAAAAAATTAAATAGAGTTTTAATACGCCGAAAATAACTCTATTATAGAAGAAAGAAAGAAGAAAGAGACGAGTCGTAAGTATAATACAAAAATAGCAAAAGTAAGAATATAAGGATAGCAAAAGAGTGTAAAAGAGTATAAACGTAGAGTCTACAGGATCTGATTCGTGCTTGAAATACTTAAGGAGTTTAAGAGGGAAAGGGGGAAAGAGGGGTCAGGTCAGAACCGCAACACCGCAGTCAGTAAACTCCAAGTAGACGTCAGGGCAGCTCCCGTAATACAGTAGTCGGTAAGCTCCGAGTAAAACGTCAAGGGCAGCAGTAAATAAGCTCCGAGTAAACGTCAGGGCAGCTCCCGCAATACAGTAGCCGGTAAGCTCCGAGTAAAACGGCAAGAGGATCTGAGTGTCGGACACGGTCCAAAAGTGTTTAAAAGTTTAAAAGTAAGACACAGAGCCTAAAGAAATTAAAAATCGTAAACCAAGGAGAACTTATTTGTGTTGGTGGTAAAATTCGGAACTAAAGCATAAAGTTTAGTACATATGACCCCAAAGTTTGAAAAACTGTAGTACCTAGTTTTGCCACCGCGCAAATAGACTAGTACTCTATGTCCATAATACTCCATGACCTGGTTTGTTACCTAGCAACCAATGACAAATAACAAGTTGAAAAATACTTTGAGAGCCCACGTAACTAAACTTGTTTTGGTATGATTCCCAGATGAAAAATGTATAAATATATATAATAAGTGTTTAGGAGGATAGTGAAGTATTTGTATTAACACTCCCAAGAGGCCGAAAAGGTGCCAATTATCTTTCGATAACGATAAGTGTGTAGGGGTGAAGAATACCTAGATGATGTTTAGTTGTAGAAGAGATGAGTTGAATAGAAGAGTCTTTAAGAGGAGAGCTGAAGAAGAAAAATAAGTTAGTATTCATAAGACTAGGCCAAATAAGAAGTCCAAAAAGAAATACTAGTGCTAGTTTTTTTTAAAATTTTGAAAATAAATGAGTGGGTTCGAGTTGATTTTACGGGGGGCGCCAATTTGTAACAAATCTACTTGCTCCTATTTAAAATAAATGGATAAGCAGACTTGTTCAATTAAATTTTAATAGAGGGGAAAGATAAAAAAATACAGCTAGTTATAAAAAACTACCTAGCACGCACTCAGTTTTAAAGTTTATGCACTTAGATGGACAATAATGAGTTTACCACACTGTAAGAACGGAATCAGGCGTCAGGGTAGCAGGTCGATACCGGAGTAACCTTGAAGTTGAGCTCTGAAGCAGTAGAAACGGCGGCAGCGCAGATCTCAGAGTTCACTAGGACAGATCAGCAGCAAGACAGTGCAGAACTCAGGGCCAGACGTAGGACAGCCCTGCGAGACCAGTAGATGGACAGGCACGTAGTTAGCCTCCGAACATCGGGAGTAGAAGTCTCAGGAGAAACTTTCGTTGGATCCCCTGGACAGTTTAAGAATCTCACCGCCAAAACCAAGCTGCTCTCTGATACCCCTCAAATCAGATTCCAGAGTAGACCTTTCAGCCGTCCGTCAGCTCGTTTCTCCCCAAAGTAGTCTTCCTCTTTTCAAATCTTAGTTTTCTTAGTGTGGCCATCATCTCAACTGACAAGTGTAATCGGCCAGGACATATACATGAGTGCGTAAAGAATTTTATAATATAATTTAATATTAAGTTATTTAGTAAACAATCATAATAATCTACAAAATATAATGGCTAAACACCTATTGATAAAAATAATTTAAATTATACAAACCAAAAAGAGAAATCATAGAGCTAGACCATAGACTGAGCAGAAAGAGAATTAAAAAACTAACTGACAGTTTGACAATTTGACGCTTGACGTAAATATCACAACATGAAAATTATAATAATATTTTATTTCAGCTATTTCCAAGTTAGAATCGTATTTAAATCGATTTGCTGAGTGTAGATATATAAACAAATAAAATGCATGATAAAAATAGTATTATGAATGATGAATATGAAGCGTAAGTATAGCATAATACTATAAGGTCTCGATCGAATCGAAAGCTTTCTCGTAGTCCACAAACGCTAAACAGAGAGGCAGGTTATACTCTTCGGTCTTCTGTATAACTTGCCGCAGCGTATGTATGTGATCCACGGTGCTAAAGCCTTTTCAGAAACCGGCTTGTTCGGGTGGCTGGAAATCGTCAAACCTGCGCGCGAGACGATTCGTGATGACTCTAAAAAACAACTTGTAGACATGGCTTAGAAGTGAGATGGGCCTATAATTCTTCAACCGGGCATTGTCACAGGGTGCCACAGGCATGGTGCAGGGGTGTGCCCCTGCACCATGCCTGTGGCGTTTTTCCCTCGCGTATGACGGAATCAAAAAGCTTCTGAAGGGCCTTAAGTACCGGTTTTCCACCCGCCTTCAGGAGTTCGGTCGTAATTCCGTCATCACCCGGTGCCTTGTTGTTTTTGAGCTGCTTCAGAGCCATCCTAATCTCGTACAGTCGATTAGCAGTAGTAACCCTTTATTAAATAAATAATTAAAGTATGATTGGGTTTGTCTCAGTAGCAGCCCGGAGTAACCATGAAGCTGTACCTGAAATAAAATAATCACCGTAGCGTTTACACATCAGTGCTTTGCCATCAGTCTAAAACTGATATTATGTCTTGTGTTTCGTTAAAAATCTCCTCAAATTAGTACAGTTTTTGAACAAGCATTGAACCCTTCAAACCTTAGTTTTCAGATAAAAGTGGGTTACTAACTTTTCTTTTAGGACAAGCCTCCTAGACTTTTCCCAAACCACTGAAACTCCTGGAAGCTAGAAGCACCAGTGGCGACCATCAGTAAAAGCAAAGCGCCGAGACAATGAAGCTCAGAGAAATAATTTAACTGGCTTGGATCCCGCAACGAAATTGAGCAGAAGGAGTGGGCTATGAAGTGTAGTATCAAAGAACAATTCAATTTACGATTTAATTCTTTTACCAACTTAACTCTTAAAACCCTACTAGTCTGCTTACCCAAAAACACAAGCACACACAGGATTGTAATTTAAATGCCGTCACAATATAACTCACTACAGGGACGGAGGACCCCAATTAAATCTGTCGTGTACTTTTGATCCTATTCTAATTACTCCGACACGTTCGTCAGATCTTCCATTTTAAACTGCGTAGGTCCACAAAGGTGATGTGGTCTAAGATTTTGATGGCTTTGGGTTTAAGATATGATTAAGTGGTTCTGCAGTTCAAAAGGTTTTTTGTTTGGGTTTCTGGTGGCTTAATAGTGCTTTGTCTCAAACACATGGAACGCATCGTAAAGAGTAATTGAGAGTTTAAATCTGTGTCAAACTTCGAATTGGTTTGTAGCATATTCATCTTCTTTTTCGTGTAATTAATTCGAATTCAAAATTATTTATTTAAATCCATGTAGGATCATAATTTTTATGCACACATCTATACATATAATAAATCTGTAGAAAAGTCATTTTTGTACATTGAAGAAATTGAAACAAAAAATAGCCAGCGTGTGAAAAGATAAGTAACAGAACCCATTTCCATAATTTTTGAAATTTTTGTCTGTTTGTCTGTTTGTTTGTGCGCACATCACGTAAAATCTACGAATTTAATGCTGACAATGTTTATACATAAAAATTGTGTCTAACTTGGGGTATGATTTAGTGTTTGTTTCATTGAAATCGGTTAATTCTATCAAAAGATATATGAACTTAAAGTTTTCAAGAAGAACTAATCATCAAATGTAAGATACATACATGCAGCGACATCTGTTGAACTAAAAATGATACCAATGACTAAAAATGTGCTCACCACAGTCATAACTTTTAAATCGACTGACCAGCTTTAAAAAAAAAATATAGCATAGGTAATATACTTTAGCAGTTTAACATTTTGGTCGATAGACGGCGTTGTTTATTTCACTCCATTTTCTGAATTGAATGACCCTCGCCCGTGTCAGTTGCCTATTTTTTGTTTTTTTTTTCGGATGGGAAATGATCAAATGACTCCTCCTGCTCTGGGCGGAGCAGGAGGGAGTGTCAGACTTTTACTGACTAAAACCCAGCCATGTTCCTTCATCGCCCTTTTGTTCCGGGGCCACGGTATCTCTTTCGAACAGTCCCGCAACCCCGGCAGACATCGGTCCTTGCGGATCGGCCCTTCCTTTTTGCTGACTCTCTTTTAGGCGCACGTGGAACACGAACGCGATGTTTTCCTTTATCGAAGCTAGTGATAAATAATACGCACATGAATCCGTAATATCAGAGGTGGGTGTTTTGGGTTCGAACTTGAGACCTATGACTTAGCGTCCGACGATCACACCACTAGGCTATCAGGCTTATGCCTGTAGTGTATTTAAATAGCATGAGTTACAAGGCGTTTTTACAGTTTTTCCTTTGCTATACCTGAGTTAACGGTGTCTATATCGACAAGACCTCTCATTTTGCCTCAAATTACTAATCAGCTCAAATTCTGACAGGTGCCATGAGCAGATTTGGAAAATGAGATCAGTATTTGAGAGATAAATCAAGAATTAATGACCTTATCGTTCTGTACGTAATACACAACGTTATGTTCACGTAATGTAGTCGAATTCTTTCTTGAAACCTTCGACCCACGACTTTACTATAGACTCTTTGTAACCTACTTTGGTTACAAAGAGTCTAATCCTACCAAGGCTCAATACTCATTACTTTATTGCATTCCACATAGAATAGAATAGAATAGAATATACTTTATTGTACACCAAAATCTTAAAAATACAGCTTACAATATTGCTTAATCTATGACATCTCACCACACATATGTGTCATCTTCACATGTATGTATTCTTAGGTAGTAAAACTTATAATAGGGAATATGCATACATTTCCTTTTTTTATTTCGCTATGGAATGATAAAGTACTATAAAAATAATGACAAAAAGCGAAAACAAGACATAAATCGACCAAACAACACTAAAGTTATAACCATTTAAACTTTTGTTTCTATCTCTTTCTAGATAAATGGAATTTAGTATGGATTTTGTACGTCGATGCAGCGAATGACGTCATTCACTGTATCAGATCTCTCTGTCTAATCAGCAGTTTCAAATGCTTTTGTCTTAGTATTTTTTATAGATATTAAAAAAATAATTTCACTTTGCTATTTCTGAGATTAATACGCTTTGTTTAGAGTCATAAAAAAAAATATATACCCTATTAGATCACATGGACCTTGTCGGGCATAAAAAAATAAGTGAATTACGAGAGACGAAGCATTTGTAAATTATACAACGTAGTAGGTAGGTAGTTTCTGAGATATATTAATTAATGGTATAAACTTATTATTTATTAGTATAAAATATTTATTAATAGTATAAAATAAATAAATTAATAGTATAAAATATTAATTAATAGTATAAAATATTATTGAATAGTATAAAAAAAAAAATATAAACAGGTATCTATTGAGAGACATAGTTGGAGAAAATTAATAAATAAAACAAAATTATGACTTTGACTTTGACAATTATGACCAATTTACTTTGCGTAGACCTAGATCCAGACCCACTAGACGGTAAATAAATGAAAGGTTACGTGTGAAATGTAAATAAAACCTCTTTGTAATTAGTAGGTGGCGTAAGTCTTGGTAGAACGTATAATCCAGGCTTAAAGGCTTGAAGGATTTCGTATTTAAATTAAGGTGTATGCTACTTTAATAAATGTATACTCTTAACTCTGAGCTCATAATAAGGTTCTTAGTGAGGAATGGATAGGAGTCTCGTAGACTTTTAAGAGGGCACTTAATCTTGTTTGTATGTTTATAAAGTTTTTCAGGTATTTTTGTTTCGATAGTACTACGTACTTTGTAGATAGTGCTTAATCATACCTGCCTGTATGGTGTCGGACGTAAAGAATAGAAGCATCCCATATCTTCCCGTGGGTGTCGTAAGAGGCGACTAAGGGACTTACCAGAGAATGGGCAGCAGCATTCTCTGTGCTTTTGTACCGCACTGCGATCGCCAACCCGCCTGCCAAGCGTGGCGATTATGGCAAAAACCCCCGGGGGAGGCCGTGTCCAGCAGTGGACGTCTTCCGGCTGAAATGATGATGATGATGATGATACCTGTCTGTATTATATTTAGGATACTCTAGTCTATTGAGTAGAAGGAGTAATTAATTTTATCCATGAACCAGCACAGGGTCCGCGTGGTGTATTATGGCCAGTAAAAGAGGCCAGTTTAACATTTTGTCCGACCTGGGAGTTGAACCCAGGACTTTATGCTCAGCAGTCGCGTTTGCGACCACTAGACCAACTATATCGGATGACTTTTTATCACTTTCCAAAAAAAAAAATGGATAAGTATATTAGGTGAATGTAGTAGAAGCTTATGACATACATATACATAGTTTTTAGGGTTCCGTACCCAAAGGGTAAAAACGGAACCCTATTACTAAGACTTCGCTGTCTGTCCGTCTGTTCGTCTGTCCGTCTGTCCGTCTGTCCGTCTGTTCGTCTGTCTGTCACCAGGCTGTATCTCATGAACCGTGACAGCTAGACAGTTGAAATTTTCACAGATGATGTATTTCTGTTGCCGCTATAACAACAAATACTAAAAACAGAATATAATTAATATTTAAGGGGGGCTCCCATACAACAAACGTGATGAATGTGAATAATTGGTACGGAACCCTTCGTGCGCGAGTCCGACTCGCACTTGGCCGGTTTTTTTTTTCTTTTTTCCACAGCTTAGACAAAAAATTGATCTATCGTCAAAAAACGCTATAAATTTCAAGTAAACTTTTCATATTAGAACAAACTTAAAAGAACGAGAAATTAAAAAAAATATATATATATATATCGAATTTCAAATCATACTATACGCATACGCAATACGCGTATGATTTGAATTTCGAATTTTTTTGATTTTTTTTTACGAAGAAAAAAAAAACAAAGTAAAACCATTTGCTTCTACTACGTTCACCTATTATACCCACTTTTTTGGAAAGTGATAATAAAGTCATCTTGTATATTAAATACCTTTTATTGATAAAGATCCTGGTAGCCTACTCAAGTCATCTGCGTTACCTAACTTGAGTGTGAATTGAGTGTTCTGATAGCCGGCCAAAAACCTTCAATAAGTACATCATATCATGATCATCTGCCTAGCCTTTTCCCAACTATGTTGAGGTCGGCTTTCAGTCCAACCGGATGCAGCTGAATACCAGTATTTTACATGGAGCGACTGCCTATCTGACCTCCACAACCCGGTAAGTAATGGGTAATACGATACTCCTTGGTAAGAGTGGTTGTCAGACTTTTTGGGCCACTGACTACCTGTAACGACTGTCAAAGATCTACAAATGACAGCCGCAGCCGGGACCAACAGCATATTTAAGGGGAATCCGGGACCGCGGTCCTGGTCCCGAAAGCCCCCCGACTCTAACGTGCAGTGCTTTACATTCAATAAGTACATCGTTATATTTAAAATTAATATTTATTTATAATATATTTTTTAATAGCACTTTCTTTTGTTAACCTGTGCATCACCTGATCCCGCGGGTCCCAAATGAGCGGGATCAATTTAATAAAAAGCCTTAATTGGCAAAACATGCCTATAGTTATGTGTCCTGCATTAATTTAATAAATTTAACCTAGAAAATTGTCATTACTAATAACAAAGATCCATAATCATAATTCAGCAAGCTATTAAACCGAAAACAAAGCAAAGATAAACATGTACTCATAACAATTATTCGCACGTTCTACGTTAATAAATTGCGGATGTTTGAGTGTCAAAATTTGTTACAGAAATATGAGCTTATGCAGCGGTGGTGGTATATGAGACCGGCCACAATGTTTACACTCTGTAACCCTTTACATAACTTAGTAACATGTATAATACTGAAGTGGTTGGAGTACCATTCGGTTGGAATATTCTTTTCAAATAAACGGCAATTGTTTAACAGGTAAGTTAAAAGAGTCTTCATTAATTTGATGCGATTCTGCACCATTGACCTAACTAACACTATGATGAAATGATGATGAAATGATGTTTATTTTTGCAAGTAGGTTTTTACAAACACTTTCAATTCAATTCAATTCAATTCATTTATTTAGTCAGACAAAAATATCCATAAAGTCGTGCACAAATTCGCCAAACATTAAAATAAAATAAAAAATAAAATAAAATAATAATAATTAAATAACATATTTAAAATCACCAATCTACAATAATACACGTCACGTTTTACACGTCATTTTTTAAAACTAGATGGGACCGGTGTTTCGTACCTGACTACTCTGAGAAGAAACAGCCGAAACAAACTCAGAGGTCATAGTCTCTTTTGAAGTCCAGACATAATGTTGCTCAATTCACATGAGGACCATGCAGATTAGATCATCATCGGATGGTGATGATCTAATCTGCATGGTCCTCATGTGAATTCCTAACATAGTTGGGAAAAGGCTAGGCTAGGATTAGCCTAGCCTTTTCTCAATTATGTTGGGGACTGCTTTTAATCTAACCGGATGCAGCTAAATACCAGTATATTACATGGAACGACTGCCTAATCTGACCTCCACAATCCAGTTAGTACTGGGTTATATGATACCCCTTGGTAAGTCTGGTTGTCAGACTTTCGAGCCACTGACTACCTGTACAACTGTCAAAGATCTACAAATGACAGCCGGGACATTTCATTGTCTTACACTATCTGTAAGCGACCGGTGTTAGCTTTGACTGAACCTTAAGTGAGAGGTCATCAGTTCGATTACCGTCTGTTGCATTGTTTACCTTGAATTCGAAGGAATTGTCAAGGGATATGTACCTACCCACTCACTGTCAATGTTATTGTGTACTGATTGCTAGTAGTCTTTTATAAATTAAATTGGCTTATAACAAAAAAAAAAAAAACCGGCCTAGTGCGAGTTGGACTCGCGCACCGAGGGTTCCGTATAAACTTGTAGGTATTTGGTTATTAAACTACATATTTACAGTTTTCGCTAGAGACATTGCTATTTACCCTATACATTTTGATTCCCTTGAGAGTATCGCAAGGGACTGTAGACTTGAGTATATGGTTTTAATTTCAACTCGATACCTCCACGTGTTCCCTAGATAAAGGGTCTTGACAGATCACGGACGGACAACAAAGTGATCCTATAAGGGTTCCGTTTTTTTTTGAGGTACGGAACCCTAAAAATAACTAAACGTGCTTAGCTCATAATATTGCCTACATCACAAGTTATAAATAGATTATCAATAAAAACGCTGTCAAGTAAACTTATCTGTTGATGGAATATCCGTCCTAAATCGGATGTTGAAAGAGATTTCATAAAACGATTTTTATGTAAAGTCATTCGGAGTAGCCAAAGTAAATAATTTTGTAATCAGATAACTATAAATAGACTAGTTTAAAAATAAAATTCTTGCCACACTAAACCTCGTACCAAATTTCTGTAATAAATTATAAATTAAATAATCCCAAAACTAGAGATTTAAATGGGTGTAGATATTTACTATAGCCATACCTGTGCCTTATCCTTCTAGGAAAGCAGACGTAATGCTTTGATGCCAAATTAATCCCGCTTTTCACAAGATAAATGACGTCATCCTATGTGAACCAGCTTCCTGGTTTCACTCGCCTCAACAATGTCCGAGAGCTCCAACTGAAACACCCAACTGTAACTCAACAAACATGCCCAGTGAATTAACTTTAAACTAATTTATTAACATCGAAGACGTTATTATTAACACCATTGAGTGGCTCAACAAACAGTTACTGGCGAAGGAACACAGCCTTCTAACGTCATTATTTAGTCCAATTTGCAGAATTAGCCTGATAAATGTGTTTGAATTAGCGTTTTCGTAGACCGATGCGCGCGCCGTAGCTCGTAGCCGGTGCTACGGTGCTACGCGCTCAGTGTAACCGCGCCGGTCGAGATCACCGCTACGCGCTACGTTCGCGCCGCGAATCTCAATCGTTTACGTATTAAAGAACCTTCGTATGATTTGTGACGATATCTGTGATTAGTTCTTGTGTTGTTAGTGTTGTGATCGTAGTGACTGTGGGTTTTTATTAGGTAAGTTTTATCGAAAAAATAAACAATGTTTTTTTTACCGATGTTAGATTTTAATCTTTCTTCTGTGTTTATTATAATCAATTGATCGAAGACGTTTCGTTTTCTTAGAAAACATCTTTGAAATCAAAAAGTATAATTTTTAGAACAGCGGTTTTGGTATATTTTCCTCGAATGGGAAAACATTTTCCTGATGTCGAAATTGAGGATATTAGTTAGAAATACGATATTATAAATGTACCTACTTTATTAAATATTCATAATACTTGATCCGATGTACATTTGTTATACGAGTAGCTTGAGTGGGCTGGATAAATTGATTGATCTATCTAAATAGTATCAGAACAATAAATAATGAGTTATTAAAACACATGTCTTAGAATCTAAGACAGGAATTTATTTATATCAGTGAGCGGCAATTATCAGACCAAAATAAAAACTCCATACAATTAAAATTATTTTTATAAGTTTACAAAAAAAAAGAGAATTCCTCTCTACCATCTAAAATACTCAAACAGAAAAAAATACAACAGAAATACTAGAAACATACAAGGACTCAATTAGACGGCTTCCTAAATTGAATCCCGCGGAATCCCCCCGGGATTACACCAGGTCCACCGGGACGAACGAGTCATAAAATTGATTTTGATGGGGATTACTGAAGAATGTCTTCGTAACTCAAATGTTCGGTATTAACCCCTTCCTACGTACTTACTTGGCTTCTAATTATTTTTTGGGAAAGAAGCATAATATCATTCACTCTGCAGATTCGATGTTATATTGCTGATTAACTATGATAGTGTATCGTATTACCCAGTTTCTGTGTTGTGGCCATGTAAAATACTGGTCTTCGGCTGTTTTCGGTTAGGCTGGATCTAATGTAGTCGAGAAATGGCTGGACAGATGAGTATGTTAATAGTCCATCAATAAGATGATGGCCGATGGAGAAATATGGAAGAAGTAGACATGCTGCATCAACCCTGGGGCTAACTGGGATAAGGGAGGAGAATGATGATGATGAATGATAGTCTATGCAGGTAGTACCTTTACTTTTTTACCCTTACCAGGAGGTACCTTTGCTTGCTAGGAAAAATAGTGTAAAGGTTGGGTATTAGAGGAGAATTAAACGCTCTGACTGCTGTATGATAACTGACTCATTTAATAGTTATTATTGGTATATAAGTACACGTGTAACATACATAGGTATACATACAAACATAGAACATAGCTTATACACTACACCTTTCCCGAAAATAAAAAAATAAAATAATATCATAGTATTGTTTTGTGTTAATATTCCAATGTGGTAAATCTACACTTAATATTATAAAGAGGAAAGATTTGTATTATTTTTGTATTTTTGTGTGTATGTTTGTAATGAATAAACTCAAAAACTACTGCGCCGATTTAAAAAAATATTTCGCCATTAGAAAGCTACATTCACTTTAAGTAACAAAAGCTATATTTTAACTCCGTACTCTAACGGGAACGGGAACTACGTGGGTGAAACCACGTGAAGTCCGCTGGTAATTGATATGATAAGTGAATTTAAAAATTAAACCACAGTGGATTATTGTGGTTTAATTTTCAAGCAGATTTTAGTTCCCAAGTAGTACGTTACATTAGTAGTGTTTTTGGTAGATAGTTATTTTTATAAAAATCTTTTTTCATCATTACTTCATTAATCATTTAATGCGTGCATTAAATCAAATTAAAAAAATAATAATTTTGAACCTTCTAAGAACTGAATTTGAACATATTTTGCGACTATTTTCGTCCGTAGCAATAACTAATATCCTACTAAGATTACTAATCTGTTTGCTAAGGATTGTGTTCTTGGCAATATTTACTCATGACCATTTAGCGGTATACGACGAGACGAGCTCGATAAATAATAAGCTTTATGGTACAATATACAGTGTTCCGCAAACAATTTGTGTTCAAGGTACATCTAGGAAATCAGAAAATTTTGGAGCTACACACTCATAAATGAAAAAAACAATTTATTAAATAATATTAATCAGCATTTATTATGTTATTTATTTATTAAGTTTTGCGGCTGTTTAAGTAGGTATTTTTCTTCCGTCTGTCTATTTAACTTTATAAGATAACCATATTTTTCCAAGGCACACCCTTTGCGGAACACTAAACTAGTATATAAATAACTAGCAGTTGTTATATAGGAATTGACGATTATTTTGCGGAAACGAAGTAAAATGAGTGGGTAAGGATTGTAGTAGATGGTATCTCAGTAGCAGCCACGGAGTCTGGAATAGGGCCCTGTTGATGGCAATAGGCTCGCTCCCTATTACATGGGACTTAAACATAGCTGGCGAAATGTGGGTGTACTATTAGGTACACCTCTGCTTAACCCTTCAGGGAATACAAGCGTGATGTTATGTCACGTAGGTGGTGTTCTTTCTGCCTACTACCAAGCAAGAGTTTATGTATGTGTGGTATTTAAGTGTGTATTTAAGAGATTATGTCTCATTTTATTTGGTGAGAAAAATCTTTGTATGTGCATGTAATTATTGTCAAACGTACGCTCCAGGCGATTTTTAGGGTTCCGTACCCAAAGGGTAAAAACGGAACCCTATTACTAAGACTTCGCTGTCTGTCCGTCTGTCCGTCTGTCTGTCACCAGGCTGTATCTCATGAACCGTGACAGCTAGACAGTTGAAATTTTCACAGATGATGTATTTCTGTTGCCGCTATAACAACAAATACTAAAAACACAAAATTAATATTTAAGGGGGGCTCCCATACAACAAACGTGATTTTTTTGCCGTTTTGTCTAATGTATAGATAATGGTACGGAACCCTTCGTGCGCGAGTCCGACTCGCACTTGGCCGGTTTTTTTCTCTTGTAAGTTAGTTTGATTAAGTGCTTAGCAGAACAGCAAATTACCTGAAATAATAACTAAAATGAAATTACTGGACTAATAGTTATTAACAAAAAAAAGCGATTAATGATCTGATACCTTGATCGGTGGAGACAAACTCCAATTATACAGAAACGAATCATATAGAGAGCAGCGGTGGCCCAGTGGTGGCGGCCCCGACTTACGAACAGTAAGTCGTGGGCTCGAACCCAGGCAGGCGCATTACTTTGTGTAATTTATTTCATCATCGCTGCTCTCAAAACGGTTAAGGAAAACATCGTGAGGAAACCGGCATGTCCTAGAAACAAAAAATTCGAAGACATGTGACATCTACCAATCTTCACTGGGCCCGCGTGGTGGATTATAGCCCATTCCGTCTCATACAGAGGAGGCCTGTATCCCAGCAGTGGGAACATTAATAGGCTGATGATGATGATTGTCAAACATACGCTCCAGTCGATTTTTTTTCTCTTGCTAGTTAGTTTGATTAAGTGCTTAGCAGAACAGCAAATAAGCTGAAATTCGAATGAAATTACTGTACTAAGAAGTTATTAACAAAAAACGAGATTAGATACGAATTATACAGATACGAATCATATATTATTATTATGTTTACAAAAAGCGGTAGTAACCCTCATCATGTTATAGCCAGCTCATTCCTATTTATGTAAACAAAACAAAAAGAAAATAAGCAAACAGTGGATATCAAGTGATTTCAATGAATAAACAACTCAATGAAAATTGTTCATTAACCAAAAAAATCAATCAATCAATCAATCAATCAAAGCATTTATTTCAAGTAGGCCAGTTACAGGCACTTTTGAATTGTCGAAACAAATATGAAAATTAAATGTAGCTACAGTCCCAGACACAAGACATAAAAACTGCGAAAGTACTGTAGTTGCCCATTCCCTAGCGTAGATCTCTATGGAGAAGAATGGGCAAGAAACTCCATGGACACTCTTTTAAATCAGAATATTTTTACAAAATCTTGGTTACATCATTCATGTTGAGATGGTACATTATGTGAGAACAATGTAGCAAGATGTGCACGTTAAAGGTGTCCATAGTAAAAAAAAAACAAAAACAATTAAAAAATAAAATTATTAAATTCAAAAGCCGTGGCAACCAAGAGCTGACCAGTCCCAACTGACAGCGCTCGTTCACGAACATGACGCATGTATCAGCACCATTCAACTCAACCATTTTGAAGGGAACTAAATGATCCGACACACGCGTCACCATCAGCGAGACATTTGAGTGAGCATGACATATCTCCTAATCGCCACGGCACATTCAAGTCAAGGAAAAACGTAGGTTTCTAGCGACTGATAGCATTCTAGTACATAGCACTCACACAATATGCGATATGCGGCTATATAATAATAAAGAGATTGATTCTATACAATGCAAAGATAGTTGTACAATCTTCAGCAGCTCCAACAATACAATTTAATGCTATCAATTTATGCGCCCCTGTCCTTGTGGAGCAGGACCGGCATTGAGCCAAGCAGTTTTATCAGCGATATAGTCGTCCAATTTGTAATATGCTTGCTTACAAAGTGTGCGTTTAATACATGTTTTAAATTTTGTTTCATTCAGCTCAAGAATGCTTTGTGGAATTTTATTATAGCATCTCAAACAGTACCCCATGAAAGATGAGTCTACTTTAGCGAGTCTGAAGCCTGGCTGAACTAATTGGTCCCTATTTCTAGTACTGTAATTGTGTCTGTCACCTCTTTTACCAAAAATATGTAGATTTTTTCTTACGTACATTATGTTTTCGTAGATGTATTGACAATGTACAGTCATGATGTTTATTTCCTTAAACAGTTCCCTCAAAGAATCGCGCCTACGAAGATTGTATATGGCTCTGATGGCTCTTTTTTGCAGAATAAATATAGACTCAATGTCAGCAGCCCGTCCCCATAACAAAATGCCATAAGACATTATACTATGAAAGTAACTAAAATAGACCAATCTAGCAGTATCTACATCAGTAAATTGACGGATTTTTCTAATAGCATATGCTGCCGAACTTAGCCGCCCCGCCAGAGATGTTAAATGAGAACCCCATTGTAGCCTTGAATCAAGCGTAATCCCCAGGAAAACCGTTTTATCTACGAATTCAAGTTTCTCTTTATTCAGTACTATATCACAATCGCTACTTTTAACATTCGGTAAAGCAAATCTTATGCATTTCGTTTTTTTTTCATTTAGTACTAAATTATTTGCTGTGAACCAATTATGGACTTGAAGTAGGGCCTTATTCACGTCATCTAAATTTTGGGCCCGTCTATTGATCTTAAAAATTAGGGAAGTGTCATCGGCAAATAACACCATATTTTGAGGTTGGTTTTTCAGTAAATAGGGTAGATCATTTATATATACTAAAAAGAGGAAAGGACCCAATATTGAGCCTTGCGGAACCCCCATTTTTACTTTTAAACCCTGTGAATTAACACCATTTATTTGAACATATTGTTGTCTATCACTCAAATAAGATTTTAACAAACTAAGTGCAAGTTTACCTAGTCCGTAATGCTCAAGTTTCAAAAGCAATGTGTCGTGATTTACACAATCAAATGCTTTGGAGAGATCACAAAATATTCCTACAGCGTCTTGGGACTCTTCCCACGCCGTAAATATGTGCTTTATTAAGGTTACACCGGCGTCGGTTGTACAACGTCCCTTGGTGAAACCATACTGTTGATCGTGTAAGATTCTATTGGTGTTAAAATGATTGACCATTTGATTAAGCATTATCTTTTCGAACACCTTACTAAAAACTGGCAACACGGATACAGGCCTATAATTATTTGTATCTTTACTATCACCGGATTTGAAAAGAGGTATGACTTTACTGTATTTCATTAAATCAGGGAAAACTCCTTGGTCTACGCACAAATTAAAAATTAAAGCTAAGTATGGAGCTATAGTCTCAAGTATGGATGTACAAACTTTGATAGACATTCCCCATAGATCTTCGGTCAGTTTGATTTTTATTTGCCGAAAAGCTTTAATAACTATCATCGGGTTTATGTGTTTAAATTTAAATTCAGCCTGGCATCCAGACACATTCGCCTTTAGTAAACCAATTGAGACTTCAGGAGAGGAATTTAGAGCCTCCGTAGTTTTTAACGGTATATCGGTAAAGAAATTTACAAATTCTTGAGCTACTTCCTGATTAGAGCTTTTAGGACCACATGCTGTATCTAATGTGTAGCTAGTATTACGTGTTTTCTTCCTGTTAGTCTCGCTATTTATGACTTTCCAAACTGTCTTTATTTTATTTTCTGCTGTTTTGATCTTGTTGCTAATGTGCAAGGCTTTGGCAACCTTGCATGTATCTCTAAAAATTTTTGAATACTTAGCAACATATTTGTTAAAAGTTTCAGTGTTCATATAAGGCTTAAGGCCATAAAGCTCAAATAGTGTTTCCCTACTTTTTCTGATACCTCTAGTTGCCCAATCACTAAATATAAATTTAGGGCAAATACTTTTTGACTTCTTTTCAAAAGTTTTGTTGAATTCAGTGTGAACTATTGAAAAGAAATTATCATAAAATTGATTTATATTAATATCGTCATGGCTCATAACACTTAATTTGTTCTGTAGAGAAATATTATACCTATTTAATTTGTTAGAAGTTATGGGTCTAAATTTAATCTGAATTTTTTGCAATGGTATATTACACCTAAAAGTTACAGTTTGTCCGCTATGGTCAGACGGCAGACAATTAACTATGGCTTTATCTAAGTAATCACAATCACAGAAAACATTATCTATACAAGTAGCAGAAGATGGAGTGACTCTAGTAGGTTCTATAAAAGTGTTGGTCAAGTCAAATGACTTAAAAAGATTTAATAACCGACTGCTATTTGAATTTTCTTCTAAAATATTGATGTTAAAATCACCACAAATAATTATAGATTTATTACTGGCTGCAAGTTTTGCCAGGACATCTTCCATTATTGACTCAAATAAGGAAAAGTTTTGATAGTTTGGGGGTCTGTACACACACACAATAACATGCTTATCTAGCTCAACACAGGACAGTTCGACGCAATGTTCAGCCGAGAGACCTATTATGTCGTTACGTTGCTTATATCTTAAACAATTTTTTACAAAAATTAAGGAACCTCCACGAAGCATAGTTTTACGGTTATAGCAGCTACCCACCATATAGTTCTCATAATTAATAAGCATTTGGTAATCCTTAAGCCAATGTTCAGTAAAACAAATAATGTCAAACTTACTTTTTTCTAAAAACAATTCTATTTCTAATAATTTTGAAGAAATGCCTTGGATATTTTGGTGGAATAATTTTAAAGTGTTCTGCTGAGGCCCTTTTTTACTAGCTAATTGAGTGCAAGAAGATACCTTGCTGTTGGTAGGTTTAACAATATTGTTAATGGCACCTTCTGTTGTCTGACTTTCTAGTTTAAATTAATATTAATATCTGGAGAGAGCCCCGAGACTCCCGTGCCATCGCCAGACAACAAGATCCTATCACTAATATACCCTAATTGAGAATTTTCCACGGTGACATATGGATCCTCCTCAGTATAATGTTTGTAAACATCAATAGCACTAATGCTATATTTATTTAAGGTCACCACCTGTTCATTAGTATTATTACTAATAGTCGCAGTATTTACAATATAACTAAACTTAGACATACTACTTATGTCTGTGTGAATATTATAAGCTAATAGCCGAGCTATTTTGTGTCTACAACTAATAGGTAGATACACTTTACCCCGGGTCGAACTAAGTTTATCAACAAAAGTGTTGATATCAAGAAATATAAGTTTGTCACTGTAGTGACCTGCTAAAAAATGTAAATGTCTATTTAAGAAGTGAATATAATTGTTTTTTCTGTTACATAAATTTTCAAAATATGGAAAAGCGCACAATATTATTTTATTACAATTTAATTTCAACAACTCTGAGACACAATCAGTGATGTCTTCCTTTTTAATCTTTGCACTATTACCAACACATATAGTAATGGTGGTACTAGGATCACAAACAGTCTTAGTTACAGATGCCATAATCTGTTTGTAGTTTGACCCTGGCATACAATTGTTTTGGGTACAATAACTCAGGTTATTACTAATTAATTTACCTAGCCCCCTACCTATACTGTCAGAGAACATAACTGAATGATTACAGTCACGACTAATAGGAGAAACAAAATTACCAATCTCAGGCAGACTATCATGCAACTCAGGCTGTACTACGTGTGAGTAATCTAAATATAAGCGGAATGGCTTTAGGAAGGAAATCGCTTTGCTTACGGAAAGCGAGACGGGGAGTTTGAAACAGTAATAATGTATTTAATTTAATGGCTATACTGAAGTTACGTAGCTTTAATGTAGTAAGTTTATTTTTGTAACAAAATGTGCATATAAAAGAGAAACAAGAATAAATGTTGTCATCATCAACATCATCATTTCAGCCGAAAGACGTTCACTGCTGGACATAGGCTTCCCCCAAGTGTCGCCACATTGACCGGTCCCGTGCGACTCGCATCCAGCGGATTCCTGCATCCTTCACCAGGTCATAAATGTTGTAAGGAATAGTAACTTGACTGCCTCTTTGGTTTAGTGGTCGGAAGTGCGACTGCTGGGCCTGAGGTTCTGGGTTCGATTCCCAGGTCGTGCAAAATGTTATTGGGTTTGTCCATCAGGAATTTCTCAATATTAGCCACGGAATCCGGGGTTGTGCCCGGTTGATGGCAATAGGCTCGCCTTACGCTGAATGGTAAGGAATTCAAACGCCAATTAAAAATGTTCCTTTCACAAAAGGCGTATATAGTATCTCCGAATTTCTAGCCGAAAAAGACTTTTCTGTTTGACTTAATTAATAATTTTATCGTTTCTTGACACTAATACTAAATTTATATGAATATGGAATTTTGCCATTATCACATTAGAATATTTTTTTTCAAATTTATAAGGTTGTTAAATTATAAAATTTGCATGTCCTATTTTAAGTAATTTTTAAATCATTTCTTATTGTTAATTTATTTTTTTGTCTCAATGTTATGGCAATATTTTGTACGCCGTTCATCATCATCATCAACATTTCAGCCGAAAGACGTCCACTGCTGGACAAGGGCCTCCCCCAAAGGGGGGTTTTTGCCATAATCGCCACGCTTGGCAGGCGGGTTGGCGATCGCAGCCGTCGTTACTTACGGCTAAACATTGTAGACTAAACCAATGTAACATCTTGCATGCTCTTGTATGTATACAATGTTTAAACAAATAAAGAAATCTTATCTTATCTTAACTTACATGGGTCTTACACATAACTGCGAAATGTGGGTGTACAATTAGGTACACATCATGTCACATAGGTATAAATCAAGTATGTAGAAAAACGCACACAATAGTCCAATTTGCCTATAAAAAGTAATATAAAAACCTTACTTAATATATTTTTTGTAACACCATACGAAAGTTTATTCTCGACTTGGCAAAGTTCTGACGAGTTTACCTATGAAAAGATTTCAGCGGTGCCTTTACGCTGAAGTAAGGTACACCTCTGCTTTACCTTTATGCGACTACAGGCGTATTATGTATGTAATAGTAAAGTGTAATTTTGGTAAGTTATCTTTACGGTGAGAAAATAACTTATATCAATTCAATAGGGATGATCACTGACTAAAAAATTATGATTCTGTTCAGTCCGTCACTTAGATTATCTAAAACTATTGGATACGTGTTTTTTGTTATATTAAATTAATAAAAATTTACGAAGATATAACATCATGGGGAGGTTTCTGACGTCACTTTTCGGTAAAAAATTTACTCAAATGTGACGACACACGAGTTTTCGACGCACTGTGTCTTCATTTTTTGTTAACGTGGAAAAAGAAAAAATACGTGTACAATATTTTTTGGAAATCTATCTGACGGACTAATTCGATTTTTTTGTCGTTTTTTCACCCTATTATTCAACTGCAGTGCAATCAAGACCTATTTCTGATCATACACAGTAGTGTAATTCCTTATTCATTTATCATGATCTAAATTCAAAAGGCAACTTTGAGTTTAGACCTAAATCATCATACACTGACCTGCAAAACTAAGTAGGTATCACACTTTTAAAATTGCAATAACTTTTTAAGTACACAAGACATATACTTTCGAAACAAAAAGGACTCGAAGAAGAGTTTAATTTTGTACATAAAACTAATGAAGCTGATAAAAATAGCTATAAAACGTTTTTTATTTTAAATCTCTAACTTCTACAGTTTTGAAAAAAAAAAGAAAAGTGTAGTACTTAGTTTTGTAGGCCAGTGTATTGTGTAGTGTATTGTTCCAAAATAATGTGTTCGTAACAACATAAAATTGTTATCAATCAAAAAGTTGAAAATCAATTTTAAAAGTGACTGGACCAGTGTGATTTGCTAGATTATAAAATACCAGTCATATTTTTATTAAATTAATGCGCAATCGTTTAGTTTAGCACGTCATTTTACTTTTTTCACCGATAATTTATTCCCTTACATATACTGGTAGATTCTCCGCTACATTTAACTTAACACGAGTATTCGAGTCAGTTGGGCGGGAAGACGGGCAGATGTAAGGTTTTGTTTTACGCATTTTAATTTACGCACGGGGAGGTAGATTTGCGAATCGTTCGCATTTGGATTTCGTGGAATTTCTCTTTTTACATGTTACACGTGGATTTATAACAACGCCTGTTTCTACCGAACGGGTAGGCAGAAAGCTTTCAGAAGTGACTTAAAAAAACATAATTAAGAACGTAGTAACGATGTGCCCTAATCAGGGCACAAAACCTCCAGGCCAATTCTATTATTTTAATAACCTTTTGAATTCTAGTTGCAATCTCGTCAACAACAATCACTGCCAAAAACTTGCCAAAAATGTAAAATTGGTCGATTTTTTGACAGATTATCTAATTAGTTCTAGTTTTTATTCATTTATTTTGTTTTGTTATTCTTTTTGTTTTTCTTTTTTGTTTATTTTTTTATACTGTGTGCATTTGTAGCGTGTGCCAAATAAATGTATTTTCTTTCTTTCTTTCTAATTAGCATATGTACGGTCGCATTCATAAAATGAAGAATTTGTTACTCAGGTCAAAATAGCATCGCAGGCACATTTGAAACCATTATTATTGCAGTAGGTCATCATCATCTTCCTTTCCCTTGTCCCATGTAACTTGGGGTGGGCGCAACACGTTTTTGACGTGATAACGTCTTATGAATCGATGAACACCGGCTGCATGCACGAAAAAGTGTCACACCGTAACGCGCGCCGTATCAACGCCCAGCCCAAACCCTTGGACCTAGAAAACTGAAATTTTGCACAGTGGCTCCCTTTATAATGTAAACAAGGAATAAGGAAGGATTTTTCGAAATTCAACCCCTAAGGGAGTTATATAAAGGATGAAAGTTTGTATGAAAGTCCGTCAGTTTTAAAGTTAGGATCTTAAAATTTTGTGTTTAGAATAGAATAGAATAGAATATATACATAGGCGGGCGGGTTGTTTTTTAGGCTGGCGATTGAAAATTAATTTATATGTGTTAGAATTTCAATCCTCAAGTGGGATGAAATTTTGTTTTTTGAGTTAAAACACTATATATATCATGAAAAATGACGTTATCACGTAAAATTATACTCCGTAAAGTGACTTTACAGACAGCCAGTTTTTTTTTCCATTCTCCTCTGCCAACCGTCACTCTACCATTTATTCCTTTTGCTTTCATGGTTCTATTGGAAAATGAAAGCGTAACAATATCCCATTAACTTATTTAACTCTAGACCTCAACATTATTTTCTTACTAAAACTTACTACCGTTTTAACTAGGTACACAATCGATTCCATTTTCATTTTCCAAGTTCATTTTTCCAATTGACAGCTGTCAAAATAATAGTTCAATTAATGTGAAAAGTGTAATAAAATTAAATCAACAAGGTTCTTGAGAAAACTTTCAAAGAGACCCATACAGTACAGTCCAGTCTAATAATTGTTTGCGTGTGATTTTTTACTGTATTGATTTTTATCTCGAAAATACACCTGCTTGGTATTTTGGTGAGTGCTTTATTTTGAACTGAAATAAAGATTTTGGTGTTCATTTTATGGCTTTATTAAGTACTAGTTCATGCCCGCGGGTTCGCTCGCGTTACAGACGTGCGTTTGCGTTAGCTAGTAATAGACGCGCTCAATTACGTGAGACTTAATAATAATAATAAGTATATTATTATTATTTATTTTTCGTGTCGTGTCGGCCAATGGTTTAATAGCCAAGAGCCTCGACCAACTTCTTAGGAGGCTCTCGCTTGCCAGCTGGATCAAGAGCTTGATTCAGTGCGCAGTACTTCTGGACACGGCACGTATTGTTAGGAGGTTCCTTTCTCAAGAGCCCTGACCACCGGCAGCTCGGACCCTGTTCCCAGAGCTGGTGGGCTACAATTTTTTTTTATATTCTTCAATGTTTTTTATAGTGTTTTATATATAAAACGTTAAAAATATGTAAAATAATGAATAAAGGAAATAATAATCATTTTATTATCAGGCAACTAAGGCCCATAGATAAAATACACAAAATAACGTTTAACAACAACAAACTAATACATATTAAAAACCATAAGAAACTGAAACTATTCACGTAACGTAACTATTTACTTAACTGGTGGAATCTGGGTGTGACTACTGAGGCACACCACTGCACTGCCTATCCCTTTAGGGATTATAGGCGTGATGTGTGATAGCGTACAGTGTGATTATTACATAGTATGTGTTTATATTGGGTATCTACATGCTTGTTAGCAGAAACACGGTAAGTAAGTTGCTCTACCAACATTCCTTATTTCCTCCAGGCTAGCTAATTACGTCTGTGTTAGCAGTAGGTTCACCACAATAGCTTAACTTTGTACTGGATAGTTACGCAAACTATTATGCCACATAATTCCCCCACTAGTTACCTACTTTGTGTTCAAATAACTTATTATTTAGGTATTTATACTTCGCATGAGAAAGATTTTAAGATTAAGTGGGAGAGAAGCAATAATAAGGGTTAGTAATCTTCTGAAGGATTTGGAAAGTTTTAAAATGATCCCTACTATATTATATAATATAATATATAATATAATATAATATAATATAATATAATATAATATAATATAATATAATATAATATAATCCATATATGTACCGTTATTCGTATATATCCTACAAAAACAAGCAGCCATACATACAACCACCATACTCAGTAAGGTACTGGGAGACACTGTGTTTGTTAACCGTCCACCGAGCACACTAGAGACCACACCAGAAACACAACAAACATCACATACAGTAGACTCACAGCATTTATCCGTCACACAGCGTTCATCTACCTCAGACACACCTAATACACAAAGTCATCCGTCAACCACGCAAAACATAATTAGCACACGAAGATGTAGAAGAAGGAGATAGGGGGCAATGAATATCCTTTTTCCTGCGGGACGCAGGACGGGATATTTATCAAACCGACGCAAGGTCGAGTACCGGAAAATCGAAAAAGATAAATAATATAATATAATATAATATATAATATAATATATAATATATAAACACAGATAAATAATAATAATAAATAAATAAATATAATAATATAAATATTATATATAAATATATAATATATAAACATATATAAACACAGATACTCAAATATAAACATTATCTAGAAGGAGAGAATGACGATTTAATAAAGGTAATAGTTCAACATGATAAAAATAGGGATAAATATTCAATAATAAAAGAAGCACAAGAAATAGAAAGAGAATTACAACTACCACAAAATAGTATACACACAGACAAAGAAATCAAACACGCAATAATCAAGATACAGAATGATAAGTGGAGAAATAAACAATTACATGGACAGTTTCCTAAAGCAGTTTTGGACCAAGCTAATATAGATAAAGAAAAATCATTTAAATGGATAAAGAAACAACAAATATCACCCTCCATAGAATCAGCAATATTCGCCATACAGGACCAGGCCGTTATGACTCGTCAGCATCAGCGCGACATTTTAAAGGTAGAAATAGACGGTAAATGTCGCCTTTGCGACAGCAAAGACGAAACGGTGCAACACATTATCTCGGGATGCGAAAAGTTAGCCGGCACGTATTATGTCAAGAGACATAATAACTTAGTTCAGTATGTACACTGGTGTCTGGCAAAAAAGCACAATATTGAGGTGTCGAGTCTTTGGTGGAAAGAGTCACTAACACAACCGCAGGTTAAAGAAAATTAACAGGCTAAAATCATGTGGGAAATACCCATACAGACAGACGTTACCGTAACGCATAATAGACCTGATTTAATATATGTAGACAAAACTAACAATAACACATTTTTAATAGACATAGCAGTACCTTCAGACTATAACATAGGAGCCAAAGAAATAGAAAAATTAAGCAAATACCACCTTTTAAAGACAGAAATTCGGCGCCTATGGAATACGCAAACTACAGTGATTCCAATAGTAGTAGGAGCTACGGGTATAATAAGTAAAAGTTTACATAGATACATAGACCAACTGAACGTAAAAATAGATGTTACAATCCTACAAAAACAAGCAGCCATACATACAACCACCATACTCAGTAAGGTACTGGGAGACACTGTGTTTGTTAACCGTCCACCGAGCACACTAGAGACCACACCAGAAACACAACAAACATCACACACAGTAGACTCACAGCATTTATCCGTCACACAGCGTTCATCTACCTCAGACACAACTAATACACAAAGTCATCCGTCAACCACGCAAAACATAATTAGCACACGAAGATGTAGAAGAAGGAGATAGGGGGCAATGAATATCCTTTTTCCTGCGGGACGCAGGACGGGATATTTATCAAACCGACGCAAGGTCGAGTACCGGAAAACCGAAAAAGATAAATAATATAATATATATATTATATATATATTATATATATATATATATATAATATTATAAATGCGAAAGTAACTCTGTCTGTCTGTCTGTCTGTCTGTTACCTTTTCACGCCTAAACCGCTGAACCGATTTTGATGAATTTTGGTATAGAGATAGATGGAACCTTGGGAAAGGACATAGGGTACTTTTTATCCAGATCCCGATCCCGATCCCGGAATTATACGGGTGGAAACGCAGAGTGCAGTTGTGTATCGTATATCCCTACTAAATGAATTTTGGTATAGAGATAGATGGAACCTTGAAACGGTTGTGATCATTCAACATTGATGGTGATTGTGATGGTGATCGTGATGGTGATCGTGATGGTGATCGTGATGGTGATTGTGATGGTGATTGTGATGGTGATTGTGATGGTGATGGTGATTGTGATAGTGTGATTGTGATAGTGAATGATTGTGATGATGGTGATTGTGATGGTGATTGTGATGGCGATTGTGATGGCGATTGTGATAATGATTGAGATAACGATGATGGTGATTGTTATGGTGATTGTGATTGTGATGGTGATTTTGATAGTGATTGTGATGGTGATGGTGATTGTGATGGTGATTATGATGGTGATTGTGATGGTGATTGTGATGGTGATTGTGATGGTGATTGTGATGGTGATTGTGATGGTGATTGTGATAATGATGGTGATATTGATGGTGACTGTGATTGTGATGGTGATTGTGATGGTGATTGTGATGGTGATTGTGATGGTGATTGTGATAATGATGGTGATATTGATGGTGACTGTGATTGTGATGGTGATTGTGTTGGTGTTTGTGATGGTGATGGTGACTGAAATAGTGATGGTGGTTGTGATAATGATTGTGATATTGATGTTGGTTTTGATAGTGATTGTGATAATAATGGTGGTTGTGACAGTGATGGTGGTTGTGATGATTATGAAATTTGGCACATCGATAGTTTATAACCTGGATTCACATGTAGGACACTATTTATCCCTTTAGTATGATTCAGTGGGACAGTTACCGAAATTTACGCGGGCGAAGCCGCGGGCAACAGCTAGTTATCAATATTGTGTCTGATGTTTGATTTCAATGAAAATGCAAAAATGTCAAATCCAAGGTAATGTTGTATGGGCCGGATAATTGCGACCCAGCTCAATTTCACATGCACGCACATGGATTAAAAATGTTGATTTTTAATTTTACTAAGAAATCAGATAACGCGATGTTTCACTAAGTTACGGTGAAGGAGATTTTCTAAGAAGAATTACTCGTTTAGTCGTGCAATTTGAGGCGAACAGCATCCAAACAACGCGTGTTTGATTTTGCGCCCAACGCTTTTTACTGCGCTCTTTAAAATTTACAAGGCACCCAGTGATATAAAGCAGGGCCACAGGGCAAGGGCAACTGTGTTTAAAGGTGCCCTTAGTTGGTTTAATATCAAAATAAAAAATATTTTATTTCACGTAGGTAAACCTAAAGGGTGTAAAAAACCTCTTAACGAAGCCGAAAGGCACTTGTCCTCCCCGTCATTGAGATATTTTTTTTTGTTCTACACCATACTTGGGAACCTCCTAGTTACGTAGATATTGGGGGTCAAAGTTCCAACTTTTTGACAAGTTTTTTTTTTAATACATATTTTTAATGTAAGATTTTTACTTTAAACACCTCCACAACCCCCGTATTATTCAATCCATCCATCAGCATAATGTTTTGAGTGCGTTACATTGAGTTTTACCACAAAACATGATTTTTCACCCCAAAAAAAAGTCGTTTCCCTGCAATAATTTTTGCGTAAAGTTACTTAGTTTGATGTACAGAATGCTTGGTTGACGGCTTCGAAATGAGGTTGTTTACACCCTGTATATGGGCACTTATTAAACGCAGATAGGTACATATTTTGTCGTTTCCTATGGAGAAGAACCGGCAGTCTTCCAGTTCGTCTCCATTAGAAACAAATCCATGGTTACTCTTTTAAAAAGTTATTACTGCTTACTCATGCAGCTAATAAGTGCCTGCAAATTGTTGTAGGAATTTAAAATGCACTATTTAAAATTCAATCCACAATTAATTAAAATATATGTATGTTAATAGCAAAACTAAAATCACGATAGAAACAGCCGTTGTTGTGCAATTAAAAGATAACTAATTATAGACCAACATTTATAATAATGAGTTCCTACTCCATTTAATTATAATTATGTTAGCAATATTATGTTGCACTTTTAGTTTTTGCGGACGATAAATAAATTAATAACTGTTCATATTAGACAATGTTGTACAAATAAGTGATGTGCATGATTTTAACTGATTACAAAAAAAATATTCACAAACCACGGTTGAAAAACGATCAAAACAAATACAACCAATAAACGAATTATTGCACCCTCTCACGATTGCACCAAGATATAAAAACTCGTCCCCAATCACGTCACGATGTTTATTAAATAACTTAAAAATTTACTGCATATCGTTTGTAGAGTACAAAACGAATGATTCATTTTAGGAGTCCGTATAATTCCATGGTTACCTACCTCCGACATTCATAATTTTTACACATAAAGGGTGTAAAACACCTCTTAACGTAGCCGAAAGGCACTTGCTCTCCCCATCATTGCGATCATTTTTTTGTTCTACACCATACCTGGGAACCTTCTAGTTACGGAGATATTGGGGGTCAAAGTTCCAACTTTTGACAAGTTTTTTTTAAATACAAGTTTTTAATGGAAGATTTTTACTTTAATCACATTCACGACCCCCGTACTATTCAATCCATCCATTAGCACAGTGTTTTGAGTGCGTTACATTGAGTTGTACCACAAAACATGATTCTTCACCCTAAAAAAAAAGTCGTTTCCCAGCAATAATTTTTGCGTAAAGTTATTTAGTTTGATGTACAGAATGCTTGGTTGACGGCTTCGTGATGAGGTCTTTTACACCCTATATATTATGTTTTCATAAACGACCTCAAAATACATATGATATTTTATCATAAATCGACCTCAAAAATTACCAAATTAGTGCACCCTCCCATGGTTGTACCAAGATTTGAAAACTGGTCCCCAATCACGTCACGATGTTTATTAACTAACCTAACAACTTACCGCTATCGTTTGTACAGGACGACACGTGTGATTAATTTCAGGAGTCCGCATAACTCCTCGGCTACCTGCGGAACCCATCGCGAATAACTCGCATCAATCATGCCACTGATGTTTTCCTGTTTGTTTGTGGAGAAATAATGACGCTTTTGGGGTATTTTAAAGTTTGGGGTGAGGATATTAAAATGTTATGTCATTTAGAGATTTTTGAATGAGGTTGCGAGTTCATCATCATCATCATCATAATTCTGTTACCCTTATCCCAATTTATTTGAATGCATGTCATCTTCTTATTCCATACTTCTTTATTAATCGTTATTTCAGCAGTCACCTCATTTTTAGCCATAATAATATCATCCTTCACACAGTCCATTTAAATCGTTTATTTTGGTCCTCCTCTACTCTTATGACCATCTACATTCTTACTCAGTATTTTCGTCATTAAATCAAAATCCTCAGAATAATAATAATTAAAAAAATATATATTAATTGTTTTTTTTTTAATATTTTTTTTTTTTCATTTTAATTTATTCATTTAAATACATATTTTTAACATTGTTCAATATTTCTTAATAAAACTACATAAAAAAACATTTAAAAATATAAAAAACAGTAGCCCACCAGCGCTGGGAACAGGGTCCGAGCTGCCGGTGGTCAGGGCTCTTGAGAGAGGAACCTCCTAACGATACGTGCCGTGTCCAGAAGTACTGTTTTCTGAATCAAGCCCTTGATCCAGCTGCCAAGCGAGAGCCTCCTAAGATGTTGGTCGAGGCTCTTGGCTATTAAGCCATTGGCCGACACGACTATCGGCACAATGACTGCTGTACCCACGTCCCACATGTCGACAACCTCGCGAGCTAGATCTAGATTCAATTTATTTTATTATTATTTAATTTCATTCCTCTGCATCACATGTCCATACTACGATAACCGATTACCACACCACTTTTCAGTTATCGGCGCCACTTTTAGTGGTTGCTAATTAAGTACCTACCAATAATTGTATACTGTAAAATACTGCTATTTAGCTGCATCCGGTTTGACTGGAAGCCGACTCCAACACAGTTGGGAAAAGGCTAGGCAGATGGTGAATTTTGTACCGTTCCGAATTTGTAGTTCTGTTTTTCGCTAGCGCGATTGGACTAAGCGTTATTTTATTAGGTAGATATCTGATACATAGAATTTCCAAATAGGAAATTGTACCGGAGGAGAGACAGGTGTCTGGATTCGTCGTCGGCTATTGACAATAAACTCGCATCTTTTATCATAAGTTTTAACTATGGGCTAAATTAAATTATGTGTGTGACACTTTTGGAATCCACCTCCGTTCTTGTTGGTCATCTCAACGGGTTTTGAGAGAGAGGGGAGATTGCAAAAGTCTATTTATTTATTGCGCATCGCTCTAATAATAGGCGAGACGACAAAAAATCTAATTAGTCCGTCAGATAGATTTCCAAAAAATATTGGACACATATTTTTTCTTTTGTTACGTAAACCAAAATTGACGAAGATATGACGCTTTTAAAATTCTCAATACGTCACGCCTAGGTATGATTTTTAGGTAGTTCTAATGTCACGAGCCCCCTCTCCCGAGTTTTGATGCGTTTTATCTTTGTGAATATTCATTGATTTACAAAAACAAAAAATGGGTCCATTATAGTTTAATTAGGTTTTTGTAGTTTATATAAATATGTACGTTAGTCTGTAAGGTATATATGATATGGGTCTTTTGTTACCTGAATTAAATGATATATTATTATTATTATTTTACAATACTCTAACTGACGGACTATACAGATTTGCATTTTTTTGAAACTGTCGTCATGCCATATATACCATAATATTTACCGCACCAATATTATTGAAATCAGTCTCCACCGAGATTGACGGCCGTGACCGAAATTCAGTCCAGAGTACATTAATAGTAAATTTATTATACTGGAGTATTAATCGAATCCACAGCTTAATATTAAAGAGCACCATTACCCAAGGCGTCAATCACACGTGTATAAAATAAGAAATTGCAATTAGGTGCGAAAAATATACCCTTGCCGCGATATATTCGCTTTTTATTTTTATATTAAGGCCTCAGTTACTTTTGTGACGTTGATGTATGGAGTTACACCTCATTTGTCACCAGCTGTTGAAAGGTTGAAAAGAAAATGATGGTCACTCGTGTGATTATAGGTACACTTATTTTTTTGTTTTATTATTTCGTATGAAGTTGTAACACTTGATATTACGCTTGTAATGCCCGTAGTGTTGAGCAGAGGTGTATAGTAACACCCACATTTCTCCATTTATGTGTAAGTAAGTACCTTTATTGGGTGAGTCTATTACCATCAACAACAACAACAGCCCATAAAGTCTACTGCTGGACATATGCCTCTCCCATGATGGGAGGAATTTGCCGTAATCTCCACGCTTGGCAGGCGGATTGGAGATCGCAGTGATGAAAGACTAACAGAAAACGCTGCTGCCCATTCTCTGGTCTACGGAGGCGCAAGGTGTTCTGCTTCAGACATTAGTCGCCTTATACGACACCCGTGAGTATAATGGGTTGGTTCTATTCTACTCTGCCGGATACCACACAGCTAACCATTATTACCATCAACTGGGAAGAAATATGGACTCTAGGCTGCTACTGGGAAAATTCCCGATAGCATTTCGTTGGACTTAGAAGTCGAGTATCAAGCAAACCATCGAGAAAGAAGGCGTGTGTCCTAATAGTGGCAAGTTTACATAACATAACATCACGCCTGTAATCCCAGAAGGGATAGGCAGAGGTGTACCTAATAGTACACCCACATTTCGCCAGTTGTGTTTAAGTCCCATGTTATTGGGGGCGAGCCTATTGCCATCAACCGAGCACAAATCCAGACTCCGTGGCTGCTACTGAGAAATTCCTGATGGAAAAACCCAATAACACTTTGCTCGACCCGGGAATCGAACCCAGAATAATAACTAGTTACTAGCGTTACAGAAGCTTTACTTCGCAATTGTTTTCAAAGAAATATGTACTTAATCTGATAAACAATATGATTTAATTTAGCTCGCGTTCCAGTCGAGCACGTGTTCACTTACATACCTACCAATTTTTTTTTGAGGGAATATGGGCCTTAATTCACTGGACTACGGTTCATAATAAGTTATACGTGGTTATACATATTGAAAGAGCCGCGGACTAGGGTTGCTTACTTCGAGAAACTACTTACACCATCTAGTGTGGATTCGCAAACTTCCTTTAAGTTGAAAAGAATTCCATAGGTATCACCTATAGTATCACTGTAAATATTTTGCGTTGGGCTCTTAGTCTAAGTTCGTAAATGAATACGACAAATGAAATGCAACTCGAAAGAAACGACTAAAATGTCTTTTTATTGTACTTTTAAATACTTTTAGGGTATTGGAATAGTACTTTGTTCAACAAGGGGAGAAAAGGTTTGCAGTTTGAATTAATTTCATTTCAAATAGGAACATAATGTAATAAAATCAAAGTAGATTTTAACTGTCAGCGTCTTTAGGCAACCAAAAAAAAGTTAAATTTCGATCACGATCCGTATTTAAACAATTAAATACTGCACAGTATCTTTCTGCTTTTTTTTTCGTTTTGTGTCCATCTTGCAATTATCGAGAAAGTTGAACGTGGTCGAACAAATAGCGCGCGCGCGTGTCTTCTTTCGCTTGGGGCAGCCTACTAGATTGGCCCTTGCGCAATGACCGCCGCCTGTAGGTATGTTTTTAATACCTACACGCGGAGTGACACAGGCTTGCCCAGAAGCTCATGCTCAGCAGTCGCGTTTGCAACCACTAGACCCGTTGGTCTAGTGGTTGCCTCATTAGGCAGTCGAGAAAGATAGGCTGTCTATACTTACGCTTGCCAATGTTTATCAGAACTCTATAATCAGCATAGATTTGCAAAAAGTATCTTAAGATCTTAGAGAGGAGGCCTGTGTCCCAGCAGTGGGAACATTAATAGGCTGATGATGATGATCTTAAGATCTTTGACCTCTAAAGGCCGTCGTTTATAGAATTTAGTCTCTAATTTATCTTTGGGCACAATACCAGCTGACAGCGTTGAGAAGGAATTTTTCGATGCCCTTTTATAGTTTGTTGTTAGTTTATTAATTTTAGTTTATTTAATACTTAGTTTTTAATTAATTATGTAAATAAGTCTTTGATCAACTATTTAGTCTCTTTAATAATACTTATCTTGATATTAATCTGATAACGTAGTGGTTTAGTTAATTCATTGATTTGAATTTTGTCCACATTGTTGAAGTCTTCCATGAATTCTTTACCTACTAAACTCGCAATCGCAACACATTCGTAAAAAGAACTATTGTGTTCGACTCAATTTAAAACTTCTTAAAATCTATACTAGGTAAGAACTATCGGATTTTCTTAGCGCAGGTCTGTAGCAGTGTGCCTGGGCCACATAAGTGCTTCCCCAGATGTGCATTTCGTTTATGCTTCAGTGGATTACATTCACTGAGGTGCAATACGGTTTTATCAGTTTTTGCAAACTTGTGCGGAATGGAGGCGTGTGTGTTCAGATGAGTATTTATGTTGGTCTGGTAGGCTTAGATATACACGTTGGAAGTGATTGTCACTTTAAGCAGCAGAACAAGATAATTGTATCACTATCTGTCTAGCCTTTTCCCAACTGTGTTAGAGTCGGTTTCCAGTCTAACCGGATGCAGCTAATACAATATAATAGGAATATGACACTATAAAACAATAATTCCAAGACACCAATCTCTAAAAAACACGTTATTTTGGGCCTGAAAACCCGATTTATTTATTTACAATTAATTGCCAAATTAGATTTTTAGTTGCTTTGGAATCAATAAATATAGTCATTGAGTTGGCCAAACAGTGACGTCACAGCGTGCTATTGCCATACAAAATCTATGAGAGGACCGCGTTTTGACAGCTCTTAAAAGTATGTCAATTGATTGGTGTGTCATCTACCCTATTGTGTAGTGTCCAGAAATCTATATCTATCTATACATATAATAAATCTGAAGGAAAACCGTTCTTGTACATCGAAAATATTTTGAAAAAAAATTGCCCGGTGTGAAAGGATAACCAACAAAACTCATTTCCAGCATTTTTGGAATTTTTGTCTGTTTATCTGTTTCGATGATCAAGCATCACGTAAAATTTTCGAAACCAACGTAGATAACTTTTATACATAAAAATTGTCCGTTCTCGTATCTTGAGGTATTATTTAGTTTTTGTTTCATCGTAATCGGTTAATGCTATCAAAAGATATAAGAATTTAAAGTGTTCAAGAAAAACAAATCATCAAATGTAAGATACATTCATGCAGCGACATCTGTTGAACTTAAATGGTACCAATGGCTAAAATTGTGCTCACCACATAACTTTTAAATCGACGGACCGGCTTTAAAAAATATATATTAAAGCATAATATATTTTAGCAGCGTAATATCTTGGTCGATAGATGGCGTTGTTCATTTCACTCTCCATTTTCTGAACCGGGTTGTTAAGATTTTCCGTGAAAGAATGACTCTCGCCCGTGTCAGTTGCCTCAGGTTTGGCTATTTAACCGACGAAACAAAAGGAGGAAGTTTTCAATTCGACGCGTATATTTTTTTTATGTATGACCACGCATAACTTTCTACAGAGAAGTCCATTTAGGCATGATCCTTTTTTTTTTGTGAAAGCGTAGGTATATCTCAAAGTTGGTCCCATTTAAAATAAATCCTGGATAGCATTGTCTATCTTTTAAGGTTGAGTCAAACTCTCTCTAACCCTCTCTCTTATGTGACGCAGACGAAGTTCCGCGGGTCAGCTAGTTGAGAATAAAAAAGTGGTTTATGACTTATATTTTAACCGTCAACAGTTTTGTCGCAGTAATTAGGTCGTTCTACTATTAATCATATAACGCCTGATTAATAATAATTGTTACACTTTTGATAAACTTACAGTATAGATTTATGTTAAAACATAAAACTTATAGTGGAATACTAAGGGATTCCTAGTCACAATCCTAATACTACATTTACTAGGATAGTCACAATCCTAGTACTACATTTACTAGGATAGTCACAATCCTAGTAAAATGTAATGTCAATTACAATAAGGTTCCTTTTGATTGAATTTTGATGATTCTTAAAGTTTAATTTGGCGCTACATACACCAATAACATTAACTGATTCAATATTTAAACAGTTTCTCAATGCGACACTAAAATACATTTGACCTTATTAAAATGGATTTTGAATTTAATTACATTGTCATCAAAGGGGTGCTCGACCGAGTTTCATTGAGAGTTTGTCTATACAAGTCAATATTTACTTGAGATCGGACTGATGTCAAAGCAGTAACTTAATTACAATTAAATTGTTGAAGAATTTTGTTAGACGTAACTTTTTTAAATGATAGAATAAACAAGGTTGCTCATGATTTAATGCGACTTATGAATGGGAAAGTACAAAAATGTATGAGATAGTTAAATCTTCTTAACTATCTCATACATTTTTTGCAAGTCACTTCTGAATTCAGGCATATCAAAATCATAATCAAAGCATTTATTTCAAGTAAGCCAGTTACAGGCACTTTTGAATTGTCGAAACAAAGATGAAAATTAAATGTAGCTACAGTCCCAGTCACAAGACATAAAAACTGTGAAAGTACTGTAGTTGCCCATTCCCTAGCGTAGATCTCTATGGAGAAGAACGGGCAAGAAACTCCATGGACACTCTTTTAAATCATAATATTGTTACAAAATCTTGGTTACATCATTCACGTTGAGATGGTATATTATGTGAGAACAATGTAGCAAGATGTGCACGGTAAAAGTGTCCACAGCAAAAACACATAAACAAAAAAAAAATACAAATCAAAATAATTCATTTAAATAAGCCATGGCAACCAAGAGATGACCAGTCACAACTGACAGCGCCCGTTCACGGACATACTTTGTTAATAAGTTTTTTTTTTAAATTTCTGTGCTGCCTGCCCCTTTTTTAATAAGTTTAAAGACTCGAAATTTATTATGTTATTTTTAAACAAAAAGCTTTTCTAGTGCTTGTACTTTATTTAGGTAAGCGTAAGTTCTACATCAGTTTACCACAAAGAAATCTACCAGGAAATGTTTGATGTGCATCATTATAAAGTATAGATTACTTTATGTAGAAAAACGCACACAATAGTCCAATTTGCCTGTAAAAAGTAATATCAAAACCTTACTTGATATAATTTTTGTAACACCATACGAAAGTTTATTCGCGACTTGGCAAAGTTCTGACGAGTTTCCCTATGGAAAGATTTCAGCGGTGCCTTTACGTTGAAGTATGCTTGGTATTTCTTCTCTTTATAACAGTAGATAAGTTTGCGTTGATCCAAGAATAAGATATAAGCTTAAAGGGCGTAAATGTTGAAAGGTTAATTAATATTGTAAAGCTTTGCGTTTTCCTTTGTTATCTACACTAATATTATACAAATCAAAATCAAATCAAATCAAATATTTATTTATTGCGAACAGCAAGGTCCATAGGGGTTAGTTACAGAGGAAAGATTTGTATTTTTGTGTGTGTGTATGTTTGTAATGGATAAAAAAATGAAAAAAAAAAAACGAACGAACGAACGTGATGAAATGATAATGTATCTTTCCTATGGCCGTCTTGCCTGAATTAAATGAATTTTTATTTTTTTATTTTTATTTATAAACTCAAAAACTACTGCGCCGATTTCAAAAAATCTTTCACCATTAGAAAGCTACATTCACCCTGAGTAACATAGGCTATATTTTATCTCCGTACTCTCACGGGAACGGGAACTACGCGGGTGAAACCGCGTGACGTCCACTAGTTATCGTATAGGTTGGGACGAGTTGCAGAATGAAAATATTATTTATTTTGATTTTCTGCAAGTCGTCCTAAATGGGCCACATGCAGGCAGGACGAGTTGATGAATTACTCTGTAAAGGAGGTCACACGGGGAAGTACACCATACTTATTGTTTCCGCTAAGCGGTTTTCATTGTAATCACCGCCACAAGAAACTATACACTTCGTATTTAGCTTGAATAATGCAAATAACTGCGTTGTGTCTTTTGCGGGTTAGCAATATATGGCGGTCGTCTATCTTGCCAACAACGATTGTAGAATCGCATTCTGGGAGTTTGACCATGAGACCCAAAAACCGTCTGGTCGGAGAATGCTCCCTTTTCTATAGAGTACAAGGCAGTTTCCATCCAGTTCTTAATCACAATAGTAATGCGAGTGACTTTGTCGCTAATTAAATTATCTAGCTCTCTATAATTGACTAAAAACGAAACATTAATCTCGTAATTTATTTTCCTAATTCCCACCGTATTGTAGATAAAGCCTCTTAAAGGACGCAAAATAAATAAATCAGACGAAACAAGTCAAAGATAAAGTCTGACACACCCTTATGTTGGGCTTATAGTTGTACACAACATATACCCACTCATACACACACTCACACAACACACGCACACATGCACTCATAGCAATATATGTAATTACTTTGTACCGACATATTGCAGTACGCCGCAAAAACTACTAAAGTGCATTGCCTTCTTCGATTCCATTTAATTTGAACAGCATTGTTTGACTAATGTATATAGATATAGGTGTTTGTACTTTAGTCAAACAATTGTTTTGTTTCAACAGAAATATTATATCAAATTGGTATTGGGAATTAGTAAAATTTGGATCCACATAAATTCTCTATTGCTTGTTGTTTTATTGAATTATTTGAGTAATAACTAAGAATATGTTATGTTTAGCCGTATGGTATCCGGCAGAGTTAGCCGTGTGGTATCCGGCAGAGTAGAATAGAACCAACCCATTACACTCACGGGTGTCGTATAAGGTGACTAATGTCAGAGGCAGAACACCTTGCGCCTCCGTAGACTTGAGAATGGGCAGCAGCGTTTTCTGTTAGTCTCTCAGCACTGCGATCTCCAATCCGCCTGCCAAGCGTGGAGATCACGGCAAATTCCTCTCATCATGGGAGAGGCTTATGTCCAGCAGTGGACGTTATGGGCTGTTGTAGTAATGTTATGTTAACATAACATAACATTTATTTATTCTAAAGCTACTTTGGCCCAAAGATACCTTCAAGACTAATATAACTAATGATAAAATACAATTAATTACATTAATGATAAAATACTATTTATGTTAGTAAATAGAACCTTAAAACTATGTTAGTAACACTTCACTTGTGAACTATGTCACTGTGCGTTTATGTGGTACTTGCCCGTTGAAGAGACGGAACACCACTCCCTGCGGCCAAAAATCCTCTTCCAAGACGAGGCGGGGAATATGGCGTGGGACTACAAGTAGATAAAGAAATAATTTACACTATTTCAAAAATTGCCTACGTATAGTTAAACGTTTGCCGGTTGATGGATTGCCGACAACAGTCACCCCTCTGATTATCTGATGACACAGCTATGCATTTGCAGCCTTTGGGGTTCTTTATTATCCCATCATCGTCAAAGGCTGTGACATACATGAGAGACTGCATAATCTTGGGGAAACCCATTCCCCAGTTGGAGAGGGACATTTTGATTCAGAGACAAGATCACAATCTTCCCCAATTTGAAAAACAGAAGAAAATACTTCACAACAGTAATTACAGATACAATCACCCCAACCTTGAATGCCCCAACGCACACACACACCTTCCATTCAAACAAACACACCCACACACACAGATGAAGTCACCAGTGTACCCCACAACTAATATTAAAGATGTTCGATAAGGCACCGTGTGTCCTATCAAGCATCTTGTTCTATTGTTTCCGTAAGGCGTGTCCTTTGAGCGTGAGTTTCAGCTGGAAGCGAGGAAGACAATTGGATATACGAAGATGATATGGTTTTTTGTTTGTGTAGTTGTTGGTTTTTAAATAGGGATAGAAGAGTAGATGTTGTGTTGTTTAGATGATTTGTAATTGAATTTATTCATTTTGTAAGATATTTAAAATAAGAGATAAGAAAGCACGCCTAGCCTGAGGTCCTGGAGGAAACCAGTGTTATTGAGTTTTTCATCTTCATCTTGAAGATTTGTTACGACAACATGCTCTTAGACGGGACTTAAAACGTAACTGCTGCAATGTGGGTGTTATACACTAACTTTTCGTGAATAAGGATGTTATGTTCAATATAAAGTCGAATAATGTATACTTTAATGTACTGGGCCCGCATACGTCATATACAGAAGCGACCATATTGATAGTAACAATGTGATAATTGACACCCATTGTAAATTGAACGGTGTTAAAAAACAACGAACCAAACGAAAAATCTAATGTTATGTTATGTTATATAATGTTATGTTATGCGACAAGCATTCATAGCTCTCTAATAGAGTTATGAATGCTTGTCGTATAACTTCAAGATCAGCTTCTCATTAAACTAAACTAACAATAAACTAAAACATGCCATAAAAAAACTCAATTGTATCCTATTTATATTTAACTGGTGTACAATGATGTATATTATTATTTTCTTTTCCATTATATTTATTGACGCCACTGTAACGTAGGTGGCGCAAGAAAGCGCATGGGCGTTGACCTAGCCACGATCTTGGTTGAACCTGTATTTATGGCAACCGAACGGCTGATTGCTCCAGATTGTGATACCTTTTTGGTTACTGATTGATTTCTGTTGTCCTTTCTTGAGAACTAGAAAGGATTAAATACGGTTTTAAGCTTTCACTAAACTTACACTGTCACTTATGGTAGGTATATCTTCCGTGATTCTCAATTATGCTGAGCTCCCGATATTCCGACGTTGTTGCAAGTGCCATGATCGCGGGATGACTTACAGGGCCCTTTTCTTTAAAATAGGATTATTTAAAGGATTTAAAAATTTGGGAGCAAGACTTTTTCATCTAGGTATTTAATTTTCTCATAAATTCGACAATTTAGACAGCACGGCGGGCTTTTAAGGGTCGCGGATTTCCTGGAATTTACCTTGTTAACGGTACTTAAAGTATTTTTAAGTTGTGTCAACTATGAAACGACAATTAAGTAGCGAATATATTTTTACCTTAACAAAGAAACTAGCTGATGCCCGCGGTTTCACCCGCTTGACAAACTATATACTAAAACCTTCCTCTTGAATCACTCTATCTATTAAAAAAACCCGCATCAAAATCCGTTGCGTAGTTTTAAAGATCTAAGCATACATAGGGACAGACAGACGCCGCGGGTAACTTTCTTTTAAAATAGGTATGTAGTGAAGAGCATCGTGTACGTAGTCACGTACGCTACAGATAGTATCGCTTCGCTGGAAGTGAGCAGCAAGACGTTTGCTGAGGAGGGAGTTAAAACCTTCGCTTTGTGCCGACTGTTCTTTGGTTGGTTTCAGCTTAATGATATTGAATTAGTACCTCTAAACCTAACTTAATTTACTTTCATCGCGAGCAGAATATTTAGACTACCTAAATTTACTTTCATCGCAAGCAGAATATTTAGACTCCCTAGATGCTTAGAGTTTGCGACACGATTTCTTATAGGACTGGCCTAGATGATTTGGTACAGTCGATCTGGGAATCAAACCCAGGACCTTGTGCACTAACTTACGAGACACACCTGTGGGTGTGTGATTGTGCAGTCGTTCTTGCAACTACTTGATCAATGAGGCATAGTGGTTTCAATAAGTTAATCAATATTTAGGAATTCTTGTTTGATCTCATACATTTTTTGTGTGTAAGAGGTACTACGTACACACATCAAAAAAAGTTTGCGATCACTTTGAAAAATCGAAATCTTTTTTGTTACGGTAGATTATGTGTATTATTTCTACCTTTTTTAGATTATTTATTTTAAAATACCAGTACTATGTTTACCTGAACAAACACTAACTTCTCGAAAAACGAGCACCTACTATACTTAGGCACGTACTGAGACAGATGTTATCGCTTCTCTTGAAGTGGACTGCGGGACGTATGCTGAGGAGCGAGTAAAGACGCCTTTGTAGGTCTTCACTGTTCTTTAATTTGATTCTGTTTAATGAAATTGTAGACAAAAGCTAAGGGTGGTCAGCGAAATTCAAATCTTAAGATTTTTGCAGTGCACCTTTGGGAATGGGTATCTTAGTTTTAATTTTGGTTGTTGGTGTTTTATAGGCTGTATTTTAAGTCATAATTTTGGTTACCCTATCCAGAGGTCATAGCTTAACATCTCCGGGTCGATACTACCCAGTGTTATAGAATTACTACTGAATAGGGTAGATGACAAAAAAAATCTAATTATTCCGTCATATTTTCAAAAAATTTTGGACACATATTTTTTTCTTTTTTCACGTAAACAAAAAATGAAGAAGATACAGTGCGTCATAAACTCGTGTAACGTCACATTTGAGTACATTTTTTACTCAAATGTGACGTCACAAACCCCCACTCATATCTTTGACACGTTTTATCTTCGTCAATTTATATTACCTAATTTGAGTAAACAAAAAATACATATCCAATATTTTTCGATAATCTAACAGTTAGATTATCAAAAAATTAGATTCTAACTGACAGACCAAACAGAATAATATTTTTTTTAGTCAGTCAGCATCTCTATTATTATTACGGAAGAAGTCTGACGAGATAACGACTAATAGAGAAGTATGGAAGAAGAAGAAAGAAAAAAAGAAAAAGCATTTATTAGCCCGCACAGGACAAAACACACAAATTAAAATAGTAAAATTAACAGCAGGTACAACTAATAAAAATTAAACAAAAAGAAATAAAATAAAAAGAAACGAAATTAGTCCTGTACGAGGCCAAAAGGCCCCTATCTCAGACAAAAAGACAAAGCAAGACATGCGGCACCGACCACAAACAAATAAGGATAAGGACAGGAGAACAATAATAATGGTAAAAGCTTAAATTACACCCTGTATACCACAAAGACGGATGTGGAGTCTTAGAGACACCTAAACTATTTTTCCCTCAACAAACACTATCTGAAAAGAGCAGCTCACCTGCACTTAGTCACGTCCCGTGACAGATGTTATCGCTCCGCTTGAAGTGGACTGCGAACGTTTGCTGGCATAAGGGGACTCACAAAGGACTTCCACCCTTCATTGGAGACCACTGTTCTCCGATGTAATGTAATTATATTGTTCAAAAGCAATTGTAGAAAAGAGATCGTTGGGTTGGATGAACGTCGTCAGATACTGTAATTTAGTGACTAGACTAGCCCGTTTTCACTAACAATATGCAAAATATAAATGAGACTTAATATTTAGACTTAACTGACAAAAGTGAAATGCCCATTCTTGGCCACGTTTTGCCCACCAATGTGTTAAGTACAAAAAATATACCCATTTTTTATTAACTAAAACATTGCTATTACTTATTTGCAATAAAACCTTCGGAATCAAAAACCAAATTAATCAAGAAACTCAATCGTTTATTGTCAACCGAGTTATATGTACAAAATAGTGTTTGTTTCTTCATCTGTGATGTCAACCCTAACATCTATAGTTGGTTTCTTTCATGGGCGTCACTTGGCCAAAACCTCTTCATCAAATGGGCATTTCCCTTTTGTGTATGTTAACTCAGCGATAATTGTGCCGACAGCCAATTGCTTCAGCCAATGGCTTCATTGCCAAGAGCCTCAACCAATACCTGAGGAGGCTCTCGTTAGGCAGCTGGATCAAGAGCTTCATTCAGAAAGCGGTACTCCTGAACACGGCTCGTATGGTTAGAAGGTACTTCTCTTTGGATCCGTGACCACCGGTAGCTTTGACCTAGTTCCTGATACTGGTGGCGTACTATATATAATATTCACCTAGGTGTACTATCGTGGTCTTTTCCGCCTGACCAGTTTATTTATTTTTCGCTTAAATCATGCGGACATGGGCCTATTAGAAAAGCGTCAACTTTGGCGCGCAAAATAACAATAACTCTCGTTTTGCGTGCGTCGTCAGTGCGCTCGGCCGATTCGGTATCTTTTCATTCATTATTTCTATACAAAGTCAACGGGGCGGGGCTAAGAGCGTTTCTATGTTGCGAGTGCAAGCAAAAATCAGCTTAGTGGTGGTCAGGCGGGAGTGTCTTCGATAGTACCTAGGCTCATATTATGCAAAAAAGGTGTGATAATATGCTGTGTACCACTTCACATGTGCTTATTCACAGCGCCAAGACATAATCGGATCTTTTGAAATGTACAGACACGAACACTAATGTGTTTACACATTGCAAAATCCTAAAGCGGTTTTCCCGAGAAACATAGATTGAAGTTTTGATATCGGAACTATTTCGGTTTCTTGTTGCAAAGTACAATGTTTGTAATGAGAGGATTTCTTTTTGAGGTATTAAAATAAACTTAGTTTCCAAGAACTCTATATATGGCGTTGAACTGACTATGATAGTTGGTGCCAAACCCAAAACGCTTGGGAAAAAAAAACATTGCGTCACGTCACATACGCTCGTTGACTGATACTTTCGTTTGCTTAACCTTCCGAATATAACTTAGTTTTCTCGCGCTTTGTTAAAATCAGTTTTTTTAGGTTCTGTTCCTTGCATTAACGTACTAAGTTCAGCGCCATCTATCCAGCGACTAGGAAAGAGCTAAAAAGAAAATCCCTCGTAGCACATAAATAAAAATAAAAACACTTTAAAAATGCTAGGCCGACAGATTACGTACAAAATATCAAACTGCTCTTCTTCCATATAAAATACTGTATATTGACCTCAATAGAATGAAAGCGGTGCCCAAAACAAACATGGAAAAGGTTAGGAAGAAGATGAATACACGATGATCATGCAGTATATGCTTAAGGATTTGTCCACACCTGATAGCGGTCTTAATCGGTATTTAATGTTTATCGAAAAGAAACCGATACCGAGGCTAATTTTAGCTGCATACGTATCTCTTTTCTCTTCTTTGTTTTACGTATTTTTGTTGAATTTATGAAACATACCGAATTAACGTGTAACTTTCTTGTTTTATTCTGATTGGTTAAGGTAGAATACGGAACAAATCTTGGCGACAGTTTTTTTTTTTGGAAATGTTGTTTAACTTTTACAACTTATTTTTTTTCGCCTTTCATGTCGCTGCAGCTTCGGCAAATAATTTTTAGTCTCATTGTTATGGGCTTGCTGTTGGTTTATTGCTGTCAAGGGTGAAATATGGCTGTGAATAGCTTCCACTTTTTTTGATTGACCACCTCCTTGGCAATTCAAAAGTGCATGTAAGCGATTTATTTGGAATAAATGCTTTGAGTTTGTGTTTTTACGAAACGTTGTAACCTCAAATGAGAAATTTTCCACTGACGTTCTTCACAACGCTTTAGTATATATCAATAGATGGCGCTGATCAGCCTTGGCAATATTTTTTTAAGCGGCGTTCTAATAAAATCCAATGAGAAAAGAATTTACTACGTATTATATTATAGGTCAATGGTAAAATCTATTAGCAGGGCAAAAAAAAACTCTCCTAGACACATGTCAAACTCATTGTATAATAAAATTTCTTTATTATTCGTTGTTGTCTATAAAGTGAGAACTGTAAAGAACCTTAAAAGGTACTGTTGTCTAGTTCGTTCATAAAAATCACTGGAAAATTTCCCATTGTTTATTAACTTAAGACAATAAATTCAGTCTCAATTCACAATTTTAACGATGATAGTTGGTATCAACAAAATGTTTCACAAGATAGGTGTCGGTACTGAGTATACAGAGAAACCGATACCGCGCGTACAAGTGGAACCCGACCTTAACAATGAATGTGTTCACTAAAAATAGATATAAAATGCTCCACAAAGGATATCACCCACTCGAAACTCAACTATTATTACAAGTAACTGTAGGGTGATATAATATTTTAACGAAACTGAACTGTACTGGTCACCTATGTACACATGTGGGTGTCTAATTTAAAATCGACAACGTGATGTTTATTGTAACTATGTTTTTTGAATGAATTAATGAAATATCTTTTTGAAATAACTGTTTTATCATAAGATTTTTTTAAACTGAAATGGTCACTTACAATATCATTAACACTTCAAACGGGATATTTACAGTTTACAGTGTTTACTATCCCGATATTTCGGCACTGTTGCAAGCGCCATGATCACGAATAAACCATTTCGTTCATATACATGGTGTGTTATCATACCTTTGTCCTACCAGAAATCTATTATGATTTATTCTTCTTATTTACATACTAAACTCACGCCCACTTTACCCCATAGGAGTGAACAGAAACAACAGAACGTCAACTTCTAATTTTCAAACACAACACCACTCATTCCTCAACTACAACCTTTAACATAAACACCCAAAACACCATTCCATCAACTCGGAACAACCCAAAACCCAGAAACCGTCCCACATTAGACGCAGTCCTAATTATTTTCAAGAAGGAACCTGCGCCGCTTGACTCCATTCCCTCCGTAACGAGTGTACGTCCCTCCCAATGGCCCTCTTGTTAAAAATGCATGGAAACGAGCCGTAACACGCAGTAACTACCTCCCTTTAACACGCCCTACGAGTGTTCGTACGTATCTCTTTGGTACCCAGCTCTGTTTCATCGGTTTTTGATGGCTTATTTCTCGTGAGTGGTTTTATTGATTTTTTTTTCGGTTGATTGAGATGTTAAGTTCTGTTGTTATGTGAAACTGGCTTTAGTCAGCCGCTGTATTTGTGTGGAGGTCGGAATTTATCCCATGGGATTGTACTACATGGTTATAAAGTATCCTATGTCCTAACATAGGTCATGGTTTATCCGTGAACAAAAAAAACCAAATATTGGTATCGATTCTGTTGTGCACAAACTAAACTTACTTTAGGATATTGGTATCTTTTTCTCTCTAATAAAACGAGAAAAAGACGGACGTAATTCAGAGCTGTCAAATTTAGTTGGAACTAATAGGTATTTCCTTAAAAATACGGGATGCACGTAAAAACATGTAGGCTAAAAACACGGTGAAGCGCAAGGCTTAGACTAGTTTGATATCTCTAACTTAGTTCATAGCTATAGCCGTCCTTTTCTCGCACTGCCTTTTAGTAAAAGATAGCAATAGCTTAAATTAAGTTTACATTGTGCTCAACAGAATCGACACCAATATCAATTAAATAACCAACTAATTATCCAAATCCAGCTTTAAGGTATACAAGTGAATAGATAGACGGAGATTCTTTCGTATTTATAAAATTACTACATACTGTTAGTATGTAAGGATCGTAACAGGTCGCGCTCTGTGGGTTCTGTCTACCCCCATGGGAAAAAGGCGTGCGCTTAGGTTATATAGTCTACTAGCGGACGTCACGCGGTGTCACCCGCGTAGTTCCCGTTCCCGTGGGAGTACGGGGATAAAATATGCCTATGTTACTCAGGGTGAATGTAGCTTTCTAATGGTGAATGAATTTTAGAAATCGGCGCAGTAGTTTTTGATTTTATTTATTACAAACATACACACACACACAAAGATACAAATTTTTCCTCTTTATAATATTAGTGTAGATGACTTATGAAAAACATATTTTTAGCCAATAACCTTTCATTAGAGAAAATCTACCTACAAAATTGCCAACGAAATCAAAGTGATATTCCTAATATAAGCACACATACCTAATACAATACACAATTTGTGTCCAATTTAAGCATCGACCTCGATAAAAGTTTCTCGTAGCGAACTAAATCCTTTACATGGGCTCTCGATCGGACTGAGTAAGCCTTTATTGTGTATTTCTGTATATTCAGTAAGTATATATTATTTATTTATTGAACGCTGATTGTTTTGGACTGTATTGTATACATACTTAGTATTTATTTTTCTAATAGTTATGGGTAGCTATGAATACTTATATGCATAACGAACTGGGTACACAAGTATCACAGAAATTTGCCTCTGTATATGTTTGGTGGTTGAAGTATCTAAATATACATACATAATAGCACGTTTGTAATACCCAAAGAAAAAGGTAGAGGTATATCTGTCACCGTAAAATTTTAAAAACCGTTAGATTATAATCTATCTAGCGAGATTGTAAACTGTCGAAATATTCTCAACTGAACATTCTGCTTACAATCTAAAGCATTTTTTTTTTCGGTAGATTATAATCTGTCCAAGTAAAACCGTAAAATTGTGAAATGCATGCGATCAAATTATCTCTGCCCCCATAATTGGGACTTGGGGCACCCCAACGTTAGGTTAGTTAGGTTCTTTATGAAACCCTGCAGACAGAAATACCCTAGCGCTATTTAGCCGAATATAAAGTGTTTTGAGGTTAGGTTACATTAATCAGTTTTTCTCAGGAATGGTACATTATCTTTTCATGAGAGTAGTACCAGGGAACCCCCCATACGTCCCCCCTCAACAGCGCGCGAGATGAGCACTTTTACAATTTAACGGTTTCACTTCGACAGATTATAATCTACCGAAAAATAATGCGTTATATTGTAAGCAGTATGTTCATTCATCATCATCATTTCAGCCGAAAGACGTCCACTGCTGGACATAGGCCTCCCCCAAGTGTCGCCACATTGACCGGTCCCGCGCGACTCGCATCCAGCGGATTCCCGCAACCTTCACCAGGTCATCAGTCCACCTAGTGGGAGGCCTTCCAACGCAACGTCTTCCGGTTCGCGGTCGCCACTCCAGAACTTTTCGGCCCCATCGGCCAGCCGTTCTGCGAGCAATGTGCCCTGCCCACTGCCACTTAAGTTTGGCAATTCTTCGGGCTACGTCGGTAACCTTGGTTCTCTTGCGGATGTCTTCATTTCTGATTCGATCGCGCAAGGAAACTCCGAGCATAGCCCTCTCCATTGCCCTTTGGGTGACTTTAAGCCTTCTGATGAGGCCCATTGTGAGCGACCACGTTTCGGTCCCGTATGTAATCACTGGCAACACACACTGGTCATAGACTTTCGTCTTGAGACACTGCGGTAAGTTGGACGAGAAGATACCGCGCAACTTCCCGAACGCTGCCCAGCCTAGTCGGATTCGACGATTGACCTCTTTCTCGAAGTTAGACCTACCTAACTGGACCGTTTGTCCTAGGTACACATAATCGTCTACAACTTCGAGTGTGGAGTCTCCGATCTTGATAGGAGTGGGTGTGACATGGGCATTCAACATGACCTTGGTTTTGTCCATGTTCATTTTAAGACCCACTCTTCCGGAAGCTCCACTGAGGTCATCGAGCATTGTACTGAGGTCCTCCATGGTCTCAGCCATGACCACTATATCGTCGGCAAACCGAAGGTGAGTGATGTACTCGCCATTGACGTTGATGCCTAGCCTTCTCCAGTCCAGAACCTTGAAGACATCCTCCAGTGCAGCGGTGAACAGTTTCGGAGAAATGACGTGTCCCTGTCTCACACCTCGCTGCAGGAGGATAGGTTCCGAGGCTTGGTCCTGAAGTCGGACTGACATGGTGGCATTTTTGTACAAACACTTCAACACTTCGATGTACCGATAGTCGATTTGGCACCGTTGGAGAGACTGCAGTACAGCCCAGGTCTAGATCGAATCGAAGGCTTTCTCGTAGTCCACAAACGCTAAACAGAGGGGCAGGTTATACTCTTCGGTCTTCTGTATAACTAGCCGCAGCGTATGTATGTGGTCCACGGTGCTAAAGCCTTTTCGGAAACCGGCTTGTTCGGGTGGCTGGAAATCGTCAAACCTGCGCGCGAGACGATTCATGATGACTCTAGAAAACAACTTGTAGACATGGCTTAGAAGTGAGATGGGCCTATAATTCTTCAACCGGGCATTGTCACCCTTCTTGAAGAAGAGTACCACCACACCCCTGCACCATGCCTGTGGCGTTTTTCCCTCAAGTATGACGGAATTAAACAGCTTCTGAAGGGCCTTAAGTACCGGTTTTCCACCCGCCTTCAGGAGTTCGGCCGTAATTCCGTCATCACCCGGTGCCTTGTTGTTTTTGAGCTGCTTCAGAGCCATCCTAATCTCGTACAGGCTGACGTCCGGGATGTCTTCGGTATAGTGTCGGGTCAGTCTAGCTCTTGGGTCGTTTGCTAGATCTACGACGGGTTTACTGGTTGACGTGTACAACTGTCCATAGAAGCTCTCGATCTCCCTCAGAAGCTCCGGTTTGGCGGATAAGATCCTACCATCGTCGGTCTTCAGTTTCGTGAGCTGGCTCTGCCCAATAGCCAGATCTCTTGCAAATACCTTGGAGCCTTTATTCCGCTCAATCGCGTCTTTAATACGCTCGGTATTAAAGCGGCAGTATGTTCAGTTGACAATATTTCGACAGTTTACAATCTCGCCAGATAGATTACAATCTAACGGTTTTTACAAATTTACGCTGACATATCCATATTTCTCTAGATAATATGTTGAATTGCCGTGTAATAGGGGCGAGCCTATTGCAATCAACTGGACACTAATTCTGACTAGAGACAACTACTGAGCAGTTGGTGATGGAAAAACGTAATATCTGGAATCATATTTGTGGATAATTGGGTAGCCCTTTTCAAGTGTACAATAAAGACGAAAGTTAATTAAATGTAAGATTTCCTGGACTCGACAATTTGGCTATTTCGACATTTTCCTTAATTCATTGAAAAAGTTATTCGTTCATATTGACACAATTACAAAAACATAAATACAATAACTCGGGCTGTTTCGTAACTTTATTAATTTAATTTCCATCAGTTTATTGAAAACGTAGGCAAGTACATCGAGAGTACAGTCAGCGTCCAAAAGATTATACGTCTTTTGTGGGCTCGGCAAGAATTCAATTCATTGTCCACGATCTTTGTTGTTTCATAATATCGTATCATTTTGCAGCCACAAAATGCGACTTTCGTCCGCGTGAAATTATTATTATAGAACCCCAATCCGCATAGCATAAGTTACTCCTTATAACATCAGTTACCTGCCAGTAAAAGTCCCGTTAAATTCGGTCCAGCCGTTTCTGAGATTAGCCGGAACAAACAGTTAGTTTCATTTTTTTTTTAGTTAACTGTTTGTTCCGGCTTATAAAGTACCGTACTTTTACTATACTTATACTTTCATGTGGATTCAGTAAAAAATGTTATTTTGAAATCACAAACAGGCATTTCAATTTGATTTATTTGAATAGGTTGAGTACTTCATTGTAACTACGTAAATTAATTATTACAATAGTATGGAACACAAATTAAAGACAAGCAATGAATTCTTGTCGGTGTTTACATCTTTTTGAGGATAACTGTACATAGAAATAATAGATATCGCTTGTTTATTTCGGGCTGTTAAGTACAGAAAAACTTCAGAGAGATAATATTGCTAGCTCTAATATTAGGAACTGCCCATTAGTTCCCAGTAAACAAGTTGTTGGACTTAACAAAGGCTTTACAAATATTGAAATGGATATAGACCTAGTTAATACAACAGATACGTATATAATTGTAGGCAAAATTATTGTAAACACCGCCTGTTTAAACAAAATTAATTGTTGTTGGTCAGTGAGTAGTTGTCGGACATGTAATGAAAAGGAATGAAACGCATGTGGACTAAATAGTGATGGACATGAATATTGATGGATGGAGGTGAAGTAGAGAGCAGCGGTGACCGAGTGGTGGCGGCCCCGACTTACGAACAGTAAGTCGTGAGTTCAACCCAGACAGGCGTATTACTTTGTGTAATTTATTTCATCACCACTGCTTTCAAAACGGTGAAGGAAACATCGTGAGGAAACCGGCATGTCCTAGAACCAAAAAATTCGAAGGCCTGTGACATCTACCAATCCACACTGGGCCCGCGTGGTGGATTCTCTCATAGAGAGGAGGCCTGTGTCCCAGTAGTGGGAACATTAATAGGCTGATGATGATGAGGTGAAGTTGTTAGGAATGCTCAAAAGAGAAAGGAGTAAATTATACCGTGACGTCTGACAGGGGAGAATGGAAGAGGAAAACGTGATGCACTGACCCCAATAGAATGGTACAAGGGCAGGAAGATGTTGATGGTCAGTGAGGTGCTCAAGTGGTGCTTGCTCAAGTTGTTCAGCGAGTTGCTCAAGTGGTGCTTGCTCAAGTTGGTCAGCGAGTTGCTCAAGTGGTGCTTGCTCAAGTTGGTCAGCGAGTTGCTCAAGTGCTGCTTGCTCAAGTTGGTCAACGCGTTGCTCAAGTGGTGCTTGCTCAAGGTGGTCAGCGAGTTGCTCAAGTGGTGCTTGCTCAAGTTGGTCAGCGAGTTGCTCAAGTGGTGCTTGCTCAAGTTGGTCAGCGAGTTGCTCAAGTGGTGCTTGCTCAAGTTGGTCAGCGAGTTGCTCAAGTGGTGCTTGCTCAAGTTGGTCAACGAGTTGTTCAAGGATATAAGAGTAGAAGAAGACCAAAAAACCGATGGATGGACTGTGTGAAGGATGATATGGCACGAAAAGAGGTGTCTGATGAGATGACGAGTAATAGAGAAGTATGGAAGAAGAAGACATGCTGCATCGACTACAAATGAATTGAGATAAGGGTAGGATAATGATGGTCAGCGAGTTACTTAACGATGTTATCGTTTTGTTTTTTTACGTTCTTGATGGGGGGGGGGGGGGGGAGAGAGGTTGTTGGGTGAGTTGGTGAGTTGTTGTGAGGCGTTATGTGTGACAGGAAAATGCCGCTTAAAATCAAAGGATATAAGACAGCTATAAGACCAGCTGTTCTTTATGGGTCAGAATGCTGCGCTGGTCACCGGGCGTCACACTGCTAGACAGTAGAGAAACGAGTACATCAGAGGGAGTTTCAGAGTTGCCCCAATAGTCGATAAGGTCAAAGAGAGACGCTTACGGTGGTACGTCACATTCAAAGACGCCAAGCGGACCATATGGTGAAGCTTGCCATAGACTTGCCATCAATGAGACGCACTCGTGGAAGACCACCTGCCACCTGGTTGACGACGATCGAAAAAGATCTGAAAGAAGCTAATTTAGATAGAGACGCAGCACAAAATCGTGCCAAATGGAAGATGCGGACAAGGAAGGCCGACCCCAAGTAAATGGGATAAGGTCTAGGAGGAAGAAGGAGATCATGACTAGTGAGTTGTGGTCGTTAATTTTTTTTGTCGTGATTTGAAAACCCTCTTCACTAGAGAAGAATAACACTCAGATCATGAGTTAAATCTCATAATCATCCAGTCACAACAAACACAAACTCACGCCATCTCTCATGGAGGTAGACAGAAACTACAGAACGCCTGCTACGATCCTTACGACCAATCCAGCCAGACCCATCTCAATCACACTTGATCATCTGCCTAGCCTTTTCCCAACTATGTTGGAGTCAGTTTTCACTGTATACAGCTAGTGATGACGCAATTTAGTACCTGAGAGTAATTACTAACTCTATGTATATAGGCGTACCTTTAATGATTATTTGTACGTGTACTAGCTATCCTAAACTCTTCACAAACATCTAGGGGTTAAAATAATTATCACATATACTTTTCATCTTCATTTATCTGGACTTGATACTTGATTCTAACTAATAAAATTAACTTTATACTTTATTAACTTAACTGCGAGACGCAAGAGTCTTGCAGGCTTAGTCTTGGTCTTGCTCAAGTCTAGCAGGGTTCAGTCTTGGTCTTGGTCTTGCTACAATAAGTCGGTCTTGGTCTTGCAAAAATGCAAGAATAAGACTAAGACTGCAAGAACAAGACCGATTTTGGGAAACACTAATACAGTTACCTTAAATACCTTACATAGATCGACTGCCTGACCTGCACAACCCAGTTAGTACCGGGTAATACGATACCCCTTGGTGAGACTGGTTGTCAGACTTTCGGACCACTGACTACTTATAAAAACTGTTAAATATCTACAAATGACAGCCGGGACCAACGTCTTAACGTGCTTTTCGAGACATGGAAGAAACTCTGTAATGGATGGTCACCCATCCGTGGACCAACATTAGCAACCGCGGCTTAACTTTGAAGATCGACCCGTGCAGCTGTTTCTTTAGCCACGATATCTCAATCACACATTAGCTCAAAATTCAGTCAATCGTCACATAACAGTATCTAGCTTATTCAGCAGTATAACAAAAAGTCAAACTAAAGATACAATAGACAAAGTTCCTGAACAGAACCATTTGCAATGTCTCAATGCTCTTTGTGTTCGCTTTATGAATTGTCTTCTGAACTTTCATCCGCGAATGAAAATTTTAAACAGTATCCTGCTTAATAGTGAACCTTTGTGGTCTTAGTTATTGCATTGGGGGCTTACTGCTCTGGTTATATGTAGTTTTAAGTGTTATTATTTAACTTAGAGCGTTATTAGTTCATGGATTTTGTGCTATTCATCGCCGCTGCATCTAAAATGGCGAACGAAAACATCGTGTGAACAAAACTCGAAGGCATATGACATCTACCAATCCGCACTGGGACATGGAGGATTACAGCCCACTCCCACTCATAGAGTGGAGGCCTGTTTCCCAACTGTGAGAACCTTATCTACAGTCTAATTATGTTTAACATCAGGCCACTTGGATGGAGATATTGGGGGAGCTTGACTCATGTGGAGTCCGATTGAACCGGAACTGACTTCACAAAATTTGCAAAAAACGCTACTCATGATGACGACAGTGAATTTAGTATGAAGGGAGGGATGCCTTCACTTCTTTCATTGCATTAAGAAGAACATATAAAAAGAGTAGGTAAGCAGTTTCACATTAATTGTGATTCATAAAGTATTTAAACTTTTATATTATCTCAGCTCGAATCAAGTATAGAAATAATGGCTCAAAAGTTGCTTCACTAAAACAACCAACCGCAAGAACCAAAGCAAAGAAAACGAGTTCAGATATCTAATGTTTTTCTTTTGTCCCGAATAAGCTAAGGATGAGATAAAATTAATGGCTCAACTTTAAGGCCTAGCCGGTTTCCAACCAAATTACTATTTACGTTTATGTAAGCTTTACCTTGAATAAAGTATGGCACTTACAACGTCTTATTTATTTGTGCCTCGAGGCAGTCTCGGTGACATAGTAGCTTCATTTTCGTTAGTACGTATCGTCTTTGAAATTGATATTGTTATGTTTAAACAGGTTTTCTTTTAGCTTACATATACCTACGTTAACGTTGTCATAATTTTGATGTAGGTGGACATGTGTATAAAATGTACTCGTATATGTCTACTAAATATGAATAGACATGTCTACGTTTTCATTATTTGTTTGAGATACATAATTATGTAAAATACTATGAAATTATAAATACTGGTTCAAGACATTATTTTTTGAAAATGCAGTTTTCATAATTGAATTAACTAAGCCAAGTTTATAAACTGCAAAATAATGACTATGTTTAAACTCACTCTTTGAGCGTTACAACATTATTGATATTGTTAAACAAATCTGTTTGGAATACGATAACGCAGACATACGTTTCAAAGGCGTAAATAAAAATTCAAGAGAAAAACACATATCATAAATTCAATTTATAACTTAACTAAGCGAAAACAGCAATTAAGTAGTCTGCCTAGTTCCCTTGCTTAAGTATTCTGGTAACAGTATCTTATTTATTCTCGCCTGGAGCCGGCCTCACTAGTACAAGTATTTACTGAAATTGACCGAAATGTCCGATCATTCTCAGAAGATCCATTGGCCAGATCCATGATGGATCTAGTGAGAATTGTTTTTCTCATTTCGATCTCAAACCGAGGCTTCGATAGTCTTAAGTCTTATTTTAAAGTCTGATAGTTTTTATCGCCTTTTTATTTACTTATCAGAACAATAAAACAATGGACCCTAATAAGAATAGATTATTTTCTATTCCGACCATTTATTTTCACTGTCAAATAGAGACGCTTTTTTTTTGTTTCCCTGTGAGAAAAAAGAGGCCAATAATTTTTACTTTATTTCTTCGAAATTATCATATTTCCTTGTGCTGAAAAGGTAAAATGTAACACCTTTTCCTTTTTCCGTTTGTGAGTCTATAAATTTTATTTTTAAAATTGCACACACAGGGTGAAAACTTTTTATGAGTAATGAATAAGAGCAGGCCGTCCAATTAAATGGTATTCGACAGAGAGGATATATTTGGTCTATCATTGTTTTCATTTATTATTTGTATTTCTGAAAATTGTATTTTGTATTTTTGTTAATTAATATTAAAACAGGGACCATAAAGTTCTCTATTAAATGTATGTAATTGTAATGACTCCTAATGTACACACAAAACTTGCGGAATAATGAATGAATAAAGAATAATCTGCTAAATCATGGAGCAGTTTACGTCAAATCTGTTATTTATTTATAAGAACAACTCGGTCATATAGACAGACCCAAAAATACACTTCAATTACAATATGTATAATATATTTAATTATTTGAAATTTATACGGTTATCACATGACACCGCTCCTCCGCGCGGTTGGGCGGTGAAGCGGATCTCACGTCGCATTGTCTTGTTTGAAATCCGTTTAGACCGCGCGGACAAGCGATGTGTGAATCATTTTACGCATCCAGTATTCTAAAAAGAGTTCTTGAATAAGCGCCTAAATGCCTTTATTAATCGAATATCGGGTCAACTGTGAGTCGCTACTTGAGACGACCGTTAATGTATGCGCATGCATATTTCTTGAGATGTTTTCTACCTTGTTCTAATCTTTTATCACCTTTAGTTGAATTTCAGATTTCGCTTTGACATTGAGGTGTCGTCGGCATGACAGAGAGAGGAGAATTACGTCACAGCAGTGGGTACTAGATGAATTATTCTATTGAGGTCTACAGTACAGAGTATAGGCATAGTCTTCATAGTCGTTCTTCTATAGGTTAGCTGTACCTTAAAAAAAAACCTTTTTTCCTATCTACATTATGGTCGGCTTCCTCTTTAATTAGCTGCAGCTGAATACTAGTATGTTTGATGAAGGTACTGCCAATATGCCTCTACAACCCAGTTAGTAGGTTTTATGAAACCGACAGGCTGGCCTAAGTACGAGTAAATGTAGCTTAACCTTTGATCGATTTGTGTGGCTGCTATTACAGCCACCCTTATGTCCCCAGCCGTGCCCGATCGGGAACGGTGCATTGTTATTTTAATTGTGTCTGTAATTGCGGCTATCTAAGTGTTAAGCCCTACATAAAATGATATTACGTAAATAAAGAACACAAAATGAGAGTACAATATTATTAAGTTAAAACTACGTGCTACTTGCATTGCATGTTTCCAACAGTACATTGTACTGTTCTACAGTAAACGGTACAATTACGTTCAGCCGAGTATTAAAATTAAATGCTTTCAGTAAAAATCACGCATTGCTTTATAATAATGTTCATAAATCCGCCGCAAACAACTCGTAATTTAGTTTGTTGTAATTACTTTTTAAATGCAGTTTGTATTTAGTGTAAATGGGCTTGCATTCGCTTAGTTTTTTAAAGTTTTTAATGAATATTAATGCCTATTTAAGGCTATATTTGTATTATGGAAATAGGTTACACAATATCACGCCTAGTCTTTAAATGGTTATTCAGAGTTGTTATTGAACAAAATATTGGTGCATACATTTCGCATGTTATGTTATGCGTCCCATCTAGGTACTTAAAAGAGGACGATCCTTTTGTAATAGACAAGCCTAATATTAGGCAAATGTGGCATAGGATAAAAATACAGTTACAAAATGTCGTTTTTATCTTCCACTAGCTGACCCACGCAACTTCGTCTGCGTCACATAAGAGAGAAAAAGCTAACAAAAGGAATACATTTTCCCCGTTTTTGCAACATCTTTCTTTTATGCTCCGCTCCTTTTGGTCGTAGCGTGATGTTATATAGCCTATAACCTTCCTCAATAAATGGGCTATCCATCACAAAAATGATTTTTCAATTCCAACCAGTAGTTCCTGAGATTAGCGCGTTCAAACAAACAAACAAACTCTTCAGCTTTATAATATTAGTATAGATTCGTAGAAAGTATCTAAAATTCAACATTATTTTTAGTGAAACAGAAATACTACATTTCAAGAAACCTTCTATGACTTTAGACCCGTAACACACAACAAATCCTAAAAAAAAATATCAACTCTTTCCTCCCCAACTTTAAGGCTTGGAACAGACTACATCACAATTCACAAACCTTTCAAAACGGAGACAAAACAAACGTTCATGACAACAGAATTACCTTCAAAAGGCAACGGTAGGTATGCGTCATTTGTCGACAATATCGAGAACACAAAGACTCTCTGCCCTTTGTCGTCGGCTTTGTGAACCCGGCTTTATCTACAAAACGCTATGCAATTGCATAGAACGACTGCGACTTTCAACCGTAGACTAGACTTGTGGATGTAATGATAGGGTAGCTTAATGTGGGAATTACGTTTGTGGTCTTTGGTAAGACGTGAGTTTAGTTAATTAATTAAGTGTTTGTTGAAAAAAATATAGACGTACGAGTTTCTTGTTTATACAAAGTAGAAAAAAATCTGCTGTTCCATATAATTATTTTGAACGTGTAGGTTTCAGTTTGTAGAAAATAATAATAATAATCGTTTATTTCAGGCATTAGCCCATATAACTCAGTTTACATAATTATTACATAGATTACATTAAAATTTAATTCACATTACATTATTAAAATCATAATCAAAGTTAAAATCCACACATAAATCAATTCATCATTAAAATCTAAAATAAAAAATAAAAATCAGAATTAAGTCAACATTAAAATCAATATCACAATCAAAGTTAATTAAAAAATAAAAGTCCAATTAAAATAAAAACACATTAAATTAAAATTATGTTTTTTTTAAATAAATCAATAAATTAGTCTGTAAAAATACAATAATTATAATTTTCTAATCGGCATTAGAGGAGCATGTTGCTCCTCCAATGCCGATTAGCCTGCCACAGCAATGCCGGACATTTTTTGGGGTGTAAAATCATGTTTGGTGGTAGAACTCAATGTAACGCACTCAAAACACTGTGCTGATGGATAGATTGAATAGTACGGGGGTCATGGAGGTGTTTAAAGTAAAAATCTTCCATTAAAAACTTGTATTAAAAAAAAACCTGTCAAAAACTTGGAACTTTGGCCCCCATATCTTTTGACTTTGACCCCCATATATATCTCCGTAACTAGAAGGTTCCCAGGTATGGTGTAGAACAAAAAAATTATCGCAATGACGAGAAGAACAAGTGCCTTTCGGCTTCGCTATGAGGTGTTTTACACCCTTTATAAGAAAATCCTGAATGCTCGGTTCACACTCCTGATTTTCGCAGCCGAATGATCACGCATCACCACTCTGTTTGTCCGCACCTTTAGCAAGAACGCCTATCTAAACAATGTTAAATCCAGCTTACATACAACGCTTTTCATCAATGTACGGATGCAAACAAAGTGAACACAATTTTAAAACCAGTGACCTAGAAAATGCGATACGGAGTTCCGCGAACTTAGAATTCAATTTTGTTGCAATTTTATTATTCTTCAGCAATTTGGTAGAAACATTGTATGTAGCCGTAGTAGTGTAAGCTCTATTGGAAAAGCTGGATCAGAAGGGCTTAAAGGCTTTTCAGCTTGGAAACAGGATTTTAGGTAATGCTGCTCTTGCTGCGTACAATTATTTGGCACGTTTATTAAATAACTTAATTGTACTAAGACCAGCAGTTGCGGGAATCCGTTAGATGCGAGTCGCACGGGACCGGTCAATGTGGTGACACTTGGGGGAGGCATATGTTTAGCAGTGGACGTCTTTCGGCTGAAATAATGACTAAGACTAGTGGTAACGGCTCCCGTCTTGATAGATCATGGGTTTGAATCCTAGCAAGCACTTTACTTTCTCTCAAAACGGTGATACATAAATGATCTTCAACTCTGCTTCAACATATGAACCTACCTACCTACCTATTTACCTATTTAGTTATTTGTGGTGAGCAAGCCTCGGTGATAATGTTATCACCGAACCTTGCTCACCACAAATAACTAAATACGTTTCAGAACATATAACATCACTTTCTTTGTCACCTTCTCATGATTGAAAGAAATCGAGCGATATTTTGAATTCGATTAACATTATACACATTAAGCAATTTGTGATGCAACTCGGCCTAAGTTATCAACAAGGCCGCCTTTGTGACTAGAAAAACTAAACTACTACTAAATTTTGTATATTGTATTAATTGAAATGCATGAGAAGATCTTCCTCAAGTTTCAACTACAAGCCAAACTGTTTAGACATTAAAATGATCTAATAACATTGCTAGTTGTTAAGTTATTCTACCTAATATTATTCCCGGGAGAGTCGATTACTTGTCGACACGACTCTGTACGCTAAGTGGCTCCACTACGTTTGTCAAAGTCAAATAGCTGCAGACTTGGCTAAATGTAGAAACTATGTGTTTGACATACGTATAACGTAGTGACATGTTACTGTTTCTAATTCAAGAAGTTGCTAACAGACTGAAGGGAGTCAGTGAGTAATGAGTATTGTCAGTCATACTATTATTTGCTTTCGTTGAAGTCGAATACTCTATGAATTTTTAATTGTAGTGCCATGTGGTATCCGGCAGAGTAGAATAGAACCAACCCATTACACTCACGGGTGTCGTATAAGGCGACTAATGTCTGAGGCAGAACACCTTGCGCCTCCGTAGACCAGAGAATGGGCAGCAGCGTTTTCTGTTAGTCTTTCATCACTGCGATCTCCAATCCGCCTGGCGTGGAGATTACGGCAAATTCCTCCCATCATGGGAGAGGCTTATGTCCAGCAGTGGACGTTATGGGCTGTTGTTGTTGTTGTTTTAATTAAAAAACTACCATCACACTTACATTTTTCTGCCGTCGAACTGCGATGCTGTCGATGTATCCTGGTTTGCAGAATGCAGGTTTATTTCAGTGATATGAAGGGTTTCCCCTCATTTCACCAATTATCATCGTAGTTACTTAGCTTGTTCACAAATATGTTAGGGTCGGCTTCTAGTCTAGTCGGATGCAGCTCAATAGGTACCAGTATATTACATGGAAGGACTACCTAGGCCTATCAGCTCGGTATGAACCAGTGTAACACGATACCCCTTGGCAAGATTTACCACTGAACATCTTTTCCGCATACATTGAATGGACTATTCATGACATTAGCAACGCTATAATTAAATTCTTTTGTTTTTGTCTAACTCCCTTATCAAGGAAACGCCACGTTCTTTCAATTACTCCGTCCATTCTTTCAATTGACTTAACCCTGCAAGTTTCCCCCCTTTCACTCCGAGGTGGCTAAACATACATTGTGCATTTACATTTATTCGCCATACCCATGTAAATGTTCAGGGGTTCCGTACATAGTATTTGTGAGTCACAGTTGATAGCTACAACAATGTTAGCTTTTGTGAAATACAACATGGCCGCCATGTAGATTCATTTGACGAAAGATGAGGTACCGTGTAACGGTTTTGTTTGGTTCCAATTTTAATTTAGGAAAGTTGGAGGTTATTTCACCTAGATAATTTGCTTGAGTGAAACACGAGGAGAAATTTAATAAAGTTGTAAGTGGATTGGTCTGATATAGCTTACTGAAGATTTGAAAATGGAATAGGTACAGACAATAAATAGAAAGAAGCGTTTATAAGTAGGTAAATAATTAAATATGGAAATTGAGAGAACAGAAATTAATAAGTTAATAAACATTTGTAAACAATACTGTTTAGCTATAATGTCTTTTTTTGTGTGAGCGTAATATCGGTAAATCTCCGAGGAGTTCGTGACTAAATAGTTACAGCCGCTCTGGTCGATTGCCTAGATTACTCCGTGGATGCAGCTGAATACCAGTACCAATCAGCTGCATCCGGTAAGACTGGAAGCCGACCCCAAGAAATTTGGGAAAATTCTAGGCAGATGATGACTATCGTGATGATGATGATGATGATGATGGCATCTAGCCGATTTCGGCCACAGCGAATGCATTCGATGACTTCGTGGCTATCGTAAACCTCATGTCTAGTCCTATGGATTTAATGGCGTGATGTAATATTTACTTTCTAGAATACTGGTGGCCAACCTTTACTGACCATCGTGCCATTTTTTTATGATGCTGTGAGGACAATTAATGAATACCACGCGGGCGAAGCCACGGCCATGAGTGCAAGAAATTTAATAACGCGAACCAACACCACGTACCCAACCAACTAACCAACACCTGAAACCAAGTCAGCACTGACCGCAAACCAGTTTCAATTCAACTTAAGACTAACTTACAGTAAGTAGTGACTAAGTTAAATTCAAGATTACAGCGCCAACTTGGTCCAGGCGTTGCTTAATTCAATTCTAAGCACGCTCTAAGCACGGTTTAAAACTTACATTCTGGATCCAGTTTGGACTGCAACTGTTACAGATTAATCGTAATCTAAGTTTGATTCAGTTTAAATTGAATTGTTTTGTAATCCATCTGTTTGGCAACTGTTAACATGTTTGTTGCAATTGGTTGTTTTGTTTAAGTGTGAGAGCCATGGTCTCATTGGATAGAAATGAATCAATAAAAACCGGTCAAGTGCGAGTCGGATTCGCGCACGAAGGGTTCCGTACCAATTATTATAAAAAATCACGTTTGTTGTATGGGAGCCCCCCTTAAATATTAATTTTATTCTGTTTTTAGTATTTGTTGTTATAGCGGCAACAGAAATACATCATCTACCATCATCATCATCTGTTGCCTGCTTAGAGTATATATTACAGTAGTAATATACTCTAAGGTTGCCTGTGAAAGTCAACACAAAGTAGTGGTTACGTGGAGTGAAGATGTAATTTTATTTTCTCTACTTATTCTACCCATATTTGTATTATTTTTTCGTTTACACTTTATGTATTTATTATTTATCCGTGTCTGACCGTGGCATCACTCTGTCTGGGCCCTATCAGAATACCAGCGCTGTGACGTTTTTTTTAAAATGTTACAGCATCATGCTGAGATGGGGCCTTTTGGCCTCGTACAGGACCAATTTCATTTCGTGTTTTTTTTTTTTTTTTTCTCTTTGTTTATTTTTACTATTTGTAAGTACTGTTAATTTAACCATTTTTATTTGTGTTTTGTCCTGTGCGGGCTAATAAATGCTTTTTCTTTCTTTCTTTCTTTCTTTCTATCTGTGAAAATTTCAACTGTCTAGCTGTCACGGTTCATGAGATACAGCCTGGTGACAGACAGACGGACAGACGGACAGACGGACAGACAGACGGACAGACAGCGAAGTCTTAGTAATAGGGTTCCGTTTTTACCCTTTGGGTACGGAACCCTAAAAATAATTGGTGCATTTCTTGCATAAAATAATTGAGTTAATGTTATGTTGTTGGCTTGCTGCACGCTTTTTTGCAAACTATAAGTACGTTGTGATGATTAATATTTTATAGGCAAAATTTTTCTACACTAACTCTTTTACTACTGATTATACCTTTTTCATACGTGGAACGAGTTGCAGAACGAAAATATTATTTATTTTGGTTTTCATCAACTCGTCCCAAATGGGCCGTAGGCTTGTGGGATGAGTTGATGAACGACTCACAGCAAGTATCTGTAGAAATAAATAATTGTTTATTGCGGGCTTGCAATTGTACAAGCCCCAGAAGTTTTTTACCAGTAATGTATTTCAGACTTGATTCACTTTTCTTTAATCTTTCACTATACATTATCGTTTTGTCTAAAACAACACGGGCAGGCAACACACGTGTCAACATCAAGTGCGGAAAAAAAGAAATTGCCATATGCCAGTTGTCACCGCGACGCGACCTTCAACGCTGTGCTCACGCGAAGTTAACAACAAGAGTCACACGTGCGTGACTGGAGCGAGATACAATACATCTAACATTAGATTTATAGAAACTTTATAGTATCTGTACCAACATTAACCACTAATGAGTTTATTCAAAGAGTTGTAACTATCGAGACCATATTAAACTAACTACATAACATCGATCTGTAATAACTCGACGGAAGAGGCAGATCTGTGCCTAATAGCACACCCAGATTTCGCCAGATATATAGCTGCGCACGGAGTTTGGATATCGTTTTGTTTCGTGTGGATCGTGCCTAACCAGCCTGCTTAGCATGAACGCCGTAGATACCAAAGAGAACCGACAAATCTTTTGTTCATCTGTCATTGAATCGACAAAATGACAGATGAACAAAAGATTTGTCGATTGTCTTTCGTGTCTGCGGGCTGGTGTCAGAATTTTTATGCCGCCTTAGGGCCTTCGACTTGGCTTTACATGCCGTCGAGCAATATCTCTCAGGCATGATGGTTTGGTTTCTTCAGGGATATTTTTCCTTCACCGAAGCAACTGATAAGAATCTGATGTTTACACAAAATGCACATGATTCCAAAAAATCAGAGGTGCATGTTTTAGGTTCGAAATTGAACTCTATGACTTGGCAGTCTAACGGTCATTGCAGGTTGAATGTCGATATGACATAGGTACTGAGAAATAGCTTTTAGAAATTAAATTGCTAAAAGTCATCCTAGATTTTTAGCGCAATAGTTTGACCTTCAGTAAGACACCCAAAAATAGTTTCGTCGTCTCCCGAAAGTACCAAATTCCTCCATACAAATACCTACGAACTATTTGGCTTTATAAAGCGAGCACTTAATACTTGGAAACTAGCGTACAACTTTATCCGTTACGACAAAACTCGGGAAAAACAAATAATTCACTATCTAATTGCCGTTTTTACAACAAGGAAATGTTGCTGCAATCACTAGAGAGGCGCTATTTACTGTAAAAATGTTTGGCCACGTACAGAGGGGAAGTGACCAAAGTGATTTAAACTTTTGTGTATTATGAAAATCTTGTTGAAAATGTTATTGTGTTTTCCATGGATGATTAACTATTGCAAAGGTCTCTACTTTCTTAATAATAATTTTCCGTATAACATTCTTTGACCGTATGAAACGGGAACACTGAAGAGTTACTACATAGCGTGTCAACCAAATCCACGATCAATTCGTCTGACTGTACTTCGCCCAGACACGTGTCAGCAGTGTTAAAGTCTAAAAATCACTTCGAGGGTTCCAACAAATCATTCAATTACAGAGGGTCAATAAAAGTTGATAAAGCAAAACACTATAAACCCATAACGACGTCAAACATAAACATAAAACAAACGCTCCATAAATTAAAAGCCCCCATAATAAGTCACTTGGCAACCTCACAATGTTGCCAGGAACAAATATTTCTCTACCTAATTGGCCTTTTTGCAACAAGGAAATGCCGTTGCAGTCACAAGTGGTTCCATTTAGTGGAAAAAATGCTGGGTTACGTTCAAAAGAGGCCGTATTACGAGGCTCGTTGCAACAATTAAATTAATATCTTGGCCCGACGGGCCTAATTAACGCCCACTACGATTTAATTGGCCCTCTTTACTTTTTTAGAAGCCCCGCTGGCAATTTGGCGAACGTTTTAAATATTGTTTGGCTTAAAATGATGGTTTATGTAGCCAAGAATGAAAAGTGTAGTCGGGTATTCCATTTATTATAGCGGCAATGGCGAAACGGTTAAGGGCGAAACTCAGCAATTAAACAAAATGTATATTCAGCACATCTAAACTGCTTTCAAAAGCTTTGAGTGACATTTAATCCTTTAATTTATCTTACATACATATTTTAATATGATAATATTTTTTCTTAAAGCAATGTAATAAAAAATACAGCTATTGTTAGGGAATAGTGATTAATACAGACGTCTCTTGAACGTGGTTTAAATGTTACTAATCGAGTTCAGTTTCATTGATTAAATTCGCCTAAAAGCGCAGCCTGGAAAGTGATACATTGTTTATTTGATCACCTCCCGTTGCAAAAATGACGTGAAGTCAAGGCGTCTTGAGAAGCGATTGGATTATTATTAATTCATACTACGTTGTCAGTAGTAAGGAGCAGCTCGTGGCTAAATAATAATAGCCACTCGGGTCGATATTTAGGTTAAGCCGTGCTTGCCTAGGTTGGTCTGTGGATGGGTGATCACCCTTACATACCGAGTTTCCTCCGTGCCTCGGAAAGCACGTTAAGCTGCTGGTCCCGGCTGTCATTAGTCCATCTTTGACAGTCGTTACAGGTACCTAGTCAGTGGCCAAAAAAGTCTGACAACCAACCTAACCAAGGGGTATAGTAATACTATACCCCTTGGTTAGGTTGGTTGTCACTGGGTAATCCCAGTATGAACTGGGTTGTGGAGGTCAGACAGGCAGTCGCGCCATGTAAAATACCTGTCTTCAGCTGCATCCGGTTGGACTGGAAGCCGACCCCAAAATAGTTGGAAAAAGGCTAAGCAGATGATGATGCTGTCAGTACGTATAGTACTACTAGTACTAAGCCGTATGTTATAGCGTTTTAATGCCATTTCTTAGGCACAGTAAAGAACATTTGGCCTAGAATACCTGATAGAAATCGAATCCATCCTAAGACCCCGTTCACAACTTAGGCGCTAGTCGCATAGACTAGCGTCTAGCGAAACGCGCGCACGTCATTTGTTTCCACGGCGTGAGTAGGTACCATCGACCATTTATGTCGCATATTTTGCGATTTCACAAGGGAATCAAAACCTATAGGGTACTGACCGTTGACCTAGAATCATGAAATTTGGCAAGAAGAAATGTTTTACAGCACATGTAAAGGAAAAAATCTGAAAACTTTAAATGTGTAGTTTAGTTACAAAATACCTACAAGTTTATACGGAGTTCTCGGTGCGCGAGTCAAACTCACACTTGGCCGGTTTTTTAATTTCAAAGCATTTATTTCAATTAGACCATTACTGCACTTTTGAATGTCAAAAAAACAACAAAAAAAAGCTAAGCTACAGTCACAGTCACAAGGCATAATAACTTGATAAAGTATCTGTAGTTGCACATTCCCTAGCGTAGATCTCTATGTAGAAGAACGGGCAAGAAACTCCATGGACACTCTTTTCAATCAAAATATTGTTACAAAATCTTGGTTACATCAGTCATGTTGACGCAAGACGCGTAAGTGGGTGGTTTCGCGAGGCATAGCACATGAGCATTGCGGCATGTAGTGCCATCACTATCATTTCAAACTTTACAGAAACTTAGCATCTATCTACATACGAACAGCAACGTGAACAGTTTAGAGACGGATGCGTGTAAGTGGCGACATATTGCCGGCTTACCGCATGCAGGCACAACATTAAACCGAATGGGTGTCCCATTCCCCTTAATTGACTCCTATAACTTGCATGGCTTTACAAGCCAGAGAATTGCTACAACCCGTTTTTGTTCTTTTCTGATGAGCCGTGAAAGATAAATTTATTTAGTTCTCTTTGGGAGAATGCTTTTAAATTAATGATAACGTAGTTCTGTTTTTGTAGGTATACTCTTTACGGTGTTAAGAACATCGTGACACATTTTCTACCCGACTGCGCAGGAGTTATGTTTTTTCATTATATATTGCTCCTGACCGGACCATAACCCACTGAAGTGGCTCAAGTGTCCCTGTATTCGCACACGTATGTAGGTACCATTGAAGAGGAGTTGAAAAATGCCACCGACGCGACGCCGACGCTGCAATCAATGTATAATTCGGTTCAAACTTAATGGTGGCTCGGAAGTTAGCTGCAAGTGACGGTCTGCGCATTAAATAGACAAAACGATGCGTCATCTGCGCCCCGTTGATACCTAAAATTGTTGTCTGCTTAGCTTTACATAAGATGTTCCGAATCGCCATAAAGTTTAAAGCGTTTTTCCTGCGCATACCGTCACTCGCAGCTAACTTCCGAGCCGCCATTAAGTTTGAACCGAACCATACCTCCACTTTATGTGTCCAGGTAATCTGACTAGATTTACCATCGATACGAAAGAAAAATATTTAAAAAGTTCCCTTTTGCAATTTGCAAAGAGAAGAAATACTTATACTTCTACGAAATTATAAAACACACAATTTCATGTTTATCATTCCTGCGCCGCCATTACCGTATTTAACAAAAACTTATTCTATTATCCAGCGACCCACTTACAAGTCCACAATAAGCGTTACTCCTGATTCTTGCTCCGTTTCGCATTAACATCTGCAATCTTAATCTTAATAAACGATTAAATATATGTTTGTTCATTACGGCAAAAGTTTTGCGTGGATCTTCCTGTTTTTCTACGGACAAGCATAAATAGTTGGCTAAATAACACTTGCACTTTTAAGAAATGACTCGAATATATTCTTGTCTAGTTAATTATGGTGGAGAGTAGCGGTGGCCCAGTGGTGGCGGCCCCGACTTACGAATAGTAAGTCGTGGGTTCGAACCCAAACAGGCGCATTACTTTGTGTAATTTATTTCATCACCACTGCTCTCAAAACGGTGAAGGAAAACATCGTGAGGAAACCGGCACGTCCTAGAACCAAAAATTCGAAGACATGTGACATCTACCAATCCGCACTGGGCCCGCGTGGTGGATTATAGCCCATTCCCTCTCATAGAAAGGAGGCCTGTGTCCCAGCAGTGAGAACATTAATAGGCTGATGATGATGAACTTAATCAAGAAAAAATCTTTGTTGTGTGTTTTCTTTAAATAGAAATACCCTGTTAGAAATAAAAAAATAATATAAACTATAATTATGGTGGTAATTGCACTCATGGGTTAAGGTGGTCATCTCAGCGGAGACTATTCTTCGATGCAGAAGATGTTATGGTGCATAAGCGTGCACGCACACAGTTCTGTACACTCTCTCTTTCCTTACTCAACGGGACAATATGAGACGACCGGAGACTGCAAGCTTTGGACCGAAGGCTTAACGTACTTTACGAGGTACAGGGGTATCAAACTGCTATTTAAAATTTTGGACTAGTTCGTAGTAGTAGTCGTTAGTAGTAGTTAGTTCTGAAAGATTCCTCATGGAAAAACTAGTGACATTTTTGCCTGATGAGGGAACCATACCTAGAATTCCACACACGCAGGAATCACAGGATGAATATTATAGGTACGACAAAGCTACGCTTATCATCTGCCTATTGCCAACTATGTTGGGGTTGGCTTCCAGTCTAACCGGATGCAGCTGGGTACGACTATATATATATACAGTATACGGTATACGTACGGTATTTGAATTGGACCTCCACAACCCAATTACTCGGTAAAATGATACCCCATGGAAAGACTGGATGTCAGACACAGAAAAGCTTGTACATGATCATCATCTGCCTAGCCTTTTCCCAACTATGTTGGGGTCGGCTTCCAGTCTAACCGGATGCAGCTGAATATTTGTATTTTACATGGAGCGACTAAGCGCCTATCTGACCTCCACAGCCCAGTTAGTACTGGGTAATACGGCACCCCTTGGTCAGACTGGTTGTCAGACTTTCTGGCCACTGACTACCTGTAACGACTGTCAAAGATATACAAATGACAGCCGGGCCAACGGCTTAGCGTGCTTTCCGAAGCACGGAGGAAACTCGGTATGTAATGGGTGGTCACCCATCCACAGACAAACCTAGGCAAGCCCGGTTTAACCTAAAGATCGACCCGAGCGGCTGTTATTATTTAGCCATGAGCTCCTCCGAGCACGAGCTTGTACATCATACAATTTCAATAAAAAGCATGATGACTGGCTAAAGAAATATGATTCTGTTTAGTCCGTCAGTTAGATTATCTAAAAATACTGGATGCGTGTTTTTTGTTTTATCAAATTAATAAAATTGACGAGGATAAAACGTGTCAAAGATCATGTGGGGGCTTGTGACGTCACATTTGAGTAAAAAATGTACTTTAATGTGACGTCACACGAGCTTTCGACGCACTGTATCGCCTTCATTTCTGTTTACGTGAAAAATGAAAAATGTGTGCAATTTTTTTTAGAAATCTGTCTGACGGATTAATTAGATTTTTTTTGTCATCTACTCTATTACCACTAGAATTTTGTTAAGTGAATAGTGCAGCTGTTTGTTTTGTGTCTAGAAATGTATGGCCATGACTGTACAACAGAACAGTAATGCTAATGACTGGTTACGGTAATGATTCTGATTGTTTCGTGTTATTATTAATTGCTTCAGAGGTGCTGTTTGTCTGAAATGTGTTGTCCTCAGGAGTAATTATAAATAATGTTAGGTAGTCATATTTTAATTGATGGCCTAGATATTTAGTCAGTTGTTCATGGTTTTGAATAGTATGTTTTGTAAGTGTAATTAGTACTGTATTGTTGTTTAATATATAAAAACACCGATACTTAAATGTGGTTGATGTAAAATGAGTATGAGGGGATCGTAGTAGGAAGCGTTCTGCAGTGTCTGCTTGCCCTTGGGAAAAAATGCGTGAATTTATGTATTAGGAAATACTGAACTACTCAAGAAAAAAATTTATTGTAGAAAAATAAAAAAATTGGAAATTCTAGATTAAATGGTCTATTATCTACACTATCTACACTAATATTATAAAGAGGAAAGATTTGTATTTTTATGTGTATGTTTGTAATGAATAAACTCAATAATTACTGCACCGATTTCAAAAATTCTTTCACCATTAGAAAGCTACATTCACCCTGAGTAACATAAGCTATATTTTATTCCCGTACTCTCACGGAAACGGGAATTACGCAGGTGAAACCGCGTGACGTCCGCTAGTTGATTATATTCTTTCTGAAACACTCCTTGATTCACCGAAACAACATTTTTCACCCGAAACGCCAAAATTTACAGATGTAAATGTAAAATATGGCCCAATTACCACACAAAATTGGATTTTAATTGATAATAACACTCAAATGAGTGGGTATTACGGCCATTTTATTCTACGTACACTCCCAAATAATGCCGTCAACCGTTTTAAAAAGAGGGACATCAAATAAATGGTTGGTCCTCACAAAAGTTGACTCGCTTATAATGTTACAGTTACATGAATAATGGACTCGTTCCGAACAATGCGCTGAAATATAGGCCAGAGGTAGAATCGGGGGATGAGATTATTGTTTTTATTTACTCTGTAATAATAAGGCTATAGATTGTGGATATTTTTGGTGTTATGTCGCATAATTTGACGACCCGAATGGCGCAGCGGTAGTGAGGCTGCCTTACGTTTTTAGGGTTCCGGGTTCGAATTCCGGTAGGAATGTGTGTGATGAGCATGGACATTTGTTTCCGAGTCATGGATGTTTATATCTATAATAAGTACCTATGTATTTACAAAAAAAAAAAAAAAATGTAGTATATCAACTATCTGGTGTCCACAACACAAGCCTTGTTGCTTAGTGTGGCACTAGATGGCGCTGTGTGTAGTGTCCAGCGATTTTTTTATTTTATTTTTTATTTATAGTCTGAAACAGTGACATGATAAAACCACATGCGATTTTTTGTTGTAACAGGGTCACCACCCATTAACGAATTAACGTTATTCTTCGGTATTTAAACCAATTTAACATTTTGACCACTATTGTCACAGGGTTATTGTACATTCGTCACAAAGTTAATTCGCCACGAAAAAAAGTATGTGTAAACTCGCCACAACTCTATTTTCATGAAGGAAAATCCGCCATATTGTTTATTTCCGTACAGATAGCAGAAAAATCAAACATTAAGTAGATTATAACGTTATTTATTTAATTTTAAATATTACAGAAATTCACATATAAATCACAGTTCTACTTACAGCTAAAATATACGCTAAATATTGTCTGGTTTTGTTCTATTTTAAGGCCGCGTTGTCAAGGACAGTGTGACCTGCGTGACACGCCTAATCCTAAATAAGCATGTATTGCAAGTGGCTGATTTGCTTACAACATTACAAATATAAGAAAAAAATAATATTACAAATTACTTATACATTTATTTGTATTCAGTAAGTATGTACATTATTTACAATTTACAAATCTAATAAAATAAACTAAACTAACTAACTTAAACTAAAAAATGGCGTCAAAAAACTTTTTAACACTGTCAACTGGTAATGTCCCCAAGAGACTGGTGGCTGAATTCAAGTAGATATGTTTAAGTAATTTGAAAAATAAAAAATAAACTGCTGGTAAAAAAATAATAATAGAGAGATAATTAAATCACAGTAATAATCACGTTTTCTTTTAATGTTAATTTACGTCTCCAAAAAAAATCATAGTTTTACTTACAATTTAATATATATTTATTGCAATATCTGCCTAGCCTTTTCCCAACTTTGTTGGGGTCGGCTTCCAGTTTTACCGGATGCAGCTGAATACCAGTATTTTACATGGAGCGACTGCCTATCTGACTTCCACAACCCAGTTAGTACCGGGTAATACGATACCCCTTGGTAAGACTGGTTGTAGACTTTTTGGGCCTCTGACTACCTAACGACTGTCAAAGATCTACAAATGACAGCCGGGACCAACGGCTTAACGTGCTTTCCAAGAGAAGGAGAAAACTCGGTATGTAATGGGTGGTCACCCATCCACAGACCAACCTAGGCAAGCATGGCTTAACGTAACAATTGACCCGAGCGGCTGTTATTATTTAACCACGAGCTCCTCAAATATGTTGATTTGCCTTCAGCTTCTAATCGACTTGTATCTTTACTACTTAACTATCGAAATTTTTTCCACTACTAACCTCTACGAACCCGCCTCAGTCAATATTCTAACGTTTGTAATAATCGTATCCATCTTCAAACAGACTTTATCCAGCGAATATCGCTCCGATATAAGTTTGACTCAACTTAAGAGCTTCGAATATTTTATTTTAAATACTATAAAAAAATCTTCCACTACTAACCTCTCCGAACCTCCCCCAGTCAAGTCTATCGCTAGTAGTAATAGGCCTTGAAACAGTATTTAAGTCATAAAAATCGTTTTCAAACAGTATACTCCAAAATTTTTTTTCTGTTTTTACTTCCAACGAATACAATCCACTACTAACGTTTATCTATGATAAACGGCCGAAAAAACTGATTTTTCGGAATGAAACGGAAGGACATAATTGCCTCGTTTATTGCCAACAGCTCTTGATCGTACGGGCTGTACTTCCTCTGCGAAGGGTTGAGGTTCCCCGAAAAGAATGGCAGTGGCTGCCTTTCCGCCTTACTCCGCTGCTGCAGTACGGCTAGAAAAAGATAGAGACAGCGAGCGAGCGAGCGTGTGCATGTGCAGGAGCGCAGGAGAAAAGAAAGATTTTAGAAATCATTTTCATTACGAGCGCTAAAAATCAATAACTTTTTTGCTACCAGTAAATTATGTACTTATGAAGACTTGTGACGAATTTACACATAGTTTTTATGCATGTGACGAATATACTTTCAATGTATGGAGTTTACAAAAATGTGACGAATTAACTTTGTGACGAATGTACAATAACCCTTGTCACACATACGTGACAAACAAGCGAGTGGCCTGTACGCCAAACGACACAAATATGTGACAAAATGGTAGGTGAAATTGTGGCTTGGCGTGAAGGGCACGCCCGTGTCTTTATGCTCTGTCGGTCAAAAGTCTAATGGGGCAATTGAATTGCCTGACAGTAGCAGCAACTGAATAGCATTACCTATGTCTAAATATTTCACACAAGATACAAATTGATAATAGGGAATATGCATAAATTTTCTTTTTTTTTATTTCGATACGGAATGTCAAAGTACTATTAAAATAATGTCAAAAAGCGAAAACAAGATATAAATAGGCCAAACAACACAAAAGTTATAACCATTTAAACTTTTGTTTCTATGATCTCTTTTTAGATAAACGGAATTTAGTATGGAGTTTGTACGTCGATGCAGAGAATGACGTCATGCGCTTTATCTGATCTCTCTGTCTAGTCAGCAGTTTCAAATGCTTATAACTTAGTATTTTTTATAGATATTAAAAATTTAATTTCACTTAGCTATTTCTGATGTAATACGCTTTGTTTAGAGTGATAAAAAAATCATGCATATGGGTTTGCTCCAACGTATTGTATACAACAGTATAATGTTACTACATGTAAGCCAGAATACATCATGGAGTTTGTGGAGCTTACTATTGTTTAATATAATTATGTTAACATACCTTAATCCTGCCTACCCCGTATTAATTACCAAGACAACATCTTACCTACAAACCTATTATCTAGAAATGTGAATATAATGGGTATTCAAACCAAATTCACACAGTATATTATGTACAACAATATTATTTACAACAACACATACATAGGCTTAAGACTACAAACTATCAATAGTTACAATGGAAGTTTTCGCGTCCCGGAACTCAATAAGGCCTTAGTTAAACGCCTTAGGGCATCGAAACTTAGTAAATACACGTGTTCGCACGTGTTTTGTCCGACTCGTGGGTGGGGCGCCGAATTCTGAAGTAGATAGAATTAATTGAACACATAATACACGGTGTTAGGTTACGTTAGACATGGTGTTGAAAACTTATACAAAGGCACCTACATGATTTCGATTTTTTTTTCGAGTATAAAATATCAGCTGTTCCATGAAACTTTATTTTACTATTCTCCACACTTGGAAATTTTCGTGTAATGTGTTTTAATGTGTCCGATTACAAACATTTAAATTCACATAAACAAACAGCCAGACATGGATCTGAACTGACATAAATATTATGGAAAATGTATCGAATTTTTATTTGACATTGAATTATGAATGTAATGATAATTATAAGCTCGCTGTATGGTGTCGGACGTAAAGAATAGCACCATCCCATATCTTCCCGTGGGTGTCGTAAGAGGCGACTAAGGGACATACCAGAGAATGGGCAGCAGCGTTCTGTGCTTTTGTAACAATCGCACTGCGATCGCCAACCCGCCTACCAAGTGTGGCGATTATGGCAACCCCCCCCCCCCCCTTGGGGGAGGCCTATGTCCAGTAGTGGACGTCTTTCGGCTGGTATGATGAAGCTCAAATGTTTGCAAGTCACATTATTAAGACTTAGCATTATGGATCTGGATTATTTATGTTCAGACCGAAATCGTACCCATACTTTATAGCAAATAAATTGATTTGATTTGATTTAATCAACTATCTATAGGCCATCCAAATATTTTGTATCCCCGCGACGACGAAGCGCAGCAGTCATTGCTCAGCCACTGCGCCAACTACCGTTTTAACCATGACCATAGTACTTGACATAGAAACCAGTCGTGACTTGTAGTTGTTTATTGCGATAAGGCGACTCTGTTGTTGCAATTTACAGTAACGGTATTCTTCGAAATTGTACTTTACAACTTTTCTTTTATAGATTCCAGCACAAATCTATACTAATATTATAAAGAGGTAACATTTGTTTGTAAGTTTGTATGTCGGGGGTAATCTCCGGAAGTAATGAACTGATTTCAAAAAATCTTTCACCATTAGAAAGCTACATTCACCCTGAGTAACATAGGCAATATTTTATGCTCGTACTCCCACGGGAACGGGAACTACGCGGGTGAAACCGCGTGTCGTCCGCTAGTTGGGTATAAATAAATAACAAAAATAATGAAACACTTGTAATTTCTTCTCTTCTTGTTACTCTTCTATTTAGGATCTGCGTAGCATGTCTTTCTGCATACTTTTCTCTGACGTCTCGTCTGAGTAATCATGCCTTTTCTAACCATATCACCTTTTACACAGTCCATGAATCCTATCATAGTTTTTTTTGGTTTCCCTCATCTTTCCAGCCATTCACAATTTTACTCATATTTTCATTTCTCCTCACACCATGACAACTGGTTTTCGTACAAATCGGTCACTGGTGCTACTTTCAGTCTTTCCCAACGTACCTAATAATTTCTTACATTATTCAATGTTACACAAATAATACAATACAGAGAAGCAACAAAGACGTCTAAATTAGTAATATTTTTCAACAAGACAGGTAACAGTGTTACTTTGATACAATTATGTTCATGAATCCAAGTTTCGTTGAAGTTCGCAGGCGCTTCTGCAGTTGCGCTTGATTGTTCTGTCGACTGCTTTGTCTAAATCCTGTTATTTGTTTTAAGCGGGAAATGTCTAGGTATTGTACTTTGGGTTGTTATTTAGTTGTTAGTTAGGATTTACCTAGACCCAAAGCAATTTTCAAATTAGTTCATCATCTACCTATATAGCCTTTTCCCAACTATGTTTGGGGTCGGCTTCCAGTTTTACCGGATGCAGCTGAATACCAGTATTTTACATGGAGCGACTGCCTATCTGACCTCCAACCCAGTTAGTACCGGGTAATATTATACCCCTTGGTAAGACTGGTTGTCAGACTTTTTGGGCTTCTGACTACGTAACGACTGTCAAAGATCTACAAATGACAGCCGGGACCAACGGCTTAACTTGCTTTCAGGCCTTTTGCAGGCCTACTCTCATCCACCACGCGGTGAGCCCGCGTGGTGCAGGTGATGATGGACGCTTCTGGAAGTGTCAAATTTTTGTTTGAATCAGCTTAGATTGCTGTAAACAGACTAAGGAAGAGAAGTGCTGGTTGGTGGTTACATGTCTTCGAATTATTGGATATTAAAGTTTTCTTACGATATTTTAACTATACATGGTGTAATCAGATTCTCCAGAAGCCATTTACCAAGCATTCTAGCAACTAAGTAACCCAACGCAATAATTATTGCTGGGAAATGCCTTTTTTTCTGTGGTGAAAAATCACGTTTTACGGTAAAACTGTAATGTAACGCACTCAAAACATTGTGCTAGTGGGTGTATTGAATAGTGTGGGGGTCGTGAAGGTGTTTCAAGTAAAGTTATTACATTAAAAACATGTTTAAAAAAAAAACTTGTGAAAAAGTTGGAACTTTGACCCCCAATATCTCCATAACAGGTATGGTCTAAACAAAAAAAAAATCGCAATGATGGGGAGAATGAGTGTCTTTCGGCTTCGTTAAGTCTTTTTACACCCTTTATGAGAGCAGTGATAACACATAAAAGAGCTCTTTTATTATATATATATATATAGGGGGCGTGCCTATTGCCATCAACCGGACACAAATCGAGACTCCGTCGCTGCTGCAGAGACATTCCTAATGGGAAAAGCTAATAACACTTGCCCGACCAGGATATCGAGCCCAGGACTATAGCAGTCGCGCTTGCGACCACAAGACCAGCAACGCAGTATTATTAAATGATAAATGAAATGGTAAATGAAATGATAAATGAAATGATAAATAATATGATAAATGAAATTAAATGATAAATGAAATGAAATGAGAAATGAAATGATACATGAAACGATAAGTGAAATGATAAATTAAATGATAAATGATGTTTATTTTGCAAGTAGGTTTTTACGAACACTTTTACACGTCATTTTTTAAAACTAGATGGGGCGGTGTTTCATACCTGACTACTCTGAGAAGAAACAGCCGAAACAAACTCAGAGGTCATACATAGTCTCTTTTGAAGTACACACATAACTATGAAAAACAAAATCTCGCTCCGCACAGCATCTGTAATTTAATTTAGACATCCAGACAAGACCAAAAATAAACGCTTATATAACTCTGTTTCCACGTAGTTAGGAAAAAATAAACTTAAGGATATATGGAAGGTCGGGCACGTGGCCGAACCCAAATTAATCAGTAGCTAGATCTTTTTTAGGGTTACCTAATCCCTACCTGAGGCAGGGTCAGAAAAGGTGTACCTATCTATGTGACATGTGGTCATTATAGTACTTGGGTCCTAGGTGTCAGGGCACAAATAGTTGAGCAGGTGATTTATGAAGTAAATTTCTAATTTTATTTGTGTCTTTTCGCTGTAACGTTTAGGTATTAAAATAATATGACTGCTCCGTTGGTCTAATGGTAAGCGCTTCAATTAAACATTTGGGTCTGGGTACGATTCCCCAGACATTCATCATCATCAGCCTATTAATGTTCCCACTGCTGGGACACGGCCTCTTCTCTATGAGAGGGAATGGGCTATAATCCACCACGCGGGGCCAGTGCGGATTGGTAGATGTCACATGTCTTCGATTTTTTAGTTATAGGACATGCCGGTTTCCTCACGATGTTTCCCTTCACCGTTTTGAGAGCAGTGGTGATGAAATAAATTATACACAGTAATGCGCCTGTCTGGGTTCGAACCCACGACTTACTGTTCGTAAGTCGGGGCCGCCACCACTGGGCCACCGCTGCTCTCAGACCCGAGACAGTATTATTAAGGTTTCCATCAATAATTTACCACTAGCAACTTGGAGTTTGGTTTTGTGCCGCATTGATGGCAATGGGCTCGCCTTATAGCATGGGATTTAAACTTTTTTTTTTTTTTTTCAGATGTAAAATCATCAAATGACTGCTCCCGCTCTGGGCGGAGCAGGAGGGAGTGTCAGACTGTTACTGACTAAAACCCATCCATGTTCCTTCATCGCCCTTTGTGTGTTCCGGGGCCACGGTATCTCTTTCGAACAGTCCCGCAGCCATGGGCCTTAAACCTAAAACCTAACAGTCGAAGTGTGTGGTTTTAAAATACTATATATATATATATAGAGATACCATCACGGTAAATGTTGATCTTTCAAGACGTACGATCAGTTAAAAGTTGATCCAAAAACAAATGTTGATCCGAAGGCCTTATGTTGATCCATTACGCTTTTTTTCATACCAATGTGGCTCCAATCGGATCAACATTTGACATTCTTGTGACGTCACTCGACTGAAAAGTACGCTTGTCAAATGTGGCTCCAATATACAAATCCGCTCCGATAAATGTTGATCCGATTCAAACGGACCAATCACAATGAAGCACTTTTTTACTTCCTCCGTGATTGGCCGACGGTGGTCACTCCAACGTTGCCGTTCCGCTTACTACAAATCTTCGTGAATTTTAGTACAAAGATTGCTAGCACGCCGGAGACGGACATAGGCTACTTTTTATCAGCTATCGAGGGTCTGCAGTACCTGACGTGGAACATCAAGAGTCCAGTTAAACTGTACGAGATACGGAAATTATGCCTTTGTAAAAGTTGTTCATCGTGATGGGCCGCTTCTGCTGGCACTTAGAAATTGAGGACCTGGAGTACCTGATGTGGAATATCAAGAGCCCCATTGAGCTAGTACATTAACAACTCACAGTATTAGAGCTAATAAAAAATAAAAAAAATAAAAATTAAAAAACCTGACTGCGTAAAAAATAACTAATAACTTTAAATAAAAAACTGAAAAGAATAAAACAATTCAGGAGACCGGAAATATTGACTGCAACAGTCGGGACCCATATTGGATGTAATGTCTAGATTATTTAATGGGTCCCGACTGTTGCAGTCAATATGTCCGGTCTCCTGAATTGTTTTATTCTTTTCAGTTTTTTATTTAAAGTTATTAGTTATTTTTTACGCAGTCAGGTTTTTTAATTTTTAAATTATTTTTTTAATTTGACACTTTTTAGTTACATCATATCAAACCATTTCAAAATCCTCATGATGAGCCCTTTATCGAGCCGTCTAGGCTGCAGAGCGCGCCAAAAATTTGAATTTGGCGCTAAAAATCCGCCATTTTGTGTCTTGATTATTTTGATATACCCAGTGTCACTTTCACAGTAAATACGAATCTAACGACACCTCTCAATCTAAAATCCATCTAGTCGTACAGGCTGCAGAGCGTGCCAAATATTTGAATTTTATTTAGGTACTTTTATTATACTACTTGCTGTTGCCCGTGGCTTCGCCCGCTTGAAGTTCGGTAACTGTCCCATGGGATCATACTAAAGGGATAAATAGTATCCTACATGTTAATTCAGGTTATAAATATGATTCAGGTTATAATTATGGTTATAAAATTATGTGCCAAATTTCATAATCATCACAATAATTATAATCTATTTATAATCTATTTATTTATTTATTTATTTAATCATCACAATCACCATCACTGTCACATTCACCATCCCAGTCACCATCACCATCACTATCAAAATCACCATCACCATCACTATCACAATCACCATCACCATCACTATCACAATCACTATCACTATCACTATCACCATCACAATCACTATCGCTATAACAATTACCATCACTATCACAATCACCATCACTGTCACATTCACCATCACAGTCACCATCACCTTCACCATCACTATCACAATCACTATCGTCATCACTATCACAATCACCATCAATATCACTATCGCAACCACCATCACTGTCACATTCACCATCACAATCATCATCATTATCACTGTCACTATCACAATTACTATCACCATCACTATCACAATCACCATCACCATCATTATCACCATCATTAGCACCATCACTCTCACATTCACCATCACAATCACCATTATTATCACTGTCACTATCACAATTACTATCACCATTACTATCACAATCACTATCGCAGTCACTATCACAATCACCATCACAATCACTATCGCAATCGCCATCACAATCACAATCACAATCACCATCATCGTTATCACAATCACCATCATCATTATCACAAACATTATCATCGTTATCACAATCATCATCATCATTATCACAATCATCATCATCGTTATCACAATTATCATCATCGTTATCACAATTATCATCATTATCACAATCATCACAATAAATCAACAATAACCCTGTAATGAAGTCGAATCCGCCATCTTTTGGATCTCAAAATAAATGCCATATTCGTAATCAGCACCCCTGATAATCTCGAAATCGACACACATATTGATTTTTAGACATTTTAACCCCATCGCACCCCAACGTTACAGGGGATGAGAGTATTTCAGGTCCGCCACATTAAATCTTAAAATAGTTTTTTTTGTAATACACTCGACCCAATACACCATACAAACAATAACCATGTTGATTTTCAGACTTTTTCGCCCCATTTCCCCCTTTAGGGGTTGAATTCTGAAAAAACCTAAAACACAAAATAATGTTAACAACTCATATATCAATAGGAGTATTCTTGTGGAGTTTCGAACAAAACAGTCTAATGAATTTTGTTTCCCCATACAAACTTTCGACTCCCGTTTCACCCCCTTAGGGGTGAATTTTGAAAAAACCTTTCTTAGTGTACCCCTAAATCTCATTAGGAACCTATGGGCCTAATTTGGAATCTCTAGACTCAGCGGTTTGGGCTGTGCATTGATTTTTAGAATTTGTCACCCCAATACCCCTCTTAGGGGCTGAATTCTGAGAAAACCTGAAACCTGTTTCTACTCATTTATCAATAAGAGCACTCCTGTGAAGTTTCGAATAAAATAGTCTAACTAAACTTTGGAGCCTCGTTTAACCCCCTTAAGGGATAAATTTTGAAAAATTCTTTGTTATTGCACTCCTAGACCACATAAGGGACCTACGAATCAGTAGACCCAGTGGTTTGGGCTGTGCGTTGATATATCACCCAGTCAGTCGGTCAGTTTACCATTTTATAATTATATGGATTTGTAATTTCAAATTACTTTCAAACATATAAGTTGCATATATTTTTGTAATCACCTTTTAAAACCCTTCAGTTTGATACCCCACTCGATGGTATTAGAAGAAGAAAAAAAATCGAACTCCACAATATGGCACCCCAAATCCACGATATTTAATTGCTTTTTAATTATAATGTAGCCAGTGACACTCGCGCCATCAAGACGAATCTAACAACATTTATTCTATCCAAATCCTTCCATCCGTTGAGGAGTTACGAGGGAACAAAGAAACGGACATACACATAACCCTCCTTTTGGGCTTCGCCGCAGTCGGGTAAAAAACGTGGATTCTCATAGATTTTTATAGGCAATATCTGTAGTCTAGACAATGAAGTAACAAGTAAAATCATGTATGAAAAAAAAAACTAGATCTAAAGTGTCACCAGTGCATAGTTGAAGCCTTAGATTAGCGAAAATAATTATAAAATTCTATGTTTGAATCTTAAAGTCCAAAATAAATTATTCATAGTATTCTGGACGGACAGCTCTCCAGTTTTAAATACAACAATAACAGGGCTATAAAAAATCACGGCAAGAACACTCAGAATTTATTCAAAAGTATCAGCAGAGCATGGTTGAAGATAAAGATTAGCAAAAAAATATGAAAATTACTGTCAACAGATTTCGTGTTCGCAAAAAAAAATCTATAATTAATTATAAGTGGTATAGAGGACCTGGAACTCCTCGGTTTCAGATATAATAAAAGTAGTGCTAAAAATTACTTGGAAAGTAGACCTAGAACTTACACTCAGATATCAGCAGATCACGGTTGAAAATGAAGAATTGCAGAAATCATGAACAGATTTCGTGTTTGCATTAAAAAATCTAAAATTAATTATAAGTAGTATAAAGGACCTAGAACTCCTCGGTTTAAGATACCTCAATAGTAGTGCTAAAGAAAGACATGAAAATCAAACCTAGATCTCATACTCAGATATCAGCAGATCACGGTTGAAAATTAAGAATTGCAGAAATCATGAACAGTTGTCGTGTTCTTATTATAAAATCAATAATCAATTATGAGTAGTATTGAAGACCTAGAATTCCTTGAATTTACATACCGCAATAGTAGTGCCAAAAAAAAACATGGAAAGCAAACCTAGGACTCACACTCAGATATCAGCAGATCATGCCTGAATATTTAGAAATACAGAAATCATGAACAGATTTCGTGTTCGCATTATAAAATCAATAATTAATTATGAATAGTATTGAAGACCTAGAACTCCTCGGTTTTGCATACCTCAATAAAAGTGCTAAAGAAAAACATGAAAATCAAACCTAGAATTCAGACTCAGATATCAGCAGATCATGCCTGAATATTTAGAATTGCAGAAATTATGAACAGATTTCGTCTTCGCATTATGAAATCAATAATTAATTATGAGTAGTATTGAGGACCTAGAACTTCTCGGTTTCAGATAAACCAAAAAAGTTCTGTAGAAAAACATGAAAAGTAAACCTAGCACTCACACTCAGATATCAGCAGATCACGGTTGAAAATTAAGAATTGCAGAAATCATGAACAGATTTCGTGTTTGCATTAAAAAATCTAAAATTAATTATAAGTAGTATTAAGGACCTAGAACTCCTCGGTTTTAGATACCTCAATAGTAGTGCTAAAGAAAGACATGAAAATCAAACCTAGAACTCACACTCAGATATCAGCAGATCACGGTTGAAAATTAAGAATTGCAGAAATCATGAACAGATTTCGTGTTTGCATTAAAAAATCTAAAATTAATTATACGTAGTATTACGGACGTAAAACACCTCGGTTTTAGATACCTCAATATTAGTGCTAATAAAAAACATGAAAATCAAACCTAGAACTCACACTCAGATATCAGCAGATCATGCCTGAATATTTAGAATTTTCGTCTTCGCTTTAAAAATCAAGAATTAATTATGAATAGTATTGAGGACCTAGAACTCCTCGGTTTTAGATACACCAATAGTAGTGCTACAGAAAAACACGGAAAACAAATCTAGAACTTACACTCAGATATCAGCAGATCATGCCTGAATATTTACAGTTGCAGAAATCATGAACAGATTTCGTGTTTGCATTATAAAATCAATAATTAATTATGAAAAGTATAACGGACCTAAACTTCCTTGGATTTACATACCTCAATAGTAGTGCCAAAGAAAAACATGGAAAACAAACCAAGAACTCACACTCAGATATCAGCAGATCACGGTTGAAAATTAAGAATTGCAGAAATCATGAACAGATTTTGTGTTTGCATTAAAAAATCTAAAATTAATTATTCGTAGTATTACGGACGTAAAAATCCTCGGTTTTAGATACCTCAATAGTAGTGCTAATAAAAAACATGAAAATCAAACCTAGAACTCACACTCAGATATCAGCAGATCACGGTTGAAAATGAAGAATTGCAGAAATCATGAACAGATTTCGTGTTTGCATTAAAAAATCTAAAATTAATTATAAGTAGTATAAAGGACCTAGAACTCCTCGGTTTAAGATACCTCAATAGTAGTGCTAAAGAAAAACATGAAAATCAAACCTAGAACTCATACTCCGATATCAGCAGATCACGGTTGAAAATTAAGAATTGCAGAAATCATGAACAGTTGTCGTGTTCTTATTATAAAATCAATAATCAATTATGAGTAGTATTGAAGACCTAGAATTCCTTGAATTTACATACCGCAATAGTAGTGCCAAAAAAAAACATGGAAAGCAAACCTAGAACTCACACTCAGATATCAGCAGATCATGCCTGAATATTTAGAAATACAGAAATCATGAACAGATTTCGTGTTCGCATTATAAAATCAATAATTAATTATGAATAGTATTGAGGACCTAGAACTCCTCGGTTTTGCATACCTCTATAAAAGTGCTAAAGAAAAACATGAAAATCAAACCTAGAATTCAGACTCAGATATCAGCAGATCATGCCTGAATATTTATAATTGCAGAAATTATAAACAGATTTCATGTTCGCATTATAAAATCAATAATTAATTATGAGTAGTATTGAGGACCTAGAACTTCTCGGTTATGCATACCTCAATAAAAGTGCTAAAGAAAAACATGAAAATCAAACCTAGAATTCAGACTCAGATATCAGCAGATCATGCCTGAATATTTCGAATTGCAGAAATTATGAACAGATTTCGTCTTCGCATTATGAAATCAATAATTAATTATGAGTAGTATTGAGGACCTAGAACTTCTCGGTTTCAGATAAACCAAAAAAGTTCTGTAGAAAAACATGAAAAGTAAACCTAGCACTCACACTCAGATATCAGCAGATCACGGTTGAAAATTAAGAATTGCAGAAATCATGAACAGATTTCGTGTTTGCATTAAAAAATCTAAAATTAATTATAAGTAGTATTAAGGACCTAGAACTCCTCGGTTTTAGATACCTCAATAGTAGTGCTAAAGAAAGACATGAAAATCAAACCTAGAACTCACACTCAGATATCAGCAGATCACGGTTGAAAATTAAGAATTGCAGAAATCATGAACAGATTTCGTGTTTGCATTAAAAAATCTAAAATTAATTATACGTAGTATTATATTATATACGTATTACGTGTATTGTATTATATACGTTGTATTATAGGCCTCCCACTAGGTGGACCGATGACCTGGTGAAGGCTGCGGGAATCCGCTGGATGCGAGTCGCACGGGACCGTTCAATGTGGCGACACTTGGGGGAGGCCTATGTCCAGCAGTGGACGTCTTTCGGCTGAAATGATGATGATGATGATGATGAGTATTAAGGACGTAAAACACCTCGGTTTTAGATACCTCAATAGTAGTGCTAATAAAAAACATGAAAATCAAACCTAGAACTCACACTCAGATATCAGCAGATCATGCCTGAATATTTAGAATTTTCGTCTTCGCTTTAAAAATCAAGAATTAATTATGAATAGTATTGAGGACCTAGAACTCCTCGGTTTTAGATACACCAATAGTAGTGCTACAGAAAAACACGGAAAACAAATCTAGAACTTACACTCAGATATCAGCAGATCATGCCTGAATATTTACAGTTGCAGAAATCATGAACAGATTTCGTGTTTGCATTATAAAATCAATAATTAATTATGAAAAGTATAAAGGAACTAAACTTCCTTGGATTTACATACCTCAATAGTAGTGCCAAAGAAAAACATGGAAAACAAACCAAGAACTCACACTCAGATATCAGCAGATCACGGTTGAAAATTAAGAATTGCAGAAATCATGAACAGATTTCGTGTTTGCATTAAAAAATCTAAAATTAAATATTCATAGTATTACGGACGTAAAAATCCTCGGTTTTAGATACCTCAATAGTAGTGCTAATAAAAAACATGAAAATCAAACCTAGAACTCACACTCAGATATTAGCAGATCATGGTTGAAAATTGAGAAATGCAGAAATCATTAACAGATTTCGTCTTCGCATTAATAAATCAAGAATTAATTATGAGTAGTATTGAGGACCTAGAACTAGATATCTGAGTGTGAGTTCTAGGTTTGTTTTCCATGTTTTTCTGTGGCAATACTATTGAGGTATGTAAAACCAAGGAATTTTAGGTCCTCAATACTACTCATTATTAATTATTGATTTTATAATGCGAACACGAAATCTGTTCATGATTTCTGCAACTGTAAATATTCAGGCATGATCTGCTGATATCTGAGTGTGAGTTCTAGGTTTGCCTTCCATGTTTTTCTTTAGCACTACTATTGGTGTATCTTAAACTGAGGAGTTCTAGGTCCTCAATACTACTCATAATTAATTATTGATTTTTAAATGCGAAGACGAAATCTGTTCATAATTTCTTGAATTCGAAATATTCAGGCATGATCTGCTGATATTTGAGTGTAAGTTCTAGGGTAGATTTTCATGTCTTTCTTTAGTACTACTATTGAGGTATCTAAAACCGAGGAGTTCTAGGTCCCTTAATATTACTGATAATTAATTTTAGATTTTTTAATGCAAACACGAAATCTGTTAATGATTTCTGCAATTCTTAATTTTCAACCGTGATCTGCTGATATCTGAGTGTGAGTGCTAGGTTTACTTTTCATGTTTTTCTACAGAACTTCTATTGGTTTATCTAAAACCGAGAAGTTGTAAGTCCTCAATACCACTCATAATTAATTATAAATTTTTTTTACGAACACGAAATCTGTTCATGATTTCTGCAATACTTAATATTCAAGTGTGATCTGCTGATATCTCAGTGTAAGTTCTTGGTTTATTTTCCATGTTTTTTTTTTAGCAATACTATTGACGTATCTGAAACCGAGGAGTTCTAGGTCCTCAATACTACTCATAATTAATTATTGATTTCATAATGCGAAGACGAAATCTGTTCATAATTTCTGCAATTCTAAATATTCAGGCATGATCTGCTGATATCTGAGTGTGAGTTCTAGGTTTGCTTTTCATGTTTTTCTGTAGCACTACTATTGTTGTATCTAAAACCGAGGAGTTCTAGGCCCTTTATACTACTTATAATTAATTATTGATTTTATATTGCGAATACGAAATCTGTTCATGATTTCTGCAATTCTTAATTTTCAACCGTGATCTGCTGATATCTGAGTGTGAGTTCTAGGTTTGTTTTCCATGTTTCTCTTTAGCAATACTATTGAGGTATCTGAAACCGAAGAGTTCTAGGTCCTCAATACCACTCATAATTAATTATAGATTTTTCTTACGAACACGAAATCTGTTCATGATTTCTGCAATTCTTAATATTCGAGTATGATCTGCTGATATCTGAGTGTGAGTTCTAGATTTAATTTTCATAATTTTCTTTAGCAATACTATTGGTGTATCTAAAACCGAGGAGTTCTAGGTCCTCAATACCACTCATAATTAATTATTGATTTTTAAATGCGAAGACGAAATCTGTTCATGATTTCTTGAATTCTAAATATTCAGGCATGATCTGCTGATATTTGAGTGTAAGTTCTAGGGTAGATTTTCATGTCTTTCTTTAGCACTACTATTGAGGTATCTAAAACCGAAGAGTTTTTGGTCCTAAATACTACTGATAATTAATTTTAGATTTTTTAATGCAAACACGAAATCTGTTAATGATTTCTGCAATTCTTAATTTTCAACCGTGATCTGCTGATATCTGAGTGTGAGTTCTAGGTTTGATTTTCATGTTTTCTTTAGCACTACTATTGAGGTATCTAAAACCGAGGAGTTCTAGATCCCTTAATATTACTGATAATTAATTTTAGATTTTTTAATGCAAACACGAAATCTGTTAATGATTTCTGCAATTCTTAATTTTCAACCGTGATCTGCTGATATCTGAGTGTGAGTGCTAGGTTTACTTTTCATGTTTTTCTCTAGAACTTCTATTGGTTTATCTGAAACCGAGAAGTTCTAAGTCCTCAATACCACTCATAATTAATTATAGATTTTTTTTACGAACACGAAATCTGTTCATGATTTCTGCAATACTTAATATTCAAGTGTGATCTGCTGATATCTGAGTGTGAGTTCTAGGTTTAATTTTCATGGTTTTCTTTAGCACTACTATTGAGGTATCTAAAACCGAAGAGTTTTTGGTCCTAAATACTACTGATAATTAATTTTAGATTTTTTAATGCAAACACGAAATCTGTTAATGATTTCTGCAATTCTTAATTTTCAACCGTGATCTGCTGATATCTGAGTGTGAGTTCTAGGTTTGATTTTCATGTTTTCTTTAGCACTACTATTGAGGTATCTAAAACCGAGGAGTTCTAGGTCCCTTAATATTACTGATAATTAATTTTAGATTTTTTAATGCAAACACGAAATCTGTTAATGATTTCTGCAATTCTTAATTTTCAACCGTGATCTGCTGATATCTGAGTGTGAGTGCTAGGTTTACTTTTCATGTTTTTCTATAGAACTTCTATTGGTTTATCTAAAACCGAGAAGGTCTAAGTCCTCAATACCACTCATAATTAATTATAGATTTTTTTTACGAACAAGAAATCTGTTCATGATTTCTGCAATACTTAATATTCAAGTGTGATCTGCTGATATCTGAGTGTGAGTTCTAGGTTTAATTTTCATGGTTTTCTTTAGCACTACTATTGAGGTATCTAAAACCGAAGAGTTTTTGGTCCTAAATACTACTGATAATTAATTTTAGATTTTTTAATGCAAACACGAAATCTGTTAATGATTTCTGCAATTCTTAATTTTCAACCGTGATCTGCTGATATCTGAGTGTGAGTGCTAGGTTTACTTTTCATGTTTTTCTCTAGAACTTCTATTGGTTTATCTGAAACCGAGAAGTTCTAAGTCCTCAATACCACTCATAATGAATTATAGATTTTTTTTACGAACACGAAATCTGTTCATGATTTCTGCAATACTTAATATTCAAGTGTGATCTGCTGATATCTGAGTGTGAGTTCTAGGTTTAATTTTCATGGTTTTCTTTAGCACTACTATTGAGGTATCTAAAACCGAAGAGTTTTTGGTCCTAAATACTACTGATAATTAATTTTAGATTTTTTAATGCAAACACGAAATCTGTTAATGATTTCTGCAATTCTTAATTTTCAACCGTGATCTGCTGATATCTGAGTGTGAGTTCTAGGTTTGATTTTCATGTTTTCTTTAGCACTACTATTGAGGTATCTAAAACCGAGGAGTTCTAGGTCCCTTAATATTACTGATAATTAATTTTAGATTTTTTAATGCAAACACGAAATCTGTTAATGATTTCTGCAATTCTTAATTTTCAACCGTGATCTGCTGATATCTGAGTGTGAGTGCTAGGTTTACTTTTCATGTTTTTCTATAGAACTTCTATTGGTTTATCTGAAACCGAGAAGGTCTAAGTCCTCAATACCACTCATAATTAATTATAGATTTTTTTTACGAACACGAAATCTGTTCATGATTTCTGCAATACTTAATATTCAAGTGTGATCTGCTGATATCTGAGTGTGAGTTCTAGGTTTAATTTTCATGGTTTTCTTTAGCAATACTATTGGTGTATCTAAAACCGAGGAGTTCTAGGTCCTTAATACTACTCATAATTAATTATTGATTTTATAATGCGAACACGAAATCTGTTCATGATTTCTGCAATTCTTAATATTCAACCGTGATCTGCTGATATCTGAGTGTGAGTTCTAGGTCTACTTTCCAAGTAATTTTTTAGCACTACTTTTATTGTATCTGAAACCGAGGAGTTCTACGTCCTCTATACCACTCATAATTAATTATAGATTTTTTTTTGCGAACACGAAATCTGTTGACAGTAATTTTTATATTTTTTGCTAATCTTTATCTTCAACCATGCTCTGCTGATACTTTTGTATGAATTCTGAGTGTTCTTGCCGTGATTTTTTATAGCCCTGTTATTGTTGTATTTAAAACTGGAGAGTTGTCTGTGCAGAATACTATACATAATTTATTTTGGACTTTATGATTTTAACATAGAATTTTATAATTATTTTCGCTAATCTAAGGCTTCAGCTATGCACTGGTGACACTTTAGATCTAGTTTTTTTTCATACATGATTTTACTTGTTACTTCAACGTCTAGACTACAGATATTGCCTATAAAATTCCATGAGAATCCACGTTTTATGTAATTATTGGCATTTGTATGTATAGTATCGACTTTTTTCAGGTTTGAAGTCACTATGTTTCTTTTTATTTTTTTCTTTTTTATGGTCACAGAACTATATCAAAAATGTATTAAGAACTATAGATCTCATCATTGTGCGCCTAAACACTTTGAAAAATTTAGTTTTGAAAGAAATAATCTGCTACCGGAAGTTAGCAGATCATATTTTCGTTTGACTTTTTTTCCTGAAAAAGGGCAGAACTATTTCTGAAAAGTATCAGGAACTCCAGAACTATGCTGCATGCGAATAGAACTCCGATTTATTTTTGATCTGCTGGACAATGATCTGCCAACTTCACACATTTATCTATATATGTCCGGGTTACCGTGTACGCAAGAGATGAAATTACCGAATTGAAACAAAAAGAGAGATAAGAGCGTATGTTTCGCGTACGGTTTTGAATTCATGATCTTACACAGCACCAGACATTAAAAAGTCGTATAAACACGATTTAAATCGTACGGTTGGCAACACTGCCTTTGACTCGTATCGCTCCTGACGCGAGCGCCGCGAGTCGCGAGACGAGGCACGAGCGTCTGTTCACACTCTCACCTCGCGCCTCGTCTCGCGACTCGTACGCGAGTGTAAATGCCGTATAAAATAAAGCTGTCCACACACAGAGTAGGAGGCGGTTTTTTCGGTGTTATTCGAATTAGTATGAAATCCGGAGAGTAGGCATGGCTAGCTTTTCGTCGCACCGCGCAACGTCTACGTGTGGACACCTCCGCTCCGCGCTCTGTGCCTGCACAGCACATCGATAAACAACTTTATCATGCCTTCTTGAGCAAGGATCATCTGATTCTGTCTTTTCAATTTGCTTCCTTCGGGAATGTAACCTACGATCTGATCGAAAAACCAACACCCTAACCACTAGACCACGGAGGCAGTTTAAGAAGAGCGCCAATGAATTGTGGTGAACGTGAGGGAGTGAGACCTAGGTTCTACAGTGGTCAACTAACATGTGGTCAATCTAAAGCTACGTTCGTGTGACCAAGCGTCACACGAACTTTTTTAATTTCGAAAATGTGGAAATCTTCTTAGTTTGCGAGCACTAATCACTACACCACTTGAAAAACTACTGGTGCATTGCTGCTGCCACAAAGTAGGTAAGTAGGTACCTACCTAAGTATGGAGCGGCGGCAGCTGCTATTGCTAGCTAGTAGGTACCTACCTACCTAGATCTGTAATTTTACTTCAACGTGAAGAGACTCTGGTGTTGAAACTAGAATGAGTAGGTACCTACATCAGCTGTAAGTAGGTAATTAGTAAATGGCCTTGGGTCAACTTTTATTGCAGACGTTAGAAATAATCTTAATTAAGGCGACGTATCACTGTGCACTTGCTGCTGCCACAAAGTAGGTAAGTAGGTACCTACCAAGTATGGCGCGGCGGCGGCTGCTACTGCTAGCTAATACCTACTTAGATCTGTAATTTTACTTCAACGTGAAGAGACTCTGGTGTTGAAACTAGAATGAGTAGGGTACCTACATCAGCTGTAAGTAGGTAATTAGCAGTGTAAAAAGCCTAGGGTCAATTTTAATTGCAGACGTAAGAAAAAAATCTTAACTAAGGCGACGTATGTATCACTGTGCACTTGCTGCTGCCACAAAGTAGATGACGCGACAAACGACGAAGAAATGCGCGACAGCATCTTGTCTCATTTTAACTTGAAGTAGGAACTTATGTTTATTTCATTCGCACGCTAGTGCGATGTTGCCGTTCTGTTTTTTAGTACGTACCCTTCATATTCAGCTCCGGAGCAACATTTACCACTAACAGTCAGATATAAACCGGAGCCACATTATACGCTTCAGTATCATTATTTTGACCGTTATTGGATCAACTAAAACCGTAAAATTTTATGACGAGTAATTTAAAAACAGGCAAATGCACATCCACTGACGTCACACGCTGAATTCATATATTCGATAAATACAGCTCTATCTCACTCCGGAGCCAAATGTACACACGAAATAGGCGGATCAACATTTGTTCTAAATCTAAACTGGATCAACATTTACCGTGATGGGTTGATTATATATATATATATATATATATATATATAATAATTTTTTGTTCCTTACCGTTTGTGGATTACAGGCATGATGATACGTTGAATCTATTGAATATTTGACGAACCAATGTTGGCATTTTGATGCCTGTTAATGATATCCTAGTAAAGCTCCAGATTTCTATATAAACAAGTCGTAGATTCCCTTCATTTATTAACACTTTCATTAAGCTCATGCCAAGAAGAATACTAAAACACAGAAACAAAATAAAAGCCCAATAGTAAGAAGCCATATCTCCCTGTCTGTCGTAATATCACGACTTTACCGAGTCTATTCCGCGACAGTAGGATATATATCAATAAAGGCCCCACTTGACCGCGGCCCCCTGTCAGCGAGACAATCGTAAATCTATCTATATTTTTATGTTCATTCTTTTATATGACACGAGTAAAGCCAAGGTCCTGAGATGTATGGATTTCGTGCGAAAATTGACAAAAGTGTACAATTGTTTTGCAGAATCATAAATTTGTCGTCTCTTATCTGTATAACTATGCTTTCTACGGCCCGTTCCTTATTAAATTATGTATACCAACAACGATTTAGCACGAACGAAGTTAGCGCCATCTTAAGTAAATCTTAGACTAACTCAAATTTAAGCCAATAATCACAAACATCTTCATGGATAAATCGATATACAGAAGAGAGTAGAAGAAGGGATAGACAGAATGCTGAAATTACTACTACTCGTAAGTCATTTCGTCATTCCGTCTTCTTTTCTAAACTTATTTTTGTGTAACTCGGTATGTAATGGGTCATCACATATCACCGAGCAGCTTCTAACGGTATTAAGATAGACAGCTATTACATATTTACATACATTATTATTTATATTCATAAAACCGTATCTCTGTCACTAACATGTCCACTCATACACTTATTACACTCACTACACCACATATCACACTCACACCCAACTAAATACCACACCCTCTCACACTCACTCATTCATATAGCACAACACACAAAGAGAGGATCATACCACTATTATAATAAGCCTCAATAGAGCTTCAATAAGAGTACGTAATATTCAAAGGTGTTGTCAAATGCAAGCTTATAAGAATCATTATGATATGTAACTCGAGGGGGTTGGCGCTCGCCGTCACCTCCTTCTGCGAAGCAGTAATGCTAGAGAAGGAGGTGGCGGAACGTGAGAGGGAGAGAACCTCTCAACGTCCCGGCCGCCGCGGGAGACGCCCCGGGCGTCGGGGGCCACCACCACGTGGCCCCCGGCCACCGTAGGCGCGGGCCTGTGGACGGTGAGCTATGGGCTAGCTCGCCGTCCGTCCATCTCATGACGACAGGCCGTGTCGACGGCGCGTTCGTGTTCCACGCGCGCCTCAAAGAGAGTCAGCAAAAAGGAAGGGGTCCGTAAGGACCGATGCCTGCCGGGGTTGCGGGACTATTCGAAAGAGATACCGTGGCCCCGGAACACAAAGGGCGATGAAGGAACATGGATGGGTTTTAGTCAGTAAAAGTCTGACACTCCCTCCTGCTCCGCCCAGAGCGGGAGGGGTTATTTGATGATTTCCCATCCGAAAAAAAAAAAAAGGGGGTTGGCGCTGTAAGCCGAAATATAGGTTCTTCCTAGTTCGGCTACAGATGCTAAAACTTTTATGTACAATTACAGCTGTTCAAAGCATTTTATTTGTAATTTAGAATAAGTACTTTTTGTGAAAGAAATAAATGATTATTATATATTATAATTATCACTCATCCATGGACCAACCCAGGCAAGCACGGCTTAACCTAAAGATCGACCCGAGCGGCTGTTATTATTTAGCCACGAGCTCCACTTTCAATAAACCATGAAAACTTCATAGTATCTCCGCCATGTTGTGACGTATCTGCAGAATATTATCAATAAGGTCTACTTGACCTCCACGCTGTCATCAAGACAATCGGATTTTCTTTATCCTCGTATTAACATTCCGTTCTGGCCAATAACCAATTCTCACAACTGACTCTTAGGCGTAGGCGTGCTCACGATACGAAAATAAATACGTATGGTGTGTTGGGTAGGTAGACACCAGAAGGTTAGAATGCTAGTTTGTCTCGGTATGATATTATGAAGAAGACACCAAATAAATTGCGATTATTTAGGGGAATGAATGATCCAAACCGGTACTTTAATTTCCCATTTCTTTGTTTTGTCTCGGAAACGATTCGAAGCTCCTTAGTTCCTTGTCAATTTCATCGCAATTTTGTCACAATTACCAAGGGCTCTTTGTCAGGACATAAATCATGTACATTTTACGCAGCGATTGCATTTAGCTTTGAACTATTGACTTCAACTTCAATCATATACTAGTAAACACCTGCATACACTGTTATTCGGTAATCGGATTACGACCACCTAGTATCCATAAGCAATATGTACTGCACCACCTATGTAACTATACAAGCTTAAACCACGGGTAGGTACACAAAATAATAATGGTTTTGAGTTATGCTAATATGGGTTATTGTGTTATTTTACCTGATGGATCTTTGTGTTGGAAGGTTTCTTCCGTGTGATTAAAAGTGTGCTATATTTGAATACACGCCATTAATAGAGGTTTGTGTAGACTTGGCATGTCTATGAATTAAAATTATTTATCTAACGAATAGCATAGGCATATTATGCATCCGTACCATAGAATAGGAATCTCCTTATATTTCGTGTGATTAGTGCTTAGTCAGAGTCTTTATGCCGCCTGACTTGGCATTACATGCCGTCAAGAAATATTATTAACTCTCAGGCATGCTGGTTTCCTCACGATGTTTTTCTTCACCAAAGCAAGCAAGCAGTTAAAGCAATAAGTTGTGTAAAGACACGATGAATAAGATGGACTGTCCAGTGCCCACATATTAGGTGTTTTCAGTAAAAAAAATGGGCATGTATCAACACTACGAACATTTAAGACTAATGTAATACGCAGAAAGACATCAACGCACTCCAAAGAAATGTCAAATGACGATAAGCAAACATTAGAACGAATGATAAGATTAATGAACGAAAATGGAACGGGAGTAATTTACGCGCGATTACGCGCCGCTCATTCGCGTACTTCATTTCACTTTGCGCCAGTATTTCATGTACTTCATTCACTCTTCACTCCGCGTCGCGTAATTCGTTTGAATATTCTGAATTTAACTTCGTTCGTTGTTATGCAACTGTGGGTGTGTATGTGTGTCAGCTAACTCCGCTTGGGATTTAAGGAAAAACGTACTTATTTGGTTCTGTCTCATTTGGGACGGTACTCGAGAATGGCTCGTGTCATGGCCATGGTAGTAATAATATTTGCAAGTCAGTAAGCATGTTAGTGACTGGCTGCTGGTGACAAGTAGCAATGGTTTTCAAAGCGATTCCTATTTCTACAACGGGTTTCAACAGGTATTACTATTTACTATAAGCTTTGGTAGGTTATGTCTAGAGACTGGATTATATGCAATGCAACTTACAATCGTCGAAATATGCATGCAAATTATACATCATAACTACTCGAAATATGCAAAAAAGTGCTAAAATATGTAACATAAAAGTGATACAAAATAATGTTTATCTTTTAATTTAGTTCATTTTCGACGAGATTAAAAGCATAAGACAGGTCAGGCAGGTAGACGGCAGGTAGGTCTATGGCATTAAGTCCACCTCTGTACTTTGTGCTTGAAGTGTTAAATAAATAAAATCTTTTTTGATTTGAAAGTCGAATAATGTTCCGAATTATCAGTAGTACGATTGAACCTTCAATTCATTAAAACATTCATAAAACTTGAAAACTGTCGTTTTACATCCACTTAGGTCAATGGGCACTATTTGAATTTAGGTGTTTTTTTGTGGGCATCACCTGCCACATTTTTCAGTTAATTTGCGGTACTATTTGAATTTAGGTGTTTTTTTGTGGGCATCACCTGCCACATTTTTCAGTTAACTTACGGTTCAAATTAAAGGAAACATGCACAAAACAGCACGATATTAGCTAAAATATGCATTGTCTTCAAAAAACAGCCATAATATACAATTGAATATAATGCAAATATGCATTTGCAATGTTAATGCAATACATTTTCATCATAGTAATCACTGAAAGATAATCTAAATCAAAAGTCATCAAAAATCACTTTTTCTCTTTGGGTTATTTGGGGAAAAAATAAAAATCCATCTGCAATATCTGCATGTTGTGAACGTTCGAACCCGGAGTACTGGGGTACCCAATTGATGCAGCCCACTGTACTTGAGTGACAAGAGTAAGACCAGCGTTTTCTTGAGTGTAAGTAATAGATATCGTTTAAACTGCGATCTTTGTAAACACCTACTTTTATTCATCCCGCAAAGATAGAAGTAAGTTGTGAAAACTTGCTTACTTGCAAAACTAAGACAAGAATAGTTGTTCTGCAAAAAACTTTACTTTCCCATCCACCCTAAAGTGCATCAAAGCCATTGAACATCAAAACAGCTGTTCTCAAACCACGCTAAAACAACTACGGAAGAAAGTTGATAAAAATAATATGACGTTCTCGTCGCATCTCAAAGAAACACATGTGCATATTGTTAACATGTTCCAAACTAACTGAAACTTCTGCAATACTATCTATTCTGTGTCACCGTTGACCTAAAACTCCACTATCCAAACTTATCTACGATGTAAACGATGCTTTCTTTCTACAATGCCATGTGGCACAACACAACAAAATTCAACTCTACACTTCTGATTCAGAGTTCATTTTTGTCCGGTACATTTTAGTAATAGTATATTCAGGGTTGCTGCTCCTATTCGGGAGCCGATATCTCTGATACGATCGGGGGCTAGGCTGTTTTGTTTCCTTATTTCAAGCAATACCTATATAAAGGATGAGTGACACTTTGCTGGATTAATTTAGTGTTAGGAGCTCTTGAAATACGATAGATCGGGCCGAGATTTAGGATTTAGTGGGCTGTAGTTTAGACGAGTCGAGTAATTTAGTGGAGTCCGTGTAATTGTGTCCTGTAGGTACCTATTGTTGAGGGAACAATAAGCTTGGTGATTGTTTTGTCTTAAGGTATTTTAAGATGGTAGTGATGAGGGTTGCTATTGTAGTAAGTTTGATATTGTTTCGAAGATCGATACGCTATTGAGAGGTATTTTTAGAAGTTACTATTCGAATTTATGTTTTAAAACAATAGCATAACAAAAGGCTTGCTCTACAATATTATTTTTAGTATATAATGAGAAACCTGAATATGGTTTGTTCAGAATAAGCAACTGAATCCATTCCGATAATTTTTGCACCATGTTGTATGTTGTCCCAGATCTTTGACAGTCGTTAGGTAGTTAGAGGCCCAAAAATTCTGACAACCAGTATTACCAAGGGGTATCGTATTACCCAGTACTAACTGGGTTGTGGAGGTCAGATAGGCAGTCGCTCCATATAAAATATAGATATAAGTGATTAAAATTTGCTACCATTTGAAAAAGCGCCTTTCTTTTAATATATTAAAACTATATTAAAACATACAGTCCACTCACAGTTACATATTGGTCCTTCTACCTTAAATAGCATGGTAGAAACAAGATCTGGAAGAAAAACTGATAATACCAATGCGGTGCCGGGTGCTTCGACCGTCGGGGACGGAGACCCTCCTGTCATCGCACTGACTGCGGTCGTAGAAACCGCTGGACTGCCCAGCGCTACTACTTCTGTTTCAGGTTCTTCGAGTACGGTAAGGAGCCGTACTTTAAATATCGAGGCAGACTATGCCCTAAAAATTGCAAAGTTGGAACGTGCAGCCGTAGAACGGGAGCACGTGCGGGAGCGCGCTGCGCTAGAATTGGAGCGGACGGCTTTAGAACTACGCAAGCAAGCTGAACTTGCCGAAGCGATGGAAGGAGGTAGCGTGCGTGGTAAATCAAGTCGTACAAACCATATTTCCAACAGGGAGATACATAAATGGTTAAATAAGTGTGTTGACTCTATTCAGGTTGATGTAACAAAGGAACCACAGGACGTTGTCATTACAGATTCTTCTGTTAAGAGACCTACGGTCAATTTTATACAGCGTCCGGGGGTTGCCTTGGTTCCTCAACAGGTGCCTAACAAGCATGATTCCTGTCTAGCAGACAACAGCTCCATAGCTATTGCGCTAAAACCAGGCACTTTATCTACTAACAATAATAATTGTACTCCATCCTCAGATATAGCTCAACTAGCCCAAGCAATTGCGTCTTTGTCAAGCAGGAATGTATCCAGACCTAAATTTTGGGACGGTCTCTTACCTGTGTTTGACGGTAAAGCTTTGGACTGGTTAACTTTTAATAAAACGTACGAAAATACCAAGGTAGAGTATTCAACTTCAGATAATTTAGCGCGCAACAATTATGCGCTTAAAGGAGCAGCTCGTGAAGCTGTTGCGGTGCTGCTAGTGTCAGCACGCAATCCTTCTGAGGTGATGGAAGCTTTAGCGGTTAGGTTCGGTAGGCCTGAACACATTGTTTTACAGGAAGTCAGTACCCTTCGTGCGTTACCAAAGATGAATAATGACGGTAGCGATCTACATAAGTTTGCTTGTCGCGTTCGTAACTCGGCCGAGGTGATGAGGCTTCTTAACCAAAGTTCCTATTTGGAGTCGCCCGAGATTTTTCGGTCTGTTTTGAGTAAACTCACGCCTCTGTTGCGGACACGCTGGGCAGACTATGCATCAAAATATTTTTCATAGCAGGGAGATTGTACCAAGCTGGAGCTCCAGGCCCGGTTTCTAATTCGAGAGGTAGACCTGCAGCTCAAGTTTGGTCTAATCACCGAGCCAATCAACTATGTGAAAAAGGGTGATAAAGTTCATGTAGTACAGGCTGACGATTCTTCTTCTTCTTCAAATCCGCGCCAAAAATCTGTCCCAAAAATATTTTAAAAAGGATACAAGTTGGACACCGAGCGACACTAAGTACCTATCCGCTGTTATACGCGCACAAGTAACAGGTCATAGCGGCACTAAGCGCGGGCGCACAGCGCGGGCGGCGGCGGTGCGGGACCACCTTTATGTACGGACAACTAGGTAACAAAACAAGCTTATAACTTGGTGCTTTTTAGTTTTGAAATGTTGTACATAGATTCTTTACATAAAAATACTCATCATCATCTGCCTAGCCTTTTCCCAAGTTTTATTGGGGTCGGCTTCCAGTCTAACCGGATGCAGCTGAATATCAGTATTTTACATGGAGTGACTGCCTATCTGACCTCCACAACCCAGTTAGTAATGGGTAATACGATACCCCTTGGTAAGACTGGTTGTCAGACTTTTTGGGCCACTACCTGTAACGACTGCCAAAGATCACAAATGACAGCCGGGACCAACGGCTTAACGTGCTTTCCGAGGCACGAAGGAAACTCGGTATGTCATGGGTGGTCACCCATCCACAGACCAACCTAGTCAAGCACGGCTTAACCTTAAGATCGACCCGAGTGGCTGTTATTACTTAGCCACGAGCTCCTCCTTTACATAAAAATACTAGACACGTGTTTCGAGTTTCGCATATACTAAAACTAATGTTGTATATTAAATGGGACTTATCACAACTGATGAAAGGGCGTTTTATAAGTTTCCCTCTGCCTATCTTTCAGGAAACACATGCGTGATGTTATGTTATTCTGTTTTGAAGAATAGCAGCAGCGTAGTAAGAATGTATGTAAAAACGGTACTTTGTTTACCACGACGATAATTTTCTCAGCGCTAGCTACGGTGGCCCATGTGGTAATCCATGATAAATGGTACTGCTACACGAAGTCTTCGGTAAACAGTGCAACTGTTAGGTGCAGCGAAGACGAAAGGCACGTCTTGTTCTCTCCGTCATTGTGATTTTTTTTTGTTCTAGACCATACATACCTGAGAACCTTCTAGTTACGTTTTAGTTTTTTTAATCATCATCAACATCAACCTATTAATGTTCCCACTGCTGGGACACAGGCCTCCTCTCTAAGTGAAGGAATGGGCTATAATCCACCACGCGGGCCTAGTGCGGGTTGGTAGATGTCACATGTCTTCGAATTTTTTGGTTCTAGGACATGCCGGTTTCCTCACGATGTTTTCCTTCACCGTTTTGAGAGCAGCGATGATGAAATAAACTACACAAAGTAATGCGCTTGCCTGAGTTGGAACCCACGACTTACTGTTCGTAAGTCTGGGCCGCCACCACTGGGCCACCGCTGCTGTTTTTCAACCGACTTCCAAAAAGAGGAGGTTCTCAATTCGATATACAATGGAACTCTTCAAAAATAGACGGCAAATCTGCCGTGAATGTTGCAATCGCTTGGATGTTTATTGTTTATCCAATATCATGACGTAACATCACGCCTGTATGCTCTGCGGTGGGGCACAGATGTGTACAATACACCCAGATTTCGACAGTTAGGTATGTTAAGTTAGCGCGTCCGTGTTCCGCGCGCGCCTCAAAGAGATGTCAGCAAAAGGGCTGTTGTAAAGAGATACTGTGGCCCTGGAACACAAAGGGTTAAGAAGGAACATGGTTAGTCAGCAAAAGTCTGACACTCCCTTCCGCTCCGCCCAGAGCAGGACGGGGTAATTAGATTTCGCATCCGAAAAAAACAACACGGTATTTTGTTCCATATATTGGGGATACGCCTGTTACGCATATACCATGATATGTATAATAACAATGTCAAATAAATTCATGGCAAATATTTGTTTGAGAACAACTAAAAATGGAAAAATAAAAAACTTTTTTGCAAAAAATAAAACCGACTTCAAAATACACAAAAAAGTGAAAAATAACTTTAGCTTCAGAAGTCGGTGACAAAAACACTAAATCAATCAAACAAAGGTCACCGACTGAAGCTAAAGTTATTTTTCACTTTTTTGTGTTTTTTGAAGTAGGTTTTATTTTTTGAAAAAAAGTTTTATTAATACAAGTTTTTAATGTTTTAGCTTTACTTGACCCGTTTACTATTCAATGCATTCATCAGCACAATGTTTTGAGTGCGTTACATTGAGTCCTATCGTAAAACGTGTTTTCACCCCAAAAATAGTCGTTTCCCAGCAATAATTTTTGCTTAGAATTACTTAGTTTGATGTACAGAATGCTTGGTTGACGGCTTTGTGTAGGGTCTGTTTACACCTTGTATAAATTAAAATCTTGAATACTAAAAGAACCGCCAATCATCCCTCATACTCACAATCACTTTGAAGCTCTTAATCCAATTTATTAAAACGTCATAAACTTCATTACACATCGACTCCCCGACCCTCACTATAAAATCCCCAAATTTTATCTCCGTCCTGCAACAATTCTGCACTGACTGATTTGCATCGACGATTCTCTAGTAATCAGCTTAACTTGGTTCGAATGGCAAAGAGTAATGGACTGTAAAAACGGGGATGTACCGTGATCCGGTGAAATTTTGATTCGTCGAAGTATTCGAATGGAACTATGGGCTTTTAGGGGGGGGGATGGTGAAATCTACTGCGTCTGATGTAACCTGCAGGCTTAGCCAAGTTGACAATCTACAATCGTTAACGCTAGTAGAAAACTAATCAAATGTAGGGGAATGACATCATCTCAACGTTAAATCACGTGATCAACAGAAACGAATAGAAAATTCGTGGACAAGTTTACATCGTTCAAAATGATAGAATATAATGTTATCGTTTCTACAATGTTGATCACTATACTCTTTAAAGTGTAGGTTTTTCTACAGACATTAGAGAACGAGCGATCGACTCAGTCGTGTCAACTTGGCTACCAATTTAGCGCTTTCTACAATCGCTTACGCCGAGGCGTTTACGATTGTAGAAAGAGAATCGATACGAAACGTTTATAACTTGGCTAGGCCTACTGTGTTTTTTCCTATAAAGATGGGTATTTTCTGCTGTAAAGAATCGATTGGATTTTGGTGTCTATTATTGGTTGTTTTTCGTTAGTGAAAGAGCTATAGTCTAGCTCACAGCTAGGTTAGGTTAGAGTCAGGGTCACTAGACCGATGAATTCACATAATACCACGATTAGAGCAGTAGTGGTAACCACCGCGACTAAGGAGTTGCAGGTAAATTATTGCATCACCACTAGAAACGGTTCAAAACGGCAAATGCTTTCACACGATGGCTGTGAGAAAACTAGTATTGAGAAAATGTCAAATAATAAAAACAATTCGAGTTATTTCATATCCACCAACCCACACTGGGCAAGGTGACAAGAGAAGGAATCTCCTCATTTGTACTCCCTGTAAACACTAATATGCATAATCTTTTGGTGAAAACAACGAAGCATAGTGACACAAGTTTGCTAGTATAAACCCATCTAATAGCTAATTGAAAACTAGAGGACTTAGCAATAAAAGAACTTCAAGACAACTTTCCCCCGTAAATCGAACTCCCAGTAAATACGACACCTCCTATAAATAAAGAAAAGAGACAAACACCCGTGTAATTGTCGCTGTCTACGTAATTAGAAGTTATAGCGATTGCAACTAACAAACAGCGCTTTTAGCTAATTTATCGGCGAATTTCGACAATTGCCATTTGGTACTTAGCGACAATTTAATTTATTGCCTTATGGCGGTTCCGATGGTAACTTTTAATGTTATATTTAATGGAAGGAAAGCTGTTATGTGATTTGATAAGTTTGTAAGTGATAATTGAGTTTTATTCAAATGTGAAACGAGACGAGCGTGTTTTGTTTTATTTTTCTTTATTATAATATAATTTAGGTCATGACATAATACACTGTTTTTAGACTTTCACGATTTTTGACTACACTTATAGTACTTACGGGATAATATCCGTGATTTTCGTTTTCTATGACCTCCCGATTTTCGTCTCACCCGCAAACCAACCTCTTCAGTATTCCCGCGATCATGATGCTTGCAACAGCGTCGAAATATCGGGAGCTCATAGAAAAAGAAAATCACGGATATTATCCCGTAGGTAAGTACTTTAAGCATAACATAATACAGGGTATAAACAACCTCATCACGAAGCCGTCACCCAAGCTTTCTGTACATCAAACTTTTTTTTGGGGTGAAAGGAGACAGTTTTTTTTATGCAACATCGAAGAGGGCTTCGATGTTGCATAAATATTATTCATATTACACCAAAAAAAGTAACCATTTTATTATAGTAATAAACGAAAGATTACACAGAAACGAAACCGGAATCTTAAAATCCTAATAAATAAGTTATATTATGATATTTTTTTGCGAGTCAAATCATTCCTGTTGTGATCAATGTTATTTGACAGAAAATACTTACGTAAATAGGGGCGTTTTTTTCCGTTTACAAAAAAAAAAGTACGGTATCCATTGGTAATACTAGCTGCTTTAATTATAATAGAAATAGAATATAACATAAAAATAAATAATATTAAACTGTGAGCTTTTTAATGCTATTTTTAAAGGTTTCCGCTAAAATCTTTTATATGGTATAGAAAATCTTCATGGCACGGAACGTTGTAAATCCGTCTTTTTGGTGGTTGACAGACAACTTCATTTGACATTTACTCTTTTTGACATTTACAACCAAGGAACAACTTCATTTGACATTGGTTGCATTCCGTATTACAAAATAATCGGTCACAGCGCTCACATCAATATTTTGCGTTCCGATTTAGATATCACGATTATGACAGCTAAGAATATCATGAATTCGGAACGCTCATGAACGCGTTGCCAGTGATCATAACCCCAATCACAAGACCTATTTTTGAAAATGGAAGATAAGTTGGTTGACTCTCTGATAACTCAGATTTTGAGATAGAGAACGACGATTCGTCCAGTGATGAAAAGGATGATGGAAGTGTTTATATTAGCGTATTTTGCACCCGGCAAAGATTTACCCCTTAAAAAAATACCACGAATTACAAATAACATAGATGCAACGATAATTAAATATAATTTAAAGTTAGATGCGAGTCATAAGTTCATAACAAAACAACACAACCTATCAACACAACTGTCATTTTTGACAGCGCTCACGGTGATATTTATTTGGAGCATGGTCGGTATAATCGCAAGATGACGCATGCCATGACGTCATCTATGACGATTCAAGGGACATCGTTATTGCGCTCACGGTAATTCGGAACGGGTTTATGGACGCTCAAATCGATTACAGCCTAATTCGGAACGCAGCTATTTTTACTCAGTTTATTTCGATTTTTTTGAAAGTGTTTCTGCGATTTATTCGCATATAATGAAAAACTATTTTATGAAAATGGCATCTGCTGGTCGTTGTGTCAATTGTGCAGTAAGATTTCAAGGCAATGTGCGAATACAATGAGGGATTTTCTTTTTAGCTCTTCCCTAGTCACTGGATAGATGGCGCTAGGAGTTAGTATGATAATGCAAGGAACGGAACCTAAAAAACTGATTTTAACAAAGCGCAAGAAAACTAGGTTATATTCGGAAGGTTAAGCAAATGAAAGTGTCAGTCAACGAGAGTATGTGACGTGACACAATGTTTTTTTTTCCAAGTGTTTTGGCTTTTTCACCAACTATCATAGTAAGTTCAACGCCATCTATAGAGTTCTTGGAAACTAAGTTTTTTTTTAATACCTCAAAAAGAAAACCTCTCATTACATTTTGACTGCTACAGACGTGCAGCAACTTGTATGGTTATTGTTAGATACACGTTTTCATTTTCGAAATTCTCATCATTCCGGTTAGACATGACTTAGCTAATATTACCACTGTAATCTAGAAATTATAAGGAAGAAATCTATATACGTTTCATTAATATCTGCTACAATTAATGGGGTGGCCTGTTCTCCAAACAAAAAAAATTGACTCCTTTAAGTCATGTTTTGTGGTAGGACTCAATGTAACGCACTCAAAACTTTCTGCTAATGGATGGATTAAATAGTACGGTGTCGTGGAGGTGTTTAAAGTAAAAATCTTACAACAAAAACTTGTATTTAAAAAAAAAAAAACTTGTCAAAAAGTTGGAACTTTGACCCCATATATCTCCGTAACTAGAAGGTTCCCAGGCATACCTGGGAACCTTCTAGTTACGGATCATTTTTTTGTTCTACACCATAGTGTAGAACAAAAAAACGGGCCAAGAGCGTGTCGGGCCACGCTCAGTGTAGGGTTCCGTAGTTTCCCGTCCGTCACAATAAGTGTTCCCACTTATGAGTTTAAAGGTGGGTATCCATTATTTAAAAATGCTTGCATATACGAATATACTACAAACTTAGTCCAGAAATTATTTTGTACACCTTTTTGTCTTTTTTGTACAAAAACTGTTGTTTCCATCAAGTTCAAAATGATTTTCCTAGAAAGTCCTTATGAAGTTCTACTTTTCAGATTTTTTTCATATTTTCTAAACTTATGGTTCAAAAGTTAGAGGGGCGGGGGGGGACACATTGTTTTTTACTTTTGGAGCGATTATTTTCGAAATTATTGGCATTATCAAAAAATGATTTCAGAAAACCCTTATTCATTTTTAAATACCTTTCCAACAATATATCACACGTTAGGGTTGAAATTAAAAAAAAATCACTTCCCACTTTACATATAGGGGGGCTACCCTAATAAACATTTTTTTCCAATTTTTATTTTACCAATTTGTCGGCGTGATTGATATACATATTGGTACCAAATTTCAGCTTTCTAGTGCTAACGGTCACAGAAATTAAGCGAGGACGGACGGACAGGCATGGCGAAACTATAAGGGTTGTAGTACTAAGTACTAGTTGACTACGGAACCCTAAAAATGATCGCAATGATGGGAAGAACAAGTGCCTTTCGGCTTCGTTAAGAGGTTTTTTACAGCCTTTATATCTATGTATCGTATTTCTCATGGTTGTAAATACTACGGATAGTAACATAACATCACGCCTTTAATCCCCCAAGGGCTAGGAAGAAGTATACCCTACACCCACATTCCGCCCGCTAAGTTTGAAGTCCCATGTTATAGGGAGCGAGCCTATTGCCATCAACCGGGCATACATCCAGACTCCTTGTAGAAAGATAGTTTTATCTAAATTCTTAACAATCGCAGCATTTGATTAAGTCTGAGATAACAATTTGAGGCTTATCTATACTCTATACTAATATACTAATACTAATAATAATGTATATATATGTTTTTTTTTATATTTTTAAATGTTTTTTTTTATGTAGTTTTATTAAGAAACATTTAAAAATGTTAAAAATATGTATTTAAATGAATAAATGATAAATAATAATATTATAAAGGGGTAACATTTGTTTGTAAGTTTGTATGTAGGGGGTAATCTCCGGAAGCAAGGAACCAATTTTAAAAATTTTTTCGCTGGTGGAAAGCTACATTATTCGTGAGTGCTATAGGCTATATTTTATTCCCGTACTCCCACAGGAACGGAAACTACGCGGGTGAAACCGCGGGACGTCAGCTAGTCGAATATAAAACAAATATTTATAATTGTGGCGGTAAGTTTACAGTTTAAAAGCAAATGTTTTGATCTCTGATAAGAGCTTCCAAATATTTCGTGAAGCGACTGCCGCCCAAGCTCGGCAACCCGCGTGAAATTAGGTCAAATATAAAGTTACCAGTAATTGCAATTAATTTACGGGTAATAAGATTGTGAAGCAGCGAATTTAGAAGAAGATTCGATAACAAAGTACCTTATGAAATTTAGAGTGTTTTAGAGACCCATTTAACGTATAAATATTTTATTATCAGCAGTGTAAAGAAATGAGCCTAGCATTTGACTTTACTAGGCACTTAAATGAATGTTGTCAGGTTATTTTATCATTTTTATTTTTCACTTTTAGTTTTTATCAAATCACGGCTCATTGCTAACCGTCACAAAAAAAACATTTATACACTGTTTTAGATAATTATGGTGGTGGTGTTTTTTCTGTTTTTTTTTTTTTTTATGATATGTTTTTTGTTTTTTTTTTCTGTTTTCGATATTATCCTGTAAGTACTTTATGTGTAAAAATATTTATTTTATGACAACGCCAAAAAAGTTCCCACAAAGTTGCCAATATTAAAATATATTCCACAATAGACGGCTATTTCGATCAATTGACGTTATTATAGTTATTTATGCAGCCGATTAAGTCTGATTAAGTGTCGATTCACACATCAGCGGCCTGCGGTGTCCTGATATTGACGGCCATTAAATGTTGGTCCATTTTACATTTTCCGGACACTGTGCAAAATGACTGGACTGATCAACATCAACGTTTTGCTGTTAAATGAATCGGGAGTTGAATGCTTTTGGATAATGTAATTGGTGTATTGTAATTATATAAATAGGACACACTAAATGCACAAGGCTTGCAAGAAATAAAAGGCTTTATTTATTATTTAATTATATTAATATGGAGGCACACTCTCATCTTTACCACTGCTCGCAAAACAGTGAAGGAACAAAAAATATAGACATAATGTCTATATTTTTTTATTTTTATTTTATTTTGTCTATTATTTTGTGTTATTTAACTTTTTCAAATCTTGGGACGCCCTCAGACTCAATGGAGTGACGATATTTCTGGATCGATCGTTAGAACTGGATGAGAGTTGCCGAGAATCGAGTTGAGAGGCGTGCGATTGAGGAGGCCTATGTCCAGAAGTGGATTGCTGTAGACTGATGACGATGAAGTCTACTTGAAGATAGGCGTCTCCATTCACAATGATAGCAGTCAAAATCGAGTAAGATAGTTGATGAATTACACGTACACCATACGTATTCAAGAGCAAGGGGTTATACCAACAACAACAACAACAGCCCATAACATCCACTGCTGGACATAAGCCTCTCCCATGATATGAGGAATATGTCGTAATCTCCACGCTTGGCAGGCGGACTGGAGATCGCAGTGATGAAAGACTAACAGAAAACGCTGCTGCCCATTCTCAGGTCTACGGAGGCGCAAGGTGTCCTGCCTCAGACATTAGTCGCCTTATACGACACCTGTGAGTGTAATGGGTTGGTTCTATTCTACTCTGCCGGATACCACACGGCGAACCACCAGGGGTTATACGGTATACCACACTCAACTAAAGGAACTATTAATAATATCTTACTGCCTTGTTGGTCTAGTGGTCGCAAACGCAACTGCTGAGCATAAGGTCCTGGGTTCATTCCCAGTTCGGGCAAAGTGTTATTTGGTTTTTCTATCAGGAATTTCTCAGTAGTAGCCACGGAGTCTGGATTTGTGCCCGGTTGATGGCAATAAGTCGCCCTCTATTACTTGGGACTTAAATATAAGTGGCGAAATGTCGGTATACTATTAGGTTCACCTCTGCCCGAGCCCTTAGGAGATTACAGGCGTAATGTTATGTTAAGATTTCCTTAATTTTAAACAGATACTCCGAGATTCTACACAACATTTTAATTGCATCAATTAAATCTTTAAGAGAGCCTTCAGTTCTACGAAATAGTTTACAAGCGTGATAATATCTACATTTATAAGATTACCTACTATTCTCAAATATAATGCGAACATTCGCATTCACCACACAACCCCCTTACAATAGGGGGTGTTAATGGGGATAACCCCTATCAATTCATTGGGATTATTGTGTATACTATGTAGACGTACAACAATGTGAGAATGGGGTATTGTGTTATACAACTACTATCTGTTTATGAATAGTTAATGTAACTTTAATAATATACAATATTCCACGTGTTCTTAGGCAAGGAATGTTCCATTCTCAACTAAAAGTATTGTAAGAAGCTGCAAAGAAATACTCTATCGCACAGCCTTGTCAAGTGATGAGTTCTGTGAATCAAACCATTGCCTTATGGTGCTCAAGTTTGATCTTGGTACATGGTATGGTCTGAACTTATTGATCAGAAATGGAAAAATACAAAATAGCTTTTAAAAATCAATCAATCAATCAATCAATGGTCAAGAAGTTGGTTGGTTGCTTTCCCTTTTGAGTTGGTTCTGCGATCGACAAAGTTAGTAAATTCCATTTAGAGTTTATTAGAGAGATTGTTAATTCTGACGGTATTCTAATCGTCATTGTAATTGACAGACAATGACAATAAACTGATATGGTTCGAGCCGCTAGCCCGTACAGTTGTCCCGGAGTATGTTGTGGTAATGTTGATTGTTGTAAAAGACGGGATGTTCACAGGAAGTAAAAACACTGTATTGTATCTGTACTAGTTGAGTGAGGTTATTGATCACACACTTCACTGAGTTTATTGATCGCATTGAGTTATAAAATATTGACATAAATAACATCAACTACGCGTGTAAGTCAATTATTCAGCCGATTCAGCGATATAATTTTAAGCAATTTTTATGTAAACAATGAAAATCATGTGGCGATGCTCATACATTTTATATTTGATATACTTTTATGAAAAAAAGAACATTGAAGTACTTACGTGGATTAATAACAATTAAGTTTCTGAAATTCATTATTCGCAGCTTACAGAAATAATTTTAAATAACACTGTCTTCAAAATTGTGTAAAAGTGGTAAATGCATTTTGATCGAGTTCATGTTTTTTTACTGATTCTCATATAAAAAGAATATACTGGATTCGTTGAATGTAAGCTGAGATTTTTGGAATTTATTTCGTTGTATTTTCAAACAGCGAGATTTTTATGGAATGCCTGGTTTTGTGTTTCTTTAAAACACAACTTTTTCAAATAACAAAATGTCATGCATTTTTATTTGTGAAAGTCAGTGAATTTGCTGTCGAGTCTCATATATTTGTAATAAAAAATACTTTACTTAAAGCTATTGTCTTTTTGTCCTCCAAAATCCAGCAACAAATAATATTAATTTGGTAACAGATAAACTTAAATATGCTTTAAGAAACCTGGGGGCTTAGAATCGCGCGGACAAGCAGTGTCTTGTCACAACCAATCAAAACGTGGCTTGAACACACTCAAAATTAGGTAAGTTAAACAGTAGTTGAGTCGACCAATATGTGTTATGAACACATGTGAATCAACCGTAGTTATATCGAAAATAGTTAGGATAAACTTAGGTTTTTTAATACGTAACCACTTTTGTTACGCAGCTTGGGATAGGTCGAGCAGTGGGCTGCACAGGCTGAATTAATACATTTTTGTTTCTTCAGTCATCATAATTGCTGATAGAATGACACTCCATCTAAGACCTCTGGAACTTCATCATCATCATCATCATTTCCTCCTCCCCCAAGTGTCGCCACATTGACCGGTCCCGTGCGACTCGCATCCAGCAGATTCCCGCAACCTTCACCAGGTCATTGGTCCACCGAGTAGTGGGAGGCCTTCCAATTAACGCAACGTCTTCCGATTCGCGGTCGCCACTCCAGAACTTTTCGGCCCCATCGGCCATCCGTTCTGCGAGCAATGTGCCCTGCCCACTGCCACTTAAGTTTGGCAATTCTTTGGGCTACGTCGGTAACCTTGGTTCTCTTGCGGATGTCTTCATTTCTGATTTGATCGTGCAAGGAAACTTCGAGCATAGCCCTCTCTATTAGTCTTTGGGTGACTTTAAGCCTTCTGATGAGGCTCATTGTGAGCGACCACTGGAACTTATAACACGTCTATCATATCTACCCTAAAACAGTGTGTCAGAACCCCTCCATTAAACAATGTTACAATACGAGAAACATGGCTAAGTCTGGGCAATAATTCAGCAAATTTTCAAGTAGTTCCAGCCATATTTCATTTTACAACATTTTATCTCGAGACGGTCGGCGCCTTACATTTCTGACTTTGTGTCGTTCCAAGAACTCCTGTTTATAATCCGCACCTTAAAGTTTATTTTCTCTTGCGACTTGAGAACTATTGCAGCTTACTTATCTGGTTTAAAATATAAGTTAAGGGCTTGTTGCATTGTTGTGTTTTTTATAAATAATAAAAATTGTTAAGTGGGGTATCGTGGGGTAGAGTAGCTGCAGCTGCGTTGTAAACTATGTCCCGACCTAACAAAGATAATAGGTTGGAACATAGACTAGCAATAGAGAAAGGAGTATGGAAGAGGAAGACAGACTGTGGCAACCCCAAATAAATTGAGTTAAGGGTAAGAGAATGATGCTAATAATGATGAGGTTAAGTAGAACATAGTTGCATGTTTTGATAAATGTGGGAATGTAAGGTGAGTTAAGTGGCAACACTGGTTGAATAAGGGAATTTAAGATGATGGAGTGACAACACTGTATGTCAAGGAAGGATGCGCAGAGAGCATTATTAGATAGTACGACGGACGACGAATCAGAAAGATGGAAGACACAAGAGGATGATAGAAGAATATTATAGAAAGTAAAGTTTGCTTGCTGTTTTATTTTGGAATCCCACAACACACACTACATACATAAAGGGCATGAGCACTCTCTGTATCAAAGTAACGTGGCGAGTATATACAATACAAACATCCATTTAACTTTCATTCATTTATTTCCATACAACCTGTTATTGAACTTCAAATTGCAAAAACACGTTAGAAAATTTGAATTGGGGCGCGGCTATCTTAGGCGTATTAGCTCTTCCAAGAGTTTTAGAACACGGAGCGATTACACAATAAGATACACGCGACCCGTTCACTAGAAGATAAACCAAAAGCCGAAGCCCTAAGGTTATAAATAGCTAAGATTCGTACTTATGGTAGGCCGTTCGGGCTTCTGACTCCTTGTAAGTGAACATTGCTGTTGGCATAACAACTTACGTCAAAAATAACAAGTTAGGGCCCTCGCTCACTGCGAATTTTTGACGAAGCAACCGCAAAATAGCCTCGATACATTCGTGTTGCTGGCTGTGTACAGAGCAATGCAGTACACGAGCAGTACACGAGCAGTACACGAGCAGTACACGAGCAATGAAATGTAAACATTTTTTACAGCGATTTTCTCGTGAAATAACGGTATCAACTTTGAGATAAGACCTATTTCGTAATAGCATGGCTTCCAAAATACTATGGTCGTGAAAACGTGAAACATTAATCAATACAAGAGAAAATTGGTTTTTAATTGTACCTGAGTGTAATTTCACCTATATTTGTTCACTAGTTCGCGATTTTGTTGCACTTCAGTTGCGATGCCATTGCTATTCGATACAAAAGTCGCCGTGAGTAAATGGCCTTGGTACAATAAATAGAATAACCGACTGACTCAATACACAACAACTTAATACACACAACTACATTCCCAATACAATCACTTGCCAATACCGCGAACAAAGTAAAAGAAACATTCGCAATCAATCACCAATCACAGTCTTTCTTTTCTTACAAACTTATCTTTAGGAAAATGTCAGGCCAATTTTACCCATTCATGAATTTACGACATAGAAACAAATCAAAACACGGTACAAACAATGGACTATAAATCTTGCTGGCAATTTCAGATGCGATCTTGTGAATCGGGGCAGGTACCGTGTTATCGCGCACAAGTGACGTATTATTTGTTTCAAATGGCCCTCTAATAAAATAGACGGCTGTATAGTTTTGATTTATAGGGGCTTTGTTAAGGGCAGACGGAAGGTAGCGAAGTTACTTTAAAGTTATTGATTTGGTTATGATTATTAAGATTGGGTGCCAAGTAAAGTACCTGTTTGGTAAAGGGAAGGGAAGGTTTTGGAAGGAAGACGACCTGAATGGCGCAGCGGTAGTGAGGCTGCCTTGCGTTCTTAGGGTCCCGGGTTTGAATCCCGGTAGGCGCAAATGTTTGTGTGATGAGCATGGCCTTTTTTTCCGAGTCGTGGATGTTTAAAAGTATAATAAGTATGTATTTACAAACAAAAAGTATCTATATAGTGTAGTATATCAACTATCTGGTGTCCACGACACAAGCCTCGTTGTTTAATGTGGCACTAGATGGCGCTGTGTGTAATGTCCAACGATATTTATTTATTAATACGAGAAATGACACTGGTGTAGTGCTACATGCTTCTTTTGACGCTTGAATTAAATTGATAAGAAGGCGCTGGTAAGCATTCATTAAATAGTCTGAAAATCCTGTTTAGTTCTGATTAAAGACACATGCCAAAATAATCTTGTAGTCATATATTATATGGATAGTAGTAATTCCTGTCAGCGTGCAGTGGTGGCCCCGACTTACGAACAGTAAGTCGTGGGTTCGAACCCAGACAGGCGCATTACTTTTTGTAATTTATTTCATCACCACTGCTCTCAAAACGGTGAAGGAAAACATCGTGAGGAAACACCGGCCTAGAACCAAAAATTCGAAGACATCTGACATCTACCAATCCGCAATGGGCCCGCGTAGTGGATTATAGCCCATTCCCTCTCGTTGAGTGGAGGCCGTGTCCCAGCAGTGGGAATGGGAACATTATTGGCTGATGATGATGATGATGATGAATTCCTGTCAAATGAAAGGTAAGGCTAAGTAATGTTAATAACAGCATTGAAACATACCATACCGTCTACGTTCACCGGAAAACCTCGTTCAATAATATATTGAGTAAAACTAACTCAAACATACATATTATTATGTAAATTTCTCCCAGCACATCGTTTTGTAAAGCACAGTAACCTATTTGGCAAACTGGAACGTTTTTATGTACAAAAACGTTCTTTGAACTCCAATCCCCGAAGCGTAAGAGATTACTACTTATCGTTTGTAAAAATTAAACTAGTACAATACAGCATTTTTTACGTACACTTGCGGCCGCATTAACGTCACACAAAAATAAAAATATATACAAAAGAATCAAGAACAATTCGGGTGGTGCATTTAAACTGAACACAGGTAGATAGTGTCAGTGGCAATCGCGTAGCCTGGAGCGCTCAGCTCGCAGGTGCACGCCGAATTATACACATAGAAGGCGGAAAACAGCGAATTGAGGCGAGAATTTTGTGCGAATTTCGCCGCGATAACGCCCCGTCCGATTGTCCGTCGCTGACGTCTGGGAACAATTTTCGCTGTTTTATTTTTATACATGTACATTGTTCTTTTGTAATGAAGTGTAGTGTGCAATCGCGTTTCATTTACTCAGGGAATATTGCTGCGAATTTCGTACTGTATTATTAAAATCTTTCTAGATTATCGAAGTTTAAGATAAGTTCTACTGTACAGACTTTGTAAGTGACGCTTTTGGGACCAGTGATTAAATTAACTACATAAAAGAATTTTCTACCAACGCCTATATTCATTTCTAAGTCGTAGAACTGTTTCGGAAAATAGACTCTATTGTGCTTAAAATATAGTTTGGAGGTCTGTCACGTCTACACTTACATAAAATAAATATAAGAAACACCAAATACTATTACTAGTGTCCGTAGTTTTATGTAATGTAAAGGACCTTTGGCCTTGCCGGCGGAGATATCAAATTATATAAAGAGAAAAATTCTGAAGAAACAGCGGAAAAGTGTTGAATAGGAAAGTAAAATGTTTGTGTATTTTACGCATAGAAGCTACAATATGGTTGGTACCGATCGGCGATATTATTCGTGCGGTAAAGATATGGTTTTCCTAACAATTTGACTGCGGGCGGTTTTTTGGCACGGATGTGTAAAATGGGTACAATTGTAGTAAATGTTAGATTCATTTGATTTGATTGTTAAAGAAGAGATTATACTTATATAAAGCGTTTATACTTGGATGTTTTTTACATTGATATTATAATCAGGATTTCCTGCTGATATTCTAAGAAAACATAGTCAAAGGATTATTATTGTAGATTACAATGTTTTACCTACACGCCACAGTTCACTAATGATGGGATAGCAGTGCATTTGATTTTTTCTGTAAAACTTTTAGAAATTGACAGTTTATGGACACGATAATTTATTTATTTAGAAATACATTTTAAACTAACAGTTTTATTCTAAAACGCATAAAAGCTAACAATAATCAAAATTATTACAAATATCATCTTATAATTAAAATAATTGAAAAGTAAAATAAAAATTACATGTCAAGTGGTGTTATACATATCACGAATAAAATAATATAAAGAAGACATAATGTCTTAAAAAAAAAAGTAATAAAATTTCTTGCGTTTTTAGGCCCTAAAAAATACGGGTCCTGTCTTAGAATCGGACCACGAACACGTACTAGAGCCGACAATCTTTCAACCACAGTCATGCCATGTCATGTCAAGCCAAGTAGACCAGATTGCCGACAGGCAGCAGACAACTTTGACAGATATTTCAGTACATTATCTGTCAAAATCCTGTCCAGCGTTCAATCCGCTCAGTTTGACCGCATCTTCAGGAGTTGCCTGACGATCCAAGTATCAGTCAAAACGATGTTCATAATTAATAATCTGCCTAGCATTTTCCCAATTACAACAACTGTTGCTGGTTACTGTTGGGGTTGGCTTCCAGTCTATTACACTACTACTACAACAGCCCATAACGTCCACTGCTGGACATAAGCCTCTCCCATGATGGGAGGAATTTGCCGTAATCTCCACGCTTGGCAGGCGGATTGGAGATCGCAGTGATGAAAGACTAACAGAAAAACGCTGCTGCCCATTTTCTGGTCTACGGAGGCGCAAGGTGTTCTGCCTCAGACATTAGTCGCCTTATACGACACCCGTGAGTGTAAAGGGTTCTATTCTACTCTGCCGGATACTACACGGCTTACTCACGATGTTTCCCTGGCCTCCAGTCTAACTGAATGCAACTGAATATCAGCATTTTACATGAAGTGACAACAATAATGCCTCTGCTAATACTTTTGACTCGCTGTCAGTTACTGCAGCAGTAAAAGTTACTGCTATCTTACTTACTTCCGTTTTAAAGACGAGTAGATAGGAGTAGTAGTAGTTAAAATAAAATTGCTATAACTTTACAAAGTCGGAAATGCCCTGTTTTGTGTGAAGAGACACGACTTTGTTTATGACTGTGTTAGACAGTTTTAGTATTCAATAAAAACAATGTAATTATTATGCGCCTTTTATAGACAGACTGTTTGCCTCAGAAACCCTAGAATTATAGTATTGTGGGTTCACACACAGTTCACAGTATTATTTTCGTACATTAAATATGTGAAAGAAGTTTGTGAGGATGTTTGATAATCCTTCACGTAAAAACTACTGAACGAATTTGGATGGACACTGATAAATTTATAACCTGGATTAATAATACATAGGATCTTTTTTTCCCATGGGACATTACCATACTACACGTGGGCATAATCTAGTATACTTTCATATATCAACAACAATTAAAAACTGTGCATTCATAACGTACACGAGAAATATTGAAAAGTATTTTCTCGACTTGGGAATTGAACTCAGATTTCCCAGATTTCAAAACTGCGCTCATCACTCGGGCACATCGCCCATCGTCCCCTTCACCGCCACGACACCAACCTTTACAGTTTTTTTTTAATTAAAACGCCCCTTTTATTCAAACAACCCTCCCAAATGAAGTCTTTTTAAAAAGATTCAAAAGAGCAAGATGTAATGAAGTTCAGAAAAGAGTTGGTCAATAGAGGTGCGACATTCATGACCGCTCTATTCAGCTCTATAAAACATAGAGGGGTGCTCTCTACCAATTTACTCTAGTTAAGGAAGCTCTAAATGAAGTTGCATCAAAGCTTTGAAGGGTACGCGGTAAAAGGTCTTAAAAGTAGGAAGATGGCAATTTTTTGGAAATGCGCTTTTAGTGATCGTAAGTGGGAGAAAAAATGACCGTCAATGGCTTACTGCTTCTTGGTTATATCAGTATGAACGCGGAGGAAACAAACTGATCCTAGCAGGTTCTATGCTGTAGTTTATGCCTACCAACATGTTAAGAAGCCCCGAGTTTATGTAGGTGTGTTTCTATTTTAATTAAGTTTCTTTGAGATGTTGTGATCGTAATGGCCCAGAGGTTAAGGCCTCGGGTTCAAATCCGTACAAGTACCAATGTGACTTTTTCAATTCATAATATGTACTTTCTAAATTTTTATTGGACATCACAGACATCGGCGAAGGAAAACATCGTGAGGAAACCTGGACTTATAATTTATCAAGATAAATCTGAAATCGCCAACTCGTCTTGAGCAAGCGTGAGCCTTTTCATTCCTAGCTGTTTCATTTTTGGATCCTTCGTACATATCTGTCGGTACTAGCGACGTCATACTTCAAATCTTACTTTTACAATATTTCTCACACAATTCGAAGTGTGTTTGCAGCAAATTTTCGCGGCCGAACGAACTGAACTGTTGGTCAACCTACTACTTGATTCCTGGAAAAACAAACAAGCGAGCTTTCTCCAAGAAATTTCCAAACATTACTCAGAGGTAGAACCTAGAGAAAAAACTAGCGAATGTTATTATTTTCTAGAATTCATTCGAGTGAATATTCATTTTTGTTACATTTCACTCATGTGAAATGTAACAAAAATGAATATTCAGTTGTGTCATCACAACACTAATAAAATGAACGTCATTTAATCATAGGAATGTACGTTCATCTGTCCATTTTACATCAGACGGTAGGCGAGTGCAACATCAAATCTAACATCGTTGCATATGTTCACTGATGACTTCAGTTTTAGTTTTGTGTTCAGACCTTTCGAGTGAAAGATACCGATTGATAGACAAAAATGAACAAAAAGTGAAGCATCTGATAAAGTCATTAAAAGATAGGAGGCTTGTGTCCCAGAGGTGGAATTGTTGTAGGGTACTGCCCTGCAATTTTCTAGTCGATATACGGCTCACCCAGAAATTAAAACTTTAATACTATTACTAAAACTAGCTCTGATGTTCGAGTTCGGTCAAGCGCGAGAGGGAATTGCTCTAAAGCTTTAATCTACTCAATAAACTTGAAGACTTTTTATTAAAAAATGTAATTGCTCTCTCATACTGGCGATGAGATCGTCCGAGCAAGCTTCGAGCTATAAGAATCGATGTCAAATGTTTTTTTTTGTGCGTCCATTTGTGAGAGAAGTCTAAAGTCGGATTGTTGGTGTTATAGTTTTTTATTTACCTATAAATAATCTTATTAACAATCAACCTACAACATCTGTTGTAGGTTGATTTTTAAATTATTTTATGAACAATGTGACTGATGTGTGTGTGTGTCTGTTGTTGTGTGTGTTGTGTTGTGTGTTGTGTTAATAAACATAATTTTCAAGATTTACCTATAATAGATAAGAAATCAACAACTAAAACTATACCTTCTTGAAACTAAGGTTCCGAGTTTAATCAAAGATACGTATTGTCGAGATATAAGTCCAAAGTTGCAACGACATTATTTGAAACCATTAAAACCGATTGGATGTTTGTTATTATTTCCTATTAGATTTAAAACTACCAACAGGTTTTTCTCACGTGGTTTGAAAACTTTAATGCAAAACTGATCACCATAACATGGACGAAAGTGCAAAACTGTCAGCCTAAAACCATGTAAACACCGAACTGAACCGTGTCCAATTATCTAAAGAAACCACCACGCTCCACAATCTATACAGAGTCGGCATTCATGCATCACTCAGCGAACGATTGAAAAATGTCGTGCCAGCTAACAAACCTATTTAATTAACTTTCCCGAGCATTATGACCGGTTTATACCCGGTTTTTATGCCCGACCCGGGCATTGTGTGGACTCAATATCGGTTGCTTTATTGTCGACGGTTCTAGTCGCAGGACTCTTTGTCAAGTGGTCGGTGGCTCGGCAACATTATAAGGTCGGGTGGTTCTATACCCGGAATGTAGATCCAGATAGGTCGTAAATGGTAGTTGTTGCCGTTTATTACCCGTTAACCGATCGATTTGGAGGTAAACAATAGGGTTTATGTATGCGATGAGACAGACGGTTTAGTGGTTATTATCTTTATGGAGTGAGTGATGAAAGTGATGTTGTCGTTAGGTTTTCTTAGTGTTTTGTTTGTTGTCTGCGCGTAAATAGAAAATATCTGCTGGGTTATATGTTTAGAGTTTGGTCACCTTACAGCATTCAAACGCATTTTAAAATCAAACAATAATTCTGCATAAGCATGAACAAGTGTGACCGGTCCCGTGCGACTCGCATCCAGCGGATTCCCGCAACCTTCACCAGGTCATCGGTCCACCTAGTGAGAGGCCTTCCAACGCAACGTCTTCCGGTTCGTGGTCGCCACTCCAGAACTTTACCAAGTTATAGTTGAAGCAAATCATATGAGTTCGTAAAGTGACTTTTACGTCATAGAACGGCACTCAAATGAAGTGGCAACACTACACGATCAAAACACGTCAAACTAATTGTAAAAAACTGAGATAAAATCATAAAACAAAAAGCCCAATACATCTATTTCTCTTTCAACTCCACAAACATCGATTATATCGGTTTCCATTAAATTGATACCATTTCCTTCAATACTCTAACGTTTTCTTGGAAGGTTGGTGGGGCTAGGGGAGGGGGGTACATTTTTTATCACTTGCTTGGAACGTGGGTGATCAATCATTGATGCTGGAAGCGTCTACACGGACGAATTACGGCAGAGCATGTTAAAATGGTTTACTGATTTTAATACGTAATTATGAGAAAGTGCTATGGACTTTAGTATGTAGTACTTAAGGGGCCTATACTACCTCAAATGGCTTAGCATGATCCTCCGTTGCGCCTAAAATACTGCAGCATTAATATTAAAATAAATATATGGTAAAGTTGAGGATTAATGTTAAGTCCTATGTTTGGCGAAAACACGATTCCATAAAATTTTCTCGATAGTAAAAAATCCCAAAGTTACCTCTAAACTGAACAATTAACCGCTGGCAATCATAAAAAACTTTATATTTGATCATGAAACTTTTTATAGTAACTGAACTAACTATAAAGCAGGTCTTATGTGTTTTATTTTTTTAGTCCAATCAATAGATTTTTTGTAAATCGCAAAAAAACTACTCATTTCGCACTATTCAGCCCGCAATGACTGACGTAACAACCACTTTGTAGTGCAAGCTGATTAGAACTTTATTCCAATAGGATTTCAAACGAAGTTTGAACCACCACAAATAGAGTTGCTAATTTGAGGTAGTATAGGCTCTTAAGCATCTATTGTAAAATGTGTGACTGTTTGTTGAAGAACTGATTTTTTTTTTGTAATTATGTCTAGTACATACACATATCGAAAATAGTTTTGTAATCACTAGCATAAGCTGATATATTTTTTTAAATTGAACTTATCAAAAAAAAATATATGTTGTGTGTTTTCTTTAGATAGAAATAAAGAAATTAATTAATTAATTTTAAATAAAGAATCTAAAAAGAAGAAGAAATAATAATATAATCTACCGTAACAAAAAAGATTTCGATTTTTCAAAGTGATCGCAAATTTTTTTTGATGTACCTATGTGTACGTTTTCAGATATGGACCAATATGTGAACTTTAATTTTGGACAATATAATGTGTCTGATTGGTCTTCGTTTGTCTTCGGTGATCTTCGTTTCATAGTGTGTTTTTAAAATTAAAATAAACGAATGAATGAAGAACCTGCCCATTTGACAATGTATTTGAGGTCCACCATTTCAGCGGCCCTTTCTAGCTATTATAATACTTCACACAGTTCATCCTTCGTTTCTTTGGTCTTCCTCTAAACGGATAAAGAATATGAAGAAAAAAAAAACGATTATTTAATCCGAAAAGTATTGGTCGTCCGGCGCGGCGAGATGAGCAGTCGATATAGTCGCCATTGCGGGAATATCCTGGATTAGGTAGGTCATAAGAACGTGGAGCTTGGCACAAACAAAGAGAGGCGTCTACTCAGCAGTGGGTAAAGTGGGGCTGAATATGATGATGATGATGATTTATCCGTTTGTTATAAAAGCCAAAGGAAGCTATATGAAGGGTGTAAAACACCTCTTAACGAAACCGAAAGGCACTTGTTCTCCCCGTCGTCATTGCGATCATTTTTTTGTTCTACACCATACCTGAGAATCTTCTAGTTACGGAGATATTGGGGGTCAAAGTTCCAACGATTGACAAGTTTTTTTAAAAATACAGGTTTTTAATGAAGATTTTTACTTTAAACATCTCCACGACCCCCGGGTACTATTTAATCAATCCATTAGCACATTAGTTCTGTATGGTGTCGGACGTAAAGGTTCTGTATGGTGTCGGACGTAAAGAATAGCACTATCCCATATCTTCCCGTGGGTGTCGTAAGAGGCGACTAAGGGACTTACCAGATAATGGGCAGCAGCGTTCTCTGTGCTTTTGTAACAACCGCACTGCGATCGCCAACCCGCCTGCCAAGCGTGGTGATTATGGCAAAAACCCCCCTTTGGGGGAGGCCTATGTCCAGCAGTGGACGTCTTTCGGCTGAAATGATGATGATGAATGATTAGCACAATGTTTTGTGTGCGTTACATTGAGTTCCACCACAAAACGTGATTTTTGACCCCGAAAAAAAAAGTAGTTTCCCAGCAATCATTTTTGCGTAAAGTTATTTAGTTTGATGTACAGAATGCTTGGTTGATGGCTTCGTGATGAGGTCTTTTACACCCTGTATAGTATAGCTAATTATAGTATAGCCAAAATCATATTAAAAACTACAATTATTGCTTTAATAATTACAGCACTTACAAGAAGGAAAAATTATATTAAACTACTAACAGATAAATCTCACTTCACTAAACTGCGTGAACATAAGACGCGTAATAAATTCTTTAATTACTTAACGTTAATTTTCTGTTAACTTAATTTTCGACTCAATATTAATTTCACTTATCGAAGTTGTTAATTGTCTAAAGCAGTTTATTTTTGGATGTTAGCTCCAGTCGGGAACGACCGAACTTTAGTATTTCTACGGAACTGTTATTTGAAGGCAAAAAGACGGCTTAGTGGAGTCTATCTTGTTACAAGTACTGTCTAATGGACAAAAAAATTAAAATATCGCAGATTTTTGCTGATTTCATTCCTTGACGAAATTTGAGAGATAATGTACTCAAATATCTGTCAGACTCCGACATTCACAATTTGTTTGCACCAGCTTGACCGAACATTTCGTCGAAATTCTGGTTGAAATATTGCTGACAGTTCAATTACACGAATTTTGTATTAATTTTGTATTTCTAAAATCTCTATAGGTACACAATTAAACAACGAAAGCAGGCTTTTGACCAAAATACCGTTCCAAAGAAATTGGCATTTCTATTTGGAAGATGAATTTCAACTCTGACATTTACATTGCTACGCTGTAGCGCGGCCTACGCCTTGCTACGGCGTAGCCGCGAAATGCCGCTAGGTCTACGATGTTACGAGAAGTTGCTACGCTACCTTTTTCCTTTCAATTTTATATTAATCAATTAACGTCTCATTCTCAAGGCTAATAGACATAACCTTTAAAATGTTGTTATGGTTTTGTTATTACCTACTCTAAATAGCTTTATTATTTTTAGTTTGGTTAATTTAGGAGGAACTCGTGGCTAAATTAGTATAACAGCCGCTTAGGTTTATTTTTAGTCTAAGCCGCGCTTGCCTACGTTGGTCCGAGGATGGGTGACAGACCATTACCTACCGAGTTTTCGTCATGTCTCGGAAAGTGATCCCGGTTGTCCTTTGTACATCTTTGACAGTCGTTACAGGTAGTCAGTGGCCCGAAAGTCAGACAACTAGTCTTACCAAAGGGTCTTGTATTACCCAATGCTAACTGGGTTGGTAGGTCAGTAAATCTAATTAGTCCGTCAGGTAGATTTCTAAAAAATATTGGATACATATTCTTTTTTCACGTAATCAAAAATGAAAACGTTGAAAACTCGTGTGACGTCACATTTGAATACATTTTTTACTCAAATGTGACGTCACAAGCCGCCACTCATGATCTTTGACTAGTTTTATCTTTGTCAATTTTTATTAATTTAATAAAAAAAAAAACATGTATCCAATATGTTTCGATAATCTAACTGACGGGCTAAACAGAATCATATTTTATTAGTCAGTCATTATACCTATTACAAGAAGCCCCAATATAAGGTTTTCAAATGAAAAAGAAAAACCAAAACACATAATTTCGCTAAACGTTTTCTATATTTTTACCCTTTCAACAATAAAATATCAACGTGCTGCTTCCAAAAGAAATTAGATTTCTTTACAAAATTGCAACTCAAATAATTTCAAGGAAAAAAAGCTTTACCGCAATATTACGAAGTAATTTACTCAAGTCATTAGTGTTTCCATAATACCAAGTACTAAGAAATATGCTAATACTAATCACTTAATATGTACCTCGTTCTGCATGTTAATATGCATATAAACTTGTAAATTAAGCGACTAATAGCTAGACGGATATTGTGAAAAATAAAGAACAATAGTCTTGTGTATTGCACTTTTTTGCCAAGTCGTGATAGCGGGAAAAAGCGTTTTATTATTACTGGCATAAGGGTTAAAAGCTTTGCAATTAGTGTTGAGACTCTTAGATGCTGCAGCATTTAAGAGAAGAGAAGGATAAGTCAAGAAAATTAATTGTTAATTAAATGACTACCAACTTCATTCTGTCTGTATATAAATCACACTATCATTCTTTGATAAAATGAAATGGCTAGAACAATTTAATTTAATTTTCATGATGGTCTCTTAGTAAATTAAAAACAAAATTGTCTTTTGTTTAATCTTCACGAAACCTCAAAGGCCTAAAATACAAGGCCGTTTGCTGTTTGAGAAAAAAAAAAACAAAGATAACTTCCAAATTAAGTTATAACATTACGCCTGTAATCCCGGGGTTAGGCAGAGGTGTATCTAATTGTACACATACATTTCGATAGCTATGTTAAAGTCCCATGTAAAAAGGGGTGAGCCTATTGCCATCAACCGGACACAGATGCAGACTCCGTGGCTGATACCGGGAAACCAATAACACATTACCCGACTCGGGAATCGATCAGAAGACCAGAGCCGGAGCACAGCCCTGTGACCACTAGAACAACAAGGCAATTTGGATTTTGCAAATTAATATTAAAATTATACTACAGTTCTCAATTAGAACCCTCAAAGTAAATAAAGCCACAAAAAAAGAAAAAGCTTGCAGTATCCTAAAGCAATTTTCGCTCCCAGTTTAATGCTCACTAATTTCAACTAGTAAATAACGCTTTGGGCACTAAAATGAATCCCGACTAACCCACAACCTTGCCCGGTTATAAAATAAACATTTAAGGCCCCTTTTATAACTAATAAACTATTTCGAACAAACATTTTATGGCCCTAAAATATTTATCCGAAGTAGTTCCGGCTTTTCGAAAGATATTTCGTGTAATTTACGTAAGCAAACCTTCCCTTAATTAAAATCTATGTTCTTTGTTTCAGGTGTTAGAATATTCTGGAAGTTGTGACGTCATGGAGTCTCCGTTCTGATGTGAGCGCGAAATTATTTGAATTTCGGAGTGTTGTGAAATGTCAAAGGTTTAGTGATGAGACTTTATATGTGAAAGAAGATGGGGACGTTGAGGTTTGGTGTTTCGTTGCTCATTTGTTGGATATCCGGTAAGTTTTATATTCAAATAGTTATTGTTTTAATCCCTTAGGTATATCCTTCTGCTGAACAAAGGCTCGTGAATTGCGATCAGCGCTACTTCTTTCCGATTCTTAGGAAAGACTTCCGGGCCGTTCCGCCATCTTCTTCGTGATTTGACGCCTGTGTTATACGGGCCCACAGTTCGTGTCGCAAACATATCCTGCCCAACCCCATTTAAAATACTAGCTTTAAAAGACAGCACATTAATAAGTAGGTTTCTGGTCCAGGAATTTGGGTCAGTCGTAATTTAGAACGTATTTAACTTCAAAGATGCTGTACGTTGAATGTAATATAGGATTTTGGCTTATGTTTCGTTTTGAGACAAGGTCGATAAGTACGGGTTTGCTTTGTATAGCGAATGTAGCACTAAGTACAGATATTCGGTATACAAAACCGGGAAAGGCTAATAACGTCTACAGAAAAATAAAAATTAAAAAAGTTGCGTTCCTTTTTCAAATAAATCAATCTCAACCTCATTTCTCAGAGCCCCGTCTAAAAATACGTTACACAATCCACAAATTGAATTCAGAACTCGAATTTCAAAATGGAACTTCGACTACCCTAATTAAGATATAAAAAAAACTTGTTCAAATCTCCATAAATTAACTCGTTTCTTAATTCAGGAATTAAAAGAAGGCTTTTAGTTGATTAACTTTTCAACGGGCACCGGAGGTACTAGGAGAACATAAATCAAGCATAATACAATTACAGTAATGTTTGATTAAATACGGCTGGTTGGTGCGTCGGGCGGCGAAGTTGGCGGAATGTTGGTACAACCAGTTCCAACGTAGTACCAACATTGTTCCGAGGTGTAGAGAAAATAGTTGATTTGATTAAAACTTGTTTAGTAATTAGCTGACGCTGTCGTGTGGTGCATGTTTATGCCTGGTCGGAAAGTAGTGTGTGTGTACATGATAATTTTTCTTTCAAAAGTTTTAATATGTTGTACATGGAGTTTTTGGCGCGTGGCTTTGTTGGAACTAATGCCGCCATATTTATTATTCTATATAACGTATTTATTGTATATATTTATTGCCTTTCTAAGGCCACTAGAAGGAAGCACTGTTTAATGGTTGTTAGTACAACATAAATACCCCTTGGACGAGATATTGACAAACACGGTTTCAGTGAGGCTGGAAAAAATCACTCATACGCTCGTCCAATTTGCTTTGTTGCGACTTAGTCCCCTGATAAAGTATCATCAAAGAAAATACACATGCCTTTTGAAATATTGGATTGTACAATATAATTGATTTCAATCCTTTAGTATTTTGGCTTGAAAGGCTAGGCAAATGATGATGTGTTAGAAAGAGACAGCGACGACCACAATAAAGCTTTACCCACTTTTTCAAAAACTCGATGTCCCACATTGGAGTCTGTGTACACATCATAATAATAGGGTAGATGACAAACAAAATCTAATTAGTCCGTCAAATAGATTTCCAAAAAATATTGAACACATATTTTTTTCTTTTTTCACGTAAACTAAAAATTAAGACGATACAGTGCGTCGAAAAGTCGTGTAACGTCACATTTGAGTACATTTTTTACTCAAATGTGACGTCCCAAGCCCCCACTCATGATCTTTGACACGTTTTATCTTCGTCAATTTTTATTAATTTGATAAAAAAAACACGTATCCAATATCTTTCGATAATTTAACTGACGGACTAAACAGAATCATATTTTTTTTAGTCAGTCATCATCCTTATTGTTTGCGCCTCTATCGCTCTCTTTGTGGCCCCAACATAGTGTTGTTTCAGCCCTCATAACGAGATTTCGACTTTCAGTATATTTATTGCTTTCAAACGTTCAAAGTTAATTATGAGCGTGTGACTTATGTGTGCGACTGAGTTATGTCTATTACGAGTTCCTGTTTAAAATGGGTGAGCTAGTTCTTTGATATTGTTGACCTAAAAACCTACTGGCCATTATTTTATGCAGGGTATTAAGAAACTTCAAAGTGCAACCTGTTTTCAAGACTTCAGGACATGTTTCTAGATTTTCCAAACCAACTGCTTTCTGCGCGTCAATGTTGAGAACTCTGTCTTTTTTTTGTCAGGGTAACTCACTCACTCGTAAGGTTAGCTAGATAACGACATTTTGTTTTCAATTGACAGAAAGAATAAACGGTAATCTTTGGCTTTATAACCGGCAACACTCAAGTTTTTGTCGATCAAGTGCGTGATTTAAGTATTAATAATTTTTGCTGACATTGTCTTCAAATTACATATAGTCATATATGTGACTTTAATATCTAGTCTTCTAAATATTAGTCACATATGAAGGGTCCACTGCAATAGTGATAAATGTCCTTCGTTTATCGTTCTGAGATAATCGGGTTTTAAGGTTAAAAACGGTGAAAAAAAACACAGTGTTAGACATAATAAAATAGTTTTTTTTTATGATATAGTACATGTAATAGAGTAATAGTTCTTTGGAAAATAATCATTCTTATGTAACTTTAAATAATTAAAAAAAAAAAAAACAAAGTAAGTACTAAAAATTAACCCGTATGCTCCCGGCCGTGCCTCCAGAGGCACGGTGCATTGTTATTTTAATTGTGTCTGTAATTGCGGGTATTGAAGTGTTAAGGACAATAACGATCAATGTCCACAATTTGACCAAGGTCAATAATGATAGTTGTCCTAGGTTTAGAGAATACGAAGTTAAAATAGTAATTAATCAACATTTAAATCTCTAATTGCAGCATTATGAAGCTTATCGTAATAGTCTCTTGCTTCAGGCCTACAGAATCTTTTCAAAATCTGCAGGTCATTATACTTTTCTCTTGATATAGGCACCCCTCAACATTTTTTTATTATTTATTTTTTATTATTTTTTTATTATGTTTATTAGCCTCAAACTACCTTACACAACGCCAGACGAATCGAGAATGATAGACAAAACAAATTGGCGGGATAAAAGATGGCGACCAGTACTACGAAGCAATGGACATTGATCATTATTGCCGTGGACACCTGTGACGTTGAGCGTTCTAACCGTGTAGCCAAATATTAAAAACTCAATTATTTCGAGACTGGAAGCGTTATTGCTAAGTTTGTAAATGTGATCATAAACTGCATAAATCAAGTTACCGAATGACGGTATTAGTTTGAATTTTAAATTTTTTGGACATTTATCACTATTGCAGTGGACCCATATGACTATATGTAAATTACGTACAATAGAAGAATTCATTCAAGTTTAAAATACAAGCGATGAAAGCAGTGACTCATTCACAAAAACGCAAACTAAAATGTATACTACTAACTCTAATATTACGTCAATGTGAATTAATTCGCAGTTAGACAAATTAAAGTTATTCCACGTAGTTAACAGGTACATTGAGCTAGCAGTAACGTAGTTTTTGTCATTCGGTGCTGAGTAATTGCGCGGAAAAATGGGCGTTTAACTGGAATTCAAGAAACAGCGATGGCTTATTACCTACAATAGTAAGAAATTGTGTTTAATACAGATACGTACTATTATTACGCAAACATCTCCGACTAGACTATAGGATAAGATTACATTTTAAAATTCTACGAATTAACTTAATTATATTGATTAAAAATAAACCATATTTACCTACAATATATACTACAACTCTATATAAAAAAAAATACTAAACTTAAGTACCTACATAATTATAATACAACTAGCTGACGTTCCGCGGTTTCACCCGCGTAGTTCCCGTTCCCGTGGGAGTACGGGAATAAAATATAGCCTATAGCACTCACGAATAATGTAGCTTTCTACCAGTGAAAAAATTTTTAAAATTGGTTCATTACTTCCGGAGATTACCCCTACATACAAACTTACAAACATACAAACTTTCAAACAAATGTTACCTCTTTATAATATTAGTATAGACGTCAATAGACGTCAAAGTACTCCTCCGCACCGCTGTCATCGCTTTTTAAATGATAAAAGCATAAGATAGTTTCTCCGATAGTTGTCTAACTTGATTATTTTTTATAATTCCCTTTTTTATCGCATCACTGATGATACCCAAGGGTATCATCAGTGATGCCTTTATAAATTATATAATAATAATGTCCTTTTCCAATTATTCCTATAACCCAACCAACATTACGCAACGAAATCACATTGGAACTCGCAGCCGATGAAAAATGCTCCCACGAGCATTCATATCAAACCAATATCTCAGAATAGAGTCACCGACCCAAAAATGCGTTCAGACGACAAAACGATAGAAACATCGGTCAAATACATTTCAATGCGCGTTAACATTATATACAAAGCATGTCATTCAATTTGGACAAAAATCAAATCACACCGGCACAGAAATTTTCGGGACCCGAAAAATATATTCCGACGAAAGTCCGATATGATTATTCGTCTTCGGAGAATCCAATAATTCGTTATATTGAAGAAAGTTTCCTTCTTACAAAGTTGCCAGTTCAATATGATTTTCTTTGACCCAGCTTCAGCCATTATTAGTATTATTCTTCGTTGCCAATATCACGATTGCTTTTCGTGCCTAAATGTCAATTTTATTAACTGTTTGTTTTGGCCGATGAAAAGGAATATTAAAGTTGGCAAATCAATGTGTATGATGGAGTCTGTTTGTGTAAGGAAAGGTTAATGTTACGATACTGAGTGGAAGTGAGGAAACAACAGAGAAAATAGTGCACGACGAAGATTTAATTTGTAGCGGCACTGCAAGAAGTACTAACAGTATCTACTACAGCCGTACTACAAGGTGTAGTTTTGCATCCTCGTCAAAATTCAGGAGTTTGTCACAAAAGACATAAATATCAATTAAAATTACGATACTCGGTCAAATAATTAATAAAGCTGCTATTTTAAATTGTTTAAATGTGTCAGTATTTCAGAATAACACGAAAGTAATAGAAGAATTACCCATCGCGCGACATGTCTCTGTGTGCGTTTTTTGTTTGTGAAGGCGCGGTTATGGGGCCAGTTACAGACGGGCTGCGTTTTAATACGGGTGGTTTACACTTATAGATTTCCGTAAATAAGAAAAAAAAAGCCTACCCATTTTATTATCGATTCGGGTCAAGAATCATTAGCATAGATACCTCCTTTAATTTGACCATTGGGGCCTGCGCAGACGACAGACTTTTTATGAGACGGAGTCTGTGGCGCACAAAATGTCTGCATGACATACAAAAAGTCCGTCGCGGATTTTACACAGACTCAACGCACACGACGCACATCTTCATAGTACCATTACGTCCCCCACTAACGAGCGCAGATTGCATACTAAAAGTGCGCCTGCGTTACCACGTGCACTTTTTGTGCGGCGCGGCGCGGCGCAATCTGCCAGAATGACACGGATTTTTTTTCCGCTTTTTTGTGCGTTGTATGCGTTACTGCATATAATTGCTTAGGTTCTATTTTCACAGACTAAAACGTGCGTCACGGATAGTCTGTCGTCTGCGCAGGTCCTTATGCTAAGCGACACCTTGTGTAATGGAATTGAATAACTAACATCGACATTCCAAATCGCGCAGTTCAAGTTATCCGCGACTTAAGACCATATCGATACCTTTGGGTAGAAAGGTCGTATAAACCAAAACCCGACTTTTCAGGAGAGCAGAAAAACTTTTTTATTTTTACATATAAATTTATAACTTCTTTGTTTTTGAAGTTATAAAAAAATGATTTATGAGAAAGGTTCTTACAATTTGCAAATGAAAAAGGTTAAATCATCAAAACCTATCTATCTTCTTTAGTTTTAAAGTTAGCTTGGATTTACGTCTTAGAAAAAATCAATTCTTTGTTAATACACCCCATGAAAATGTACTTTAAAAAACTGTATAGGTCGTATATCTATTTTTGGTAAGCTTATGGTCACATTTACTGTCGTAAAAATCCATATATGTAGTTTTTTTTGTATTAAAAACCATTTATAATCATAGATCAATTGAATTTTGACTAATAAACAATCCTGTTACTCTCAGAATTAGTAGGAACTTAATTATTATTATTCTAATACCCAATAATGATCGATTCAAATAAAATAAAACTACCTGAAATACGAAATCAACATTTATTAAGTATTATAATACCTTATAATCAACATTTACTATTATTTCAATAATGGTACAACATACTTAACAGGTTTAACATTTTTAAATTGAAAAATAATTATAACAACTTAATCTGAAGAGTGAAATAAAAAAAAATCCACTTAGTCATAAAAAACAAAAATTATTCAAACTTCTTCTAAATTAAAGTAATCAGGCATTTTAATCATTTATAAAATTATGACTTGATCGTTTTTTTTTTTTTTTTGTACATATTTAAATGTACTTAATTCAATAAATTATTGAATTAAGCCTTTGTACTAAGGCTTACTTACTAATTAGTAATTTATTGAATTGCAACTAAATACAAAAAAAAATAAAAAACGATCAAGAACTAAACGTAACTAACTTATGTACTAAAAAGTAACTTATTTATGATATTTTGTATTCATAATTAGTTTAAAATTATTTATGAATTGTTATTATAAATTATTTTAATTATTATTATAAATTATTTTAACACGAATTATGAATTGAGAAACACATTTTCAAAAAAAAAATAGGTGATAAAGAATACAATCATTTAACATAGTCTTGTTTTTTTACTAAATAATATTTTACTAACGAACGAAATGTAAAATTACGTAAATACCAAAAGTTATTATTCTTTTATAATAATAATTGTATTATTCAATTAGCTCTTACTCGTCTTCTTCGTCGGTTAGCGTAAGAGAGTCAGCCACCACCATGATTATCTTAACTTACCCCATGGAAATCCATGGGGTAAGTTAAGATAATCATGGTGGTACCTTTTTGGTATAATGCCATTATCACATAGACGTTATAAATCTCTATATTTTACATCCGATATTTGCAATTTGTTTTTCTAAAGTGCAGTTGGGGACATAATCATCACCTTTTCATGTGTATCATTGCTTACACCTTGTTCGGGTAATACCGCACGGCTTATTTCACTTTTCAGTTTATGTTGTTATAATTATTTTTCAATTTAAAAATGTCAAACCTGTTAAGTATGTTGTACCATTATTGAAATAATAGTAAATGGTGATTAGTAGGTATTATAATACTTAATAAATGTTGATTTCATATTTCAGGTATTTTTATTTTATTTGAATCGATCATTATTGGGTATTAGAATAATAATAATTAAGTTCCTACTAATTCTGAGAGTAACAGGATTGTTTATTAGTCAAAATTCAATTGATCTATGGTTATAAATGGTTTTTAATACAAAAAAAACTACATATATGGGTTTTTACGACAGTAAATGTGACCATAAGCTTACCAAAAATGGATATACGACCTATACAGTTTTTTTAAAGTACATTTTCATGGAGTGTATTAACCAAAAATTGATTTTTTCTAAGACGTAAATCCAAGCTAACTTTAAAACTAAAGAAGATAGATAGGTTTTGATGATTTAACCTTTTTAATTTGCAAATTGTAAGAACCTTTCTCATAAATCATTTTATTATAACTTCAAAAACAAAAAAGTTATAAATTTTTATGTAAATAAAAAAAGTTGTTCTGCTCTCCTGAAAAGTCGGGTTTTGGTTTATACGACCTTACCCAAAGGTATCGAAATGCGCCGGCCGGTATCTGTCTATCCCGCTCGCTCTTCTGCTTGTCGCTGCGCGCCAAATGCGAGCCTTGTGTGTTGGTCGTAAAGTGCTTCTTGCAATGAACATGGTTTATACACCAACGTCGCGAACTGCCTTTGGATTTACGACGTCGAATTTAAACTTTGTTTAGGTAATGCATTTAACACGTTAGGGCGTATAAACCATTTACAATTAACGACTATTTTTACGCCCTGAGTTAATATAAATTATGGTCATTACATCATAACAAAACTACAAAAAAAAAACATTCGGCTTTTACATTGAAAATTTACCTTTTTTAAGAGGCTATGACCAAAAATTTCTGGGCCGTATTAACCATTTTTGTGCGAATTTCTGCATTGCGTATATACAGATCGATAGAGAAAAAAAATCTGAGAAAAATGGTATATATAACTCAATTTGGCCAAAATGGTTTATACGACCTTTCTACCCAAAGGTATCGATATAGAAATACTCGACCATAACTGTCGGGCAGTACCAGACATCATCTCTGTTGCCTATCTCAAAATAGAAATCCTAGCATTGACATTCTGGTGATTCGCCAGGCCATTCTTTTTAAGGTTCCGTACCCAAAGGGTAAAAACGGAACCCTATTTCTAAGACTTCGCTGTCTGTCCGTCCGTCTGTCTGTCACCAGGCTGTATCTCATGAACCGTGACAGCTAGACAGTTGAAATTTTCACAGATGATGTATTTTTGTTGCCGCTATAACAACAAATACTAAAAACAAAATAAAATTAATATTTAAGGGGGGCTCCCATACAACAAACGTGATTTTTTTGCCGTTTCGTCTAATGTATAGATAATGGTACGGAACCCTTCGTGCGCGAGTCCGACTCGCACTTGGCCGGTTTTTTAATGTTTGTTGCGAGACACTATTTCCGTGGTAGAAAAATATCATCCAATGAAAAGAGAAAATTAAAAGCAAAATGCACTCAGGTTAAAAATAATATTGTAAATTGAAGAAAGCAGTGTGAACGCACGAGTGAACAGTGATCGGACCAGTGAACGTACGATTGAACTAATGAATAAACTGAACATTCACTTAACTTGAATGAATGATTACTCTGGGGACACTGGTTTTAATCGGTCATGTAGAAGTCATGCCACAAAGAAAGAAGTGTGTAGTTCAAACTAAGATATTTGCTGAGGTAAGTTTGGGGTAATTTCAAGTTTTTAATTCAATTATATCTCTTCAATTAACGCCCTCTTACTTGGTTTACCTTTGCAGTATTTATTTTTAAAGTTTAAAAATAAAGTGTTAAAACTGTAATATTTTTTTTTGCAAAAAATCTAAAAATTAGAATCGTATTGGCTTCGAAATGCTTTTTATAAAGTCTCACGATCATTTTCACCGAAATACAACCTGTCATCACCGGAACATTTGTTTTTTCTTTTACTTTTTCGAGTAGCTTATTAGATAATAAAACTGATGGCTTGGCTTTATCTATCAATGTAAGCATCTGCCTACATTGGCATTTTTGTTCTATAATATTGAAACCAGATAAATTTTCGCGGACCACCACTTACAACTTGTGAACCCCTTTTTTTTTCATACTAAGGTAGACCCCGAAGGGTCTCCTGTGGACCCCTGGGGGTCCACCTGGACCACTTTGGGAATCACTGTTTTAAATGTAGCCAATAACACTCGGAAATAATGTATTTATTTACTTATGTACACACAAAATACTTAACAGGACAATATATTAACATAGAAGAGCACAAAGGTACTGCTTATTTCAAGAGAAATTCCAGCATTTCCAGCTGAAATGTAGCTTCTCGTTAGTAAAAGAAATTTCAGAATCGGATCAGTAGTTCCTAAGATTAGCCTCTACATAAAAATCTCAAAATTTTACCTCTGTATTAATGGGTAAAGATAATCTGCACATACATAACCTTTTTTCAAAAATGGTATGTAATGTTGCCATAACATCTCTAAAAAGTATCCAGAAAGTGAACTCTACCGGAGACTTATTCACAACTGTCCAGTAAGAAGCGAGATTTTAAATTTGGAATCTCCTACTGTCCAGTAAGTAAGTATGTAATTTACTTACCTCACCTGCGGTTCGCTCCGGTTAACTCATACTTGACCAGGAAGGCTTGCTTACTGGATTCTGCAGTAATGTACTATAACTCCACCTTATGTACTACTAGCTGACGTCCCGCGGTTTCACCCGCGTATTTCCCGTTCCCGTGGGAGTACGGGGATAAAAATATAGCCTATGTTACTCGTGGATAATGTAGCTTTCGAATGGTGAAAGAATTTTTTAAATCGGTCCAGTAGTTTTTGAGCCTATTCATTACAAACAAACAAACAAACAAAGTTTTCCTCTTTATAATCTATCTATCTATCTATATAAATAAAAACAAAAGGCCTGACTGACTGACTGACTGACTGACTCATCAACGCCCAGCCCAAACCCTTGGACCTAGAAAGCTGAAATTTTGTACAAAGGTTCCCTTTATAATGTAGACAAGGAATAAGATAGGATTTTTAGAAAATCAACCCCTAAGGGAGTTAAATAGGGGATGGAAGTTTGTATGAAAGTCCGTCAGTTTTATAGTTAGGATCTTCAAATGTTGTGTTTAGGCTGATGATTGAAAATTAATTGATACGTATCTCAGCGTTTTTCACAATTCCACCCCCAAAGGGTTAAAAAGGGGGATGAAGTTGTTTATGAAAAATCATCAGTTTTAAAGTTAGGATCTTCAAATTTTGTGTTTAGGCTGATGATTAAAAATTGATTGACACGTGTCTCAGCGTTTTTCATAATTCTACCCCCAAAGGGTTAAAAAGGGGATGAAGCTGTTGTGTTTGAAAGTCCGTCAGTTTTAAAGTTAGGATCTTCAAATTTTGTGTTTAGGCTGACGATTAAAAATTAATTGATACGTGTCTCAGCGTTTTCACAATTCCTCCCCCGAAGGGTTAAAAAGGGGATGAAGCTGTTGTGTTTGAAAGTCCATCTGTTTTAAAGTTAGGATCTTCAAATTTTGTGTTTAGGCTGACGATTAAAAATTAATTGATACGTGTCTCAGCGTTTTCACAATTCCTCCCCCGAAGGGTTAAAAAGGGGGATGAAGTAGTTTATAGAAAATCATCAGTTTTAAAGTTAGGATTTTCAAATTTTGTGTTTAGGCTGATGATTAAAAATTAATTGATACGTGTCTCAGCGTTTTTCAAAATATCACCCTCGAAGGGTTAAAAAGGAGAATGAAGTTGTTTATGGAAAGTCCTTAATTTTCGAAGTAAAACTCACAAAATTTATTATCTAGGCTTATGGTTGGAAGCTAAAGCAACGGTGTTTTTAAAAATGTCAACCCCTAGGGGGGTGAAAGATGAATTGGGGCCTTTATCTGTACAAATAAATAAAATTGAAGTGTCTGTTTGTAATATTAAAACAACCGCATTTTACTACATGCATATGATACACGGTACATATACCAAAATAGCATTTTTTTCATTTTTTGTCTGTTTGTTCGGGCTAATCTATGGAACAGCGGGACCGATTTTTACGGGACTTTCACTGGCAGATAGCTGATGAATTAAGGAGTAACTTAGGGTACTTCTATTTTAGATAAAATGTATACAGTAACCCTCCTTCTGGCGCAGTCTGGTAAAAATATATAAAAGAAGAAGAAACTGACTGACTGACTGACATATCAACGCACAGCCCAAACCACTGGGTCTACAGATTCCAAATTTGGCAAGTAGGTGGGAACCTATGTGGTCAAGGATTGCACTAAGAAAGGATTTTTCAAAATTCACCCCCTAAGGGGCTGAAACGGGACTCCAAAATTTACATGGGGAAATAACATTAGTTAGACTATTTCATTCTAAACTTAACAGGAGTACTCCTATCGATAAATGAGTAAACATTTGTGTTTCAGGTTTTTTCAGAATTCAACCCCTAAAGGGGGAAATGGGTTTGGTATTGTTTGTATGGTGTATCAGGTTGGGTGTATTACAAAAACAGCGATTTTAAGATTTAATGTGGTGGACCTGAAATCCCCTGTTGGCGTGCGATGGGGTCGAAATGTCTAAAAATCAATATGGGTGTCGATTCCGAGATTATCATTGGTGCTGATTACGAATATGGCACTTATTTTTAGATCCAAAAGATGGCGGATTTGACTTCTATACAGGATAATGGTTGATTTATTGTGATGATTGTGATAACGATGATGGTGATTGTGATATTGATTGTGATAGTGATTGTGATTGGAATAGTGATGGTGATGGTTGTTGTGATAACGATGATGGTGATGATGATTGTGATAGCGATTGTGATGATTATGAAATTTGGCACATAGATAGTTTATAACCTGGATTAACATGTAGGATACTATTTATCCCTTTAGTATGATCCCGTGGGACAGTTACCGAACTTCACGCGGGCGAAGCCGCGGGCAACAGCTAGTCTAAATATATAAAAGAAGAAACTGACTGACTGACTGACTGACTCATCTATCAACGCACAGCCCAAACCGCTGGGTCTACAGATTCCAAATTTGGCAAGTAGGTTCCTTAGGTGGTTTAGGGGTGCACTAAGAAAGGATTTTTCAAAATTCACCCCCTAAGGGGGTTAAAAGGGGCTCCAAAGTTTGTATGGGGAAACAAGATTAGTTAGACTATTTTGTTCGAAACTTTACAGGAGTGCTCCTATTGATAAATGAGTAGAAACGGGTTTCAGGATTTTTCAGAATTCAACCCCTAAGAGGGGGAAAAGGGGTGACAAAGTCTAAAAATCAATGCACAGCCCAAACTGCTAAGTCTAGAGACTCCAAATTTGGCACATTGGTTCCTTATGTGGTCTAGGGGTGCACTAAGAAAGGATTTTGCAAAATTCATCCCCTAGAGGGATTAAACGGGGCACCAAAGTTTGTATGGGGAAACAAGATTAGTTTAACTATTTTATCCGAAACTTCACAGTAGTGCTCCTATTGATAAATGAGTAGAAACGGGTTTCAGTTTTTTTCAGAATTCAACCCCCAAGAGGGGAAAATCGGGTGGCAAAGTATAAAAATCAATGCACAGCCCAAACCACTGAGTCTGGAGATTCCAAATTTGGCACATAGGTTCTTTATGGGGTTTAGGGGTGCATTAAGAAAGGATTTTTCAAAATTAACCCCCTCAGGGGTTGAAATGGGGGTCTAAAGATTACATGGGGAAATAAGATTAGTTAGACTGCTTTATTCGAAACTTAACAGGAGTACTCCTATCGATAAATGGGTTAACATTTGTGTTTCATGTTTTTTCAGAATTCAACCCCTAAAGGGGGAAATGGGGTAACAAAGTCTGAAATTCAACATAGGTATTGTTTGTATGGTGAATTGGGTCGGGTGTATTACAAAAACATCGAATTTAAGATTTAATGTGGCGGACCTGAATTACCATCATTCCCTGTTAGGGGCGATGGGGTTGAAATGTCTAAAAATCAATATGGGTGTCGAAACTGAGATTATCAGGGGTGCTGATGTCGAAAATGGCATTTATTTTGAGATCCAGAAGATAGCGGATTCAAAGATTCAAGATGGCGGATTTGACTTCTATACAGGGTTATTGTTGATTTATTGTGATGATTGTGATAACGATGATGATGATTGTTATAATGATGATGTTGATTGTGATGATGATGATTGTGATTACGATGATAATGATTGTGATTACGATGATGATTGTGATAATGATCATGATGATCATCATCATCATTTCAGCCGAAAGACATCCACTGCTGAACATAGGCCTCCCCAAAATGGGGGGTTTTGCCATAATCGCCACGCTTCGCAGGCGGGTTGGCGATCGCAGTGCGGTTGTTACAAAGGCACAGAGAACGCTGCAGCCCATTCTCTGGTAAGTCCCTTAGTCGCTTCTTACGACACCCACGGGAAGATATGGGATGGTGCTATTCTTTAAGTCCGACACCATACAGACAACATCACCATCCAACAACATCATGATGATTGTGATGATGATTTTTATTACGATGATAATGAGTTTGATAACGATGATGGTGAATGTGATAATGATTGTGATAGTGATGGCGATTGTGATAGTGACGGTGATTGTGATGGTGATTGTGATGGTGATTGTGATGGTGATTGTGATGGTGATTGTGATGGTGATTGTGATGGTGATAGCGATGGTTGTGATAACGAGGATGGAGATTGTGATGTTGATGATTATAATTAAGATGATAATGATTGTGATTACGATGATAATGATTGTGATAATAATGACGATGATTGTGATAGTGATGGTGATTGTGATAGTAATGGTAATTGTGATAATGATTGTGGTTGTGATAGTGATGGCGATTGTGATCATAATGATTATGATTAAGATGATAATGATTGAGATTACGATGATAATGATTGTGATTACGATGATAATGATTGTGATGACGAGGATGGAGATTGTGATGATGATGATTGTGATTACGATGATAGTGGTTGTGATTACGATGATAATGATTGTTAAAATGATGATAATGTTTGTGATTGTGATGATAATTGTGATGGTGATTGTGATTGTGATGGTGATAGTGATTGTGATGGTGATTGTGATTGTGATAGTGATGGAGATTGTGATTGTAATAACGATGATAATGATTGTGATCACGATTATAATGATTGTGATTACGATGGTGATGATTGTGATTACGATGATGATGATTGTGATAACGATGATGGTGATTGTGATAGTGATTTTGATGATGATGGTGATTACGATAGTGACGGTGATTGTGATGGTGATAACGATGGTGATGGTGATTGTGATTGTGACAGTGATGGTGATTGTGATTGTGACAGTGATGGTGATAATGATGAAGGTGATTGTGATTACGATGATATTGATTGTGATAGTGATTGTGATAGTGATTGTGATTGTGATGGTGATTGTAATGGTGATGTGACGGTGATTGTGATGGTGATTGTGATTGTGATAGTGGTAGTGATTTTGATGGTGATTGTGATAGTGATGGTGATTGTGATAATGATTGTGGTTGTAATAGTGATGGCGATTGTGATCATGATGATCGTGATTAAGATAAAAATGATTGAGATTACGATGATAATAATTGTTAAAATGATGATAGTGATTGTGATAGTCATTGTGATCGTGATGGTGATTGTGATGGTGATGGTGATGGTGATGGCGATGGTGATTGTGATAGTGATGGTGATTATGATAGTGACGGTGATTGTGATGGTGATAGCGATGGTGATGGTGATTGTGATTGTGACAGTGATGGTGATAATGATGAAGGTGATTGTGATTACGATGATAATGATTGTTATAGTGATTGTGATTGTGATGGTGATTATAACGGTGATGTGACGGTGATTGTGATGGTGATTGTGATTGTGATAGTGGTAGTGATAGTGATGGTGATTGTGATTGTGATTATGATTGTGGTTGTGATAGTGATGGCGATTGTGATCATGATGATTGTGATTAAGATGAAAATGATTGAGATTACGACGATAATGATTGTGATGACGAGGATGGGGATTGTGATGATGGTGATTGTGATTACGATGATAATGATTGTTAAAATGATGATAGTGATTGTGATAGTAATTGTGATCGAGATTGTGATGGTGATTGTGATGGTGATTGTGATGGTGATGGTGATTGTGATTGTGATTGTGATTGTGATAGTGATGGTGATTGTGATTACGATGATAATGATTGTGATAACGATGATGGTGATTGTGATAGTGACGGTGATTGTGATGGTGATAGTGATGGTGATGGTGATTGTGATTGTGATGATGATTGTGATGGTGATTTTATTGGTGATTGTGATGGTGATTGTGATGGTGATTGTGATGGCGATTGTGATGGTGATTGTGATGGTGATTGTGATGGTGATGGTGATGGTGATTGTGATTGTGATAGTTTGGTGATTGTGATTACGATGATAATGATTGTGATAACGATGATGGTGATTGTGATAGTGACGGTGATTATGATGGTGATAGCGATGGTGATGGGGATTGTGATGGTGATTGTGATTGTGATGATGATTGTGATGGTGATTGTAACGATGATTGTGATAATGATTGTGATAATGATGGTGGTTGTGATAGTGATGGTGATTGTGATAATGATGGTGGTTGTGATAGTGATGGTGATTGTGATGATAAAAATAAATTGTGATGATTATGAAATTTGGCACATAGATAGTTTATAACCTAAATTAACATGTAGGACACTATTTATCCCTTAAGTATGATTCAGTGGGACAGTTACCGAACTGCACGCGGGCGAAGCCGCGGGCAACAGCTAGTATTAGTATAGATCAACAAACATAAACTATCCCCAAACAAGCCTTCCACATGAGCACAAGAACAAGGCTGGTTCAAAAACTCAGCTGAGCCGTTTAGTTTAAACATTGCGAAGCTACTGCAGAAACAGATTGCCCGTAGGGACGCGGCAATTGTTTCACTTGACTCCAAACTTCCACTGCATAGTGAACAGTTGATGCACGGCTTTGCATTCGCTCTTACACTTTTATTTCTGTTCCCTTTTACATGTAAAATGGGGTGCACAGTTTCGAAGCCCATTTTAGTTGTTGGCAGGGAAACTGTTGCTTTGGAAACGAAAGGGTTCTTGTTTTCCAAAAGTGAATATTTATTGGTGAATGAGTTCGCTGATGTTTGTTTGAAATTACGAAATCAGAAAAAAAGGACTGTCAACTGTCTGTCAAAATCTCTTTTGTTAAAAAGAGGTTGCTATTGGGTAAGTACTGCCACATGAGTAAGAAAACGGAACAGAGTATAAGCTTCTTAGGAACATGCAAAATTGTTACCTATTTTGGTAGGGTTGTTACCTATTTTGGTGTGTTTAATTTGTCTTCACATTATGTGAAGACAAATTAAACAAAACATTTGTGAAATTAATAAAAAAGACAGACCGACTAGTAGCGAGAAATACGAACAAAACATTTATTTTAATTTTCTGAAATGTACTTCTGAACGAATAATTCAAAATGACATTTTGTGGGTTTGACAATTTCTAGATTAGGTAAACGTCATATCTACAACCTGTCATAAACTGTCACGATAAACGTCAAACATTTTTTATTTTTATTGTGTGCCTAAAAATACTATAAATAAGGAAAAAATAAACATTTTATTATATTCAGGGATTAGTTCCCCGGCTTTCCTATAAGGTACAGGTTATGTTTGGAGTCCCATACAAAAATGTTTCGTTTCCTTTCAGCTCAATCAGACATCGGATTGGTTCTGGTTCAAATGTTCAAATCTTACTTTCAATATTTGAACGTAACACACATACCTAATACCTATTAAATACCAACCTTCCCATATACCTAGAAATGTTTACTTAGTAAAAGCTTGTAATAATAATAAAAAGCTAAAAACACACCGTGTAGATCCCTCTTATTATTAAAAAAAGAATCATACAATAAAATAAAGATCTTTATTTGAAAAAGTAATAATCAAATATACCTATTGTACTCCTTGGGATGGTTAAAGTATGATATATTTTTATTTTTTCTAGTATTATTCATACACACAGGACAATAAACAACCATTATTAATAAATACCACGTTTTTATATTAAAATATTCAAACTGACATTCAGACATTCTCAACTGGCTGTGACAGCGTAAACCGGTTTTTTCCAGTCTCGCCGCGTACGCGACAAGAGCGGCCAGTGGTAACGCACACATGCCCCGCGTGCTTTTAGTAGTGCAACCAATTCGCGCGGTTGTATGAAGCTTATACTCTGTTCCGTTTTCTTACTCATGTGGTACTGCTTCTAAACACATCACTTAGTGATCGGAGTAGAAAGAGCAATTTTTTGTACTTGTGAAAGGTTGTCTTATATGGACACTCCCGGAATCCCGGGATTTGAATAATATATCCTACTTTACATTATAAATGTGAAAGTTTGTGAGTATGGATGTTTATTTCTCTTTCACGCAAAAGCTACTGAACGGATTTGGATGAAATTTTGCATACAGATAGTTTATAACCTGGATTAACACATGATTTTTTGTCCAGGTAGTAAGATTCCATGGTACAATTGTCAAATTTCACGCAGGCGAAACTACTGGCAGAAGCTAGCTATTAAATAAGTTAAAAATTACTTTGTAAAAAGCTATTCACGCTGTAATGAATTTTGAGCTAAATATTCGTTCCTCCGATAGGTAAGTATAAACGGACACGTTTCAGTTAATTAAATAATATATTTTTTTAATTTTCTTGTGTAGATAAGTATCAACAGCCGTTACAAACTTATTCTAACGTTCTACAAGATGGTTGTTACCATAGAATCCCGGGGAACGTCCGTATTAACATCAACGTTTGCGGTTATTAAACCAAAATAGCTCGATCTACTCCGAACACTGCACATCACACAATCGAATGGCCGCTGTCCGAGGAAAACTATCTTTGACAGGAGTATAGTCGTTTTGGAGATGGGATGTCCCAAATATACTCAAAAGCACACAGGCAAACAGGCTTCAAACAGAAGGATATCTATAATCCTCTTTGTTTTCGTGAGCACGTGTAAAAAATAATACGATCAGACCTCTTCATTATTAATATAAAACAACATTTACCTTTGTACATCACGAGAAGCACTTTATATTTCCTTTTGCCAGATCTGTATGCAAATCTACTTTTAAAACTACCGTCAATAATCTATGTAGAGGAAGAAAATATTATTCTGTACAGTCCAATCGCGCTTTGAGTCGCGTCGGATATTATAAATATGTCTCAAAGACGTCGGTAAAAGGTTACTCGATAACGGGTTTGTCATTTAGATGTTGAGACGCTCTTTTATGAATTTGAAGCTTATTATCTTTAGTTTGAGTTTTTTTAAGTTGGTTCAATAGAGTAAACGAACATGCTATTGTTACATAAGACGTGCCAAAAACGAAAGGAATACCAACCACCAGAAACAAACATGATTCTCCAATGATAGAAGAGACCAATCAAACGAAGGTCAAAACACCAATGCTCATTCCTATGGATTGTACCCGTCTTTACCACTATTCCTATATTGGCTCTAGGCTGCATAGTCGGGTGATTGTGCCCGACTGGCTGCGGTTGGTCGGGCTTCCTCTCCCATCCCAGAGTATGTCTTTCCTTACGAAATAGTGCCCCCTGGTGCATCTGGCTTGTCCGGGTCAGGCTTGCTCCTGGCTGGGTGTGGTGCTCAATCAATCATCATCATCAATCAGTGGGTTCAATAGAGTAGATGACAAAACAAATCTAATTAGTCCGTCAGATAGATTTCCAAAAAATATTGGACACTAATTTTTTTTATCACGAAAACAAAATGAATACGATACAGTGCGTCGAAAACTCGTGTGACGTCACATTTGAGTATATTTTTTACTCAAGTGTGACGTCAGAAGACCCCACTCATGATCTTTGACACGTTTTATCCTCGTAATTTTTTATTAATTTGATAATACAAAAAACACGTAGGTATCTAATATTTTTCGATAATCTAACTTACGGACTAAACAGAATCATATTTTTTTTATTCAGTCATCATGACGACCTGATTGGCGCAGCGGTAGTGAGGCTGCCTTACGTTCTTAGGGTCCCGGGTTCGAATCCCGGTCGGAGCAATGTTTGTGTGATGAGCATGGACATTTGTTTCCGAGTCGTGGATGTTTATATGTATAATAAGTATGTATTTACAAACAAAAAGTACCTATGTAGTATATCAACTAATCTGGTGTCCACGACACAAGCCTCGTTGCTTAGTGTGGCACCAGATGGCGCTGTGTGTAATGTCCAGCGATATATTTATCATATTATGAAGCTTGTTCATTGTTTTGTTCATAGTTATTTATAAAATATAATTATGTTGAATTTGTGTAGATAGTGGGCCTGTCTGTGGAAGCAAAACTATATACGTAATGCATTAATTTTTTTTTCACGTCTTTTAGTATAAACGGCTCTGAAAAGAAACGCAAAATAAAGTCAGAGTGTCAAATATTTTCTACAGTTCGGCCGCTGAGAGAATGCGTTCCTGACAGGTCGCGAGTTTTAGTATTATTGGTGATGGTAGATAACTTATTGCTTATATAACTTACCTATATTATAACCCTTTTTGCCCTTTTAACAAATAATATTATTAAAAACGATATCATTTAATCAATTATCAATAAATGTTATAATTTCGCGCTAAATTTTTGCACCAACTGACAGACGTCAGTAACGCATTCTCTCAGCGGCCAAACTGTAAACTATCAGCCTTTTCATCTATCTAAACAACTCCAATGGGGGGTATCGTTTTTGAGCTCACCAGATGGCGCACTGTCGAGTAAGGTCTTGTCAGTAATTCTGTTTAATACTTTAAAGCACCAATAACTTCATAAAAAAGTTTATTTTATTACGTATTACAACACAGTGTAAGCTAAGTATATTATATTTACAATATTCTTCCTAAAATTAGCAAGCATGAAACATTTCAAAATCATTCTACCTCCAAGTACTAACAATATTATTATCTTATGTTGACTTAAAATCTTCAAGTCATATTAATCAGAAATGGGCTCAATCTAGAACACAATCGTGAGTATTAGTATAAATACGTGATAAAAAAGCACGCAACGCGCGAACACTGTATGACATCTGACATTTTGGAGGACCTCAGTCTACACAAGCGCCTCTAGTGGCAAATTCACACGCGATAGCCCCCATTACAAGTCAATATACAACCATTTCTCATTTCTCAAGATGTCCCCCATAAATCTTCGACGATTTGCTTCCGCGTCCACTGTTGTTGAAATAATGCCAGATTCGCGTCCAGCGCCTGCAACCTCTGTTTCTGACTATAATAAATTGAATATTAGAATATACGGTTCGAAAAAGAAGTGCCTTATTGAAATATTATTTTTCTCTATGGTTTTGTCTTTTCCTGAAAAAGGTTTTATTCATATTCTTCCATACTTCTTTGTTTTTAATATCTTAGTAAATAGACCGATTGAAGGTTAAGCTAAGCTTTCTGAGGTTGATCCTTGGGATGGGTACCCATCCATTATAATTCGAGACCCTGCCGTTCATAATAAAACAAGTTAAATCATTGATCTTGGCGTCATTCGTGGAGACATAGGTGTCTTTGAGGGATTAAACGGGTGTTCAGAACCTGGAAGTCTGAAAATCAGCAGTCTTACCAAGAGATACCGTTCCTTAGTAAGTAGGGTTGTGGAGGTCAGATACGCAAGTGCTTCCAATACTAGTATTCGGCTGTATCTAGTTGGAATAGAAGGTGACCCAAAAGTAAAAGACTATGCGGAGTGATTTAGCAGCCTAGCAGCAAAAAAAAATAAAGAAGCTTATTCAATGCCTGTATGACAACTACTTCTGGAAATGTAATACAATACAAAAATAGCCATTTTTATATTTGGCCTGACAGCTGACTACGCAAGTCGAGAACTGGCCACGTCTGTCCGAATCTACGTCGTTACATTACTCTCCGCGGCGGAGCTGACTACAACAGAAAATGATACATGCAAATAGCCACAACACAGATAACCAATCCTAGCGTTCACTTCGTACAATTGTTCACGAATAGCTCACTCACTCATTCGATTACGGTCCACACATTCACGGATTCACACACACTTTGGTCTCTTGCGTAAGTGGTGTCAATGTGTGCGTAGAGGTTGAAATGAGTGTGTGAGGTGTGATTGTGTGCGTGAGTGAGTGAAGTGTTTTTCACCGTGGTATGCGTCCAGCCAGCGTGACCCATATACGCTCGCTGTGGCAACATAAATTATGGGACCAATTGTTTCCTATATGCCTATTGTGTCTTCCATTGCATTTATTTAGGGGCTATTTTGCTAAAATGACACTCGGCCATTCCTCTTTTTGTGTTCCAAATAAAAGTGATTTTTATAGACTTTAAAATTTATTGGGTACGTTTAGGTAATTGGGACGTTAAACTGGGTTCTGTAGGAATGCTTTTTCTCAATTTAATTTAGAGAGTTGATTTCGTTTACGTGTGGTTTTGATTATTTAAGGATAGAATACTTTTATAGTTCAAATCCACGTAGGAATAATTTAAATGGATCCAAATAACCAACTGACGACCCGAATGGCGCAGCGGTAGTGAGGCTGCCTTACATTCTTGGGGTCCCGGGTTTGAATCCCGGTAAGAGCAAATGTTTGTGTGATGAGCATGGACGTTTCTTTCTGAGTCATGGATGTTTATATGTTTAATAAGTATTTGTATTTACAAACAAAAAGTATCTATGTATAATATCAACTGTTTGGTGTCCACGACACAAGCCTCGTTGCTTAGTGTTGCAGTAGATGGCGCTATATGTAATGTCCAGCAATATATACTTTATTTATTTATAAAACTACTTCGGGCACTACCAGGTTCAACGTTAAAAGCAGCCCTTGTAACAATAAGATACGCAAAAATAAGCAACAAAATAATATTGTATACTCTTCCAAACATCTCCATAATTCGTTTTGGAAGCTAGTTCTGCGTCCATAAGAAAATAAAACCACACACGGTATATATTTGCTAGTTATTTATGTATGTAAATGGCAATTTCGCGACCTATTTGTCTCCCTTCACTATATATTCCCGCGACGGATCGCCTGACGCTGTTTCCGCCCGCTGCCCCTCGATGGAGTTAAAAGTCATACTGGAAGGAACTACATAAAGGGTGTAAAAAACCTCTTAACGAAGCCGAAAGGCACTTGTTTTTCCCGTCATTGCGATCATTTTTTTGTTCTACACCATACCTGGGAACCTTCTAGTTAGATATTGGGGGTCAAAGTTCCAACTTTTTGAAAAGTTTTTTTTATAAATAATAAATAAATAAATATCGCTGGACATTACACACAGCGCCATCTAGTACCACACTAAGCAACGAGGCTTGTGTCGTGGACACCAGATAGTTGATATACTACATAGATACTTTTTGTTTGTAAATACATACTTATTATACATATAAACATCCATGACTCGGAAACAAATGTCCATGCTCATCACACAAACATTTGCTCCGACCGGGATTCGAACCCAGGACCCTAAGAACGTAAGGCAGCCTCACTACCGCTGCGCCAATCGGGTCGTCAAGATTATACAGGTCTTTAATTAATGTATTTTTTTTTTTACTTTAAACACCTCCACGACCCCCGTACTATTCAACAATACTCAATCCATCCATCAGCACAATGTTTTGAGTGCGTTACATTGAGTTCTACCACAAAACATGATTTTTTTACTCCAAAAATAAAAGTTGTTTCCCAGCAATAATTTTTGCCTAAAGTTGTTGCTTGGTTGACGGCTTCGTGATGAGGTTGTTTACACCCTGCATATTTAAATGACCTTATGTAGTTATTGGCGACAGATCTGGCAACCCCATTGCTAGGGCGTGTGTATGGTAGTTGGCTAGCAACGGGGCAGTTTATCGATATTTTCTTCTTTAAATATTGTGATTAAATATACCCAATTGCGCCTATCTTTAGAGACTTTAATTTGGTGCCTAACAGTAGTTTTAAAGTACCTGCGATATCGATGCAACGATAGGAGCATTGCGAAGGACCAGGATTGGCTCAAGTCGAGCTCGAGATGTTTGGGATTATTTCCATGACACGCATACAAGATGAATCGGGATCAGCTAGTATAAGTTTATCGAGATCATGCCGGTGTACTGCATAAAAGTATGCTATGACCTTAATTTTGCCATCAGTTAACTTTATAGCAATTCTTAGCTCAACAGAGAGCTTTAAACTTGTGTCTAATTCACTGCGTGGGTTTACTGTTCTAACACATACAATATAGTTATTCCAGGTTACATACTTATGGTACATTTTAGAGTCCACTACACAGAACTAGCTGTCGTCAAGTTCCTTTGATACCAGTAAAATCAAGTTTACGATGCCTCTAAGAAAAGAAAACTATTCTTTTCCTTTGTCTCTTAGTACTTGATACTGGCTGTTGACAATAAAAGAAACGTGGTATATCATAAACAATCTTCAAGTTCATTGACCGCCAGATTATCATTCACGCACAAAAGTCTGTATCCCAGCATTTGGGATATTTTAGGCTGAATATACATAAAATATAATAAGTATACTATACACCTCAGTTCAACAATATACACCAACATTAACTATGTTTTACGAGAATCTATTACCCAAAATTATGGTAACATAACAATGTCGGCGAAAACATCGTTCTAAGCGTACTTATTTGTGCCCCTTCCAGTATTTTCTGTGATCATACCCGATTATTATCCTGTTGACGTGTTGTGACCAACAAAGTGATGCATGAGCGTAGTCTGGGATTGTTTTGATACTAACAATCTCTTTTGTTCACTATTTTGGAGGCTGTTTTTTTGTTTGGTGGTATGCTGATGTGGGATATAGTGGGTTGAATGGCAACTCTTTTTCTTTTATTCGATCGTTGTTTATGATTTTATTATTTGTATGGATCGTTTCTTTTTAGGGTTCCGTAGTCAACTAGGAACCCTTATAGTTTCGCCATGTCTGTCCGTCCGTCCGTCTGTCCGTCCTCGCTTAATCTCTGTGACCGTTAGCACTAGAAAGCTGAAATTTGGTACCAATATGTATATCAATCACGCCGACAAAGTGGTAAAATAAAAATTGGAAAAAAATGTTTTATTAGGGTAGCCCCATATGTAAAGTGGGAAATGATTTTTTTTTTAATTTAAACCCCAACGTGTGATATACTGTTGGAAAGATATTTAAAAATGAATAGGGGTTTACTAAAATTATTTTTTGATAATGTCAATAATTTCGGAAATAATCGCTCCAAAAGTAAAAAACAATGTGTCCCCCCCCCTCTAACTTTTGAACCATAAGTTTAGAAAATATGAAAAAAATCTGAAACGTAGAACTTTATAAGGACTTTCTAGGAAAATCATTTTGAACTTGATGGAAACAACAGTTTTTGTACAAAAAAGACAAAAAGTTGTACAAAATAATTTCTGGACTAAGTTTGTAGTATATTCGTATATGCAAGCATTTTTACATAATGGATACCCACCTTTAAACTCATAAGTGGGAACACATTGTGACGGACGGGAAACTACGGAACCCTACACTGAGCGTGGCCCGACACGCTCTTGGCCGGTTTTTTTAGTCTTTAACCTCACTTAAAGTTACGTACAAATCTCGGATGCAGCTTCTTTTACTCTCTGACAGAATGCACTGAAGTATCTGTCAGTCTCCGGTATCTTTGATTTGTATTTAAAGAACTTACAATCAACTGCAAAACAGCATCTCCCAAACTGCGGCACAACCCCCGATTTCCACAACCAGTCTTACCCAGCCACCTTTTTAAGGTCACTGGTACACTTGGCTGGAGGGCGTCCCCACACTACGCTCGCTGAAACTTGTTTGCTTCCAATTATTCAGTAGCAATATCAATTAACTCAAATCAAAATCAAAATCAAAGCATTTATTTCAAGTAGGCCAGTTGGTTCTCTATTGTATTACCTAACTTTTTTATTCATAATTTAAAGTGCCATAACTTTTTTGTCCTAATCATCATTTGTCCGAATGATAACTTACCCGAACTTAATATCACATAATATCACATGCCATAAAATTGAAATCCCTAAATACAATATGCTCTAAACCCGTTTGTCATAAATATTACAATCAATAATATACAAAACACTTAAAATCGTTTTCAATAATAGTTATAAATCCTAAATTAAAAAAAAAAATGTTTAGATCTTAATAATATTTTTAAAACAAACCGGTATGTTCCCAGACGTTCCCAAAAGGGAACAGAACATTGTTATTTTAATTGTGTCGTTAATTACGGGTACCTACAGTAAAGTATTACTTAGCTTTTGCTATGCTATGAACTTCTCTCAACACAACACATTTTAATACAATATTGCTCTTATGAAATTTGTAAGAATTAAAAAGTAGAACCATCATATCGCAGAAAGTTCATAGTTAGAATCTTCTTTTGTTTTGGCATACATTTCATATAAGTAGTCACTAAAACGCAGAAAATCAATCAATCAAACCGTCAATCATTATAAAAATAAAACAGTTGAGTGTGAACATAATTATTTTATTTTTCCCTGTAATAAGTATGCGAACATGCAAACAAACATGCAGCAAGCAGGCAGCAAGCATGCAGCAAGCATGCAGCAAGCATTCAGCAAGCATGCAGCAAGCATGCAATAAGCTTGCAGCAACCATGCAAGCACGCATACAGTATGCAAGCAACCATGCAAGCGAGCAAGCAGCATGCAGCAAGCATGCAACAAGCTTGCAGCAACCATGCAAGCACGCATACAGTATGCAAGCAGGCATGCAGCATGCAAGCGAGCAAGCAACATGCAGCAGGCATGGTTTCTGTCACGGCTCCGGCGCTGCGGAGCTCCGGCGGTCCCACACGAGCTTATCGTCGCAGATGTGTTTAACGCTCACCACCGCAGCTTCGACTTGCTGGCCGGCTTCGCCGGCCAGCCTCAGCAGCGGCGGCGAGTGTTACAACCACCTGCTCCTCAACTCGCGGGCCGCCTCGCCCCTCCGCGCCTACGCGATTTTAAATTACACTCTAGGGGTAGGGCAGACAAGACTGCGTGGGGTCGGATTTACAGCGATTCGTTTCTGTCACTAAAACCTAATTTTTAGCAAATGTTTTAGGACCAAAAATTTTATTACACTTATATGGACATTAGGAATAATACACATTATATAATATAATACTTCGGATAATTGACTTTATGGCATATACAATTAGAAGATTCAATTATTATAGTATTCGATATTATGACAGAACAGTTTTAGAAATAAAGATAATTATGTAAAACAAAATTTCGGGATTTTGAACATTATGGTAACTGAAGTTTATAGCAAACGTTTTATGGATAATGATTTTCGGACAAAAATTTTTAGGAGATATAAGAGAGTACCAGGCCAGTTACAGGCACTTTTGAATTGTCGAAACAAATATGAAAATTAAATGTAGCTACAGTCCCAGTCACAAGACATAAAAACTGTGAAAGTACTGTAGTTGCCCATTCCCTAGCGTAGATCTCTATGGAGAAGAATGGGCAAGAAACTCCATGGACACTCTTTTAAATCAGAATATTTTTACAAAATCTTGGTTACATCATTCATGTTGAGATGGTACATTATGTGAGAACAATGTAGCAAGATGTGCACGTTAAAGGTGTCCATAGTAAAAACAAAAATAAAAATAAAATTATTAAATTCAAATAAGCCGTGGCAGCCAAGAGCCGACCAGTCCCAACTGACAGCGCTCGTTCACGAACATGACGCATGTATCAGCACCATTCAACTCAACCATTTTGAAGGGAACTAAATGATCCGACACACGCGTCACCATCAGCGAGACATTTGAGTGAGCATGACATATCTCCTAACCGCCACGGCACATTCAAGTCAAGGAAAAACGTAGGTTTCCAGCGACTGATAGCATTCTAGTACATAGCACTCACACAATATGCGATATGCGGCTATATAATAATAAAGATATTGAATTTATACAATACAAAGATAGTTGTACAATCTTCAGCAGCTCCAACAATACAATTAGTGCTATCCATTAATGCGCCCCTGTCCTTGTGGAGCAGGACCGGCATTGAGCCAAGCATTTTTATCAGCGATATAATCGTCCAATTTGTAATATGCTCGCTTACAAAGTGTGCGTTTAATACATGTTTTAAATTTTGTTTCATTCAGTTCAAGAATGCTTTGTGGAATTTTATTATAGCATCTCAAACAGTACCCCATGAAAGATGAGTCTACTTTAGCGAGTCTGAAGCCTGGCTGAACTAATTGGTCCCTATTTCTAGTACTGTAATTGTGTCTGTCACCTCTTTTACCAAAAAGATGTTGATTTTTTCTTACGTACATTATGTTTTCGTAGATGTATTGACAATGTACAGTCATGATGTTTATTTCCTTAAACAGTTCCCTCAGAGAATCGCGCCTACGAAGATTGTATATGGCTCTGATGGCTCTTTTTTGCAGAATAAATATAGACTCAATGTCAGCAGCCCGTCCCCATAACAGAATGCCATAAGACATTATACTATGAAAGTAACTAAAATAGACCAATCTAGCAGTATCTACATCAGTAAATTGACGGATTTTTCTAATAGCATATGCTGCCGAACTTAGCCGCCCCGCCAGAGATGTTAAATGAGAACCCCATTGTAGCCTTGAATCAAGCGTAATCCCCAGGAAAACCGTTTTATCTACGAATTCAAGTTTCTCTTTATTCAGTACTATATCACAATCGCTACTTTTAACATTCGGTAAAGCAAATCTTATGCATTTCGTTTTTTTTTCATTTAGTACTAAATTATTTGCTGTGAACCAATTATGGACTTGAAGTAGGGCATTATTCACGTCATCTAAATTTTGGGCCCGTCTATTGATCTTAAAAATTAGGGAAGTGTCATCGGCAAATAACACCATATTTTGAGGTTGGTTTTTCAGTAAATAGGGTAGATCATTTATATATACTAAAAAGAGGAAAGGACCCAATATTGAGCCTTGCGGAACCCCTATTTTTACTTTTAAACCCTGTGAATTAACACCATTTATTTGAACATATTGTTGTCTATCACTCAAATAAGATTTTAACAAACTAAGTGCAAGTTTACCTAGTCCGTAATGCTCAAGTTTCAAAAGCAATGTGTCGTGATTTACACAATCAAATGCTTTGGAGATATCACAAAATATTCCTACAGCGTCTTGGGACTCTTCCCACGCCGCAAATATGTGCTTTATTAAGGTTACACCGGCGTCAGTTGTACAACGTCCCTTGGTGAAACCATACTGTTGATCGTGTAAGATTCTGTTGGTGTTAAAATGATTGAGCATTTGATTAAGCATTATCTTTTCGAACACCTTGCTAAAAACTGGCAACACGGATACAGGCCTATAATTATTTGTATCTTTACTATCACCGGATTTGAATAGAGGTATGACTTTACTGTATTTCATTAAATCAGGGAAAACTCCTTGGTCTACGCACAAATTAAAAATTAAAGCTAAGTATGGAGCTATAGTCTCAAGTATGGATGTACAAACTTTGATAGACATTCCCCATAGATCTTCGGTCAGTTTGATTTTTATTTGCCGGAAAGCTTTAATAACTATCATTGGGTTTATGTGTTTAAATTTAAATTCAGCCTGGCATCCAGACACATTCGCCTTTAGTAAACCAATTGAGACTTCAGGAGAGGAACTTAGAGCCTCCGTAGTTTTTAATGGTATATCGGTAAAGAAATTTACAAATTCTTGAGCTACTTCCTGATTAGAGCTTTTAGGACCACATGCTGTATCTAATGTGTAGCTAGTATTACGTGTTTTCTTCCTGTTAGTCTCGCTATTTATGACTTTCCAAACTGTCTTTATTTTATTTTCTGCTGTTTTGATCTTGTTGCTAATGTGCAAGGCTTTGGCAACCTTGCATGTATCTCTAAAAATTTTTGAATACTTAGCAACATATCTGTTAAAAGTTTCAGTGTTCATATAAGGCTTAAGGCCATAAAGCTCATATAGTGTTTCTCTACTTTTTCTGATACCTCTAGTTGCCCAATCACTAAATATAAATTTAGGGCAAATACTTTTTGTCTTCTTTTCAAAAGTTTTGTTGAATTCAGTGTGAACTATTGAAAAGAAATGATCATAAAATTGATTTATATTAATATCGTCATGGCTCATAACACTTAACTTGTTCTGTAGGGAAATATTATACCTATTTAATTTGTTAGAAGTTATGGGTCTAAATTTAATCTGAATTTTTTGCAATGGTGTATTACACCTAAAAGTTACAGTTTGGCCGCTATGGTCAGACGGCAGACAATTAACTATGGCTTTATCTAAGTAATCACAATCGCAGAAAACATTATCTATACAAGTAGCAGAAGATGGAGTGACTCTAACCTACTAAGGTTCTATAAAAGTGTTGGTCAAGTCAAATGACTTGAAAAGATTTAATAACCGACTGCTATTTGAATTTTCTTCTAAAATATTGATGTTAAAATCACCACAAATAATTATAGATTACTGGCTGCAAGTTTTGCCAGGACATCTTCCATTATTGACTCAAATAAGGAAAAGTTTTGATAGTTTGGAGGTCTGTACACACACACAATAACATGCTTATCTAGCTCAACACAGGACAGTTCGACGCAATGTTCAGCCGAGAGACCTATTATGTCGTTACGTTGCTTATATCTTAAACAATTTTTTACAAAAATTAAGGAACCTCCACGAAGCATAGTTTTACGGTTATAGCAGCTACCCACCATATAGTTCTCATAATTAATAAGCATTTGGTAATCCTTAAGCCAATGTTCAGTAAAACAAATAATGTCAAACTTACTATTTTCTAAAAACAATTCTATTTCTAATAATTTTGAAGAAATGCCTTGGATATTTTGGTGGAATAATTTTAAAGTGTTCTGCAGAGGCCCTTTTTTACTAGCTAATTGAGTGCAAGAAGATACCTTGCTGTTGGTAGGTTTAACAATATTGTTAATGGCACCTTCTGTTGTCTGACTTTCTAGTTTAAATTAATATTAATATCTGGAGAGAGCCCCGAGACTCCCGTGCCATCGCCAGACAACAAGATCCTATCACTAATATACCCTAATTGAGAATTTTCCACGGTGACATATGGATCCTCCTCAGTATAATGTTTGTAAACATCAATAGCACTAATGCTATATTTATTTAAGGTCACCACCTGTTCATTAGTATTATTACTAATAGTCGCAGTATTTACAATATAACTAAACTTAGACATACTACTTATGTCTGTGTGAATATTATAAGCTAATAGCCGAGCTATTTTGTGTCTACAACTAATAGGTAGATACACTTTACCCCGAGTCGAACTAAGTTTATCAACAAAAGTGTTGATATCAAGAAATATAAGTTTGTCACTGTAGTGACCTGCTAAAAAATGTAAATGACTATTTAACAAGTGAATATAATTGTTTTTTCTGTTACATAAATTTTCAAAAAATGGAAAACTGCACAATATTATTTTATTACAATTTAATTTCAACAACTCTGAGACATAATCAGTGATGTCTTCCTTTTTAATCTTTGAACTATTACCAACACATATAGTAATGGTGGTACTAGGATCACAAACAGTCTTAGTTACAGATGCCATAATCTGTTTGTAGGTTGACCCTGGCATACAATTGTTTTGAGTACAATAACTCAGGTTATTACTAATTAATTTACCTATCCCCCTACCTATACTGTCAGAGAACATAACTGAATGATTACAGTCACGACTAATAGGAGAAACAAAATTACCAATCACAGGCAGACTATCATGCAACTCAGGCTGTACTACGTGTGAATAATCTAATGTAATATTAGTTGTTTGTTGGTTTGATATGCTGTCCTGAGACAAATTCTCAACCTGGTATGGGTCCTCCATTACCTCAGGCTGGATAGTATCAGGCTGGATAGCATCATGGTTGGTAACTCTCTGGCAAATACATTGACCCATTACCAACTCATTTGCTGCATAAATATGTTCCCTAATTTGGTTCTGAGAAATCTTATACCTACTAGAAAGGGAACTTAGTGATTCCTGAAGTACCTGTATTTCAGACTGCAAATGCTGAGTATCAATTTCATAAATTTTTATACTGTCCTCTAATTTTATTTGGTAATTATTTAACTTATTAAGTAAATCAACACGCTCTTTCCTCAGTGGAATAAATTTGGAAAAGCGTTTATGTTGTTTCCTAAATTGATTACATTTTTTAATTATTCTGTTTAATTTTGCATATTTTTTAATCTTCCTATTGCTAACTATAAAGTTCTGTTTTAGTAAGGAATCTTCAGTTAGATCAATTGTTATTAAGGAAGGGGGGTTACAATTAGTTTTTAATAATTCATTATATAAGAGATTTGTTTCTATAACCTGAGTACATTCTTTTTCTTTCTGTAACTTAACTATACAATTATTGGCATGAATTAACTCATCTTCTAGATCCCTAATTTTAAACAAAGCCTCCTCATACAAGTTACTACAATTATGAAAACCATCCGTCACCACCTTCAGTTGATCCCGTTCATCAACAACGTCCAAGTATTGCTGATGTAGGTCTACTAGCTCCCGTTTTAAGCTGGAGTTTTTGCTATTAACTTTATTGACTTCCACCTCACTCTCTTCTCTTTCCTGTAACAGTAGTTGAACTTGGAGGTTGGATTCTTTGAGTTCTTGGAGGGCCGTTCTCAATTTTAGCTCCATATCTTGAGCAGTAGCCTTACGGGTCATCACAGGCATGGTTTCAGGATTGGTTACTGAAAATTAGAAGTAAAGAAACGGTGTGAACTAATAGAATAGACAAATAAAGGGAAGTTAGCGATGAAGGGGAAAGAAAAAAAGTTAAAGTAATGAAATGGAATGAGGTAGGCTACTATAGCTTTAAAATATTATCCAATTCAATGTAAATAATTGAATAAATATTCAGTTACATTGGTTCTTTTGTCCTAATGATTTACTTTTTCTTATGTGGGTATGTTGCTAAAAAAATAAAACAAAAATACTATTACATTAATGCAAGACAATAATGCACAATAAATTATCTTAAACGATATATCCAATCATTTCCATTGAAAAGATTGATAAGTGAAGAGATGAGATAAGGAATTACAGTTTTGATGTTTTATGACCGGTTGTCAACAAAGAGATTTAGAAACAGTACAGGGAACTAAATACGCGAAAAATTATACTAGAAATGGGCATGGATTTGTTATAGAGATAAAGAGAGGTTTGTGCGCTGTTATTAAATAAAAACTAAACAATACTTCCCCTGAATTATCCGTTTAAGTCCGTAGTTAGAACATCAGCTGTTTTTGTTTTAGGTTACCGGTACCGTTGTAGTGCCAAAAAACTTCATTAATTATCAGGATAACAATTATCCTGAGTATTTACGCATTTATGATACGTTTACACAAACAATTACACCATAATATAACTTATTTACTAATTAAATTTTAATTTTAAATACGGAACAAAAAAATTACATGTCACTCGGGCAGTGTTGCCAGTTCTCAAACTTTGACAAAGATACTCTTATTAATAGCGACTAAGCCAAACAATAAGTAGCAAGTGTAAAGATCACGAAGGTGTTAAAGTTATGATGAGTTGATAATAATCTACTGTTTGATGTCGAATTACTACAGCGTGGGAGTGAAGGATTACTCCAGGTGAATGAAGAGGACGTAATCTTTATAAGTCGTGGCGTGACCAGTCTATTTGTTGGTTTTAATTGTTTTAGAACTTTTAGTCGTTGAGGTTGTTGTAGAAAAGTTGAAAGGGAATCGACTGTCTTGGTATGGGCATGTGATGAGGAGAGAAGAATCGCATGTGACTAAAAGAGTGATGAATATAAATGTGGATGGATGGAGGGGGAGAGGAAGACCAAAGAAACGATGGATGGATTGTGTGAGGAATGATATGAATGAAAAAGGTGTAAATGATTGTGTGACGGTTGACAGGGGAGAATGGAAGAAAAAACATGTTGCGCCGACCCCAAGTAACATGGAATAAGGGCGGGAAGATGATGATGAGTCGTTGAGGTTGTGTCTTGAAAACTAGGGGCCGATGTGACCTTAGTTCAGGTGAACTGAGCGTGCATGGCGGCATGTGAATGAGTACGAAAGTCGTTAGTGTGTGTCAATGCCGATTACTTTTCTAGGGTTCTGTGGGTACTTTAAAGGGTCTGGTCTTACGAATATTTCACAACTTCACGATGTGTTATTAGAAAGTCAATGACATGTCTATCTGGCAGATGACTTGATCCATTCATATGAGTGCTGCCCTTTTTTAATATAATTTGGAAAATCGTGTTTTAATACGTTGTTAAAGTACCCTCAATGATCTAAAATTATACCTCTCATGTAATGAACAGTGGCGAAGAACGGTCACTCTTTTTCTAAATGATAAGAGGTCTTTGTTTAGGTATACGGAACAAGTAAGTACATACAGGTTGGTAAATGAAATAAAGGGACTAAAATACAAGAATTCTATTTACGTTTTCTTGCTAAATAAACATTTCGTGGCAACAAACACTCCTTTTATAGGTCAAAATTACTTTTTTTGGCATTTACGTCCGAAAGAGATTCTCTTTGATGGTTCTGTTCGACGGAAATGTCGAAAGAGAGCATTTTCATACAGTTTCCTTCATTATTTTGTGTTTTGAATAAAATGTTGACCTTTTGAGATGGCGCGGATTAAAGCAATCTTTGGTTTGAAAAGGATTTTAAGATAAGGCAAAAGTGCCGCGTGGATTTAAAATCGGAATAAAAGTAATAAAGGGTATTAATGCAATTTAAAAATGGTTGTTCGTGACACAAAGTTTGAACATACTGGGACTGATCAGCATTGATTTCTTTTGCAACTAAGTAAAAAAAAATTCGGAGAAATCGGTGAACTCATTTGAAAAAAAATGCTTGTTATGTCATAACCTCCTCTTTTTAAGATTTCGGTTAAAAAACAGCGGTGCTTTACGCTTTTATTGCACTTATGGTACAGCAGCTTATATTTTTTTTCGTTTTGGTATTAATTCGTTAATTTTCATAGTGTGTTCACAAAAAAGCGATCTGTAATTTCAGCATAAGTAAACTCACGCGTTTTCCAAATAAATGTATTTTCGTTTTTCTTTCTTTCTTTAACGGATCAGTACAAAAATCCAGTGCGTGCGCCATACCAGTGCATCCAAGAACAAAGTGAGGGAATATTTCTTGACCGCCATTAACTAATTACATAAAAAACGTTGTCTTAAAAGCTTTTATAACAAAGTCTTCTTAGTAAAGACTTAATTACATTAATTTGTGTAGAAGAATGTTCTGATATAAGAATATCAGAACTTAGAACAATGTAAAGTGTTGTTTTAATAACATCTAAGGATCTTCTCGATTGCAAGTGCAAGTATGAAAGTAAAAGTATGAAACAAAAATCTTTTTTATCAATAAATTTCTGCATAGTCCACGGGCACGTGTTCGGTTAATTCGGATTAATTATAGACAATATCTGTAAACGGTCCTTAAGAATATGAAAACAATTCATTTGATATTAAAATTAGCTGTTGCCCGCGACTTCATTCGCGTGAAAATTTTGATGGGTCTGTGTGATAAAAAAAATAGCCTAAGTCCTTTCCTAGTATATAATCTACCTCCTTGCCAAATTTCATTGCGATCCGATCAAACAAACAAACAGAGTTACTTTCGCATTTATAATATTAAAATATGGATTTTGACAGACAACTTTTTTCGGTAGCTGTACTATTTAAGATTCCGTTGTAAAGACCCGTAAAGCTGTTATTACTTAACCACGAGCCTCTCAAACGGTAACTAAACCACCGTCTTTATTAAAACCTAACTTAAAATTAACATACCTACAAGCCACGTCGTGCTCACACAAGTACACGCTCTAAGCTCGTTCCCTCAAAGCATAGCTATGAATGCTTGTCACTCGATATATCCTTCCGTCATCCGTCACGCCTCTAAAATTACGTTACAGCACGAGTCACATAGTAAGCGGGGCTGTGTCGCGGTTTTGTGATGTTTAGGGCGAAATAGTTAGCTTTATATCGCGCTAATAGATATGGCATATGTATGGCATGGCATGGTATAGGTATGGCGAGGAGCTCGTGGCTAAATAATACCAGCCGCTCGGGTCGATAGCCGTGTGGTATCCGGCAGAGTAGAATAGAACCAACCCATTACACTCACGGCGTGTCGTATAAGGCGACTAATGTCTGAGGCAGAACACCTTGCGCCTCCGTAGACCAGAGAATGGGCAGCAGCGTTTTCTGTTAGTCTTTCATCACTGCGATCTCCAATCCGCCTGCCAAGCGTGGAGATTACGGCAAATTCCTCCCATCATGGGAGAGGCTATGTTCAGCAGTGGATGTTATGGGCTGTTGTTGTTGTTGTTGTTGCTCGGCTCGATCGCTAGGTTAAGCTGTGCTTGCCTAGGTTAGTCTGTGGATGGGTGACCACCCATTACATACCGAGTTTCCTCCGTGCCTCGGAAAGCACGTTAAGCCGTTGGTCTAGGCTGTCATTTGTAGATCTTTGACATTTGTTACGTAGTCAGAGGCCCAAAAAGTCTGACAACCAGTCTTACCAAAGGCTATCGTATTACTCGGTACTAACTGGGTTGTGGAGGTCAGATAGGCAGTCGTTCCATGTAAAATACTGGTATTAAGCTGCATCTGGTTAGACTGGAAGCCGACCCTAACATAGTTGGGAAAAGGCTAGGCAGATGAGGTATGGCATGGTATGGTGGTTGGAGTTTGTGGCTAAATAACAACTGCATGGGTTGATCTCCAAGCTTTAGCGATGCTTGCCTAGGTTGGTCCGTGGATAGGTGATCATCATTACAGACCAAGTTTCGTCCGTTCCTCGGAAAGCACGGTAGATCTTTGGCAGTCGTTACGAATAGTCAGAAGTCCGAGGGTTTTGGTTGATAGAATCTATCGATCGGAGCAATTGCCTATCTGATAGGCAATTGCTCCATGTAAAATACTGGTATTCAGCTGCTTTCGGTTAAACTGGAAGCCGACCCCAACATAGTTTGGGACAAGGCTAGGCAGTTCATCATCTGCCTGTTGTACCATACCTCATCATCATGAGTTATGGAACAACCAGTGTCAGGGCAGTGTCACAACTTATACAATACTAAATCCAGGTATATTCATCTGACTATTTATAAGGTTTAGGCAATACTTGGCATAGACGTTTTGATTTCTAGTCAGCATGATCATAAAGGTTTCTATTTTGATATTGCTCTTTTTGTAGCTCATGGTATTAGTATGAATGATGTGAGATTAGTCGACATAGAGACAGAACAATGCCAAATTTTCTTTAAATATGTTTTTTGTAAAAAGTACATTTTATCAACACAGAATCTTTCCCTTTAATTATTTGATCGTTTTTACTAATGTGTCTAGCAAAATCACTAATAAAACATTATAAACATACAAGTTAATAACCAATTATATTCAACATCCCAATCTGGATGACCAGTCGAACGCGTCGATAACGCGGTCCACTTGTAAGTGTGAATCTCTCAGAGCTGTTGAAACGTTTCGGCACCAGCAACTATCTAGTGTTCCCTTCGCAATAGTTTGCGGAACAATTTGAAAACGTTCTCTGTTCGTTTATACCTACGTGTTCGAGTTTCAGTTTGTGGAATAAAATATGATTGCGGAGAGATGGAGGACAACGTGGGGAGGAAAGTTTTGAGTGTGAATGTGGATGTCTATAGTTGGTGCTAGTTAAGAAGAGAATAGCGGTCATAGCCCTTTCCCTAATATCTCTTCGTATGAACTAAAACAAATAAAGCGTGTATCGTTTTACATTACAAAAAGTTTTGAAGATCACGATAGATGACGATTCCAGACTTGAACAGGCTTATTTTTGGTTTTCAAAGTTAAGAAGTTTAATAAATGTAGGTGGGTCAATGACCGCTATTCTCATCATAGCTGGCACCAACTTTATACGAAACATCGACTGACCTTATGGTTTTTTTTTTCTGGTAAATTTTATGATGACACCTTTTTTTTGTTTTTCTCACATTTCGAAATGTCGGTATCGTTCCTAATATTCCAGAAAATACCTCAACATCTTAGACTAAAATATTATAAGAAAAAAATACATCTTACGAATTCTGAACCGTAACGCAATAAACTCTACGTGACGAGGCAAAAAATATTTTGCGAAGGAAAAATAATGTTTGTCACTTGTTTTTGAAGCAAGAAGTTATTTTTTGATGAAAAATAACACGACAGCTAGAAAAACAGAAAAAAACGCTCATAACAAGTGAAGACAGGGCAGAAAATAGTATCAGGTATCGTCGAAAAGCGGTATTTTTAGATGAAGTCTAGGACTAAAATGTATTGTGAAAGTTTCATAAAAGGTTTCCGAATATAAAATGTAAATATTGCGTCGGTTGTCTATAGAATGTCTCGTCAAAATAATGTAAAGTCAATACCTATTTTTATAATAAAAACAAAACTTTTATACATACAAACAGGAAAAAAAAAAGTTGATTCTTGTTTGTTTAGAAAAACTGAAAAAAAAAATCTTGATACAATCCATGTAGATGTTACCATCAGCCAAACCCGATTACAGGACTAACTAGTTTTGCCTAGGCTAAACTGATCGAAGGTCGACGGAGCCCTGCTTGTTCCCCAACAAGCAGGGCTCCTACTTCTAAATGGTATCAAAAAAAATAACCACGAAGGGTATGGCGGGGTCTATTCGCCCATTTCGCTTGCTCATTCAACCCCGCCATACTCTTTCTAACTTAATCTATCCGTGTCGGGGTGCCCCAAGTCGGTATAGTTTAGCCTAGGCAAAACTAGTCTGTCCTTTTTTTTTTCTTCTTCTTTGGATGGGAAATCATCAATGACTCCTCCCGCTCTGGGCGGAGCAGGAGGAAGTGTCAGACTTTTACTGACTAAAACCCATCCATGTTTCTTCATTGCCCTTTGTGTTCCGGGGCCACGGTATCTCTTTCGAACAGTCCCGCAATCCCGGCAGTCATCGGTCCTTGCGGACCCCTTCCTATTGCTGATTCTCTTTGAGGCGCGCGTGGAACACGAACGCGCCGTCGACACGGCCTGTCGTCATGAGACGGACGGGCGGCGAGCTAGCCCACAGGCCATAGCCCATCGTCCACAGGCCCGCGCCTACGGTGGCCGAGGGCCACGTTATGGCCCCCGACGCCCGGGGCGTCTCCCGCGGCGGCGTAAACTAGTCTGTCCTGAAATCGGGTTTGGCCGGTAACATAGATAACGACTAAAAGCTCGTCTTTTATACTATTACTTATACTTATACTTAATTACACGGACACAGAAAAACTGCTAGAAGTCCTGGTTTAATTATGTTATTCCCTGGTATCTAATTGTACATAGGTATTTTACGTAATTTAGTTTTTATGTTTATTGATTTTTGTACCACTTAGATTATTCTTATAGTTGTTAATAGATTTATTTTATTTTATAACATTTACTGACCTACTTAATTTTTGTGCTATGTAAAGTGATGGCCTGAAAGACAGGTTTAAATAAACTTAGATCGGGCAGGTCGCTAGCAAACATTTGTGAATTCCACATTATCGTTTCTTGCAACTGTTAAATATATTTTTAGTTATACTTTACTATTATGCATCAACACTTCAATACCCGCAATTACAGACACAATTAAAATAACAATGCACCGTGCCTCTGGAGGCACGGCCGGGAGCATACGGGTTAATTATACCATTGTTTTAGAAATAACATTATTGCACATAAATGTACACTTTTGTAATACTTTTATAAATAAATTATTCTTATTCTTATTCTTATTCTTTAAAATACCTGTAATTTAATTATAGTGTAACCTTATTTTTGTCACACCGACTATTAACGAATAACCCAATCAAGAACTCAAAAAGCCAATAAGATTGCGCATCTAACGAATATCCCGTAATTACTCTTGTTATTCCACCGGTAGTCCTGCGGCCCATAAAGGGTTCCAGGCCATTGGGCAGGCCGCAACGATAAATCACCGATACATTACTCTTGGACCAGGAGACATGTGACGTGTACAGGTAGACAGGGATGGAGGTATAGGATGGAAAGAGAGCGCACGAGTATGTAATATTCTATTCGTTAATTGGGTTGGAGATTGGTTGAAAGCTTTATCGATAGGGGTATAGGGTTTTGGAAAGCTTGGTATGATAGTTAAATTATAGCGGAAATATATGGAGAAGGTTTTAAATTTGTGACCAGGAGAAATTATTAAGGATTTTTGTTTTTAAATATTGTACTAAAATATTTTTTTAATGTCGGAATAGGGCTGATCTTAATTATAACATATCTAACAACGTTATTTCACCTACCATTCGTCAGTTAGGGTGAATCCGTACTACGTAACATAACTTTATAACACATTTGCTCGTAAAGGGTCTCTTATTTCACCCATTTCAATATCGTAATGTATCTCATTACGTACTTGTGCAGTAATGTAATGTACAACCACAGAGTATCTATATAGACGCACGGTTTATCAAGATGCTCCGTCAAAAGGGAACGGTACTTTTTTAAATTTTAGCAACGTTAACGTTTTTATGTCAGAAAAGTGGTCAACATTTTATGAATAAAATTAACTGTGGGAGATGAAATATATATAAACATTTAATTCTTTGATTTAATTAATTTTGACAAGAAATTACAACCATTTTTCTGTAACAAAAACACAAAAATATTAATTTACTTTATTAGTAATACTGGCTGTTTTTGTGTCTTTGCCTTAAAAAAAAGCGCTGATGCGCGCGCATCGCTAATTTGTGAACAAGTAAAAGATTTATTCGTTTAAGAAAGTCCGAGTTTTATTTATTTCCTCGCAAATATGTTATAAAACGTCGTATGACATACGTGCGCTTTGATAATTACAGCCTCTGCTTTATTATAGCCCTCGCCTACGGCTCGAGCTAGCAATATTGCCTCGGCTGTAATTTTCAACTTACCGCACTTATTTCATAATGTACTATTATAAAAGAGGATTACAAAGAGAGATCGGCAATGCTTAATCGTGGACGTGTTATGTAACAAAAATTGTCTCTAATGTTACTTAATCTGGACGCACCCTTATCCATGTATTAATACTAGCCACAAACGAAAACCGCGCTGCTATGAATTAAGTCATTTAATAAAACACAAAAATATTCTTATGCTCATCGTTTCGCCTTGAACAAACACAACTAAAGCGAAAATAACAAGAAAATCAACATTCCTTTAAATGAAAATACAGCCAGTTCACTCGACTTGCTCCATTGAAAACAATCGAAGCCGACTTGCTGGACGAGCGATTGGCAAAGCGCAGCTTCAGGCAGACAATATGTCTTTTGTCGCTAACTGTACATAGTCGAGCGTTCCATTGTAATGGTAAACTGCGCTAGATTGCGACGCCGACCGACATTGCCCCCTGAGATTATACACCTACTGTGCTCGACTGTACCGCGTAGATAGGTGGAGTGTGCTGTGAGTGTACTCCGAGGACTGTTGATTGAGGTGTTTAAGGCTCATTTGCTGATTTCCAGTTTTTAAGATAGTATGGGGTTATCAGCAGCCTGTCGAATCTAATTATTTTCTAAACTTCTAATGAAACACGTTAACCTCATAGGGAATGGGTACAAATACCCCACATTTTTATAGAAAATATTAATTGCCTACCATATCAGTAAGTATACCTACTACAGAACTGCCTGATCACCTGTGTGCTATAGTTGGTGCCAGTTAAGATGAGAATAGCGGTCATTGCCCTTTCCCTATTATCTCTTCGTACCTACGAATCAAAACAAATAAACCATGTATCGTTTTTCAATACAAAAAATGTTGAAGATCACGATAGATGACGATTCAAGACTTGAACAGGGTTATTTTTGGTTTTCAAAGTTAAGAAGTTTTATAAATGTAGGTGGGTCAATGACCGCTATTCTCATCTTAACTGGCACCAACTATTTTAAGTTCCAATAAGGATGTTAATTGTTAAGCAAATATACCGTGTGTCAATTTGCTTCTTCATACAACTGTCAACGAATGTCAGTTCCACATTTTGCTTAAAAACATAAATTGCTCTTAGTATGATTTCCATTAATTCTCTTTAAAACTTTGAAGAATCGATATGGGTGAATGCACAGACAGAGAGAGTAATTCCATCTGTGCAGCTACTAATCAAGAATACGAACCAACCACTGGAATCGTGTAAACGGGTCATAAGGATGCAAGCGATGTGTGCCTCGAGTGTTAATACGGTTAGAGACGGAGCTTCGGCTGCAACGTTGTTGGAAGCAAGAACGTTTTGTTTGACTCAAAGGGAAGATGAAGTAAATGTTTGTTTTGGGGTTTCTGGGACATAGAGCACACCCTAGAAGTCCTATGAGTGACGTAAACAGTGATTAAGAGTTGTCAGCAGTATAAGTAACTTACCTTTTTGATGGTTTTGGATCTTTTCGTTTTAACCCTTATTTAAAATTCATCAATCGGAATTCATCATGTCTTTACATTATAAACAAGCGCTGTTTTTTTTTTTCTTTTTTTTTGTTGTTTTTGTCTGTTGTTGTATTTTTCGATGTATAGAACATACCTCAGAAGTCCTATGCGTGACGATGACGTAACAGTGATTAAGGATTGCGAGCAGCTGAAGCAACTTACCATTTTGATGGCTTTGTAACTTGTCGTTTTGAGTCTTATTATCAAAGTATTTAGAACGGAAATCCAATTCCTCAGTACCAACTTATGATTACTTCTACGTTAAGAACCAAGTGTTGCTTTTTGTGTCTGTCTTTAGACCACTTTGTTGGTCAAAAATAGATGTTGATGGGTCTTTATATTCATGTAGGGAATTTCCTCTGGAAAGTTTATGTAATTTTTCGACAAGTTATATATTTGATACATGTCGCTGACTTATCGGATCGTAAAAACAATGTGAAGTAGAGTCGAATTTGTAGTTTTCAAACAAAATAGTTTGAAACCCAATCACACAAGCATTCCGCTCAAACAGACACACCAACAATACTAAAAACCGCAAAAATACATCATCAAATGTACATACCAGGGTGAGAACACCAACTATTTTCATTATCACATATTATCGAGGGTCCAAACCTTATTGTGTCACAAACAATGGCCCAGTCGTGCGCACCAGTTTAATATGTGGTGTGAATGTGTAAATTTAATGGCAAAGAGATAGTTCGATAAATCTTCGATATTAGCAATTTGCATGCAGTATCGGATGAACCCAGTGATGTATGGGGTTTATTTGCTCGTATTGGTTTTGAAAGCTTTTGGTTTAACACTGCTTTTGATGATTTTAGGGCGTCTGCTAAAACTCACGCAAGTACGGGCACCAGTGCACGCTCACGTGTATATGTAATGAAATATAGTATGAGCAGCGCTTGAAAGTATAGGGCGCGAGCTAAGCGAGCGGAACCCGCTCCGTGCACCCACGCGAGTTTTAGCGGACACGAGTTATTATTCTGAAGACCACTTTTGATGACACTGACTGATGCAGCACTTATATTATTATGATATGTGGAAAGTCTAGAAAGACCAGAGTTATAGACTATTAGAGTAGTTTAATTTTCTCAAACATACTTGGAAATTTGAGCATTATTTTGACAGCCTTCTTCGAGATAAATCAAAAGTGCTGTATACTGGCCAGATAGGGTTATTGTACATTCGTCACAAGGTTATTTCGTCACATTTTTTTAAACTCCATACATTGAAAGTATATTCGTCACATGCATAAAAACTATGTGTAAATTAGTCACAAGTCTTCATAGGTACATAATTTACTGGTAGCAAACAAAGTTATTGGTTTTTAGCGCTCGTAATGAAAATGATTTCTAAAATCTTTCTTTTTTCCTGCGCTCCTGCACATGAAATAAAAATATAAAAATATACAGCGAGCGAGCGAGCGTGTTATCACACGCTCGCTCGCTCGCTGTATCTATATTTTTCTAGCCGTACTGCAGTAGCGGAGTAAGGCGGAAAGGCAGCCACTGCCATTCTTTTCGAGGAACCTCAGCCCTTCGCAGAGGAAGTACAGCCCGTACGATCGAGAGCTGTTGGCAATATACGAGGCAATCAGGTCCTTCCGTTTCATTCCGCAAAATTCGAAAAATCTGTTTTTTCGGCCGTTTATCATAGATAAACGTTAGTAGTGGATTGTATTCGTTAGAAGCAAAACAGAAAAAAAAAGTTTTGGAGTAGTGCGTTGGGGTAATATCGGACGGATTTTCGAATAGTTGCAAGGATGTTGCAAAAACTTTTTTTTCTCAGTTTTGGTATACCTACAGCACATTAATGAAAAAATAGTGGAAATTAATAATGATAACAGTGTAATTTTAAATTTAATTTATTTATAAACACTCAAGACTCACTCAAGAAGGGTGGCGCTAGTTGTCACGCTGACATTGGCTCCGTATTTAAATAATTGTAAAAAATACTCAACACTTGTTTTATAGTCTAATAGTGTAAATTTTCAGTCAGTTTATGTGTAATAACCATCGTATATCGTTTGCAGAACAATATTTTAAGTGGTGTGGACATTAAAGTGTAATAAAAGAATAGCATCAAAATAGTGTTTACGAACTAGTGTTTACAAACAGTGCATCCAGATAAGTACACTACACCTGAACAAAAACATGTATTATTACTCATACAACATGAATAAAGTGATACAATAACATCTAGTTATCTAAAACAAAGTGAATTTGAACTTTTCTACAATACTGTACCGTTATCATTATTCAAAAGTGAACGACGCATGACGCCAACTTTTCACCAATCACAACAAAGACGAATGAGCTTTTTTATTCTTAAGTCCAATAGTACAATTCATACAGTTATTTCGTGTAATTGAGTGTCAGCACAGATGGCACGATACGGAAGGTAGTGAATGCCGTGTGCGACGAATCGAGTTCGAATCCAACTCGAACGTGATTTACTTTTAGAATTTATTTAAATTTTTTCATTGTACGTGAAGAATTTATTCCGAAAAAAGTAAACACACTCGACATAATTATTTTTTCTTTTTTAATTGGTTATTTCCTATCTAAAATTCATAACTAAAATGGAAACTCGAAGTTCAACGAAAATGGCACTGAGAAAGCAAAAAACCAAGTCGATTGAATCCTTAAACCAAACTTTCACATCAACTAGTTCAGAAATATTTGCCAGAAGTCTACCTGATTTATCAACAGAACACAACTCTTACATATCCGACTTACAAGAAGAAATTAATGCTTTGAAACAAAAACTTGAAATCGCTGATTCCAAAATTGAAAAACTTATTATAGAAACTATTTCATTGAAGAAAGAAAAGGATGAACAACAGTCTGAAATCCTTAATTTAAAGAAAATATGCTCAGAAATTAACTGTTCAACCAAAACAGATAGTCAAAATATCAGGTCAGAAACAATTCATCAACAAAATAAAGAACAACTTATTGGTTCACAAAAACAGATGACATCAGATGAGTTAAGCAAGTCAAACATAGATGGCGTTGTACTCAAGAAAATAATGGATCAACAAGATTTTACTCAACAATGGATTCATTTCAAGAAGTACAAAAATACAACCACAGAGGGCGCTGTATGCAATAATACAAGAAATGAAAACCTACTGTACCAGGCAATGGCAGCAGATACCCCAGATAAAGTGAATACAGCAATTCAACAAAATAATAAACACAAAATATTCATTATAGGAGAACAACAATGCATGGGACTTGCGAAAAACTTAATTTCATCAAGGGAAGACAGCTTGTACGGACAATACAACATATCTTCCTTTATCAAACCGTTTGCAAAATGTAACGAATCACTTAAAGTATGCTATAGTTTAGATCTTACAGAAAATGATTGGGTAATAATATGTATTGGTCAAAATGACCAAAACCCTAATCAGATACAGTTCGAATTGCATAATGTGTTAAACTATTTGTATAAACATAAAGTCATAGTACTAAGCATTAATAAAAATGTACATTTAAATGAAACTAAACTAAATACCCTTTTAAAATTTACATGTCATCCTTTTAATAACTGTCACTTTTTGGATTTAACTAATTTATATGAATATTATTATAGATACCGTTACTTTCAGACTCATACTTGCAAAATAATTAACTCAATAATAGATGCAGACAACTATCTTAAGACTAAATACTTTTCTCCTGGGAAAAACAATGAAACACTACATGGACCAAGTCAAGATGGTAAGACGGGTACCCCTAAAAAAGGTACTATTCCATACTATTTCAGCACTACAAACCGAATTCAATCTACTACATTAACTAAAACTAAAAAGGAATCTTTTTTATTATTCCAAAATTAAACGAAGTTGAAGATGAAACGACTAAAATACGATTACTCCACCAAAATATTGCAGGTTTATTAAATAAAATAGATTCTATTGAACTGTGCCTTAGTGCACTTGCCAATGACACGTGTCCAATACAGATTTTATGCTTTAGTGAGACTTTTATCAAGGAAGGAGATGAGTCAAATATTAATATTAAAGGGTATAAACTAGGTAGTCATTATTCAAGAAAAAAACAGAAACGTGGCGGTACATGCATATTAACTTATAGTGGAATTGACTGTAAACCAATAGAAATATGCAAGGAATATTCCTGTGATAATGTTTTTGAATGCTGTGGAATAGAAATTCCTAGTATGAACACTATTGTTATTTGTTTATACAGAATACCATCATCAAGCCTAAACTCATTTTTCAATAAATTGGAAATACTATTACATAGATTATTGTATAAAATTGTAAATAAAAAAATTATTATAACAGGTGATTTCAACATTAATATATTAGTAAACAACAACAACACAATAAACTTGAAAAACATACTATCTAATTTTAACTTAACATTACACATAACTGAACCAACACGTCAAAACAACTGCATAGATCTTATTGCAAGCAACAATGATGACGCTACTGGTAAACTTCTCCCATTATATTTATCAGATCATGATACCGCTCAAATGCTTGAATTTCCTGGAGACTTCAAGAAAATTGTACGACATTGGTATAGTCAAAAACAAGATTTCAGTGATGAAAATATCGAAAAATTTATATATTACTTAACACAACTATCCTGGCAAGAAGTTTACACAGAGCCGAACGTAAACAAAGCTTTCAATTATTTTCACCAAGAACTCATACTATTCTACAAACTGTGTTTTCCTTATTACAAAACTAAAATGAGTTCCAACTTACAATCACCAAAATGGCTGACTAAAGGGTTAAGAAAATCTAGTGCTATTGGAAAACATTTGAGATTTTCATATTACAAACATAAAACCAAAGAGACACACAATAAATATAATAATTATGAAAAAATACAAAAAAAATGCATAGTATGGTCAAAAAAAAATCTTAATAAGAAACTTATTAATCAAGCAAGCAACAAAGGAAAAGCTACTTGGAGCTTAATAAAAGACAAGAATGATACGATTAGGACAGTAAATAGTATAACATCGCTACAAAACAACGGGGAGTTTATTCAAGATCCAAATAAAATAGCAACAACATTTAATGAATTCTTTATCAATATTGCCAATGATCACAACTCAAGTTTTCCAAATAAACAACACCAATCTCAAATCCCTATTAATGATGAATCAATTTTTCTGAGACCGACTACAGAACAAGAAATTATAAATACAATAAAATCTTTAAATGACACCAACGCTGTAGGTTATGACACTATCTCAACACGTATTATTAAGGCAAGTGCTCATATCATAGCGCCTGTTTTAAATCACATTTTAGAAAATTCTTTGACACAAGGAATATTCCCAGAGGCATTAAAGCATTCCATAGTTAAACCCTTATTCAAAAAAGGTGATCGAAAAGAGCCAAATAACTATCGCCCTATTACTCTTGTTCCTGTTTTATCAAAGATCTTTGAAAAGATATTTTACAGTCGATTAATAGGATTTTTAAATAAGCATAACATTCTTAAACAGGAACAAAACGGTTTTCAACATAATAAATCCACTTCTTTGGCAGCATTTACCTTAATTAAAAAGATCACAGAATACCTAGACGAAAAAATTCCGATTGCAGTAGTATTTTTTGACATGAGTAAGGCTTTTGATTTTGTGGATCATATCATCTTACTAAACAAATGTGAAAGATATGGCATCCGGGGCGTCGCTTTGGATTGGATTAGAAGTTTTTTAACAGGACGTCAACAATGTGTTGAAGTTGCAAATTTGAATGAAAATCTTGAATCCACTATCTATAGATCCTCTTCCAAATTCAATACCTATGGCGTACCACAAGGGAGTGTTCTGGGACCCTTGTTATTCTTAATATATATTAATGACTTACCAGATTCATTAAACTACGATAGTGTCCTTTTCGCCGATGATATTTCTGTCATAGTGCCACATAAAACTAAAAATTCAACCCATGAAAACCAATTAAGAGAAGCTGTACAGTGTGTTATAAATTGGCTTGAATCTAATAACCTTTGTGTTAATATTTCGAAAACAAAATTCATTAAATTTAGTACATACAAATGCAAACCCTCTGTTAGTATCAACGTTAAAATAAATGATAAAATTATAGAAGAAACAGAAAATATTAAATTTTTAGGTATAACTCTTGATAAATTTTGTAATTGGAAGCCACACATATATGGCGTATGCAGTAAACTTAATAGATTTGTGTATGCGTTAAGGAAACTTCGAATTGTATCAGATGAAAAAACTGCTCGCATAGCATACAGTGGATACGTTGAATCCATATTAAGATACGGACTAATAATGTGGGGCAATTCAACAGACTATGAGAAGGCGTTTATTGTACAAAAAAAATGTGTCCGAGCTATTTGCGGTGTCGGCCCACTAGAATCTTGTAGACCTCTATTTAAAAGACTTAAGCTTTTGACGTTGACCGGCATGTATTTGTTTGAAGTATCAGTATTTGTAAGGAAACATAGTGAATTTTTTAAATTCAAAGGTGACAGTTACACTAAGCAGAGACCAAGAGATCCAACAAAAATTTTGATACCATTTTGCAATACAACATTGATTAAAAACAATGTGTTTCATATGTGTATTTCTATATTTAATAAATTACCAAGAAATATTAGAGAACTCCCTTTTAAATATTTTAGAAATCAATTGCGTAAATGGTTGACAGAAAATTGTTTTTACAGTTTACAAGAATTTCTGCAACACAAAATTTAATTTTAAGATATAGGTATTAGTTTCGTGTGCAATATTTGTGTTATTTTTTATTTAATAATTATTTTACTTTACTTAATAAGTACATGTTAAATTTCACGTAGATACGCATTATACAATAATGTAAAATTATATTTGCATGCCCTAAAAAGGCAAAATATGGTTTGTGCCTAAACCACCAACTTTAACATCTGGTAACACCTATATTTTAAGCAAATAAATAATTCTTATTCTTATTCTTATTCAATATTTTTTGCTTTGTAAGCCTGTAAAATCAGGACACATTTTTTGTGAATATAATGACAATTTGGCTATCAAGGGGTAAGTTCGGACAAAAATTTAAAACTATTCCTATTGCTAGGAGCACAAGGTGTATGAAAATAATGTATCCGATCTTTCCTGTTCTTTAACATGACATCAAAAAAATATACCTAATACTACAAACATAGATGTACCAAACTATTCTTTTTTTTTTTCGTTTAATTTGTCCGCAACACGACGACAACGCACCTTACTGATTGAAAACGATTTTTATGACGTAAATACTGTTTCAAGGCTTGTACTATTACTACTAGCGATAGACTTGACTGGGGGAGGTTCGGAGAGGTTAGTAGTGGAAGATTTTTTTATAGTATTTAAAAGAAAATATTCGAACCTCTTAAGTTGAGTCAAACTTATTTCGGAGCGATATTTACTGGATAAAGTCTGTTTGAAGATGAATACGATTACTACAAACGTTAGAATATTAACTGCGGCGGGTTCGTAGAGGTTAGTAGTGGTAAGAAATTCGATAGTTAAGTAGTAAAGATACAAGTCGATTAGAAGCTGAAGGCAAATCAACATATTGCAATAAATATATATTTAATTGTAAGTAAAACTGTGATTTTTTGTTGTAGACGTAAATTAACATTAAAAACAATGTGATTATTACTGTGATTTAATTCTCTCTATTATTTTTCTTTTCTTTTTTACCAGCAGTTTATTTTTTATTTTACAAATTACTTAAACATTTATTTGAATTCAGCCGCCGGTCTCTTGGGGACATTACCAGTTGACAGTGTTGAGGAGCTTTTTGACGCCATTTTTTAAGTTTTTAGTTTAAGTTAGTTAGTTTAGTTTATTTTATTATATTTGTTAATTGTAAATAAGGGGTAGGTACAGTCACGGACTATAAATGATGAGCCACTTGCCACCATTCGTATTTTTTTAATTTTTTAATTTCCGTGTATTGCAAATCGGGTTTAGTCGGTTATATTCGTACTTAGTACAGAGGGTACAGAGTGACTACCTAAAGTCGACGAATTGCAGGTATAGCAACCGTAACCTAGCGACAATATTGTTTTAGCGAAGCCGTAAAGTTGGCGTACGGAGAAATTTTATGTTTTCTAACATCGACATTTCAACTGTCACTCTGGCTTCGGATAGGTTTTCAAAAATAAAGAGTATTTAATAAGGACTATTTCTTCAAAGGAGGTCAATATCAAATAGATTGGGATACACGGATGGTGCTGACCATTGTATGGTTTTATCATTGACAACTTAGAAATCATTTTTCAACCTCTATGGATAAGACTACTTCCGACTTCCGATTATTAGTAATGTGCCATTTTGTTTCCGAGCATTCGGTTTGAGTTCGTGTTTAATCGTGTAATCTCGTGAATTTATACAACTGCAAAATTAGAAATCTTGAAAGTGGCTTATCAATTATAGTCCGTGACTGTACATACTTACTGAATACAAATAAATGTTTAAGTAATTTGTAAAATAAAAAAAATGTTTTTTTCTTGTAATGTTGGTTGTAAGCAAATCAGCCACTTGCAATACATGTTTATTTAGGATTAGGCGTGTCACGCAGGTCACGCTGTCCTTGACAACGCGGCCTTAAAATAGAACAAAACCAGACAATAATAGCATATATTTTAGCTGTAAGTAGAACTGTGATTTATATGTGAATTTCTGTGATTATTAAAAATAAATAAATAACGTTATAATCTACTTATTGTTTGATTTTTCTGCTATCTATACGGAAATAAACAATATGGCGGATTTTCCTTCATGAAAATAGAGTTATGGCGAGTTTACACATACTTTTTTTCGTGGCGAATTAACTTTGTGACGAATGTACAATAACCCGCCAGATACATGCGACCAGCGGCCGGCAAAAGTTGTATAGAAATCCATATCTGTCGTGTTATTTAAAAATGGAACGATCTTTTACTCTGAAACATGGCAACCAAGGAGGTAACTTATCAAAGGTTTTATTTAAATTTCGAATTATGTAGCTTGCAAAATAGAAAGCGGTTTATTGAAAAAAAAAAAAAACAAATGAACTCTTCAACGCGAGAGTTTTATTTCCTCGCCTTTCCTCGCATTATATACGATGTTATTGATGCAATAAGTTTGTTTTTATGTATGTCAATAAACAACCTAACGTCAATAAAATCAGTACCTAGATACATAATAAAAGACGATTTACGTACTCCTGCGTAAACAATATTCAATCTAAATGTTCATGCTCACATAAATTAGAATAAATTTCATAAAATCAGAATAAAATTGATTGAAATTAATGTTGTTGAATACTGTGAATTTTATTGGGAGCTTCGACCTAATGTGTATATTGATGATTATGACGTATTTACAAAATATTTCACTCGAAAAATACGACCATTTACTAAATAGTTTAGGCGCTCAGTACAGAGGCGTACTTAATGCCGAAGGCATTCTCTATCGGTAAACCTTTGTGCGATGCAGAGACAAACTGTGGTAGGTGGATTGTGTAAGATTGAACCATTAAGTTTCGAATCCAACACATTCTGTGATATTTACAACATAATTATCTATACTTAATATTATAAAGAGGTAACATTTGTTTGTAAGTTTGTATGTAGGGGGTAATCTCCGGAAGTAATGAACCGATTTCAAAAATTCTTTCACCATTAGAAAGCTACATTATCCCTGAGTAACATAGGCTATATTTTATCGCCGTACTCCCACGGGAACTACGCGGGTGAAACCGCGTGACGTCCGCTAGTATCACATAATTTTAATTTATATATTGGTAAATAATAAATAATACCACCCTATTGCAAAACTCTCTTCTCATATAGAGTAAGCATGAGTATTGATCACCACACTCGTTTTGCAAGGTGGATTGGCGATTTCAAACTAGAAGCCTGAAATCGCCATTTATTAGTCCAGGTTTCCTCACACTATTTTTCTTCACTGATGTCGAAGAAAAACTTAGAAAGTACCTACAAAATTAATTGCAAAATCCACATTGGTTAATTGGCAATTGCTACAATGATCGATCGATAACAGCTCTATTTTTAGCTCGCACCTTAGTTCAACATCAGTAAGGAGCTCGTGGCTAAATAATAACAGCCGCTGGGGTCGATCTTTAGGTTAAGCCGTGCTTACCTAGGTTGGTCTGTGGATGGGTGACCACCCGTACATACCGAGTTTCCTCCGTGCCTCGGAAAGCACGTTAAGCTGTTGGTCCCGGCTGTCATTTGTCCATCTTTGACAGTCGTTACAGGTAGTCAGTGGCCCAAAAAGTCTGACAACCAGTCTTACCAAAGTGGTATCGTATTACCCGGTACTAACTGGGTTGTGGAGGCCAGACAGGCAGTCGCTCCATGTAAAATACTGGCACTTAGCTGTATCCGGTTAGACTAGAAGCCGACTCCAAAATAATTGGTAAAAGGCTAGGCAGATCAACACCATCAGATTCTCACTCCATCAATATACCTAAATAACCCCCACCTTTAACAGTATCTAGAGAGGAAGGTATATCAAAAGTATTCTGTGTCAAAAAAATAAAGTTAAACAAAAAACGACTTTGGAGGCAAACAAAATTCCATGCGGAGTTACAGGCCACTTTGTATTCCGGGGAGGCAGACAACGTCACACATTCGATAGCAGCTATGTCAAACGTTGTAGACAGATTGGGAATACTGGCACGGTTCATGGTATAAAGGAGGCTTTTTTTTAAATGAAATGAAATGAAATGAATTGAAATGAAATGAAATTTATTTGCTAGAATTGTAGTATATGCATAGGTGGTCGAGTTTTATTACAGTTGCTTAACAATTCGCTAAAACTAGCATGCAAAATTTAAGAACATTTATGAATACATGAATTTAACGTAATAATTGGAAAGTAATAAGTAATATTATGTATGTCAACAAGAGAATGTCAATAATAATAATGCCAATAATAAGAATGTCAATAATAAGTATGTCAGTTTTTGTTTGACTGTATCTGGTTTTTAACCTAGATGGATTATGTTTGGGTAAGGATTGTTTTAGATAAACCTATAAACATTTATTGAATTTGTTGAAAAGTCGTCTCAAATGTCTCAAAACTTTTAATGACAAATCTTTTTTTGCAAAAATTAAAACAGACTTCAATAACAAAAAAGTGAAAAATAACTTTAGCTTCAGAAGTCGGTGACAAAAAAACTAAATCAATCAAACACCACCGACTTCTGAAGCTAAAGTTATTTTTCACTTTTTTGTGTTTTTCGGTTTAATTTTATGCAAAAAAAGTTTTTATTTTTCACTTTTTAGTGGTTCACATGTGCTTACACAGCACAGCGTATGTTAGCGGCGTGATGTTATGTTATGAACCGGTGTAAACAATAGACAAACATGAGATTTCAGCAATCTCAAGTCCATTTGCTATCATTTATTGAGGAGTTCCTTTGCCTATCTCCGAAGTTCTTCGTCAGATCTTCACCAAATTGAAATGGGACCACTCCAAGAAAGTATTCTTCTAAAAACTACCCAAATCGCTTTAAGTGTGCCTTGAAGATTTGAAGATTTCTCTCTGTTTCTCCAGGATCCCATCATCAGATCCTGACTTGATGAGCATGGGACCACCTGGGAAATTATACCCTTCCAAAAAAAAAAAAAACCAAATCGGTCCAGCCAGCTTCGATTAACCGGGAAACATACATAAAAAAAATGTTACATAAAAAACCTCCTCCTTTTTGAAGTCAGTTAATAAATAGTTTCAATTTAAGCAAACTTGAACTAGTTGGTGTAATAACAATGTGAGGTAAAAAAAACTTCACCTGTGCAATTATTTTTTTATTTACCGAGATTAAGTGTCATTAAGCTGGCTCTAACGAAAATTTCATTAAAACTGTAGAAGTTCAGTGGTTTAGCTTAGAAACTTTAGGTGCTTTAAAAACAACCTCTATTGTATTTTTAAATACGTACAAAGTTAAACGTTTCTGAGACATTGTAGTTGGGACAAGAATAATTTGGTACCTCATTAAAAATCCAACCGTACACGCATGGTACCTACAGCCAAAAGCCCTCACTAAATCCTTCAACCCAAATGGGTCCAAACCCGGAACACACACAGAAAAACTTTTCCGATTATTCATACCTCGATAAGGCCGCAATATCCGCGGAGCTAACGCTTAAGATCCACGGGGGACTGACATTTAAACTTGCCGAATTCCTTCCCCCAAGCCCAACAAGGTCCAACGTTACTCGCCTTATCTACAACGTTGTACATTTACAAAGGTTTTACATATAAATTGCTTCCATAGAAAGCACTGGAGAAAAACTGTGATAGCTCGCATGGGAGAGCCTTTTCTGACGTTCCGTTCAGGACCTCAGGTCATGCGATTTGTGTCGCGACTTGCTTCGAGCACGACGCACGTTTAACTTGTTTCTTTCGCGTGAGTGCTGTCGCGTCGCAGTGTGGCATAGTCTAAGCAACGTCTTATGGTGGCTGTACAAGGTACACTCTGAAAAGAGAGTTCTCTCTTTGTCTCTCCCGAGACGCCTCCTGCCAAATCGAATTGAGTCGGAGAGCAAGCGAGGAACACCATTGCTAAATGAGCGCTACTATATAAACTCTCGCACTCACCCTGCCTCGGAGTCACTCTCGATGGCGCTCTCACCCTCCTCCATTAAAGCAGCAGGGCAACTAGCAGTTTTTGTAAATGCAGTCGAAAACTGTCGTCAAGACGTCCTCGCCGTCAGCGATGCTGAGCCTGTAATCCTAAACAAACCCTATAATAATATCGTTGTGATCCTGTCTGTCCTTTGTTGTCCTCCCACAACGATGCGCTTAGTAAGCGCCCCTAAGCGTGTAGTTGCTTAAGTTTAAGTTTTTTTAAGCCCCTGGCTGGAGTCCGATTAAGCAGTAGACGACAATCTCCTAGGTTGACCTGCGAGATACTATTCACAAAAAACGAAACCGCCCTCGGATTGTCACGGCGAGAGTGTACAGCCATTTTTTTCATTATGACATTTTTTTTTTTCATCACAGTTCCGGTCGCAGTCGCAATTCACTTGTCGTTTGATCGTGAAGCTTGTGGCCGTGGCGTGAACTGGTGAAGGCTAGACAAAGACGCTGAGCGGCCAAGATATTTATCGCGCTTTCGGTTATTTTATTGGAAGTTAGTTTTGGGATTTTCGTGGGGTTCGCTCGTTATGCTAAATTGGGGCTGTTGAGTTAATTAAACTCGTTAATTTTAGATTGTAGTCTACTAAGTAAGACCAGTGACAATTTGGTCTTTGCTTGCTAATCTAAAACTGTTACAAACTGTTCCATAAAACCATTATAATACATACACATTCAAAAGCTTACACCTTTAGCACATGCTACGATGCTATCATACTCATTTTGCTTCGTTGACGTTCACAAATACATGCACGCTATAATAATCATGGCAACCACGAATTACAAAAAGGAAAAAAAAAAATTAGACCCCTAATTTCACCACTACAGTAGTTAGGTACCCTTGAAACTGGCGGTAGATCTAATCAAAGGACTTCTTTCCCTCTTTTTTAATAGAACATGGCAAAGGAATTTCAAATAACACAAGCCACCCTTATAACGTCTTTAGTCGCCTAAAAATTAGTCCAACGAACATTAAAATGAGGAATATTTTTTATCAGAATTCGCTTGAGTGATTTCTTTAGAACTCACGCTCGAAGAAAGTCAGTCAAAACCTTTAGTTAGCGTCAAAGACCGCTTTATTTTGGTCACGTAGGCTTCGTTAATGAAAATAATAAATCCGTCATAGAATTAGGACGGGGCAATGTGCCTTTTTGCTAAAAAAGTGAGTGGTACATTATTATCTGTTGTATGATTTTCTGTACTTATCTTTGAGGAAAAGGAAAATTATTTGTTGAACAACACTCTTTGTTTCCGAACCACTAAAAGTGCTTTTCCGAAGGCTACCACTTCTGCAAACCGCAGTACCCACGCTGCTTTTTCGCAATCATAAACGCATCGGCACAAGCGGTTCCTCTGTAACTATGAAAACGGTAACTGGCAATGTCAACCTCTACCATAGTGGCTACAAAAATCACAATGTCAAACCGCAACGACAATCTTTAAGAAGAAATATAGAAACCTGTCGATGTTCGGTGACTTTACCGCTGCAGCCGACTTTGGTTCTTAATTCATTTGAACGCAAGACCTGAATGCGTGTGGATGTCGGTGTTCAATAATGCGTGCGAGTTAGCAATTTATATTTACAATCTAAACCACAATGGTTCAAATTGTAGTAAATATTCGGGACTTCGTACAACGAAGAGTCGTGTCAATGAAGAGTCTCAGAAATACGTCGCGTAATTTAATCGGATGTGTTTTCACCCGACTGCGGTATAACTCAAAAGGATGGTAATTTAAAATGGATGGCTAATCTTCTCAATACAGCGTGTAATGTCTGGTTTAGCTTGTATGGACACGAGAGAAGAAGATCCTTTCAGGCCGTTTCAAGACCTGATCAACCCGGTACGGACCAGTTGCGAATCGGCTGCGGACACTGTCTTTTAGCAGATATCTACTTGAGTTAAGCCAGTGTCCGGTGTTTGGAGTTACGATGGCATTTTGTCCGTGCCGGTTTGACCGAATCTTAACTGAGACGATTTCTGAGGTATCTACTGGAGTATTATATTATCTGTGCTACTGGGTAGAGTGGTGTTGAAGCCGTCAGCGGCCTAATAACTGAACAATCAAGACACGTCATCATCTTTTTTTTTTTTTTCGGATGGGAAATCATCAAATGAGGAGTCGTTTGATGATCCCGCTCTGGGCGGAGCGTGTCAGACTTTTACTGACTAAAGCCCATCCATGTTCCTTCATCGCCCTTTGTGTTCCGGGGCCACGGTATCTCTTTCGAACAGTCCCGCAACCCCGGGTCGAACAGTCCCGCAACTCCGGAACAGGTCATCACCTTAGACACCGACTCACGTAAGCGATGGGTTTGTAGTTTAATTTTGCTTTTCAAAACTAAACATAGGTACTGTTGTCATTTATCGACTTGGACTGCACTGTCTGTTACGAGTAGTCCGAAGTCTGACCGAGTAATTGGGTTGTAGATGTCAGATGGACAGTCTATGCAAAGTAATAGTATTCGTTTGCTTCCGGTAAGACTGGAAGCCGACCCCAACTCAGGAAAAAGGCTACACAGAATGCAGCACTGTTACACGTAAAACAATTAACATAACCACTTCCACGCAGCAAATTAAATTAACTATGAAGGTGGAATGTAAAGAAAATTACACGTTCCTTTTGTGGAGTTCTCGTTTATTCATTGTGAGCCTTCGTTTAATGAGCCCATCGAGGTAAAATACCCAACAAAGAAGCTTCGTGCCGTTGTGGGAAGACTATCTCTTCCAATTAAGATATGTTATAGGTACAGGGTGACCAGCCCGCTTAGCATGACTACCGTAGAAACGAAAGAGAATCGACAAATCTTTTGTTCATCTGTCATTTTGTCGATTCAATGACAGATGAACAAAAGATTTGTCGATCCTCTTTCGTGTCTACGGTGGACATGCTAAGCGGGCTGGATAAGCTGTAGTGGCCCAGTAGTATGTAGGTTTGAACTCAAGCAAGCACTTGAAGGAATAGGACATAGAGGAAGGCAGATAAGATGATCTGCCTAAGGGTTGGAGGAGTATAACAAGGAGTATAACAAACTTGAGGAGGCCTATGTCGCAAGACAGCCTGACCTGGTAGCTGATAAGACGAACAAATAACAAGAAAATGTTATTTAATTTACCTAGTTAAAGTTATAATAGCATAGTTAAAAGTATAATTTAAGTTTAGATAAAGTAGTTAGTAATATAAGTATAGTTAAAAGTATGATTTAAGTTTAGTTATAGTTGTAATTTAAGTTTTGTATAGAAAACCAATAAGTGTAGTTCATATTTTTCCAAATTACTAAATAGTGTGTTTAAGAAGGTCAGAGTAAAAAAGGCTATTTTTTTATTTTATTTTATTTAATTTATTTAAGCACTTGGAGTAAATAATTATGTATGTTTGAAAGGATAATAAAGAAAGAAATTAGGTGATTGTTAACCAATTTCTTTGTAAAAATAAACCTAAAAAAATCCCTGTTATTTCTAAGTTATATTAAAAACACGGAGACTGAGTTCGAGGGTAGTTAAAATATTACATTATGGAGAGAAATATAAATCCCTACTAATTAACGGACAAAAGTCTAGAAATTAAATTAGGTCACCGTGTTTTTGGCAGAATGAATACGTTTGCGTCACAAAATTCTAGGAAAGTTATAATTATTTAACTACCTAATTATATTTTAGACACAACATCATAAATTCGTGTAGCTAGTTAAAACAATATTTATTTTCGTAATTTGATAATATTTAGGTTTATTACAATCACAGTCCACAAAATAATCGAATTCCCACCTACCTGAATGTATTTAAATCGTATACATGGCAACATAACATGTAGCACGAGGGCCTTTAATTTTGAGTAGTAAAATGTATGAGAAGTTTTGAGGGTTTCAGAGATACCTAGTATTTAATAATTCTGGTGTAAACTGGCTGAGATTCAGATCCTTGACTAGAACAGGTAATTCGACTCCACTAACCTTTTGCTGCACCCTTGTCCTGGCTTAGATCAAGCTTGCTGATGCAGCTTGCTGCCGCGTGGTTGGATGTGACGTCACTATGGGCTTCGAGAAAGTTTCGGGATCCGATTGTAGGCACACACAAATTTATTGTCTAGGATTCTTCTTCTTTCTTGATACGATAAACTCTACAAACTGTACGACAAAATCTACAAACTGTACTCTACTCTACTCTACTAAATCTACTAACGAATAAATTCGGTTGCAATAATGATGATTGCGAGAATCGCATCTTGGATGTAGAGACCTGCGTTACTGGCAAGCATCATTAGTGCAATCGAATGTATTTGTTAGTAATTAGAAATCAAAAGTTAGCGATTTTGTCGTTATCTCTGTCGAGACTGCCAGCCCTGGCAATGAATAGCTTGTTATATTCGATCCTTGTCTAGGTTATGGTAGTTTTAAGCTCCATTAATTGTATGCCTTCTACCCTCACTTCTGGTGACATGACGGCGATGAGCAGCCATCTGTAACATGGACTCGCTTTGTATAGATTTTACGTACAATGCGTACGAGCTACATTTTCCAACGAAAACATTCATCACAGCAACCATAATCATCACGCCTATTGATCGACAGGTTCGGCATATACCTACCCATGTTTCAGCAGTTCACACATAATAATCAGGCTATAATATTCCCACTGCTGGGACACAGGCCATCTGTCTATGACAGAGAGTGGGCTATAAAGCCATGGGGCACGTGGGCCCTGTGCTAGTTGGTAGTGGTCACGTGGTCTTCGAATTTTTGGTTCTACACACATACACTTGAAATAAATGTATTTCCTAAACAAAAAGAAAGAAAAATATTTCATCAAAGCAAAAAATTAAGCAAAGTCTACATAACGAAATCTTCCCTAAACTCGTATTTTAAAATTTTAAACCATTCATGTTCCTTAAAATTCTCTAAAATCCTATCGGATCCAGTCACCCACAGCATCCATTGTCGTCGCGGTTAAAGAATGTCAGCGCTTTGTTTCCACAAACCAACAATAAAGCACCCACGGGGCTCTCGCGTCACCGAACATTATTTTCTTTTTTGTCCACACATAGTTCAATGTTAACCACTGGGTTGTTCGTGATGCATTGTGGTTGGTGTTTGAGAGTGGCAGTATTTACAGTTTGAGTTTATTGATGAACTAAACAGAGTATCCGGGAATTTTGTTGCTCGATTTAAAATGAATTGCCCGTCTTAGACACAAACTTTAAACGTTAGAATCGCCAAATGACATAAAAAAATACGTTTGAACTGTTTCGTGGACAAATGAATACATAGTAATTGTTTCGCTCATACTTGCTTGAAAATTGTATCTATCGTTTCATGTGGGCGAGTTCTATCTTCTCAGTCAGAACGGGCGCTGTAAGTTGGGACTGGTCATCTCTTAGCTGCCAAGGTCCATTTTAATTACTTTATTCATAAATCTTTGATCTATTCTTTTTCTCTGGACGCTCTTAGTGTGCACGTCTTTCTACATCGTTCTCACATATATGTATAATCTCAAAATTAATGATGTAACCAAGACTTTGTAACAATGTTTTGATTTTAAAAGAGTGTCCATGGAGTTTCTTGCCCGTTCTTCTCCATAGAGATCTACGCTAGGGAATGGGCAACTACAGTACTTTCTCAAGTTAGTATGCCTTGTGACTGGGACTGTAGCTTTGATTTTCTTTTTTGTATTTTTGACATTGAAAAGTGCCATAATGGTCTAATTGAAATAAATGCTTTGAGTTTTGAGTTTGAGTAGGTATAAACACGATTTCGCACGTTTTAAGTAGTTTTTGTCTAGCGATTTCTATCTTTGGTCACAAGTATATTTGTTATAGAGACGAAATTTTCACAAAGCAGAACTTTTTTAAACTTGAGGTGAGTATTAATCTTCGGTCATAATTATACAAAGACTAAACAGCCCCCCCCACACAAATCCGTCAACCAAGTATTCTGTACATTAAACCAATTAACTCTACGCAAAAATGATTGCTGGGAAATGACTTTTTGTTTTGGGGTGAAAATTCACTGTTAATGATAGTCGGACTCAATGTAACGCACTCAAAAAATTGTGCTAATTGATACACTGGATAGTATAGGTTTCATGAAGGTAAAAACGTAATTAAAAACTTGTATTTTTTTGAACTTGTGAAACAGTTGGAGGTTTGACTTCTAATATCTCCGTAAATAAAAGGTTTCCAGGTATAGGTAGTCCAGAAAAAAACAAGTATTGCAATGACAGGGAGAATAAGTTACCTTTCAGCTTTGGTGATTGACACACTTAAGTGGCATTGGGTAGGGCACTTGCTCGCAGAACGGATGGCCGATGGGGCCGACAAGTTCTGGAGTGGCGACTTGAAACCGGAAGACGTTGCGTTGGAAGGCCTCCCACTAGGTGGACCGATGACCTGGTGAAGGTTGCGGGAATCCACTGGATGCGAGTCGCACGGGACCGGTCAATGTGGCGACACTTTGGGGAGGCCTATATCCAGTAGTGGACGTCTTTCGGCTGAAATAATGATGCTTTCGTAAGGGTATTTTAATACGTCCACACAAAACAAGTAGGAATCTGAATAGAGATAATGAAGCTTCTTTCCCTTTGCTAAGGTGTGTGCAGTGTACTGTAAGTTTTTACATTGAAATGGTTTTATGTAGAATATTTTCTTCAACTACTTCCAGGAACTATAAAGAAGTAAAGTTAGCGCAAGGCTTGCGGCCTCTGCAACTTTGTTTACAGTTTATTTAAGGCTTCATGTTTTACCGTCAAATGAATAATAATAATTAACTATAGAGAGTGCGTGCTAGGTAGGTTTTTATAACAAGCTGTATTTTATATCTTTCCCCTATTAAATTTTAATTGAACAAGTCTGCTTATTCCTTTATTTTAATAGGATCAAGTAGATTTGTTACAATTTCAGTTATCAAACTATTTTGATAACTGCGAAGACCTCACCGATGTTCACTCAATCCTGTATTGTGCGGCTATAGCGGCATGTCGTGTAGCTCATGTCAAATTTCCTTCTGACAGAGCTACACGACCAAAACCAGCCGTTCCGGCATGGCAGTACAGGATTGAGCGACGTATTGGTGGGGCCAGAGCACTCATCGGCAAACTAGTCTGCTTCAGGGAGGGCAATACTCGCCCTAGAGTGATGCGTTTTGTGAGGCAGGCGTTCTCGGGGACTGATATCAGTCCTCGAGACTACATGTCCCGTCTCGCAGAACGCATCGACTTCCTGAAGCAGTAAGTGTATGCATGGGCAAACCGTATTCGTAGATATAAGCGGCGGGTGGACACTACACACTACACTTAGTATCGCACATTCCAAAACGATGAAAGGTGGGTTTATAGGGCTTGGGAGCGACCGGACCAAGGTGTGGCTGACACGCACCTGCCGGATGATGATGCAATGTGTTCGTTCTGGCGCAGCATCTGGTCGGTGCCTGTCAGCCATGCCGAAGGTGAATGGACTCGGGTGATTGAGCGAGCGTGCGATCCAGTATCAGAAATGGGGGCAATTACTATCAGCCCCCAAGACGTAGCTCGTGCAGTCCGTCCGTTGCTTAACTGGAAATCTTCAGGGCCGTATGGGCTGCACAACTTTTGGATAAAATGGTTCACAAGGTCGCACGCTCGCCTGGCGACCCTGTTTCAGTCAGCCTTAGAGTTTGGGTCGCTGCCAGAATTCCTGACAACAGGCATAACCCACCTGCTCCGTAAATTGGGTAGTACTGCGGAACCCAAAAATTATAGACCGATCACCTATCTCCCGACAGTCTATAAAGTTCTTACATCCATTTTGAGAACTAAAATTAGCAAACACATAGATGACAATTCTGTCATGTCCGCTTCTCAGAATGGATGTAGGAACGGGTCCCGTGGTACTAAGGAGCTACTCCTCATTGATATGGCCATTAGTCACCAGGTTCGCCATTCCCGAAAGGATCTGTCGACATGGTGGATAGACTATAAGAAGGCCTATGACTCGGTGCCACATACATGGCTCATGAGGGTGCTAGAGTTGTATAAAGTTGATGCAACTCTGCGCACCTTCCTGATGTCGTGTATGGGGCAATGGAGGACAGTCCTTCGCTATCCAGGATGTCGGCAGATTCAGAAGAATAGCGAGCCGATAAGGATAGAGCGAGGTATATTTCAGGGCGATAGTTTGAGTCCACTTTGGTTCTGCTTAGCCTTGAATCCTCTTAGCACACTGCTGGAGGATTCAGGTTTAGGCTATCGGTTGCGGAAAGATGGTCAGGTTATATCTCACCTCCTTTACATGGATGACCTAAAACTGTTTGCCCCCAACGATTTGCGACTGATAGAGTTACTGAAGGTAACTGACACTTTCAGTAGCGCCATCAGGATGGAATTTGGTGTGGACAAATGTGCGGTCATGCATGTAAAACGAGGGGAGATTGTGGAATCTGTGGGAACCCAGCTCTCAGATTCCATAACTCTTCGATCCCTTTCATCAACCGAAACCTATAAGTATTTAGGTATGTCGAAAGCGCTGGGCGTCAATGTTGCTGACATGAAGCAATCGTTGAAGGAGCGCCTCTTTGGCCGCCTGAAAAAAGTATTTAATAGTCTTTTATCAGGTGGCAATAAGGTGCGTGCCTTCAACGGTTGGGTCATGCCGGTTTTGATGTACTCTTTCGGCATACTTAAATGGACTCAAACAGAACTAGACGCCTTGGATACGAAGGTCCGTAAATTGTTGACGGCGTATCGGATGCATCACCCACGTTCTTCGGTTATGAGACAGTATATCCCGCGGAAGTGTGGGGTCGAGGCTTTTTAAATGCTAAGACTCTCCACAATCGCGAGATATGCAGCCTCAGGGAATATTTCCTAGGAACCGATGTGGGAATGCATCGAGATGTCGTCACGGTGGACAAGGGCCTCACCCCGCTCTCCTTGGCTAAAGAAAACTGGCGCAAACCTCCAGTGCTTGACACTAACGATCGCAGGGAGGTATCGCAGAGTAAGGAGCTTCACGGACGCTTTTTCCGCGCTCTCCATGGGCCCGATGTAGACCTACCAGCGTCCGTAGCCTGGCTACGTTCCGGGGACCTATTTGGAGAAACCGAAAGTTTTGTTTGTGCAATAATGGATGAAGTTATGATGACGAATAACTACCGGAGATTTATTGTGAAGGATGGCACGGTTGACATATGTCGGGCATGCCACCGTCCAGGCGAATCAACCCGTCACATTATCTCCGGGTGTTCTCGTCTAGCTAACGGAGAGTACCTGCATAGACACAACCTTGTAGCCAGGATTATCCATCAGCAACTTGCTCTAAAATACAACCTTGTGGAATCGGAAGTGCCTTACTATAGGTATGTGCCCGACCCAGTTCTCGATAATGGCTGTATGACATTGTACTGGGATCAATCCATCATCACTGACAGGACTATTGTAGCCAATAAGTCTGATATAGTGGTGGTGGATCGATCAGAGCGGCGTGCAATGATTGTTGACATAACGGTCCCGCATGATGAGAACCTCGTGAAAGCCGAGAAAGATAAACAAATCAAGTATCTTGACTTGGCTCGCGAGGTTGTTGACATGTGGGAAGTGGACTTAGCAATCATTGTGCCGATAGTCGTATCAGCCCATGGCTTAATTGCCAAGAGCCTCAATCAATACCTGAGGAGGCTCTCGTTAGGCAGCTGGATCAAGGGCTTGATTCAGAGAGCGGTACTCCTGGACACGGCTCGTATTGTTAGGAGGTTCCTCTCTCTGGAGCCCTAACCACCGGTAGCTTGGACCCTGTTCCCGATACCAGTGGGCTACAATTTTTTATATTTTTAAATGTTTTTTATATATTTTTTAATTAATATTTAAAAATGTAAAAAAAATATAAATGAATAAAGGAAATAATAATTTTATTATCAGGCAACTAAGGCCCACAGATAAAATACACAAAATAACATTTAACTAAATAAATCTCAAATCTTTATTGCATTCGTAATACATAGATGGTGTAATCCACTAATGTGATAAACTAATACATATTTAAAACCATGAAAAACTAAAACTATACACGTAATGTTGTCGGCGTCGTGTTACGTAGCGTGGTGTCGCGTAAACGTCCTCGAAAACGTCGATATACGACACCCTTCGGCCAAAAGTCCTTCATGCAGGTCTAAAGATGGTGGGTTGGAACTCGTACCACGAATGATTTAAAGATGATGTTATGGCGCGATTCCAACCTTTCGACCCTCAGAGTCGAGTTGGTCTTCACTTTCAAATACTGCACCACTTCTTCAGTTGTAGTACCTATAGTAATACCTATTACTGCTTGATACCTACTTGCATATACCTACTTTTCTTTGCAAGTTTTATAGTTTTTTTAATGACTGATTTCTTGTTTTTATTTGAATATATTTTTGGTCGAAGTACGTTGAACCGCTAGTCCCAGAGATCATGCTAATTATAGTCTTTTTGCAGTCGAGTCGAGTAGTCAGAAGTCAAAGTAACATAAATAATAACAGCCGCTCGGGTCGATCTTTAGGTTAAGCCGTGCTTGCCTAGGTTGTTCTGTGGATGGGTGACCACCCATTACATACCGGGTTTCGTCTGTGCCTCGGAAAACACGTTAAGCCGTTGGTCCCGGTTGTCATTGGCAAATCTTTGACAGTCGTTACAGGTAGTCAGTGACCCAAAAAGTCTGACAACCAGTCTTACGAAGGCCGTATTACCCAGTACTAACTGGGTTGTGGAGGTCAGATAGGCAGTTGCTCCATGTAAAATACAGGTATTCAGCTGCATCCGGTAAAACTGGAAGCCGACCCCAACATAGTTGGGAAAAGGCTAGGCTGATGATGACGAGTAGTCAGAACTTTGAAAGTCTGACATTGAGCCGTTCCAAGGGTTATCGTGTTACTCATAACTGGGTAGTGATAAGGTACTCACACAATGTAAACTACTGGTATTCAGGTGCATCCAGATAGATTGGAACCCAACTCCAACTTATCAGGGACAATGGTGTCAATAGGGTATATGCAGGATTTTTTTTTATCATTCTAAACAAAGCGTATTATCATCAGAAATAGCAAAGAGAAGTTATTTTTTTAATATCTATAAAAAATACTAAGTTACAAGCATTTGAAACTGCTGACTAGACAGAGAGATCCGATATAGCGAATGACGTCATTCGCTGCACCGATGTATAAAATCCATACTAAATTCCGTTTATCTAGAAAGAGATAGAAACAAAAGTTTAAATGGTTATAACTTTTGTGTTGTTTGGCCGATTTATGTCTTGTTTTCGCTTTTTGTCATTATTTTTATAGTCATTCAACATTCCGTATTGAAATAAAAAAAAGAAAATGTATGCATTTTTCCTTATTCTGTTGTGCACAAACCAAACTTAATTTAGGCTATTGCTATCTTTTACTAAAAGGCAGTGCGAGAGAAGGACGGATAGAGCTATAAACTAAGTTAGAGATGTCAAAGTCGTTTATGCCTTGCGCTTCACCGTGTTTTTAGTCGACATGTGTTTACGTGTACCCTTCATTTGTACGGAAATATCAGTTCCAACTAAATTTGACAGCTCTAAATTACGTCCGTCTCTTTCTCGTTTTATTAAAGAGAAAAAGATAGCAATAGCCTAAATTAAGTTTAGTTTGTGCACAACAGAATCGACACCAATGCTAAGCAGACGATAGTGATGTTTTGGTTTCCAACATTAAAGTCTTTGTCGTTTTTGCAGCTTTCATGGTAAATTTCCTCGAAGATTAAACGTCTTCCCAAACCAAATTCACAACGATACAATCTTAATACCACCACAGAAAGACAGCTACATTGTCTCTCAAGTAAAACACGTACATTTTCACACCATCGCAATGCTAAACAATGTAACATTATGAAATTGACGCTTTAAAGGTAATTGTGCTCTGCATTGCAGGAAATAATACTGAACAATGTCGCCCGTTCCTCTTTGAGACATTTCTTACAAATTGCCGTTAAGGAATTTTAACTCATTCCTTTTAGCTTTTGTGTTTTTTTTTTCATTGAAGTGCAAATTGCGTGAATTTTTGGGCATGGTTCTTTTTGTGTCGAAGTGTTAATTAACAAGATTGTATGATACCTACTAATAGGTACCCATAGACTGATTTGATACCATAAGATAATAATAATAATAATAATTCATTTATTTTCTCTTATCAATATAAACAGTACAAAGTCAATTTTCACTTCAAAGAGACTGGTGTCTGTTTTAGGTAAAACCTGTATTACAGATCACCAGGCTGACCCTCCGTCGGACATGTATCTTATGACATTTTACTGCATGAAATTGTATACAAGATGAATTTAATATAATTAAGTAAATTAAAATTAGCAAATAAATTAACAATTTTAGATAATCAATTAATTAATTCAAAGATTAATAAGGTAAACATTTTAAAATAAAATAAAATAAAAGTAAAAGTGGACATTTGAGATGACAAGAATGGGCTTATCTTTGATTTGGTGGAGCGTGTGTGTAGGTGTGTGTGTGTGTGTGTCAGTGAGAGTGTGAAAGAAGTTATTCTTCACATACTTAATAATCAAATAGTGTGAAGAACAACTCGTGTATATGTAGTATATCGTTCCATGCATTAGTTCAGGGGTTTCAACAAACGTTCTGTTGCACTGTAATCAATGCCTTGAAGCCACGAGAACACTTTCTTTTTGCACTCTACCCGGGAAAGAGGATAGATGATTAAAGTTTTGTTCATATTGTTGTATAAATACGAACCCAGAAAACCATAAAAATTATGTGCGAGACTGGTCCTATATTGCGTTGTTGCACAGACAGTTGTATTTCTCCTTTTCCCTGAAAATGTTTTTGGTTCGTATGGAAGTTCAGCATGCTTCTTTGTGACAGTCACTAAAATAAAAAGTTGTCGAACAGTCAGTACCTTACAGCGCTTATACAAGTCCACTGTAGGATAGCGCATGGGAAGAAAAGAACTCACTTTTAATATGGCTCTTTGAGCTCTCTCCAACTTTAACAGGAGCGTTTTAGCGGCCCCACCCCAGGAAGTTATACAATAGGACAGTAAAGACTGACACAAAGCGAGATAAACTGATTTGATTACAGAGGTGTCAGCAATATGTCGAAGAGATTTAAATATATAAATAAGTTTACGAATCCTGGGAACCAAGGCTTCGATGTGTTGTTGGAAATTTAGTCGGTTATCAATTACAACACCCAAATACTTAATAGCGTCCGTTTTTGACAAACGTGGACATTCACAAGAGCTGTTGTTCAATGGAAGGCTACAACTGTGTGAGATAATTGCGAGGTTTGGTACGTCTTGTTTCTTGATTGTGTAGGTCATGAACTTTGTTTTATCTACATTTAGTGTGAGGATGTTGTCATTGAGCCATTTAGAAACTTTATTAAATCCATTTTGGGCGTGCGTATAAACTTCTTCCCAAGTGTCACCATAGAAAAGCAATGCAGTATCATCGGCGAATGTAATCACTTTCCCATTGGTTAGGTCTGTGTTACACAAGTTATTTATGTACACCAAGAACAAGGTTGGGCCAAGGATACTGCCCTGTGGGACGCCATATTCAATAGGTAGCTCATCACTTACCCATTCATTCACTTTAACTACCTGTGTCCTCCCCTTTAGATAATTCGCAAACAAATTCAATGTTTCACCCCTAACACCCAAGTGCTCTAGTTTGCTTATCAAAATGGGAACAGACACTGTGTCAAATGCTTTGGCTAAGTCCAAGTAGATTGCCATAGTCTTTTTCTTCGTATCTAGCTTAGAAATAATAAAATCCGTCAATTGATGAACAGCATCTGAAGTTGATTTATTAGCGCGAAATCCAAATTGAGATGAAGATAAAAGCTGATTTGTCTCCAAGAACTTAACCAGTCTGATATTCATTAAGCGTTCCAATATCTTAGATAGTGTTGGAAGTATAGAAATAGGCCTATAATTGTTAACACAGCATCTGTCCCCACTTTTGAAGACGGGAACTATTTGTGATTTTTTAAAAGCAGATGGGAATACTCCTGAGGCAAATGATAAATTGCAAATTAAAGTTAGAGGAGGGACAATAACGTCAATGTATTCTTTCAAGAAGTTACCTGAGATTTTATCTATTCCTACTGCACAATCATTTTTGAGATTAAATATTAATGATTTTATTTCGGACTCATCTGTAGGTAACAGTACCATTGATTTTTCGCAGTAACTAGTTGATTGAGATGAACTCGCCGTGTTAGTGTATGATGAATTTACGTTATTGGAAGTTATTTTTTCTGCTAATGATTTACCAATACCCGCAAAAAATGAGTTTATATTATTGACAGAATTGGACGGATTTTTGGGGCAAATTAACTGGGTTGACTTTTCTTAGAGGTGTACGTGATATTTTTAATGGTTTCCCACAACTTCTTATTATTAGTTCCGGCTTTCTTAATCATATCCTTTTCGTAATTAATCTTAGCCTTCTTCAAAATATTATTACAAAAATTCCGGTACCTCCGATATGTGGTTTGAATTGTTTCATTCCCAGGATTTTTTTTTAGATTTTATATAAAGTTTATCGCGGTTTCGCATACATCTTAGAAGTCCCTTCGTTATCCAGGGCTTTAGAATTCTTTTGCGTCCAGTACATGTTACGGTTACCGTGTTATTTTCAATAGCTTTAGATATCGATCCTATGAAAAAATCTGCCGCCAAGTTAGCATCAGTCATGTTATAAATAGGACCGAAATCAATACTCCTCATGTTTTCGTGCAAACCTTTGGAATCGATCCGATCGTAGGTCTTTTTAATAACTGCCTTCGGTGGTTTAGTATTCAAGAACAGTATAACGGAATCATGATCAGTTATAGATGTCTGCGCAACGTAGCAATGAGCAGTCAGTTTAGTTCGTAATAATACATGGTCTAAGCATGTACGACTGTGAGTAGGTATTGTATGGGCTGGAAGCATGCCGTGAAACATAATCATATCTAGATAGGCGGATGATCTTTGGTCTTGGGTCCCAGGTGAAATATCAATGTTGATATCACCCACTATGATAACATTCTTGAACGAAGTATATTTACAAAGACAGTCATTTAGCGAAACCAAGAAGTTGTCAATATTTCTATTACCTGGTGGACGGTAAATAGCAATTAGGATAGTGTCTGGATCGATCTTTAACATGAGAGTGTTCGCATCTGAGAATTGTAATTCTTCAATCGTTGGAGAATAGTGGTTCTTACAGTAAATCACCACACCTTCATTTTGAGTTTGGTTGTTGAACGTGGAAAAAGACTTGTACCGGTCGATGAAAGGAATAATGGGGTTACGTGTCAGCCAACACTCAGTCAGAGCAATAACATCCCATTCAATATTAGATCTAGTCAGCAACGTTTGAAAGTTTGGAAAGTTTCGATGAATACTGCGTATATTTTGCGTAATGACCTTCAAAGTAGTTTCAGAATGTCGCAACAGATTTTTGCAGTCCTCTATTTCACACGTTGCTGACTGTGCCACAGCCACAGAGTCCAGTTCATTGTTAAAAGTCATAGTAAAATCAGCCATATTTCGATGTAGGATATATCAATGTGTACTTTAGAATTTGCCAGTACAAAAGTGTAGCTCTGATGGTGTAAACCTCATTTACGAACGTCATATGAACATTGAACTTCAAAATGAAACGATAATATACGTGTTTGTAGGAAAGCATGCATTTTGTGTTTCTGTAAAATAATAAGTGTTGTAAGTGATTGTTATGTGAATTAAGTTGCTCAGAATAGTAATTATTAAACCCAGATAATGGTAATAGTTGTTTCAAACAAGAACATTTTTTTAAATAATACAAAATAAACATAAACATGCAAAATCTGATAATATTCATGCAAAATCTAACGAAAACAATAGACACAATTAGGAGAAAGATAACTAGTCACATTTTCTGTTCAGTCTTTAACTTATCTAGATCAGCTTCTGTATTAACACGCAGGTGTCGTTCTCCCTCTCTTTTGCGAATAAAGATCTTCCCTCCAGCTGTCCAACAGTATTTATACTCATTGGTGCTCGCGAAGTCACGTGCCAGGAAAAACAGTCTTCTAGCTTTAGCCGTAAGATGTTCAGATATGTAAACATTATTTGATGGACCACTGATATGCAGGTGTGTAGTGTTTAGTTTATTTTCTCTATGCTGGTTGTTGAACTTTTTACAGTGTTCTATTACACTATCCTTTGTTATAATAGAAGTAAAATCAACGATTATGGGCTTATTGCCCTCTTTTTTAGTGTTTATCCGAAAAACATCTCTTATATTATTTGTTTGGATAGGGAAATTTAACGCAGTCCCCAGTTTGCTAATAAGATCTAGAAGATCCTGTTTCGACTCTTTCTGTTTAGGTGGTATATTTTTAATTTCAATGCAGGAACTTTTATTCGAGGTCTCTAATAGATCAACTTTATTCTCTAACACCTGTATATAATCCATATTTCTCTTTCGTTCATTTTCCATATCTTCAAGTTGTTTTCTAAGATCCTTATACTCATTTGATAGGTACTCGACGGACTCAATAATACCGGCGTTCTGTTTTCTAATGTCATTGATTGTAGACTGTAATTCATCCAATTTGTGGTTCTGTTCTTCCTTTAGATCGGTTATCATTTTCGTAATATCTGACATAAAGATGTTCAATTCATCGTCATGGCCTCGTTTTCGGGATCTCGAACGGTAAGCTGCGTTTCGGGTATCTTCATTCTCAGTATCTGAGGCAGCCGTTGAGCTCATATGAGCATCAGAATCACCGCTTGTTTTCGGAGGTGGAGTTCGCTTAGGACGCATCACGATTAAAGGTAAATTTCTGGACTAAGTAAAATCGTTGTAGAAATATACCTATGTGAAATATATGTCTCTTTGGTCAGTGAATCTGTAGTCGTTTTTATACTTAATTTTCGATAATCAACAAATTTGTAGAAATAAACATCCAAAAAGTAATGCTGAGATTGGGATTCGAACTACCACTATGTGACTCGTCAGACCGAGCTCTCGCCCCTGAACCAAACGTACCACTGTAGTAGCGTTTAAAATAGGCCAACTATTGCCAAAACCAAATCGCAAATGTTAGTGGTGTAACCTTGCTTTCTCTTTGAAGGTCACACTCAACGGATCACTGAGCTAACACAGCTAAGTTCTCTTTTTATAACGATAATTTTAATACGTTTTTGGTCACTTTTGATGGTATTATTTGGAGTACATTTACACTTTTACACAGTTTTGTTTATATATTATTCTATTACGATATACAAAAAGATTTAGGACGTTTCAACTTTTTAAAACCACTTTTTGGAAATAAAGTTTACGGAGCGTTTACAAACACGTCAGCTCGCGGTGGAGTCGCGACGGGGGGGGATGAATGATAACATGGTGTTTGTTGGTTACACAATAATTGTTTGTTGTAAATTAAAATAGAAAAACAGACTGAAAGTCACACTGGGTTGATAATGACCTCATTCCCTTTGATAATTCCTTGATTTCCCAGCAAAGGGGGACTGAGCCCCAGCAGCAAGAAAAAAATAGGCTGATTATGATTAAAACCATGCATGCAAATAAAACACAGTGGTATTTCAATAACAACACTGAAACAAAATGTTTTAAGTGCGATTCTATGGTCAGTGTAGAAATTGTACAAAACAGAATTTCTTTAAAACATTTTAAAAACCTTTGCTATTTAGAACATTTTTTTTTTGGAAAAAGAATAGAAAAAATATGACTGGCCTCCAACAAAAGCATTGATTCTATGGCTCAGCGCAAACGGGCCACCAACAACAGCCACCGGTAGCCAGCGACAAGCAGTTCGCACGCTTATTCATACATTTTGTTGAAACCCGCACACGTGTGGCCGGTGGCGACCACTCGTTATAGCAGTCGACAAACAAACCACAGCCACTGGTGGCTGTGGTTGGTGGCCCGTTTGCGCCGAGCCTATGCGATAGTGATAGAGATGTGGATGATGACGACGTGTGACAGCATATTATTGATTTTATGACATGAACTAATTTACTAGCTACGGACAAGACAAAAAACGTTACCAGAAAACTACTACACTACGTACAACAGCCCATAACGTCCACTGCTGGACATAAGCCTCTCCCATGGTGGGAGGAATTTGCCGTAATCTCCACGCTTGGCAGGCGGATTGGAAATCGCAGTGACGAAAGACTAACAGAAAACGCTGCTGCCCATTCTCTGGTCTACGGAGGCGCAAGGTGTTCTGCCTCAGACATTAGTCGCCTTATACGACATGTAAAGGGTTGGTTCCATTCTACTCTGCCGGATACCACACGGCAAGCCGGACACCAGAAAACACTAAGAGAAAATTAGCTTCTTGATTAATCATGAAGACATTAGACATCCACCAATCTACGCTGGGTTGATGACAGCCCAATCCCTTTTATAGAGAGGAGGTTTGAGCCCCCTAAAAGACCTTCAAATTATTTAAACAAATACACCATAACCAGTATCACACAGAGGGGCACTAACGTACGCCTCAAGATTTTGTTAATAGGTGGAACAGAAGAAATATTGTTGCACAGACTCTAAAGGGTGGAGGGGCTTTTGGGACCAGGACCCCGGTCCCGGATTCCCCCTAAATATTTTCGAGTGTTATTTTGGGACCACAAGAAAAAAAGTTAAAGTACAGTAAGCTGAAATAATATTGTGATCAACAATTACATGAATTTATTTTTGAAGTGAAACTTCTATAAAGACTGAGTATTAGGAAAAAAAAAACTTTCTCCACTTTTATCAAAATACGAAATATGTTTGGTTGATCGTACTTTCACAAGACACAACTATGTTTTTTTTTCTTGTGGTCCCAAAATACCACTCAAAAATATTTAGGGGGAATCCGGGACCACGGTCCTTGTCCCAAAAGCCCCCCAACCCACTCCAAAAACGTTTCAAAACTTTTAAAATATCGGGTTTTACTAAAAATGTGACTGGCCGTAAACAAAAGCGTTCAATCTATGTGATAGTCGCGCGGCATTCGAGGTGTGGATGACGTGGTACCGCATAATATTATTGAGTGCGGGCGGAAACTGCGCGCTGGGCGGAATGTTTAGACGGTTCGGATTTTTGGTGTCGAAGTGCAATACTAATATAGGTTTAGAGTAACGCAGGTAAGGTCTGAAATTGAATGGTTAATTATATATTGTAATTGAGGTGTTGCTCTAGATCAATTCAAATATAGCATTTGAATATGTGATCGAAATTTTTATTTTTATGTTTTTATTTAGAAAACCAACAGCGATACATAAAATTTTACTAAATAAGCTTGTTGCAGTTGTTATGGCCAATTATAGGTTTCCCTGTGTAACTGGGATTATGTATAACACATGCGAACGGACTAATGCCAGATATTTCCAAAAATAAAGTTACAATACAATACAAAATAAGTTTCAAGTTACATTTAAATTACAATTTTGAAAAATTTAAAACGAAAAGGTTGAATAAAAGATAGTACAAGAAGAAGAAGATTGGTTACTTGTCATTTATCTCCGTTTATAATGTTCACTGTACGTTTTTTGAATGTTGTTTTACTATAGTAAAACGGCAACGGCGACGGTATATAAGACTTTGTTTAACAATAAGAAGTATACACAAAAAAGAAAGGTAGAAAAATATGCCAAAAAACCCAGCTTATTTATTTATTTATAATAAGCACACCAACAGCACAAACACTTACAATTCAAATCAAACAACATCTAATATTAACAGAATAAATAATAATAAATAAAAGCAAAAAAAAAAAACTAAAAGACTTCGGTGCCGCGCGCGTGGCTTCGTCGCGTCTTTTTCGACTTTGACGGCTTTTATTATAGATAAAAGCTAGGTTTTTTTTTGTACGTCGCGATATTAGGCTTAGGGGGAAACTGGCTCTATTCTTTTATTTATCTCTATTTTATTCTTGTAGTACAAACTCCAACATTATTTGTCTAATTTTCTTCTCATTGTAGTCAAATTATTTCGAATCATGAGCCTTAACAGCACAATCAAACTTGGCTTTTATATTATTTACAAAGAATTCAAACGAAAATCAAATATAAATCAACAAAAGCCCTGCACCAATACGTGACGTTCAAGATACTCCGTCTTAGATATCTCATACAAAACAAAACAATAACCACCCAATACATAACCATAACTTTTCTGATTCACCCACTACTTCCATCATAAAACGCATAGCCAAACAATATACCAGTCTATCAATCAAATACGAACTATCAGCCTTATTTGCCAGACAAAGATTGGGAGAAAAACAGTTCCCAAAATCCGTGTACATCAAGAAAATGGTATGAGTCCTATTTGACGACAGAAATGGTAGGAAAAGGGTCACACAGCTAGTTTTCCATAAAGACACGCTTACGTAATATTACGGAGGAACGCGTAAAAATAGACGGTTTACACACACATAGATATCATTGTCACCTATATGGCTTTTAGGGTTGTCGCGAGAGAAAACTTTGGAAAAACGTGGATTTTCTGTAAACTTGAACTTCGACTACATGCTTACAGTTTAACTCATCATCTGCCTAGCCTTTTCCCAACTATGTTGGGGTCGGCTTCCAGTCTAACCAGATGCAGCTGAATACCAGTATTTTACATGGAGCGACTGCCTATCTGACATCCACAAACCAGTTAGTACTGGGTAATACGATACCACTTGGTAAGACTGGTTGTCAGACTTTTTGGGCCACTGACTACCTGTAACGACTGTCAAAGATCACAAATGACAGCCGGGACCAACTGCTTAACGTGCTTTCCGAGGCACGGAGGAAACTCGGTATATAATGGGTGGTCACCCATCCACAGACCAACCTAGGCAAGCACGGCTTAACCTAAAGATCGACCCGAGCGGCTGATATTATTTTGCCACGTGCTCCTCACTCACTGCTTCTCACTGCTCCTCACTGCTTACAGTTTAACTATGATGGTCTATGTGGTAGTTAGACGGTTCGGGAGTGGTGTCGTTACGTGTTTATGCAGGGTTCTATCAATAGCTTGCTGACAGCAATCGTCCCACACTTCTCCACCTCTCAGCGTCTCAGTTAAACAATAGGCCTGTAGTGAAAAGTAAAAGAAATAAATAAAAAGCATTTATTAACCCGCACAAGACAAAACAAAAATAAAATGGTAAAATTATCAGTACAACTACTAACAAGTAAACATAAAGAGAAAAAAAAGACGAAATTGGTCCTGTACGAGGCCTAAAGGAGAGATATGACTGCACAGTGGTAATCTAGTCTTCGAATTGGTTGTACGATATGCCGATTCCTTCTCCATATTTTCTGTTACTCTTTGGAGAGCAAAAACACAAAGTACCTGCTTGGATTTGAACAAGTAAAGGCTGTCTCCACTGTGCCTTTTCTAGTATGTTTCGGTTTAAAGAAATTTATTTCTCATAAGAACATACAGTCCGCTCATAATGAGATACAAAGTAATAAGTAAGATAAGTAGTAGTACAGTAGTAGTAGTAGTAGTGGTAGTAGTCGTGTTCTAGTATTTTTCCCTGCTTTATTATGCGATGATTATATTATATTTCATTTAGGTCCTCCGCAAATATGTAAAATGCGTCTACAGCCCCAAAATTACTCCCTCTGCTAATGTACAACAGCGTGACAACCCTATATCCCCTCATGTTCTCTGAGACAACACGCACGCGGTTTATAAAATCACTCTTTCTATGTTAATGTTGTTTCGCGGTGTTTTTGTTGTCGCTAACAGTGTGTTACAGCCCTTAACTGCACCCTGTGGGCAGATTGAAGAGCATGGTTTTAATGTAGGGTATTTAAATGTTGGCTTACGAAACTAGAGGGACTAACAGTAGTGGACCACAGATTACCATAAAGTGAGGCTTAAAAAACTTAAAAACGGTGATTTAATTATCTGTACTATATAATATTATAAAGAGGTAACATTTGTTTGTAAGTTCGTATGTAGGGGGTAATCTCCAAAAGTAATGAACTAATTTTAAAAATTGTTTCACTGGTAGAAAGCTACATTATTCGTGAGTGCTATAGGCTATATTTTATTCCCGTACTCCCACGGGAACGGGAACTACGCGGGTGAAACCGCGGGACGTCAGCTAGTCTGGTATTACGAGACAACTATACACGTGCTCTGAGTGAAGTTGAGGAGAAAAAAAGTATTAACACTGAGTGAAGTGGACTCGCAGATTCGACATGATATTATAATGATGTACACTATGAATGAGCAAGACAAACACACAAGTTTAAGAGTATAATATTCAAATAATCAAGGAAACATAAACGTGAACTTTTTCGTCGAGGTAAGGAGAATTTAACGACTTCTATAAATTTCTCGAATTCTATTTGTCACGTGTCAGCTCTGACGATGTCAGCTCGTTATATGAGTATTTTCCGTGAAATGGTTATTGCCGACACGATCACACATTTATAACTGAAAAGTTTAACAGAATCATTAAATTCTTTTCGCGGAACAGATAAAAACATATCCAACATGCGTACATTTAACACACGAAAAACTCGACATCATTTCCACTGGAGCTGGCTTCCATTCTTCCGTTTAACTCAACATTTACCGTGTGATTTTTATGTTAATTTGCTGCGGAACCCGCGGTTGCATGCTCGCCTCCTGCGTTTACCGGAATAACCGCGGGAACGCCGATTGGCTTTCGTTCATTTGTTTCATTATTATAATTTATATCCCGTTTTTTGGTGAATGAACGCTGATTGTACGACGTACATCGGTATGGTAATGTAAAATTATGTTTTAAAAATATGCCTAAAATGTTTCTTTCCTGAAAATCTAATTTATAGCAGTTTAATTAGAAAAGTCTATACTTTGAGTTAAAATGAGCTAGATTTCCATCCGACTTTTCCACTACTGTTCCTACTCCGTGTAAACTGGGCCGCGGACCAGAGGCTAGTTTCCCCCTAAGCTAATTAATTTTATTAAGCATAGCCTGGCTCAAAAACGTATTCGACACCTGTCCCTAATTTCAAATCACAGTGATTTCACACACACGTGAGGGACACGTGTCAGGTATTTTAACGAGTTAATAGTAACTAAAACACAATTGTGGTAGACCTAAGCCAACCAAAGCCGAAACACAATAAATTAAAACAATTCGCCTAAAATTTCGGTACACAAGCAGCAATTACCATTACGGTCCAATTTATCCAGTCACATTTTAATTAGTACCAAAGCATTGAAGTACTTATATTTCATTCACTTGGTTTATTCCGACACCCGACCGTTTTCAAATAAGCAAGTTGAGTATAAGTCAAACGATTTAGAAAGTAAATTGAGCTCTTAGACCCCCGAAGGGAATGTACGACTTCCAATTTTGTTGGATAATCACGGGTGTGTGAGGGTGAATGTTTCGCAAGCTTTTATTGTTTCTTTTCCTGTTTATGATTTGGAATGTTCAATTATGTATTAATAAAATTCTGTTCTGTTTCTTGGACATTTGTAATAGCATGGTATCAGACTTGGCTTAATCTCCATAAACAGCTTTATAAAATTAACTGGTTGAGTTTATTTCGTACTAGGGTACGCCCGCAGCATCGCCCGCGTGGAGTTCGATAATAGGGAATATGCATTTTTATTTTTTTATTTCGATACGGAATTTTAAAGTAGGTACTATAAAAATAATGACAAAAAGCGAAAACAAAGACATAAATCGGCCAAACAACACAAAAGTTATAACCATTTAAACCTTTGTTTCTATCTCTTTCTAGATAAACGGGATTTTGTATAGATTTTGTACGTCGATGCAGCGAATGACGTCATTCCCTGTATCGGATCACTCTGTCTAATCAGCAGTTTCAAATGCTTATAACTTAGTATTTTTTACAGATATAAAAAAAATAATTTCAATTTGCTATTTCTGATGTTAATACGCTATGTTTAGAGTAATAAAAAAAAACATGCATATACCGTATTGTACCCCGGGATCATACTACCGGGATAAAAACTAAAGTAATGCTAATCCAGGTTTTAAACTATCTGTGTGCAAAATTTTATCCAAATCCGTTCAGCAGTTTTTGCGTGAAAGAGGAACAAACATCTATACATCCTCAAAAACTTTCGCATTTATAATAGCAGTAAGATTAGTATAATGTACGTATGTAGTAAGAGGTACTCATGAGATTCGAGTTCGGGTGAGATATTGGTTACTGCAAGTTTCAAGCCTACTAAGCTCTTGGTTTTAATATCTAAGCTTATATATAAACCCTAGACTAGAAACTACGAATTGAAACTTGGCACAGCTCAAGGAAAGCTCTACAGCTACTCTCCAATCCTACCAGTAAAAATAAATAACAATTTCCCAACTCAAAATAACATTTTATTACGTCCGCAAAAATCCACTAAAATATACATCAATGTCCTCTTTTATCTGTTTGTCAAAAAATGAGCAACATTCGTTAAAAATACTCTTCAGAATCCGTAATGACGTATTCCAACTATACACAGTGGAGTGTCATGAAAGTCGGTGTAGTGTATTTGAAACTGTTTATAACCACACCCTTAGGCCCCTCGTTACCCCACTGTGCATTGAAATAGAGTTGTCGAGTATTTTGAACAAAAAAGACTTTTGAAACGACGCCGTAAATATCAACAGATACCACACAGTGGTTTAGGAAAATTCGCCGGGACAAAATGCGACACGGAAGGGAGTTTCGAAAAATGTTGGTGGATAAATTAAAATTTTCGTGCGCTTTTCCTGTGGTGCGTAGTTGTTTTCTTTTTTAATGAAGTCGCTTATGTCATAGGGTGCAGTAAGATAAAACTACGTTAGCTATAAATAAATGACTTGCAGTTTTTGTTGTTACATATTTTGCAAAGAACGCTCGGAGTTATTTGTGGTTAGAAAAAGATGTCGAAGAACATATTTTAATGATTTCTGTTTGTTTAAAGCAGCTGTTTCTCGGCAGACTGTTCTAAATTGGTGTCCTTGGTAGTTCCGCTAACTCAGAAAGGGAATCCAGTGGCACAACATTATTATACATGCGTAACAACTATCTAACAATAGAAGTTATGCAAGTTACTCTGCACACTTCCTACAACTAGAACCAAACCTAATTGCCACGCTAACTTTACTGTAATCTCATGTGTATTTAAGTCCTAACAAGAGTAAACAATAGATATACAGGGTGTAAAAGACCTCATCACGAAGCCGTCAACCAAGCATACTGTACATCAAACTAAGTAACTTTACGCAAAAATTATTCCTGGGAAACTACTTTTTTTTTTGGTGAAAAATCATGTTTAATAGTAGAACTCAATGTAACGCACTCAAAACATTGTACTGATGGATGGATTGAATAGTACGGAGGTCGTGGAGGTGTTTAAAGTAACAATCTTATATTAAAAACTTGTATTAAAAAAAGAAACTTGTCAAATAGTTGGAACTTTGACTCCCAATATCTCCGTAACTAGACGGTTTCCAGATATGGTGTAACACAAAAAAAATATCGAAATGTCGAGGAGAACAAGTGCCTTTCGGCTTCGATAAGAGGTGTTTTACACCCTATATACATACATAGTTTCTCAACAGCCCTTAAAATAACATAGAACCATTAAGAAAACGTTGTTCTTGCTTACTGCACCCATTAGGCGTATAAAACTATCGTTAATCCCGCCCTTGACCGAAACAAAACCAATTATGCTTTCAATAAATCTCCGAACGTGTCCAATGGTCAACCCACGTAGTTCAGCTTATACTATTACGATTTCCTACTTCTAAAATTGCACCTTAATCACTAAACCACAAGATTGAAAATATGTTATCGTTCAAAAAATAAATTATATTTTTATTGTTCGCCCAATTTTGACTACAAAAATTATGTTGCGTAAACACTGGGCGCTGGAATTTCGCTTTAATGGAATCTTTGAATTTTTTTGTAATTCCTCATACCCAATTTTTTGCGATAAGGTTCCTTTGACGTTTTTAAAATATTTATTCGTGTTACTAAGGGGATCTGATGAAATGAAAAATGATAAACATTTCCTGTCTCTGGCATCCAATGTTGATTGGTGATGTTTTAAATTAAAAGTTGGGTATTGCGAATGTCAAGTCTTCGCCGCAATGGTAGACTGATGTGGCAATATATTTTTAATGGCTTTTGGACGTACTGTCTGGTCGTTAACAACCGAAATTTCATTTGCATCCATTGGAGGATGATTACATAATATAACATCATGCCTGTAATCCCCGAAGAGTTAGGCAGAGGTATACCTAATAGTACACCCACATTTCACCAGTTATCTTTAGGTCCCATGTAATAGGGGATGAGCCTATCGCCATCAGCCGGGCGCAAATACTGACTCCGTGGCTGCAACTGAGAAATCCCTGATGAAAAAATCCAAAAACACTTTGCCCGGCCTGGGAATCGAACCCAAGTTCAGCAGTCGTGTTGCAGTTGGTGGATGATTCATCATCATCATCATCATCAGCCTATTAATGTTTCCACTGCTAGGACACAGGCCTCGTCTCTATGAGAGGGAATGGGTTATAATCCACGACGCGGGCCCAGTGCGGATTGGTAGATGTCACATGTCTTCGAATTTTTTGGTTCTAGAACATGGTAGATGATTGCAATAAATTAATCATAGGTTCATCAAAGGTATTTTTTTAGATAATCGTTTCCAATGTCGTCATCAAAGTTAAACATTGTCCTTAAAAACCAATATCTAAATTGTTTATTTCCTCTTCAAAAACAATCTTCATCAAAGCAACCACAAAAACAGATTTTGTGGCACCGTCTATTTGTTCCAAGATTAGGGGGGCAGGAGGGGGGGAGGAGAGGGCGTGGGGGAGGGGCCAAAACAAAGAGTTGCTTATCTTCCCCAGTGAGTTGTAACCGTCAACTAATGGAAATTGATTGTCATGGGCTCTGCAGCTATTGGTAACTATTTTGTTACTGGCCAGTAGGAACAGATTCGGTAGTTTGAATGTGAATTTGGATTATTTAAAATTGGAAATGTTGGTTCTGAATGGGGAAGGCTGGTCAAAGCTGATTGTAGATGGCGTGTCCATAGCTTGAACCCAAACTGAACAATGAGGTCAAACTATTATAATGACATTGACAGATTTGCAACCAATGACGATGTTTGGTACAAGCGATGCTAGCGCCATTGGTTCCACAGTTGCCATCCCCATTGATTAATATGGCTGACTAATTCTGATTGGTTCCAAGTTTGACAATTGAAAAAAAAAATTTAGTCTGGTGGGCTACTTACACCCCGACAGTAATTGCTGTCGGGTTTTTCTATATCGTTTTAAGTCGCAGAAAACTTTAAAAGCGCGATTCAGAATTTTGATGTTAGTTCTTCATTAGGGTGCGGCGCGGCCCGCTTAAAATTCAAACATATGACAATGTATGAATGCGTTTACGGACAGGCGTTTTATGTGCGTTTGCTTGAGATGCAGCGTTGCCCGCCGCGTGCACCGCCGCTGTCAACGCGGCAGTGCGCGCGCATATATAAACATATGACAGATGACACCACCGCTGCACACAACGCCTCTCCGTAAACGGAAAAATGCGCAACGCGCCGCGTGACGCGCCGCACAACGCGCCGCCCGACGCGCCGCGCGACGCGCCGCGTGTCCAGAAATGAGCACTTAGGCGATCTTCACACTGCCCCGCATCATGCTGCATGTTGCGTGTCGACGCACCTACGCGCGTTCCTGCGGGAGTGCAGATCTGCATCATCGTGCGGGTTTTTTGCGCACTCACGCGCGTAGGTGCGTTTTGTAGATTCACGCACGGCGGCTCTCATTTATTCGACACACACGTCACGCCCATTCAAAATCACGTGCGGCACTGCGGGATTCGGTGTGCCATACCTTGCGTCTCGCCCCGCACCTACGCGCGGGGGTGCGGTTTCTCCGCGTGTATGCGCGTGATCCGCATGAACGCGCGTGGTTGCGTTTTCAGTGTGTTGGACTGTGCGTGTTTTCTATACAAACGGAGATACTTACAAGTAACGTTAAAACACGCAGTCACGCAACATGCAGCGTGGTGCGTGGCAGTGTGATAATCGCCTTAGTGTCATATCTGGCGCTGTAGCACTTTTTGCTATGCCACTACAGATTGGTTAATCACGTACAGATTCATACGTATATTTCGCCTTAATTGTAAAATTGTACCTAATTGAATATCTATAAGCTGGCCACCAAAAACACAAAACAAACATATAAAACGTATATTACTCGTATGTTTATAATAAAAGTTACATATCACATCACTAAAACGTAAAATTTAATCCCAAAACTACTACAACAGCCCATAACCTCCACTCTCCCATGATGGGAGGAATTAGCCGTAATCTCCACGCTTGGCAGGCGGATTAGAGATCGCAGTGATGAAAGACTAACAGAAAACGCTGCTGCCCATTCTCTGGTCTACGGAGGCGCAAGGTGTTCTGCCTCAGACATTAGTCGCCTTATACGACACCCGTGAGTGTAATGGGTTGGTTCTATCTTACTCTGCCGGATATTACTATACGGCTAAATCCCAAAACACCTGCACTTAACTAACCACATGTGTAACTTGCACGAGACAATATCAGAACCATTGTATTGGCGACAATGAGTCATTCGAAACTATTGACACACCGAACAATCATCGCCTGGGTGACTATGTCAAAGGCATTGACAGGTTGATATCCAATAAATTGGAGTGCCTCCGAATACCGCCGACTGCACCCGAAATCTCCCGACTTCTCCCGAATGATTCCGATACAGCAGCGCTTTGATGTTCGCACCGCTTCCCAACTGTCATTTTATTTGTTCCATGTTCAACTTTGTTTGGGTTCTAGTAGAAAATTGTACGGACATGGGATGGCCATTTAAAATATTGGCTGCGGTTGGGTTTGTTTCGGATGAAAATTAAAGTTGGGACGTGTTGGTGACGTTGGTTTTGTTGCTTATTTGTGGAATCATTTATGTGGTTTTATTCATTTATATTAAGTAAATAATTTATTTGTCGATTCTTTAAATATACTACATAGTTAGTCTAATAGGGTAATAGGGTCGGTGATTACCGTTCAGGGATGAACTGTAGAAATAAATAGACTGCCAAAATCATTACCCTGCCTTTTGGCTTTGACGTAGTCGGGTAAAAGTATTCAATGTCTTAACTAAGCTCACATAAAGAAATAAAAAGAAAAATAAGGGACGGTTACAAAGAAAAAAAAAGAAGAAAATTCATAATATCACCACAGTATCTAGTAGTTCTTTAATAATAATAAAGCCTTTATTGAACAATCTTATCTATTTAATATATACTAAAATAAATATTTAACAATGACACTCGTTGTGCGAAGATTGTCTTGCTACTCAGCATAGGCCTCCCCTAAAGCTTGCCATAAAGTGCGATCGTGTCTTCCTTCTCCATGTGGCGCCTGCTATTCTTTTTATGTCGTCTTCCCTTCTCCGACGCTGTCACCCTCTCTTTCTTTTATGTTCTCTTGGACACCATTCGGTCACATCCTTAGCCCACTTGTCCTTTTTGTTCCTCATCATGTGGCCTGTCCACCTCCATTGTAGTTTCTTGACACAGTATGTCACATCCGTAACCCTATTATGCTTCCGAATTGTTTCATGTTTTATTTTATTTCTTAGTTTAATATTGAGCTCATGTATGATCCCATGTTGGCAGGTCTCTAATGCGTGTAGTTCTTTAAGTTAAGCGCAAATAATATTTTGGTTTGTTATTTCTAGCAACTGTACTACAATCTTACACCACAAAGGGTATCAACTTCCAATATAGCTCTGTACGATTACAACAAAACCCGAAACAACACACTTGTGTACCCACAACGTATTACGAAACAACTGCTGGCAAACGTAGGTACCAAACTGTGACCAAGGCGTGGTGTCTGAGATTAGCCCCTGTGACAAACGGTTATAACAATGGGGGTAATGCGGCCGGACGTGTAAACCTAGCCTTAGTGGCCGTGGTAGTCTGAACCCGGCCTTAAACTTAGGTCCCGGCTAAATTGAATTTACGGACGCCGCTCGTAATTAAGATTTGGGATTAAGAGTAATATTACAACGTGATCGTTTATGAAATATGGAATTGGATATAAAGAGGTTTGGTTTAATGTCGGTTGTTTCTCTTAATAATTGTTTTCTGTTGTATTAATCACTGATTGTATAACTTATTTTTTTTTGCTGATATTCTGACCTTTTTTTGTTTAGCAAGGAGAGGTCTAAGATCGCATAAAAAGGGAAGAAAGAAATGTCTTTGGTTGGCGTATCTTCTTTCTTTTATCGTGTAATTAGTGCCTAACCTGGTAGCTCGGGGCTAAATAATAACAGCCGCTCGGGTCGATCTGTATGTTAAGTCGTGCTTCCCTAGGTTGGTCTGTAGATGGGTGACCACCCTTACATACCGAGTTTCCTCCGTGCCTCGGAAAGCACGTTAAGCTGTTGGTCCCGGCTGTCATTTGTCTATCTTTGACAGTCGTTACAGGTAGTCAGTGGCCCAAAAAGTCTGACAACCAGTCTTACCAAAGTGGTATCTTATTACCCAGTGCGCACTGGGTTGTGGAGGTCAGATAGGCAGTCGCTCCATGTAAAATACTGGTATTCAGCTGCATCCGGTTAGACTGGAAGCCGACCCCAACATAGTTGGGAAAAGGCTAGGCAGATGATGAATGCCTAACCTGGTGTCAGAGTCTTTATGCCGAATATGGGCCTCTGACTTGGCTTCACATGCTATCGAGTAATGTCTCTCAGGCATACTGGTTTCCTCACGATGTTTTCCTTCACCGAAGCAAGTGATAATTAGCCTATGTAACTATGATACAATCTTTAAATTTTACCATACATAACGGTCAGATAGGCAGTCGCTCCATGTAAAATACTGGAATTCAGCTGAATCCGGTAAATCTACAAGTTGGACCCAATAAATTTGGGAAAATAGTAGGCAGATGATGATGAAGGGTTTGGCTGTTTGTGCGACAGTATGTGAGTTTAAATATTTGTAAACGCATCCATAATACAGGAAAAATCTCAGTGTCCCCCATCTACACTAATATTATAAAGAGGAAAGATTTGTATTTTTGTTATTTGTGTGTGTATGTGTGTGTGGGTGTGTGTATGTTTGTGATGAATAAACTCAAAAACTACTGCGCCGATTTCAAAAATTCTTTCACCATTACAAAGCCACGTCTTTACTGAGTAACATAGGCTAAATTTTATCCCCGTACTCCCACGGGAACGGGAACTACGCGGGTGAAACCGCGACGTCCTCTAGTGTTTTTATAAAAAGAAGAAATCAAACCATACATAATTATGTTTTATTTATTTTTGAAAGTTAACCTAGATAAATAAAAAATAGCGCTTGTTGTGAAAATAAATAAGCTATTTTGCAACAAAAGCCTACTCGATTTCTTTGTTATAAAAACAGAAAACCTTTAATCTTACACCGTATTTTAAAACAAAAGGTACCGAATAGATATTTTTAACAGACCATTATTCGTCGATATTAACACTCAGTTGCCTTCTTAAAAATAATAAAAATACGTGAGTCGCTCTCAGTCAAGTGAATATCTCAAATATAAGAGCTTGCAACTTCAGGGGTCCTTGAAGACGCCCTAGGTCACGGTAATGCATCAACCAAACTGCATGGACAAATTGCAGAACGTCTACTTACACCGCCCATTTTTCAGTATTTGTATGGAGGTGTCCATGTCCAGTGACGAGCCCTTAATTTGATACCTATCTGTCCTCCACAACCTAGTCAGTACTGGGTAATACGATACCCGTTGGTAAGACTGGTTGTCAGAGTTCCGGACCACTGACTACCCGTAACGACTGTCAAAGATCTACAAGTGACAGCCGGGACCAACTGCTTAACGTGCTATTCGAGTCACAGATTAAACTGGATGGACCCATCCAACCTAGTTGCCAACCTAGGCAAGTGCAGCTTAACCTAAAATCGACCCGAGCGGGTTTATTATTTAGCCACGAGCTAGGTGTTATTATTTAGCCACGAGCTCCTCTGCAGAAGCAGGAGAACTATTTATTACTATAAGATTCATATACCCATACATTCACCGGAGCACCATCTCTATTTGTGTGTACACTCGTAGGTTATAAAACGAAAGTAGCAACGCGTCGCAATGGGGTGTATCTGCAACACAGTCGAACGCAGTGATTTGCTCTCGATCAAAACCGTTCCAGCCCTCTCGCTAGACACTTTGCCTCGATATCGTTGCGTGTTCCCAGCGATGTAGTTACGCCGCAGAATCGATTAAAAACTGACGTGGTGCGAAGGGATCCGATTGAATTGCTGTGCAGGTTCGATGCAAACGCAGTGAAATTTTGTGGATGGACTTTGTGCTGTAAAGGTATCGTAGTGGGCACAGAATGGTTTGTTATGGGGCTGTTTTGTGATAGGTACTCAAAGTTGGTTGTGATGATTGAGATTTGTGCATACTCTTAATTTCTTTTTTCACAACTAGCACTAAATCGACCTTAATTAGAATGTAGATAGGTATCATCTGCCTTGTCTTTTCCCAACTATGTTAGGGTCGGCTTCCAGTCTAACCGGATGCAGCTGAATACCAGTATTTTACATGAAGCGACTGCCTATCTGACCTCCACAACCCAGTTAGTACTGGATAATACGATACCCCTTGGTAAGATTGGTTGTTAGGCTTTTCAGGCTACTGACTACCTGTAACGACTGTCAAAGATCTATAAAATAATGACAGCCAGGACCAACAGCTTAACGTGCTTTCCGAGGCACGGAGGAAACTCGGTATGTAAGGGTCCCATCCACAGACCAACCTAGACAAGCACGGCTTAACCTTAAGATCGACCCGAGCGGCTGTTATTATGTAGCCACGAGCTCCTTAATGTAGATAGGTATATTGGTTGTTAATTGAGAAGATGACTACTTATTTTATTTTCGTCACTGTATTTCATTTGCATTCAAATCCTAGTCTAAATCAAGCAAATAACGACACACAATGTTTGTGAATTTGAATTTGTGAAGGCTAACTTTAAGTAAGCATACCAATCAGGCAGATTTGTCACGACGAGTCGCCTTCATATAAGTCTATAACTGCCTCACTACTATCTTCTAACAAGGCGCGAATGGGCCACCAACCACAGCCACCGGTGGCTGTGGTTTGTTTGTCAACTGCTGTAGCGAGTGGCCGCCACCGGCCGCACATGTGCGGCGAGTTTCAACAAAATGTATGAAAAAGCGTGTGAAGTGCTTGTCGCTGGCTAGCGGTGTCTGTAGTTGGTGGCCCGTTTGGGCCGAGCCTAAGAGGCCATATATGAAATTTTATCGATTTCGCTGATTTACGTGATACAGACTTTGTATTTCTATAAGTTTTAATGTGCAACAAGAAAGATAATTTCAAATGAATCAGCTACTTATTTAATTTCGCATACGGCTTCGTAGACAAATAATACTCAAGTTTATCTTCCCTGGTAACACTACAGTTCAATACAGAAAGCACTAAACGTTCGTCTCTCATGTCCAATGGCGCAGGTGCGGCTAACTATCGCCTCTCAGCCACTACGCGCGCAATTTATAGTTAATGTGTGGACGCCTTAGTAAGTCGCTGTGTCTCGGAATAGGCTGGCTCTCCTAAGGGTGTCGTGAAGTATCGTCGTTGTATAATAATATTGTATCTGTAAATTGAGCTCTATATCTAGCAAATATTATGTTATTAAATTCATTGAAGTAGAAGAAATTAACTCTTTTAGTTCGTCGTCTTCCTCTTGGGACTTGGCAAGGGCTTGATAGTCTTTCAAACAAGAGCCTCAGGTGTTCAGCATGTTGCTGGAGATCTCTTGAGTAGACGAGGAGAAACAGAAATTAAACCCCCCACAACCTCGTCAATGAACCTTTGAAATGTCTGCCCGGCATTTCACAGGTCAAAGGTCATAAAGGGGAATTCAAAAATCCCAAAAGGTGTGATATGGTCTTCTATACTTATAAAATCGTTTGTACGAACTGACTATCAAAGCACAGCTCAAACCAGTGGACGGATCGGGAAAAAATATGGCACACAGATAGCTATTATGACGTAGGCATCCGCTATTAAAGGATTTTGGAAAATTCAACCTCTAAGCGGGCGATATACGGGTTAAAAGTTTGTATGAAAACTCGTCCGGGCAAAACTGGTGTGGGTCGGCTAGTTTTTACAAAGACCGATTATTCGTTTACGGGAAAATTTGCTTAAAGACTGCCTAATTGGTAACGTTCTTCAGAAATGTCACGTTCGTAGTTTTTGCAAACGACGAGCGTGTATGAACTAATGCAGGGTTTCTAAACTTCTGGCCATTCAAGTTTCCAGATGACAGCGAACCCCCAACCCCCTCCCAACAAGAAAAGAATAAAATTGTACATAGAATACAATAAAGTTTATTAATTGAATAAAAGGTAACAAATACAGACCAAAAACAAATCATCATCATCATCATCATCATCAGCCTATTAATGTTCCCACTGCTGGGACACAGGCCTCCTCTCTATGAGAGGGAATGGGCTATAATCCACCACGCGAGCCCAGTGCGGATTGGTAGATGTCACATGTCTTCGAATTTTTGGTTCAAGGACATGCCGGTTTCCTCACGATGTTTTCCTTCACCGTTTTGAGAGCAGTGGTGATGAAATAAATTACACAAAGTAATGCGCCTGCCTGGGTTCGAACCCACGACTTATTGTTCGTAAGTCGGGGCCGCCACCACTGGGCCACCGCTGCTCCACCAAAAACAATTATCTTATTAATATTAATGCGATGGATGGGCTTGTTTCTTGTCACAGCCGCCATTACGTAAATTTTGTCGCGAACCCCCTTCCGTCGCATGGCGCACCCCTAGGGGTTCGCGAACCCTACTTTGAGTAACCCTGAACTAATGTATGAAGGAGGACGAAGAAAAAGATTACATATGTAAGGTTTGCAGCATTGCAGCAGAAGGCGATCTCCGGGTCGGTGCTGCATGTCATCTTCCTCCATACTTCTCTATTACTCAACAATACTATAAAAAGTACAAAACAATACTAATATTTATTAAGTGACGTTTTAAATCGAGCGTACAGCGGCTTCAATGTGTGCGGGCCCGTAATGTTGACTTGCCGGGGTTGCGGCACTATTCGAAAGAGATACCGTGGCCCCGGAACACAAAGGGCGATGAAGGAACATGGATGGGTTTTAGTCAGTAAAAGTCTGACACTCCCTCCTGCTCCACCCAGAGCGGGAGGAGTCATTTGATGATTTCCCATCCGAAAAAAAAAGGTACAGTGTTGACTGATATACATTTTGAGCACGTTGGAAATGTACCAGCGCCCTTTTATTACCAACAAATTAGTATTTTTTTCTTAAAAGTTTTTTAAAGCACGATGATCCATGATTGTGTTACAATGATATTTAATGGGTATGGATGAGGATTTAAGCAAACCCCTTATTACATGCAACTTAGACATAACTGGTAAAATGTCAAAAAAAAAACGAACCGCGTTTCTGGTAAATGTCATAATATGGAATGTGTGTCTGTGTTTTTCTATTATGTACACCACTGCCTTACCCTTCGGGGATTACAGGCGTGATGTTATGTTACGTTATGTATGAGAATTTAATAAAAATGTGTAGTTGTATTTTAAACTAGCTGACCTGCGCAACTTCGTCTGCGTCACATAATATAGCTTATAGCTGTTCCCCGCGGTTTCACCCTCGCTGCTCAGCACCTGTTGGTCGTAGCGTGATGTTATATAGCCTATAGCCTTCCTCAAGAAATGGACTATCCAACACTAACAGGAATTTTCCAATTCCAACCAGTAGTCCCTGAGATTAGCGCGTTCAAACAAACAAACAAACAAACTCTTCAGCTTTATAATTATAATTTTAAATTCAAAATATTTCGAATTTTCGTAACGTTTATGTCGCGCGTCTGATAACTATGTAATGTATGCTGATAAATCCTCTAACTGACACCAATGATTAAACCAGCTCAAAACTAAGCCTTATTAATGTTTAGTAGGTATTTAGTGAACATTTACGACCTAATATGATTATGACCTAGACCCGCAAAGCTTCAAACTAATTGCGATGAATTGTCATGATCTCTATAATATCCTTTTAATTAGATCATTTCCATACATATTAATGAAACATGCGGATTACACAGAGGTAGATTTAAGCGTATTAACATTTAGTTTTGGAGTTATGAAATAACATTTTAGAGACAAGCTGAGGAGCTCGTGGCTAAATAATAGCAGCCGCTCGGGTCGATCTTTAGGTTAAGCCGTGCTTGCATAGGTCGGTCTGTGGATGGGTGACCACCCATTGCATACCGAGTTTCCTCCGTGCCTCGGCAAGCACGTTAAGCAGTTGGTCCCGGCTGTCATTTGTGATCTTTGACAGTCGTTACAGGTAGTCATTGGCCTAAAAAGTCTGACAACCAGTCTTACCAAGGGGTATCGTATTACCCAGTACTAACTGGGTTGTGGAGGTTAGATAGGCAGTCGCTCCATGTAAATTACTGGTATTCAGCTGCATCCGGTTAGACTGGAAGCCGACCCCAAAAACTTGGGAAAAGGCTAGGCAGATGAAGATTTTAGTGACAAGCTAAATATATTTTAGTTGCAAATGAATTAAGAGTCACTCTGTCGCAATTTTGGGATTTAAAGCCATACATAGGATCATGATGATGATGATGATGCCATCTAGCTGATTTCGACCACAGCGACTGCATTTGATGGCTTTCTAGTGTGGTTGTAGAGAGCTTTGGTGTGTTGCTCTTTCATATGCTCTCAACGGGCTAGCATATCCAGCTTTGGCCGAAAAACTCCGAGCACAAAATGACGTTTGTTGTAAGTCATAAGTCATTTATTCTTTTGTTTAACATAGGTACAGTAATAATGGTATCAAGGCAATAAAATGCGCTATGTTATGCCAGAGAGCGTAAAAATGTAAAAAATAAAAAAACAAATATAAAGAATCGCATACTAAAATTAATTAATAATTAATAACACTAAAATCTAAATAATACCAAAATAAAAATGTCAATAAAATGTCAAGACTTAGACTGAATACAATGTCTCTCAATACTAATGGCAATATACAATACTAATGTCAATATACAATACTAATGTCAATATACAATACTAATAAGTAAGTAAGGAGGTAGAGAGAGGTAGTAAGTTTAGTCATTCAATAAACGTCAAAAAAACCGAAGATATGACTATGAACGTAGACGAACAGCTGTTAGTTCCTGACATCCTAATCTGAATGTTGCTAACATAGTTTGTAAGTATTACTAACAACAATATGAATCACTTGTGTTCGATATAAATAAATAATAATAAAAATAATAATAATTGGCAGTGGCAAGCTGAAACAAGTAGAAAGCTTCAAGTATTTAGGCAGCATAATTACCAATAAAGGGGATCTTGACGCAGAGGTCAGAGAATCAGATATGTACTGTAGCAGCAGCTTTTGGCAAATTGCAACCCAAAATTTTCAGCTCGCACGATTTTAAGCTCAAGACCAAGATCTCTGTATGCATGGCAATAGTCCTTCCAAATATTTTGTACTCATCGGAAACGGTGCCTGTATCGAAGACATATAAAGACCTTGGACAAATTCCATCTCAATTGCCTCCGAAACATAATGTACGCCACCTGATACAATCATTACATACCTACTCTCTCGCTTTGTCCACGTCCATCATTAAAATTATCTAGAGCCTTAAGTTGGTCTACATTATTTCATGTACGGTAATTTTAACACATTAAAATACAATCGCCAATTACAGAACAAGAACCTTTACAAAAAAATATCTTCATGAAATAGCCACAATTCGATAAAACCTCTCCCATATCAGTGAACACACCTGATTGACCCCACCCCCACATTTCACTCAACGTCTCGAAAATACATAAATCATATCTAGAAAGTTGTGACTCGACCACTTCAATTTATCTATAATTCACGTCTTCACTTGTACGAGTATTTCTATCTAACTGCCCACATGATATTCGGTTGTATGTAGGTTTTCACATATTTTTTTTAGTAGCCTGTACTATCCCAATGCTGTGCAATGGCCTCCCCTAATAACTTCCATGTGCTCTTTTCCCGTGCCTCGAACCAGCCCTCGCGGTACGCGTCCAGGATTTCACCATAATACAAAGAATTTAGTTTTGAAGGTGTGTATGAAACGTAAATTGTATTAAAAGAAATCTCCATGGTTTTTCAAGTCATAACGCAACGCATGGGCGGTTCGCTGTTTTTATTTATATTGTAGTTACTTTCGTGATGCACGACTATTGTATTCGGTTGTGAGCATACACACAAACATATAACCTCCTCCTTTTTTGAAGTCGGTTAAAAATGAGAATTTGTAAAGACTACATTAGTGTGGTCTGCTCATTTGAAAACAAATTCAGACAATAATTTAGCTCTATAACACAATCAGTAATTGAATAACCAACTTGGGCAATTGTTATCCAACCACAAACAGCTATACAATAAGCACACGCAACGCGTCATATCAATCATCATAGTTAAACAGTACCTACATAACGACCTATATTATGTAGCACGTATATATGTGGTACTAACCTATTTCCCAAGTAATGTAAGGCCATTGTTTTCGAAGCTAAGCATCCTAGCCTCATCTAGTTTGTCACGATAACTGGGACAACCGCCTGTGGAAATACTAATTAGCCAACGAGATGACGTGTTGGCAGTTTTAGTTCAAGTATCCACCCTACAAGTCGGGAGGGTGCGGAAAAATGAAGCGTGTACGTTAAGAGTATTGAGGTGTGTGAATGTTGACCTGGTTAATTAGAAGGAGATTTTAAAGCAAAGGGAGCAATGTGTGTTTTTGCTCACAGCCAATTAAAACGAGTTTCAGTGATGGTCCTATAATAAGGATTTTTGTTTGATTGTATCAGAGAAGTAACGAAGAAGAATGCTGCGCCGATGCCAAATGAATTCGGAATAAGGGCAAGAGAATTATGTCAATGATGATGCACAGCCTTAAACCCTACCGAATTCATTTCATTAAGGCTTGTTATGAAAAAGAGGGCCATAAGTAAAGCCAGAAATGAAGACATCCGCAAGAGAACCAAGGTTACCGACGTAGCACGAAGAATTGCCAAACTTAAGTGGCAGTGGGCAGGGCACATCGCTCGCAGAACGGATGACCGATGGGGCCGAAAAGTTCTGGAATGGCGACTGCGAACCGGAAGACGTTGCGTTGGAAGGCCTCCCACTAGGTGGACCGATGACCTGGTGAAGGTTGCGGGAATCCGCTGGATGCGAATCGCACGGGACCGGTCAATGTGGCGACACTTGGGGGAGGCTCTCTTTCGGCTGAAATGATGGTGATGATGATGAAGTAAAGTCAGGAAAATTTATTGTTTACCAAATTTATTACCGATATAATTTTCCTGTATGTACAAATCGCAAATGTGATTCTTTGACAGCGGTATAGAATAACATAAAACACTGCTAACTGATGAAGTATGTAAATTTGAAAAACAATAAATTTTTCAGACCGTACCTATGTAATGAGTCCAAGTCCATAGTTAAATCCTTCTATATAAAATAAACACAAACCACAGCGTGCACGAATCCAAATACGAAAACACTCAAGTGACAAATTCCCTTCATTCCCCCCTATAAATCTTCATACCATCACCTCGACTCAGAAAACGCACCCCCCAAACTATGAAGTAAACGTTTGGTACCAATAAAATCGACAGCACTCGATCACATTGCTAGCAAAATATATTAACGGTGTTCGTATAAAAAGGCTGAGGTCTTATCGGCACGAACCAGCCGTTCGAGGCAGGGTCAGCCGAATAAATATGGATTAACCAGAGGAAATATGAGAGAACATAGCAGGAATAAACCCTTGTTAGCCCTGCAGTACGGCGGTGTTAATATGCCGCGAGTTGGGGAGGGTCTTTCTTTCTTGGAAGTTGTAGTTGATTGTGATAACATTCATGATTATCTGTAAGTAAGAGATTGATGATAAAACTGCTCATTGTAAATTTAAACGATTTTAAGTACTGCTGTACCAATGTTTGTTTAACATTCAACCAGGCTCGGCCGTGTCGACGGCGTGTTCGTGTTCCACGCGCGCCTCAAAGAGAGTCGGAAGGGGTCCGCAAGGACCGATGCCTGCCGGAACTGCGGGACTGTTCGAAGGAGATACCGTGGCCCTGGAACACAAAGGGCGATGAAGGATTAAGGATGGGTTTTAGTCAGTAAAAGTCTGACACTTCCTCTTGCTCCGCCTAGAGTGGGAGGAGTCATTTGATGATTTCCCATCCGAAAAAAAAAAGCTCTCAATTCTTGTCCGGCTCTTCGTGCCCCAAAACCTTCAGTGACCGCTAGTGACCTCATATGTAACTGACAAGGTCGAACTAAAGGGCATGCTTAAAACGGTCAAGTCGAATGCCACATAAAGTGGCGACCTAAAATGTTTTATGAATGGAGCTGTGTACGCATGCCAACTAATCTACACCTATTGTGTGATAATTAGCTAGAATGTTTAATTTCGTACTTTATCTTGTTCTATTTGTCACTATAATCATCATTTCAACTGATTGATGAAGACCACTGCTAAATACAGACACGAAACTTCACTATACAGACAACAATACTACAATTTATCGAACTTTATTCACATCAGTCTATAAAAATTCTCAATTTTTTGAGCTTCAAAATAACGAGGAAAGAACTAACACGAGAGCTTGACACGAGAGTTCTTGTTCCACGTAGCTAGACGATAAACGCGACACAGAATTATTCGGTTTACTCAGAATCTCACTTGCAATTTGTACAAATGTCACTAACAAGGACTAAGTTTGAAAGTTGAATTTTACCTAGAAGAGTTAGGGTTAACAAAGTCAGTTATGTTTTTGAAATATTGTAGGTGTTTTTGGAAGTTGAGACTCGACTGAGTATTAAGTTCAGTCCTTTTTTAGTATAACCAGCATTTAAATGTTTCCATTACTGGGACATAGACCTGTTCTCTGCGATCAGGCGTGCTCCGTAGTTCACCAGGTGGGCAAAATGCGGATATGTTGGTTTCCTTAAGATATTTTTCTTCACCGATTTGATAAAAGTGCTGATGAATCACATTACAAAAAGTAAAATGTCTGCCTGGTTTCAAATCCACACACACACTTAAATCGGGTCCATACAACTAGGCCACCAATGTTCCTCAGTTCCTTTTACTTAAATAGAATTTGTTTGTGGCAGGCCTTAATTCGGGATCCTAAAAAATCATTGCCGTTCCCTAGTCCCAAGCCCATTTTTTGTACAACAAAAAGGACCCTTAAATCAATCCCACCTTCATCACTACCAGTTGATACCCAAGAAAAAGGGATACCCAATAAAATAACTACCCATACATTCTACTTCCATTCACAACGAAAGCAAGCCAGCCGGCGTAACAACCCGAAACCGACGCTAACGTGTATAAATAAGAGCCCCCAAATTCCCCAATTTATTTTGCGTCACCCCAAACCCGGGGTGAGTAAAATATTCTAGTTGATGCCCGTTGGAGCGGCACCGACCACTACAGACCGGATTAGCTTATGTGCTCCTGGTACTAAAAGGATTTTTCTTTTGAATTTTTGGGTTTTTGTATGTCTCTCTTAGGGTTTGTGAATTTTTGAGAGCGTCTGGCACTGATGCGTCATATTTCACAATGAAAAAAATTCTGATACGATCAGCATATGAATAAGCCGAATTTCTTGGCCTTGATGGTCTGGATGAATGAATATCGCTCATCCTGTCATATTTGATTCATTTGGAAGTGTTCCATGTCAAGTAGATCGAAACCAGTAAGTCGACGGCACTACCTGAATAACGCTCATTAGTGAAAGACATAAAGTATCTAATTAACGTATTTTCTTTGTTATTGTAAGTCCCAAATTAAATACAATACTTTCTTCTCCCTTAACTTTGACATTTAATCGAATCGACATGACATTTCGAATGTCTTCATATTATCGTAACATGTTTCTAAATAATACACAGATGATCCGATTAGCGGCTGGTTGTTGGATTTTGTTATTACCTTAACAAGATACAACATCTTACAACAGGAGAATGTTTGTACTGTGTACACCCACATTATTCTCCGTACGTATTCGTTCGGATAAAGGCACCCACGAAGTAGATAATCTTGCTGTGGGTGTTATGAATGCAAATCGCTCTCATTGAAGAAGTTTTCCACCTTTATAAGTAAGAATAGCTTTTGCTTGTAAGTATGAATGGCGCTGAAGATAGGACGTTAAATGAGACCACGTAGGTACTCAACTCGATCGTCCTAGGTAACTTCAAAATAATCTATTTGACACGTTGATCAAGATTCGATCAAAAATTTGTTGTTAGGCACACATGCTGCGGATCTAAACTAGGATTCAATTTGCATTTTTAAAAACCAAACTAGAGAACGATGACAGTATGAGTCCACGTCCAAACCCGACCAGTTTACTTTGAGCCTTACATTGACCATTCCCTGTCCTCGGAGGTACTGAGATACAAGGATGGAGGAGGGAGAGGAAGGTCTGTCAACATGGATGTAGTTTAGGCACTTTTTACGGACGTTTATCTAGATATACGCAGATTGGTGAGAGACATGTGTGGAATGGTTTTCATATTGAACGTGCATTTTTAGGGTTTCAGACCATAGAATTCTATTATCGCAGATTTCTAATAAATACTGACTTCCACTAACTTCTATTTTTTTGTGTAAGTCAAATACTTACACAAAAAAATAGAAGTTGATCGCTAAACAAATTTTAGCGATCAAGTTTTAATTAAATTGAATCAAAATACGGACTGTCTTTTTTTTGAGACTATACTTGGAAATTCGATGTATTGAAAATAGCTAGGTAATCTAATAATCACTTATGCCGCTTAGGACGTAAGCGTTTTCATATCAACTAACACAAAATCTGAATTAATCCATTGTAATTTTGAAATTGCTGCTCTTCACGCTGAGCTGAAAAGTTACAATTCCAACAGTGCTCTTTAATTTAGTCATTAATTAAGGGGATGCCAAAAGTTAGTCAAAACGGGCATTAATTACCTACATATTATACGAGTAATACATATAACTAGCTGTTGCACGCGACTTTTGCCCTCGTGAAATAATTAAAAAAAAAAGTACTTCCCTATATGAATCGGTTTCGAAGATTAGCCAGATCAAACAGACCGACCAAAAAAAAAAACATTTTGTTGTAAGTACCGTATATTATGGACTTACATAAGCGTCCAGTAAAAAGCTGCTATTTTGAAATTACAAACAGACACCAGTTTTATTTAATTGTAATGTATAGATAGATTTAAGTCATAATCTTCAAAACGTGGGAGTACTACAAATAAACTAAATACTATTTAATAATAATTTCGTCACAATCAAGGGTCACGTCACGTCACAAAGCCTCTACCAACAGAACTCCAGTGGCTCGCGCTTGACCACTTTCATTTGATATTCCGAATACATCAAACGGTTACGACAACAGACCAAAATAAAACGGTGTGTATGATATTGACAGGTTGTTTTTAAAAACTCCCTTTCATGTTAGATTTGTTTCCAATAATGCTGTTTGATGGTTTAAATTAAACATCTTCACTGACTGAACACTGTTTTAAGCTTTCACGGTTCTTAACTGAACACTTAATACTGAACACACACACACACACACCACATACACTACACACATACCACACACACACCACACACAACACACACACAACACACACACACACACATTCTTCATTGAAAAAAAAATATCTACGTTTGGGACCCTGTATACTCGCTCTTGGTCAAGTTCTCTGTCGGCACTCATATCACACCCAAACAAACACAAATAATAACATGCAAATAGATCACCCAAAATCCAATCATTACCAAGTCATTATCCTCCCTCTATTCATCTTACCAATTCAATTGAGCTCGTCTCCAATCCCAGTTACATTGTTTTCCTTGGTTCACGTGATTGAGTAATTAAGTCCCTTCCTCTTGATTGCTTGTGGGTTGTCCAACATCAAGTCTGTAAGGAATTAGGGACCTTTGCAAGTGAAGTACTTCAGACCAGGACGTTAAGTTTAAGGGCAAATAAATAGGAGTTAGGTTTTATTGTGTACTTTGGTTTAGAGGTGGTGTTGGTTTTGAGAGGTTTTAAATTGGTCATGGGCGATCATTTTAAGTAAAAGTAGCACTTCACCCGCGACTTCGTCCGCAAAAATTGTAATAAATAAAAAAATAAAAAACATTTTGTTTCAGGTCTGAGACCCTTATAAAACAAAAATAGAAACGAAATACAAACACAAAAATTATTGAAATATCAGAATGAAGTACATTAAAATTACATTACAAACATTATTGAATTAAACTAAATTAAATTAACAAATCAAAAATAAAAATACACAAACGATCCAGAATAAATAAATAAAAATGTCAAAATAAATTATCAAATCAATAAAAGATTACAAAATATGAAATTATACAAAAGAAATACAAATATGATAATTTTTGTTTTGTCCTGTGACAAATAAATACTTTTTCTTTATATATTCAAAAAGTCAAAGTCTCTATGGTAAAAAAAAACTAGTTTTTTTCCCGGTATTCAGAATAAAATAAATTAGATTGCAACCACTGGCAGCCATTCTATGTGACCATTTATTGCATTACCTTCTTGTCAGAGAGCTTTACAAATCTCCGTTGTGAAACAAAGGGACAGAAGATCCAGCAAAGCGTCCTAGCAAACCACTCTCCAACTTTGAAATCCTTTGATCTTAGAGTTCTATAGCTTTGGACTGTCGCTCACGAAATATTGAAGACTTGGTCATCTAATCAAGAGAATTGTGCACTTTCTTGCTAAAAGATGATTGGCGAATTTATTTTAATTAAATTCATATCATTTGACTAATTTAATAGTCTTTAATTAGCTTAGTTATCTCATTGGTTGTGGTCGCAAAAAGCTATTGCGGGTAATGAGTTCTCGTGTTTGATTCCACGGCCGGGACCAATGATATTGACATTTATCAACAGCATTTTGCAGTCTGGATTTGTTGATGGAAATGGGCTCGTCCCTTTTTCATGGGACTTAGGTAAACATAACCGAATCAATGAGACTGCATTTATGATACACCTGTGCTTAGCCATTAGGGCATTACAGGCGTTAAGTTATGTGGTGTCATTTGACTGATAAGCTTTAAATTGTTTTACTTATCAATAGATCTGCGGGTTCATCAAAAAATCTCTTCAGAAATGTCTATGCAAATAAAATCTTGGCTCCGCAAAATAAATTTAGTTTCATCAGGAATATTAAATGCCAAAGGCTTTCTCCACTTTTAAATTAAAAATAGTTTTTCTTAACCCTTTAAATTTTTCCTACAGATTAAAATTCTTGGCAATTTTTTCTTGATAGTTTTTTTCAGGAGTCTCTTCGTCTCGTTAGCATTTGCGCCGAAGATTTTCTTGATAAACTGCTTCATATTGAAATATCACTCGTCCCTTATGACGTTGTGATATGATACCGTCATTTGCAAGCAAGGATATCGGAATCTAAAGAGGTCCTTCTGGGAATTGCATGCGTGAGAGCGAAGGAAGGTGGGGGTAATGCAAACCGGGGTTGTAGTTAGGTTAAATTACTTTATGGAAATAAATTTGGTTTGGTGAAGCAACCTCTTCAATTACTGAATGCTTTGTAAGAGAGCGACTTTTAGAATATTTAAAACATTTAGTAGGTATACTATTCCTAATGTTCCGTTGGAGATAAGTATCTTGACGACCCGAATGGCGCAGTGGTGAAGCTGCCTTACGTTCTTAGGGTCTCGGGTTCGAATCCCGGTCGGAGCAAATGTTTGTGTGATGAGCATGGACATTTGTTTCCGAGTCATGGATGTTTATATGTATAATAAGTATGTATTTACAAACAAAAAAAGTATCTATGTAGTATATCAACTATCTGGTGTCCACGACACAAGTCTCGTTGCTTAGTGTGGCACTAGATGACGCTGTGTGTAATGTCCAGCGATATTTATTTATTTATTTATCTCGAATATCGTTAAACATTTTTTACATTTGAATAAAATACAATATTATTTTGAATACATGCGAAACCTGAATATAGTTTGTTCAGAATAAGCAACTGAATCGATTCCAATAATATTTACACCATGTTATATGTTGTCCAAAAATATTTAAATAAAAGCACAAAAAAGTGAAAAATAACTTTAGCTTTAGAAGTCGGTGACCTTTGTTTGATTGATTTAGATTTTTGTCACCGACTTCTGAAGCTAAAGCAATTTTTCACCTTTTTGTGTTTTTGAAGCCGGTTTAATTTTTTGCAAAAAAGTTTTTTTATATTTTTTCCATTTTTAGTTGTTCTCAAACAACATTTTTGTTGTTGATACAGTTTTGAAATTTTGTACATGATTCTTTACATAAAAATACTCGACACGTGTCTTGGGTTTCGTATGTATACGTCGTAAAACTAATGTTATAGAACCTTGTTATCATAAATTGTAGAAACACAAAAAAAAAATCGGAGCAGTCTTTGGGGACTGCCGATAGAAATGAAAACAAAAAGTACACAGGCCCCGCCCCAGTCGTAGCACTGGTTATGCCCCGCGCATGCCTATGTGGTGCTACGCCACAGCGGATGCTACGAGTGCTACGAACGGCTACGAAGCGTGACCGCACGTTACATTACGTGACGATGAGTACAATGTTTTTCCTTCGCCCAAAAAGTGCTCAACGCGCCTAAAGAAGTTTTCACTTCAAAAAGTTTTTGCTCAGTGTCTCTACTGAAACTCTGCATTGTTGTTAACCGACTTATGCTGTTGACTGTATCAGAAATCACATTGAAAATCTCTGAAAACAGAAAGTATGATTGTATAAGTATTTAGGTACTGGTACATTTAGTTCCTGTTAATGTCATTAATAAACAATTATACGTTAAATTACTTCTCAGTCAAAAACACGGCAAGCCAAATAATTATGTATACAAAATACCACAAACAATTAGACAAAACATTAATTTTGTTATAAGCCTCGTGGTTCAATAAACTGACATGGAAATTATAAAGCTTTATCGTTACATAAACTTGAAACAGAAATGGTAATTAAAGCGTACCTTGTTCCAATTTGAGTAACGAACTTAGGTTATTCTCACACAGACGGCGAGGAAGCGACTAGGCGACTGGCTATTGATGATTTTCTCGCTTAGGAAACGTTAAAATATTTTAGGTCAAAGAGGTACCCTCTTCAGTTGTGATTCAGATCATCAAACTGGACAACTTGACCAAAGAACATTGGTAAAAAAAAATTGACTTTCTATACAAAATATCGTATCGACGGACTTAATTAGTATGAAGAGATAATGTTTTTTTTTACCTACCTTCTTAGTTGTTTCTTATCTGTTGTGCTAATACTGTTACAGTCATGTATACTCGTATAAATCGTTAATTGCAAACAGTTCACACCACCGACGAGTACTCGTTTGTCACAGCGACAAGAGTTATAAAAAAAAAAAGAAGTAATCTTTTTTTTTGATAACTCGCTCAGCGACACTCGCTTGGCGGGCAGAACACTCGCGGAGAGACATAATGCTTGGTACATTCGTAAATCAGCGCAAAATCGCCATTCACCGTCGCGCACTAGCTGTTCACTGCTCGCTTTTAATACGCTTATATTAATTAGCACACAATGTTATCAAATCTTGGAAGTCATTTTAAACCTACTTCTAATTGTCGTATCGAAATGAAACTTTGCATAAATATTTAGTTTGGATGACAATACTGTAATTAGGTATCTTGGAGCTGATCTGATTATGGAGTCAGGATAGTGGAACTTATCAGTGTCTACTAATAAACCCCTTGAGTAATATACTTCATTTGGTGTCGAGAATCTGATAATGGAAATGTGTTTTTTTCTTTCTCTTTAAACTACTTTATAGCGCTTATTAGCTGCTAGCTCTACTCGCTAGTCGCTAATCGCCAGCGGTGAGACAGGTCCTTTAAAGACGCCCATTTTACTTTTAAATGAAAATAATTTGTAAGATGTGCAATGCAATGCTTGGAGCTCGTTTTAATTGATAGAATGCATGCGATGCTGCGCTGTTGAGGTAATTCTCTTTGAGGGTAGTAGAGAAAATGATTGAAATGTAAACAGTTTATCTTAAAAAAAAAGTACAAGAAATATATGTTAAAAATACGCGCTCCATTTACTATTTAATAATTTGACTTTATTTATTTAGCAACGACTTACAGACCCCGAGTGCGGTGTTTTGACGCTTGGTTAGTGATCATGTCTGCGCTCCATAGGCGCTAGTTACTAGTTATTATTCTGTGCCATAGGTGAGGGCAGCAAGAATGTACAAGTCCGTGAGTTTTATATTCATTGGGGGATTTTTTTTTCTTGTTCTAAATACAAAAAATTTGGGTATTCAAAATGGTGTTCGATCTTTTTAAAAACAAACTTAAGGCATTGCAATAACGACAAACAGACTACGTACCGTTCAATCATGTTTTATAACAAGACGTAGTGAGAACAAAACGCGTAACATGATCACATTTCTCTTTACTAAAGTTTCTTCATAGATCAAACAACGAATCGCTAAAGTTTAACCTCAGCCCACGTTTTGACCTTTCAGGTACAGAATTCTTAAACTATCGCCCCTAAGTGTGACCTTTAACACAAAACGTGACGTAGAAACGACACAGATCATCTTAGCCAATACACAATACAATACCATTGTCCACGTCGCACAAGAATACATTCGTATACCAGGATGTAGTATAAGGAAGCCTTCCCATTGGAGCGGAGCGGTAAGCGGAGAAGAGTGAGAGATCAGTGTAGCAGAATGTTCTTTTCCACATGTTTCGGAAACGCGTCGCTCCGTTTCAATGAAGGTCAGTCAAGCTACATTTTCGAAGACGATTGCAATGTCTGACGCTGCGGTCAAGCGACGACTGCAGACCGCAAACCAATAGTGCCGCCATTACCTGTCACTAACAGCGTCTAGAAGAATCTTTTGTTTGACAAATGACTATTGTGAAAGTGAAGTAGAGAAATGGCGCTGCTAACAAATTGGGACGCAGCATTCGAAGCGAGTGGACACAGTTCAGCACACATTCCGCGGTGTAAAGACGAGAATTCTTTTTTTAAATGTTCCTACTTCTCTGCTCCAATGGGCATGCAGCCTAGATTAAACCCTAGATTAATTGAAATCAGGGAAAACTTATAAGGAACTGTATTGGATCTGCCGTTGTGTCGCCAGCAAATAATATGGTGTCATTGTATTAGTATCGTGGGTCGTGTTCTTTCAGACTACAAATCTTTCAGGCAATGATATTGGGGTTTTGGGATCTATGGGAAAAGTTTGTACGGTGTAACCTTGATATTTTAAATATTTTTCGTAGGGGTTGTTAAATATATTTTAAAAAATGGTGAAATTATCAGTACACTAATAACAATTAAAAATAAGATAAATAAACAAAAAAAAAGATAATAGAAAAAAAAAACATTAAAATAAACGAAATTAGTCCTGTACGAGGCCAAAAGGCTCCTATCTCAGCATGGTGCTGTAACATTAAAAAACGTCACAGCGTATTCTGATAAGGCCCAAAGTGAAAGTGATGCCACGGTCACATACGGATAACATTAAAAAAATAGATGAAAATAAAAGTTTAGACGAATAAATGCTTACCTGACGCATAAGAAATATATTAAATAAAATCAAAATATTTTATACTACGTGTATTACATATTTCCAAGGCGGTGAATCTTCAGCTCGAAAATTGTAGAACTCAACCTAGGGTAGGTTAGAATTTAAGAGTCAAAATACAAAATCAAAATCAAATCATTTATTTCAAGTAAGCCAGTTACAGGCACTTTTGAATTGTCGAAACAAAGATGAAAATTAAATGTAGCTACACAGTCCCAGTCACAAGACATAAAAACTGTGAAAGTACTGTAGTTGCCCATTCCCTAACGTAGATCTCTACTCTACTCTCTAGTAGAGGAAGACCAAAGAAACGATGGATGGACTCATGAGATGATGAGTAATAGAGAAGTATGGAAGAAGGAGACATGCTGCGCCGAACCCAAATAAATTAGGATAGGGGCAAAAATGATGAGGACCTAGACTAATGCAGAAAAGATTTTGAAATCAATAAGAGCGGACCGAGTTCGAAAACATTAGCATATTCTCAGATAAATTCACTCACTTCATTCACTCCACACACGACAAGCACAAAACACCCCATACACTCCCCACTCACAATCATCAAACACATTTACATCATTCACTCTTCACTTTCTCACTCTCATATAAAATTTACCACAAGATCATCTAAGCGCCCACTTGACACAGTCCACTGGCACGTCTGCCACAATAGAATTATTTAAGCATACCTCATAGCCGGACACTGCCCCCTAAGATACAGGCCTAGCCTAGTTTAGAGGACAGGGTTGAACCTATTGTACTTATTTTCGAATGCTAACTAAGAACTTTAATCTGTAAACAGTGCAATGTACTTGAACTTTGTGGTAATAAACTATTTTATTTATTTTATTATTTTTAATTGGGTTATTTTTGTTCAAACATTCAGGAACGTGAATATGAGTACCTACAGTTAAAGGGGCTGCCTCCACGAGCGAGAGAATCGCGGCGATATTTTCGTTCTTGCCACGTTTTTCTATACACACTCTTTTGGGCCGTCTCTACGAGCGAGAGAATCGCGGCGATATTTTCGTCCTTGCCACGTTTTTCTATACACACTCTTTTGGGCCGTCTCTACGAGCGAGAGAATCGTGGCGATATTTTCGTTCTTGCCACGTTTTTCTATACACACTCTTTTGGGCCGTCTCTACGAGCGAGAGAATCGCGGCAATATTATCGTCTTTGCCACGTTTTTCTATACACGCCCTTTTGGGTCGTCTCCACGAGTGAGAGAATCGCGGCGATATTTTCATATAGAAATACGTTAGATCGCCGCGATTCTCTCGCTCGTGGAGGCGGCCCCTTAGAGATAGACTGGGGTGGGGGGATGAAGGCAACATCGCACAATCAAGGCGCCAAAAAAATCGCCGCGTTAGTTGCGCCCTATGCGTAAAGGTAACCCTTCCTCGTGTATTAAAATCAATTAAAAATTACCTACGTCCATTGAACTTTGATAGTAAACAAGCAAGTAAAACGTGCGGTAATAAAACGCAATGTATCTCGGTTTCCGTTAAAACAAACCAAACCACAGCGCGGTGCGGTCGCTGATATTTTGGCCAGCAATAATCCGCCATGGTTTAATACCATGCCTAACTAATAATCCTATTAGTATTTTAAATAAAACTATTCATAGAGAACAGATTCACTTGATGAAAGCAAAGAAGATCGGTGATATTGTAATAATTGTGGGTCGAATGTTAACCTTTTCAATTTATCAAGGCGACTAGAGTAAACATACTATACAAATATTCACGCCTGTTATCCAGCGAGAGTTACGCAGAGGTGTACCTAATATTAGGTACTACCCCCAGGTGGAGTAGTCACAGATCCGTACTGGGTACTACTGTGAAATACCTGATGGCAAAACCCGATAACACCTTGCCCAACCCGGGTATAGAACCCAGGACCACATAAAGACCACTAGACCAACGAGGCAGCCAATGCTCATCATCATCATCTGCCTAGCCTTTTTACCAACTATGTTGTTGTTGTTGTTGTAGTCAATGCTATTAATATACCTAATATTTAATTAAATAAATTTAAATAAATAATGATAATGTAATATGTATAATGTATGTGTGTTTTTAAAAATTAATCAATAATCTCGGAAGATATCCTGTAAGTGACATTTTAAGTATTGTAAAATAAATGTTGACAAAAACCTCCCATCTTCACCAATCCAGTCTTCATTTTAGATTGTTTAGCGGCAAAACTACGACTGTAAGGTCCAGAGTTTGAATCCAGCACAAACTATTGCTCCACTTTGAGCATATTTAACTGAGTTCCTGGCTAACGAGAAAACTTTGTTATGCATCACTAATTTTAAAGCTTTTTAAAAAACTGTATGTAACTTACGTAAAAGCATTCATAAAATTTGTGGGAGCGAGCGGTCTTATTTCCTGGGTATTTTAATAAATAAAATATTTTTGTTGGTGGTTAGGTTGTGTTTACAGTGGAAGTTTTATGTGTTTTTTGCGTTCTAAACGACGAAACAGAAACAATATTGTGTTTCTGTCAATCATTTAAAGATATCAAAGACATAATTATGTTAATTAAATAGTTTTAGTGTGAAACGCATTAAAAAAATGTACAAGCTGGGTTTAGGCTGACGGCAAACGAGCGTAATTTTTTGAGCTGTGAGTCAGCGTAAATTCCGTTACCAATTTTACGCGATTCACAGCCTTATAAACGATCAGTTATTTGGATAACCATGAATAGTTTATTATGAACTTAAAGCAAAGAGTTTTTCAATTCACTTTATTTTCAAGTTGGTCATGGCGGAGAATCCATCCGGTAACACACTTAAATCAATAATAAATTGAAGAAAGAAAACAAGAACACCACGTGTACCCGAAGGAAGAAAATCCGGACTGTTATTGAACATAAACTGCTGAAAAGAAATATTACCCGTGAATACCTCCCATTTAATCCCTCAAACATTTTTAACCCATAACCCTCCATTGAGCCCAATAATTCTCAAACCAATCTTGAAAAGACAAAGAATCAAACGCCAAAAAAGGCCATTACTTTTAAATAAGGCACTCCTAGTCTATATACCAATCTTAATCCGATATCACTTTGAAAAGGAAATACAGTTGAAACGGAAAATTTAACAAATTGTACGTGAACCAAGGTCAAGTGAGACTGGTTACTGTTGAGATCCGTCCATTACCTAAATAGCTTGCTCGGCCCAATACGAAACCAATTATGTTTTACATAAATCTTTACAGTACATACACTGGATTGAATTGTTCGGAAAATGTTCTAAAAGATTTCCTTGTACAGTTTGTTTTCGTTGATGGATATTTATGGAATTGTTTAATAGAAGGTTAATGTACAGTCAAGGTATAATAGGGTTATTGAACTTAGGTCAAACATAACATGCGTCGTGCACGAGACCTTCAAAATTTTAAGTGCTAATGACAGTTTGAAAAGATATATGTGTTATGGCGGGAGAGGACTGTATTTGAAAATGGATAACCTTTTTTTACGTTACCAGAATCCCTAGAAATAACTGTCAGTGTCATTTATTTCATTACCCACGACGGAACGGAGACGGTGTATGCGTTCGTTTGGGGTGAGAGGATGTTGCTCTGCTCTCGAAACGGTGAAGGAAAACATCGTGAGGCAACTGGCATGTCCTAGAACCAAAAATTCGAAGACATATGACATCTACCAATCCGCACTGGGCCCGCGTGGTGGCCAAGAGTTATAGCCCATTCCCTCTCATAGAGAGGAGGCCTGTGTCCCAGCAGTGGGAATATTAATAGACTGATGACGATGATGATGATGTCATATTTTAAAACGTGAAAATACTTTTTTTTAACGTAGGGATATTATTACAGGTTTTTAAGCTCTCGCATCGGGATTGGAAACTAAAGTGGTTGCCAATCCCGTTCCCCTTGATAATTCAGAGCAGGCACCTTGATTGTATTATACTTCACTAAAGATCACCATTCTTTATCATAACCGCCTATTAATGGCGTAATGGGGAAGGCCGCGGCGCTAGTGTAGCTTGTACCAAGCATCGTCATTGGTTGAAAATCTGTCAATGTCATTTTTTCGTGTTAATAATTTTGGCTATTTATTTTTAGTAATATTTACATTATTTACATACTAACTCTATAATATAAATAAAAATATTTACAAGTATCAAAAAGGGTTACAGGGCGTCGAAAAATTCGTCCACATCGCTGTCAACAGGAAACGTGCCCAGAAGGCTGGCAGCATTGCCACGTTGGATCGCAATGCTGATTCTTTGGCCAAAAAATAGGCCCGCCCTCTGGTCACGTGAACAGTCGACCAACCGTTTGGCGATTTCTCGAAAAACTAGGTGGGCACTCGGACCCCATGGCCCTAGTGTTTCAACCCCAAACGGCTCAAACACATAATTACCAATTAAATTATTGTATTTGCGCCGTTTGAGGTTTTCAGCACCTGCAGCAGCCGCCCCAGCGCAGCACACTGTGCTAGGAAGATGGGATGGCGCAAGGGTGTCGACGCAAGTTGCGTCCCACACCAAAGGCCTACCCAACTTCCATGGCATTATGGTCATACCATCTGGTCTCTTGCCATCGACGCGTGCCAAGCCAGTGGGTTCTAATACAGCTGGCATCCCGGCGGTGGCAAGAGCACGACGGATGAGATCATTAATGCTAGCGTGCCGCGCTATCCGACCTGCACTCTTACTGCAAGAAAGGCCATGGTGTCCGAGGCAGTCGACTGCTTCACCACATTGACAGCGATGTGGAGCCCCACAAGGAGCGCCCAAACGCAAACATGTAGCGAGCCGGAAGGTTGTGTCACCTAACATAGTGCCTATATTAGGTGACGGTAGTGCCTGAAGCCAGAGGCCCGACTCCCATTCACCCACAGCCAGCAGGCGGGCACGCTCAGCAGTATTGGTAGACGTATTAATAAGTTTATTCCGTACCAACCTGCAGAGCGGCTCATCCCACTGTCTCTGGGAAAACGGGTTCTCGGGCCGATCCGTGTCCGGGCAAGCCTCTTTCCAGGCGTCCTCTGCGTCGGTCAAGCACGGCACTTCCGAGCTAACCAGGGAAAGAGTTAAAATTTTCCTGGTTAGCTTTTCAGTGCTGTGGACAGAAGACAGGAACAGTAAGCTAACACTAGAAATTTTGCGGACGCCAAGGCCACCAAAACGAATTGGCAGGGTGGCTTGCAGCCACGCTCGGTCGTCCAGGGCCACATTAAGAATGGATGTTAATGTGTTGCGAATAATTTGGTCAATTTTGTCCAAAAGTTGTGGTTTCTTCCAAAGAGGAGAACAACGGAGAAAATACATAAAATTTGGACCAAAACAGCAATATCTTATAATGGTGAATGCCGAATGCAAATTAATTTTGGAAAGTCTATCCGAAATATCATTGAAATGTTTAATTTTGTCGTCGATGAAAGATGAAAAACTTTCTTCAAAAATAGGGGAACCTAGGAGATGCAGGGAACTTTTTTCTAAAATTTTGATTTTTGGGGCTATTGCATTAAATTTATCTATAGTCGATTGTCTGTCGGTAATGTCAGAAAGGTAAATTTCGCACTTTGAGGTATTAAGGTCCAAGCCAATAGATTTAAATTGATTTTTGAGGAGTTGTAGGTCAGCCAAAACCGTGTCAACATCACCTCCTAGCGTTCCATCATCTAAATACCACACATTAAATTTTGAATTTAGTTGTTGAATTATGGGATGAATAGCCAAACTGAAAATGACAGGCCCGAGAGGGTCACCTTGTTGGCAACCAACTGCAGATTCCAAAACATTGTCCTTGTAAAGTAATTTAGAATTGCCACAAAAAACCATAAATTTCGGGTAGTACTTTTTTGACTTCAGCCAACAAAGTGTCCATAATCACGGAGTTGAAGGCATTTTTGACGTCAACCTTGAGGATGACCTCACCTTTTTTTGAGTGTAGAAAAGACTATAAGGCATGTACGGCTGCCTCACAGCCCCCTCTGGAACCAAAACCAAGTTGAAGGGGCTGGAACTTAGTTGCAAGCGTCTCACTGTACAACTTGCAACATATTTTGGCAGCCATACGCCTGTAGGTACAACCGACGGCAATTGGACGAATGCCGCCGTCCCTCTTGCGCAGGGCACACAGGTTAGCCCCGTACAAGACGTCGACGACGGCATCGTTCACGCCGCCGGAGAGCATTAAGTTGATCAGAACCGCAAGCTCCTTCAAGAGTGACTCACCAGCTTCCCCGGCGCCTGAACTCAACAAATCTTTCAAGTGCTGTGGAGTCAGGCCGTCGAGGCCGCCGGCAGAACCACTCCGGAAGGAGCTCACGGCTGTGATCAACTGCGGGGCTGTAATTTTAAAAAAAGGTGGATCCTGAATGAGGGGGTCGGGGTGGACGGGCGGGTCGGGGAAGGTGAGACCATCCGCAGGCGATGGATGTTTACTCTCCAGGGCTGAAAGAGTATCTGGAGAGTAAGGCGCCACCACATCACTGCTGAACAGAATTCTGGCTGCCCCCCTAATGTCACCGTCGCTTAGCTTGGATTCCACATGAACACAAATGTCTTTCTGTTTATTAAAAAAAGGTAATTTGGAATCTAAAATATGGGCCGAATTGTTGCAATTATCTTTAATTTGGTTTGTTAAAGTTTTTTGAGTAGCCAAATTTTTTTGGACATGTAGAATCCTGTACGGGAAGGTGAGTAACTGCTCCCAGGCACGCTGCGAGTTCTCCTGGGTCGCAAGACGGACACATCGCGCTAAACTCAGCGCAACAGAGTGTCTCGCGCCCCGGGGAACTCTTTTTAAAACTGGAGTGGAATTTTTGAATTTGGATAATGTTTGCCACAAAGTTTGTTCGAGAGGTGTTGATGTCGGGGATGTGGCTTGGGGGCCCAAAGGTACACTATGAGGTTTGTGAACCTTCCCATAGTGTATTTTAAGCCCCCGTTCGCCTTTAAAAAAACGAGCCTGGGAGCAGTGAGGGCATCTTACCAGTTGTACATCCAGTGATGTGGCAGGTTGACTGGCACTACCTATTCCGGCGTCATTTTATGTTACAAAATAGCATGACCTCATTGGTCAGATTGAGACTAAGCTATGGACACGCCATCTAAAATCAGCTTTGACCTGCCTTCCCCATTGAAATAATGGTTTGACTTTGATTATCTATCTGGAAGCCAGCTCCCTAATGGTGATTGATAGATACATGTGTAACATAACATATAATTTAATTAGTGTATATTATATTATATATTATATTACAGTATCATTCTCACTACATGCAGATGGTCATTCTAGCGTGTTGTACTAACCATTACACTGTTGCTCACAAAATAACTTTTGAGTACAAAGGTTTATATTTGGTTTTTTGTGTATAAAAATAAATACTATATACTTTAAACTTTATACTTTACTTACTTTCTACTTTATACCAATTAGACCTACTTTTGAACAAGTTATTCTCAGGCTTTGTGAAAATGTAAATAAATTATATGATAGTTGAGTACATTCATCATCATCTGCCCGTCAGGAGCTCGTGGCTAAATAATAACAGCCGCTCGGGTCAATCTTTAGGTAAACACGGCTACCCTTACATACCGAGTTTCCTCCGTGCCTCGGAGAGCACATTAAACTGTTGGTCCGGCTGTCATTTGTAGATCTTTGACAGTCGTTACAGGTAGTCAGTGGCCCAAAAAGTCTGACAACCAGTCTTACAAAGAGGTATCGTATTACCCAGTACTAAATGGGTTGTGGAGGTCAGATAGGCAGTCGCTCCGTATAAAATACTGGTATTCAGCTGCATCCGGTTAGACTGGAAGCCGACCCTAATCAACCCTTCCTTACCAAGAAAAAGAAGAGAAATTCCTTACCAAGTATCCTACTTAAAATAGACGTTTCCAGGAATCTTACTCAACAGCGTCCTACGCACTTTTTCCTTGACTCAGGGCAGATTGTATCAAATTCTGTTAATTTGACAGAGAACACTTTAAACGTAATTATTCGGATTATTTGACACGTAACCTGAACTTACGTACTCGACTTTTTCATAAAATAGACATTCAATGGGGTTAAACGAATTTTAAGGGGACTACAGGAGCTAAACGCGAGTTTTATAATGCAAAAAAGCATAAGATTCACTGCAATAAACAAAACCAGAAAAATTTATGATATTCTGCAGGATATATGCTAATAAGATAGATAAAAAATATCACGACCTTATCTCTAAAAAAATATATTTTAACGAGTAAAAACCATACTAAAATACATGTGATCATTCCGATTTTTTGGTAAATAATTCTACAAGCAACATATTAGCATGATAGTGTTTTATTTTTTAAATCCCATCAATAGATTTTTTGTAAATCGCAAAAAAACAATATTTTCGCACTATTCGGCCCGCAGTGACTGACGTAACAACAACTTTGTAGTGCAAGCTGATTAGAACTTTATTCTAACAGTATTTCAAACAAAGTTTGAACCATCACAAATTGAGTTGCTAATTTAGCTCATGTAGTCGCCTTAAGAGGTTGTATTGATGATATTGATGATTTATTCTGTAAATACATTCGTGTTACGATCGCGAATCATATTTTGTTTAACGTACAGCCTGAAACTGACCTGCAAATTGCGAAAAACGTAAGAAAATTTGAACTTTGCGGGCTTCCGTGACGCTTCCACCATAAAGAAAAAGGCAAAGAGATTCAAGTAGCTCATGTTTGTCTTGAGACTTAGATCTGAAAACCCCTTTTCAGATCTATGTTATAATTTGGGAAAATATGTACCTGTTCTGTTAAGGTAACAACAACCACAAGGTAATAACCACAGACCATTAATATGATCGTAATTCATTCGCAATACGCACTATGAACACCTCTTAACGAAGCCGAAAGGCACTTGTTTTCCTCGTCATTGTGACTCTTTTTTTGTTCTACACCATACCTGGGAACCTTCGAGTTACGGAGATATTGGGGGTCAAAGTTCCAACTTTTTGAGTTTTTTTTTAAAGTTTTTTTTTAAATACAAGTTTTTAATGTAAGATTTTTTACTTTAAACACCTCCACGACCCCAATAAAATTCAATCCATCCATCAGCACAATGTTTTGAGTGCGTTACATGAGTTCTTCCACAAAACATGATTTTACACCCCAATAAAAAAGTCGTTTCCCAGCAATAATTTTTGCGTAAAGTTACTTAGTTTGATGTACAGAATGCTTGGTGCAGACGGCTTCGTGATGAGGTCTTTTACACTCTGTGTAATAAATAGTTTAATTTTAAGGAATTGCGAAATGTTTTCCATTACGATTTTCCTAATTGCAGGCCGTTGTCCAGATTTAGTCCGGGCTGTTGATAAGAGGTTTATCTATTACTAGCTGACCCACGCAACTTCGTCTGCGTCACATAAGAGAGAGAAAGCTAACAAAAGGAATACATTTTCCCCGTTTTTGCAACATCTTTCATTTATGCTCTGCTCCTTTTGGTCGTAGCGTGATGTTATATAGCCTATAACCTTCCTCAATAAATGGGCTATTCAAAACAAAAATATTTTTTCAATTCTAACCAGTAGTTCCTGAGATTAGCGCGTTCAAACAAACAAACAAACTCTTCAGCTTTATAATATTAAGTATAGAATAAGTATAGATATTTGCCTCAAATAAAACTGGCAATAATATGTGGGTGTACTATAAGTATATATTTAAGCACTAAATAATTTTCATTCCGTCGCTTTTCACGTCTTTTAACCTACAGCGCCATCGCAAAATTCCAGTTTCTCCCGCTTCCCACAAGGGAAAAATCCATGATAATTCTGAGCTCCAATTTCTCCGATATTCAACACAGTTTACAAATTGTGACTGTCCCTACCAAAGATAAGAAAAGACACGGATATTTCCCGAAGTTTTCCTTCGACGGAGCAAGTCTCTTACTTAATTTATCACGAGGCTTTTGGGTTCCGTACTACGGAGTAACGTTACATCACAAATTAACTTTTTCCTGTTATGACTTATTAGCTGTTACTGTTTCCGACTATTGATTAATGTTTGGTGGTTGTTAGGGATTCTCATTATACGTGGAAATGATATTTGATCTTTCTGTGGCTGGTAAAGACTTTGTAAGTGGTTTGCAGAAATCATTCGCTACAATTATACTGGCTGTAGCTATTTATTTTCTACGAGCTGTTGTCCGGGGTTTTGTTCGCGTGGAATTTTTAATTAAAAGACAAAGATAGCTTAGGTCCTATTCCAGGATATAATCTATATCCTTGCCAAATTTCATTCCGATTTGATCAGCCGTTTAGTCATGAAAAGGAACAAGCAGGGTTATTTTCGTGTTTATAATATTAGTCCATTTTCTCGATATCAAACATTATGCATAGCTTGGGTTTTTGCATATGACTTTGGGTGTTAAAAACCAAGTTTTCGGATCTTCAATCAAGCTGGTACGGTCAGCTCCTTATACTACTCAATAATAAAAATCTTCCTATTTTTTATTGGACTTTAAAATAGACAGGACTAACATCATAGCAGACAGAATCTGATAGTCACTACGTAAAAATTACGGTGCTATGCAGACCTAAATCTACATTCCACATTTCCTCGAATCACAAACATGGCCCATTACAAATAATATCACATACCTGACTTCCCACGATATATGAACCGACAAAATTTCCCAGAAACCAATATTTTAGTGGTAGGCTCATGACCGATTTTTTGCCAAAGTTTCCCCGACAGTAAGTTACGTGTTTTGATGAATTGCACCCCGACACGCGCATACGATCACTCATACCTTCTGTCAAATGTTTCTTTTTATGTTCCCCTGGTGTTAGTGTTTCTATATATTGGTTTTTCTTCAGTGTAAATATATTGCCGAAATAGAAGCCAGTCCCTGGAGTAAAATTTATGTAATGCCAGAATTGTTTCAAGGTACAAAGTTGTCGTTATTTATTTTTTATTTATACATATTTACTCGCTGAACACTCGCGGGAATCACACACCCATTTGATGTATTCTTTGTGTTCTGAACTTAAAAATTAACAAAATTATGATGGAAACAGTCTGTGACGTCATTAATCATTATCAGCCTTATTCCACCCAGTTCTAAGTATATGATAGGCCTTCTCCCTTATGTCCTATATACTGGTTATTTTAGTATGCATACGTCTATTTAATTTACTATTTGTCCCAGCTAATCAGGTACATTAGCCTCACACCTGGTTACTGCAAATGGGTGTAACATTAAATGAATCGGGCATGTGTCTTGTAATTGCGTTACGCGCAGGCGTCGCTTGATGTAATGTAATTGTTTGCGGTCAAAGCGACCCACTGGCACGGTAGGGTGGGCGTGTGGGTGAGTAGCGGGTTGAAAGGCGGATAGCGAAGTTAAAAATTGAACCAAAAAATGAATAATATTGGTATACCTTTTGCAACCCGTATCCTAATTTATTTGGACTCGGCGCAGAGTTTGTCTTGTTCTTTCATACTTCTCGATTACTCGCACGTAATTATCTCAGCAGTTGCCTTTCTTCTAGTGATATCCTTCACACATCTATTGTTATAATTTATATTGTTACTCTGGAGCAGGGCTGTATAAACTACATACCTTCGCGGGCTAATTAAATTTACTACAAAAGCTGGAAGGCCGCAAAAAAAAAAAAAAAGTTTTCAAATAAAAAAACAAAGTCATCAAAATCATTTGTTTATACGTTTATTGGTTCTTCGTTAATTTATCTGTAACAATCATATCAATATTGAATGGAACAAAATGGAATTCTATTATCAAAACTATATGTCCAAAACTATTTTCTGCGGAATTTACACTTTAAAACATGGCGTTGCAGGCCGCATGAAAACGGCCCGCGAGCCGTTGTCTGGACAGTCCTGCTCTGGAGTTTGTAAAATATTTTTACAGAAAACGACGCAAAAATGTTTCAAGTTCCCAAGAAAACTGAAATTGTTAATTTGGGGATTTTCTAAGAAAAGCTGATGTAACTCAAGAAAATTCATTCACAAAATTGTGCGACTCATAACTTTTATGTTGGTACGTAAACTTAGGAAATATAAGGAAGGAAGTATATTAATATGCTTTCTAATAAGACTAAATGGCAAAAAATGTTTCCTTATTTGGCGTCTTCCTATACATAACACAGGGAATCATTAAATTGCCAAGACAATACACAGACCTTGATGACGAGTCATCATGGTCATCTTCTACTAGCCTTTTACCAACTATGTTGGGGTCGGATTCCAGTCTAAGCGGATGCAGCTGAATACCAGTATTTTACATGGAGTGACTGCATATCTGACCTCCACAACCCATTTAGTACTGGGTAATACGATACCCCTTGGTAAGACTGGTTGTCAGACTTTTTGGGCCAATGACTACCTGTAACGACTGTCATAGATCTACAAATGACAGCCGGGACCAACTGCTTAACGTGCTCTCCGAGGCACGGAGGAAACTCGGTATGTAAGGGTAGCCGTGTTTACCTAGGTTGGTCTGTGTGTGTGTGAGTGACTGCATATCTGACCTCCACAATCCAGTTACTACCTTGATGTTAAGTAATAGAGAAGTATGCAAGAAGGAGACATGCTGTGCTGTCCCCAACTAAATTAGGATAAGGAGAGAATTCACAGTCCTTCATTATCATCCTATTAATTTTCCCACTGCTGGGACATATGCCTCCTCTCTATGAGAGGGAATGGGCTATAATTCACCACGAGGGCCCAGTGCGGGTTGGTAGAAGTCACATGTCTTCGAATTTTTCGACAGTCCTTGCATGCAAAATGTAACTTGGCTACAATAAATATACCAAATACCTTTTAAAACCAGAATATTAAAACCACAAAATTAAATTAGTTTGAAACAAAAACGTTTTAAAAACGGGAAACGAAAACTCATTAAAAAACCACGCCCCACTTTTTTTCGTACCAAACATCTCGATACACCACATGATGGCGGGTACAGAAAAAGAGAAAATTCGTCATTGGAACAAAATGTTGCACAGACGTTTTGTTCCAATGACGTATTTTCTCTTTACTATATACTCTGCTAAAATGCTTTACCGTTGTATTAGTTGCTAGTTTAGGAACGAATTAACCAATAAGGTGAATTAACCAGCCCATTGAAATAATGGGGTGACTTTGATTATCTATCTGGAAGCCATCTCCCTAATGGCGATTGATAGATACATATATTATGTAACTTAGCATGCAATTTAATTAGTGCTGTCGTATAATAGTATCATTCTCATTACATGATGGTCATACTAGCGTGTTGTACTTACCATTACACTCATCATCTGCCTAGCCTTTTCCCAACTATGTTGGGGTCGGCTTCCAGTCTAAACGGATGCAGCTGAATACTAGTATTTTATATGAAGCGACTGCCTATCTGACCTCCAGAACCCAGTTAGTACAAACCAGTTAGATAACATTTGTATGCAAAATAAATGTCTTGAAAACCCAAATGATTAAAAATCGAAAAACTAAAACCAAATCTTTTTACTTTTAAAACTGGTAGCTCTAGTTTGCTAAAAACCAAATCATTTAAAAAACCCAACTGTAGAAACTGACTTATTCGGTCCACTCCCTACTTTTTCTCAAACCAGACATCTCGATACACACCACAGAAAAAAAAGAAAATACGACATTGGAACAAATGTTTCTGTACATTACTCCGCTAAATTGATTTACCGTTCGTATCAGTTGCTAGATTGGGACCGAGTACCAACATATTGAATCAAACGTTATTTACAACAAAATGAGGGAAAATGTTCTTTTTTGCTGATCTTTCATGAAAGTGTGTGAGTTGGTTAGATATTATTTTGTCATGTGCGAGTTTTTTTGTATTTATTCGAGAAAGTGACGATCGGGTTTTGGTTGTCATCAATCGTTGTTCAGTGTCATGTTGAAAAAGTTTTTGTTTTCTTCTTCTTGGCGTGTCGATGGCAATTTAAATTGGGTAGTATTTAAACCAGCGAAAGTTTACTTTCCCTCGTTTAAATGTGTTTACGTGCTCAAATTAAAGGTGATAAAAATACTGAATATGGGCGAATACAAATGCTTAAAACTGTGGCTTTGACGTAGCCCCACTGTGCGGGGGCTCCTACACTGGCCTGCAAAACTAAGTACATAATAAAACTAACAACAATACTCCTACACATTTTTTTTTCTAAACTATAGAAGTTAGAGGTTTAAAATAAAAAAACGTTTCATAGCAATTTTTATCAGCTTTATTAGTTTTTATGTACAAAATTAAACTCTTTTTTGAGTCCCTTTTGTTTCGAAAGTATATCTTATGTACTTTATAAGTTATTGCAATTTTAAAAGTGTGATACTTATTTTCGCAGGCCAGTGTATTTCTGTTTTCAGGGTTTAAAGTAACCCAACACGAAGGGGATGCTGGGGTCTTAGTTGGCTCACTTCGCTCGCTCACTAGACTATATGAACTCGTCAAAGCCATGCGAAGAAGTAGCGGGCCGGCTAGTAACCATTTATAAGCAATTGAATACTCTCTCAAAAGAATCCAATACAATTATATTTCAATTACTTCAGAACTCATTATTGAAGTTCAGATTGTAATTATAACGTTCTATTTCAATTAAACTTATGTAAAACACTTCTTTGTATACGATTAACAATCACTCTTTGAAATAAATAACGAAACTTTAACGAATGTTAATGCGTAGGCAATAATAGAATTTAACATGGGTATGGGAATTGAATTGTAATAGGATAATAGAACTCAAGTATAAATCAATTTTTTCATATTAAAATTATAACTGTGTGCTTATAAGAACATCAAAAGTAAATGGAGATCAGAAGTAAAATATAAATAAATCTTTAATGTAATTTACCACTCGAAAATCAAAATTTAGAATTTAAAATAGAGTTTGTCAAGTCCCCCGGACTGGCAGTGCAGCAGTGGCCAGAATTTCAAACGCAAGCGGAGCGGACCCATCAATGACTTCCATTACCTCGCAAGAGAAAACTGCTTACATGTGTTTCCACCAACAAAGAGTCGAGCAGAAATAACTAAGCGAGCAAAAAGAGTAAAAATGAGCTCGCTCAGCTCATTCTTGTTTCATTTCTCTTTTGCGGTGGGAATCAGACGACAAAACTCTTTCTTGGTGGAAACTCTAACCTGTTTCATGAAAACGATGTCCTTTCGCCGTGGAAACTGTGCTTTAAATCTCGATTACTGAATTTAGAAACCGATAGCTAGTACCATAATAAGACTGTATTTGCTAAGAACCAAAATTAACATTTCTAACCAACATTTATTAATTTGTATCTTCTTCTCCTTGTTACAGACGCCATAGCGCTCCGGGATGTCCAACTGATAGCGCCATCGGCCGTCAAACTCGGTGACACAGTGCTCCTCGGCTGTAAATGGACTCTTGAAGGAAACGAAACATTATACAGTGTTAAGTGGTACAGGGGGAGGCAGGAGTTCTTCAGTTATCTGCCTAAGGAGTATCCGTTTACAAGGATCTTCGCGCAGCCTGGGATTGAAGTTGATGTAAGTAGATTTTTATTATAATTATTTGTCACATGTCAACTACGCTATGTATACTTGACGTCACGCCAGATCTTGCTTAATCCAAGCAGAGTTTTAAATAAAGAAAACCGATATAAAACCTCGGACACTATTCCATTAGACAAAACTTCAGTTTTATTTTATTTATTGGGAAAAACAAACAGAGACACATTACAGTAAGGCCCAGCACAAACGGGCCACCAACCACAGCCACCGGTGGCTGTGTTTTGTTTGTCGACTGCTGTAGCGAGTGGCCGCCACCGACCACAACAGTTTCAACAAAAGGTGCGAAAAAGCGTGTGAACTGTTTGTTGCTGGCTACCGGTGGCTACCGGTGGCTACCGGTGGCTACCGGTGGCTGTGACTGGTGGCCCGTTTGCGCCGAGCTTAATATAAAAAAAAAAAAAAAAACAATAAAAACGAGAAATGAGCCAACAACATTTTTCACGGAATACATATAAAAATTACAAGCAAGTTTGTGTCGGAGGATCCTACACGTTTAAAGAAGAATAAGGAATTTTACTCCCTGTTCTTCATACCTCTCTAAATATAGAATAATACTGAAGGTACATCGTGAAGAAACCTGTCCTACAACCAAACATTCGAAGACATTTGAGATCTACCAACCCACACACATTTGTCATTTCATTTAATTTATTGTAGTTTTTCATTTTGTTTGTCATTTGTGTTTGTATTTGTTGTTTTGCGTTACATTTGTCTTTCATTTGTCTCAAGTCTGGCCTGTGCGTTTTAGTTTTCACTAAAGCAATACACTGTATAAATCAATTCGGGTTATACAAGATGCTAACTGGAAATCTGTTCACTTTCCCCTTTACACGTGCATGTCTGTATGGACGGTTTGGTTCTACAAGCAAAGCCACCATGAATAACCTAGTGTATGGCAGCTTAGTACCAAAGCTGCAGTACTAGCAGGTTACTTCAATAATAGAACAAACGTTTGACTGCTCCTTGTTGGCGATTACAGATATATATGAACCCAAAAAAACAAAAAGAATATTGAATTGTCAAAATGAAAGGCATTTGCCATTTTGAGTGCATTTCGCAATTACCCCGCAAGGTTCCACGCAAGGAAAACTATCCAGGGAAAATCCTAACAACCACACAAACTTTAGCATAGCACGGTGTAAAAAACTTCGAGGAAACACGAAGTGCAAAAATCAAACTACAAACTTTGTAGCGGATCATAAATATCCGATACAACGTCCCGCGACCTTTAATCTGTAAACCAGCAAAAACACTTAACTCATCTAAGTTATGACCCGATCACGACCTCGGAAGAAACGTATTGCGTCAAATGAAACGCGCGAGAGTAACTTGTTTTGAGTGACTTGAGCAGGGCGTGAAACAGTGATAGCATAGTGGTGATACGGTCGGACTGCCAAGTCATAAGATCTCAAATTCTATAACCCAAGACACGCACTGCGATTTTTCGGATTCATGTATGTATTGATCATTTGCTTCGGTTAGGGAAAACATTCGTGAGGAAATCAGCAACTGGCGGATGTAAAGCCAAGTTAGAGGCCCGTGCGTGGCATAAAAACTCTGACACCAGGGTAGGCACTAACCACACAATAAAGAAAGAAGAAGTCGTGTGATTACCATCGCTTCGCATGTATACCGTCGCGGTGACACGTAGCATGTTTCAAGCAACTACTCTCATTTATTTTCCTCGCTGTCGCAACACGCGTGTCGCTAGAAAGTGCATTCCGTGGCAAAGTGGTTAACCTACATCCGCACCATAATTCGATGACGTTACGTTATCTGCAACCGACCAACTTTTAAGTTAAAGTTAAGTTCCAACTTAAGCAATGGCGGTCGGGTATAATAATTTTTCAAATTGTGTTATTTCGCTGAGTCCACTTCTAGTTATTTTAATGAATAACCCGCCCGGATTTTTATGGGTCTGTTGAAAAACTTGGAAGTTTGTGAATTATTTTAAGTGGTTCGTCTGTATTTATGGTCGTTGTCGTCTTATTTCTTGCTTTTGTTTAATTGTCAAAGGGGAAAAGAATTATGTAAAGGGAAGAAAGAAGTCTTTAGGTTTTCGTTATGTAATGAAACAGTACAATTATCATGTTAGGAGTATTATTAACACTGAAAACGAGATATTTACCATGTTTATTGTTTGTTTTGAGTTCCCGATATTTCGGCTGTTGCTAGCATCATGATAACGGATACACGCACACATGGTTACATGGTGGTCACATGGTTTATCCGTGATGACAAACAGTAAACATGGTAAATATTACGTTTTCAGTAATAATAATGTTAGTGACCATGTCAGTTTAAAAACTTATAAAGGATGTACGTACATAGACCCTTAACGAAGCCAAAAAGCACTCGTGCCCATCATTGGGACCATTTTTTTTGTTTTGGTCCATACCTGGGAACCTTATCTTCCCATATCTTCCCATGGGTGTCGTAAGAGGCGACTTAGGGACTTACCAGAGAATGGGCGTTCTCTGTGCTTTTGTAACAACCGTACTGCGATTGCCAACCCGCCTGCCAAGCGTGGCGATTATGGCAAAAAACCCCCTTTGGGGGAGGCCCATGTCCAGCAGTGGACGTCTTTCGGCTGAAATGATGATACCTGGGAATCTACTAGTTACGGAGATACTGGAGGTCAAAGTTACAACTTTTTCACAAGATTTTTTTTCAAATACAATTTTTTAAGGTTATAACTTTACTATGAATACCTCCATAACCCATTTACTATTAAATGCGTTCATAAGCACAATGTTTAGAGTGCATTGAGATTTACCGTAAAACGTATTTTTTCACCCCAAAAATAAAAGTCGTTTCTCAGCAATAATTTTTGCGTATAGTTACTTGGTTTGATGTACAGAATGCTTGATTGACGGTTGCGTGAAGGGTCTGTTTACACTTTGTATATTAGCAGTAATTTGTAAAAAGAGAATTTAGTACCGCAGGATATTTATTTGTGAAATTAAACCTTACCTTAGCAATGAAAGATGATAGCAGTGTGATGTGTGATCTGAGTGAATTTCTCAGGCGAAAAATTTACGCGTCTAGGCTGAAATCGCAGTGCTGCTTTACAGATAATGCAACGATTTTTTTTCTCAGAATTAAAATGACATGAATCTAAATGAAGCCACTTAAATTATATTTATAAGACTATTACTTTTTATGAAAAAAATCGGTAAATGATGAATTATCAATTTCTGTGTCTTGTCCACAATCACTTTCATACACAACATTTACCTCTCAGGAAGATAATCTCCAACATATATAGGAAAAAGTATTTTAATTGCGTTAAGTAATGATTGACCTACAAGACGTTAATTAGTTTTGAATGTTTAGACTCATAGTTAATGAGTACATGTCAACGGTAGGTTTGTCCAAGCGAAATTACTAATTTCTATGGTCATTTTGTTTCACCGTCCTGAGCTTCCACCAATGAGTTTAAACGAACAATAAATCTCTGCTTGGCAAGAGACAGTCGTGCTCTTACGTGCAGTAAGAATGGTAGTGCACCATATCGCCAGGTCTTTCCGTCAAAAATATAAGTACGTGATTTAAGTTTACTCGGAACGAAATTTTGCAATTTCGGTGATTAGGTTTTCAAAGGATTTTTGCAAGAAATAAAGGTATCACTTTTATGCATGCTAAGTAGCCTTTGGTACACATTTAATATTATAGAAAATAATAGTCATAGCCTTGATAGTTTCTTGTAAAAAAAATAAAATAGCCAAGTTTCCAATTTCTATGGGGCAATTTCTGTGGTTTCCGTGGCATCTCGTGGCCCACGGAAATTACACGACTCCACAGAAATTTTACCAATCAATTATTGCATTAATGTTAATGAAGATTTTTGAAAAGAAAAGAGCTTGTTATGCCGAAATTACTTTGACAGAACTAGGTCCTTAGCCCCGGACATTAAAATAAAATTGTATTACTATTTCTTGAAAAAGTCATTCAATTGGATTAACTGAACTTTGAGGGTTGCATCCTCCAGAAGCTCCTCCTGGAAGCCTCGATCGTGCAGATCAAGGCTTCCAGGAGGAGCTTCGAGGAGGCCTAGGTGACATGACCGGCCAGACCTGCCGACGTTGACAATGAGGCAGGGTGGTTCCAGGAGGCCATGTCCGACATCTGCGACGTGCGCAGATGTTGAGTCCCCAGCATCTCCTCGTGGGCCAGGGATCTGGCTCGCGCCTGAGCTCGTGGAGGACATGGTGAGTACTATGTTCCTTTTGCGAGGGGAACATCCCCCCGTCTATGGCTCCGCCGCCTGCGATGCTGGAAGCGGACCAACAGGACGACGACAAAAACGCTCCGGAAGTGACTGGGGTAGATCTGAGAGTGGCGGTACGTAGGCTCAGTGTCTAAAATACCGCCCCGGGACCCGACGGCTTGCCTGGCAAAGCCTGGGTCCTGGCCTCGGAGGCTCTCGAGCACTGACTAGAGGGGCTCCTAAGCGCATGATACGTGCAGAGAGGCCAGTTCCCGCTTCGTTGGAAGACGGGAAAGCTGGTCCTCATTCGGGAGCCGGGGCGCCCTGCGGAATATCCGTCCGCATACCGGCCCGTGGTGCTGTTCGGCGAGGTGGGAAAGCTCTTTGAAAGAGTAATTGCAAACCGCCTCGCCGAGCACCTTGCGGGGTCGGGGCCGGATCTTGCGGAACACCAGTTTGGTTTCCGCAAGGGGCGCTCTACGGTGGACGCCATCATGCACGTGAGAGCCCTCAGGACGGGATATGCGGTTTCCCGGGGTGGGGTTGTCTTGGTGGTGTCTCTCGACATCGCCAATGCCTTCAACACCATGCCCTGGAGCTGCATTAGGGAGGCACTCCGGTATCAACGGGTGCCGACCTACCTTCATCGTGTGGTCGAGTCGACTTTAAAGTACCTAGGACTCTTCTTCGACAGCCAGTGGAACTTCGTGGAGCACTTCCGATGTTTGGCCCCCAAACTGGAACGAACCGGCGCTGCCTTCAGGTGGCTCCTGCCCAACCTGGGGGGGGCAAACGCCCCCTGCCGGAGGCTCTACGCAGGAGTCGTGCGGTCCATGCACATGCAGTCGTGGCCGGGGGCCACGTGGTGGACCTGTGGACGGTGGGCTATGGGCTAGCTCGCCGTCTGTCCGTCTCATGACGATAGACCGTGTCGATGGCGCGTTCGTGTTCCACGCGCGCCTCAAAGAGAGTCAGCAATAGGAAGGGGTCCGCAATGACCGATGCCTGCCGGGGTTGCGGGACTGTTCGAAAGAGATACCGTGGCCCCGGAACACAAAGGGCGATGAAGGAATATGAATAGGTTTTAGTCAGTAAAAGTCTGAAATTCCGTCCTGCTTCGCCCAGAGCGGGAGAAGTCATTTGATGATTTCCCATCCTGTTCATAGAAGTAAAAAACATAATCAGTTCCTTGATTGCTAATTTTATAAGACTGATTTATCCAATTAATAGTACACCACGTTGTTTTTTTAGAAATGCTTATTAAAATTATCAATTCGTTTATTTGTGATACATAGGTTACATGCAGGTGTTCATTACATAATTACAACGATAATATATACATATATTAACGACGATATCAGTATTATATGAGTTTTTACATTAAACCTTATCTTTCTTTACATATTATTAAAAAACAATGTATTTATATAATAATTCACAATTTCGGTGCAAACGCAGAATTTCTGTGTCACCAATACAATTTCGGTGGCAATAATAAAATTTCTGTGGCTCGCCAATTTCGGTGGCCCAAATACCTCTCTAAGTAATTTAATTATAATATCCCCTTTCAGAAAATGTATATATAATGTGGATATGTTGCGCTTTGTTATTAAAGTTTTTCAAAAAACATGAAAATGAAAATGTCCATGGAAATTAGGTAAAAAATCGAGTTGTTGAAATTGACTCATCTACACTAATATTATAAAGAGGAAAGATTTAGATTTTTGTATTTTTGTGTGTGTATGTTTGTAATGAATAAACTCAAAAACTACTGCTCCGATTTCAAAAATTCTTTAACATTAGGAAGCTACATTCACCCTGAGTAACTATGCTATATTTTATCCCCGTACTCCCACGGAAACGAGAAAAACGTAGGTGAAACCGCGTGACGTCCGCTAGTTGCGAATAAAGTTCCTGATGCGTGCTTTATTCAACCTTATCTTTCAAAATTTACAAGTGAAACCAAACCAAAAATAAAATAACAGGAGTATTATTCATAAAATAACGTAACATGTCATAAATATTCGATATCAAGAATAAATTAGGACAGCGATTCAATACGGCTGCTCGTGCGTTGTTTTTTTTGTTAAATATAACCTCGAAAGAAACTAATTAAATTCCTTACCTTTTTCGGTGAACCAAGGTTGGATTACATCATTAAGAAAATGTTTCGGCTATGTTAAAAAATATATTTCTTAATAAAGTTGCCAAATCGGTCGTAACATAAAAAATATGGAGAGAATTTTGGTTAAATTACGTCAAATAAAAAGATATGAAACAATGAAACTGATGTTGTGTGTTTGGTATTATCTTTTTATTAACCAAACTTGAAATAAAATAAAGGCTCGTGTGATGTCATAAGGGTCTTGAAACAAGAGCCGTGGGAGTGTGGATTGCTGTCTACAGGCATGTTTTATACCGTCGTTTTTGTTTTATTTATAGCTCCTATTTCTTAACAAAAAAATCAAATAGCTCTTATTATATTAGCTCAGTGTCCCACTACTGGGTTTGCCCAGTTGTGGGACACTGCGACCCAAAGGCTTTCGTCCATTTTTCGTGACTCTCCGCAGTCGACGTCTAGTTTTGAGACGACTTCTAAAAAAGCAGAAGTACCAGTTTGTTTTTTTCTTATAGCAGTCGAGCTGATCCTTCTCACATTCTTTTTAAGATTCATTTCAAGACCCTTAATAATATCAACAACAACAACAACAGCCCATAACGTCCACTGCTGGACATAAGCCTCTCCCATGATGGGAGAAATTTGCCGTAATCTCCACGCTTGGCAGGTGGATTGGAGATCGCAGTGATGAAAGACTAACAGAAAACGCTGCTGCCCATTCTCTGGTCTACGGAGGCGCAAGGTGTTCTGCCTCAGACATTAGTCGCCTTATACGACACCCATAGGTGTAATGGGTTGGCTCTATTCTACTCTGCCGGATACCACACGACTAATTTATAATATCACTTCACAGTTATTTAGTTTACCATTAAATACCTAAGTTTTTTACCAAAAAAATTCACCAAAATATTTTGAACACTTCAGAAAGAATGTTTACTAAACAACATCGTTTCTTCAAACTGCAATTCACAAAAGATTATAACCCTCTAACCACGCCGTAGTTTTTCTCTCCCAAGCCAATTTATTATGCAATCTTCGTCCGTTTACTCGGTTCAGCGGTAGGAACGTACTTACCGTGTAAAGGAAACTTAGTGGGCGAGGGTACACAACTAAGGCTAAGAATACCTCGGGAGAGTTGCGGGTAAGTGATGCGATGTATTAGATCAACGTTTGCTGAGAGACATATTTGCTGAAACAAAATAGGGTTATGTTATTTTGTGGGTAAATTTCTTGGCCTCTTTGGAATGGAGTCCATCTGTATTGGTGTCTAAAATTTTTCTTGTTCAATTTGTAGAAGTGAGATATTTTGCTCGACTGCCTCGTTGCTCTTGTGGTCGCAAGCGCAACTGTTGAACAAAAGGTCCTAGGTTCTATTACCAGTTCGGGCAGTGTTGGTGGGGCTGATTATAGCTGGAAAAATTTGTTACTACGAGTAATTTTTAATTAATAAATATAATAATTTTTTGTTCCGGTAAAATATTTGTATTTGAATTTGAACCGATGAATTACAGGCATGATGTTATGATTATGTAATCATTTCAATTAATAATTATTTTGTGGGGACATTTTGTTATAGCGGAATTTGCATTCGACCGCACAGACAGTTTCGTAGCAATGTCCGAGCTGTCCTCGTAGCATTCGTAGCACTGCTACGCGCTTCTACAGATTTTCGTAGCAATTTCCTACTCTACGTGTGTAGCACACAGATTCTTATAAAAGCATGTGGAGCGTAGATTGTTTCACGAACTTGCCAAGAATGTTAATTAAATACTTTGTAAATAATTTAAGCCTCGTCGGTGTAGTGTTTATAGGGCCGGTTGTGTACTTTGAGGGTCAAAGTTCTATCCTACTTTAAAGAAAACGTTGTTTCAATAATATATTTATTTCTAGAAAACTTCAATGGCATTATTTTGGCTTTTCATGCAAACCTTTAATTCAGAGGTGGCAATGATAGTGCATATTCCAAGCCGAAATATTTATAATATTCAAAAACATCAGCATGAAACTAAAACCGTAGCTAAAGAACAATATTGCCATTTCTAATGAATTTGATATACACGTAAAAAAAAAATTAAAACCCATTAGAATGAAACCCATCAGATCTCTTTCAATTCATATCCCAGTGTTTTTTTCATAGAAAAACGGCAATATCCTGAAAACGAATCCATTATGTGTACCAAAAAACACATGTTTTTTATTTCCTTTTATTTAAATATGTTGGTGTCCGGGAAGTGCTCCCGGACACCAATAGATTTTGCCTGGATGCTGTGAAAGACAAATAAAGGATTATGTTGAAAGGATCTGTCTATCCCCTTTATGGTTTTCTATAGCTGCAGTTTTTATAGAGAAAGAATGAAACATTTATGTAGATATTTTTTGGTACATATCACAAATACAGAGGTGTTGTCTGGTGCTTACAATATAATCTGATCAGCAGATTATAATCATGAGTTAGTGTGAGAGAGAGAGAGTATGTGCATGTTAGAGAGAAAAAGGAAGTGAGTGAAGACCAATTATTTCCATTCCTAGAGTTTCATTCCCTACACAGTTTTCAGAGAATTGGTAATTCCGTTTCCAAGGGGGCTTGACCCCTGCTGCGGGACTGTTCGAAAGAGATACCGCGGGCCAGGTACACAAAGGGCTAAGAAGGGACATGAATGGGTTTTAGTCAGTAAAAGTCTGACACTCCTTTCCGCTCCGCCCAGAGCGGGAGGAGTCATTTGATGATTTCCCATCGGAAAAAAGGGGGCTTTTTTTTTCCAGATGGGAAATCATCAAGTGACTCCTCCCGCTCTGGGCGGAGCAGGAGGGAGTGTCAGACTTTTACTGACTAAAACCTGGGTGGGTTTTAGTCCCCGGAACACAAAGGGCGATGAAGGAACATGGATATGTTCCTTCATCGCCCTTTGTGTTCCGGGGCCACGGTATGTCTTTCGAACAGTCCCGCAACCCCGGCAAGGGGGCTTACCCCTTTGGTTTTATATCGATCGTAGAAATATTTAACTGCTTTCTGTTTATTAGAGAGTAGGTAGTGTAGGACTGCCTCACTGGTCTAGTGGCCACAAGACTGACTGCTGAGCATGGGGTCCTTACACCTCTGCATAACCCTTCGGGAATTACAGGCGTGATGTTATGTTATGTTTGTGTGTAATAAGCCTATAGTTAGCCGAGTCCAAAACCTTGCAATACTTATACTCTTGCCACGGCTATTACCCAATATTCGTTTGAAAGCCTGCTGTTGTTTTTCAGTAGACGTTACCGGACTCACTCACTCATCTTGGATTTTTATTTTGACCTCATTTTCGTTATCAGCGACCCAAAAACCATGTTTCTCATAGTAAACCCCAGTGGCCATCAAAAGTCCAGTCGCGCAGGTGTCCATTCGCGCATATTATTATGTCTTTTAGCGCAAGTGCGTTCGCGCAAATGTCGTTCGTGCAAGCGCAAATGTCTTTCGCGCAAGTGTTCTGATACCGAGCTCAAGGTGAAATGCAATAAAATAATAATTTCTTGAATTCATGCCCACCTAATACTTTTCGTAAGGTTACTAACTAGGCCCATAACTAGCATAATGGGGGCTATCGTTTTAGAGCTCACCAGATGGCGCACTGTCGAGTAAGGTCCTGTCAGTAATTCTCAATAACTTCATAAAAATGTTTATTTTATTACGTATAACAACATAATGTAAGCTATATATATATATATGTATATTTATAATATTCTTCCTAAAATTAACAAGCATGAAACATTTAAAAATCATTCTACCTCCAAGTACTAACAATATTATGATCCTAAGTTGCTACTTAAAATCTTCAAGTCATAATTAATCAGGAATGGCTCAATCTAGAACACAATCCCCGCGATAGCCCCCATTGTATTAACACCAGACAATGTTGTATGATTAAATATTTTATACGCAATTATTTTTCCACACTAACACTTTTACTACTGATTATACCTATTTCATTTTGAAAATAACGTGGGATGAGTTGCAGAATGAAAATATTATTTAGTTTGATTTTCATCAACTCGTCCTAAATGGGCCGTAGGCATGTGGGACCAGTTAATGAACAACTCAGAATTGGAATTTTTCAGTTTCTGTTTACAAAAAAAAAAAAAAAACAAAACAATAATAACATTTTCAGTCCCACGAAAGCGATGAAATGCCTCCAATACCATAGCCTGACCTATTCGCAGTCCGATTTTGTTTAACTACTCCCAATAAACAGGCTTTATAGGCCGTTAACGCACTTTTCATGTTTTATTGTCAACCATTGTTAGGAACATCGCTTTACGACTGCCACTAAAAACCTTACCGTTTCATATAAATAAGTAACTGCTGATCTAACATATATTTATTTATTTTGTTGTTTTTTTACGAAGATTTTACTACACAATTCTTGTAAATTGAGCGTTAATGTTTTCTGGTCCTTACGCCCTTTTTATATTGCATTAACCATATCATAACGCACAATCAGCTTGTTGTGTTTCCACTGGTGCACTGTTGGGATACAGGCCTCCTCTCTAAATATGGAATGGAGTGTAATCCACGCGGGCTCAATGCGGGTTGGTAGATGTCATATGTTTTCGAATTGTTGGTTCTAGAACATGCTGGTTTCCTTACGATTTTTCTTTCACCGATTAATTACGTCATCTTTCTACCATCGTCCCATTCTACTTGGGGTCAACAAATACGTTTTCTACTTCTATTCTCCTCTTTCAGACCTCCGATTACTACTTCTACTTCTACTTCATCAGCCCATAACGGCCACTGCTGGACATAAGCCTCTCCCATGATGGGAGGAATTTGCTGTAATCTCCACGCTTGGTAGGCGGATTGGAGATCGCAGTGATGAAAGACTAACAGAAAACGCTGCTGCCCATTCTCATGTCTACGGAGGCGCAAGGTGTTCTGCCTCAGACATTAGTCGCCTTATACGACACCCATGAGTGTAATGGGTTGGTTCTATTCTACTCTGCCGGATACCACACGGCTACTCTGCCGACCTCCGATTAATTACATAATAATCTTGATAATTTCTGATCTTTACGCCTAATTTTGCATTGGTTCTTTATTAATTCGGAGACACAAGTTTGCGTTGAAACGTCGTCGTAAGCGACAAACGCGATTAAGCGCCATTTAGAATGGTATAAAATATTTTATGCATGTGCATGTATTGTGTTTCGTGTTTGGAATATAAATGTTACTGATTGTTGCGAATAAAGGGAGCTTTGCTCTTTGTATTAAAGCTTGGATCATTTATGATCGTGAGACACGGTCTTTACAACGGTTAATGAAGGTTTTAAACGCGTACAGAGGTTATCTAAGCCTAGGGCTGGTTAGGTTTGTAGATTTTCTTACAACTATTGCTTTTATTATCTCATTTGTACCTTGTCTATTAGCCATGAGAATGAGACAGTGGTATAAGTTTGTAACTAAATTAACTGGTAGTTGGGCAACAAAAGTGAGATTATGGACCGACGACCTTCAATAGAAATGTGGAGGATAAGGTTTTGTGACGCAACTTCGTAGATGTATACAAAGTGGATGGGACACCGATGCTAAGACGTTTACCACGTCTTCATCACATTACACTGAACCCCCTCCACATGGAAATGTATCATAGGTATTAAAAAAAAGGTAGCCGTCACGGGACGCCTAGCAGATGTGAAACATCGAAATTATTTTGTACAAGTAATATGCTTAAAAAAAATCAATTTAAAAAACAAACACATAAAAAAAAAAAAAAAAAAAAAAACAAAATGACTCGATTCACAAAAAGAAAACCCTTATGCTGGTATCGAACTCGAAGTCACGAGATTGTAACCCAGCGCTGTGCCCGAGACCAGCTGGCTTGTTGTAAACCGTGGCGAATATGTAGATCTTATGCTGCTTCAACAGGTCGGTAATGTTCGGGATTGTTTGGGCCGGGTTGACAACTTGACAGTTGTAGTATAGATGTTTCACATCAAAACACAGCCATACATTTTGAGCGTGCAGTTTTGTAGAAAACAGATATTTTTTTAATAACCGACTATTATTTCTGTCCCCGGGGTTGTCACACTGTATGCCCAGCGGTGGTGTTCGGTAGGCACACTTGATGAGAGATTTAATCACTTGCTCAATGCTTATGAAGTCTTATTGGAAAACATGGCAGGGAATATTTTTAAGTAAGAATTTTTATAATGTCTTAAATTATTTCTTCGAATATCGAAAAGATTTACTATTACAGCAATGTTGGAAAAGTATCAATTACTGTACATGTCCTTTGTGTTGATTACAATCGCCTTACAAACCCTTATCGTATTCATAATCAACCCTCATTGAAAACACTGACAAGTACCTATGTAACACGAGCCATTCAATTAGGCACTTACCTACCTCGCAATCAAACGCAATCAGTTCTTATGATTTTAACGATGAGACCCGCGTCCATTGCGGCATTAATAGCTCATTCCAAATAAAGACATTGCCAATAAAAAGCAATGTTAACGTAATTGCTAAATATTATCGTGTCCAATCAGATAATCCCGTTCCGTTTTACGACATTTTTTTTACGTACGGTCTTTGCGAAATTGATTTTTTTTTTCCGTGGCAATCGAAACGGGAAATTTTTCGTGAGACTTGGATGATTGATTGCTTTTTCTTGCAGGTGTTATTTTTTGCTAATTGATTACTGAAATTAAAAGTTTCAGAGGTCCAGATGATTTAAAAATCGAACAAGGAGAAAACAATAAAATGTTCTCCGTCTATTGTTACTCAGGTTTTTCTATGTAGTTTATGATAATCCTAATCTTTTCCCATTTATATTGGGCTCGTCTTCTAGTCTTATTCAGCTGTATCCTGATAACACTGGAAGCCTTAGGGTTGGCTTCCATAAATTTGAAAAGTCTTCGTAGATGAAATTAATTGCATTAACTTATTTTGCGTGTGTTATTTTACGCAAAATTTTTCACGTTTTTTGAACTGGCTTGGAAAAACTTCCTAAATCACAAAATAAAAATTCATTTTTCAAACCTATAAAAGTAGGCCATAAACGTTTTGAAGTGAAAATTATAAATACTCAGTTTAATTACCAAAACGCGTTAAAAAAGAAAAACATAGAAGCAATAAAAAGGATTTTGTTATATTTTACACTCCATGACTTTATGTACCAGATAAGTATTCCCTTAGTGAACCGTGATTTGATTTCAAATCCACTGTTAGAAGCGGCTTTTTGTGTCTTGGGACTGAATGGGGACTGAGATAACGAATTCAATTTGTTTTGTAGTCTTTCTTAATCTAAATGTTATTTATAATGTTTTCTTCTGGCTTATTTTATTAATAAACAGGCACTCTTTTGTTTGTTGGGAGGTAGGTGGATAGATCGATGATGTTAGGGTGAGATTAGATAATCTACTTCTTCTTTTTTTGAAGAAGAACTTTAGATCATTACAATTCCTTTCATCTTTTTACTTTTTTTTAGTTCTTTAATGCACTTTTCTTTGTGCTACAATGAACGAAATTGGCTTCCGTGAAACAGAGAACCTTAGTGTGGAGAGCAGAGACCTATTTTGATGTAATGTACTTGGCACTTCTGATACAATAAAATTATGGCTTACATGTTATATCTATAATTAAACAGTGAATTTAATGATTATGTTTGAAACAAAAGCCGTGTGCTCTTGTTTCAATATCAATCAATAATCAGCCTACAGCATTCCCTTTGCTGGGCATAAGCCACTTCTCTGTGGACGGGAGTGTTCTATAATCCATGAGACGTGTCTAGTGCGGACTGATGATGTAATTATATAATACAATTCTATATTAAAATTGCAAGGTCCTAAGCTCCAATCCAACATACTATCTTATTATTTCCCACGTAATAAAGAAAAGTATTTATTTGACTCGCACAGGACCAAACAATAACACAAAAATTACTAAAGAAAACAACCAAAAAAAAAATTAAATAAAAAATACATTCAACTGTATTGGTCCTGTCCGAGTATAAATGCACTATCTCAGCATGGTGCTGTAACATTTTAAAAAATGTCACAGCATGACGTCATAGTACATCCCGAACATGCAAAACCCAGTCAAGGGCGTGTCATAACCTTCAAGTAAACTTTCCTACAATCAAGTTTTACGACAAGATAAGTGGGTAATGTATCATCCTTCCCTGTTTCATCCCGCATCAGCATAACAAGTCCGGGATTATCTATTGTCCAAGTTTTCTTATAGGGCCAAGTGAACGACGAACTATTTTTTTAGATAAAGGGCTATTCAAATGTGTAATTCAGTGTGGGGCAACGGGCTGGCAAATTATTTTTTGAGAAAATCGCATTGATTGTCGATATAATTGTGATGTAATTTTGAAGTCGTCAACAACTACATCTATTTGGGCTCTACTATCACCAACTGTGGGGACTGTGACACCGAGATTAGACGACGTTGCGCCGTAACTCGATCGGCTGCACAAAAGCTAGACAAAATCTGGAGAGACCGCCGAATAACTAAAAATACCAAAATTCGCCCTAAGAACACCTTGGTTTTCCCGATCTTCCTCTATGGAGCGGAGACATGGACATTGCGTATGCAGGACCGACGCAAGATTGACGCCCTTGAGATGTGGTGTTGGAGGCGCATGCTAAAGATTCCCTGGACCGCTCATCGGACTAACGAGTCAATACTCAAAGAACTCAATATTAAACTAAGACTGTTGTCGCTTGTGCAATTATGAATCCTCAGATTCTTTGGACACGTTATCCGCAACAATGATTCCATGGAGCGTTTGGTAATTCAGGGTAGAGTCGAAGGCACGAGACCACGTGGTCGATCACCAACCCGATGGACATACTCCATTAAATCTGTCACCAAGATCCCTCTGGCAGAATGTGCTCGCCATGCGGCCAGACTGGTGGAAAAGGATCGCAAAGGCAGCGACCGCTGATGTGGGCGATCCCTCATGACTACGACCACTCTGTCAACAGTGAACGACTAAGAAGAAGAATAACTGTTCTCAAAATTTTCTGAATACAACGTGATGACAATACAACATTATCATCTGCTTAGCCTTTTCCCAACTATGTTGGGGTCGGCTTCCAGTTTGACCGGATGCAGCTGAATACCTGGATTTTACGTGAAGCCACTACAATACAATAACAGTTAATTAAATTTCGTATAGGTCTATCTAAAGACGTACCCAGATAATTATATAATACTAGCGGATGTCACGCGGTTTCACCCGCGTAGTTCCCGTTTCTGTGAGAGTTCGGGGATAAAATAAAGCTTATGTTACTCAAGGTGAATGTAGCTTTCTAATGGTGAAAGAATTTTTAAAATCGGCCTAGTAATTTTTGAGTTTATTCATTACATACATACACACAAAAATACAAATTTTTCCTCTTTATAATATTAGTGTACATTTGCTCCGTTGGTCCCCGAGATTCTCAGGTCGGACAATGTGTTATTGGAATTTATCATCAAGTATTTCATAATGGTATCCACGGAGTCTGAATTGTACTCGGTTGATAGAAATAGGCTATAGGCTATAGAAATAGGCATAGGACTTAATGTTGTGCCTGGAGCGAAATGTGGGTGTACTATAAGGTATATCTCTATCTCTGCCCAACCTTTCAGGGATTACAAGCGTGATGTTATGATATATAAAATTTTAGTAACCAGTTGATGACAATAGGGTCGCCTCCTGTTACAATTATGGGACTTAAAAGCATACCGGTATATACATACAGATATTTGTTGTATGTGTACAGTACAGTAAATTACTCATGCCTTCGAAAACCTTTAACTCCATAAAACCACGCGAACTCCACATTAATTACAACAAGTATAGTTTCTATATCCATTTAGCAGATAAAGGCATGCACAGCGCAGCACTTCGCAAGATAACTTTTGTCTAATAAGTAGATAAAGTTGCCAACTATCGCGCAACTTTGCAAATTTAATATCGAAACTCATTGGCCCGAAAAACAGGCCGACGGTTTACGCTATGGTCGAGTAAATGGGTAAGCAGAATACTTTTTACTTAAGTGGATACCAGGAACTTGACTGTATCGATATTGGGGATTTTTTTACGTTGGAAAACATGGCGGCTTTTGTATTTTTTTGAATGCTCATATACCGCATCCGGCTTTGAGTTTCATTATTTTGTCATTTACAACTAAAACATTTTGTAAAGTCTAGTTGTGTATGGTACAGAGCTTTTAGAAAACTTTGCAGAAATGTTTCAAAGTGAACTAAATAGTTAATAAGAGTAAGTGTCTGAAACAAGGAAACTCATAGTTTGTACTCGACATGTCTGTGACAAGTTTTGTAGAAAGCTAGTAAGCAAAGCAAAGTAGTAAGTTGTTCGCAACGTTTGAGAGATAATTGGTTTGCTTTTCACGAAGGGATATGCAGTCGAAAACCAATATCTTAACTGGTATTGGTACTAACGCGGGGTACAGCAATGATACGCCCGTTTTCCTCGAATAGATGTGTTATTATTTCACGAATTAGATTAAAAACGTCGCGTGCTGAAGTAAATAATAATAATTATAATAATAGTAAATTATTTGAATTATTTCTGCTACTGCATCAAAATATTAATTCATCCGTAGGAATCAGTTTACAGTTTGAAATGGCGGCTGTTTTTTTTTTTGAATCAGCAAAAGGTGTAGGGGTGGGTCGATATCCCCCCACCTTTTGCTGATTCAAAACTACGTCGAAACAGCAATAAACATCCCGGAACAATACAGCCCCGTTTACATTTTCAGGCCATAAAAATGGCATCGAAAAATATTCATGAATCATCATAAATTGCCGCTAAAACAAACACCGCAAACAAAACGTATCAAGATTCCACGAATCACACCCGAATGATCGAATCATCATATCGATTATATCGAATCCAGATTGTAAACATAATAGCCGTGCGTAGCCGATTGTAAATCGAACTCGATTCGAATTGAAACGATTACTGTAACACCTTCATCGTTGTTATTGCGTGTTTATTAGATTCGGGTCGGTTTTTGCCCGAAGGTAATAGCCTCGTTTTAATGGGTACCCCGTATAGTGGACGTTATCTTTATCGTAATGTTGTCGTATCGTCCGGTATGATACGGACGGTAAGTGGTGGAATGAGATTAGAAGCTTTCTTGTTGCCTTAATTTGGGAGCGGTTGTTATGATGCTATTTTTGGGCGAAGTTGCGTAAGAGGACCAGGATATAATTAAGTAACCTAGCCTATATGTGAGGGAAATGTTGTTTTTGGAAAATACATAGTATCAAAAACTAATATGAGTGTTACCAGTTTTCACTAGCCATGCATAGAAGAAAACATGCTGCGCCAGCAATACATTAATTCAGAAAATTCACTCACTATCTGAAAATTAATTACTCTTTAGATTTTGTATCTCAGATTTAGAAAATACTTAAAGGACCAACTTTCGTAGAACAGTGAAAATAATTAGAAGCCAGTAACGCTCAAACAACGTAAGACACAAATTACCATGTATTTAGTTCCAATAATTAATCATAATATAAAGAAGTTTATCCAGAGTTCCATATTTACATACCGAGATTCCTCTGTCTCTCGGAAAGCATGTTCAGCCTTTGAGCTTTGGTCTGACCTGGTTTTTGTGGCTGTTAAAGTTATTACGGATAGTCAGAGTCTACCACGGGTTATTACTCCACACAAGGTAATACATAGTAATGACATTATTACGTTATCTAGTAACTGGGTTGAGGATTCCATATAGGCAGTCGCTCCATGTAAAATACCGGTATATCTATCTGCACCTGGTAAATGATGTTTATTTTGCAAGTAGGTTTTTACAAACACTTTTACACGTCATTTTTTAAAACTAGATGGGGCCGGTGTTTCGTACCTGACTACTCTGAGAAGTAACAGCCGAAACAAACTCAGAGGTCATAGTTTCTTTTGAAGTCCAGACATCATAATCGGCCTATTAATGTTCCCACTGCTGGGACTCAGGCCTCCTCTATATGAGAGGGAATGGGCTATAATCCACCACGCGGGCTCAGTGCGGATTGGTAGATGTCACATGTCTTAGAATTTTTTGGTTCTAAGACATGCCGGTTTCCTCACGATGTTTTTCCTTCACCGTTTTGAGAGCAGCGGTGATGAAATAAATTACACAAAGTAATGCGCCTGCCTGGGTTCGAACCCACGACTTACTGTTCGTAAGTCTGGTCCGCCACCACTGCGCCACCGCTGCTCTAGACAGACGTAACGACAGACGTCTGCGTCCAGACATAATCTTGCTCAATTCACATGAGGACTATGCAGATTAGTGTCTGAGGTAAGACTAGAACCCCTGACATGTAGTTGGGAAAAGGTTAGCAAGCTAGACTGGAGAAGTTCAAAAGATTTCTATTATTAAAGCAAAATCTGTTCATACCATCCTCTTCTTAAAAAAATACTAATTCTTATATTCACTAACGGGCAACATCAAATGTTTGCACTACAGTTCCTTATATGCCAAAAGTGAAATTAGAAGAGAAAGAAAAACTGTTCATTTGTCTCGCACTGGACAAAATTTTGTATTAACAATATAATAAAATTGTATAAAAAGTAAACAAGCAAAACTTAAAATAAGACATACATTGAACTAAAAAATTGTCCTGTACGAGGCCAAAAGGGCCCGAAAAAGACATATTTGTATGGAAGTTCGTAATTTTTGCGGGCAGGAAATTTAGTCAGACCCTAAGCTTGTATCCAAGGAATATCACAATACATAACCAAGAAAATGTCACTAACAACACTCATTTCCGTAGATACCTGAGCTAACACCAAGGATGCTATTCCAAGAACCATAATCGGCTCAGGATGGATTATACAATAAAATAAAATTGTAGAAAAAGTAAACATAAGCAAAACTTAGAATAAGACATATATTGAACTAAAAATTGGTCCTGTACGAGGCCAAAAGGACCCCAAAAAGATATAATTGTATGGAAGTTCGTAATTTTTGCTGACAGAAAATTTAGTCAGACCTTAAGCTTGTATCCAAGGAATATCACAATACATAACCAAGTAAATATCACTAACAACACTCATTTCCGTAGATACCTGAGCACTCAACGCCAAGGATGCTGTTACAAGGACCATAATCGGATCAGGATGGATTTTACAACAAAATAAAATTGTAGAAAAAGTAAACATAAGCAAAACTTAGAATAAGACAGATTGAACTAAAAAATGGTCCTGTACGAGGCCAAAAAGGTCCCGAAAAAGACATAATTGTATGGAAGTTCGCATTTTTTGCTGACAGGAAATTTAGTCAGACCCTAAGCTTGTATCCAAGGAATATCACAATACATAACCAAGTAAGTGTCACTAACAACACTCATTTCCGTAGATACCTGAGCAGTGAGCACTCAACGCCAAGGATGCTATTCCAAGGACCATAATCGGCTCAGGATGGCTCACTACACCTGACCACCGGCGTTAAACCAAATTAACAATGTATATACGTCCTAATTATACACAAGGTTGCTTGGAAACCGGGGACGGCTTTATCGAAAGGTTGCATGGTTGATGAAGCTGTTAACGTTGATGGTTCTCTGCTTGTGAGAGGATGTTGGAAAAAGCGGAATTCTGTGGGTTTGAATTGGATTTTCAGGTAACACAATTTTGAACTTACAGATATACGGTATAAGATTGTGTTCAGATGTTTCTTATACCGTCTATTAATTGGTATTCAAAAGTTATTGATGATGATTATGATGATGTTTATTTTTGCAAGTAGGTTTTTGTAAACACTTTTACACGTAATTTTTTTTAAAAAACTAGATAGGGCCGGTGTTTCGTACCTGACTATTTTGAGAAGAAACAGCCGAAATTAGTCTCTTTTGAAGTCTAGACATCATCATCTGCCTATATAGCCTTTTCCCAACTATGTTGGGGTTGGCTTCCAGTTTTACCCGATGCAGCTGAATACCAGTATTTTACATGGAGGGACTGCCTATCTGACCTCCACAGGCCAGTTAGTACTGGGTAATACGATACCCCTTGGTAAGACTGGTTGTCAGACTATTTGGGCCACTGACTACCTAACGACTGTCAAAGATCTACAAATGACAGCCGGGACCGACGGCTTAACGTGCTTTCCGAGGCACGGAGGAAACTCGGTATGTAATGGTACATACCGAGTTTCCTGCGTGCCTCCACCACCCACCCACCCACCCACCACCCATGTGGTCACCCATCCACAGACCAACCTAGGTAAGCACGGCTTAAACTAACGATCGACCCGAGCGGCTGTTATTATTTTGCCACGAGTTCCTCTTTTGAAGTCTAGACATAATCTTGCTCAATTCAAATGGGGATTATGCAGATTAGTGTCTGAGATTAGTCAATAACATAACATCACGGCTGTTATCCCCGAAGGATTAGGCAGAGGTGTACCCAATTATAGTAAACCCACATTTTGCCAGGTATGTTTAAGCCCCATGTAATAAAGGGCGAGCCTTTTGCCATCAACCGGGCAGAAAGTGGCTGCTTGTTCTCACAAGCAGCCACTTCCTGATCAGCATCATCATTTCAGCCGAAAGACGTCCACTGCTGGACATGGGCCTTCCCCAAAGGGCAGCAGCGTTCTCTGTGCTTTTGTAACAACCGCACTGCGATCGCCGACCTGCCTGCCAAGCGTGGCGATTTTGGCAAAAACCCCCCTTTGGGGGAAGCCCAAAGTCCTGACGGAATAACCTAATAACACTAGGAATCGAGCCCAGTAGGACTTCATGCTTGACCAACGAGGCAATCCATAGTTTGCGTTAAAATCTTCAAAACAGTTTAACCCAAAGTATTGACTACTATTCTGATCATATATTAAAATCCGCGGAAATGTTTTTAATTAAACCACCGATAAAATACCAGTGCGGTAATAATAAAATTTCTTCAGAATTGTACACAGAAAATAAGTATAAATAGGCAACAGCAATTCAATTTATGGTAAGCTTTGAGAATGCCAAAAATAAAATTGTAATACTTTACACCAAACTATTCAAATTATTAAATAATTTATGATGACTGGTCATCTCTGGAGGAGGCCTTCACCTTCTACTAAGAGGGTCTTGCTAAAATTATAATTTACAATCAAATTTTTTATCAAATTTTTATTCTCAATTCTAATTTTAATCGTACCTACTACGATTTTATGATTGCATTCATTATTAATTCTTGTTAATTCTTTTGTACTGCAAGAAATAAAACGCTTTTTTTAAAGGAGCTCGTGGCTAAATAATAACAGCCACTCGGGTCGATCTTTAGGTTAAGCCGTGCTTGCCTAGGTTGGTCTGTAGATGGGTGACCACCCATTACATACCGAGTTTCTTCCGTGCCTCGGAAAGCACGTTAAGCAGTTGGTCCCGGCTGTCATTTGTGACCTTTGACAGTCGTTACAGGTAGTCAGTGGCCCAAAAAATCTGACAACCAGTCTTAACCAGGGGTATCGTATTACCCAGTACTAACTGGGTTGTGGAGGTCAGATAGGCAGTCGCTCCATGTAAAACACTGGTATTCAGCTGCATCCGGTTAGACTGGAAGCCGACCCCAATAAAACTTGGGAAAAGGCTAGGCAGATGATGAAATAAAAGGCTTTTTTATTTTATTTATTTATTTATTATGACGACAAAACTCCCACACATTGAAGGCCTTCAAAATATCTCATCTCTTATATCCAGAGCTCAATTTCTAAATTGTATCAGCCCTAAACGGGGCCGTTATTGGGAAGACATCTGAAATATTTATATACGGTCCGTATCCATCGGGATACGGGTCAACTAAACGCAATCTGTGAACGTTGCGGTCACTTTATTGAAATGTAACTTTCTGAGAACTTATTGACGCACGATTGGACGTTTTTTTGGGTTCCGTATGTCGTATAGGAAGTTATTTCAATTTCGTGTTGTTTAAGAAAGGGTTATTTTTGTGAGTTTCTCGTATTTGTTACTACAATTCGGCATCACGGATATTTCAATGAAAGGTCTCAGTTTTTTCGATTTCTGCAATCCCTGAAAAATGAAGAAAAGGTGTAAATGATAGTACACATACATTTCGTCAATTATATTTAAGTGCCATGTAATAGGGACGAGCCTATTGCCATAAACCGGGCGCAATTCCAGACTCCGTGGCTGCTATTGAAAATTTCCTGATGGAAAAGCCCAATATCTCTTTGCCCAACCCGGAAATCGAACATAGGACTTCTTGCTCAGTATCATACATGCTCCACCAGACCAATGAGGCAGTCGATTCTTTATATCTTCCTGATATCTCCAACGAGGTTTGTACAACAAAGATACAAACATTTCTAAGCACCAAGTAAACAATGGTCTAACTCAGATACGAAATAGAATTCTGGTATTACCGAAGAGACCTCTTGAGTGCTCTATAGAGGTTTCTCCATTCTACTACTACGAACCGACAAAACATTTGCATAAGGACTTGTAATCTTGTAGTAGGTAAACATTGTTTTCTGGACATACTACAGAAGTACGACAGTCGCGACCGAAACATGTTTGTACAGTAGACACAATAACGAAATCGGAAAAAATAAGACACAAGCTGTGTGCCTGAACAGATTTCTCATCGGCAAACACGATATAAACTGACGGTACAAACTATCAACTCGTATTGAAGTTAAACACGAGTTGAAAGTTTGTACCGTCAGTATAGAGCATGAATCATTATAATTTGGATTTCTCCAAGGTTCAATTGAATCGATTTATTCTCGGCAAACCTGCTCCATCTTAAGCCGTATCATCGCTTCGCATCAGGCGAGATGTGGCCAAAAGCAAGCCGATTTCGTAAATAAATAATAAGTATTTTCCGCCAGTGATCGAATTAATTTAAGATTGTTATCAAGTAGTAAGTCATTCTATGTATATTTTGATAAAATAAACTCACGGCATAGGCGCTTCTCCCACGCTCTTCGCCTCTCCGCGTGGCGCAACTCCACAAAGTCCATTACGCAACCTCCGTCCACCACCATTGTGTACACCACCTTACTGACATAGAACATTAGAACCAATCAGTTAATTCCACATCGTGTGTCCAATAACATTAATCCAGATTGAACGAACTAAAAGCAGTCTCTATTTTCCAAACGGAATCTAATGAACGATTCGCATATCCACTGTCGTTCCTATCGTAAAAAATATCTGACAATGGACATTCTTTTAGATACTGAATTGTATGTTCTAGCGAGGTGGATAGAGCTTAACATTATTAGATCAGTGTGCCTTTCTAATCGAAGTGTCTTTTTTATTTCGATGCAATACGCTCGGTAGATGTCAACATGCAGTAGCATCACCTAAATATAAAATGTTTTCAACTTTTTGAAACATGTCATCTGGTCTCTGGTCATTTTCTTGCGATAGAATAAAGCACGGTTACTGAACATCAGCACAAGTGTGTATAAACTGCAGTGAAAAAGCATCTCTTGATTAGTATTAAATTTTGGTGCGTCAACATTTTCGTTGTTGAAACCAGCTGTATGTCAATCATAGTAAGTCAATAATCTACAACAAAAATAAAAACAACAACAACTGCCCATTACGTCCACTGCTGGACATAAGCCTCTCCCATGGTGGAAGGATTTTGCCGTAATCTCCACGCTTGGCAGGCGGATTGGAGATCGCAGTGATGAAAGACTTACAGAAAACGCTGCTGCCCATTCTCTGGTCTACGGAGGCGCAAGGTGTTCTGCCTCAAACATTAGTCGCCTAGTTAATGTAAAGGAAAAAGGAGCTACGTCTGCCAACAAACTGCTTTGCAGTTTGGCGGGGGTAATTATGTACCAGTCATTGTATATTTTTGTGAATAAACACTTTTTCATTTTTTTTTTTTTTTTTTATACGACACCCGTGAGTGTAATGAGTTGGTTCTATTCTACTCTGCCGGATACCACACGGCTAGCGGTGTGTATAAACTGCAGTGAAAAAGCATCTCTTGATTAGTATTAAATTTTGATGCGTGAACAATTTCATTGTTAAAACCAGATGTAAGTCAATCATTAGGATGCTTATTGATCTTCCTAATACTATTTGGCTCTATGGTGTACACAATTACCTACATTGACACATGTATATGTGTATGTGCTTCTTCTTCAGCCGTTGACCACCCAATGCAAAGTGTAGCTCTCCCTGTTTTTTTTGTCATTGCTATTTAATTTCTTTTGGCCACTTTAACAAAATCGTCTGTTGACTTACACCGTTCCCATATTCCAATGGTAGGACGGAGTTCTGTATCGTGTCAGACGTAAAGAATAGCACCATCCCCTATCTTTCCGTGGGTGTCGTAAGAGGCGACTAAGGGACTTACCAGAGAATGGGCAGCAGCGTTCTGTGTGCTTTTGTAACAACCGCACTGCGATCGCCAACTCGCCTGCCAAGCGTGGCGATTATGGCAAAAACCTCCCTTTGGGGGAGGCACATGTCCAGCAGTGGACGTCTTTGGGCTGAAATGATGATGATGAATGGTAGGACGGGCGAATCTGTCTGTATTAATCAATTTCAATTAAACCTTTAAAAACATTAACACTACCTACACACATTAACACTACCTACACCACAACTACATATTTGCAAACCAAAATTAAATGCATGACGACTGTGTTTCACAAATTTTAACTAAAATCCTAGCTCTAACTTTACAAACACAAGTAAACTCCCAAAGAGACATGCTCAGGTCGCATCGATCTCCTTACTTTACTAGCTTTTTCTCGCGGCTTTGTTCGCTTGCCCTTTGGGATTACGCGAAATTTTATTGGCCAGACTAGAGACGTGGCATGATAAGACGGGCCTTAATTGGTTACGGTACCCAAAGGACGGTGACACAGAGTTCTTTTGTAACGCAGGAGATTTTGGAAGTTTTTTTATTATTCAAGCAGACAAAGGGTTTGAGTTTTTGTGGTCGTGTTTGCTGTTGGTTATAGGCTACTATGCTTTTCCACGACAGTACCTACTTGTAATTAATTCGATGGTCAGACTAATTTGGGTTTTTTCTAACGTTAAGCGCCACACTTGTAATAAATTCGATGGTCAGACTAATTTGGGTTTTTTCTAACGCTAAGCGCCACACTTGTAATAAATTCGATGGTCAGATTAATTTGGGTTTTTTCTAACGCTAAGCGCCACACTTGTAATAAATTCGATGGTCAGACTAATTTGGGTTTTTTCTAACGCTAAGCGCCATCTATATTACTACCCAAATGAAAACGAACGGTTTGAATTTGAACTCTCGTGCTGAACAGATTGTAAAAATGCAACAGGGTGGTTTTTGTAATATATCAACATTACTCGAAGTTTAGGTGTCGTTTCATGTAAGTGTTAACATCTACGCGTCTGTATTTATATATAGCTACATACATATATGTAAATTTGAAACTTGTATAATTGACATTAGCGGAGCTCTCGGCACATTCTAATGAATGTGAAATATCACTTTATTTATGAAATAAGAATAGTTGGCAAGTTATTTATTTAATACAACACGACACAAGCCTCGTTGCTTAGTGTGGCACTAGATGGCGCTGTGTGTAATATCCAGCGATGTTTATTTATATAATCTTATTATCACATTATTAAAGTTCCTTGAACCTAAATAGATATCTGTGTCGCTCGGGATGAAAGAAACTATTATTAGAAGTTTTGTATCAGTCTCGAATACCTATTATTAGGAAGTTATAAATAACTTTAGTGAGTGTATATTTCATCATCAATCTTTAATACCATTTTAGCAGGACAAAGATTTAAATCATATACTAAGTTGTTGTTTCTTCGACAATGACATTTGAATCGTATTGTCTCTCTCAGTCGTAGTCAAAATGATATATTTCGTTCCTTGCTATATGTAGCTCACTCTCCTCAGAGCAAACACTGCGATCAATGCGCCGTAAAGGCACTTCTAGGGATTTATACTCTGATGCTGGATTCTGAACTCACAGTCACAAAAACATTATGTTTATTTTTTCACAAATTCTACAAAAAAGTCTCTTAGGACCAAAAAATGTAAATGAACATCGATTTTTCTTGTCCCACGTTTCAGGTCATATTTCACAACAGCGAATGCACTTTGGATGGGAACCCGTCTGGCTGTGGCTTGCCAAATCACCTAATATCAGCGCTATGGCATCCGATTCAGTGTACTTTGGGCGAAGTATAGTGTGAAATGTTAGTTCAGGCACAAATAAATAGAAAAATAACCAGAATAACAAATGTAAGATGAGTTGCGAAGTAAATATTGGGGTGGGAATATAGAATTGGTTGTTGTGATTTCCAACTAGGTACTTCATCACCATTTACCTAGCCGTTTTTTCCAACTATGTTGGTGTCGGCTTCCAGTCTAACCGGATGCACCTGAATACCAGTATTTTACATGGAGCGACTGCCTATCTGACCTCGACAACCCAGATAGTACTGGGTAATACGGTACCCCTTAGAAAGACTAGTTGTCAGACTTTCAGGCCACTGACTACCTGTAACGACTGTCAAAGACAAACTAATGCCTCTAAAATTAAAAAAAAAAAAAACATGACTTGGTACGAACACGCATCGGGCCTGCATGGTAGGTAAATTACGACCCATTTTCACACATAGCGAGTTAAGCTGGTTAAGCCATGGGTGTATGAGAATTTTTTTTTCTTTTCCTTTTTTTTCTGGTGGGAAATCATCACATGACCGCTCTGGGCGGAGCAGGAGGGAGTGTCAGACTTTTACTGACTAAATCCCATCCATGTTCCTTTATCGCCCTTTGTGTTCCGGGGCTACGGTATCTCTTTCGAATAGTCCCGCAACCCCGGCAGGCATCGGCCCTTACGAACGCGCCGTCCGCGTCGACACGGCCTGTCGTCATGAGATGGACGGACGGCGAGCTAGCCCATAGCCCACCATCCACAGGCCCGCGCGTATGAGAGATCCCTTGGAATAGCTTCTTCTACCTCATATGGAGAACTCTGTGTGCAATCTTCGGCTTTCCCCCGAACTCGGGTAAAACTATGTAGTTTTATTCGTCAACGAACTTTGTATTGACCTCTTTATACAAGAGAAAAATACGACAAGAAATTGAACAAAGAATTTCAAGATTATTATTCTTATAGGAGAAAAAAGTTTTGTTTTCGCAGATACGTCAAGTAAAACAAAGTTAAAAATAAGAACCTATACTTGAAGCGTTTTAAAAGTTTCCTACTGTTGTTCTGAAGAGTAGGGTGTCGGAGATATAAAGGACTTCTCCCAACTCCCGTTTAAATAACAAGCTGAATTGAATCGTGAGACTTCCAAGATAAAGTTTGAAATCGCAAAAAAAGTACATTTTATGAATTTATTGCACCAATGTTTTAGTATGCATACAGTTTGATTAGTTTTTCGGTGTTCGTGTGGATTGGTAGTAAAGTTCTTATTTTTTAATGTAAATTACAAAAAAAGTCATTGATGCTGTATAAAAAATTGTGTTTTTTTTGTTTTTGATGTGATATAATCAGATAAACAAGCTTGAAAAATACACAAAGTGGTGAAAAACCTGTATTTTCATGTACTTGTGACGTTATTTTCTGGCGTATTAAAGTAAACAGCCCAAGGTTACTTTTACCAAATTACGTACCTACGTTGGGCTACGGAATTTAATAACGTTTGTTTTGGGTCATCGAGGGAATGAATGAAAAATTTACTAGAGCGTATTAACTTAAGGCCGCTGTTTACTAATCTTTTTTTTTAGGATTACATATTTATACATTTTATTTATAGGGCGATAAATTGGTTTTAGCGAACTAAGTTCCAAAACACTTGCGAATTTATGAGAAGGCTCAACACTTTTCTTGAACAAACTTAATTGAAAACACGTGTTAAAACAAGATTTTCGTATTTTTCCTGTAAAAAATAAAGAATCCTATTATTTCTATGGCAACATACAATTATCCCAATAAGAATATTTCCCAATAAAAATCAGTATTACGAACTAGCGTAGTAAAATTTTATCGCGTAATAAAAATGGAGTGTTCGAGTTTAGTACGAATATCGACAATCTAAGAAACGAAGGTCCCAACCTTATCCGGAACATCTGACGAAAATAAAACGCGACAGAAATCGTAGTAATCTCACTGATTCCGATACAATAGAAATTTTTATTCCGCCTTTCGGAAGGGGAGATTATGAAGCGAGCATCGTTCGAACAATGGGCCGCTCAACTCTTCCTGTCATCAAAGATAATAAAGGGGAAAATATCGTGAGAAATTAAAATGAGCTCGGAGCTTGGTCAGTAAACAAGAGGGGGTGGGGACTGGCAATTTTATTTTCCAATGTCGGATCAATAAGAAAAAGTGGGACACAGGATATTGCTGGACATTGAAATGGAAAAAAAGTGTTTTAATTACGCCCCTGTCGCTTTGAGCAGTAGTTAGCAGACATTGGACTTGTTGTGGCCATTCAACCGTTTATTGGACACTGCTTTTTCAAAAGATTTCTGCTGCATTTGTTTTAGTGATTTCTCTTTTGTTTTTGCTGTGGAGCTTCTTGAGTCACTGGTACTGAAAAAGAAACCAAAGAAACAATATTTATTTATTAAGAACTTTAATAATGTACTTACACATTAAACACTAGTGCGTAATGAGCAGTATTATTGCTCTTCGCTCTTCTAGACGACTTTTGGATGGACAAAATAAAAAGAGAGACATTTTCGGCTGTCGGTGTTATATTCAAAAATCTACTTAGACATAATATTAAACACAAAATACTTCAGTGTATTTCGAGTCTTCATTTGTTTTGTTAGAAGTATTGTATTCCCTTTTCCATTGAAAAATTGAATTGGGCACCTGCAGGATTAATTTCAGTTAGAATCAATCATTAAATTTGTAAAATCCCATACGCGTGTCTCGTTACATGCCTAGCCAATTGAATAGCACTCAAAATATACAATAAATACATAAAAGGCTGAATCACGGATCTCAATATTTAAAGTTTATAGTTCAACGGTTCAAATCATGCAAATGGGTTTTAGTTTGCGATTTCATTTTATTAAATTAACTTAAATGTATGCAGTATTTTCAGGAAAATGACAGTGAAGGATTAGTTCGATGGTAACAAGATAAATATAACAATAATTTATTTAAAAAGTATTACAAAAAGTGTACATTACCTATAGTAAATACTACTGCGCCTAAACAGGCGCAGTAGTATTAACTCTCATACAATGGTATAATTAGTGCTTTTATGTAAACTATAACTAAGCAAGTAATAATGAAGAATTTAAAATCTTTGGTAGCGACCTGCCCGATCCAAACACAGCCTTTAGTATTTTAATTCAAATATAATACATTATACCAGATTTTGGTCCTTTGAGACGCCTTTCGGGAAACATGCGTAGTGGCATTTACATAGTGTGACGTATGTCACCCAGATAAATAATGATCTGTCGCTTATTATTTTTATGCCTGCTAACCCCGCGGTCTAGGAAATCGGTGCGTTCATTTCAACGAAGGTACTGTCAACCTTGGCTTTGTCGATGATGCCATTATTTTAGTTAAATTAGTTTCAACTGGAACTCTGACATATTGAGAGCTGTAGTAGTGACTTTGAACAGGTCGCCAACGTTTATAATGAGGCTCAGCAGTCAAATAAATAGAAAGCCTTTAACAACAAGGGATTACTTACTTAAAAACAAATTTTAATCTAATTACAATGGTTAACCCAAAATGGTGTTTATATTGGGTGTTTAGTCTCAACGGACCGCTGTCAATTCATTTTGGTCCGTTCAGACGTAGACAAAAAATGTTTACGTCCGAACGGACCGGTGTCAAAAAAAACAATGAATAAATAATCACAAGTTTAAAGGTACAGTCGCATACATTGTTGTTGTTTACCGTACTTGTCCTCACAGGACTATTAATAACAGTACTTAAAATGTCACTTACGGGATATCTTCCGTGATTATTTATTATTTTGAGCTCCCGATATTTCGACGCTGTTGCAAGCGCCATGATCGCGGGTTACTGGATCCAGTATTGAGTATGCTCAAAAGTAGCAGCCAGCAACATAATAAGGACTCCACAAAACCCAGCGATACTGTGAGTGTGTTTTGCCGTGACTTAGTGTCGAGTTCCAATAGTGCGCGTAGCAAAAGACAAAGAAAGAGGGTAGACAGAGTTGTCTGCTCCTAACAATTTTTTCCATCCACCCGCATTCTCCAGTTAACTCGCGATCCCGCTTGCAACAGCGTCGAAATATCGGGAGCTCAAAATAATAAATAATCACGGAAGATATCCCGTAAGTGACATTTTAAGTATAGTTATGAACCGTGAAAGCTTAAAACAGTGTTATTAATAACAGTATTTCTGTCCGTAGATATCGAGATCAACGTCCCAGCAAGTGGTCCTCCGTGAGGCGACGCGCGCGCTCGCGGGGAGGTACCGATGCGAGGTGTCCGCGGACGCGCCCTCCTTCCACACGCAAGTGCGCTCAGCATACATACATGTCGTTGGTAAGTAATACGAATAAGTTTTAGGTTTGAGCAAAGATTATTTTGTTATTGTACCTTACAGGTTTTATTAATAGAGTTTCTGTTTAAACATTACGTTCATGAATTGAATCTTGACAGAGAAAAGAAGAGGGCCTATACAAAATTAATCAGCGATCTGAAAGTTAAAAATGTATTTATGACATATAAATACATTTTTATATATATGTCTGAATTTCGACTGTCCTTTGCAAAAACCATCATCATCGTCTGTATAAAAATTGGGTTCCCTACATGAGGTCGAAATATTTTTTTAACCAGCTATTGTAATTCGTGATACGCTATTATCCATGTTCTGTAAAGTGAGCACTTTTCACTTGCGATAGTTTACTAGGAACAGTCGATCTATTTGCGGAATTGAAACAATTGAAGAACTTTTTTTCAGTTATGGTACCGAAAAGCTTCTGTCAATAAATAGGAACTCTATAAAAGCGATTATTACTTATCCAGGCCTTTACATTGCCTATCCTGGTCTGGTATTTTTCAATTGGCCTAATTTAGTCCTTCTCGTTTAATTTCTAATCATTTACTCTAACTTTCAACGAATTATGACGTCGTCAACTTATATTTTTATACGTTCTGCGTCCACAATAAACAACCAAAGTAGTTTAGTGAGGCAATATGGTCGAAACCCTTTTAACTATTTGCCTTATAAGTATAAAAAAGCCCTCAGTTTTATATTTTCATTCCACCCGGTTATTTAATAGTCTATTAGAATTTTCTTCTCACGCAAACAACACTTTCTGTTTTCCTTTTTAATTAACTGCGTTCCTTGCACGTTTTAAGATGCTTTATTATTCTCGAGGGGTCTTTTAGTGTTGACCGTTTTATCATGTTATTGACAGGACTTTGGTACAGTTTACAGTTCATTTCATGGTCGGTCGCGTGTTGTAATGAATCATCATCATCATCATTTCAGCTGAAAGACGTCCATTGCTGGACATAGGCCTCCCCGAAGTGTCGCCACATTGACCGGTCCCGTGTGACTCGCATCCAACGAATGAAAATGAATAAAACTATGAATGATGATGTAATGAATGTGTATATCAAAATCAAAATTTCTTTTAAACAAATGAATTCAGCACTTTTTCAAAAATTGCATTAGATAGCTCTACAAAACGCCGGCTCCACCACTTCCTGGAGTATTTAGCTGGGAAAAAGAAGCGGCGAAACAAACTCCCAGCAGAATAGTTTTGCACTTGAATCAGAATCAGAATCAGAATCAGAATCATTTATTCGTAAACATAGGTAATAATTAAAACAAGATCTTAAAAAATTAGGTAGTGCGCTATGTTTTGCCAATTGACATACAAATTATTATTAAAAAAAAAACAACGATTATTATGATATTCTGAATTATTACATTAAATTAAACCAAAATAAAATTATGAAAGTATTATAGTACCTTATGATTGTATTAACACATGCAAATAAGTTAAATTTTAGTATTTATAATCAATTCCTTTTCATGTCAAGATTTTAAAGTTACACATGCAAACAGGTAAATAAAAAAAAAAAAGGTTGATAAATAGTCATAAACAAATAATTGTAATTACAGATGCATGCAAGTGTTTTGAAAAATAAAGCATGAAACATACCTATGTGTAAGCTTAATGGATACCTACAGAGTACAAGTTACTGTAGAATGTAGATAATGCGCGCTCGTAATACCACGAGTAAATATATAGCCTGTCCAGTAGAAATTTTCCGTCTCGTGAGTAAACATTTTATCCCCGAATCAGCTCAGAAAATAGAACAATCCTCGATAATAAGTACGTAAATAAAGCCTACTTATACAGTAAAGCTTAGGAATAAATTGTATAAATCTCGACACAATTTGTAGGTAATCACATATATATTTGCGAGTAAATCTCGTGGGGCCGTAAAAATAGCTGCTATTATCATATACACAATGCCTATAACTAAAGCTATTGTTGGGGACCTATTTGCATGGTGGGATGGTTGGTCATCGATCCGGCTACCCTCTTAGTTGGCAAAATAAGGATGAACCAGTAGTTTTACTCGAAAAATCGTAATACGTGGTTAAATTAAGATTCACAGCATGATCAATGCTTATTAAATATTCGGATAGTTTTCCTTATTTCTGCACCAAAAATTACCTACACGCCTTTTGTATATTTATGTATGTATAACGGCCCTGTAGGTAATGATTATGTATGGTTGATTATAATATGTATTATAGAAGACCGCCTACTACAATACGTCTGATAGTGATTGATTTGGCAAATAGACACAATAATGTGCAAAACGGACAAATTGTTTATTGATCAAGCGTTACATTGCGTGGTCGAACGATCAAACTCACACCAATGCCATGTCAGTCAAGGTGGTCAAGGGCTCATTGTAGGGTGGCGGTGACCTCGCGTCCGGCCCTGGTTCAAACCATGGTCTGGAGCGAGATGGAATGGGATGCCGTCACCTCCTTCTGCGAAGCAGTAATGCTAGAGAAGGAGGTGGCGGAACGTGAGAGGGAGAGAACCTCACGTCCCGGCCGCCGCGGGAGACGCCCCGGGCGTCGGGGGCCACCGTAGGCGCGGCCCTGTGGACGGTGGTCTATGGACTAGCTCGCCGTCCGTCCGTCTCATGACGACAGGCCGTGTCGACGGCGCGTTCGTGTTCCACACGCGCCTCAAAGAGAGTCAGCAAAAGGAAGGGGTCCGCAAGGACAGATGCCTGCAGGGGTTGCGGGACTGTTCGAAAGAGATACCGTGGCTCTGGAACACAAAGGCGATGAAGGAACATGGATGGGTTTTAGTCAGTAAAAGTCTGACACTCCCTCCTGCTCCGCCCAGAGCGGGAGGATTCATTTGATGATTCCCATCCGAAAAAAAAGGGCTCATTGTAACCAGTAATGATATTTAAACAAAAATCCAGACTCGGTGGCTGCTACTGAGAAATTCCTTAAGCAAATACCCAATAACACTTTGTTCGACCCGGTAATCGAACTCACGCTTAGCAATAGCGTTTGTCTTTATTAGTCTATACTAATATTATAAAGAGGTAACATTTGTTTGTAAGTTTGTATGTTTGTAAGTTTGTATGTAGGGGGTAATCTCCAGAAGTAATGAACCGATTTCAAAAATTCTTTCACCATTAGAAAGCTACATTCACCCTAAGTAACATAGGCTATATTTTATCCCCGTACTCCTACGGGAACGGGAACTACGCGGGTGAAACCACGTGACGTCCGCTAGTTACTAATAAATAAATTCTTGTTATTAATACAAAATATACAAATTGTCCTTCTGCATTACTACGAAGCATGTCTTGGTTTCATAGTACAACGTAAACATGTTGGTTTAACGTTTTATCCACAGCCGATGTCCGTTATACAGAAACTCTTCAATATTCAGAGTACATATCGGGAATGAGGGGAAACAAAAAATAGTAGAAGAAGAAACTTTTCGGAGTTAAAAACGCGGTCAGGTGTTCGGAGCAAAATGTTTTTTGTGTCGAAAATTGCTGTGTATAATATTGGTATGGTATCGAGGTTTTTTATGAAAGCTGTAAAGAACTGGGAGATAATGTTGATAGGTATTACTGATGTTAGGTGTATATTTGGAGCAGTCGATGCGATTGGTTTTATGAAAGACCTATTTTCTGGTTGATACCAGTTTGTGATGTTCATTTTGTTATTATTGATATAAGTACGTATGTGTGTGTGTGTGTGTGTCTTCATTACCATTGCTTCTGCCCGTGACTTTATCCTCACGAAAGAAACATTTTATCATAAATACGGCACTCGTAAATAGATTTTTGTATTATGGTCAGTACTTTCAGAGATAACCTCTTACAAACAAATAGGTTTGGATCATTCCCATTAGTTCTACTACACAGTTCTACGGTAGAACTAGTGGGACTTTCTTTTCCCACTAGTCCTACGATGTCAAGTGGTACAAAATCGTAGAACTAGTGGGAACAAAAAGTCCGATTAGTTTTACTGTTTTATTACACAATTTATACGGTAGAACTAATGAATAAAAGTAAATCTCTTTACAATATTAGTTTAGATTACAGTAATTTAAACAATGTTTTTAGATCTATTATAGTGTCAAAGATTAGTAAAATAACAGTCGACTAAACCGCACAAATAATTTCAATTCTGAACGAGGGCCACACCCACACTTGGCCACACTTGCCCACAGCCCGCAATTAAAATCAATTCTAGATGAAAACACAATCACTACTAAGAGGTGGTTCCATTACCACTGTGGGCTTAGGAAATTCTAAATAGCAGCCCCGAATCTAGATTTGTGGCCGATTAATGGCAACAGGCTTTCCCTTATTACATTGAGCTTATAACGCAATTCGCTAGATGTGGGTCTAAACTATACAATACATAGTTGCTTACCCATTAGTATAAAAAAAAGCTTGATGTTATTTAAAGAGAGCATAAAAATAAATAAAAATAAAAAGGTTTATTGCAGAAACTTGTACAACTTTTACAGTAAATCTTACATAGGGACCTCCTTTTAAGTAAAATATATACCTGTGCTAGGAAATCCCGCTCTTCAATGACAAATTTTGTAAAGGTAAAAGTAGTGTACAAGAGAGCATACGAAAATAGAGCAGCGGTGGCCCAGGGGTGGCGGCCCCGACTTACGAACAGTAAGTCGTGGGTTCGAACCCAGGCAGGCGCATTACTTTGTGTAATTTATTTCATCACCGGTGCTCTCAAAACGGTGGAGGAAAACATCGTGAGGAAACCGGCATGTCCTAGAACCAAAAATTCGAAGACATGTGACATCTACCGATCCGCACTGGGTCCGCGTGGTGGATTATAGCCCATTCCCTCTTATAGAGAGGAGGCCTGTGTCCCAGCAGTGGGAACATTAATAGGCTGATGATGATACGAATATAATCCTACTATCCTATCCTATTAATATTATAAATGCGAAAGTTTCTGAAGATGGATGGATGCATAGATGTTTGTTACTCTGTCATGCAAAAACTACTAAACGTATTTGCATAAAATTTGACACACAGATATGTTGCTATCTGGATTAACAAATAGGATACTAACTACTTTATCCCGGTATACAATCCCGTGGGACAATTATTGAAATCCACGCGGATGAAGCCGCGGGCTAAACTAGTGAGTACATAAAATGAAAGAGATAGAAATAGTGGCTTAAAGGTAGCTTTTTAGTTTTATCCTCGTGATTTAACACCCCACGACATCCAGCGAAAATCTGACATAATCTTGGCCAGATTCTCCAGAACAATTAATTTTCCCATTGCAATAAAAACTTTATCACAGTATATGATAGAATTTCAGATAAACGTTCATGTTCAAGTTTACACGATCATGAAATCTCTCGAACAGTATATTCAATGAAAACGGAAAAACATTTGTAAATTATCCGGAATACGAGTTCTTGGCACAAGAAGCAGGTAAACGAAATGCTCTAGAACTCCACGGGTTTAAGTGACATTAAAGTGCATAAATAGTATGTATAGTTTATCTAAGAATATTACAGAGTTAGAAAGTCGTTTAGAGGAAATGGTTTAGGTTATTTTGGGAGTAATAAACCATTTGTTACTTTAGTTTAAGAACAGTTGTGTTCCGGGCAATAGGATCACTTCTTTTCGGATCTACGTCATTTCAGCTCCCCACTTTAGCTAGGTCCTCAACGATACCGGACAAATATATTTGTTTTGAGGAGCAACTGTTATTACTAATATTTTATCCGCTACTCCATCATTAGAGGTAATATTAGTAAATTGAATTTGTATTGAGGAGCTCGTGGCTAAATAATAAGAGTCGCTCGGGTCGATCTTTCGGTTAAGCCGTGTTTGCCTAGGTTGGTCTGTGGATGGGTGACCACCCTTACATACCGAGTTTCCTCCGTGCCTCGGAAAGCATGTTAAGCTGTTGGTCCCAGCTGTCATTTGTAGATCTTTGACTTTCGTTACAGGTAGTCAGTGGCCCAAAAAGTCTGACAACCAGTCTTACCAAGGAATATCGTATTACCCAGTACTAACTGGGTCGTGGAGGTCACATAGGCAGTCGCTCCATGTAAAATACCGGTATTTTCAGCTGCATCTAGTTAGACTGGAAGCCGACCGCAACACAGTTGGGAAAAGGCTAGGCAGATGATGATTAGTAAATTGAATTTGAGCGGGATTTGCTGTTGATAACACAACCTTAACTCGTTTTTAGATGTTTAATTTTTATTACGACACTCCCTCGTCGTCACTTACCGTGCGCAATAGTCCTTTATGTCGAAACGAAGATTTCACAACTGAAACTTGGCACTAAAACAAGAGTGTTTATATAAAATAGCGAATTTCAGGAATTTGATCATGACTTTTAAGAACCCTAAAACTATTTTCCACTATTCCATTTTCCCAGATATCATAACCGAGACACCATCCAACAGCAAAGAAATATCAATAACACCAGACCGTTTATGGTCCATTTATCAAAATGTCACGAACAAAATGATTATTACAGCAACTTATATAGGTCCTTTTATAACATGGAGGTCGCAAAATCCTTTAGCACTTTTTCATCCGGCGGTCAGCCATTCTCCTATTTTTTACTGACAAACTCGCCGCGTACAAATTGAAACGTCTTCTTTTGAATATGGTTAATTTAGTGGACTCCGAGGACGGATTTTTTTCCTAAAGTTTTACGTAGGTATAAAGTTAGGAAATAAAATGATATGGTTGTGCGAGAGTGTGGTTTTAGGGGGTAAACACACTATCGAAGTCAAGGCTTGAGCCGGTCAGGACGGTTTTGACTCCTCGTCGGTCTTGTGGTTGCAAACGCTATTGGTAAGCATGACGTCCTGAGATCAATTCTCAGGTCGGAAAACCGTCAGGAACTTCTTAGTAGTAGTAGCCATGAAGTCTATATTTTATGCCCGATTGATGGCAATAGGCTCGCCCCCTATTACGTGTGACATAAACATAACTGGAAAAAATTTAGGTGTTGCGTAACTCTTCTATGTTACGTGTGAATTAAAAGCAAATAGCCCACCGCGGTGTTGAATCATATCGTCCGATCCGAAACGAGGCAAATGAGATCTTTTTCGCCTTTGTTGCACCGTCATAAAGTTAGTTTTGTCCAGCTCTAGTCAAGTCCACCGCAATAAATGTGGTCTATAGAGGAGGAACTCGTGGCTGAATAATAATAAGCTGTCATTTGTAGATCGTGGTAGTCTTTACAGGTGGCTCGAAATTCTGACAACTGGTCCTACCGAGAGGTATCGCATTACCCAGTATTAACTAGGTTGTAGAGGTCACTCCATGTAAAATGCAGGTGTTCAGCTGCATCCGGTTAGATTGCAAGCTGACTCCAACATAGTTGGCAAAAGGTTAGGCAGATGATAAAATGTGGTCACTCCTTTATATGTAAATGTTTGGTGTTCCAGCGACGAGATGAATGGTTGCCCTAATATACGGAAAAAGATGAGTGTGGTTTGTACACTGGTCATGTTTCGGCATGGAAATGAAACAGCGGACAGGCGGCGCGTTTTGATTTGTAAGGCGTAAACGAATTGGATTACTATGGCGCTTTTTAATTCGTTTTTGTGTTTACTGGATTTGAGTGGTGTGTCTTTATAAATTTGTTTTGATCCGACGGCATATAACACATGGTGTGTGGGATATCGTGACAAAATCTTTTAGCAAGTAGGTACTCTAGACCAGTATTATATCTACACTAATATTATAAAGAGAAAAAAAAATATTTTTGTGTTAATTTATCTATACTATAATAATAATAATCTATACTAATATTATAAAGAGGTAACATTTGTTTGTAAGTTTGTATGTTTGTAAGATTGTATTTAAGGGGTAATCTCCGGAAGTAATGAACCGATTTTAAAAATTCTTTCACCATTCGAAAGCTACATTCACCCTGAGTGACATAGGCTATATTTTATCCCCGTACTCCCACGGGAACGGGAACTACGCGGGTGAAACCACGGGACGTCAGCTAGTAATAATAATATAAAATATTATAAAGAGGTAACATTTGTTTGTAAGTTTGTATGTAGGGGGTAATCTTCGAAAGTAATGAACCAATTTTAAAAATTTGTTTCTTTGGTAGAAAGCTACATTATTCGTGAGTGCTATAGGCTATATTTTATTCCCGTACTCCCACGGGAACGGGAACTACGCGGGTGAAACCGCGGGACGTCAGCTAGTAATGAATAAACTCAAAAACTACTGCGCAGATTTCAAAAATTCTTTCACCATTAGAAAGCTACATTCACCTTGAGTAACATAGGTTATATTTCATCCCCGTACTCCCACGGGAACGGGAACTACGCGGGTGAAACCGCGTGACGTACGCTAGTATTTTATATTTGTCCAGCCAATGGATAAGGAAATCAGCTCTTTATAGGCTAAGATCTTTTTTTTTTACCGGCAAATGTTGTCAATGGTGATGGGGAATTTTTGGTACTGAATCCATGCTAAAATTTTGTGACACGATGTTCCTTACATCGTGTATTACATTAATATATTATGTATACCAACTGACGTTGCTCAAAAAGCCGCTAAGCTGAAGTGGGACTGGACTGGCCACGTCTGCCGCATGTCGAATGAGCTGTGGGCCAAAATAGCCACGTTCTGGAGCGCTGACACAGCCAGAAGGCGTCCGCGTCGCGGCAGACCTCGTAGAAGATGGCGGGACGAGCTGGATAAAACCAACGACCAGTGGTCCACATTAGCCCTGAATAGAGAAAACTGGAACTCATGGGGAGAGGCCTTTGCCCAGCAGTGGGATGACGCAGGCTAATAGTATCAGTATCAGTATACCAACTAAACAAGACAGTTAATAGTTTTTTTCGAATTATTGCCTAGAAAAAGATCAGCAAACTTAGGTCATCATCATCTGCCTAGCCTTTCCCCAACTATGTTGGGGTTATCTTCCAGTTTTACCGGATGCAGCTGAATACCAGTATTTTACATGGAGCGACTGCCTATCTGACCTCCACAACCCAGTTAGTACCGCGTAATAGGATACCCCTTGGTAAGACTGGTTGTCAGACTTTTGGGCCTGTAAAAGATCTATAAATGACAGCCGGTACCAACGGCGGAGGAGGAAACTCGGTATGTAATGGGTGGTCACCCATCCACAGACCAACCTAGGTAAGCACGGCTTAACCTAACAATCGACCCGAGCGGCTGTTATTATTTAGCCACGAGCTCCTTACAGCAGCAAACTTAGGTAAGTCAACCAAATGAGGTAGACAAATTTGGCAGTCTAACGCGTACCAAAAATACATCTCCTACAAATACAAGACCGTTATTCGGTAGAATTCAACTGAATGTAATGAAGCACTTAAAAAACAAAATGGCGACTGTTAAACGTCAATATTATTATTGTGTTTAAGTCCAGTTTTATTTTTAAACTTTCACCTTTTTCGAAGAGAACTTTATAGGAGGATTTTATTAGTAATTTTTCGTTTACAGCCTTTTAAAAAAGTCCGGATTGATGTAGCTATAAATTTTGTGGCTACGTTTTAAAGCTGAATTTTATAAGTCCGTTATTCAGGTTGGCTTTTAATGAAAATAAGGTTTTTTTAGTATCAACCTGTGGTTTTTGAAGCAATGGGTTAGTGAGTTATTTACCTGTGGAGTTGGTGTTTTAATCCTTAAGTCTGTTTTGTCATGAAAATTTACTAAGATTAATTTAAATTGAAGCACTAGGATTTAGGTCGGTAATATTAATGGTATTTCGTTTACGCAGAGTTGGAAACTACAACAAATTTCTACGAGTAAATTCTCAAAAAACAAATAATCCACTCATTTCTTCTTCTTAGCGTGTCGAGGGCAATCTAAATTGAGTCGGCCCAGAACTGAGCCACCAGTTTGGCGCTTTCGGTAGCGTCCAATAGTTCCTATAGTGAGCAAACAACAGGACACGCAGGACACAATATTAAGGCCGTCTACGCCAAGCAAAGTAGGTATTTAACGCTACCACCCTTTACGCGAAACGAGTCGTGCACACGCGTCGCCGACTTGAACCCAAAGCTGAGCGAAGTGTCACAGTATATGTAAGCGTGTCGTGTAGGCAGTAGGTCAACTTATTTTATTAAATTGTCAGCTTGATTTATTATAATAGGTAGTAATTGCGAAAACCTAACATTTAAATGTAATAAATTAATTTGAATAGATATTGTAAATGCAAATTGCTGCAAGTCGTAATTTATTCAATTATTTGTGTACCAGACGGGTGGACTCATGTTTGGAAATTCAAAAACTATAACGGAACCAAATCTGAGCCACTAACCGCCCTGTACCGAAAGTTCCGGGTGTAAACGTTAGCTTCGTGGAACGGAGAGGTGGGTTTGGAAAATACTGCACTATTATTGTAGATGGAGAAGAAATGAAACACTATTTAACTATGGTAAGTCACTACAAGCAGACAATACTGGAAAAACTGAGCTGAAACTATAATCGGAAAGAACTGTTAACTATTCGGATATCGAAACGAAACTGACTGCTTGAATATCGTAAACAAAACTGACTGTTCCAATGTTGAAAACAAAACTAACTATGCGGTGCCTGCGCTGTGCTTTCATACTATTAGCAGACACACAAAAAATATTCGCGAATCCTCTAGCGGTGTGTAGTATTTGTTCGCTAGACAATCTTTTAATTCATACAAAAAGCATGAACAAAAAACATTAACAAAAAATACAAAGGAAACTATAAGCAAAAGGATGATAAATAACTCGAACGGAAGAAGGATGTAGGTACTTTACGCCGTCGGCGTACGGTCGAAATTAAATTAACATTTCTCGATGTTTTTTATAAGTAGTTTGCGTACGCGCACCTGTGACGAGACTATACTCGAGGGAATTTGTACCTACTTACTTTTAAAACTAATAATAACAGAAAATACTCGACAAAGAATCACAAACACGGCAATAGCGTACTTTCTCGAACGTTATTTCTATAGACTATATAAAAACACTGTTTTAGACACTTGTCGCGAACAATTTGACTAGGTTTCTTACATTGTTTTTATCTCACGAAGCGACACATGCATTATTTGTTGTATGTGTCACCGTAAAATTGTAAATTCCGTTAGATTATAATCTATCTCGTGAGATTGTAAACTCGTTCGTTGAGGAATTCCCTCGACTGTCTATGGTCTCCATCATCAGACCAATGGCACTTACAACCCATATGGGTGCAAAGTTCTCATCAATAGAAATGAATTAAATCCAAACACAAGGTAGCTACTGTAAAACGTTGAGGAGTTCCTTTGACTGTCCTTCGTCTTTATCATCAGACCCCTAAAGATGACCACAACCCATTTAGGTGTAAAGTTCTCATCAATACAAATTAATCAAGCCCAAACACCAGGTAATTATTGTGAATCGTTGAGGAGTGCCCTCGACTGTCTTCGGGTTCCATCATCAGATCGAGTCCAGACTTTCTTTAAATAGTAGTGCTCTAAAATATTCAATGAACGAAAAAACAAACGCACTAGTCGCACTACGATGTTCAAAGGTTCCCCTCGACTTCTCTGAGATGCCATCATCAGATCCTAGTTTCATGGTCATGATACTACTCTTGGAATATCTTCTTTCCAACAAAAAAAGAATCATCTAAATCGGTTTATAAACGACGAAGTTATCCTACGGTCAAATTGTGAAACCTCCTCCTTTTTTTAAGTCGGTTAAAAAAGACTGTACTGTTATAATTACACTACGTTCTTTAAATAAATCGTTCGATAAATCGACGGGACAGCCGTGCGCCAGCAAAAGGGACATAGGTCCTACCTCGTCAAGGCCTGGCGGGCGACTGAATCCACGTGCGCAAGCCGTTTTCTTATATAATAATTTATTATTAAAAAGATTAAATTGTTTTGAAAAATTGAACCACAAATAATTGTTCTATATGTTATTAACTTTGCTTAGATATTTTTTTTGGAAGTAAAACTTTCATATTCTCCAAGTAAAATAAGAAAAACATAAAAAAATATTCGAATTAGGCTCCTGTTCGGATTTTTTTTTCATCGAGTGAAGTTTATGATATCATGTTTTGAACCACAAATTATCTTAGTAAATATAGTCAACTATAATATCTATTTTTTTGGCTTTAAAAAATCACTATTTCTTTGTTTACTATTGAATCAAAGTTATGTAAAATTGGGAAAATTGGGTCTACCTGCCCTTAAGTGCCCCATCGTTTGTGGAACAGCACCACATAATGGATCATTCCCACTAGTTCTACTACACATGACAGTTCTACGGTAGAACTAGTGGGACTTTTTTTTCCCACTAGTTCTATGATTTCAGGTGGTACAAAATCGTAGAACTAGTGGGAACAAAAAGTCTCACTAGTTCTACTGTTCTATTACACAATTATACGGTAGAACTAATGGGAATTTTCGTTCTCACTAGTCCTTCGATATAACGTGTTACAAAAACGAAGAACTATGCGGGACCAAAATTTCCCATACATTTACACTCCAGGGAAGAGTCATTAATGAATCTCCATCCGCTCATTTGTGATCGCATAATTCTTTTAACAGCAGAATATCTGTAAGAATAAATATTAAAATAATCGTCAGACGATTAAAAAAAACACATTGATTTATTAAGACTAAAATTATTATTTATTTATCGAGATTTCATTCACCCGAAAACCAAATGTTAAAAAATAAACACAAAATCCATAAAACAGTCGGGTATACACAAAACCGTTCGTAACTTTTAAAAATATAATATGAACCAATCTTCGTACGACGTTTATGAATATTTGACCGCGAAGTATATACTCGATTACTATAGGAGTAAACGAGGGAGCCGGAGGGCGTAATCACGTATAGGTATTTTATTACGTTATTTGACCGACCGTGGGTGGAAAAGTAAATTAGCTTGTTGCTCTCTGATGCGGGGGTTGTGAGAGGGAAAACTTTCCCTTTTCATGGTCTTTTTGTATTGTTTTAAGACCAGAACTAGGTATTATATACTTGTGTGAGTTTGAGCAAAAAAACTTATAATTCATTCGGTATTGCAGCTACAGAATATATATTTGTGTGTTTTGCGCATTATCTTTAACAAATCATCGTTATAAGTTTTTAAATTGTCATGGTCACTAACATGTAAACAAAAAGTAAACATGGTAAATATCTCGTTTTTAGTGTTAATGATAAATCTGTGATAACCCCAGCTGCCTACTAGCCCTTTTCAAACTATGTTAGTGAAAGCTGCTGAATCCATGTTTCACATGGAGCCACTGCTCATCCGACTTCAACACCCCATAACTCCATGTATCAGAAATAACAGGTATTAATATACTAAGTACGAGTAAGTATAAAGTGGCAATACTATAAATAACTATAATAAATATCGCTGGACATTACACACAGCGCTATCTAGTGCCACACAAGCAACGAGGTTTGTGTCGTGGACACCAGATAGTTGATATACTACATAGATACTTTTTGTTTGTAAATATATACTTATTATACATATAACATCCATGACTTGGAAACAAATGTCCATGCTCATCACACAAACATTTGCTCCTACCGGGATTCGGACCCGGGACCCGAAGAACGTAAGGCAGCCTCACTACCGCTGCACCATTGGGTCGTAGAAACTATCCATTTAAATCAGGAACCAGATCTCAGAAAAGTCCTCTCTAATAAAATTGAATCACACGAAACTACATCCTTTCCGCCGATCAACACGGAACCCATCCAATAACCCCCATTCTAAACTATGCAAGTACCAAAAACCGATATTAAAAACAATAAATAAAACCTAGCACACAATTTTGGCTCCAATAGAACCCTAAAAAATTACGAACAGCCCTTTTCAGCCGAATACAACTTTACGTTATGAAAATTTTCACCCGAAACCAAAATTGACAATGGTCGGACAAAAATAATGTCCAGGATTATTTTGGGCCTGGTTTTTATATTCTTGCTTTCTGTAAATCATTTTAAGGCCCGTGGTCTGTGAAACGTGTACGATTTGAAAACTTGAATACTTAATTATTTCAGAACGCGAGATTTACTTTCTTTTTAGGTATTCATTCCCAGATGTGTTTATTAATATAAAGAAATGTTAGACAGTTATTATGAAACCAAGGCATGACTATTACAGAACCCGATAAATCTGTAGGATAAAACGAATAAACTAAAAATAAATTATTCGTCTCTTCCATTGCAAAGAATACAGAAAAAACTCAATCCGTTCTCAACTACTTACATAAAATGCACCAGAAAAGATCACAGTGGGGCCACCTTTTTATGTGAAAAAATAACTTCTTTTCAGCGAGAACCCTCTCCTCGCTCCTATATTTTCTCCTTCAACAAAAAGCCACACAATTAAGTAGCTGTTAATTCCTTATTTTATTTATTTTCCAGGCTATGTTGGACGTCAAGTTCATGCAAAAATAAGCTGGGAGCAGCAAAATAAGCCGCTTGGTTGCCCGTGAACTGTTCACAATCGAGACAGCTTTGTTTGTTCATGTTACGGACGCTGTGTGGTAGCTGACTGTTTTGTAAACATTTTATCAAATAACAGCACAATTATCAATTTCACTTTTTTGTAAACGTTTATGCTCACGTCATTTTGACAGCTTTGAATGTTATTTTAGGTAGCAGTAAAGCTATGACAATAATGTCCATTATTTTTTAATATTATAGGTAGTTAATAAGTTCAATTTATTTTTGCAAATCGGAAAAAAACTAAAGTTTGACTTATAATTAAAATAATCATAATCTTTGTGGAAATACTACTGGACGTAGGCCTCCCCTAAGCATCGCGACTGAAACCAGACTTTGGCTACAAGAATCTAGCGGATTCCCTCTCGTTAAAATAGGTATATTCATAGAATATTTGATAGTTTCATCAATACTCTTTACGTCTTGATATTGAATTCAACTTGGCAGAAGTTTCTACTTTAAAACTAATATGGAAATACATCAAAATATCATAAAATTCTCGATGAATATTGCTTATCGTAAGATCGCAGCGAATTGTTATTGGTTCAAGAGAGCGTAAGACTCTTTATGCAAGAGGGATTTTTATCGGAACCATTCCTAAGATGTGTTTATCCAGGTGGAAAAAAATTATGGGGTCTTCTTCCAGTTTATGGGGGTTATCTTTTCATACATAAATGGTAATTTAATAAAGTACTTTCACGCTTTTTGTTTTTAACTAAAGATTATTATCAGGAGCAGGCGTGAAAAACGTAAAAGAGGGTATCGATCATCTTACCGTTTCATATTTATTTTCTTTTCCTTTTTTATAAATTTTAATTAACATTTTTTTTTCTGGGAAAGACTTTAAAGTTGTCAAATCTGTTGTAGTTATGTGAAGATTAAAATACTGGTACAAAAATACTATTTAGTAACATACCAATGAATGTGCGTCTACAATTACTTATTGTTTTCCTAAAATAGACGTTACATCTTCGATTGTATTTCTATATAATTTACAATAAAAAAATGTACTTTTCCCAATAAACAGCTACTTACCACAACCCAGCCAGCCTTTGCTCAGCTTGAGCCTTTTATTCTTCAGTTTTTTTTTTTTTTTATTCTCTATTCTTCTTACTGTACACGCAAGCGGTCGCAAATCCGATTTGTGTATCTCCAAGCTTTGAATCGGACCACTGGCATTTTAGTTTTAGATAAGTTTGTTCTGTTAAAATGTCCGATCGATGGAGACCTGATTTAATCAGACTTAAAGTAGGATTTATTTGGTTTGCAGGGATTTGTAAAGGCAATTAATTTGGTTGTCTTTTTTGTAATGCTTTCGTATTAACGTAGTTAAGAGGACAAAGGACCAAACAGGGGATAAAGAGTCGTTCTGAAATGTTTGAGATATTATTCTAGAAGATATAATCAGAGCACACTCTTTCAAATTTTTGTCTCTACATTTTTTTCTAGTTTAGTTTAGTTTTTTTATTAATAATTGGCAAGAATTACAGGTCAGATTTGAACAAAAATGTAAAATAAAAAGTAAAAACACAAATCGCTACAAGTACATTAGAAACAGCATCAGTAAAATTAAAATAAATAAAAGTTCAAGTTATCATAATTAAACAAAATTAAAATACTTAAGTACACGCAATAAACAGAAAATATAAACATACACATAAGTACTAATCTCGTAAAATTACTTAAAACCATTCCTTTAGGTCATATAACGCCTGGTCGGTTAGCCAGCCTTTGAGTTTAGCTTTAAAAGCATTGTCGCAAAACAAAGCAAAGCAAAGCGTTGTCTAAACCGCAACGTTCTTATACTTAAAATTCTTACGGGATAATATCCGTGATTTTATTTTTCTATGAGCTCCCGATCTCAAGAAGAAGAAATATCGGGAGCTCATAGAAAAAGAAAATCACGGATATTATCCCGTAAGAACTTTAAGTGTAATAAAAAACCGTGAAAGTCTAAAACAGCGCAACGTTCTTGTTGGTCATGTGGAGAGAATGAGTGAAAGAAAAACAACAAAAGGTATTTACAAGGTAGATGTGACTGACAACGCCGGGAGAGAACGCCCTAGTAGGACATACATGGACTTTATTGTTGAGGTTCTTCAGAAATGTCAGGTGCGTAGTACTCGCAAACGGAGTACGTGTATGACTAGATTTATGAACGTGGACGAGGCAATAAGCGTATGTAAAGATCGCAGGATAGCAGGTGGCGCTCAGTGGTTACCCTCATGGGCAAAATTCGCGAGTTAATGGGGTATATGCATGATCTTTTTTTATCACTCTAAACAAAGCGTATTTACATCAGAAATAGCAAAGTGAAATTATTTTTTTAATATCTATAAAAAATACTAACTTATAAGCATTTGAAACTGCTGATTAGACAGAGAGATCCGATAGATTGAATGACGTCATTCGCTGCATCGACGTACAAAATCCATACTAAATTCCGTTTATCTAGAAAGAGATAGAAACAAAAGTTTAAATGGTTATAACTTTTATGTTGTTTGGCCGATTTATGTCCTGTTTTCGCTTTTTGTCATTATTTTTATGGGTCGGGGGGCTTTCGGGACCAAGACCGTGGTCCCGGATTCCCCTTAGAAATTTTTGAGTGGTATTACTTTAACATTCCGTATCGAAATAAACAAAAGAAAATTTATGCATATTCCCTAGTACGCGAAACGCCAAAGATTGAAGTACACGCCAAGAGTACAGCTTCTGGAGTCTCGCCGCAACGTCAATTTCAAGGCGTTTGTGGTGCGCATCCCAACGTGTATGCTCCATTTGGTGTTGGAAGAAAGTTTTTAGCCGCAGGATGTGGTGTTCCATCGCTTCCGCGGGCAAATTCCACAAGTATGCACAAAACATCGTGCAAGTGAAGTGAAGTGCTACTAACATAGTTTTTTAAGTTGCTTATTCTAACAAAAATGGTTATTAGTATGTATTTTTAGGTAAAGGAATTTATCTATGGGTCTTTGTAACCTGAAATTTATTTTAAGGTTTATTATTATTATTTGTATGGATGTATGGATGTATGTATGCAGCAAGGACAATACAGTGCAATGGATACTTTTACTGGTTGCTCTTTAGACATGATCAGGCAACCAAAATAGAGTTGAATGGGCACAGTGAAGTATGATGCAAAGTCAATAGATTATCCATTGAGAACGAAAAATATGAACAAGACAGAGTAAAGACGACGTAACGTTAAAGTTACAATCTTCAAAGGGTATTGCCAAACGTTATGCACTTGTAACCTGTGAAGCAAAATTTACACTAAATTATTTAATGGTTCCCGACTGTAAGTTGCTGTCAATATGTCCTGTCTCCTGAACTTGTTTTATTCTTTTTAGGTTTTATTTTTTACGCAGTTGGGTTTTTTAATTTTTTAATTTTTATTTTACGTTTTTTGGTTAGGTACTTAGATATACCATTTTAAAATAAATAAATAATAAATAAATATTGCTGGACATTACACACAGCGCCATCTAGTGCCACACTAAGCAACGCTTGTGTCGTGGACACAAGATAGTTGATATACTAAATAGATACTTTTTGTTTTGTAAATACATACTTAATATACATACAAACATCCATGACTCGGAAACAAATGTCCGTGCTCATCACACAAACATTTGCTCCGACCGGGATTCGAACCCGGGACCCTAAGAACGTAAGGCAGCCTCATTACCGCTGCGCCAATTAAGTCGTCAAATCCTCATGATGAGCCCTTTATCAAGCCGTTCAGGCTGCAGAGCGTGCCAAACATTTGAATTTGGCAAGAGAAATCCGCCTTTTTTAAATTTTGATATACCCAGTGTCAGTCTCACAGTAAATATGAATCTAACAACACCTCTCAAGCTAAAATCCATCGAGCCGTTCAGGCTGCAGAGCGTGCCAAACATTTGAATTCGGCGCCAAAAATCAGCCATTTTGTTTTTTTTATTTTGAGATACCCAGTGTCAATCTCACAGTAAATCAAATCTAACGACACCTCTCAAGCTAAAATCCATCGAGCCGTTCAGGCCACAGAGCGTGCCAAACAATTATACATACATACATACATACTTACATACATACAATAACATAACCCTCCTTCTGGCGCAGTCGGGTAAAAAGCCTGCATTGCTCTGCGCGTTCACAACGCGTTCAGGGGTTTGTTGGGGCTCACATGGCGGTGCAGTGCCTCCGGCATGTTTGCCGACCACAGCACGAACGGCTTTCAGGAGGTGCTTCGCAAAAGAACGGCCTCCCAGCGGTCTCGGTAGCAACACCAACACGCTTTTGAGTGTGGTGTCGGGCAGAGTGGACACCCAAATACTGAGGCACTAGCCGCTCATGCATGTGCAAAATAATAATTACTAACATAGCTATAAGTATCTACCTACTAATTTATGGACTTGTATCAATTAATGTGTGCTTATACTTCATAAACGATAGCTTGATCTCTGCGACATATGTCAAACTCATACAACAAACTTAAATTAAAGTTTATTGTATGAGTTTGACATATATGTCAAACAAACACAACAGTTTACACAAAAACACAATACACACAAAATTTTGACATACACTCATCAAAAAAAGTTTGCGATCACTTTGAAAAATCGAAATCTTTTTTGTTACGGTAGATTATATAACGATTTCTTCTTCTTTTTAGATTATTTATTTAAAAATATAGATTTAGAATAAAAACAATAAAACAGTTCAATTTAAAACACAACAAATATTTTTTCTTGATAAAGTTCAATTTAAAAAATTATATCAGCATAAGCTAGTGATCACAAACTTTTTTTATGTGTATGTCAAACTCATACTTACAACAAATTTTAATTGAAGTTTGTAGTATGAGTTTGACATATTATGTCGCAGAGATCAAGCTATCTTTTATGAATGTCTGAAATAAATATTTTCATTTCATTTCAAAGGGGATTCCTGTCTGAGATTAATTACCCTAGATAAAAAATAGCAAGACGTAGCCATGTATGTAGACTACTAATACTATCATAATACGTACAAAGCAGGCACACATTCTGCACGAGACAGCCCAAGCTAAACAGAGTATAATAATTCAGCAGATGATATCACAGACGCACAGAAACCAACTATAGAGGTCACTGAGCAAACTGCATGCTTGTCCACGTCGCATATATTTTGCAGTAAACTAGTACAGAACATACTCAAAACATGCCAAGTAAAACACGTACGAACGAACTTACTCAATTAAATAGAAGTATGAAGTGTGTTTTTGAGAGCGCACGTCTACTCACGTGTGTATTTTGTACCTGAATGCTTGGTTGTAATCTGTTATAAAAGTATTTGATGAAATTGCAAACAATGTTATCAATTCCAATTCTAATATAAGTATATATTTTTTGCAATTACTCCCAATGGAGCTAGTAAAGTAATAAAACATCTCTACTTAGAAGATTTCTACTATTTATCTCACCCCTATTTTTACCAATTTCTAATAGTTTGATTATCATTGAAGTGGTAAAATCCACGAAAAATGGTTCTTAAAATAACCTCACTCAAAAAACACTTCAACATATATAATGATTTAAAATTAGATTATCGAGTTTAACTATCCAAAAAATCAAATAAAAGCTTTCAAATTGTAGGTGGAACTGCATCGCATTTGTCCCATTATTATCAAATGCGTTTGGATCAAAATATAGTTTCGGAATTGAATTTTTATGCTTGAACTAAAGTACCCATTTATGTTAACAGTATTTTCATTACCCTTTAATGAAGCAAAAAAATAAATAACCTACCATTAATAGCTGAAAGTCTCACGATTATACCCATTCTTATAATATTTTCACAATATATATTGATTCGGCTAGCTAAAGACCTCTCTTCTTACATTCCTTACCTTCACTTATCTTGGTTTAAAGCTCCTGAGTACCAATTTGAAGGATAATTTTCCCATTAATCTTCTTCAACTGAGCTACACTTTTGTCAGTATACCTTCTACCTATATCTATTGGGGCCAGTTCCTTGACCTACTTTACTGTCCTTCACTTCCTCTTTAAAATCGTGTAAAACATTCAAATAAGGCATAGTATTCCATGCGAAAGTGTTGATAATTCATTGCAATTTTATAGGTTAAGGCACAATGTTGATGCAATTGAATTTAGGCTTTGTGACATGTTACTGAGATGAATAATGAATTGACAATTTGAAAGAATACTATCTATGATCAAATGTGCAAGTAATTTTCCAGTTTTATAATGAAAATATGACCTACTTTAAAATGATATTACCCGTCCCATTATCATCAGCCGTATCATCATGAGCATTATCATCATTATGATCAGCCGGATAGCATCGCCAACATGTTTATGGACCACTTTAAAGTGGAGTCGCCGCTGGGCCCTTCGTTGCGAGAGCTCGATGACGGATGCTGTCGTGACTCTGATCTGGTTCGTTTCTCAGCCAAGCAGGTGTCAAGCACCATTAAGAAAATGACGAGAGGGAAGTCCCCGGGTCACGATGGTTTAAGCATTGAGCACTTGCAGCATGCTGGTCCACACATGGCGAGAGTGCTCGCTATGTTTTACTCGCTATGTATGTGTCACTCGTACCTTCCCTGTGATCTTTTGAAAACTATTGTCGTGCCTATTGTTAAGAATAAAACAGGTGACGTTGCTGATAAGTCTAACTATCGACCCATCTCCCTGGCAACTATTATCGCGAAGGTACTCGACAATCAGCTGGACGCGCGATTGGATAGCTTTTTAAAATTACACGACGCACAGTTTGGGTTTCGGAATGATCTTGGCACTGAAAGTGCGATTCTCGGCCTCAAGCATACGGTGCAATACTACACAAAACGTCAAACACCAGTGTATGCTTGCTTTCTAGATCTCTCCCGTGCCTTTGACCTTGTATCTTACGAGATTTTGTGGGATAAGCTGCGGGAGAGAAAAGTGCCAGCGGAGCTGTTGCGTATCTTCCAGTATTGGTATTATAACCAAACGAACAGTGTGAGATGGGCCGATGGGCGGTCTGCGTCGTATGGGCTAGAGTGTGGGGTAAGACAAGGAGGGATTACGTCACCAAAATTGTTTAACCTATATATAAATGATCTAATCGTTGAGCTCAGCAGCAAGAAAATAGGATGTCGCATTGATGACGTTAGTGTCAATAACATCAGCTACGCTGACGATATGGTGCTGCTGAGCCCCACGGTTAGGGCACTTAGAGAATTGCTTCATTGTTGTGAGGGCTATGCTCGTGAGCATGGCCTAATATATAATGTCAATAAAAGCGAGTTCTTAGTCTTTAAGGCTGGCGGTGTTAAATGTCCTGAGTATGTGCCCCCGATCAAACTAAATGGGAATGAAATATTGCGAGTGTACCAGTTCAAGTACCTGGGGCATTATGTAACCGACGACCTTAATGATCGAGTGGATATTGAGAGGGAACGTAGGGCGCTGGCCGTCCGATGTAACATGTTGGTTCGCAGGTTTGCACGATGTAGCAGGGCAGTAAAAATAACGCTTTTTAAAGCTTATTGCCAAGTGTTGTACTCGTGCAGCCCGTGGACCAACTATACTCAGCGGGCTATCAGCGCCCTACGGGTCCAATATAATAATGGGTTCAGGATGTTGATGGGGCTGCCCCGTTTCTGCAGTGCATCAGGTATGTTTGCACAAGCACACGTCGATGGCTTCCACGCCATAGTCAGACAGAAATCTGCCTCTTTGCTCTGCAGAGTGCGGGACAGCTCCAACTCCATCCTGAAGACCATAGCGGGGAGGTTGGATTCTCCTTTGTTAGGTGATGTTGTTCAAAGATGTATTTTGAACAACAGCCTTGTTGTCAAATAGATAATATGTATAAGTTTACTAACATAGGTATAAGTTATCTTTTTGTTTTTACTAACCCATATGGATGTTGCTTATCCGAATTAAAGATTATTTTATTTTATTTTATTTATTTATTTATTAACTTGGAACATACTATTTTCATACATCGTGTTTATTAAGAAACTTTTAGCAACGTGAAGTTTTATTCTTCTTCCATATTAAACTACAGTTTTTATAACCAAATAATTCACAAACTCTCAAGTCCAATTCTAATATTCACGTCAAAATCATATTCGTAGATTACGTGACGAATGTCCACACAAGTTTCGCCACAAATAAGCGAGTGTTGGTGAAAAACGTTCCCACTTTTCTAATAAAACGGGAAAACTTTTGTTACTGGTTGTCTGTCATCACAAATCCATGGTTCCCTTCTTGGAATCTTTTGTAGGGGATTTCTTTTACTCCTTGATTTATGTTGGTATGCGTTTTCCCCTACCATTTATATGGGGAAGCAGGCTTACAGGCCTGTAAGCCTTATTATTAACTCGTTTTATTTCTTCAATTTCCATTTACGAGTCTGATTATAAGGAATGGTTGTTGTCTTGTGTTCCTGATTTTCTTGAGAGACAAAGTTTTTGTGTTTTGGTTCCATGATGAATGTTCTTTTGCAAGTTGTTGGGGTTATGCTTCTCCTCGGAACTGTGTTAGTGTATCAAAAGGCTGTGAAGCGTAGGTCTGTGTTCATGAATGGAATTAGGGGTTCGTAGTTGGACTATGATATTATTATGTGCAAATACTATTAGCTATAGGCAAACTACACTTGTTATCACTAGGTCTTTATTAGTGTTTCATACTCATCATGGGGCGCGATAAAAAACTAAAAGGCGTTAACACAAAAGTACGGTCATGATTCCAGTTTTCCCCCCTAAGGGGGAATAACAGGAGGGTATTCTAGACTTTTCTTTTTAGATTCCAATTTTCCTCCTTAGGGGGACCTTTAGGGGGGATTTCAGGAATAAGCCGCCAGAAACATACGTAACATTAGTACACCCACATTCTACTCATAATTATGTTTTAAGTCCCATGTATTAAGAGCGAGCCTATTAGCATCAACCGGGCACAAATCCAACCTACGTGGCCACTACTGATAAATTCCTGATGGAAAAACCCAATAACACTTTGGCCAACCGGGAAATCGAACCCAGTAACTCATGTTCAGCACTTTCATTTGCGACTACAACACCAACGAGAAAGAGCTATAAAACTGAAAGATCATCTGAATTTTAAAATAATATACACAAATATTTTAACCTACATATATTTTACGAGACATACCGACGCTTCCCTTTTTCCAGAGTTACCAAAGGATACTTTTGCCTACGGAGCCCTAAAAAAACGCTTGTTAAATTCAAATATAAATTGTCCAATTTAAATCCGATGTACGAATGAATGCGGGTTCCCTTTTGATTGGATATAAATGACCTCTCGATGTCAAATTGCCTCGAGGACATCCATTAAATACGCGCAAAAGGTATTTTATGTTGTACGTATTTCTGCGCTTGTTAATGAATTTTAAAATTCACGAGGAAGACACGTACAGATTTAAACATTTAAAAATGTACAAGATAGCTATGTGTAAGGACTGATGATTTGCTAGGCACCCCTGGAACTTTGCAATCGAGCAAGCTTTATGTTATTAATAACAATGTTAATACTTATTATGCTTTTTGAATTCCAACGATCATTTTAAAGTTTTTATAAAGATCTCTATATCATCATCATCGATCAATTAAACGAAATATTTGTTTAAATTCGATGGAATCGAAAGTGTCTGAGGTGTTAGGAGTCATTCAAATAACATATATAACTAATTGCAATTTAATGTCAAAACAGAGTCGTACATCACAGAACACGAACTGAATACGATAAAATTACCTTATTATTTATTAAAACACACAAACCGCTTACGAAATTATGCTAATTGACAGCCATTACGAAAATTAAATTCGAATATGGAATCAACGAAGGCGCGAGTGCGCTAATCGTTATTAAATCGATATTAATGATCACTCGAGTAGATGTCAATTCATCGATACTCGAGGGGAACTCGTGCACGCAGAAAATGCACGACGTAAAACTGAAACGATTTATTATTCGACGACGTGTGAAATACGTATGCGACTAGTGATGCGAGTTTTTCCATTTTTTTGTTACTCGATTTTGCGAAATGCTGTGAACTTGCCAATGTTAGGAGAGCGCTGTTACTGTTTCGTAACAAAAATAACAGAAAAACTTGTTTTTATATCAGTTTCGCACTGTTCTGAAAAGCTAAAAGCCATGTGTGTGGTGTGAACGAAAATGCTTGTTCCAAACCGCAATTTGTGAAAAAAAAGCGTTGATTTGCGGTTCCGCTGTTTTGCATCTTTCATGAATGTTATCATCATGAAACCTGGTTTTTCGGGGAATTTCAAACGGTTGGCCAAATTTTCATGGAACCAGTAAGTGGGCTGGCCTTATTATAATTAGCATTTCCGGATCAACCAACCAATTTCTAGTGCATTATATATTCATTATAGATATATATATATATAGATATAATCATTGTTGTGTGCACTAGACTTCCTAACTAGTGTTGCCGAAATGCAAGACCAAGACGAGACCTTCGCCAGTCTTGGTCTTGGTCTTGCGTCAATACACCTGGTCTTGGTCTTGGTCTTGGTATTGCACTCTCAGTCTTGGTCTTGGTCTTGCAGCAAGAGTCTCGCAAGTCTTGCGAGACTCTACTACTTAGACTAGACTACTTTCAAATACCTATTAGCCTATTGCTATATAATAATCACGTTACTTTCGATCTTAGAACAACGTAACAGAGTAGGTACCTACATGTATAGCTTAAATTGACATAGGTGTAGTGAACCACCAAATTAATAAAATTAACTTGACATATACACCGACCGACCAACGGTTTATTCGCGGAACGTCAAATTTTCCCAATCAAACATGAACCTTAATGCTTTAGCGATAAAGTTGAAAATCTGTTAAAGAAATTTAGCAGATTGTAGTATCTTGATGTGCTGGCGTCTGTATCATAACACGCAGCTGGCTTAAAAACTACTATTAGTACTAGACCTACTCGACTCGCTGTTAGTTTTAATTTTGCTGAATAGAAGAATAATATAAACTTTGAAACATAAGTAAGTACCTACATAATGTTTCAACAACAACAGCCCATAACGTCCACTGCTGGACATAACCTCTCCCACGATGGGAGGAATTTGCCGTAATCTCTCGCTTGCCAGACGGATTGGAGATCGCAGTGATGAAAGACTAACAGAAAACGCTGCTGCCCATTCCCTGGTCTACGGAGGCGCAAAGTGTTCTGCTTCAGACATTAGTCGCCTTATACGACACCCGTGAGTGTAATGTGTTGGTTCTATTCTACTCTGCCGGACACCACACGGCATAATGTTTACCAACCTACTAACGTTAGATCTGCACATTAGACTTATACAAGCATAATATAATACTATAGGTAGATATACCTGCAAGGTATGAAATGAACGTTGCTAGAAAGTTATGCTATGTACATTTTTATCACATGGGAACATATTTGTAAGTAACACGCTACCTACTTAATAAATAGTCGAAATATATAATAATCAATACAATACCTTTTAGTGTTATAACGATGCCAAGCGTGGAGATTACGGCAAATCCTCCCATCATGGGAGAGGCTTATGTCCAGCAGTGGATGTTATGGGCTGTTGTAGTAGTAGTAGTAGTTATAACGATACGGTCATTGATACTGGTGAACGTCTATCAAAATCGGGATTGAAACCAAATACCTACTATAACGCCCAAATCTAAGTTTGACTTAACTGCGAGACGCAAGAGTCTTGCAGGCTTAGTCTTGTTCTTGCTCAAGTCTTGCAGGGTTCAGTCTTGGTCTTGGTCTCTACATTAAGTCGGTCTTGGTCTTGCAAAAATGCAAGAACAAGACTAAGACTGCAAGACCAAGACCGATTTTGGGCAACACTATATCCTAACGCGGTAATAATATTGCATGTCTTTCTAGCAATAGTTATACAGATTTTTCAGTCAAATTATTAAAATATAATTTATATTTCTATACTATTCTGTAGACGAAAGTATAATATTTAACGCGATGTAATTTTTAATTTTTTCTTGCCGGCTCTAGTGATGATGTCGAAAAATATGGGTAAATGACAATAAATTAGTAATATTTAACATTCAAATTACAAGTAAATTATGCGAAATACGGCCCACCGTAGGTTCGCGGCTCGTAAAATCCAATTGACTCGCGACCCGCGATTGAAATCTATTATTGATAGCGAATTCAAAATGGCGACTATTCATTAGTCCCTCGATACGTGAGCTTTGTACGTATACGAGTCGAATCGATTCTGATGACACGAATATTCGATTTCATGTTTGATGAGAATCGAGTGATGTTTACATTATCGTTTTCGAAATTGCGTGCTAATGTGAACTTTAATTTTGTAGTAGTTAAAATAGATATTTTTTAGCTTAGTTGGTTTATCAAAATGCACGCGGTTTTGACGAGCACGTGTTTATAAACATCAGCTTATAGGATTACGTAATTTTAATATTTCAACAGATTTCGCCATGATGTAACGTGTTTGTTTTCATGTGCAAACGTGATTATAATATTAACCGAAAACCAGATGAGGTTCGAATTGTTTGATTGAATATGCTTGGGGTTTCCTAGAAATCTTTGAACCAATACATAAAGGCAACATTATAAGCCTTACCAAGTCCTAAATATTAAAGTGGATATGTTATACTAGCGGACGTCACGAGGTTTCACCCGCGTTGTTCACGTTCCCGTGGGAGTACGGGGATAAAATATAGCCTATGTTACTCAATAAAAACGTGGCTTTCCAATGGTGAAAGAATTTTTGAAATCGGCGCAGCAGTTTTTGAGTTTATTCATTACAAACATACACACATACAAAAATACAAATCTTTCCTTTTTATAATATTAGTTTATATGTATGTACTATATTAAGAAATGATATACAGATTTAAATATATTAAACATAAAACTGGCAAACATTATTATCAGTATAAAATCCTAGACTCATTTAACTTTAAACAAAAACTGAAACTTGCTAAATGGCTTAAACTATAAGTTCTTAACTTTAAGCAAAAACACACAAACAACTCTAGAAAAACAATTTTCAAGCGGAAAGTAAGCTCATATATTTTCAAACAATGTACAAATCTTTCAGTTCCGACAAACTGGCGCTTTAACTCGACAAGTATCAGGCAGGTGGCGCCACCGGCGTCGCGGGAAGTGGCGGTAACGGCCTACTTCCGGCACGTTGACGCCTCGGGCCTACTCACCTTGTTATGTTGGCACTACATGGGGATTAGACCTCTTTTGTTTTGTTTTTGAATTGTGGTAAGTAATTCTGTTAATGTAAGTTGATAAGGATGGAATGTGTTTGATAAGGTTATCAAGGTATACCTCCGAAGACCACTGCAGACCGCAAGCACGTACGCACAGTAGTAGTGGTTTATACAATAACCACAAATGACATCTCTTTGAGGCGCGCGTGTAACACGAACGCGCCGTCGATACGGTCATAACACGGTCGTCATAAGACGGACGGACGGTGAGCTAGCCCATAGCCCAACGTCCACAGGCCCGCGCCTACGGTGGCCTGGGCCACCACGTGGCCCCCGACGCCCGGTGCGTCTCCCGTGGTGGCTGGGACGTGAGGTTCTCTCCCTCTCACGTTTTGCCACCTCCTTCGCTAGCATGACTGCTTCGCAGAAGGAGGTGACGGCTTCCCATCCCGCCTCACTCCGGACTTTGGATTGAACCAAGACCGGACGCGAGAGGTCGCCGCTGAGGATTTATTCCTTTCAGTTTTACGATTGTTATTTGTCAAACAAATAGCGTTCTCAAAGAGTTAAATGGAAACCCGCCATAACGATTGGAGCGTCTTCGGCGCTGCGGTTTGCAGGTGCGGTTGGGAGGCAGCAAAGTGTAGCTAAAAATGCTAAGGGCTGTGCCTCATTTGTTGGCCCGGAATCGCATTTTTCCATGCTTCAATGCATCTTTTGCTAGAGCGTGAAAACAAAGCTGGAGTGATAACGCACGCGGCACCCTCGTCAATGCGCTCGGTAGCTCTATTTCTCGTTAATCTGAGTCTGATTATTTTCTTTCTACATGTTTCAAAATTAAAAAGATTTTAAGATTTACATTGATTGATACAACAACAACAGCCCATAACGTCCACTGCTGGACATAAGCCTCTCCCATGATGGGAGGAATTTGCCGTAATCTCCACGCTTGGCAGGCGGATTGGAGATCGCAGTGATGAAAGACTAACAGAAAACGCTGCTGACCATTTTCTGGTCCACGGAAGCGCAAGGTGTTCTGCCTCAGACATTAGTCGCCTTATACGACACGCCGTGAATGTAATGGGTTGGTTCTATTCTACTCTGGCGGATACCACACGGCCACCTGAACCTGACGGTTGATTGATACAGTTTTAAGAATTTTATATCAAATACTGAAAATTTAATTATGCACAGGAACATAGACCATTTACATACAACAGACGTATCAAAATTATTAATCCCAAAAAAATCATTAGAGCTGAATTCGAACCGAATTAAATCCCCTATTCATAGTGCCGTCAGCACATGAGATACCGCACAGCGTCCCACACAGAGCAAAGTTCAGGCCAAATCTTGACCAGTGAGAGCGGCCATTTATAATTAAAACGAGGATGGAACCAGTGATTTATAATGGGTAAAGTTGTAAAAGGTTAACGACCTTTTGACGGCGTGAATGTTTTATTGTGTTAGGCAAAGTTACGATGTTCTTTAAAGTTCCAAGATTATTTTAAAGGCTTTTGGAGCTCCAAGTTTCAGTACTTAGGTTTGACTTAAATATAGTTGAGTTCGGTATGAAAATTGATTGAAAATGAAGTACAAAATAGGTCATCTTTCCATGGTCGTGTCGCGAGCAGAGACTGAAGGAACTGGATTTTGAATTTATCTACTGCGATAATTATTGAGTACAGGAAATGTTTAGTTGTGCGTATATTCACGAAGACGGTGAAGGAAAACATTGTAAGGTAACTCATGTGTTAAAACTAAAAATTCGAACACAACTGACATCAGCAGTGGGACATTACGAACTGTGAAATTGCTTTTTCGTCACCAACTCAACAAAACCCGTCATTAAAACGACCAAATCCGATAACTTCAAGTTAAATGGGCCAGAAACAATCGTTTTTAAAAAACTAGCGCTCTTCGTGATTTCTCGCAATATGCAAAATTTCAATCGAGAATTCTTCGAAAAGTTTCAAATAAGCGTTTCTCGACTTGCCACGCTTTCCGCGCACAGTCCGTCAATTTGAGTACCTAGTGTGAAGTTTAGTTCAAAAAGTTTCACAAAGAATAACTTTTCACACGGTATTCTTAAAAGGTTTCTATTGACTCATTTTCTAGACCTTTCTACTAGAAAATAACATACTTTTAGTCGCTAAGAGTTAGATTTTTCTTTTTAATTCAGTCATTGTTTCGATTGTGACATATAAGGCATCTCCAAATGCTCCAAACCTTATTTAGGGTCATCCAAAGTTACGCACCATTGATGTAGTAATATTATCTTGTGTAAGTTTCACACCCAAATTGTACCAAATGTTGCCATTTTGTTTACATAAAAACTTTTGTGAAATTATGATCCTGGAACAATTTTATGCAACTTTAGTGCAGGTTTTTCCGTGCACATGAAAATATTTCAGTTTTCTCAGGACTTAACACTCCTCAAAAAGTCCAGGTACAATATCTACGTATATTGTGAAGTCGACAACATTGAATAAAGACTTCAATGTAAGAAAGAATCTACGGAAAGCGATTACAGTACCTAGGTACTTATTCTCTACGGCAAGCAATTTACTACTTCACAATGCAATTCCTTTCCTCTTGAACGAGCCTGATGGACAAGACGCTTTTTATAAAACAGGAACCATCTGGAATGATTTAAGTCTTGTTGAATATATTTTATACTAAATTGAAGTCTATGTAAAAGAGATTTGTTTTTGGTGTATGCAAGGTTTATTAGCATTTAGATATTTTTCCAGAATCTTGGGTTTAATTTCCCGTACAAAGTTTTTGTTTTAATTTAATATTTTGTTCTAGGTTAAAATACACCAAATACATTTCAATTTCCAAAATTGTATTTTAAATGATTTTAGATAAGTGCCCGTAAAAGTTAGACAAATTATCTTTGTGTGAAGCTTTTAAGATAATGAATATTCTGCTTAGAATTTGAAGCATTATCATGCTTTCAAGTTACGCTCGATAATATAATAAATGGGTACCCACACATTGTTTAATTTTTTTTATTGTAAAAAGATACTTATATTTTTAAAAGTAGAGAAAAGATCATCAATCATCAAGCACAAAAGTGTTAACAGCCGAAAACAAAACATACAAACATAATATTTTGACAAATAGACCGATGCATTTGAATAGAGAACGAAAACAAAAATAAACAAAAAGCAAGCGATACATATTGAACGCGTGTGTCCCAGTGCTCGACCAAACGAGATCGCGCTCAGTTTGAAGCCGCGACGTAGTTATCATTGGACCGCTCGTAAAGCCGCAGCGACCGACCGTTGACCGGAGTATCACGTGGCACTAGAGAGAGGGCGATATCCAGAAATGTACGGTAGATTTGAAATGATAACTGTTATGTTTGTGTAAGTTAAGAGTCGAGCTACATGATCACTGACAAATGCTTGCACTGACTGGATAGGTCTACTCAAATCTGTGTGGTTCTTTCTTCAAAAGACCATCTCAGACACTAATCTGCATGGTCTTCATCTAAGACTTGACCAATTTCTGGACTTTAAAAGAGACAGTGGCAGAGCTGCGTCAATTCAGGTCGCTCCTCAGTCTCATGTCAGTCTCGTCTCTAATTTTCATCAATGACAATCGACAATCATCCGGAGATCGCTATTATTATCGACTCGTGTACGCCGATCGAAAAATTTGATCCAGGGAGTAAAAATCAAAAAATTGCAAAAAAAATGTAATAGGACTCTTAAAACATAACATGATGTGACATGTAAAGTGTTTTGTTAAATAGAAATAAATATGATTAGATTTATGTCTTAGAACGGCAGTGATTGAACATTGTAACTTGACAACGGACAAAAATTATTAGTTTCTTTTTGCAGTTCCATCACGTGATAGAAAAATAGAATCTCAATAATTTCGGCAGTTCTTTTTGGATGCCACAGGCACATGGATGACACATACATTGTTCTCGGAGACTTCTTGCACTATTTCGATGAAAATAGTAAATAAGGAGTATTCCATGCGAACGCAGTTAATAATAATATATAATAATATAATCATCAGCAATCATTGTGCCGATATCAGCCCATGGCTTAATTGCCAAGAGCCTCGATCAATACCTGAGGAGGCTCTCGTTAGGCAGCTGGATCAAGGGCTTGATTCAGAAAGCGGTACTCCTGGACACGGCTCGTATTGTTAGGAGGTTCCTCTCTCTGGAGCCCTGAGTAGTTTGGACCCTGTTCCCGATACCGGTGGGCTACAATTTTTTATATTTTTAAATGTTATTTATTATATGTATATTTTTAATTAATATTTAAAAATGTAACGAGTTTGTCTGAAACTGAATAAAGGGAATAATAAAATAGTTTATTCGCCAACAAAAATTACAGACATATATAAAACAATACAAATGTTGTAAAATCCGTACAATAATTTATATAACCCTGCCTCTTAAACTACGATCACCTGTATTTTAAGAGACAGTTAATATTAGACTGTTAGTGAAGCCATAGCGACTGAGCGTTGACCGGAGTATCACATTGCGGTGAGTGCGGTGAGCAAGCGGCAAGCTAGGCAGAAATGATGATTATGGCCAATTTTCAGGTGACAGTATTTAAGAAACAAAACTCTTTTTAACTTTTTAATTCAGAAGGCTAAATTTGAAGTGGGAATAATTTGTTATTTGGAAGATATCATCGATGATAACTTATTTTAGGTTCGTTTCATGCTATGAGGTGACTCCTTTTAGGGTTCCGTAGCCAAATGGAAAAAAACGGAACCCTTATGGATTCGCCATGTCTGTCTGTCTGTCCGTCCGTATGTCACAGCCACTTCTATAAGAACTATGCTGTTGAAACTTGGTAAGTAGATGTATTCTGTGAACCGCATTAAGATTTTCACACAAAAATAGAAACAATAAATTTTGGGGGTTCCCCATACTTAGAACTGAAACCCAAACATTTTTTTCCATCAAACCCATACGTGTATACGTATCTACGATATATCTATGGATAGGTCTTCAAAAATGATATTGAGGTTTTTAATATAATTTTTTTTCTAAACTAAATAGTTTGCGAGAGCAACACTTCCAAAGTGGTAAAATGTCCCCATAACTTATAAAATAAGCGAATAATAAAACTAAAAAAAAAATATGATGTACATTACCATGTAAACTTCCACCGTAAATTAGTTTGAACGAGATCTAGTAAGTAGTTTTTTCAATACGTCATTGATCGTAAACCGCATTTATTATTAAAGCATCGATCAAAGTTACAACGAAATACAAGAACTTTTATATTATGTGACTTGCTCTTAAGGAACCCTTCCTGGGCGAGTCCGACTCTCACTTGGCCTTTTTTTATCAGTAGTTTTGGCAATTTCTGGTTATAACTCGATTTTAGTATAATGAAACGGTGTGTATGTATTGAAGATTTTAATAAACAAAAACCTAATCCACAAAAAATTCCATTCCCTGAAATCATTATTTATTCACCAAAAAAAAACACCCAAGTAAACAACATTTCTTAAATAAACACCGCGACACGTGTCAAATCTTCATTTCGCAGAAATGTGAGATATATCTTTCGTAACGTTTTTCCCTGTGACTGTATGAGAATAGCTATTAGTACGAATTCGACAAAAACTGTCGCAATAATAAAGTTAATATCACACTCACGTATCAAACTTATTAGGAGCTACATGCCAAGTGATAATGATATTTCTTTAAGTGCTGGAAAAAATCTATTAAATATAATGATAGTGGCTATTAAGAGAGGAGGGGTCGTGGCTTAATAATAATAGCCGTATGAGTCAATCTTTAAGGTTAAGCAACGCTTGTCTAGGTCGGTCACTGGATGGGTGACCATCTTTATCATACCCCACTGTACTTCGTTAAACTGTTGGTCTCGACTGTCATTTGTAATTAGAACTTTTACGCGTCGTTACAGGTTGAAAAGTCTGACCATCAGTCTACCTTTGTTCTATCGGGTAGTCAGGGGGTGGTAGAGGTCAGATAAGCAGTCCCTGCATGTAAAATACTGGGTTTCAGCTTCATCTTCGTCAAACTACGGTAAAAAACCATATTGTTCGAAGGAGCACAGCTGTTTAACGACCTACCAAATGACGTAAATGATTGTGATAATATTAACAGATTGAAACTGAAACTGAGAAAATACGTTTATGAAATGTAGTCATACCGCAAATTAAATGTTAGCAATTACATACTTCCTATATATTTGTTATGTATAACTTCACCAACACGCATCGGAGGCAAAATGTCTTTATTTAGATATATTTCAAATTTATTATATGTAATAATTACTTTTGTATCTCATTTTAAGTCGATCCCGATCCCGTTAGACTAAAAGAGGCTATCCAGATGAAGGTAGGTAGTTATTAATATGTTACCTTGTTTTCTTTTGGGACACCCAAAACAAAAACTCTTTTGTGAGGAGCCCGTTGCTAAATAATAACAGCCGCTCGGGTCGATCTTTAGGTAAAGCAGTGCTTGCCTAGGTTGTTCCGTGGTTGGGTGACCACCACTTACATACCGGGTTTCCTCCGTGCCTCGGAAAGCACGTAAAGCCATTGGTCCCGGCTGTTATTTGTAGATCCAGATTGAGAGAGAGATTGACCGAAAAAGTCTGACAACCAGTCTTACCGAGGGGTATCGTATTACCCAGTGCTAACTGGGTTGTTGAGGTCACATAGGCAGTCGCTCCATGTAAAATCCTGGTATTCAGCTGCATCCGGTTAGACTGGAAGCCGACCCCAACATAGTTGGGAAAAGGCTAGGCAGATGATGATGTTTTCTTTTGGGACACCGATGGCTGCTTTATCGGAAATACCAAAATACCGTTTTTTTACCTTTTCCTTTAGCCTTTACAGGATTTCAGGAAAATTTATGTAATATTATTCACAACACGTGTCAATCAAAGTATAAATAGTTTTCTATATACCTATTTTACGAAGAAAATGGTTTCTGTTGAATTTTATAAAGAAAACTAGTATTTACGTTGTGCGCGAGCTGCAGGCAGCTCGCGGGTTATATGATTTTGAGAAGTATTCCTAACCCTTATAAAATTTTGAGAATCCATAGGAATCCTTAAATGAATTAGAAAATCCGTTAGAATTACCCCCAAATCAGTATGAAAACCCTTAGGAACCCTTAAAACATTCTAAAAACTAAATTAATAAAAAAAGTAAAAACAAAAATGAGAATTCATAAGAATTAGCACTGAGCACTTTAAATATTTGAAAACCCTTAAGAACCCCTAATAAAATCTAAAACTTTAGGTATTTAATAAAAAAAACTCTGACCTATTCCCATTAAAAAACATTACTCTAAAGTTTGCTTGTCGTCAACCCTTTTTTTTTTTTTCGGATGGGAAATCATCAAATGACTCCTCCCGTTCTAGGCGGAGCAGGAGGGAGCGTCAGACTTTTACTGACTAAAACCCACCATCATGTTCCTTCATCGCCCTTTGTGTTCCGCGGCCGGGACGCTGTGAGGTTCTCTCCCTCTCACGTTCCGCCACCTCCTTCTCTAGCATTACTGCTTCGCAGAAGGAGGTGATAGCGTCCCATTCCGTCTCGGTCCGGACCATGGCCACCGCCAATCGCCGCTTCGAGGACACGGCGGTTACGCTTCACCCACTCAACCTTCGTTACGCTACAAAGGTTGCCGGCTCGCTTCGCTCGCCACCTCGTACCCTTCGCTCCACTCGGTCTCGCAGGTTCGCTCCACTCAGGACCTACCTACCACCGGAAAGCTATCGTGACCTTATCCCTACGCTACGGGGGCTCGCTTCGCTCGCCCTTCGCTTTACCGGTACCACCACCGGACAGGTTTCGACGCCTACTATAATATTTGTTCAAACACCTAACGGCTATCTCTAACCGTTATGAAGTTACAGCCCTCTCAGTTTTAGGGGAGGTTGGAGAGGGGAGGGTATACAAATTTCAACGCCCCTCAATAGTTTTAGGTAAGAATCAAAAGATTTTTCAGTAGTAAAAAAGGGGTGAAGGGGGGGAGAGTGGGAAGTTTTGAAAAAAGATTTTGTCAAACGCGTTGCCCCTTAATATGAATCTGAAAAAAAAATGTTGCAAGTCTCTTATCTTCCGAGATCCGCCTAAGAGGCCTATGTCCAGCAGTGCTCTGCTGTAGGCTGATGATGAACAGTGGAACCGATATTTTTATGCAAGTTTCTGCACGACAGTGAGTTTGTTCATAATTTACGTACCTACATGTCACTGTATCAAACAGCTAGACTTGAACACTACAAAAAACAGTTACAGAGTGATTCAAGTATTAATAAATTACAAATGCATATGTCACTCTATCTGTGTGTCTGTCACATTTTCACACAATTGTAGCCGAACGAAGTTCAATGAAATTTGGCACGCAACATAACCTGGCTTTGAACATACAATTTTATATTTCCACATTTCATTCCTAAGGGTAATTTCTAACTTATACGTGACTCGCGGGCAAAACCTAGCTAACGATAAAAACAACATTTGTATCTCAGTTTCAAAGCAAAACATTGCCAGCCGGCACGCAACATGCTACATAGTCTATGTGTAACATAAGTTGCAACTTGTAACATTTCACCTAAGTTTAATGCGTGCGTCGCAACACTGGCGAACTTTGTGCAAGCTGCTGTAATGAGCCAAATGTACGTGATAGTTTTACTAAATATTTGTTTGTTGAATTTCAACTAATCGTTGTTAGTTGGAAAGTCATTTGTAAAAGAAAAACATAAATGAAACAATTTCTAAACATCGATTTGAGATCAGACAGTGTTAAAGCAATTAAAAAAAATTATAAGCCTTTTTAAATTTAGAATCATTTGTTTTCGTTCTTCTTTTGTTTTTAATTCGGAATTTTAATCTGGTAAGCTCATTTGATGGAATAATTTATTTTCCCGTATTCCATGGAAAATTACATAATTTGCTCCATGTTTAAGAAGATTATTATACTTGTTATATAATATAAGAAAGTAGAACTTAACTTTAAAGATAACAATTTAATCTTTAAAGATAATAATGTAATCTTTTAAGATAACAATGTTGCTAGGCAGTTTGTTCCACCACTTCGTTTCTCCAGATAAATCACTAGGAAGTTACGAAAGTGAAGAAAATTATACTAAATGATTTTTGATTTTTACATACAACTTATCAGATTATGGGTATGGCTATTAGTAGGCTTACCTATGGGTTGGATCTATTGAAAGCAAATAATAAAATCAAAGCAAAATTATTTATTCCAAATAGACAGTAATAAACCTATACTTTTGAAAGTTACAAATTAACAAAAGTGTAGTCAACATGACCAATAAGATCAGTGTAATTATGCCTTTCTAGGGCATCCCCTCCCTGCGTTTCCAAATATCTTAAGTACCTAAATAACTATCATAAGGCCAAACCCAAAACGAGTACTCAAGCAAAAAGCCTGACTTCTTACCTAACCCAACCTATGGTCTACAGAAAAAAAATGTGAGGCCTATGTGCGAATCATGTCTCCAGTAATTAGACGATACATTTTCTGTGGAACACATTAACCTAAATGGCCGTATTTTTTGTCCCTCTCCAACGGCCGAGCGAAAAAATAAAGGCTGCTCACATTGTGGCGGCGGAAGCGATTTGTGGTTCAGCTACCGACTCGTAAATGTTGTTTTAGTACGTGTGAATTACAGGGGAATTAAATTATTTCTCTAAATAAATAGATTAATTTGAACATTACCTACACAAATATACGCCTTTTTGTCATAGAGGCAGTTTAATAGATATAGTTGGTGAAAGTTAAGATGAGAATAGTGGTCATTGACATTTATTAAACTTCTTAACTTTGAAAACTAAAAATGAGCCTGTTCAAGTCTGGAATCGTCATCTATCGTGATCTTCAACATTTTTTGTAATGCAGGAATGAGTTTGACCTTGAAAAAGTCATTTTTCCACCTTTATGAACTTGGAGGGTTGTTGATTTTGATGAAAATAATTCTGTAACTAACGTACATATGTCTTACAGCCGCGAATAATATTTTAATCAACACACAACCTAGCACTGGCCTGAAAATTGCAAAAAACGTGAGGAAATTTGAATTTCGGGGGCACCCTGGAGCATTCACCTTAAGTGAAATTATAATAACAATAATTGAAATTAATCTGATTATAAATAAACTCTTATAAAAATAATATAATTAAAACGCTTCCTACACTATGCACCCACCCTTTCTGCCTTAGCTAATGGTAATTAAATTGAATTTTTGCGGTACAGTGTGTACGCAATGAAATGATAACAATCATGTTTTTGTTTCAACAAAAGAGAGATATAAATAGGGTAGGAGTATTTTTGGCTGTTTGTTTTAATTTTATAAAAATAAGCGGAATTAACCCTCAAATTAACTGTTGGTAATCTGCCCGGAAAATTGCTTCCAAAGCAAGCTTATATGAGAACAAAGAAGCGCGGGAGTTATTCAACCAACTAAGGAGGTTTTGATTGGATTCCTATTCATTCATTTAATATCGCTTATCGCTCCCACACAAGGTGGAGATCTATAAACTTTACTTAGCGCAAACATTGGTTAAGCATTATTTCAGTCACTGTCAAACTATAAGTGCATGAACGAGACGGAAACATGTCTAAGCTAAGTTTGTACAAATAATTGTCTTGTCTTGTCTAAGCCAAAGCATGGCTAACGTTCATAGATCTCGACCTTAGTACCTAATGCCACTATGATATACTGGGCGAGTTTCACATAATTATAATAACGACAAAATCGCAAATTTTCGATCGCTAATTACTTACGAAAAAATTCGGTTGCGATAACGATACTTGCGAGAATCGCATCTTAATTGGATGTAGAGACTTGCGTTTCCCGCAAGCATCGTTATTGCAACCGAATTCAGGGCCGGCAGTCTCGACATAGATAACGACACTATCGCAAACTTTCGATCGCTAATTACTTACGAAAAAAATCCAAGATAGGTTTCTCGCGATCATCGTTATTGCAACCGAATTTTTTCGTTAGTAATTAGCGGTCGCGATTTTGTCATTATCATATATCATAGTCTATGTCGATACTGCTGTCGAATTTAGCCGACTACGTATGACCATAGTTCGACCAATGACGGATTAGATGTACGCAAGCTTTATATTTCTAGTTTGATATTTAATATAATTTAATCTTCTTCAAATATAATATTGATAAGTCTTGTTATACTTACCCAATAGTTTTATGTGGTCATCTTCTTTAACACAACTGACAAATGTATTAGGATACCTCTGCTTATACCCTTCGTGGTAAACAGGCGTGATGTCTTTCTTTACAAAGAGCTCAAGTCTAAAAATAGCCCAACCACATTCTTCCTTGACAACGTTCTGAATGTTCAAAGTTTTGCCTATCCCTTCGTATATATATATATATATTATATACGAACGTATATACGTATGTTGGTATTACCAACCTACTCTCAGATAGTTCCGACGCACGGCTCACAAACGCAACACAAATTAAATCGGCTACTTGGATTACCAGGGTAAATGGTCCAATTAGTGTTTCGGTGGGTCGACGCTTCGGAGTCAAGACAAACGAGATTGCCTGCTACGGCCACCTGCTTCGCTGTTTACGAAATGGAATTTTGTTTCGTCTTGATTGTGGTCCGCTCTATTTAAGTTGTGACCGGCCGACAATTGGGCGTCTCACCCTAAAATCAGGAATGAATAGAGTCGTATTCTGTTGTTTTAGTACTTGGTTGTTAAGGAAATTCTTTTGGGATTACAGTTTTTCTGTAATGGTTGAAAGATATTTTTATACAAACGTTTATGCAATGTAGCTAGTAACTTGCTTTTGATGTTGTCATAAAAAATAATCGCATGTTATTTATGATCAAAAATGTGTATTCAGATAGATACTTTCAACGAACATGGTGACAAGAGAAATACACTGAAAGACAAAAACAAATTGATCCACTACTCGCTAAACACACGTGCCAAAACAAAACATACTTTAAAGTTAAACCAACAACGTATGTTTCCTGCCATTCGGAAACTATCAAACGAACAAAGCACAAATTTAATGCTTCAGGCTTTATCACAATGAAATGAAATGACATAATTGAAAAGCCTATTTGGCGGAAAATTCAGAATGTATGCAATGGTAATTTGCATCGAACATTAGTTCATAGTGGGAGCATACAAAACGGTATAATTTCCACGTTATAATCAACCGCAATATTGATACTTTAGAAGGTTTTACTGGAGTAGGTATCGGGGATTATTTGCAGCAGGAATTATGTTGATGAATTGGTGGTATATTATGGACCACTAGCAATCATATGCGTATACGTCTAGTGAACTGCAGGCCTAGCCAGGTTACAAACGTTTCGTGTCGATTCTCTTTCTACAATCGTAAACACCTCGGCGTAAGCGCAATCGCTTAATTTAGCGCTTTCTACAATTAGAAAGCGCTAAATTGGTAGCCAAGTTGACACGACTGAGTCGATCGCTCGTTCTCTAATGTCTGTAGAAAAAAAACCTACACTTAGTCTATGGTGAGCGGTCCTACCAAAGAGTTTAGCGATCAACATTGTAGAAACGATAACATTCTATTCTATCATTTTGAACGATGTAAACTTGTCTACGAATTTTCTATTCGTTTGTGTTGATCACGTGATTTAACGTTGAGATGATGTCATTCCCATTCATTTGAATAGTTTTCTACTAGCGTTAACGATTGTAGATTATCAACTTGGCTAGGGGTGCTGGTGTTCTGAGAGAGAAAGTATGCAAGAATGTCCACTGTTCCTTGTTAGTTTTAATTTAATTTAAACATTGAATGTTGTCAACTGGATGTTTTACTTCTGTTTTGCTTTCTGTTTTATGTTACACTTAAAGTACTTACGGGATAATATCTGTGATTAGTACTTTAAGTGTAGTGAAAAACCGTGAAACTCTAAAACAGTGTGTTTTATGTTAATGATTGAAATTGGTTTTATACTGTTTAAATTAACTATAAATAAAAGATATTGAAATAGATACATGGAAAAACTTTTAAAGTTTTTTTTTTTGTAGGAAAATAGTCTTGCACAATTTTTACTATGGCGCCAACCCTGCTTTTTATATCAAAAAGAAGATTTCTTAGACAGACAAAAACCTAAGCCTTTCTTATACATGCTGTAAACAACCTCATTACGAAGCTGTCAACCAAGTATTCTCTACATCAAAATAAGTAACTTTACGCAAAAATTATTGCTGGGAAACAACTTTTTTTTGGGGTGAAAAATCATGTGGTGTGGTAGAACTCAATGTTACGCACTTAAAACATTGTGTTGATGGATGGATTGAATAGTAGGTACAGGGTTCATAGAGGTGTTCAAAGTAAAAATCTTACAATGAAAACTTGTCTTTAAAAAAAAAAATGTCAAAAAGATGGAATTTTGACCCCCAATATCTCCTTAACTAGAAGGTATGGTGTAGAACAAAAAAATGATTGCAATGACGAGGAGAACAAGTGCCTTTTGGCTTCGTCAAAAGGTGTTTTACACCCTTTATACAGGTTGTAAGAAACACCGACTTGCAAACTGTTACCACGAATAAATATATCGTCGCTTTATACATCACGTTTTATTCTTGAAATGCCTCACTTTTCCTTCTGTGATTTAATAAACCCAAGAAAACTCATAGTTAAACATAAAAACCAACTTATGAACTGCCACAAAAAAATAATCAAGTCCGGCCATTTCCACGCATTGCATGCCACACACACATATAATTGTACGTACATTTGGAATAACACAACAACGACTAAGAAACTCTATTAAAATGAAAATAATATCAAGCGAGACCTCTCCGTGTCTTTTTGGTAAATGTTATGTTCTGGTTTAAGGGCGCAATTTCCTTTCCTTGTAATTAGGTACTTAAAAATGTTAATCTAACACTGGAATAAGATACTTGTAAGACAATGAGGAAATAAAGATTTTGTTTACAATATTATTTTTGATAATTCAATAATTATTTGGACAGTTTCATAGTACCTAACCAGTGACTGTCTCGCTTGTCATTATCATTTTAATTTTATTTATTAGGGAAACAAACAATGACACACTATAAATGGTTAACAAATAATTGGTACGAGACTGCACCAGTGTGCAACTAACTATGTTATCCACATCTTATATAATTAAAATTAAGATACAGGCACGAGTACGATAAGCCTTAGCTTTGTTAATTAAAAGAAAAAAAAAACAACAAGATACAGACTTGGGTAGGTTAATCTTCAAAGTCTTTGATAGGTTTAAGGATGCCACTTCAAAATCTATTAGCTGACAAAGAAAATAAAGCTAAATTTGAGAATAAATAAATAAATAAAAAGCCTTTTATTCCGAAACCAGACAATTACACTAACAGTAATGGTTTAAAGTAAAATCACAAAATGTCTCGAATTTCGGTGTGCCTCGTGGCATAGGCCTCCTCTAACAATTTCCATTGTCGTCTGTCGCGAGGTACTCTCCTCCAGTTTGGACTTGCTGTCAGCTTTATTTCATCCTCCCAGCGGGTAGGCTGCCTTCCCCGATTTCTTTTGCCATCCCTTGGGTACCATTCTGTCACTACCTTGCTCCACTTGCCTTTAGTGTCTCGCACCATGTGACCTGTCCACCTCCACTTTTGTTGGTCTATTCTTGTTAAAACATCGGTCGAGATCTGTGTTTCTTATTCTGTTCTGTCTCTTTGAGCCTACCATGCTTCTCTCCATTGCTCTTTGACACTTGGCAAGCTTTTCTCTAAGCGATTTGGTGAGTGCCCATGTTTCACACCCGTAAGTTAGACATGGGAGTATACATGAGTTGAAGGTCTTTCTTTTCAAAGTCATGCCTAGGTCATTCATGATTTCCTTGAGGGACCAGTACTTTTTTCAACCAATTGCAATCCTATTAATTTCTTGGCTAGTTTGGTCTTCGGTAGAGATGAGTTGACCAAGGTATATGTAGTCCTCTACATAGGCCAGAGCTTCCTCTTTTATTTTTAATTTTTAACTTCCTCTTTATTTGAGAATAGGGTGTTATAATTTTTCGCTAAACGACGCAAAGGTGCACGGTCCCCCGCGTTTGACAGCAAACAGCGGGCGACCGCGCACCTTACATCTTATGATAGTCCTAGGTACTACATAACATAATCTGTTTGTTAATCTCGTATTTGTTCATCATCTTAATGCCCTTGCCCCATGTTACTTGCGGTCGGAGCATCACGTTTTTTTTATTTCTTTCTCCTCTATCAACCGTCACGCTATCATATACTCCTTTTTCTTTCATATCATTCCCCACCCAATCCATCATCGTTTCCTTGATCTTCTCTCTGGTACGTGTATAGTAATCAAAAGCGCTACTCCTGAACATAAGGTCTAGGGTTCAAAACCCAGGTTGAGCAAAGTTTCACTTATTTTTTTCCACATTAAATTTCTCAGTCGTAGCCCGGATTCTAGACGGGTGATATCAATAAGCTCACCCCCTATTCCATGGGATTTGATAAAGCGAATCTATTTTCATTCGCAGGTTTGACTAAAAAGCAAACCGGACCAATGAAAGAAGGAATATCAACATGCTATACGTTACGATTTTGAAACCATTTATCTGACGATCCCGACCAACGATCTTTTAGACTTTGTAGGCGATTTGGAGCGTCACATTTTTCATACGACCTGTCTCACAAATTCGTAAAATGTTGGTATGGAAAGGTTGAAAATGCATAAGTTATGGACAAATGAAAACACTGAAATAATATGTTATGTGAGTTGCGTCTTCGTTCTAAAGCCTCGACCACGGCCTCGGGCGTCGCGACTTGCATCAAAATACACGCGCACGCCTCACTTGTTTCGTTGTTTCGCGATGAGTCATGTGTGGCAGACTCCAGCGCCAGCGTTTAACTTGTGGCCCACAGCTATAGTAAAATCGTTGTAAGCTGGGAAAACAATTGTATGTGAACTTGTACCAAAAGCTCCCAATTGTAAACGATATTTATCGCTACCAGTACTAACTATCGCAAAATATCATATCTCACGCAGATCATAATACAGGACCTGTGTTTTAACATGATATTCGTGCGATATAATGTATAGTCCACCACGCGGGCCCAGTGCGGATTGGTAGATGTCACATATCTTCGAATTTTTGGTTCTAGGACATGCCGGTTTCCTCACAATGTTTTTCGTCACTGTTTTTGAGAGCAGTGGTGATGAAATAAATTACACAAAGTACTTAATACGCCTGTCTGGGTTCGAACCCACGACTTACTGTTCGTAAGTCGGGGCCGCCACCACTGAGCCACCGCTGCTCTCGAGGACTAATTACTTCAACCTAATAATGACTATTCTTTTACATCAGACATTTATGTACCTATACTTCATACACAACATAACAGCAGAATTATCATTATTCTAAAACAGCTATGAAACAATGTTGATGTACAATAAAATATCTATATTCTATCTATCTAAAACTTATCTCTACTAAGCGGTTCTATCTGTCTATCATCTAGGACCTAGAATCTAGATGATAGAGAAATAAAACCTAGATTCTAGGTTCAAGTGGCAACTGAGTATCCGTTCCTCATTTTCTCCAGTTTTTCGCACTATCACATATCAAACGAATCAAGCAAAAAAACACTCGTACTCACAAGCTCAGTAATTACACACGAAGCGAAATTACTAACGGCAACTGTCGACAGTTGGCACTGTCACACATATTTCTTTGCCGTCTAAACTGTCGGCAATTGTCAAGTTCGGGCGTGTTCAAAGATTAGCTTAGTTGGCATAATGCCATTGTGACAGTTGACCTGCACATATTGAGCAGTATATAGTGCTTAGGAGCGGATCGTTGGCCTAGATCTAGATTCACCTAAAGTGGGGACATTTGATAGTGAAGGATTGAGGGGCGGGTGTTTGAATTGAGAAAAGATTTGGCTGGTGAAATGGGGTGGGAGTTTTGTCGCCACATTCATTAGACACTGCTTAATAACTACACATATAACTATGCATTGGTTTTGCCTAATAGCCAATGCTGAGTGTCTTTGGACCACGGTTTTTTTTCCTACTCCTCCGCTATACTTTCTGATTAATTTCGTTGCGGGATCCAAGACAGTTAATTTCATTCTCTAGGACTTCGTCGAGCTTCATTGTCTCGGCGCTTTTCTGGTGGTCGCCACTGTTGATTCTGGCTTTCAGGAGTTACAGTGGTTTGGGAATAGTGTGGCGGGCTTGTCTTTGGACCAATAGTGAATGTTTTTAGGGTTTAGAGACTAAGTGAGTGAGTATCTTAGTGTTTAGATCAAAATAAACTGAAGTGACGAAATCCGTAGCTCAAGTAACTATAATGGTTGTGTTTGGTATCCATTTTAGGTTCAAACGAATATAAAAATATAATAAAGTAAAGAAACATTTATAACTAATAAAAAATCATTCTTGTGGTATATATTTACGATTAAAATATTTCAATAATTCACATATAATATAATCAATAATATTTTCCTTTCTTTATAAAAACTTTTGTGAATTTCATTAAGCACGAATGAAATGTTTGAATAAACCGTCTGAACTTTTTAAAATATTCGTCAAAGAAAAACTTTAGCTCAAAGTAATATTACTGTTAAAAATGAATAAAATAAACGCTGAATATTCAAAGATTCTTTCTGTTAAGGTCTTTAACCCTGATAGGAAGAAACTTTGAATGAATGATTATTGGTTCAGAGAAAAAGAAGAAAACATGCTGAAATGAGTAAGAAGGTAATAGTGAATTCGTAAAATAAATGCTCATTCCTTTTAATAGTTTATAAGAACCGCTTGCATCTTGGGCATGGTCATCTTTTGCTGTAAAAATTCTACACTGTCCGTGTAAATTATCATCTACAGCTACACTATCCATGTAAATTATCATCTACACTGTCCGTGTAAATTATCATCTACACTGTCCGTGTAAATTATCATCTACACTGTCCATGTAAATTATCATCTACACTGTCCGTGTAAATTATCATCTACACTGTCCGTGTAAATTATCATCTACACTGTCCGTGTAAATTATCATTATTTTACCCATGTTACAATTTTTGTTTGTCGCCGCATGTCTTCTTCCGTACTTCCCTATTACTCGTAATCTCAGTAGTTACTTCCTTTTCTAGCCATCATTTGCCACACAATCCATTCGTCACTGCATTCTTCATCGACAATCATTCTCAAAACTTTCTTCATGATATTTTCCTATTACTAATCAATTTCGGATCACAAGTCAGTTAGTATGAAGTATGTAAGGATTGTAGCAGATCGCGTTCTACCTACCCTTTTTGTTCGGATGGGAAATCATCAAATGACTCCTCCCGCTCTGGACGGAGCAGGAGGGAGTGTCAGACTTTTACTGACTAAAACCCATCCATGTTCCTTCATCGCCCTTTGTGTTCCGGGGCCACGGTATCTCTTTCGAACAGTACCGCAACCCCGGGTTCTACTTACCCTCATTGGACAAAAGCGTGAGCTTTATGTATGTACCTACAAAATGTACATAACACATTATATGATAGCACAGTCCTTAGATAACTCATCGTACTACCACACTTCCATAAGCCTAATATATTATACTAAGCGGTTTAGTTCAATTGTCGCGAACTCTGACCACATTCAGAGTGTGGTCGCCAGGGACAATTATCGAGTCTAAATCCAGGGCATTAATAACCTAGATAGCCATGCACTTGACTTGTGGTTAAACGATTGCATAATACTGTCCTCCACAGCGTTCTAGATTTGTGAGCTTTTAGAAAAATAGAGATGTGCTAATTTTTTGTTAGGATGAAAGGAGATTTTTTTTTTTTTTATTTTGGTTGTGAAAGGCCAGCCTTGTTTATTTCAGTAAAAACTAATGATAATATTTTATTAAAATTTTCTTGTAATATGTATAGTGTAAATGCCGTGAACTCGAGGCTCACGGCATTTACACTATAGGCGAGGAGCTCGTGGCTTAACAAAAACAGCCGCTCGGGTCGATCTTTAGGTTAAGCCATGCTTGCCTAGGTTGGTCTGTGGATGGGTGACCACCCTTACAAACCGAGTTTCTTCCGTGCCTCGGAAAGCACGTTAAGTTGTTATTCACGGATGTCATTTGTACATCTTTGACAGTCGTTACAGGTAGTCAGTGGCCCATAAAGTCTGACAACCAGTCTTACCAAGGAGTATCGTATATAACCCAGTACTAACTGCGTTGTGAAGGCCAGATAGGCAGTCGCTCCATGTAAAATACTGGTATTCACCAGCATCCGGTTAGACTGGAAGCCGACCCTAACATAGTTGGGAAAAGGCTAGGCGGATGATGATGTAAATACCGCAAACGGTACCTACGTAATAGACGGTGTAGGTATTCTACGACCGCAGATGCATGCACCTGACTTGTGATTGAGCGATTGCATAAAACTGTCCGGTAAGGCTATTTAAAGGTATTTTTAGAATATTGGAATACTGCGCATTCATATTATGTGTGAGAAAACCAGAATTTCTAATTTATATAAGTTTGAAACCACTAATTCGCGTTGAGCAAGCGTGGTGATCAATGCTCATACCTTTTCTCTATAAGATGACACCTTTAGTACCTAGAGGATAGTATTAGACTGGTAGTATATTTCCTTTATTCATCTTTTATACACATGTTTTGAATATTTTCTTAGAACGAAATGAAAAACAAAAAAAAGAAAAATGTAAGGTCCAACTACCGGTGGTTAGGGCTCCGGAGACAGGAACCTCCTCACAATGCGAGCCGTATTGAGGAGTAATGCCTTCTGAATCAGGCCCTTGATCCAACCGTCCAGTGAGATCAAAACAGCACTTTGTATTGACAATTTCGGGAGCGGAACTTTTTTGCAAAATTAGATGCTCGTAGATAGATAAAATAAAATGCGTTAGTGTACACCAATATTGAGCGTCTCACATTTGTATATGAAAAATTAAAGAAGCAAAAGTGCTGAGACTAAAACATTTCATACTAAAATCTTGTATAATCTAGAGGTTTATAGCGATAGTTACCTCTTTGCTGGATCACACACAAACCGGGTCAGATGGCCCGATAGCACAATATTGTTTTATGTGCGAAGTAAACGGCCGGTGCATATCAATTCAATTTATCGGAGGCTTTTGAAGACATTATGTGCTTTATATAGTGTATAGAATAGTGTGGGCTATCATTTTAACTGAAGATAAAGGAGAATTTAAGAATAGTCAAAGATATTATGTATAATTCTTACCAAGAATTTCTCAGTAGCAGCTCTGACTCAGAATTTGTGCCTGGTTGATGACGCCTGCGAGGAATTTGAAGAATCTTATATTATATACGAACTAAAACTTGAGAACGTAAGTATATAATTAATATATATTATATATAATTGCCATCCAACGTGGCAATGCTGCCAACCTTCTGGGCACTGTTTCTGTTGACAGCGATGTGGACGAATTTTTCGACGCCCTGTAACCCTTTTTGATACTTGTAAATATTTTTATTTCTATTATAGAGTTAGTATGTAAATAATGTAAATATTATTAGTCTGTGTTTAATAAAGATTATTCGTTTGTTTCTCACATTTAGGTAATTACATAAATTGCAAAAATAAAAAAATATCTCTGCAAATAAACACAACATAAAATCAATCAATCAGAAGAGTACCAAATATAGTACTCCCACATTTTGCCAGTTATGTTTAAGTCCCATATAACAGGTGACAAGCCTATTGAAATAGGTTGAAAAATAATAGGCGCTAATTCTAAATCTGAACCCGCAATCATAGCCTACAATCATTTCAGCCACATTCCCAAAGACGTCAGGAACAGCGTGCATTTTTCACCGAATTTTCATGAAATTCGTAACAGTATGCGAAGCACGAACTTGCCCGAATGTTATGCTTGGTCAAATGAATTAAAATTCCCATTGCAAGTGGCGAGTGGAATCGTGAGGAAACTGCCGTCACCATGTTTTTCTGCACAAAAATAACATTTATAAACGAAACAGCATTATTTTTTCGTGAATTGCTGCAAATTATTTTTGCGAGACATTTTTTTTCTGGAATTCAGTTAAGGTATTATTGAATTGGATATATTGTTTTTGTCAGATTGAGATTCTCGGTCAGATTGTTTTTAAGTTTTGATGGATTTTTTAACATGCCATGTCAATTTTTGATTTATGTGCCTCTGAATCCAATGATAGAAATAAAAGTCGTCTTAATACAAATGACATCCAAAAATAACTAATGCCCTTATAAGATTAACCGTACTTAAGGATTCTTTTCACAAAAACAAAAGGGCAAGAGATACAAATGTCACATGTGGGTGTAATTTCGGATTGGGAAGCCTACGGGTTACATGACTGTTATTGCGTAGCCTTTTCGTAGCGCGGTGCTACGAAAGGGCTACGAACGCCTACAAAAACCACTTAGTAAGGAAAATACAAATATAACAATAACCTACGCCTAACCTTTTCCCAACTATGTTGAAGTCGGTTTTCAGCCAAACCGGATGCCGCTGAATACTAGGTAGTATACCATGAAGTCGGCCGTGTGGTATCCGGCAGAGTAGAATAGAACCAACTCATTACACTTACGGGTGTCGCATAAGGCGACTAATGTCTGAGGCAGAACACCTTGCGCCTCCGTAGACCAGAGAATGGGCAGCAGCGTTTTCTGTTAGTCTTTCATCACTGCGTCTATCCCAGTTGTAAACGTCCCTTTGCGCCTATTGGCCTTGTTTCTTTGTGTCTCCTGCTGATATGGAGGGAAGTGGAAATTACGGATTTTCCTACTCCTCCGCTATACTTTCTGATTAATTTCGTTGCGGGATCCAAGACAGTTAAATTCATTCTCTGGGACTTCGTCGAGCTTCATTGTCTCGGCGCTTTTCTGGTGGTCGCCACTGTTGATTCTGGCTTTCAGGAGTTACAGTGGTTTGGGAACAGTGTGGCGGGCTTTCATCACTGCGATCTCTAATCCGCCTGCCAAGCGTGGAGATTACGGCAAATTCTCCCCATCATGGGGGAGGTTTATGTCCAGCAGTGAACGTTATGGGCTGTTGTTGTTACCATGAAGTGACTGCCTATGTGATCTCCACAACCCAAGTAGTTGTGTACTGTTAGTCAAGATTTCTTAGTAAGACTTATGTATTGACTGACTTTGAGCTTCGCACTACCCATAACGACAGTCTACAAATGAAAACCGGGGCCAACGGTTTGTGGAGGCACGAAGAGGTTCCCGTAGCTAATTGTTGCTCACCCATCCACGAACCAGCCTCAGCAAACGTGGCTTAACTTGAAGTTCGACCCGTGCGTCTTTTATTATTTAGCCACGAGCCCCTCATAATATAATAATAACAAAGCCACAGCAAAGCAGTAAACCTAACTTAATACAACCTTAACTCGCGCAGTTCTTTGACAAAAGAGTCATACCCGTATCTCGAGTGAATATATGGAATAAGAATTACTTATTATCGTTGAATTCGTACGTTTTATGACACCAAAGCTACGCTCCACTTAATACGTACGTAATCTCCTTACGTATAATAAAATATAAGTCAGAAGATAATAAGTCAGGTCATCAAAAAGTTTTATAGCACAAATTATTAATGTTGAGCTATGAAAAAGTTTTGATTCGATTTTATGAGAAACCGATCGTGTTTGTTGGTTGGTATAAGCATCCGAGATCCGATCAACAGATAAGATGTTGTAAAAACTTTGTTAATCAGTGTTGTTGTATTAAGTAGACGATTTTTGAAGAGATTTGAACTTAGGAGTAGTCGAAAGTTTTTGTAGTATCGTTGTTTGTATTTTCACATTTGTTTGGTTTCGGCACTTCTGAATTTCTCTTAGCAGAATTACTTTTCCAAGCTTAGTTTTAGTTTCTCTATACCAACTAGGAGTCATTCTTTGTACTGATCATGGGGAGTCCTCTGGAAAAAGTTGTTTATAATTATGAGTAGGTACAATGACCCCGAGGTTTAGAGTAAACAAAAACAAATCTTATTTTTTGCAACTCTACATTCGAAACGCACATTTTAAGTACGGAAAGTACGTCTATGAAAGTGATTTAAATGAAAGGGCCCTGGTAAACACATCTTCAATTTCATTTTCAAATAGAAAAATATAATAACACGGTTCATGCCCAAGCCTTTACTACCCATAAAATAAACCTGTTATAGCTCATAAACCTCTTTTAGTTCCACCACGACACTCTGACACCCACTTAAGTTTTTTTCCCCACGAATTTTTTTTTTAATAACTTCGTACTCACAACAGGCAGAACTACAAAACACCATGAATGTGGACGAAGAACCTTTGTGAACACCTCCACCAATGAAGTCAGTGCAAGTCCTTCTAGGGCATCCACTCCCGTCGTTTTCACTCGCATCTGCTTCAATACACCTTTTTTTGGTCGCCTTTCACTCAACCCCTGAATTTGACAAAGCCATCTAAAAATATTCTTGACATTTTTGACACTATCATTCCCCAATTTATCATTTCTATCTTTACCATCATGGCTGTTATAAAACAATTTAACAATGCATAATCATTTCACGGGACTTGTTAATTGGTCGCGCTAATCACCTGTTATATCCGCATATCCGCACGGCGGTATATCCGCGGGTATCCGCACGACTAACTGTTATTGCTACTTTAAATGGTTTATTTGCTATGTGCAACAGAATTTATGAGTGTGTGCACTAGTTGGGTGATTCCTTTTTTCAATATGCGAGTTTTCAGTTGACAAAGTTTTTTCGCAGGCGTTTATTAAAAGATTGTACGTTTGGAAAAACCATTTTGATTTAGAATTTAGAAATGAAAACAGATAAACTGGTCAGTATTTATTTGCCTCCTTGTAATTGTAATTACTTACATAATTTTCATGAAGGATTTATGAGAAGACTCAACGGTACGAAAAGAAGACAACATGATCCACAAAGTTCACAAACATAAAAACATCTCTCGATAATCCATGACAGACGGGTCTGTAGATAGACAATGACTGCCAAAGCTTCATAGATTCTCATTCTATATTCCGCTACATAAATATTCATAAAGAAAAGGGGAGTAAGTATTTTTAGAGGAGAGAAAAGTACACAGAATAATGTACCGCTTTACGCCCCGAAAGCTTTGGGGAAGAGGGGTCAAAGTGGCACAGTCACGATACAATTACCTCCTACGTGCCGATGGAAACTCGCTGCGACTGACAACACCTAAATAACGTTCCCGACCACACAAAAAACATTTAAAGAAACCCATTAAAAACTATCCAACCAATCCTCATCTAACTTTCTCTGATTTTCCTGATAGACCAATAAATCATACTTTACTACGAAAAATATGAATAAAATTGAGTGAATCTGAATAAAGCGAACCGTAAGAAATAATATTTCATTCGAACGCCGATCAGTAGGTACATTTAGATGAGACAGAATAAGTCGTGAGAATAAAAGAGCGAATACTGAATTTATGAATGCGATGAACCGTGAGAGTAGTGACGATGGGGGGGGGAGTGGAAGCCGGGGGTACATGCATATTTGATTCCGTCATAAACTCAATTTACAGCTAATCTCATCTCAGATTGTCGAAGAAATAAAATTTCACACGCCGTTGCTTCACTCGTGAATGTAAATAGGGTAGGCGCGAGGACGTGAGTGGGGCACGTCAGTGGCGGGGCAGGGCGCGAGGGGCGCGGGTGGGCGCTAATAAAATATACTCGGCAGAGTTCACGGCTCATTTAGCACGAGACGCCCGCGCCGGCAAGAAGCTCGGCGACAATTTAATATTTCGCCTTTAATTCCGAGTACTAAATTAAGCACCGGCCCGTAATCTCGAGCTGTGCCGTTAAATTTTTGTCCCCGTGATCAGTATCGGCGGGTGATCGATTTTACGGGCCTACCGGTCTCGCGTTTCGTACGGTTGTAACTTTTTAGTGCTCCTTTTATTACGACAAACGATTTTAATCAAGCGAGTTTTTGTTCAGAGCGGACGCCATTAGCGCCCTGGAGTCGGAATAAAATTCGAAGTTAAGTCGCATTCGAGACTCGAGAATTTGCTTTTAACTTCGTTTGATAGGTCGCTTCGGCGGCGTTTAGTGACCTTTACTTGACTCTATAAAATAAATCTATACAAACTGCTATTTGAATTTTCAATAAAGAATCCGTGGGAGCTCAGTGATTCCGCAGTTAATCGCGGTCTTATTCCGAGTTCCGAGACTTTTCTGAGTTGAAAGGGTCGTGAAAGTCCGATGTGCTGCCAAAGCATCTTTGGAAAGTTTTAAATTCAAGGAAATCACTCGTGAAACTCTTATTCGTGTCTAACTATCCTCAAAAAGCGTAAGAACAAAGTTGAACGAGCGCCGAGCTCCTGCGGCTTGTTCTAAACTAGACTGTCACAAGAAAAATCTCGTAAACCTTTAACAACAACATCATTTGCTGAAAGTTTCAGGCGATGCTAAATAATAAGAGCAGCCTAACAAGCTCTTTTGTAAACGATGTATAAAACTAGAAACACTTTTAAGCTTGCCAACAAATGAATATTCAAGTACCTACTCAATATTATTTTTATTACATTTCTTCAATGTATTATTGAATTCCAACGTTTTATTGAACTTGAAGTGGAGAATTTGAATATTAATGTTTTTTCTATATTATCTATTACGCTTCCAGTGCGAAGAATTCCAGAATGGATGAAGGAATATTTCACGTTTTATTACATTACTAACATTCTTGATTAGCAGAATTTTATATTAGGACATTGACTTGAAGTCAATGATCTGACGAAAACACCGCTATTATTAATTTATATTTTTTTCAGTTATTGTGTGTACATACAAAACGTTACAATTTACTTGAAAACTCATCTAATTTACACGTACTTGTCGTAAATCTAACAAAACCATGATCCCATTGCCAGTTTCTAGTAGGGGGGGGGGGGAAATACCCCCATTTTGAAAACTTCCTAGTTTTCTTCAAGGGCTAAGTTCGGTCTCTAAACTTTTCATGGTCTAAGTTCGTTTTTCCCAGTTCCTTTGCAACTGTTTCCACCGAATCGTAATGCGCCTCTAAATTCGTACAAGCCACATATTGTCGGTATTCCGAAAGAATGGTTGTTCGAATTTTCTTTTCTTAAAGTTTCGAATGAAAACAGAAGCTTGTTGGATAGATTTTGTCGGCGAATTTCGGAGTTTTCAACGTCAAAGCAGTTTTAGGATTTTTGTTGAATATTTAGTTTCCATTTTAGAACATGTTTTCAGTATGAAGCCAAAATTTTTATGTTAGTATTATTTTTTAATTATCATAGTTTTGAATATTTTATGATGAAATGATTTTTGCAACAAACCAACTATTTTCTGCAGACAATTTATAAAAAAAACATTAAACAGAACCTAAAAAGGTAACCAAGACATGTCATAATTCTTAGCTATGAGAACGCGCACAACGAATCCCTTAATTTACTCTATTCAGCATGCAAGCAAATTATACTAGTAAAATCGTTTTGTAATAATATTTGAACATAAACAAACCTAGTGCAAGATAAATAGCAGCATAAATAAAGACAATTTAGGTTTGTATGTTTCGTAATATGAACAAAAGTGAGCTCCAGAACACACAATTTAATTTCAAAACCGCATACAGAAGACGAAACTGCAATCTTGCATTATTATCTATGAAATAAAAACTTTTCCAGTATTGTGAAATTGAAAAAAAAAAACAATGGTCAAATATAAGCTACGTGAACATACTACCAGCTTTTCGCGAATGTGTTGAAAGAGCGCGAACTTTGATTTGAATTTGATTTTTGAATTAAGAATTGATTGATGACTTTCGACTTGCGAACTTTATTTTTAAGGATAAACGGTTAGTTTAATGTCTCTTTGTCTAGGCCCCGCCATTTTCAAAAAGAAAGTTGATACTACTTTTAGTTAAACAAAAACCCGTGTTTAAAAAATACCAAAAATGACACACCTCAAAGAAGTGTGGCATCCCAGAAGTGTTACAAACACATTATCTCTGCCAGTGTCGCCTCATACAAATTATGCTGTCGCATTCAAAGAGCTCCTGGTAAATTGTTAGCATACCCAGCTTACGTTACCAACATAACTAATACTTGCATAACAAAGAAGATTGTGGCTGCATATTTTGTTACTGGGTGCGGTTTTGTGAAAAATCGTTTTAACAATTTATTGGACCTTTTTGAAGGGTGTCTGGTTAAGCACCTATTTGATTGATATGTATTTACGAGGCAAGTGTGAAAACGCTGGAAGGGAACGTCCTAGGAGGATCTTCATTGACCTTGTTGGCAATGGTCTTTAGGAAGGTCAGGTGCGTGATACTCGCAATCAACGTACGTGTTTGGACGCGGACAAATAAAAAGACTACTAAGTATTGATTAGGCGGCATTCTGTAGTTCCTTCCTACCCCCATGGAAGTAAGTTGTGAGTTTATGTGTGATTGATTTGCGTGGATAAGCAAGATTTCCGAAGAAAATATGGGTATCCTGTACTAGGTAGCAATGAGAGTCGATATGCGTAAAATACGTCTCGATAAAGCAAAGATTTATGATCATATTTATGATGATTTTGCGCGAACGCATCACCATTCACTGGGTGATAGGTTACACACTCTCCGTACACATACTTCGTTTACATACTGTCGGCAGTTAAATTACGATGCAAACTACTATTTCATTAAACTAAAGACCCGAATCAAACTCTCGTTTGGAAATCACCTCGATATTTTAATTAAATTTCGTCGTGGCGAAAGCCCAATAAAATCTCTGAATAATTCCGTAACAATTACAAAGTATGAGTTTGAAGTAAAGTTAACTGCGCATTACGTGTGGGTTCATAAACCTTGCAGTGCTGATCTGGAGCTGCGTATCAAATTGGCCACGTAATCCCTCTGGCGTGGAGCCCGACACAAATAGGTGGACGGAATTCGATATGGTTGGTATTCTGAGGGCGGCGGCGAAACGATATGGAAACGATATCATCATCATCTGCCTAGCCTTTTCCCAACTATGTTGAGGTCGGCTCCCAGTCTAACCGGATGCAGCTGAATACCAGTATTTTACCTGAAGCGTCTGCCTATCTGACCTCCACAACCCAGTTAGTACTGGGTAATACGATACCCCTTGGTAAGACTGGAAGTCAGACATTTTGGGCCACTGACTATCTGTAACGACTGTCAAAGGTCTACAAATGACAGCCGGGACCAACAGCTTAACGTGCTTTCCGAGGCACCGAGGAAACTCGGTATGTAAGGGTAGTGATGGAAAAGGAAGGTTAAGGTAAAGAAGGTAAGGAATAAAAAAAAAAAATGTATCATACTTCGAAAAATTACGCCATTAGCAGAGTACAGTTGAACCAGGAAAATAATGCGCTTCGGTAATGTTCGTGGTCATTAATTATCACGAGCGTCGCTATTCGCACCACATAGTAACCTGGTAATAGGCAATTATTGCTTTCACACGAGATATTATGTACTTCTGTCCTACAACCCTACAGGCACCTATTCTTCGCTATCAGGCAGTTTTGCGAAGATGTAGAAAATCGTATTAGTTTCAGACATTATTGAATCTATTTACAATCTATTTCTATCTACAATATCATTTACCGTTCCCTCCAGCGATTTGTAAACCTTCTTACGGTTTCCATTTAAAAATACTCCACAAAAGTAGGTCTTAATCTAGCGTGAGCTTGAGTGTCTGGAAATGAAACGCGGTAATGCCTAGATTAAAGACAACCCACGCGTTAAGGTAAAATAAAAATGACAAAGAAAAACTAAAATAAAATACGTGTCACTTCCAACCTTCACTTTCAATTATTATTCTTTCTTTGGAGTCACAAACAATTTTAATATAAAATTTCAATCGAATAACTGTCACTGATTGGAAAAAATAGGTTTTGACAAAAGTTACTCTTGTGAATATTTACAGCAAGCAAAATGATTCTAGACCCAGCAGACTAGAATTTATTTGCTTAAAGAAACAACTGCTGTTTTGATAATTATAAAAGTGCAAAATTTAAGAAACTGTTAATGTTATTTGACGACCCGAATGGAGCAGCGGTAGTAAGACTGCCTTACGTTCTTAGGGTCCCGGGTTCGAATCCCGTTTGGAGCAAATGTTTGTGTGATGAGCATGGACATTTGTTTCCGAGTCATGGATGTTTATGTGTATAATAAGTATGTTTTACAAACAAAAAGTATCTATATAGTATATCAACTACGACACAAGCCTCGTTGCTTAGTGTGGCACTAGATGGCGCTATGTGTAATGTCCAGCAATATTTATTTATTTATTTGTATTTAAACACTCCACCATGAAAAAATTTCCGCCATTGGATCTCAAATCATGTGTGTGGTAACAGTTTTGGCGTCAAAGTCCTTTAAAGCCTGTATTTAAATTCGAAATGTTTTTACCGATAACCGACCGGGCCCTCAGAATGTGTCCCCTCAAATAGCAATCCAGTTAGGCATCGCAGGTTTACCGGCCTGAATAACATCCTCTGCTTCGACTGAAATGTGGCTGAATACCACTCAATTGCGCTGTAAGCGACTGCTTTACGTACTAGAACTGATTTTTACTTGTAGTATGTCCGTTTCGAATGGTCTAGTGAATTTGACTTAGATAGATACTTATAGCGAATTTCACCAGTAAACTAAACGCGATTAGCGATTGTTTCTCTTGTGATCGTGTTGAGTTTCATTATTAAAATTAGCTTTTGGACTCTACGGCCAGCACAGTAATATGCCTTGGTAAAAACAGTGTTATTTTTGCTCTTTCATGACCCACTTTCAATATGAAGTAACCAAATTGAGCTATTTCTTTGTGTCTCATCATCATCATCAGCCTATTAATGTTCCCACTGCTGGGACACAGGCCTCCTCTCTATGAGAGGGAATGGGCTATAATCCACCACGCGGGCCCAGTGCGGATTGGCAGATGTCGTCACGTGTTCGAATTTTTGGTTCTAGGACATGCCGGTTTCCTCACGATGTTTTCCTTCACCGTTTTGAGAGCAGTGGTGATGAAATAAATTACACAAAGTAATGCTCCTGCCTGGGTTCGAACCCACGACTTACTGTTCGTAAGTTGGGGCCTGGGCCACCGCTGCTCCCTTTGTGTCTATTTTACTCTGTTTCCAGTTTCCTCATCGAAGAAAACGGCCTTCAAATTGTTTCTTTTTAAACCCACATACCCAAAAATAATCCGAAATCATCTTCTTTCACCTCATTATAACCCAATCAGCTAATGCGATCCCTTTTCCATTCCCAAAAATTTTGCATGCCACCCCCCGACCTCTAATCCAAAGGAAAATAAGCCAGACATTGAAATAGCTAAAAGATTGCAACGCGAAAACGTTTCTTAAACCCGAAACGCACGATTTAACACCAAAGCTTTGGTAAGACGAGTATTTCGGCAGCCGATTGCCCATTACGGAGCGACGATACACGAAATTTCAATAAAACGCAATAGACGATGGTATAGCAGCGTAGGGAGCGAGGGATCGCTAAGCAAGTTTACTGGTTATCGTTGATAGTTTGACTGGTTCAACGAGGTGAATTTTGTACTTTTTTTTTTCTTGTATACCGTGTTTTGTTTGTTTGAACCTTTCTTTTACATCACTACGATGTGCGATGCTTGAAGGAAGTTTCAGCAAGGTCATAAAAACTTTCAATAAATGCGGAACTTGGATTCAGATGGTTTAGTGGATAGTATCAGGCACGACTGCTGAAGATGAGGGCCTGGCCCCAGATCAGGCAAATTGATATTTTATTTATTTATTTTATTTGGCTCTTCAACAATGACTACACTATTACATAATATATAGTAAAACATAACAAACTTACGTCTAAGTGCCCCATTGCTTAAAGAAGAGCACTGCATGCAATAGAGCGCCTAAATAGCTATTAATATTAAACAGTGAAAAAATAAAAATAAATAATAAAAATACAATTAAATATTTAAAACAACGGCAGTATCGATGATATTAAGTTAGTAAAGCCAAACAGAGTGAAATTTAATATTTATTGTGTTTTTTCATCAGGAATTTCTATGTAATAGCCACGGAGTCTGGGTTTGTGCCCGTTTGATGGCAATAGGCCCGCCCCCTATTACATAGGACTTAAACATAACTGGCGAAATGCTCTGCCTACTCCTTCGTGGATTACAGGCGTAATTTTATGTTATGTTTCAGTGTTAACTACGGTCTTACCACCCGCGACTCGTAATCAGACAAAAAAAACCGGCCAAGTGCGAGTCGGACTCGCGCACAAAGGGTTACGTACCATTATTATCAAAAAATCACGTTTGTTGTATGGGAGCCCCCCTTAAATATTAATTTTATTCTGTTTTTAGTATTTGTTGTTATAGCGGCAACAGACTGTCTGGCTGTCACGGTTCATGAGATACAGCCTGGTGATAGACAGACGGACAGACAGCGAAGTCTTAGTAATAGGGTTCCGTTTTTACCCTTTGGGTATGGAACCCTAAAAATCATACTGTTCGCTTTTTACCTTCGAATTCTTCGGCATATTATCACCAGAAAAAGCCTGTAGGATCTTCAAGTTCAAGTTGCTTTTAAAAGAGGGGAATTTAAATTGAGTATAAAGCGAGGGGGCTCCAATCAGGGGTAACCGTGATGTCCTGAGGGCTGTGATTTCATGTACTAAAGGCATGATTGAATTCAGTGATCTGGATTGAGGGATGACTTTTAATAGAAGCTTTAAAAATACGCAATTTATCAAATGGGGCGAAAAGATACAAAATGGGTAGTTAAGTCTCGTTCAAATCACCGAAATGCAAAAGCACAGGATCACAAAGCTAGGAGATATTATTCTAGAACAATAATTGTACTACATTGGTAACTAAATATTTGTTGAATATTCGTGAACTTCAGCCCCCATTAGCAGAGGAGCCCGTGGCTAAATAATAACAGCCACTCGGGTTGATCTTTAGGTTAAGCCGTGCTTGCCTAGGTTGGTCTGTGGATGGGTGACCACCCATTACATACCGGGTTTCCTCCGTGCCTCGGAAAGCACGTTAAGCCGTTGGTCCCGGCTGTCATTTGTAGATCTTTGACAGTCGTTCAGGTAGTCAGTGACCCAAAAAGTCTGACAACCAGTCTTACCAAGGGATATCGTATTACCCAGTACTAACTGGGTTGTAGAGGTCAGATAGGCAGTCGCTCCATGTAAAATACAGGTATTCAGCTGCATCCGGTTAGACTGGAAGCCAACCCCAACATAGTTGGGAAAAGGCTAAGCAGATGATTCGTGAAATTCAGCCTTGATTTGACCTATTAAACTGAACTGAAGTTCATTGGCACTTATACATGATTACATACTATGCTGGTTAATACGCCTGTCTGTAATAATGTGACCTACCTTTTTAGTACATTACATACTTAACAATTACATGGGGCGGCTGCCGCAGGTACTGAAAACCTCAAACGCCGCAAATACAATCATTTAATTGGTAGTTATGTGTTTGAGCCGTTTGGGGTTGAAACACTAGGGCCATGGGGTCTGAGTGCCCTCCTAGTATTTCGGGAAATCGCCAAGTGATTGGTCGTCTTTTCACGTGACCAGAGAATCAGCATTGCCATCCAACGTGGCAATGCTGCCAGCCTTCTGGGCACTTTTCCTGTTGACAGCAATGTAGACGAATTTTTGACGCTCTGTAACCGTTTTGATACTTGTACATATTTTTATTACTATTTTAGTTTGTTTATAGTGTAAATAATACTGTTATCTTGTAAAAACCAATTACATTGTTAAGTTTACATCAATGCAAATTTGCACAGAACACATAAAAAATATAAACCGGCCTTTCTAAACTACCCAACGCCCCTTTTCACAATGTTCCGGCAGCCGGATAACCGTCACCAAGTACCCGGTGACGAATGTCCCATACATTTTTCACCGGGTACCCGGCACGGAGTCACCGAAGCGTGTGAAACGGCACTTATCGTCTACTAATGAATACTTCAAAAAAAAACTTCCAATTTTTTCCACCGCAATCCATTCTCGTAACTAAGTTAACTACTACAATATCTTCAAAAGTAGCAAAACTCGCGTGTTTACAGTTTACTAAACTGGTTTAAAAAAGGACAAAGGACTCACAAAACGGTTCGCGTGTATATAAATCATAAGAGCAGTGCCATTCAGTCGTAGTTCGGGACTGAGATATAATATGTGTGCCGTTATATTTATAGCCGGACTATCGCAGAAGAAAATTGTCTTTTTCGATCAAAAATGTATAGATAATGTATTGATAGATTGTTTCGTATTGGGTTTTCGTTTTTTATTGGGTGAATATGTATCATATGTGATGTATGCGTTTGCTGGTTCGATGTCGATTTTCGAAGGTTGCTTAAGTCATTCACTATGCTTTTTATTTGTCTTTTAAATCAACTCGCGTGCTGCGATAACTAAAAAATTTTTAGGGTTCCATACCTCGGTAGCAAAAACGGAAACCTTATAGGACCATTTTGTTGTCCGTCTGACTGCCTGTCCGTCTGTCCTTTTTTCTCAGGACAGCGAAATGGAGTAGATGACACATCAATCAATTGAGATACTTTTTAAGAGCTGTCAAAACGCGGTTCTCTCCTAGATTTTGTATGGCAATAGCAAACTTTGACGTCACTGTTTATTCAAGTTCAAACAAGTCTGCTACCCCTAAAGCAGTGAAAAAATCAAACATGTAAACAACGCAATCAAAAGGAATTTTGCGATTTCACAAGGAAATCAAAACTTATAGGGTATTTCCCATTGACCTAGACTAAAACAATGAAATTTGTCAAGTAGCAGTCTTACAGCACAGGTAAAGGAAAAAATCTGAAAACTGAAAATAATTATGTAGTTTAATAACAAAATACCTACAAGTTTATAGGGAACCCTCGGTGTGCGAGTCCAACTCACACTTGGCCGATTTTTTTATTACAAAGTCAGTATTTACCATTCCAATTGCGTAATTTCCATCATTCTATCCTCCTCACTCACATAGCTGATTAGCCATCTCTTATATCACTCACTCACACAAAAGCCTCTTATCAACAAGGAAGCTTCACCTGTTATATTATTCCTTCTTTAATTGGGCTTGTTCCCTTTGTAATATGAGTGTAAAAGACTCGACTGGTGTATTTTTTGGGATTTGGGGATTCGCAACGAAGATGAATGGCTCTTCTGAATCATTATGTTGTTTTTTGGAATTATGTTTATATTCCAGTATATTTCTGTTTTGTGTTCTTGTATAGAAAGCTATTTATTAAATATAGTGTTTTTTCTCAGGACGTGTAATGTATGAGCGCAGGTGCTTAAGATTTTGATTAAAATTTAAGAAACTTATAGTCAAGGGTCTGCAATTGTGTAAATATTAATGTTAGTCTTTATTTTTATGATTATTTTTACTTTTATTTTTTATACCGTTAGTCATAAGATAACTCATCATCTGCCTAGCCTTTTCCCAACTATGTTGGGGTCAGCTTCCAGTTTTACCGGATGCAGCGACTGCCTATCTGACCTCCACAACCCAGTTTGTACCGGGTAATACGATACCCCTTGGTAAGGACTGGTTGTCAGACTTTTTTGGGCCTCTCGTTCGTTCGTTCGTGGTATTTCATCGTTGACAGTCGTTTTGTAGTTCCAAACGACTGTCAACGATCTACAAATTACAGCCGGGACCAACGGCTTAACGTGATTTCCGAGGCACGGAGTAAACTCGGTATTTAATGGGTGGTCACCCATCTACAGACCAACCTAGGCAAGCACGGCTTAACCTAATGATCGACCCGAACGGCTGTTATTATTTAGCCACGAGCTCCTCGTCATAATATAACTAATGTACATTTTCTAAATACTGTCTACACTGTATCTTTAACATAAGTAATATGTGGAAACGTTGTGGATTGTACATTAGCCAACTACGTTGTAATATTTACCGTAACATATATTGTACAATTGTTTGTTTTCCCTAAATATTTTTTTTTTTTTTAATAATAAAATTGCTTTGCACACATTTATTTCTTAGAGCCCAATGTTAGATAAGCAGAAATACGATTTCCAAAAATAGTTTTATTTTTATTTAATACGTTAAATTTTTCAATCACACTAGATCGCAAAAAGTGGAAAGAGAGAAAGGAAGCCATTGGCCTGCATTGGGACAACATAGGGTTCATATTTTCTATATAATAACAGTAACTGAAATAGAACCTATTGAAGATTGAACGATTTCGATTTTTCAAAATGATCGCAATTTTTTTTTCATGTGTGTATGTAACACATCAAAAAAAGTTTGCGATCATTTTGAAAAATCAATATCTTTTTTGTTACGGTAGATTAAACTATTATTTCTTCTTCTTTTTACATTCTTTATTTAAAAATATAGATTTATTTTATTTTATTTTTCAAACGAGGTATTTATTTTTAAAGAAAACACTTAGCAAAGATTTTTTCTTGATAAAGTTCTATTTAAAAAATATATATCAGCTTAAGCTAGTGATCACAAACTTTTTTTGATGTGTGTATGTGTTGCTGGGGAGGATCTGGAGCCAGTTATTCCCAGCTAAAATACTTGGAGTGGTAAAGGTAGGCGTTTGAGGGACTGTCTTCTTTAATTTTGACTGTAAATTGAATAAATGACTAATGATTTAATAAGCAATGATCAAAATACAAGTTAGAAAAACCTTACAAAACATTCGTATACAAACACAATCTTTGCCAGATAACTCCACTAATAAATCTCATCAATTTCTTCTTTTTGTTTCATAATCTATAAGATTCGGCACGAGTTTCCGGGACTATTACTGCAATCAAAGAAACTTCGCCACTTTATCATGTCACTTCCTGATATAACAGATCAATCCTGATGAACGGAAAGAAAGTAGGAAAAGAAGTCATAGAGCGAGATGGAGTAAGCGACCTGTCAGTGTGTTCGTAGCCTAAATGTTGTCATGTCAACCCTTAAAAACATTGGAGTCCCAATCATGTTGATATTATTTTGCATAAAAATCTTTGAAGTAGGACTTAATATGCTAAATTCATCATTTTCTAGGTAGGGAAAGATGGACTTCTACTAAGACTTACAGTCTAACGCACGATGACACATCACATAAAATTGCTTTAAAAAAAAAAGTATACATTACTTGTTGTAGAAAAACCTTAGAATAAAGACAAATTAATACAGGGTGTAAAAGGCCTCACCACGAAGCCGTCAACCAAGCATTATGTACATCAAACTATGTAACTTTACGCAAAAATTATTGCTGAGAAACGACTTTTTTTTGGGGTGAAAAATCATGTTTTGTGTTAGAACTTAATGTAACACACTCAAAACATTGTGCTGATGGATGGATTGAATAGTACGGGGGTCGTGGAGGTGTTTAAAGTTTACATTATAAACCTGAATTAAAAAAAAAAAAACTTGTCAAAAAGTTGGAACTGTGACCCCCAATATCTCCGTACTTAACTAGAAGGTTCCCAGGTATGGTGTAGAACAAAAAAATGATCGCAATGACGAGGAGGACAAGTGCCTTTTGGCTTCGTTAAGAGGTGTTTTACACCCTATATTTCTATATAGGGTGTAAAACACCTCTTAACGAAGACACAATACATCCATGCTTGTGCATGGATGTATTGTGTGAAGGTCTGTGAATGTCTAGAAAGAAGGTGACTTCTGAGATAAAGAATAACTAGAAGACAATCATGTATGGAAGAAGAAGAAATGCTGCGATGACCTTAAATTAATTGGGATAACGGTAGGAGAATGATGATGAATAGTTTTCAACAGGGAATATGCATGAAATACTTCTTTTTATTATTTCTAACTCTTTTTATTTATGAAAAATGCCTTGTATTGGCCCATAAAAACATTGTGGTAACACTTGTTTAAGTTTCTAATACAGGGTGTAAAAGACCTCATCACGAAGCCGTCAACCAAGCATTCTGTAGGTACATCAAACTAAGTAACTTTACGCAAAAATTATTGCTGGGAAACTACTTTTTTTTTTGGGGTGATATATCATGTTTTGTGATAGAGCTCAATGTAACGCACTCAAAACATTGTGCTGATGGATGGATTTAATAGTACGGGGGTCGTGGACATGTTTAAAGTAAACAAACAATCGTATAATCTTACATTAAAAACTTGTATTAAAAAAAAACTTGTTAAAAGTTGGAACTTTGACTCCCAATATCTCCGTAACTAGAAGATTCCCAGGTATGGTGTAGAACAAAAAAATGATCGCAATGACGAGGAAAACAAGTGCCTTTCGGCTTCGTTAAGAGCTGTTTTACACCCTTTATACGTATTTTACTGTTTTACTTAGCATGTTTTTGGTGAATCGGAACGCACTCTAAAAACACACCGTCCTCGATAACGCCAGTATTGACGTCAAAGTTCATTGTGTCAAAAAACACTTTTATTTATAAAGTGCTTAAAGTTTCACTAAAATTTTATTATAATACTAGCTGTTGCCCGCGGCTTCGCCCGCGTGAAGTTCGGTTACTGTCCCACGGGATCATACTAAAGGGATAATAGTGTCCTACATGTTAATCCAGGTTATAAACTATCTATGTGCCAAATTTCATAATTATCACAATTATTATCATCACAATCACCATCGCTATCATAACCATCATCATTATCACAATCACCATCACTATCACAGTCACCATCATTATCACCAATCACCATCACTATCACAACCACTATAATTACCACAATCATTATCACAATCACCATCACAATCCCCATCACTATCGATATCACCATCACAACCACCGTCATTATCACAATCACAATCACCATCACCATCACAATTAATATCAAAATAACTATCACAATCACAATCCCCATCACTATCGCTATCATCGTAATCACAGTCATTACCACAATCACCATCACTATCTCAATCACCATCACCATCACTATCTCAATCACCATCACTATCTCAATCACCATCACAATCACGATCACAATCACCATCACAATCACCATCACAATCACCATCACAATCACCATCACAATTACCACCACAATCACCATCACAATCACCATCACAATCACCATCACAATCACCATTACAATCACCATCACAATCACCATCACAATCACCATCACAATCACCATCACCATCACAATCACCATCACAATCACCATCACAATCACCATCACAATCACCATCACAATCACCATCACAATCACCATCACAATCACCATCACAATCACCATCACAATCACCATCACAATCACCATCACAATCACTATCACAATCACCAACACAATCACCATCACAATCACCATCACAATCACCATCACAATCACCATCACAATCACCATCACAATCACCATCACAATCACCATCACAATCACCATCACAATCACCATCACAATCACCATCACAATCACCATCACAATCACCATCACAATCACCATCACAATCACCATCACAATCACCATCACAATCACCATCACAATCACCATCACAATCACCATCACAATCACCATCACAATCACCATCACAATCACCATCACAATCACCATCACAATCACAATCACCATCACAATCACCATCACAATCACCATCACAATCACCGTCACAATCACCGTCACAATCACCATCACAATCACCATCACAATCACCATCACAATCACCATCACAATCACCGTCACTATCGCTATCACCATCACAATCACCGCCACTCTCACAATAACTATCACAATCACCATCACCATCACAATCACTATCAAAATCACTATCACAATCACCATCATCGTTATCACAATCATTATCATCGTAATCACAATCGCTATCATCATTATCACAATCATTATCATCGCAATCACAACCATTATCATCGTAATCACAATCAGCATCATCACAATCTCCATCCTCGTCATCACAATCATTATAATCGTAATCACAATCATTATCATCGTAATCACAGTCATTATCACAATCGCCATCACAAACACCATCACAATCACCATCACAATCCCATCACTATCGCTATCACCATCACAAACACCGCCACTCTCACAATAACTATCACAATCACCATCACCATCACAATCACTATCGAAATCACTATCACAATCACCATCATCGTTATCACATTCATTATCATCGTAATCACAATCGCTATCATCATTATCACAATCATTATCATCGCAATCACAATCATTATCATCGTAATCACAATCACTATCATCTTAATCACATTCATCATGATCACGATCGTCATCACTATCACAACCACAATCATTATCACAGTCACCATCATTATCACAATCACAATCACCATCACTATCACAATCACCATCACAATCACTTCCTCGTTATCACAATCATTATCATAGTAATCACAATCATCTTCATCATTATCACAATCACCATCACTGCCACTTTCACAATCACCATAACAATCACCATCACCATCACAATCACAATCACCATCAAAATCACAATCACCATCATCGTTAACACAACCATCGCTATCACCATCACAATCACCGTCACTATCACATTCACCATCACTGTCACAATCACCATCACAACCATAATCACTATCACAATCACCATCATCGTTATCACACTTATTATCATCGTAATCACAATCATTATCATCGTTATCACAATCATCATTATCACAATCATCATTATCACAATCATCATCATCGAAATCACAATCATTATCATCGTAATCAAAATCATCATCAACACAATCATCGTCATCATTATCACAATCATCATGATCGTAATCACAATCATTATCATCTGGATCTCAAAATAAAGGCCATTTTCGTAATCAGCACCCCTGATAATCTCGGTATCGATACCCATATTGATTTTTAGACATTTCAACCCCATCGCACCCCAACAGGGAATGGTAGCATTTCAGGTCTGCCACATTAAATCTTAAAATCGTTGTTTTTGTAATACACCCGATCCAATTCACCATAAAAATAATAACTATGTTGAATTTCAGGCTTTGTTACCCCATTTCCCCCTTTAGGGGTTGAATTCTGAAAAAAAACTGAAACACAAATGTTAACTCATTTATCGATGGGAGTACTCCCGTTAAGTTTCGAATAAAGTAGTCTAACTAATCCTATTTCCCCATGTAATCTTTGGACCCCCGTTTCAACCCCTTAGGGGGTGAATTTTGAAATATCTATTCTTAATGCACCCCTAGACCACATAAGGAACCTACTTGCCAAATTTGGAATCTCTAGACTCAGCGGTTTGGGCTGTGCATTGATTTTTATACTTTGCCACCCCATTTCCCCCTCTTAGGGGTTGAATTCTGAAAAAACCTAAAACCCGTTTCTACTCATTTATCAATAGGAGCACTCCTGTGAAGTTTCGAATAAAATAGTCTAACTAATCTTGTTTCCCCATACAAACTTTGGATTCCCGTTTAACCCCCTTAGGGGTTGAATTTTGAAAAATCCTTTCTTAGTGCACCCCTAGACCACATAAGGAACCTACTTGCCAAATTTGGAATCTCTAGACTCAGCGGTTTGGGCTGTGCATTGATTTTTATACTTTGCCACCCCATTTCCCCCTCTTAGGGGTTGAATTCTGAAAAAACCTAAAACCCGTTTCTACTCATTTATCAATAGGAGCACTCCTGTGAAGTTTCGAATAAAATAGTCTAACTAATCTTGTTTCCCCATACAAACTTTGGAGCCCCGTTTAGCCCCTTTAGGGGATGAATTTTGAAAAATCCTTTCTTAGTGCACCCCTAGACCACTTAAGGAACCTACTTGCCAAAGTTGGAATCTGTAGACCCAGCGGTTTGGGCTGTGCGTTGATAGATGAGTCAGTCAGTCAGTCAGTCAGTCAGTCAGTTTCTTCTTTTATATATTTAGATATAATATTGTTATTGCAATTTTTACTTGCATAAAGCACATACAATTGGTAAACGTTCAGCCGTGTGGTATCCGGCAGAGTAGAATAGAACCAACACATTACACTCACGGGTGTCGTATAAGGCGACTAATGTCTGAGGCAGAACACCTTGCGCCTCCGTAGACCAGAGAATGGGCAGCAGCATTTTCTGTTAGTCTTTCATCACTGCGATCTCCAATCCGCCTGCCAAGCGTGGAGATTACGGCAAATTCCTCCCATCATGGGAGAGGCTTATGTCCAGCAGTGGACGTTATGGGCTGTTGTAGTAGTGTAGTAAGTGGTAAAATTATTTTATTTACATGTAAACAAGGCAGATTGTGGATAATGACGTCACATCATGGCCGCGACAGCTACGGGCGTTTGAACTGTCGTAGTAAATTGCAGGAGTTTAATATTATTTTTGTGCGACAAGCAGTAGTTGAACTTAATTTTTAATACTTATCTTGGCTTGATAGAACTATACTTTATTGATGTAAGTGAAGAAAAAACTACGAGCATATTCCCTATTGCTGCCCAAAGATTCCACACCTAAATAACAAAATTAATTCCATAAAATAGCGAACTATTTCAAGTAAATAAATGCATCGTACCTATAAAAGCTCCAGCTGCTGTCAGTGTATCGCCGCCCTAACGGCAGCCAAGTAAAATGAATTGTTGTGGTGCTGCAGGGGATAAGCGGGCAATCTGTCACCGCTTATGCGCAATTTACTCTTATCTTTATCCCCGTAGCGCTATGGTGAAATGTCTCCCGTGACATCGAGCATGGTATTCAGTTTCCTGTTGAAATGAAATCAGAGAAAAGTTACTGCTTTTTAGGGTTCCGTACCCAAAGGGTAAAAACGGAACCCAATTACTAAGACTTCGCTGTCTGTCCGTCTGTCTGTCCGTCTGTCCGTCTGTCTGTCACCAGGCTGTATCTCATGAACCGTGACAGCTAGACAGTTGAAATTTTCACTGATGATGTATTTCTGTTGCCGCTATAACAACAAATAGGTACTAAAAACAGAATAAAATTAATATTTAAGGGGGGCTCCCATACAACAAACGTGATTTGCCGTTTTGTCTAATGTATAGATAATGGTACGGAACCCTTCGTGCGCGAGTCCGACTCGCACTTGGCCGGTTTTTGTTTAGTAAATTCTCCATCATCTGCCTAGCTTTTTCCCAAGTTTATTGGGGTCGGCTTCCAGTCTAACCGGATGCAGCTGAATACCAGTATTTTATATGGTGCGACTGCCTATCTGACCTCCACAACCCAGTTAGTACTGGGTAAAACGATACCCCTTGGTAAGACTGGTTGTCAGACTTTTTGGGCCACTGATTACCTGTAACGACTGTCAAAGATCACAAATGACAGCCGGGACCAACTGCTTAACGTGCTTTCCGAGGCACGGAGGAAACTCGGTATGTAATGGCTGGTCACCCATCCAAAAACCAACCTAGGCAAGCACGGCTTAACCTAAAGATCGACCCGAGCGGCTGTTATTATCTAGCCTCGAGCTCCTCCTTGTTTAGTCGACGTCCTCGTTGGTGTAGTGGTCCCAATCTCGAGTGCAACTGCCGAGCATGAGAGTTCGATTCTCGGGTCTGGGAAACTGTTCTTGGGTTTTTACATCAGGAATTTCTCAGTAGCAGCCACGGAGTCTGGATTTGTACCCATCATCATCATCAGCCTATTAATGTTCCCACTGCTGGGACACAGGCCTCCTCTCTCTAAGAGGGAGTGGGCTATAATCCACCACGCGCGCCCAGTGCGGATTGGTAGATGTCACATGTCTTAGAAGTTTTGGTTCTAGGACATGCCGGTTTCCTCACGATGCAGATGTTTTCCTTCACCGTTTTGAGAGCAGTCGTGATGAAATAAATTACACAAAGTAATACGTCTGTCTGGGTTCGAACCCACGACTTACTGTTTTTAAGTCGGGGCCGCCACCACTGGGCCACCGCCGATTTGTACCCGGCCACCACCGATTTGTACCCGGCCACCACCGATTTGTACCCGGCCACCACCGATTTGTACCCGGCCACCACCGATTTGTACCCGGTTGACGGCAATAGGCTCGCCCCCTATTACATGGGACTTAAATATAACTGAAATGTTAATGATTCAATAATAATCCTTTATCATGATTCAATGAATAACGATAAAGGAACGTTTGGCGTTCAAATGAAGTTGACAAACGCACGCTGTTGGTGAATGTTTGAGGAGTTTGTTGAAAAAATGAGATAGTGGTGTTACTTTCGATTTTGCCTACACGCCGTAATATCTTTGTGGAGTTATACATATCTACAATTTATGATATTCAGGTAATTATGTAAATTCAGATTAGTACCTACATAAATCATCAAAACCATAATCTGACCAAAAGTAGTTAAAAGAACTTTTAATAATTATATAACAATCAAATACAACATAGGAACAACATAACAACACAGTCCAATATAGGAACTGACAATCTTTTGGATCTACGTTCTTCCGGTGTATATTATTTTATTTAAATGTCATGAAATTCGTCACCAAGACCACGAGACCTCAAAATAATAAGAGAAATATGACGTTATGAAAACGTTCTTTAATCAACTAAAAGACGAGGCTTAATAATAATCCTGTACAAAAACAGAGCTCTATCTCAGAAACCGCAACAAGAGCAAAGAGTTAAACCCATACCTAATTTCACTTAACTTTTTCATTATAAATCCTTCCTTCCAATTCCACTTCCTCGTATTTTGGCGGAAATTAAACCGGGTATAACAAAAAGTCTGCAAACTTTCTTTGTCTCAAAACAGTCCTATAAAATGTTTGAGCCGTTCGTTTCTTGTGACCCTAAAAAAGTTTCTATGCAAATGTTTTATGTAGGGATCGATTTGTGATGGGTTCCGTGTTAGTGTACAGTTAGCAGGCTAGTTTATTATTGACTGCGACGATAAGAATCGGGTTAAATGTACCGCGTCGCTTGCATAGGGTTGAGTTTATTTTGTTCGGTATTGCAAGTTTTGTATTGATTGGTTTTAGTGCTAGTTAAGTTTAAAAAAAATTGCGATGTGTTGCGACATTGTCGGACAATGGTCATACTTTATATCAACAACGAGGTTGCATCTCTTTCTATTTAGTTAAGTCACTTGCATCATTGATTTTTATTAATCGGTAACTGATCAATGTTGTTTGAAACTGAGTAGAACTACGGGTTATCGACAGTATTACAACACAACAACAACAACAGCCCATAACGTCCACTGCTGGACATAAGCCTCTCCCATGATGGGAGGAATTTGCCGTAATCTCCACGCTTGGAAGGCGGATTGGAGATGGCAGTACTTAATGAAAGGCTAACAGAAAACGCTGCTGCCCATTCTCTGGTATTCGGAGGCGCAAGGTGTTCTGCCTCAGACATTAGTCGCCTTATACGACACCCGTGAGTGTAATGGGTTGGTTCTATTCTACTCTGCCGGATACCACACGGCTATACGACAGTATTAGCGTGAAGTAAATGAATTATGTTCTGTCTTAGGAAAATGACATGTCAGTGTTAAAGTTAGTTTATGAGGTGTGTCCTTTTATCATTGCGATAAATAAACGTGTTTTTTACTCTTTTTCTGTCCATTCAACTCTCCCCGAGTTGACAGTTCATCTTCATCGTCATTCATGCCCTTATCCCGTTATTGAATAAACTACAAGTAATGCGGATTAAGGCTAGGCTAGGCTTCGAGAAAGAGGTCAATCGTCGAATCCGACTCGGCTGAGCAGCGTTCGGGAAGATGCGCGGTATCTTCTCGTCCAACCTACCGCAGTGTCTCAAGACGAAAGTCTATGACCAGTGTGTGTTGCCAGTGATTACATACGGGACCGAAACGTGGTCGCTTACAATGGGCCTCATCAGAAGGCTTAAAGTCACCCAAAGGGCAGTGGAGAGGGCTATGCTCGGTGTTACCTTGCGCGATCGAATCAGAAATGAAGACATCCGCAAGAGAACCAAGGTTACCGACGTAGCCCGAAGAATTGCCAAACTTAAGTGGCAGTGGGCAATTGCTCGCAGAACGGATGGCCGATGGGGCCGAAAAGTTCTGGAGTAGCGACCGCGAACCGGAAGACGTTGCGTTGGAAGGCCTCCCACTAGGTGGACCGATGACCTGGTGAAGGCTGCGGGAATCCGCTGGATGCGAGTCGCACGTGACCGTTCAATGTGGCGACACTTGGGGGAGGCCTATGTCCAGCAGTGGATGTCTTTCGGCTGAAATGATGATGATGATGATGATGAATGCGGATTACTTGTAATTATTACATGGTTATTCAATAACTGTCGATTAACAACAAACTACATTTATCTCGCAAATGTGACATTAAGAGGAACCTCACTAACACAATGTAATCATAATTAAACAACACATCGACAATCAGTAATTGCTTCAAACCATCACTACGCAGAACTAAGCCCATCGAGAAGTATTGCATCGCAATGGATTCTGACACTCACTTCCAATCAGTCTTTGAGGCTTTGGCTCCGAGGAAATTGATTATCCACCTTCAAGTTTGATGAAATCCCAGCGTAGGCAATCAATAACTGGGAGCTTTAAGTCGAAAGCGTAGGTTTTCTGGTTTAGGCGCGTATGCGATTTTGTTGGCTTAGTGGGAATTAAAATCCATGTTGGGTATGAGGCAATTATTTTTTTGATACTGCTATTCGTCTACTTTTGAGCTAGTGCTTGGGTTTTTCGTGTTATTTCAGCCTTTCTACAACAACACAACGTAACTGGCGAAATATGGGTGTACTATGTGAAAATTATAGCCTTAAAGATATTTGTAAAATTCTGTGACATTTTCTTGAATAAACATATTATTATTATATCCTTTATTCATTTAGCATCTTATTATTTACATTTTTAAATATTTCTTTAATAAAAACATTAAAAAAAAAAAAAGTAGTCCGCCGGTATCGGGAGCAGGATCCAAGCCCCCGGTGGTTAGGGCTGCAGAGATAAGAGCCTCCTCACAATGCGAGCCGTATCGAGGTGTACTGCCTTCTGAATCAGGCCCTTGATCCAACCGCCTAAAGAGAGTTTCGATAGATGGTCATCGAAGCTCTTGGCTATAAGGCCATTGGCCGTCACGACAATCGGCACAATGATAACCAAGTTCATATTCCACATGTCACGAACCTCGTGAGCCAAGTAGAGATATTTTATTATATTATTATTACTATATTTGGGCACATCTCTACCTTACCCTGCCGGAATTACAGGCGTGAAGTTATGTTATGTTCAGTCTTCCAAGGGTTACCGTATTATCCAGTACTAATTGGGTGGTTGAGGTTAGATAGGCAGTCGATTCATGTAAAATATTGGTATTCAGCTGCATCCGGTTAGAATGGAAGCCGTTTCCAAAATAGTTGGGAAAAGTATAGGCGTTAATTTTTTCACTATCTGTTAGATACGTACATACATTAAGCCGTTGGTAGGTTGGTACCAGGTTTCATTTGTGTTCTTTGGGTTTTAAAAACAACTTTTCCCCCGGAGAACCTCGTGGCTAAATAATAACAGCCGCTCGGGTCGATCTTTAGGTTAAGCCGTGCTTGCCTAGGTTGGTCTGTGGATGGGTGACCACCCATTACATACCGAGTTGCCTCCGTGCCTCGGAAAGCACGTTAAGCAGTTGGTCCCGGCTGTCGTTTGTGATCTTTGACAGTCGTTACAGGTAGTCAGTGGCCCAAAAGTCTGACATAGTCTGTAACGTATTACCCAGTACTAACTGTGTTGTGGAGGTCAGACAGGCAGTCGCCTGATGTGAAATACTGGTATTCAGCTGCATCCGGTTAGACTGGTAGCCGACCCCAACATAGTTGGTTAAGCAGATGATGATGTCTGTTAAGTACTACCGCAATTATTACATTAACGAAAACCTGTGCTCCACATTATTACTATTACTCTTACAAAATTGCCACAAAGTAACACTAATGTATTCTCTTTTCTTTGTTTCAGGTAAGCAGCTGACACAATTTATCATCTTCACGTTAAGTTACAACTTAAGTGCCTATATAAAGTATTTCTACCAAAAACTATCTATTACTACAACTTGGTTGTTAGCAAAGAGTAGAGTCGTAAGCTTTGTTAAAAAAAAATTGTGTTTTATTGCAGGGAAAAATACCCATATACAAGAAAAATACAATTGAAACAGATAAAATAGAAATGAATAGAAATTAGGGGAATAAATCTTAAAAGATGAATTTCTAAACCAATTCAACACCCAAATCACAAATTAGAAGAAATTGAGATTAAAGTTCTAAAAATGAAAATAAAAAGAAAAATATCCTATCTTAATAGAATTAGATAATAATAAAAATTAAAATGAGAAATTGTAAGTATTATTTTCTTTTGAGAATTAAAAATTATTAAAAGTTTGTCTCAATTTACGAGCATTATTTTTTCTAAGAAAATAGTATGATTCTTTGGACTAACAGTTAGCGTTTTACTTTTATCATGAAGCGGCGCTAATCCAATGGATTTTTTGTGAAGTTTGAATTCTGAAAGAAAGTGTATTTAACTGTCAAATCTCACGTGACCTACAGACAGATTATTGGAGTGGTTATTAATTTGTTATTTTACCCCAACAGCTACAATAAGATCATATTTATAAACTGAACCTATATTTTCTACTAACGGACGTCACGCGGTTTCACCCGCGTAGTTCCCGTTCCCGTGGGAGTAAGGGAATAAAATATAGCGTATATTACTCGAGGTGAATGTAGCTTTATAATGGTGAAAGAATTTTTGAAATCGGCGCAGTAGTTTTTGAGTTTAATCATTACAAACATAATGTACACAAAAATACAAATTTTTCCTCTTTATAATATTAGTGTAGATGTAGATCACTGCCATTTCTTATTTTTATGACTGCCGCCTCGTTGGTCGAGTAGTCGCAATCGCGACTACTGAGCATGAGGTTCTGGGTTCAATTCCCGGTTCGGGCAAAGTGTTATTGGGTTTTTCCATCAGGAATTTGACGACCTGATTGGCGCAGCGGTAGTGAGGCTGCCTTACGTTCTTAGGGTCCCGGGTTCGAATCCCGGTCGGAGCAAATGTTTGTGTGATGAGCACGGACATTTGTTTCCGAGTCATGGATGTTTGTATGTATAATAAGTATGTATTTACAAAACAAAAAGTATCTATGTAGTATATCAACTATCTGGTGTCCACGACACAAGCGTTGCTTAGTGTGGCACTAGATGGCGCTGTGTGTAATGTCCAGCAATATTTATTATTTATTTTATTTATTTATTTCTCAGTAGCGGCCATGGACCCTGGATTTGTGCCTAGTTGATGGCCATAGGCTCGCCCCTATTACATGGGACTTAAAAAGAAAACCTAACTTGCGAAATGTGGCTGTAGTTTTAGATACACCTCTGCCTAACCTCTCGGGGATTACAAGCATGTTGTAGTGTTTTAAACTGAAATTGATGAACGAATGAACACAAATAAAGATAATCTAAGATGGCGCCACCATACTACTACTACTACAACAGCCCATAACGTCCACTGCTGGACATAAGCCTCTCCCATGATGGGAGGAATTTGCCGTAATCTCCACGCTTGGCAGGCGGATTGGAGATCGCAGTGATGAAAGACTAACAGAAAACGCTGCTGCCCATTCTCAGGTCTACGGAGGCGCAAGGTGTTCTGCCTCAGACATTAGTCGCCTTATACGACACCCGTGAGTGTAATGGGTTGGTTCTATTCTACTCTGCCGGATACCAAACGGCTAACCATAGCTGGTCTCAATCTGACCAATGAGGTTAACCTATTTTGAAATATAAAATGACTTTACCACATTTTCAACCAATGACGATGTTGGGAACCAGCTATGCTAGCGCCATTAGTTCCACAATGTGTCTCCCCATTGGTAGGTATATAAGTTTTATAAAATGATTACCTACACCAGATATAAATAAATAACTTTATCACCAAAACAGCGTCATAATAAAAAAAAACCTTCTAAAAACTCTTTCCAACTTTTCAAAGGTGAGACTTTCTTTGTCCGCGATATACGTTAAGCTAGGTGTGAAAATGGCCTTATACATAAAAGATCGGCCGATTTGAGTGCGGTCGAGAGTTCGATGGTACCGTGTTAGTTTCTCTTAAGACCCGCTCCGCAAATAGCGTCCTCACCTAGTAATCTCTGTGGGGGCAAAGATCTGAAATGATAGTGTACTTTGTTGAAATATTTTAGGGTTTGATGGTAAATATGGGTTCAAGGTGTGAGTGGGTTTTAGATTTTCATGCCTCAAAGAGCCAACTGTTCAATAAAATTGGGCTCATAGGTAGATTATGACCTGGTTTAAGACATGGAAAGTTTTCATCCTGTTAATTATCGGTTGAAAATTATCACTTGCTTTTGCCAAGGAAAACATCGTGAGGAAATCAAACCAGCATGCCTGAGAGATATTTCTCGACGGCATGTAAAGCCAAGTCAGAGGCCATGGGCGGCATGAAAACTCTGACACCAGGATAGAGACTAATCACAAGAAAAAAAAACCTGTTAATTCTATCCAGCCAGCAAAGCTGTTGGCATAATCTGTAAATCATTACTACAGTACTACTAATACTACTACAACAGCCCATAACGTCCACTGCTCGACATAAGCCTCTCCCATGATGGGAGGAATTTACCGTAATCTCCACGCTTGGCAGGCGGATTGGAGATCGCAGTGATGAAAGACTAACAGAAAACGCTGCTGCCCATTCTCAGGTCTATGGAGGCGCAAGGTGTTCTGCCTCAGACATTAGTCGCCTTATACGACACCCGTGAGTGTAATGGGTTGGTTCTATTCTACTCTGCCGGATACCACACGGCTAAACCATTAGGTCGTCGGTTCAAAGGTAAAACTCATTTAGCGGCATAATTGACTAATGGAGATAATTAAGATTTTGCGTTTTTTTAGTCTAAAAAATCAATAGAATGTTAGCAGGTACTGAAATTTTCTGTGAACATGTGAAAGTATGTATTCTATATTATTATTTTTATATTTTTGTCTAAAATCTATTAGTTTGTATGTAAATAAAAAAAATGTACGTAATGATTTTTTCCTCTTTCTTTTTAGGTAAAATAGTGTATTTAATGAAAAACTTGGTTTAAATCTTACAGAAATATAATACATTTTAAGAATGGACTTTTTTAATGAAAAAGAGCGTACAATTCTGCCGCCAAAGAATGCAAACAGGTGTTACAAAAGGCGCGTTTTGATCATGTTGGACGAATTGGGGCCAAACTGGCGTCCTACCCTTCGGGTAGCAATAAGTTTTGGTCCCTGTCTAAGTCGGTCGAGACGAACTTCTACCGTCCAACGCTGCTTTCTATGCTGAAGCCCGGAACGCTGGCTCATGCCGCGCAAGAGAAGGCAAATCTGTTTGCCTCCATCTTTGCCGAAAATTCGCGCCTAGATACGGCCTTTCGCCCAACATACCTCACTGTGGCTCCGCAATGCCGGAGATCTCAATCCACATTAAAGAGGTCCATAAGGCCCTGTGCAGTCTAGATGTGAACAAAGCCAGCGGTCCTGACGGAATACCCGCAAGAGTCCTGAAGAGCTGTGCTCCAGAGTTGTCTCCTATCTTAACACGCTTGTTTTGCCTCTCTCTGAAAACCGGAGTGGTGCCGGAGTCCTGGAAGCTGGCTAATGTGCAGCCGGTGCCCAAAAAGGGTAACCGTGCTGATCCTGCCAATTATAGACCAATCGCCATTACCTCCATACTGTGCAAAGTGATGGAAAGGGTACATAACAATAAGCTGCTAGCATACCTCGAAGACAATGCGCTCCTCAGTGACCACCAGTATGGCTTCCGTCGTGGACGTTCAACTGGGGATCTTCTTGTGTATGTTACGCATTGTTGGGGCGAGGCCATCGAGAAACATGGCGAAGCCCTTGCTGTGTCGCTTGACATCTCGAAGGCCTTTGACAGGGTCTGACACGCTAGTCTGTTGGGTAAGCTTCCTGCATTCGGCATCTCTGCTGACTTTTGCAACTGGATTTCCGACTTCTTGAGAGACAGATCGATCAGAGTGGTCATAGATGGCTGCTCATCGGATCATAAGGCCATTGATGCCGGAGTTCCTCAGGGGTCTGTTCTTTCTGTGACATTATTTTTGCTTCACATCAACGACCTACTACAGCTTGGTGCAATCGGATACGCAGATGACAGCACAGTCGCAGAAAGATACCTGTCCAGTGCAAGAGCCAGCAGAGAAGATACTGCTACTCTTAGAGAGGCCATGGTGGAGCGAATGAATTTGACCCTAAATCTCGTCTCCTAGTGGGGTGACGCCAATCTGGTCGAATTCAATGCTCTGAAAAAAAAAAGGCGTGTCTCTTCACTGCAAAAAGGAGCCAGTTCCATTGGTCTCCCACTTTCCGGGGTGCATCTGTAGCAGTTACTGACCGCCTACAGCTTTTGGGCATGGAGTTGACATCGGATCTCAACTTTGGCGCAACAATCGAGTCAAAAGCTCAGACCGCAGCTAAGAAGCTGGGCATCTTGAATAAGGTGAAGCGATACTTCACATCTGGACAGCTTTTAAGTTTGTACAAAGCACAAGTCCGTTCCTGTATGGAGTATTGCAGTCACTTGTGGGATGGCTCAGCAAAATACAAGCTTGCTGCACTTGACTCGGTGGAACGCAGAGCTAAAAGGCTTATAGGCGACGAGACGTTGGCAGCTTCGCTTCACAGCCTAGCTCATCGGCGTAATGTTGCCTGCCTGTCGGTCTTCTACAGACTGTACTTCGGTGAGTGTACGCAGGAGCTCCACGACCTGATCCCACCATCACCCTTTTACCACCGGACTAGCAGACGGTACTGCGGCGTACCACCCGCACTTGGTTGACATCCCGATGTGTCGTACTAAGCGCTTCTCCTCCACTTTTATTATGCGCACAGCCAAAGTCTGGAATTCTCTGCCTGCGTCTGTGTTCCCACCCACATTTAACCCGCCTGCCTTCAAATAAGAGTGAACAGGCATCTTCAGGCGCTCGTTCCATCATAGATCTCATCTATCGCTTTCCATCAGGCGTGATCGAGGTCAAGAGCAGGCCCATATTGTAATAAAAAATAAAAAAAAAGTCCGTCAATGCGAGAGCAACTAGTTCTTTACCCCTTTTGTTCCGGTAATCACTCATTATAACAATTTATTAAAACCGATTTTCATGTGAAAAAGAATGTAAAACCGAAACAAACTGTGCAATATTGTGTCTGCCGCCAACGTTCAATTTAACCTTCAAACCATATGTCAATTCACAAGTGATGAAGTGATAGATGTCACGATAAAGTTCACTAGCAACTTAGTGAGTTTTACATGCTAAACATAACTAAGTGACTGACCTACAAGATTTCAGGCAAAATTAATTAAGTGCCAAATGAATTTTACCTGCAAATGGATTACAGAGGATTTGGAGCTAAAGACTTTTTTCACTTCACAGTTTTGTTATGGAGCACAGTACGCACTTAGTGATTTTTTCTTGTCGTAGATTTTCTCTTTACAGAAGCAAAAGTAACAAAATCTCATTTTGGGTCAAAATGTCACTTAGTGTGTTTTACCTTTGAACCGACGAGGTGTGGACTTTAACAAAAAAACATAAGTATAGGAAGTTGAGATTTTTTTAAGCGAAAAACTTTGAATACGCTAGCTATAAGGCTAAGATTACCTTACCCTCGCCTGCTGTACCACCATTGACATCCTTTCACGAAGTACCTCATAGTTATAATATAACTATCAGTTTTCCACTCACGAACGGGGCACTATTTCATAAACATGGCAATCTGTATCGCCAAACTTGGTACTCGGCTTCCAAAACACAAACTTTGTGCGGAACCCAACGGACATAAATGCCCAACTTTGTTTTATGGCTGCATTTTATTCAATCCTATGACGTCATTCCAAAATCTCTTAGTTTAAGTCAGTGGGGTAGTAGAGTATTGTGGTGGAGAAAAAGTTGTAGGTTGGCAGAGCGTCGATTCGAGAGGATCGATTTATTTAGAAACCAAAACGCTTAAGATCTAACAATAATCATAATTATAATACATATTACAAATAGCATCTTATAATTACAATAATTCAGAAAACAAAATAAAAATTACGTACATGTCAAGTGGTGTTTACATATCACGAATAAAATAATATAAAGAAGTCAAAATATCTTAAAAAAAAAAAATGCAATGTCATGTACGGTTGGACTGGAAGGCGGCCGAAAAGGTTGGGCAGATGATGCTGAAGCCAAAACTAATACACTAGTGTTGCCTAAACATGTCAGTGGAATTCAATAATATTAGTCCTGATTAAAATGAAAAATAATTAAATTAAATAAGAAAAAAATACAAGAGAAAATTACAATTTGTGAGGTTAAGCTGGGTTGTCCGCTATTGGACTGTTGATCATCATTCATTGCAACTTCTTCCGGGAGAGGAAGAGCACACTTAACCTTGCGGCAACTATTGTGTGACCGAGCACATTGTTGTGATTGGCGCGAAGTTCGGGGTGCAGCTTGGCGTCGCATATAGGTTCCTCTACGTGCGCTCGTTCACTAGCGAGAACCCAGCAGCACCGGAATCTACCTTAACATCATAAGCTGGCAACCCGCAGTCAGAGGCCCGACTACCACTCACCCACAGCCAGCAGGCTTGGTGGACGTTTTATTAAATTATTCCGTAGCAACCTAGCTGACCTGGTCATCCTACTGTCTCTGGTAAGACGTGTGTGGTGTTCACTCGTACACTAGTTAGGATTTAGAGTAAAACCACCAAATATCAGTGTGGTTTCTTCATTCAGGGTTGGGTTGTACAATAAAACACTGTTTCCAATATGACTGCGTTAGACGTGCTGTCGCTACGGAAGTTTGAACTAGACTGAGAGTGCGGCGCAACGAACGCCCCGCACTCTCTCCACCGCGCATCCCCCACCACAGCACGCATAACTCATTTATTAAACACCACATGTTCACCAACCGATCCGTAACCGGCCAAGCCACGTTCACAGCGTCAGTCAAGCATTCGGAGTCAACCAGAGAGGGTCTAAAATTTTCTTGTTTAACTTTACAGTGCTGTGGACGGCCGACTAAGCTATTAATTTTGCGGACGCTGAGGCTACCGAAATAAATGGGAGTGTAGCTTGTAGCCACGCTATTATAGGTCGTCCAGACCATATTTAAGATGGATGTTATAGTGCTGCGAATAATTTTGTCCATAAGGTCTTCATAACGGACAAGAGCGCAGAAAATACTTGTTCAATGACTTTATGTATCAATAGGGATGATGACTGACTAAAAAAAATATGATTCTGTTTAGTCCGTTAGTTAGATTATCGAAAAATATTGGATACGTGTTTTTGTTTTATCGTATATTAATAAAATTGACGAAGATAAAACGTGTCAAAGATCATGATTGGGGGCATGTGACGTCACATTTTGTGTGAAAACTGTACTCAAATGTAACGTCACACGAGTTTCCGACGCACTGTATCGTCTTAATTTTTTGTTTACGCGAAAAAAGAAAAAAAACGTGTCCAATATTTTTTGAAAATCTGTCTGACAGACTAATTAGATTTTTTTTTTGTCATTTTGGTACCTACCCTATTCTGTAGCAGTTTGCTGTAGACTTATTATGAGCTCTAAGCTAAATAAAACACTCATTTTAAAAAGTGTTCTCGGCAAATCCTCAGAAATAGATAGCCGGAAATACGTTTCTCCAAAATTTCGCAGATTCAAATTGCCAGCAGCACCGTTCGTTGCCAAGAGTGACGCTGCAAAGGGAGGGGTAACGAAGGGATTCGCCCGTGTACATAAATCCTTTGATTGACGCACTTAAGCATGGGTTGACCTAGATGGTTCTTGGGCAACGTACGAGCCGTATGCAGGAAATTCTCTCTAAACGGAGATTCTGAAGTCAGTTTGGCAATGTTGAGGTGAATTTACTAAGACTTTCTAGGAATATACTCTTGTAGAAGATTTCGTTAAGCAACAAAACTTATTTAAGTTTTCAGTGTAAATTTTAGAAACAGACTGTTCTTGGCATTTTCAGATGTACAAAACTAGGGTGGCGCGCTAAGAACATTATAAAGTTAAGGTTTTGTTGTATTGTGTTGTTATTTGGCGAAAAAAATTTTTTTTTATCTTCTAAAAAGATGATGACCTGACGGGGTTGAAAAAGACCCACACTGAGGTTCGAAAACTGGCGTTACTTTGGAAATCTATGAATGACATCGAATGTCAATGTTATTTTTATTTTTTATTTATTACCACCAATTATAACATCATTACAGACTCGTCCAATACGATGCTATAAATACATACAATATATAAAACAAAAATTATAAAAACACATAAAATAGAAAAACACACAATATAAAATAAGTATAAGATTACCCTGTAACAATAATTACACATATATTAATTAAACATAACAATGTTCGCAGTTGCGCACCTTTTTTATTCAAGATTTGTGCCCTCTGGATAAATCTCGGCAGGTTTTGCCCAAATATGTCTTCCGATACCGCTATAATATTATTAATACGCGTATTAATGCACGCGTGCAGCTCGCGACATCAGGGCAAACTTAAAAGTAGGTTAGTCCTAGCCGCTGGCACGTCTAACAAATGTGTGACCGTTTGTGAAGTGATAATGTGTCAGTGTTTTATTTCACTTATTACTGTAAATGTCCTGTACCAAAAATCCGTCTAATCCTTTACCTGTCATCTAACAGCAAACAAAACAGGAAAAAACAGAACCGAAAACACTTCAAAACTAATTCTTTCCCTTTGAATGTCCTTATTCTATAATACACCTTTAAAAGAGCAAGGACCATTGTACTCGACATCACAAACAAACGTATCTGTTGTCCAACTTATGAATATTAATACAAGGGAAAAAATTCCATTATCTTTTGCGATGAGGGACCCTCTTGAATACATTACGGAGAGTTCTAAGTGAAATATACTACTTACTTATTATGGTGGGGTGATAGATATTTTCTTTGTAAGTTAGGATGTTCTTTTTGTTGTGTTTGGTTGATGGGTAATTTTGTTATGAAATCTAGACTGTATCTGCGTTTAGCAGTCTAGAATAGCTAGTTTTGGAAATTTTAAGCAAAACAAAAAATAAAAAATAAAACCGACTTCAAAAAAAAAACAACAAACAAAAAAAAACACTAAAACAAAACCACAAAAAAGTGAAAAATAACTTTAGCTTCAGAAGCCGGTGAGAAAAACACCAAATCAATCAAAGGTCAAGTTTCAGAAGCCGGTGAGAAAAACACCAAATCAATCAAAGGTCAAGCTTCAGAAGTCGGTGACCTTGTTTAATTGATTTAGTGTTTTTGTCACCGACTTCTGAAACTTGACCTTTGATTGATTTGGTGTTTTTCTCACCGGCTTCTGAAGCTAAAGTTATTTTTCACTTTTTTGTGGTTTTGTTTTAGTGTTTTTTTTTGTTTGTTGTTTTTTTTTTGAAGTCGGTTTTATTTTTGGCAAAAAAGTTTTATTTTATTTTTCCATTTTTAGTTGTAATATCCTATACTTACAAATATTTGCTATGCATTCATTGTACATGGTTAACAATACATGTCATGGTAATAGGCTTATCCCCAATAAATGGAACATAACATGCCATAACTGTCGAAATCTGGGTGTACTGTACACATCTATGTACCCCTCAGAGCAAACAGGTGTAATGTTACGTCATGATGTTGTTTAAACAATGAACATCCAACCGATTGGAGCTATCACAACAGATTTGCCGTCTATTTTTGAAGAGTTCCATTGTATATCTCCGAAGATCAGCATCAGATCTTCACCAAATTAAAATGGGACCACCTCAGGAGTATACTTTTTCAAATAAAAAAAGAATTTTGAGAATCGGTCCACAAATGGGAGAGAAATCAGGTAAATTGTACACTTCTGCGTACCCCCTCAGAGCATACAGGCGTGATGTTCCGTCATGATATTGTATAAACAATGAACATCCAACCGATTGGAGCTATCACAACAGATTTGCCGTCTCTTTTTGAAGAGTTCCATTGTATATCTCCAAAGGTCAGCATCAGATCTTCACCAAATTAAAATGGGACCACCTCAGGAGTGTACTCTATCAAATGAAAAAATAATTTTGAAAATCGGTCCACAAATGGGAGAGAAATCAGGTAACATACATAAAAAAAAAAAAAAAAAATACATACACACGAACATATAACCTCCGCCTTTTTTGAAGTCGGTTAAAAACGGGAGACCTCTTTCAGCAGGTACCAACTTGCAATGTATGGTAAAATTGTTTAACAATAATTCTGACTAGGTAGGCGTACAGTAAATAATTTTGTCAAACAAAAGTCAGCCGCAAGAAGCCGAAAATTTTAAAAGAAAATCCAATTCAATCTTATCATTTTAACGAAAGAAAAGCAGAACAGTATGCACAAAAGTAATTCAAAGAAAATAAACCACCAATTCATTCAATCTCAAATTATGAAGGGAAATAACTGACCCTGACAGTCCCCACTAGAAATCCAACCTTATCACTTTCCACCTAAAGTCCTCTTTCTTATGCCACTTGAATTAATAAGCAATAAGTGGGTTGCCCTGGATTACAACTTAATATCAAGTGCCTTATCTTTAGAGAAATTTACTTTGTTGTCGCTTATGTACCACCAGGGGTCTCTTGGACCTTTTCAAGCCGTTTTACCTTCTGGGTCTTGAAGTACTTAACCTTACTTATCTAGGTGGAGTCGGCCAAACGACCCTCAGATTATATTTAATTTGGTCATCAATGAACCAGTGTGAACATTTTGGCCGGTAATTAGTGTATGGATCTTTGTTTGATTTCGAGATGTAAATAGGTCGTTGTGTTGTAGAGTGGTTGTTAAAATTAAGGCCATATTTGATAGCAAATATCAATACAGCAGGGTAATGACACATTGGCACAGGTGACGGCACCGATTGACGCTGTGGCTGACCGATCGGCTACTACGCTGCGTGTCGCGGGTTCGATCCCCGCACGGATCAAGTATTTGTATGACCTGGTAGTTGTAGTTGTTCCGGGGCTGGCAGTTTGTGTATGAGAATTTAAATGTTTACAAACACACTCACGATACAAATGCCTTACTCTCTCGCGTCTGTCCGTACATCTGTCACTATCCGTCTCTCTCGCACACGTCTGCAGATGAGTGTGAGTGAGAGAGACGGATAGAGACGGACGGACGTTAGAGAGTAGGGCCCCAGAAGAAGTTCCTAGTACGGGGCAAAGTGCGGCGTTAATTAAAAAAAAAAAAAAACATTCGTAATTCCAAAATAGTATTCATTTTGACAATCCAACAGCGTTCATTGAGTTGTTGTTGTTGTTGAGCGGACGAATTTTTCAAATATTATTAATCAATGTATTGGGTTATGCACTTCTAATAGTGAAAAAAAATAGTGTATTCCACTATTGGGTTGCTCGTACCATGTTTTATTCACAAATGAATGCTAATTATAGATACATACATACTACGGTAACTAGCTACAATAATATCTACTGACTGAATTTTGAGGATTCGAAATTGAAATGGAAAATTCGAAATTGAAAACTTTTTAAAGAAAAACGTCAAAAATGTCCTGTATTTTAATAGTCAGACTCACTTCCCTCTTATTATAAAACGTGGTCTTAAAAAAGTACCGGCTTTAGTACTAGGTTTAAACCATGACTTTGAATAAACGTTATTACAAAACGAAGTTTATCGCTAGTCTTAGAACTATATATGGTACCAAAGTTAGACCATCGTGACCCCTAGTTTAACTATGGTACTAAATTGTCAACTCGTTTTTTAACATATTTATATTGGTTTTCGTCGACTTATCTTCAAGTATTTTAGCTGACTCGGCAATAAGTTGACGCAGTATAAATCCTAGAATGAAATTTGTATTAATGTAAGTAATGTGGCATAGTTACATGGTTTAGCTTATTGCATCAAATACTGTGTGTAGTTGTGTCCGTAATCTAACATGTCAGTTATCACTAACCTTTTCTTCTGAACTCCAATTTTCACCTCTTTTTTTCTTTGGTTGATCCATTTTTTTTAATTGAATGCACACACGACCTCACCACAAAGAATACTGTGCCCAAAGAACTGTGCCTTTACTTGTATTATTACTCTTGAAGTGAAACCGAAACCAAAACGGACATTTAGTTTATTAAGGGTCGATTTCACCAAACAAGAGTAAATCTTACTCGAGAGTATACGAGCAGTTACTCCTATTATAACATGTTTTTACGTTTCACCATAGACTTAATCCAAGAGTAAACGTTTATGCTGGAGTAAATCTCTACTCCACCGATTTTCAAGGAACAGCGAGCTTATATTAAGGATAAGTACAATATGGCATCCATGTGTCATTATTTTTACAGCTGATTCGCTAACTGGCGCGCTGGCATAAAAATATTTGTACCTACCTATTAATAGGTATTGTTTTTGTGAAAAGTGAAAATAGTTTAGATGAGCCTGTGTATTGTCTAAAAATGGTAGATCGTTTGAGAGCATTCATTGAGGATTCTGACAGTGATGACGAATATTTACCAAGGGGACCAAGATGGATACAAGAAAGAAATAATTATTTTGACGACTACGATAACATAGATTTCATTAAAAGGTTCCGTTTACCTAAGCGAGCAGCGTTATGTTTCTTTAATTTATCAAAACACAAGCAAATCTCAAAAACAAACATCACGAAATATTGATGAGGTTAGAATTTCTAGTTTTGATAGGTATAACCCTACCGAATAGAATAATACGCAATACACTTTACTTATTAGAGGAGAAACTAGCAATTGAATTTGGGTGGCTTATAAAGTCATTCATTTCACACATTCGGATTCACTCCTTGTCACAGAATAACAATCCGAGAGTAAATTTACTCCGGTGTAGAGTGGTGGAACGTGGACGAAGTTATCCGAGAGTAAAATATAAGAATAGATAGATTCCGTGGATAGCTATTCTCGAGTAAAGTCATGTTTGGTGAAATCGACCCTTAAAGATGTAACATAAACATTTCGATAACATTACTCGAATCACGCGCGCCACCCAGTTCACTCCATTATACGCGCTAGCTCGATAGTTATTCCAAAACAGAACAATTGGATTGATGCATTCAAAAAAATACAAGTTATATAATAATTTAAATATTTAAATACCTTTAAATAACAAAACTTTATATTTTACCACTACAAATAACAGTTTATAAAATATTTTTTCTTTAAATTACGTAACAACATTCTGTAAAAAGGAACGGTGCAGAGAATGCTGAACGAATGATTGAATAGTTTTAAATTAAATATTTTGTTGCTTATAATCTGTGGATTATGTTTAGACCAGGGACTATCTTTGGTACTATGTAGTCCTTTGTTGGTCTACGATTTGTAATACGAAACGTTAGTACCGTAACAATCCTAGACCTTTTAGTCCTGGTTTAAACCTGGTACTTATTGGAAGTTTTATAATAAGACGGAAGGATGTAAGTCTTTGAGTCTGAGCTATATTAAATACAGGAAATTTTTGACGGTTTTCTTTATAAAGTAAACCTGGAAACAGTTTACTTTAACGTTATAAATATACCGTATAATATTTTTCGTCCAAAAAAGTACCATTGAAACGAAAATATACTTAGAGGAGCTTAAAAATATGAATGAATAAAATTGAACGAATGAATGAATTCCACGGAAAAATGTTTTTTTGTTAATGTTGAAAGTTAAACAGTTACTTCTAATAATAACTGTTATCAAGATCAAAAACCTAATAAATACGTTTGAATCAAACGTTTGAATTATTTATACTCTGATTTAGACATTTCCATTTGGGTTTCAAAACCAACTTTTATTTTGAAACCTCTATGACACAAGTCAATAAGTTTTAATAGGTATTTCATTTTTTCGGAAAACTTACAGCTAGGCAGACACAATAATTTAGTTAATAACAACAATTTAGCCAATTACAAGTTTTCACAAATGGTTTTATACAATAGTTAAATAAAATAAGAATAACTTAACTAAAAAAACAGTGGTAAGGATTAGTATACACAAACACATTATAGAATATAAATAAAGAAAAAAAAATGAAATCAAATTGACATAATTCAAAGGTTATGGGTTGTCGAAGAAGTGGTTGCAAAGGACCTTTTTCAATTGAGGCACGCTTGCATTAAAGATATCGATTTCAACCTCCTGGCAAGTCGCATTGTACTCACGGCTCGCCATAATAATATACGAGTTTTGTCTGTAATTAGTCCTAGTCGTTGGTATGTGCAACAAACGAGATTTACGCAGAAACGAACCAGGTACCCGCAGCCCAATCTTGCTTAGCAACTCAGGGACATCACTGGATCCGTTTGCAATTTTAATTAGAAAGGCCAAGTCTGAGATTTTCCTTCGTTCATGCAAAGGAAGAATATGAATATGAAATTCATCCTGCTAATATTATAAATGCAAATGTTTGTATGGATGTTTGTTACTCTTTGGTCCAGCGCACACCGCTGGAGGCGCAGTGGAGCACATTTGAAGACAACAATTTAATATGAACCTTAACTACCTAGATATACGGTCGCGCGCATGCTCTTGTAGTAGCTTGAGGGCGCTCCGAGTACCGCGTGCGAATTTATTTTTATATTGACCGTAGGTATATCAAGGCAGTTAAGGTTCATATTAAATTGTTGTCTTCAAATGCGCTCCGCTGCGCCCCCAGCGGTGTGCGCTGGGCCTTTCACGCAAAAACTACAGATCAGATTTGGATGAAATTTTGCACACGGATAGTTTATAACCTTGATTAAAAGGAAACTTTTATCCCGGTAGTAAGATGCAATGGGACAATTATCAAACTTCCCGCGGGCGAAACCGCTAGCAGAAGCTAGTGCTTCATAAGGAAATGACAACAACAAACAACAACAACAGCCCATAACGTCCACTGCTGGACATAAGCCTCTCCCATGATAGGAGGAATTTGCTGTAATCTCCACGCTTGGCAGGCGGATTGGAGATCGCAGTGATGAAAGACTAACAGAAAACGCTGCTGCCCAAGGAAATAACAAACAGGGTGAAATATGTTTTTTTATCCCCCATTGGAAAAGGCTGCCCAAAGGTTGCTGTCAAGGTGGCTGTTGTATCCGAATTTTGCTGATAACCATGCTTTCACGATGCAGAATTTGTATTGTGAGACTTTGATACAAAGTATGAAACTGTTTTACGTCCGTCGCATCACTATCTTAGGTCCAGTTGAAAACCAACGCATTCGGCATCCCGCACTCGGTGCTCGGCATTCAGCTGAACTGGGCCTATTTGGCGCAGCCGTGAGATACACAATAATTATCCTTTTATTTTTGTGTTTTGATTTAAGTTTACTTGTTATTTTCTGTTTAATGTTGTGTGCACTTGTGGTTGTGCCAAATAAACCTCTTTTTTAGGGTTCCGTACCCAAAGGGTAAAAACGGAACCCTATTACTAAGACTTCGCTGTCTGTCCGTCTGTCCGTCTGTCCATCTGTCCGTCTGTCCGTCTGTCCGTCTGTCTGTCACCAGGCTGTATCTCATGAACCGTGACAGCTAGACAGTTGAAATTTTCACAGATGATGTATTTCTGTTGCCGCTATAACAACAAATACTAAAAACAGAATAAAATTAATATTTAAGGGGGGCTCCCATACAACAAACGTGATTTTTTTGCCCATTTTTTGATAATAATGGTACGGAACCCTTCGTGCGCGAGTCCGACTCGCACTTGGCCGGTTTTTTTTCTCTCTAGATACTGCCATTAAATAACAAGAAAATCGAATGTCAACACCAAAACTTTCATCAACGACTTGATACTCACAATATTTTCACACAAACATCCTTAACCTGTGAACGAATCGGGTCCCCCGAGACAGTCGCGTGCAACTAACAATTCTTTCGACTTTTACCTCGTAAATACAGTTACCAAGTTGGTCAGACGCGGCAAATTTATTAAAAGGAACAAATATATAGCTAAGAAGTACCGTAATAAGATTTAGTAGTTCACTGTTAACATCTCGGCTAAGTTGGCCGTCATTTTTGTCCCCTCTATCTAGTTAATGGGTCCTTTTATAGAATAATGTACGTTAGATCACGTCTTTGTTTTGGTAAAAGAAGAATCAAGCTCATATAAATGTGTATTTCACGGGTTATATAAAGGGAAATCATTCAGTTAAAAAAAAAAATACTTTTAAACTCCATAATAAATTAATTTAACATTTTTAAATTATAAATTACATTTTTCTTAAAAAAAAGAGTGATTGTGACTTTTAATTTCTTTTACATGTTTTTTTTTTAATATTTGGTCTATGGTAACATTTAAAAATAAAAAAAATATATTTTAATTTACGCAAAGTTCTTCAGTCTTTGACACTCACGACTTATATTTTCTAAAAGCGTGATACTATTTCGGTTTTCTCACAATTCTACCCTTTAGATTCTTAAGGGTAGGACAATACAATTCGAAGTTTATACACCCCGACGATTCCCTACAACCAACAGACACCAATACCAAAATCTACATAAATCTTCCTCAATAAAGACAAGATGTTCTCGCCGTAAAAAGTAACAGTACTCATTAAGAATAGATGTTAAAAACGTTTAAATTATCCCAAACGTTTGACGTAATCAAATAAAATCGCTGTCTGTATTAAAGGAGCTCCTTGGCTCTTGATTTAACATAATTTGTGCCAAGGAGATTTCGTTTTATTCTTTTCACTGCGTCAGTCTGATTTGTGACGTCAGTCTTTTAAAGTTAAGTCATTAAGCTTAATTGGATTTAAGATGCTACGGATGTGGTTTCTTTTAATACTGGGTCAAATTAATGTAACTGGCAGAACTCCGTAGACATAATTTGCTATCGATAGCCGACACGCCTGAAAATTCGCTAGTTAATTTAATATGATGTTGTCGGGGAGCAGTGGTGGTGGCGGCCGGGGCCCAGTGACGGTGAAAGACAATATTGTGAGGGGCCCAGCATGTTGCCGAACCAAAAATTCGAAGACTGCAAATGACATCATTTTTTTGAAACGGTGCCCCACACTTTCAATTTCTCCTGTATTGTGGGTGCGGTTATATACAAACATTTAAACAGTCAGACTCGGAACAACTAACTGTAGGCCATACAAATTGTTGTTCCGTGCGGGTAACCGCGACATAAAACGCAGCAATGGGTCGGTCATTGCACCTGCCCAATGTGCATGAGTACTTGGGTTACGGTGCGCTACCTCGCACAGAGAGAAGGCTTTCAACCCAGCTGTGTTGATGCCGTTCTGAATAGGGAGTCCATAATTCATTGGCGTCATCATTAGCAGCCAAAAATAACCCGGGCACACGAGTCTCAAGTGTCTATGGTATTAAGTGTCCCATCGTTTGTGGAACAGAACAGTATTACAAATCAGGACGGAGTCGTCTATGAAACTCTACCTGTGCAGGACTTCGATAATTGCGGGCTCCGCTGGATGGGTCGCTGACGTCACGTGTTCAGCAGTTCGCAAATAATCCGGGCACACGAGTCTCAAGTGTCTATGGTATTAAGTGTCCCATCGTTTGTGGAACAGAACAGTATTACAAATCAGGACGGAGTCGTCTATGAAACTCTACCTGTGCAGGACTTCGATAATTGCGGGCTGCGCTGGATGGGTCGCTGACGTCACGTGTTCAGCAGTTCGCAAATAATCCGGGCACACGAGTCTCAAGTGTCTATGGTATTAAGTGTCCCATCGTTTGTGGAACAGAACAGTATTACAAATCAGGACGGAGTCGTCTATGAAACTCTACCTGTGCAGGACTTCGATAATTGCGGGCTGCGCTGGATGGGTCGCTGACGTCACGTGTTCAGCAGTTCGCAAATAATCCGGGCACACGAGTCTCAAGTGTCTATGGTATTAAGTGTCCCATCGTTTGTGGAACAGAACAGTATTACAAATCAGGACGGAGTCGTCTATGAAACTCTACCTGTGCAGGACTTCGATAATTGCGGGCTGCGCTGGATGGGTCGCTGACGTCACGTGTTTAGCAGTTCTCGCGGCCCATCCATAAAGGGGACAGTAGGCTCACGGTGGTGTTTTTAGTGCGTTTAAGCCCCACATAACCAATCCTTTTTTTATTTTCCCGGACGGTGAGGTATGCGTTAAGCATTATTCACCGTTTAAAAAAAAAGGTCTTTTATAATTGAAAGTTTCTATAGCTTGATAACGTTAATGCAATTTCAGTTTATCGTATTGATTATCTAAATTTGGTGATGATAGGATGTTAATCGGGCTATCGGAATTGCATATTAATGATATTGCATTGTATTGTTAACGATTTCATTGAACGCATAACTGAAATTCTATACGTCAGTAGCTAATTTCAATACGGTGATATTAGGGCGGCCATTTTGAATAAAATAAAATTGGTCACGGTCAAATAAAGTCCTTTGTAAGAGTATAGAATCCTTGGTCAACTTTTGTCACTTTAAAATGTCATTCCGTGTTTGTCATCTTAAAATTATTGACAGAACCTTATCGATGATTTAGTGTAGTAATACTTTTCTATTGAAATTCCTCGTAAATACATAAACTCGCACCTTCCCATGGGGATGCTTCGGTACTTACCAACTCCTTTGGTTTTGTCTAAGTTCCTACAACTGGTCGTACATGCATGGCAGTAGCAAGTACTACACCCTTGATCTTTCTGAAGACCATCACCAATAGCTGCTACTTTTTTTACCGCAAACTATAAAGCTTTGTCTTAATCAAAGGACGACTGAATATATTACTTTGAAATGTTATTTCTCGTAGAAACGGCGCCGTCACTGTGGTTACAAGTGATTAATTAATCGATTGATTTATAGCCCAAGCCGTGAGTTTCTTGGATACAAATCAGACCAGAATAAAACTGTTTTTTGTGATGAATAGAATAGATTTACTCGTAATAAAGGTAATTTTGTGTGGGTTAATTAAAGGAGTGACAATTGTGCGTAAGAAATTAGGAAAAGTTGAGGTGTTTTTTCTTCTTTTGATTAAAATCTGTACTTATGGGGAAAACCGACCCTAATTCTAGTAATAACATGATTTAGGAAAAACGAAAAATATATTAGGCTAGAGTATTTCTAGACATTGGAATTGACTGATATTGATTCACCTATATTTTCTCAGACTAGCGACTAACGGTGAACATGAAAAGATTTTTCTTTTTAACAAAAATGACGAAGACACGGGATATTTTCTATGATTTTCAATTATTCTGAACTCCCGATATTTCAGCGCTGTTGCAAGCTCCATGATCGCATGATGACAAGAGAATACGCGTGGACGGTAAACAAATTGTTAGGTGCAGACGAATTTGTCTACTAAGAAATAGGGTAGAGAGATTTGTTTTGATTTGTCGAAATATCGGGAGCTCAGAATAATTGAAAAAATATATAAATAAACTAGCTGACCCGCGCAACTTCGTCTGCGTCACATGAGAGAGAAAGATGGGGTAGAGAGAGTGTGAGTCAACCTTAAATAGACATATCGCGGATTTTTTTTATAACGTTTTAAGAGGAACCCCCCCTCCCACATACATGACTATTGCGTAACTTTAGCAAGCAGCACTCGCAACGGAAGCTCTCAAAAGAAATATATTTTCCCTGTTTTTGCAACATTTATTTATCATTGATGCTCCGCTCCTTTTAGTTGTAGCGTGATGTTAGGATAACCTATAGCCGTCCGCAATAAATGGACACAACATTAAAGATTTTTTTTTAAATTCTAACCAGTAGTTCCTGCAAACAAACAAACTCTTGAGCTTTATAATATTACTACAGATTCAAGTGGGTAGCAATTTAATTTCTTCGATATGTTTGCATTAATCGCTAAAATAATCTACCTATGTTTTTCCAAATAAGGGCTTGCCTCAACAGCCTTACGTCTTCATCCTTAGACGCTCGATGACAATAATTATACTTCAGCTAGGTCAAAAGTTCTCATCAAAGGTGCAGGAAATTAGCCCAAACACGATTATTCAATTTTAAATGGGACCAACATTGAATCCAATCCAATATACCTATGATTTTCACAAAAAAAGGACCATGTATCGGACTTCTCAGTAAAAAGTTATGCGTGGTCATATATAAAAAAATATGCGTCGAATTGAGAACTTCCTCCTTTTTGTTTCGTCGGTTAAAAAAACAAAGTTCATGCAACACAGAGACACGGGCGAGGGGGTCATTCTTTCACGGAAAATCTTAACACAGCCATTCAGAAAATGGAGTGAAATGAACAACGCCATCTATCGACCAAGTGTTAAACTGCTAAAATATAATGCACGAAAACATGCTGTGTAAATTTTCAAAGCAGCATCATGTAGACTAATCCAAAGTACCTTAGGCTACAATAACTTTTTTTTTAAAGTCGGTCAATCGATTTAAAAGTTAACTGGTGAGCACATTCTTAGTCATCTTACATTTGATGATTTGTTCTTCTTGAACACTTTAAATTCATATATCTTTTGATAGAATTAACCGATTATGATGAAACAAAAACTAAATAATACCTCAAGATACACACAATCTTTATGTATAAAAGATCTACATTGCCTTCGTAAATTTAACGTGATGCTTGATCATCGAAACAGACAAACAGATAAACAGACAAACAGACAAAAATTCCAAAAATGCTGGAAATGAGTTCTGTTCGTTATCCTTTCACACCCTGGCAATTGTTTTACAAAATATTTTCGATGTACAAAAATGATTTTTCTACAGATTTATTATATGTATATAGATAGATGTATAGATAGATAATATAAATATATTGAAAATCACGGAGGAAATCCCGTAAGTGACAGTATAAGTTTAGTTATAAGACGTGAAAGCAACAGAACCAGTGAATGATTTTTTTGCTATTTTCATTAAAATTTAAGAAACTCCCTTACGATTTCCTGCTACTATTTCCACGCGTGAATATTCTATTCCCCATTCTTATCGTGCAAGCTAACCACGTAACTATTACGGCTTGAGTTTCAAGTAACAAAGTAAAATGTATTAGAGGGAATAGCTCCCGTGCATTAGCGGTGAAGGCGATAAATGTCCACTTGCCATCAGGGTGCATAGTGAGCGATGCTGTATGTAGTCAGCAGAGCTCGAAATGGGGGTTTTGTTTTAGTCTTTAAAGCTGTTGAAAATTTTGTTGGAAATAACCTTATTCAATTTAAGTCATCAATTGCCTAGCCTTTTCCAAGTTATGTTGGTCGGCTTCCAGTCTAACCGGATGCAGAGTATTTTACATGCAGCGACTGCCTATCTTACCTCCACAACCTAACTATAGGACTAGTTATATGATACCCCTAGGTGAGACCGGCTGTCAGACCCTTATTGACCCTTATTTGTCAGAATTTAATTAAATTTAAATGAAAACATTTAAAAACATCAAATGGCCACAGGGGTTTGATAATAAAGGCCCATCGCATCGTCCACTACAATGCGACTTATTAATACGTTATTAATAAGTTCCTGATAAGATAGAGAATGGTTGGAGCTGATAACTAGCAGTGCTCAGTAATATGAGAATAAAATATTAGGGCCAGTTGTATCCGAGGGTCATACCTAATTGGGTAGATGACAAAAGAAATCTAATTAGTCCGTCAGATAGATTTCCAAAAAATATAGGACACGTAATTTTTCTTTTTTCACGTGAACATAAAATGAAGACGATACAGTGCGTCGAAAACTCGTGTGACATTTGAGTAAATTTTTTGGTCAACTGTGACGTCACAAGCCCCCACTCATGATCTTTGACACGTTTTATCTTCGTAAATTGTTATTAATTTGATAAAACAAAAAACACGTATCCAATATTTTTCGATAATCTAACTGACGGACTAAACAGAATCATATGTTTTTTAATCAGTCATCATCCCTATTGTGGTCGTGTCTCTGTCAAAAATTGTAAGTCCTCTGAAGATTGACATTAAAATTTGTGATTGATCGACATTTACATATTTTTGCTTTGTTTTTATTTATTGTTAAAATCAATTAATTCTTGCATTCCACTAATATAATTTTAAAGGTAGACCTCTATTGAATATTTGTACGCCTTCGGGCATAACATAGCGCGCTTGTAATCTTTTGTAACAACTATTTATTGTACCTGTGTTAACAAATGATTAAATGACTTATGACTTAAGATTATTCAAGAACAAATAATTTACAAACCTACCTACTAACCAAACACATCCTCGAACAAAATCGATAAATCTCGAAACTTGTAAAGAAAAGATCGCCAATAAGTGATAGGCCCGTCACCTGTCACTGAGGGTCGCTCCTCGGTTCAATGCGGGCGGACCCTAGTGTAATCCCTCCGATTTAACCGCCGGCTTGATCCCTTGATTCCTACTGCGGGAGGGGGGGGGGGGGGGGGGGGGCTGGTGATTAGTTCCTTGTTTGACTGATGAAATTCTTCAGTGTTAAGGAAGGTGAGATGGGAGATAGTGGGAAGCGTTTTGTTTTAATAAATGGGGAATAGGGTTTAGGGTACAGGGAAATGGGGTGATAGACTTTTTTGGCAGGCAATTGTTTTACGTACCTACTGCTACTACGATCTTTTAGCGTTTGCATTTCAAGCTCAATATTATCATTATTTATGAAATGGCCTGTATGGTGTACGTTCGTACTGTATGGTGTGGGACGTAAAGAATAGCACCATCCCATATCTTCCCGTGGGTGTCGTAAGAGGCGACTAAGGGATTTACCAGAGAATGGGCAGCAGCGTTCTCTGTGCGTAACAACCGTTCTGCGATCGCCAACCCGCCTGCCAAGCGTGGCGATTATGGCAAAAACTCCCCTTTGGGGGAGGCCTATGTCCAGCAGTGGACGACTTTCGGGTGAAATGATGATGATGATGATGAAATGGTCTACATATAAATAATGAGAAAATAAAATAAGAAATTCAGTATTCAATTTCTTATTTTATTTTCTCATTATTTCAACTTTTGTGTTAAAAGAACAAGATTGCGGTGTTAGTTCCTAATCTTGCCACCAGAAAAAGATTCATGTACAGCTTATATTCAATGCAACAGGAAAATAGGTAATAGTAGTGCTAGTGCACAACGATTACCTATTTTCCTGTTGGTTTTACACCGGTTTGCTCAGCACCAAGAGAACAACACATCACACATCACATCAGTAGTATACTTGAATATTATTGCACTGAATTAGGTATTTTCTATTCAAAAACATTTGCCCTCGATTAAGATATTTGTTGACGACATTACTCACATTAATTTAACCAAGAAAACAAGCTAATAAAATACCTCTTACGAGACACTTCTTGACAATAAATCACAATTCTCATACAAACAAGTTATCTATTTAAAGCAACCATTAAACAAGTCATTTACTTTGTACTCCGCAAAGGCTTAATTACTATTGCTATGAAATTCAGCCCTAAATATACCGCTAACGTAATTAATATTCACAGAGACATAAACCTGACAGGAGCAATCACTCAAGTACGCAGACTGTTGTAGCTTTTACACTAAGGACACAGAGTAGCTAATAACAGAGAGCCCGCTTCTGATAACAAACGAAAATCTACCACTTCTAATGACAAATTAAGCCTAGGACATAAGACACTGACTCTTAGATTGTTGGATGGCATTGAAAGTGACTCTGACATTAACAACACGTCAGTGGGTCAGTTAATTACCAATTTTTCCAATTGGTCAGCATCTCCACCTTTGTGTGATCTGTAAGTAAATATCGTAAAATTCCCTTTTTGTAAACAAGAGATAAAAGAATGTGCAATTTCCATCTTCTTCTATATTTTCTACATTACTGCCAAACAAAATACTGAAAAAAAGTCAACTTTTGTTTGTTACATAGAAAGATGATTATTAATTTATAGTTTCTGTAACGTAGTAAGGTACCTTTTAAACTAACAGCCACATCCAGACAATGCTTTTTAACAATTCAACTTACTTTACCCAAAGAAGCCAGAAGTTTCGAGCGGTTTGTTTTCACGCTAGAATGAGCCTTCTGCATCTATAATACTCTGTGTAAATAAGATTACATAGAACTAGAAACCAGAACTGTTCAGCAAACTATCGCTCGATAATATAGCAATATTGCATCCTTATTGTGAGCGTAAGAGGGAGATGGCTATATGCATAACATTTCAATATGTGCTTGATGGAAAGAGATAGTATCACTCTTGAGTTTGCATTGAGAATTCTCGATGGTACTTACACTTCCCCAGGTATTTCAATACGTTTCAAGATGAAGGCTTTCATAAAGTTTTATAATTAATAATTTGATGGTTTGTAATCAGTTCTTGAGAATATTTTATGGCGCACCTTTGCGTGTGAATCGTAAATATGTTATTACGGTAATTTCAAATTTTCATGATCGTATAATAAAACCAACCTCTTACTTTGATAGTTAAAATTCTTGTTTTATTAAACAAATATCTAGTTTTATAACCATTACTACCCAACTGCTTGAATTGGTATGTAACATGAACTTTATTTATAGGGCACTATACAACTAAGAACATATTTTCCCGAATTAGCTGAGTTTGTACCAGAACAATTCAAATTAGTCAATTAATAATCGTCGGTTGAATTGTCGAGTGCTAAGCATAATATGGTCCTTTATTTTTTTATTTTTTTTCGGTTGGGAAAACATCATATGACTCCTCCCGTTCTAGGCGGAGCAGGAGGGAGTGTCAGACTTTTACTGACTAAAACCCATCCATGTTCCTTCATCGCCCTTTGTGTTCCGGGGCCACGGTATCTCTTTCGAACAGACCCGCAATCCCGGAACAGTCCCGCAACCCCGGAAGCATATGGTCCTGGGTTCGATTTTGGGTCGGGCAAAGTGTTATTGAGTTTTTCAATCAGGAATATCCCACCAGTGGGACAGTACAGGATAAAATAAATACTAAGTTATAATTATCGGGGTCAAACTACAATATAATTAAAATATTCTTGTGAATAGCGCTAAAAAAAGCTAACGAATTACTGAAATACTTCATTAATTGCCTCAACAGCTATTTTATTTAATCACTCCTCTCCACACATCAATGTTCCCAACAATGCACCTCCCACATAAGGACGGTACTGCAATACACTATAATCTAGTGCGACGGACGTAGACAGAGCTCCGTCATTAAGCCAGCTCGCCTGCCTGACAAACTGTTTGTTTTAACGCTAAGATATACGAGAAAGAACATGTTTTACGAAGGAAAAGTGGGTTTAAATGTTGTAAAGAAGAGAATAAAATATAAAGTTAATTTACGTTTGTATTTCTCGAGTGCACACAAAATACACACAAAATATGCTATTTATCTCATGTAAAATGGGGCATTTGCCTATTAGTATCAACACGATGCTAAAGAGAATCTGGCGACTGGTAAAGAATTTCTCGTGATTTTAAGTCCGCATATGTACCAGTATTGTAGGTAATACATGAAGTCAAATAAATAAAATTGAACAGAATTATGGCTCCATGCTCTGTAGTTGTGCTTGGAATCATTAAATCAAAATCTCCATGTAAAAAAATACCAGGGCCAGACTAAAAGATTACACCAAATAGAATTTAGTATTCATATTTTTTTTAAAGCGTTTTAGGCTACAAATCACCCGCAACTTAATCGCGCAACTGTTGAATCGCTAAATGAAATCGTATAAAACCACTAATTCCGGATTTTGTGGATTTGCGGTTTTAATGCCCTGCCTGAAATGGAAAGTGAAATAAAACTGAGGGATTATGCTGTTAATGTAGATGACTATCGGAATCTGGCAACAATGTTTTAGTACCTCGAAATAATTGAATGGTGAGCTAGATAATTGCGTTACATTAGGGTTATATTTGCAGTTAATGTACAACCGTTGTACTACCTATCTTTTACAAACTAGCATTATTTATTTGATTGAGTTAGGATCCCATTGATTGCCATCTTGGTTGAGCAGTGGCCTTCCAGCTACAACTGTCTGACTTACTGTCTCTATGACTGTACAAAAGTGCTTAGTAATGGTTTAAATAAAAAATAAATGGGACCATATAATAACTATTATCAGACTGTACCATAGAACGCGGCCTTTTTTCGTGTAATTTGTACTATAGACAAATTACACGAAAAAAAGCCGCGTAGCAGTTGCTACGCCGTAACATGACGTCATGGCTACTTCAGCTACGGCGTCGTAGCAAGTAATCGTTCTCTTAAAACTATTTTAGTAAGACTAAAATCAGTGAGGCTGTTAATAAGAGTTTCACTATGTATTCCACGACCCTGCTTTATATTCTATCATACTCCATAAAACCGTGAAAATTCTAATAAAATGTTGTTTTTGTATTCACCGTAGACACTACGCCTAAAGACGTAACAAAAATAAAAACAGTTTTCTCTACTCCCTAATAAGTATTCTGGATGCTGTCTACTTTATTCAATAAAACGATCGAACCACTTTGAGTAAATTCACTTGTACATTATTTATTTCTTCAGATACATTTATTTTTATGTCCATGCTACTTCGATTTGTGTACGAAGTTAATTTAACATTATTGTACATATTAAATTGACTTACTCTGAAAGATCTTGACTGTGGAATATTTCAATGGAATGTTATTTGAAAATAACGAGATCAGATATAGAGAAAATACATCTTTTTATTACGAAGTCGCAGATCTACCGTTGTCTACATGGTAATCATTTCATAGAAATATCTACATAGCTTGTATGTTCGAGACAATACAAGACATCGAAATAGAATAATTCTATCAAAACATTGAGGTACCTGTAACGGCCTGTTATGTTATGTGTGAAGTATAGGTACATAAATGTCTGATGTAAAAGTATAGTAATTATTAGGTTGAAGTAATTAGTCCTTCTGGTTAAGAAAATAACATGTTGAGCTAGATTTAATGGTTTATGATTTGAATTTCAAACAATTTAATAAAGGGTGTAAAACACTTCTTAACGAAACCGAGAGGCACTTCTTCTCCCCGTCATTGCGATAATTTTGTTGTTCAACACCATATCTTTTTAGGGTTCCGTAGTCAACTAGGAACCCTTATAGTTTCGCCATGTCTGTCCGTCCGTCCTCGCTTAATCTCTGTGACCGTTAGCACTAGAAAGCTGAAATTTGGTACCAATATGTATCTCAATCACGCCGACAAAGTGATAAAATAAAAATTAGAAAAAAAATGTTTTATTAGGGTAGCCCCCCTATATGTAAAGTGGGAAGTGATTTTTTTTTTAATTTCAACCCTAACGTGTGATATATTGTTGGAAGGGTATTTAAAAATGAATAGGGGTTTCCTAAAATCATTTTTTGATAATGTCAATAATTTCGGAAATAATCGCTCCAAAAGTAAAAAACAATGTGTCCCCCCCCCTCTAACTTTTGAACCATAAGTTTAGAAAATATGAAAAAAATCTGAAAAGTAGAACTTTATAAGGACTTTGACGGGAACACTTATTGTGACGGACGGGAAACTACGGAACCCTACACTGAGCGTGGCCCGACACGCTCTTGGCCCGTTTTTTTTTAATTGAAGTTTTTAATGTAAGATTTTTACTTTTAACACATCCACGACTCCCGTACTATTCAATCCATCCATCAGCACAATATTTTGAGTGCGTTACATTGAGGTCTACCATAAAACATGAGTTTTAACTAAAAAAAAAAAATGTTGTTTCCCAGCAATAATTTTTGCGTAAAGTTACTTAGTTTGATGCACAGAATGCTTGGTTGACGGCTTCGTGATGAGGTCTTTTACGCCCTGTTTAGTATAGGTACCCATTATTCTGCGTGTTCAAAATGATTTATATTTGAACTCCATTGCGATGTTTTACCAATGAAAAAGGGATATCGACATCGGTGTAGCCTATTCCCAACTTCATCGTCTGCCTAGCTTCTTCCCAACTATGTTGGGGTCGGCTTCCAGTCTGACCAGATGCAGCTGAATACCAGTATTCTACATGGAGTGCCTGCCTATCTGACCTCCACTGAGTCCACAAACCAGTTAGTACTAGGTTACACGATACCCCTTGGTAAGACTGGTTGTAAGACTTTCGGGCCACTGTTACAACTGCAATTGACAGCCTATTCCCAACTTAATATTATACAATATAAACACTATAATATTATAAAGAGGAAAGATTTGTATTTTTGTGTGTGTATGTTTGTAATGATTAAACTCAAAAACTGCTACGCCGATTTCATAAATTCTTTCACCATTAGAAAGCTACATTCACCCTGAGTAACATAGGCTTTATTTTATCCCCGTAATCCCACGGGAACGGGAACTACGCGGGTGAAACCGCGTGACGTCCACTAGTCTGTTATAATACCATAGTCAAACTATTGTCACTCAACAACAAAACCATAATTTAGGCAAATAATGTCAACGCCGTAGAAAATATAAGAAGCCATAATATACAAAAGACATACATAATTTTGCAAGCACGACCTACCGACTATATTGGGACAAAATATCAGTCACAGAAAATATTGCCATAAGAAAAATATACGCGGCTCGAAGAAAGGGTGGGTTTTATTAGCTGCATTATTCGAAGTCAGTGATGAGTGTAGTTCAGATGTCGCCTTTATTTACGAATAATCCTCTATTTACGAATAAAATCTCTCTATTTTTGTTTAGCTTTGTTACTTAGCTTTCTTTGATGTTTGTATAGAACATTGTGGTTGAGTTTTGTCTAGTGGATTTAGGTTTAAAAGCTTTTTCCAGGTTTTGTGATTTATGAAATACGATTTGATCTTTATGGTTTTTTGTCTAGATTTTCTTTTCAGTCATTTTTTAAGTAAAGCTGAGCTTAGGTAGCTTAGAACATTGTTAGGGAACTGGACTTTAATCTTTTGAAATGGGCTGAACAAAACATAAAAATATCACGCCAATCCTCAAAAGATTAGACAGAGGGTGTACCTATTCTAACACCCACATTTCGCCAGTTTTGTATATTTAAAAGTTTATAAAGTTAAAAAAAAAATAAGTCACATGTAAGCACCTAAGAAGACATGAACCGGGTTTAAATTTAGACAGGCTGCTATAGAGAAATTACTGGTGAGAAAACAAAATAACATCTTTTTCCGACCTAGGAACTGAACCCAACATATGCAGCGCTTTGCGACTAACCAACAAGTCAGTGGATTTCTGTTTATCTTAGAGTAGCTGACGTCCCGCGGTTTCACCCGCGTAGTTCCCGTTCCCGTGGGAGTACGGGAATAAAATATAGCCTATAGCACTCACGAATAATGTAGCTTTCTACCAGTGAAACAATTTTTAAAATTTGTTCATTACTTCCGGAGATTACCCCCTACATACAAACTTACAAACAAATGTTATATACCTTTTTATAATATTAGTATAGAAGTCTGTTTTGCATCCTAGTGAAACGTAACGAATTGAATAAAACAGCATATTTTCAGAGTTAGATATACTGCAGTGCTCATTTTACGTTTTCCGTATCTAATTTATCTCAGCTTTTTAACTTGATCCATCTTGCTTCAAGGAGTTGCAGTCTCTTTGATTCAATAAAGCTGCTCAATAAAGACTCGTTTGCTTGAAAATAAATACATATAATGCAATTTGTATAATGATAACCATTTTATTAAATTACGTTATTTTTAAGTTGATTACTTTTATGTTGGCATTACGCTATATTTATTCTGTCGAACTAAGCTAATTTGGGACTTATTTTAAATAATGACACCGTTTTAAACCTTAAACCAAGTCACATCTTTCAAGTATCTGGGCTACTGGGTTTCCGAGGACCTAAAGGACAGCTTAGACATTGAGCGTGAGCGCAGAGCGCTGGCTGTCCGCTGCAATATGGTGGCTCGCAGATTTGCAAAATGCTTGACTGAAGTAAAGGCTACACTGTTCACAGCGTACTGTTAGTCGTTCTATACATGCAGTCTGTGGGTCAACTCACACAGAGGGCATACAGCACTCTGCGCGTACAATACAACAATGCGTTCAGGGTGTTGATGGGGTTGCAGTGCTTCCGGCATGTTCGCAGAAGCGGGCATTGATGGCTTTCACGCCATCAAGCGATGCGCCTCCATCATGGGCAGGGTACGCGTCAGCCCCAACAGCATTCTGAGAACTATAGCTGACAGGTGGGACAGCCCATACTGGGGCATTGAATGCGACGCATAATAAATAATTGTTTAGTTTTAGTTCTTCGGGTAGATAAGTACTAACACTAGTTTCTAAGTTGTGTGTTGTACTAACCAAATGGACTTAGTCTGAATAAAAAGCATTTTATTTATTTATTATCTTATGTCAAGCAAATACTCATTATATTCCCGCCGTGGCCGCCGTTGTTACTAACAGTAACGCTCGATTTCACTAACACTAAGCGGCACCTAAATGAATGCCTAAATAAAAACGCAATTTTGGATTTTCAATTCTCCATTATAGCAGTGATAGTGTAGTGCTGTCACCGTCGGAGTAATTCGTCAGTCTCGAGTTTGAACCCAAGGCACGCACCTCTAATTTTTCGGATTCATGTGCGTATTGTATAATAACAGTAACGCTCGATTTCACTAACACTAAGCGGCACCTAAATTAATGCCTAAATAAAAACGCAACTTTGGATTTTCAACGCTCCATTATAGCAGTGATAGTGAAGTGGTGTCACCGTCTGAGTAATTCGTCAGTCTCGAGTTTGAACCCAAGGCACACACCTCTAATTTTTCGAATTCATGTGCGTATTGTATAATCACTTACTTCAGGGAAGGAAAACATCGTGAGGAAACCAGCATGCTTGAGAGATATTACTTGACGAAATGTAAAACTAAGTCAGAGGCCCATGGGCCGCATAAAAACTCTGACACCAGGTTAGGAACCAAGTACACGATAAAGAAAGAAGAAATTCTCGGTTCAGGGGCTCACTCTCACTCATCTGCAGACGTGCGTGAGAGAGACGGATAGAGACGGATGGACGGACGGACGTTAGAGAGTAGGCCTCAGCGCCGAAAGTTGAAACAACAACAACGCACTTATAATTAGGCATTCATTTAAATCCTATCAATAATCAGCATTTTCGTAAATTTTATTTTCATCAAAGTGTTACCACCTCACAATAATACAGCCATCCATATTATTGCACATGGCAACATAACAAGTATGACAGTATAATTTGCAGTTCCATGATGATTGATGTCGCTCATAATGCGTCGCCTGAACATTTTTCGTAGCAAACGATGATTTACGACGTTCCCTTAATTGCAGTTTAATCAACCAATTTTATGATATTGGCAGAAAATTGATGATTATCGGGTGATGATTTTGTGTTTAAGGTTGATGCAATAACCAATCATCTATTTTTCACACTTGAGGCTCCGAACCCATCTGAGGACACGGTGGAGCACACGGTGGAGGTGTGCCCGGCGTGGGTGGAGGACCTGGTTCAATCCATGGCCCGAAACGAGATCGAATGGGACGCCATCACCTCCTTCTGCGAAACAGTAATGCTAGAGAAGGAGGTGGCGGAACGAGAGAGGGAGAGAACCTCACGTCCCGGCCGTCGGGGGCCACCACGTGGCCCCCGGCCACCGTAGGCGCGGGCCTGTGGACGATGGGCTATGGGCTAGCTCGCCATCCATCCGTCTCACGACGACAGGCCATGTCGACGGCGCGTTCGTGTTCCACGCGCGCCTCAAAGAGAGTCAGCATAATGAGGGGGTCCGCAAGGACCGATGCCTGTTGGGGTTGCGGGACTGTTCGAAAGAGATACCGTGGCCCCGGAACACAAAGGGCGATGAAGGAACATGAATGGGTTTTAGTCAGTAAAAGTCTGACACCCCCTCCTGCTCCGCCCAGAGCGAGAGGAGTCATTTGATGATGATTTACCATACAAAAAAAGGCTCCGAAACGATAGCAAAAGTAAACCGCGTGAACCCTTAAAAATCTCAGTGATTGGCCAGTCCACTATGAGGTTTGCATAAGTCTTGTTTTAAATATCGGGCCTCTTTTCCCAACTACTTTGAGGTTGGCTTCCAGTCTTACCAGATGCAGCTCTGTATGCAAGATATACTACGGGATAAGATTGTTTGTCACACTTGCGATATTCTGCCAAGACCAAAGGTTTAACTTGCTTTCCGAGACATGAGACCCTCGTCTTGGTATGTGCTCGTTGGTCGCAGGTGCGATAGCTGAACGAGGTCCTCGGTTAGATTCCCAAAGTGTTATTAAGTTTTACCATCAGATTTTTCTCAGTACCAGCCACGGAGTCTAGATTTGTGCCCGGTTGATGGCAATAGGGCCACCCTTAATACATTGGACTTAAACATAACTGGAGAAATGCGGGAAATACTTTTTCATTTCTCATACTCGGAAAGAAGTGTTTGTTTGATCAGAGCAGCGGGTCGAAAACGATGCTTCCCTCCCTTGGGCGGGAAAGACTCATAGTAATTGCTTCCCTCCCTAGGGCGGGAATGAATTTTAAAAATAGAACTAAAATTGGTTACTTAGTCGGCTATAATTTTTTTTACATAATTAAGAAAAATATCGATAAAAAAAAAAATGCTGCGGTCTTGTGAGTGTATACGGCCAATGTGAATTTAAAAAAATACCTATTAAAGTGGGATGGCCCGCGGCGGTGACGCGGGCGGTGTGTTCCATATTTGAAATTTAAATTAAAAACCGGCCAAGAGCGTGTCGGGCCACGCTCAGTGTAGGGTTCCGTAGTTTCCCGTCCGCCACAATAAGTGTTCCCACTTAAGAGTTTAAAGGTGGGTATCCATTATGTAAAAATGCTTGCTTATACGAATATACTACAAACTTAGTCCAGAAATTATTTTGTACAACTTTTTGTCTTTTTTGTACAAAAACTGTTGTTTCCATCAAGTTCAAAATAATTTTCCTAGAAATTCCTTATAAAGTTCTACTTTTCAGATTTTTTTCATATTTTCTAAATTTATGGTTCAAAAGTTAGAGGGGGGGGAACACATTGTTTTTGACTTTTGGAGCGATTATTTCCGAAATTATTGACATTATCAAAAAATGATTATACAAAACCCCTATTCATTTTTAAATACCTTTCCAACAATATATCACACGTTAGGGTTGAAATTAAAAAAAAAATCACTTCCCACTTTACATATAGGGGGGCTACCCTAATAAAACTTTTTTTTTTTATTTGACCACTTTGTTGGCGTGATTGATATACATATTGGTACCAAATTTCAGCTTTCTAGTGCTAACGGTCACAGAGATTAAGCGAGGACGGACGGACAGACATGGCGAAACTATAAGGGTTCCTAGTTGACTACGGAACCCTAAAAAAGACTATTTATGTATAATTTGGCGGGATACTAACTCTGTACCGAAATTATTTGATTAAAAATGAGTTCAAGCGATTCTGAAATGTCGACCCCCAATTCCGTTAAAGACGAGGCCAATACAGTTATTGAAAATCTTTTGCCAGAAATTTCAAAGGAAAGATACTTAAATATTTACAATGATTTTATGAAGTGGCGAACAGACAAGAAAATAAAATCGTTTTCCGAAAGTGTATTTCTTACATACTTCAATGGACTATCTAGCAAAATACAGCCTTCTACGCTATGGAGCAGGTATTCAATGCTCAAGAGTACACTTAGTGTAAAACATAATGTGAATTTGAAAAAATTCCATAATCTCACAGCGTTTTTGAAAAGACAGTCTCAGGGGTTCAAGAGCAAAAAATCTAAGGTCACCTCTTACGAAGTGGAATCATTTTTAAATGAAGCAAACTCAAACTCAAACTCAAAGCATTTATTTCAATTAGACCATTATGGCACTTTTGAAAGTCAAAAATACAAAAAAGAAAATCAAAGCTACAGTCCCAGTCACAAGGCATAATAACTTGAGAAAGTACTGTAGTTGCCCATTCCCTAGCGTAGATCTCTATGGAGAAGAACGGGCAAGAAACTCCATGGACACTCTTTTAAAATCAAAATATTGTTACAAAATCTTGGTTACATCATTAATTTTGAGATTATACATATATGTGAGAACGATGTAGAAAGACGTGCACACTAAGAGCATCCAGAGTAAAAGATTAGATCAAAAATTTATGAATAAAGTAATTAAAATGAACCTTGGCAGCTAAGAGATGACCAGTCCCAACTGACAGCGCCCGTTCACAGACATGACGCATGTACCGGCGCCATTCAACTCAACCATATTGAAGGGAACTAAATGACCCGACACACCCGCCACCATCAGCGAGACATCTAAGTGAGCATGACATTCTCTCAGCTACCAAGGCATATTCAAGTCAATGAAAGATAAATAAATGTAAATGGTGGCTGAACAGTACAAAGTACTCACACATGTGCAATGCAATTATATAATACGAAGAACTGGAATCTATACAATGCAAGTATATTTTTACAATCTTCTGCAGCTTCCACAATACATTAACATGGGAATCAATTCTTCATCTTCTTCTTTACGTGTCGATGGACTCAAATAATGCCCGACCAGTACAAACAATTAGTTTGCCCCCCCACCTATGGTTGTGGAGCAGGACCAGCATTTAGCCAAGCATTTTATCATCAATGTAATCCCCCAACTTATAATATGCTTGCCTACATAGTGTGCGTTTTATACAAGATTTAAATTTCGTCTCATTCAGTTGAAGAATGTGGGGAGGTATTTTATTGTAACATTTCAAACAGTACCCCATGAAAGATGAATCCACTTTAGCAAGCCTGAAACCTGGCTGAACTAGTTGGTCCCTATTTCTAGTGTTATAGTGGTGTCTGTCCCCTCTCTTACTGAATAAATGCCGATTTTTTCTAACGTACATGATGTTTTCATAGATGTATTGACAAGGTACTGTCATGATATTAATTTCCTTAAATAGTTCTCTAAGAGAATCGCGTCTACGTAATTCATAAATGGCTCTGATGGCTCTTTTCTGCAGAATAAATATAGACTCGATGTCTGCAGCCCGTCCCCATAGTAAAATACCGTATGACATAATACTATGAAAATAACTAAAATAGACCAGCCTCGCGGTATCAACATCAGTAAATTGACGGATTTTTCTAACAGCATATGCTGCTGAGCTTAGCCGTCCTGCAAGAGATGTTAGATGAGGACCCCATTGTAACCTTGAATCGAGCGTGATTCCCAAGAAAACCGTTTTATCGACAAATTCTAGTTTCTCTTGATTCAATATTATGTCACAATCACTACTTTTGACATTTGGTAGAGCAAATCTAATGCATTTAGTTTTTTTCCCATTTAGTACTAAATTATTAGCGGTAAACCAATTGTGGACCTGCAGTAGGGCGTTATTTACGTCATCAAGATTAGTGGCACGTCTGTTTATTTTAAATATTAAAGAAGTATCGTCAGCAAACAACACCATATGCGGATGGTTGTTAAATAGATGGGGTAGGTCATTAATATATACTAAAAAGAGGAAGGGACCCAATATCGAACCCTGTGGTACACCCATTTTTACTTTTAAACCCATTGAGTTGACTCCATTTATTTGTACCTGCTGCTGTCTATCATGCAAGTACGATTTTATTAAACTGAGCGCAAGTTTACCTAAACCGTAATGCTGAAGTTTCAAGATCAGGGTTTCGTGATTTACGCAATCAAATGCCTTCGAAAGGTCACAGAAGATTCCTATGGCATCTTGTGCCTCTTCCCACGCAGTAAATATGTGTTTTAATAAAGGGACACCGGCGTCAGTTGTACAACGTCCTTTGGTGAAACCATACTGTTGCTCGTGTAATATTTTATTAGTGTTAAAATGGTTAAGCATTTGATTGAGCATTATCTTTTCAAACACCTTGCTGAAAACCGGCAACACGGATACGGGCCTATAGTTATTGGTGTCTTTACTGTCCCCGGATTTAAAAAGCGGTATTACCTTACTGAATTTCATCAGATCCGGGAAGACCCCTTGATCCACGCACAAATTAAATATTGAGGCTAAATACGGCGCTACAGTCTCAATAATTGAGGTACAAGCTTTGATAGACATACCCCATAGATCTTCCGTTAATTTGACCTTGATTTGCTTAAAACCTTTTATGACTGTTAAGGGGTTTATATGTTGAAATTTAAATTCATTTGGACAGGCTGAAACGTTCGCTTTCAATAAATCAATAGAGAGCAAGGGAGAGGAATTTAAGGTTTCAGTAGTTTTAAGTGGGATACTGGTAAAGAAATTTACAAATTCTTGAGCAACTTCATTGTTTGAGCTCACAAGGCCACGCGGTGTCTCTAGTGTGAAGTCATTACCTTGTTTTTTATTTCTATTTGTTTCACTGTTGATAATTTTCCAAACCGTCTTTATTTTGTTGTCGGCTGATTTAATCTTGTTGCTAATGAATAAGGATTTGGCTACCTTGCAAGTGTTTTTAAAAATTTTCGAGTAAGTAGCAACATATTTATTAAAAGCTTCAGTGTTGATGTAAGGCTTAAGGCCGTACAGCTCAAACAATCGTTCCCTACTTTTCCGAATACCCTGTGTTGCCCAGTCACTGAAAGTAAACTTTGGGCCAATAGTTTTAGATTTCTTTTTTAAAGTATTATTAAATTCAGTGTGCACTACCGAAAATAATTCTTCATAAAATACATTTGCATTGTTTCTAATATGACCCGGTATACTTAACTTGCTAATTAAATTATTATTAAATTTGTCTAGATTGCTGGGTGTTATTAGTCTAGTTTGTATTTGAATTCTTTGTAATTGTCTATTGTACGCGAAAGTAACCGTCTGACCACTATGATCTGAAGGCAGGTAATTTACGATGGATTTATTTATGTAATCGCAGCAACAAAAAACATTATCGATACATGTAGCAGTATTTGTAGTAATTCGAGTTGGTTCTGAAAACACATTTGACAAGTTAAATGATTTAAAGAGACTTAAGAATCTACTGCTATTCACATTATTCTCTATGATATTAACATTAAAGTCACCACAGATAATTATTGGTTTGTTACCAGTTACAAGTTTTGCCAAAGTATCTTCCATTACTGACTCAAAGATAGAATAGTTCAGGTAATTAGGGGGTCTGTAAACGCACACTATTACATGCTTATCTAGCTCAACACAAGACAATTCAATGCTATGTTCAACCGATAGATCGACTATATCATTACGAGACTTAGATTTAATACAATTTTTTACTAGGATTAATGAACCCCCACGCACCTTAGATTTTCGGTTAAAGCAACTGCTCACATTGTAATTCTCATAATTTATTTGCATTACTTCATAATCTTTCATCCAATGTTCAGTAAAACAGATAATATCAAACTTAGTTTTTTCTAAAAATAGTTCTATTTCTAGTTCTTTGGAAGAAAGTCCCTGAATATTCTGGTGAAACAATTTTAAGGTATTCTGCTCAGCCCCTTTTTTACAGTTATTTGATTGAGAGCTAGAAGATACCTCGAAGTTGACGAGATTAACTAAATTGTCACTCGTACCTTCTATTGTCTTATTGACTAGTTTAAATCTAAGCTAATACTATTTGTATAATTACAATTAGTATAATTACTAATTTCCGTAGACCTATTTACAAAAAACTGCGACATACCACATATGTCTGAGTTTATATTAAAAGCTAATAGCCGAGCTATTTGACGTCTAAAACTAATAGGCAAGTACGCATGGTTCCTGGTTGACTTCAATTTCTGAACGAAACTGTTAGTGTCGAAAAATGTCAACCTGTCACTATAGTGACTAACTAGAAAATGCATATGATTATTTATGGCATGAATTTGATGGTTTTGCTTGCTAGACAATTTCTTAAAGTACGGGAATGCGCATAGAATAATTTTCTTACATTTTAGTTTTAACAGTTGAGTGACATTGTCAGTGATATCGTCAATTTTAACGTTCGAACTGTTACCTACAAATACAGTTACAATGGCATGAGGATCTAATTCCTTCCGAGTTATGGATGACATTATGTGGTTGTATGAAGCCTGAGGTGTACAATAATTTTGACAAGAATGACTCAGATTGTTACTAATTAATTTGCCTAAACCTATTCCAATACCATCTGAATACATGATGGAGCAGTCACAATGTGTAATACAACGAGAGGGAGAACTGCGTTCTGTTTGTCCCACCTGTGATGAAACTTGTACAATGTCTGGTGAATTTTGAATGGGGATACAGTCCCGAGCACTTCCTAACCGGGACGGGTCCTCCGTTTCCTCAGGCAGGATAGTGTCAGGGCTGGGTTCCCTTTGTGATGTACATTGAGTGATGTTGCTCATCCTGTCTACGCAGTCTGCATTACTATCACCACTATTGACCAACTCGTTTGCAGCAAGGATATGTTCCTTAATTTGTTTTTGAGATTTCACATACATGGAATAACATGATTGCAGTTGACGCTCTAGTTCTTGAATCTCAGACTGTAAGTTATGAGTGTTGTGACTGTTTCTAAATTACCCTAGGCTGATAAAATTTTCGTTTTTCCTAATTCATGCTAGTATTAGTATTTTGGTCAGTTTCCCCCGAAGGGGAAAAGGTCGCGCCCCGCCATCCGCACGACCCTGTAGGCTTCGTCCCTGACTGGTCGGCCTCCCACTGACAAGAGGACTGATTCCCAATTTGGGGCTGCCCTGTCCCGTCCTTTGAGGCAAATGGACAGGGGTGGAATTCAAGGTGAAGTTAATATTGGGAATTCACAGTTAAACATAAATACATGAATAACAACAAATCTTAAAAGGCAAAACATCAATAAGGTGTGAAGCTAATAAGACAAGAGGGCGCAAATATATGATATATGGTGAAAGGTTGGTAGGGAAACGTTACGCTTGCACTTAAGAAATTATTATTGATTAGTTCGTTACGTTACTTTATTTAATTCCAAACTAGATGCCGCTTTGTAAACGCAAACAAGCCCATGTCATTAACATGGAGCCGTTTTACAACGTTTGCCCGGCGTACGTGTATTGTTAGACCTATACGCATAATTCTACTAAGAACTCTGCTACGAACGCTAACAACACACGTTCCCTATGCACTATTTACATGTCTTTCACAATACTAAGGCAATGGGTTGTGAGGCCATTACCATTGAGGAAGACAAGTTTTCAGTATTTCTAATTACACGCGTACTCTCGTTGTTAAACATCCTTACGGCTGCCTACCCCAATTATTATATAATAAGACAATTTACACAAGCGTATCGTAGACTCAGTCTGTAGCAGAACATATTGCAATTGTTATCGTTGGACGCCTGAAGTGGTAATTGTTTCGTCACTTCTCACTTCTTTAATCTTCCCCATGTTGAGTTTCCGTGTCTCGCTAAATTGTGACGATTCAGAATACGGCCTACAAGAACGGCCTGGGTTTGGTTTTAACCAGACACAGTTCCTAGCGCTCATTTGAACGGTAGCTACCAATTCAGTTTGTGAAACTTTGTGATGCCTACCCCTCTCCCAGAAGTGTACGCCAAAGATCTCAACGCAATTTTCTGAGCTAGACTTTTACAGGTAGCAATATTCATCAGCAGCGTTTGATTAATTTGTAACACAGGTACAACCTGGTATTATAATACTGAACAATATAATTTGTTTCAGTCAATCTGCGAATACTATGGTGCTGTCTACACCACTGGACAATGTAGTTTGTTTTAATCAAAATGCGAGTATTACGGTTCGACCGCCCATTTGTAGTGAGTCTGATATTAGTCAATATTCGTCATTGGTCAGGTGTCAGGCGGCTGTCGCCGTCTCCCTAACATCAAACGCCGCTTCTGAATATTCGCTTAGGTATGGAATAAAGTGGACACATAATAACACATGAGATAATAATATACATTTTGACGACGTAAAGCAATAGCTCCGTCATGCTGAAATAAATGATTATTATCAGCCCTTCCGCGCTACCATCAAACGGCATTTTAAGCTAGGATTTAATTATAGTAACACTTACCAAGTGTTTATTGAAGATGGTCAATCTATAGCTCACACATTACCAGTTTCGCCTCCGTCCACCAACGCGCGACTACCTTCTCTCCCGTCTCCCTCACACCTCGTAGTCATACACTACTAGCCTTATTACCACTAATTATATTTGGCCTATAAATATTAACTGACGTGTACATCTTGGTAGGTACCAAGATTACACCAACTTCACGATCTTAATCTAGGACGTCCTAGTGCTGTAACGACGCATACTAGGTTAGACTAACCAGGGCTTTTAACCCAACTATATTCAACTTATTCAAACATCGCACTCTCGCGCCAACACACTTAAACTTAGACTCGTGGTATTTTACCACCTCTTCCTAACTTAACTCAAATATATATCGTCCGGACTCTCTCGCCGTGTAAACTCGACTGCCCCAAGCAAACCACCCTTCCCCGCGATTTCTCTTAACCATCGGGATCTCAGCCTCTTTTTGCTTGAACCTTTCTCAGAAAACCCGCGCTTCGGCGGTTGAAGCTTTTTGTGAATCTTTCAATTGTTTCAAGGGTCAGCAGAGTATATTGCGAACACATGTTGCTTGGCCATTCAGAGCCGCTCTTAAAATTAGGATATTTTAACGTTTCTAAAGAATTCTTTGAAATATTTCTTTTGGCCGGTTTTTATCGTGTGTTTACAAGAGGACGGAACGTTGCGTTATAATTAATTACGGTACCATGTCCCGTCGTCAAACCATAAAATAGAAATTTAATGGACTTGTAAGTGGCAGATGTGTGTTGTTTTTAAAATAAGAATCAAGACTAAGATATTTGCTGCTTAGTATTAAAGGCATGAGACAGACAGTCACAGTGTCTATTTCATAAAAATTCTTACTGTCCTCTAATTTAATTTGATAGTTGGTTAACTTTTTTATGAGAAAAACACGTTCTTTTCTTAGTTTAATATTGTGGGAACTGTGTTTTTGTTGTTTTTTATATTTATTGCATTTCTTTATAATTCTATTAAGTTTTGCATATTTTTTTATTTTATTTTGGCTTACCTTGTAACTGCTACAATTATATTTTAGAATAGAATCTTCAGTAAGATCTATTGTTGTTAAAGAATGTGGGTTGCAATTTGAGTTTAATAATTGATTATAAAGGTGATCTGTTTCCCTAACCTGAGTACATTCTCTTTCTTTCTGAAATTTAATTATTTGTTTGTTAGCATGAAGCAGTTCATCTTCTAAGTCCCTAACCTTACATAAAGCCGTCTCATAATAGTTACTACAGTCATTGAAACCATTTGTGACCACCCGCAGTTTGTCCCGTTCATCAACAACATCCGTGTATTGCTGGTGCAGGTCCACTAGCTCCCGTTTCAAGCTTGTGTTTTTCTGAATGACTTTCTCGATTTCAACCTCGTGTTCCTCTCTATCCAACAACAGCTGTTGACATCTGCTGTTTGCTGCGTTAAGTTCATCAAGGGCCGTTCTCAACTTAGCCTGCAACTCCTGGGTAGTAGCCTTACGGGTAGTGTTGGGCAATGATAATAATCCGGTTAATATCATTTGGCTAATAATCGATTAAAAGCCAGTTATTAGCCATTAATAGCAATTATGGATGATAACCCTGCTATTAATGTTATTTTAGTGATTGAAATTTCCCTTCATAGTTTTCAGGCTTAGGATTGTCAGATTAGACTTCATTTTCATCATCTTTCTTTGTAGTAAATAAATGTGCAATTTAAAACTAATCTCTGGCCCATTTAAAAATTTTCAATCAGCTATTTACATTGATTTTTGAAAATTAGATTTTTTGTGTACTTAGTTTTTTTTTTAATTCTTAATCAGTCATTTATTGACGCGATTGAGCAGAATAAAGGCTCCAAGGTATTTGCAAGAGATCTGGCTATTGGGCAGAGCCAGCTCACGAAACTGAATACCGACGATGGTAGGATCTTATCCGCCAAACCGGAGCTTCTGAGGGAGATCGAGAGCTTCTGTGGACAGTTGTTTGTACACGTCAACCAGTAAACCTGCCGTAGATCTAGCAAACGACCCAAGAGTTAGACTGACCCGACACTATACCGAAGACATCCCGGACGTCAGCCAGTACGAGATTAGGATGGCTCTGAAGTAGCTCAAAAACAACAAGGCACCGGGTGATGACGGAATTACTGCCGAACTCCTGAAGGCGGGTGGAAAACCGGTACTTAAGGCCCTTCAGAAGCTGTTTGATTTCGTCATACTTGAGGGAAAATCGCCACAGGCATGGTGCAGGGGTGTGGTGGTACTCTTCTTCAAAAAGGGTGACAATGCCCGGTTGAAGAATTATAGGCCCACTTCTAAGCCATGTCTACAAGTTGTTTTCTAGAGTCATCACGAATCGTCTCGCGCGCATATTTGACGATTTCCAGCCACCCGAACAAGCCGGTTTCCGCAAAGGCACACCGTGGACCACATACATACGCTGCGGCAAGTTATACAGAAGACCGAAAAGTATAACCTGCCTCTCTGTTTAGCGTTTGTGGACTACGAGAAAGCCTTCGATTAGATCGAGACCTGGGATGTACTGCAGTCTCTCCAACGGTGCCAAATCGACTATCGGTACATTGAGGTGTTGAAGCGTTTGTACAAAAACGCCACCATGTCAGTCCGACTTCAGGACCAAGCCTCGGAACCTATCCTCCTGCAGCAAGGTGTGAGACAGGAAGACGTCATATCTCTGAAACTGTTCACCACTGCACTGGAGGATGTCTTCAAGGTTCTGGACTGGAGAGGGCTAGGCATCAACGTCAATGGCGAGTACATCACTCACCTTCGGTTTGCCGATGCTATAGTGGTCATGGCTGAAACCATGGAGGACCTCAGTACAATGCTCGATGATCTCAGTAGAGCTTCCGGAAGAGTGGGTCTAAAAATGAACATGGACAAAACTAAGGTCCTGTTGAATGCCCATATCACACCCACTCCTATCAAGATCGGAGACTCTACACTCGAAGTTGTAGACGATTATGTGTACCTGGGACAAACGGTCCAGTTACGTAGATCTAACTTCGAGAAAGAGGTCAATCGTCGAATCCGACTCGGCTGGGAAGCGTTCGGTAAATTGCGCGGTATTTTCTTGTCCAACCTACCGCAGTGTCTCAAGACGAAAGTCTATGACCAGTGTGTGTTGCCAGTGATTACATACGGGACCGAAACGTGGTCGCTCACAATGGGCCTCATCAGAAGGCTTAAAGTCACCCAAAGGGCAATGGAGAGGGCTATGCTCGGAGTTTCCTTGCGCGATCGAATCAGAAATGAAGACATCCGCAAGAGAACCAGGGTCACCGAAGTAGCCTGAAGAATTGCCAAACTTAAGTGGCAGTGGGCAGGGCACATTGCTCGCAGAACGGATGGCCGATGGGGCCGAAAAGTTCTGGAGTAGCGACCGCGAACCGGAAGACGTTGCGTTGGAAGACCTCCCACTAGGTGGACCGATGACCTGGTGAAGGTTGCGGGAACCCGCTGGATGCGAGTCGCACGGGACCGTTCAATGTGGCGACACTTGGGGGAGGCTTATGTCCAGCAGTGGACGTCTTTCGGCTGAAATGATGATGATGATGAGTCGTTTATTTGGGATATATTTTTGTTTTTTTTTTTCATTTTTTTTTCGTTTTTAAGTAGTTGTTTTTTTTTTGTTTGTTGCTCAAAAATAATTTGCAGCCTAATTACTGCTAGATTCCACACGAGATTGTTCTTTGGTCTAACCATTTTATGATTATACACACAAACTGGGAACACACGAAAAAGGACTTCTTCACCGAAACATATCAGTCGACGTACTGATTCCGGATTCGGTTGGCGTCGCTGTAGTTCATGCATCGCTTTCTGGCACGAATAAATATTAGCGCCAGAAAGAGACAGCACGAGAGACGGGGATGCGGGGATGCATGTTACCTACTAACCGCTCGGGTATTTTCCATTGTTTATAATTTACCTACGTCGTATTCACAGAAAAGAGCTAACAAGTAACAAGTACCTAATGTAGGTACCTACCTTACATTTTTACGTATCGGTTAAATTTTATTTGTAGGTATACATACACCTACATATTTAGCTCGCTTTGTTAAGTCAAGTAAATAAATAAGTAGATGGTTAAATGGTTTTTATAGTATTGGATCTATTAACAAAACTGAATTTCCCGAAAAACGTGTATTTATTTTATTATTAACAGTTTTGCACATACAAAAAGTGAAAATAAATAATAAGAATAACAATACATTGAATCACACTGCGTACACGCACCCAATTTATGTTCACACCCACAGATTTTACAATACACAAAAAAATAGAATTTATTTTTTAACAATACATTAATAGCAGGGTTATCATCCATTGCAAGGCTATTAATGGCTATTAATGGATTATAATCGATAATAACTCAAAGCATCCGGCTATTAACCCAACACTACTTACGGGTCATCACAGGCATGGTTTCAGGGAATAGAACTGAAAGGAGAAGTGCAAAGAATGGTGAGAACTAAGTAGATGGACAAAATTAGGAAATCTAGAGAAATGAAAGGAGAAAATGAAAATAGTCTGGAATATGTGATTACTGGTAACTGAGTTAAGCTTATAAGTCTTACACGTGATACTTCAATAAGATGAATACACTATGTTGAAAATATTTTTTCTTTGTCCTTTACGTTTTTCCTAAAGTGGGTAGAACTCTTGGTTTAAAATTGTGGAAAAACTGAATACACAAGCCAAAATTTATAAAGAATAACCAACGTTCTTCACTGTTGTGTATTAAAGTTGATTAAATAGATAGCTAGTTACTATATTAATTTATTACAAACTACACAAATACTTATTCAACAAGTGATACCTGACACTGAACATAACTTCAACTACAAAAAAGTGCCAGATTAACCAGAATAATGAACTTATTGCTCCATGAGAGCTTTTAATTAATTAATGTGAGCGAATTATTCATTAAAAAGAAACAGTTATACTCCCCAGAGAGATCCGCAGGAACATCAGCTGTTTGTGAAATTATAGGTCACCGGTCGAGGTAGGCAACCAAACACTATGTTTTACAGTGTATTTTTGCATGAAAACATTAAACCTGGGTATTTACACACTTATTTGATATTTAGCCCCTGACGAGATATATTTGGCAATGAAGGTAAGCTAAACGTTTATCTAAGTAAGGAGAAGTCTTTTACTCTAAAAATGAACATCGTTCCCAACGTCTTTACTCTGATAAGTATTATAGATAAGTTTGTACAAAAAGAGACAATGACACTGACCAGATTGCGTATATTGAGAGTAAAGACGTTGGAACGGCATGCATTTTTAGAGTAAACCTGTTTATTTTACCTACATACCTAAAAGATAAATACTAACAAAATTCTTTGTTTTCACAGGTGGTATTGATACTCGGTATAAGCGGCGCCTGCAGAAGCAGTGAGCTCACAAATCTAACAATTAAAGACGTTGAAAATCATGGTCAGTTATTAGTTGTAAAATTGACTAAAACAAAAACAAATATTGAACGCACATTTGTAGTACGAGAAGAGTTTACACAAACAGTAAAAAAGTATCAAAAGCTTAGACCTACTGACATAAAAACGGATCGTTTTTTTCTTAACTACCAAAAGGGAAAATGCTATAAACAAGTGATCGGTAAAAATAAAATCTCAGTTATGCCAAAGCAGATAGCAACATATTTGAATTTACCAAACTGTGAGCAGTATACCGGGCATTGTTATAGAAGAACGTCAGCGACACTGTTAGCCGATTCTGGGGCGAACTTAACAATGTTAAAAAGACATGGAGGATGGAAATCCAGCACAGTCGCGGAAGGCTACATTGAGGATTCTATCCAAAATAAATCTAAAATTTCAAAGAAATTAACTGAGACTATAAATATACGCCCCAATTCGCCTCAACCAACCACTTCAAGAGAGTCTCCGCCATGGATTCCACCGTCTAATGAAATACCAGAGTCTTCTACTTTTACAGAGATCCAACACAGCCAAATTTGTCATAATATATCAAACAGTGTAAATATTCCAAACAAAAATTTAACTTTGAATTTCACAAATTGTTCTAACTTCTCAATTAATTTTAAATAGGTACTACTCATGTTATTACTATCAATAAATATTTTAGAAAAACTACTATTTTATACTTTTTTTATATTTGAAATGAAAAGTAGAGTGTTGAAAGTCATCAATTCCCACTCGGACTATAGCCGCCCTCGCTTCGCTCGTGCGTCTAAATACCTCGTATGGGAATTGATTTCTTTCCACCTTTGTATAACAATCTACTATTGCATTTAAGATTTCAGGAATAACAGGCGTGAAGTTAAGTTATTATGGTTGATCACACATTCAAGGATCAGCATGTGTTGCTTAAACTTGTAGACCTACCCGTGCGGCTTATATTATTGAGGCACGAGCTCTTTCTAATCTAATCGACCTCTACAGTAACTTGTGCTAAAAATATCGTGTGAATATAAAAGGTTCACTAAACATTCTTCGCTGATATTGTTCAGTGTTCAGTACACTGGCCCGATTTGATACATTATAGTAATACTCTTGAAATTTTAGCTACATTGTGAAGGTTTAATGTAACTTGAAGCCATGTACAATGAGTTATGTCGTATCAGTGTTCAAAGTGACTTAATGTAGCCTATCGTGTGTGAGAAATTGATCTTAAACGTGTGAACTTTGGTGTTTGTGTCAATGAACTTGTAACCTTCTTTAAATTAGCTGAAAAGATGATGTTTTTTTGATTTATGGATTCCAAGTCAGTAGCTACGAATGGATTGTCGAGTGTGATATGTATGTATAGGAAGTATTGGGTCCTGGATAGGATTCTCAGGCCAGGTAAAGTGTTTTTAGATTTCTGTAACACGATTTTTTCAGTAGCAGCCAAGTATTTTTTTTATTTTTGAAGTGAAAACTTCTTTAGGCGCGTGAAGCACTTTTTGGGTGAAGGAAAAACATTGAACTCATCGTCACGTAACGTAACGTGCGGTCACGCTTCGTAGCCGTTCGTATCACTCGTAGCATCCGCTACGGCGTAGCACCACATAGGCATGCGCGGGACATAACCAGTGCTACGACTAGGGCGGGGCCTGTGTACTTCTTGTTTTCACTTCTATCGGCAGACCCCAAAGACTGCTCTGATTTTTTTATTATTAAATAGGCCTACTCTTGACCTCAATCTTGTCTATATCTCTGCTGTGTTATTGGTTATTTGTATTTGAGTAAATATCATACAGTTTAAACAGCTTATAACTTAAGCTATTATAGCTTTCAAGTACCACTCAAACAGTAATAATACAAATACAGAAACAGTTATGATCTTCAGAAGAAAAAAATATCCATTCACCACGTACGAAATAAAACCTCAGATATTCACAGGTAATGACACCAATTTCACGCGTACACAAAGACAATTTTCCTCTTCCGATACGGAAACAACCATTCATAAACAAAAATAACTTTCAAAAGACATGAAAAATACTACAATTTGCATCACACAAACAAAAAGGCTCTCTTAACCCAAGGAGGGCCGATGAATCAGTGAAAATTTGCCGAAAAATACTTATACCCTTACATTAGCTTCGAAAATTGTTGCTACTATAAAAAAACGACCGCCATAACGTGTGGGGGTAGAATTATTATAAATCTTCATGATATTACCATAGACCAAGTTAGGGAACTTTGCTCTCTGCCGAAATTCGCTTGGTAAGTGGGCTGTACGTCATCCAGCCCTATATGGTAGCTGTAGGCCAGTACTTCTTGTTTACGATTCCGTATCGCACGTTAATATTGCCAATGTTTTTAGAAGTTCCGAGTTACTTACAAACTTTGGGAGTATTTGCAGGGTTATGTAAAATGTTGTAGGCACATACGCTAATGGCGATGCTAAATTAGGTAACATTTTTTGTAAAATCGGGTCTATAGACTCGGCTCGACAATAGAAATACATATTTATCACTTTTATCATTCACAATTTTAAGTAACTGTCTCGTTAATCTTATGGTCACTTTGCTACTACTGATCATGAGGCCGTAGGGTCTATTTTCAGATTAGGTGAAGTGATATTGAGTTTATCCATAAGCACTTTTGTAGTACCAAACCGGTGTCTGGATTTATGCCCGGCTGATGGTAATAGATTCGGCCACTTTTACATGGGGCCAAAGTATTACTAACGAAATGCGGGTGTACGTAGTTAGATAGACAGGGCCCTGAACCGGTTTAAAAAGAGCGGTTCATTTCGATTAGGTAAATACCGTTAAATATATCGTTCTTTCATTTACCGGATAAACAAGTGAACTATTTTTATGTAACCCAAATGATAAAGGTTACCGGTTACATAAGCACAAACGGTTTTGACACCCAAAGTAACCGGTTAATTCCGTAATTCGTAATTTTTTACGTCTACTTTTTTGACACTTCTAACAAGTTTTAGTGACATTACCCCAGAAAAGATTGTTTTTTTTTTTGATCTTAGGACCTCAAATTCAACCAAACAAAATGACATCGCAACATTCGCAACGTCCAGACTGTGCGAGCGAGAGTGGCGGGGGCCGAAATTTGGTTTTAACCGGTTAATTTTATGAGGTTTCCGGCGACTGGACAGTCGCCGGAAACCTCAATTTTATTAACTATCAAAACCAAAATTCATGAACCGGTTAAAACCGCTAAAGTGCAACGATTTACTACTCTCTACTAAACCGATTTCGGTTTGGGGTCAATGACCGTACCCAGATAAGAATTTCAACCGGTTTCCGAGCCCTGAGACCTCTGCGTAACCCGTAATACAGGCGTGATTTTTGTAGCCTAATATCCAGCAACACTTAAACAATACAATAATACCGTGAGTTTCCTCAGTAGGGGTCATGGAACGTTCGTCGCCAACTATTTTTGTGGGGTTACAACTGAGTTATAACACGAATGTCCCCGTTGAAAGGTAACGACGAGGTAAAAGTATGTTATTTCTATATTTACACCAAAATAACCCTTATTACGTTGTTTATAACCGAAACGGTTTCAGTTTGCGTTTGCGTTTTTAACGTTTTGGGATATTATTCTGTTTAAACGATAAGCTTGATTACATTTGGGCCAACAGTTAAAGTGGAAAGAGTAAAAAGACTGCTCGCAGGTACATCATCATCATCTGCCTAGCCTTTTCCCAACTATGTTGGGGTCGGCTTCCAGTCTAACCGGATGCAGCTGAATACCAGTATTTTACATGGAGCGACTGCCTATCTGACCTCCACAACCCAGTTAGTACCGGGTAATACGAAACCCCTTGGTAAGACTGGTTGTCAGACTTTCTGGGCCTCTGACTACCTAACGACTGTCAAAGATCTACAAATGACAGCCGGGACCAACGGCTTAACGTGCTTTCCGAGGCACGGAGGAAACTCGGTCTGTAATGGGTGGTCACCCATCCACAGACCAACCTAGGCAAGCACAGCTTGCAAGTACAAGGATAGGTTGCTCACAACATTAAATTGGAACCTTGGACCACTAGAAAAATGATGACAAGGTCATCTCTCTGCTCTTGCTCTTCGTCCAACCATCAGTCTGCCTATTGTTCTCCTACTGCAAGACGTAGCATTGGTATTGATATCCACGCTTGCTCAAACTTGTCTTTGTCATGTCTTTTATTGCTGTCAAGCATCAGTTACAGTACAATCCAAACTCATTTATTTTCATTACCTCAACATATACTTTTTATCATCGTCTATTCTGTTCCCAACTTAAGTAACTCTCACATGACACCGCTCGTCCGCGTGGTCGAACGGTGAAGCGGATCTCACATCGTCGAGACCTAACATACGAACACCATCCGACCACGTGGACAAGCGGCGCTCAGATAGCTCCGCGCGGCGCACTGCCAATAAATACATTAGCTTCGCCGCCTCCACTCGACCGCGTAGAAAAGCGGTGTCGTGTGTCGCCGTAGAACCAACGACAACCTAAGCCAACCAGCTTGACACCAACCATAAACACAGCACTAATCTTTCTAATCACCTAAAAACTGTTTACTAAACCTCACCACATACTTCACGCCAAGACATGGGGCAACAAAAAACCTACCCGGTTCGGAAGCCAATGATTAGCATTGCAAATGTTGGGACAGTCCCCCAGAAAGAGCCGGTCCCTGCATGTAAAGTATCTAAGTGATATTTCGGATTTAAATTGCAAAATCGTGTTGAGAATCACTTAAAAGAGGTACACATATGTTATGTTGGGGAAATAAGTTTGAGTCTTAAGTATGTACGTGTTATGGGGTTGGGGAGAAATTGATTGATTTTTTTTTAAGAAGATTGGTGGTTTTTTTATTACTGTGCCATGGAAGTGCACGTTTAATCACCCTGGTTGCTACATTTATATTTAAGAGAGTCATTACGTGTGTTCATAAGCGTGGAAACTGCTCCCAAGAAATAAGTTACTGGATTTCACTGCTGGCTTCTCTGTGTCCCGATCATTATAAGCTGGATCTCTTCAAAGTTCGAGTGAATCGTTTCTTCTAGGCAAGGTTGTTTTATTCTAGACCGCAACATCGCGCCACATAAGGCGGCCAAACGCAAGCCTATTTACCCTAGGCCGCATCATCGCGCCACATAAGGCGGCCAAACGCAAGCCTATTTACCCTAGGCCGCATCATCGCGCCACATAAGGCGGCCAAACGCAAGCCTATTTACCCTAGGCCGCATCATCGCGCCACATAAGGCGGCCAAACGCAAGCCTATTTACCCTAGGCCGCATCATCGCGCCACATAAGGCGGCCAAACGCAAGCCTATTTACCCTAGGCCGCATCATCGCGCCACATAAGGCGGCCAAACGCAAGCCTATTTAGCATTCATCATCATCATCATTTCAGCCGAAAGACGTTCGCTGCTGGACATGGGCCTCCCCCAAAGGGAGGGCTTTTGCCATAATCGCCACGCTTGGCAGGCGGGTTGGCGATCGCAGTACGGTTGTTACAAAAGCACAGAGAACGCTGCTGCCCATTATCTAGTAAGTCCCTTAGTCGCCTCTTACGACACCCACGGGAAGATATGGGATGGTGCTATTCTTTACGTCCGACACCATACAGCACACCATACATTTAGCATTCAAAAGAGCTAAACTGAAGTTGACAGAACTTGTGTTCATAATTTGGTTGTAAAATAATGACATGTATTTCTTCCTGCTTATTACTTACCTTAAAACTATTTAATAAATACTTTTCGGAAGCGGTATAAAGGTTCGGTGAAACCGATATGAGCAAATTGCAGACGCAACTCCGGACAGTGAGCAGAGCAGCAGAGACCTGTTAAGTCCGGTCTCCGCACCCATTTCGGAATATGTCTGTACCGGTCCGACCGATTCTTCCATTTTGTCAAGTACGTACTAGCAAGGGCAGTATCAATAAAAACATTGAGAAGTAAGTTACTTCGGCATTGACAACTAACATCGAATGACAAAATAACAGCTAAAGCTTTTACTTATCGTTATAACGCTAAACAGCTTTCATCGCATACCTCCAAGAAATAATAAAGCCAGATAACAAAGAGCATGAAATGAAAAATATGTTAGTTGTATATCAAGTTATATCAAAACCGTGTAAGCATAAAGAGATAAATTCACGAACATTTTTCCTAAATTATAGAAAAATACAGGCCATTATATTGTAGTACCAGCCTTTCTGCAGTTTCCTAGCTCGAAAAGAAACAGACTTGCATGAGATAAATTCCCAAGGAATTTTCTTATAAATTCCAAACAAACCTGTGACTTCATTTCACACTTTACACAGTCTACGTAAGGTTCAATTTGAGAAATGGACTAAATTGATGGAAGCGAACATTTGTCAGTGTGAGGGTAATCTGTTTGTCTGTCAGTGCGTCAACACATCGCTCGCTTGACGCAAAGTCGGTGATTCTTCTTTGTGATACTGATTGACTGGTTGATAAGCGAAATTCTACTTTGATTCGAAAGGCTTACGGTTAGGAATCGCTTGATTGATGTACACAGAAACGACGGACGACAAATTAGAAGTTTGAACAGAAATAAGTGGGTGGGTCTTATTTTAATACGTATTTAAATAAGAACTTGTAATAATGGTAATGGCAGCGGGTCTATTTCTAAAGGCATTGATGTTAAGTGATCTATTTTATTTGAAAATTAAGTCGCATTTCGAATGACACAAAGAAAAATCTTTTCTTTAAAATTGGAACTAAGGATAAGGTTGAAAAAGATGAGTAAATCAGGGGAGGCATACATGCGGCTGTGGGTGAATGTGGACAGATAGAAGAAAATAAGGAACCGTATCTTTTTAATTAATGTTTTTAATAAAGTTTCAAGGAAAAAGAGCCTTTGGAAATTGTTTTAAAAGGTTGCTTTTTGAATTTTATTTTAAACATGGATATGTTTAAAATAAAATTTAAAAAACTGTATCTTGCATGGATAGGAAACAACAATGTGATGTTTTTTAATATTAAAATTGTAGTGTGTTTTTGTGAAACATTTGAGGATGAAAAGTTTTATGATTTATTTTCAGAGCTTGTTTTTGTATACGGTGGATTAACAAAGTTTCCTGGATCTACATCCGGGGCTAATAAAATAAAACCGACCCGACAATTCGATGATAAACATAAATAATAATAATCTTTTCATTGTTAATTAAATGAAATAGGCCTTTGACCTCCATATCAATAACGACAAACAACTTAAAAAAAAATACGGCACCCAAATGGTCTATACCCCAATTTACTCACAAAAATTGCAAGCAAATGGCGTAAAGACAAAATGCTATTCATCTCATAAGACAGGGTGCACACGCGCGTCAAAAGAATCGCGCGTGACTTTAGCAAATATTTCGTACTCGAATCGCGAAGACAATGCTCCGATACAATCGGTGGATTTATCGGATAGGTATGCGAAAACTGACAACTGTAGTTCGGATATTTTATTGTTCTTCGACTACAATGTGTATTATGCTTTATTGATATTGCAGTTCTGATAACTGGGACAAAGCTTGTGTGTGTAAATTCTGGAATATCAAACGCAGCGATTACTGTTACGTTTGATGACAAACAAATTCAATTCAATTCAGTTCAGTTCTTTATCTACACTAATATTATAAAGAGGAAAGATTTGTATTTTTTTGTATGTGTATGTTTGTAATGAATAAACTCAAAAACTACTGGACTGATTTGAATTTTTTTTTCAGAAATGTATAGCTACATTATCAGCGAGTAACATAAGCTATATTTTATCCAAGTACTCCTGCGGAAACGGGAACTCCGCGGGTGAAACCGCGTGACGTCCGCTACAACAACAACAACAACAACAGCCCATAACGTCCACTGCTGGAAATAAGCCTCTCCCATGATGGGAGGAATTTGTCGTAATCTCCACGCTTGGCAGGCGGATTGGAGATCGCAGTGATGAAAGACTAACAGAAAACGCTGCTGCCCATTCTCAGATACCACACGGCTATTGCGACGTCCGCTAGTTGCATATAAAAAACAAAAATAAAAGCAAAAAAAAATATGAATTCGTAAATAAAGAAAGGAAATCATGTGAAATAAAATTAATGTTTTCATGTGAAATTAATTTCTTTTTTCTGAAAATCATCTATATTCGAATCTGTCATAAGTTGTAATTAATGCATTACAGGACATTGTATCAGAACATAGTAACTTGTTATCATTTCCATGTAAGTCTTTGGTAATCCTCAAAAAGAGCTAATCTTTAGCAACCGGATTCCTTTATCCATCCCAAAAATTATCTGCTAACGCTACAAAAAAGGAACGCATTTGCATGACAATATTTGCCCCTCAACCGCTGTACGGCCAGCAAAACAATATCAATTATTAAAACGAACAACGACAACTTCATCGGTGTTATTTCCCGGGAGTTCGGTTCTCCCGCTCCATTTCACTAGAACTAACCGGACTGGTACCGGGACGGTTCGTATTGCGGTACAAATTAGACTCATCACTGGTTCTAAATATGAAATGTTGAATTTGAATATGGATCGTGTTTTGTTTTTTTTTAAATAGCGATGGGGTAGCTGTGTTTCAACCTAGAGAGACATCCTTTTGACTTTGAATACTTTTTAGCTAGCTTGTGGCTTTTCATTTGAAATTTTATTAGCAACATTACTAGCAAAATTCCTGATTTAGCTAGTATCTGTGTAACGTTTACTACCAAGATTCTGTTTCAAAAGCTCTAGAACGAAGTTTTAATTATTTACACTAACTTTTAATCTTCTGGGTTGCTTATTGATCAAAATTACCAAGCATCGCCATGTCGATCGGTCCTGTGATTCTCGAATCCATCGGTTTCCTGCGGAATTCCTGAGGTCACCGGTCAATAAATTACTGTTGTATCATAAATCTATATCTACTTATCTTAGTAAACCAATACTCCCTGGCCATCATACCTCCTCTGTTGTCATTTCATAGTGAACATGAACGTATCATTAAACGTGATAGCCTAACCCTTGTAAATGGTAGAAATTGGGAAAAAACCATAAACACGGCGGTTATCTATAATAAACGTTCATGGCAGAATCACGGAAGTTGACCCTTCATAAATACTAGTTTATGACTGCCATAGCGGTTTTTTTTATAACGATGTCGCTAGTAACTTTTACTAAGTTTACTAGCATGCTGGTATAACATTTTGTATTCATATGTAAACTCTGATTTATTTAAACAAATATCTTTTTATCGGATAGTAGCTGACGTCCCGCGGTTTCACCCGCGTAGTTCCCGTTCCCGTGGGAAACGGGGATAAAATATAGCCTATGTTACTCAAGGTGAATGTATAGCTTTCTAATGGTGAAAGAATTTTTGAAATCGGCGCAGTAGATTCTGAGTTTATTCATTACTAGCGGACGTCACGCGGTTTCACCCGCGTAGTTCCCGTTCCCGTGGGAGTACGGTGATAAAATATAGCCTATAGGGATTCGGAAGAATCCCTCTAAGTAATGGTAAAAGAAATTTTGAAATCGGTCCAGTAGTTTTTGAGCCTATTCAATACAAACACACAAAAATACAAAAATACAAAGGTTTCCTCTTTATAATATTAGTAGTTAGAGCAGCGGTGGCCCAGTGGTGGCGGCCCCGACTTACGAACAGTAAGTCGTGGGTTCGAACCCAGGCAGGCGCATTACTTTGTGTAATTTATTTCATCACCGCTGCTCTCAAAACGGTGAAGGAAAACATCGTGAGGAAACCGGCGTGTCCTAGAACCAAAAATTCGAAGACATGTGACATCTACCAATCCGCACTGGGCCTGCGTGGTGGATTATAGCCCATTCCCTCTCATAGAGAGGAGGCCTGTGTCCCAGCAGTGGGAACATTAATAGGCTGATGATGATGATGATGATGAATATTAGTATAGATATAGACAAACATACACACAAAAATACAAATCTTTCCTCTTTATAATATTAGTGTAGATAAAGCTGATAAAACGTTTACTAACCCGTCAGGGAATATTAAAGTAGGCAGTTAGTTTAAACCTAAAAGCAAATACTACCCAGACACGTACACAAGCGAATATTAAAACCGATATTACTAAATTAAGCTACCATATTCCAGTAGTCTGCAACACCTCATTTTAATTTCAACGGAAAGCGCAAGCGTTCAATATAAAAAAATAATCCTTCCAAAGAAATTCATATCGCGAAAAGTTGCAACGCAATCGTCACGGCCCGCCACAAGCCTTAATAAAAGTGAAGCGGGCTACATATCGATTATCGCAATCGCCGAACCGTAGCGATCGTTGCTATCGCTTCGATAAATCACTCGCTCATACCGAATCGAATATGCTCGCGAGTAGCGAGTAGCGATAAATGATCGCATGCTGATGCGCTCGTGTGTCCGTGGACTTAGGAAGATTGATGGAGGTTATTGGTAAACATTTTTAATAAAATATTAGGTTAGACGGTTTGGGTGGTGACAAATTTTATTAAGGGAGCGTGCATTTTTTGATAGTTTATTGAAAGAAGTACAGAGTGATTCTACATCCAACCAAATAGAAACAAGTATTATTTTTTTCAATTGACTTGTCTGTTAATAAATTAGTCCGTAATTATTTCGCGCACATCTTAATGATTTTATACAAATGTATTTATTTATGCCAGCAACATTTTTTTTATAATCTAAAATACTTTTAAAAGTAATATAATAAGTAGTAAGTAAGTATAGTAAGTAGTATAATCTGGAATACTTTAAAAAGTATTTTAGATTATAACAAAAACAAAACACTTTCGAGCAAATTAAAACTACACCAACAATAGAGGTGAAGACTGACTAAAAAATATGATTCTGTTTAGTCCTTCAGATAGATTATCGAAAAATATTTGATACATGTTTTTTGTTTTATCAAATTAATAAAAATTGACGAAGATAAAACGTGTCAAAGATCATGAGTGGGGGCCTTGTAACGTCACATTTGAGTAAAAAATGTACTCAAATGTGACGTCACACAAGTTATCGACGCACTGTATCGTCTTAATTTTTTGGGTACGTGAAAAAAGAAAAAAAATGTGACCAATATTTTTTGAAAATCTTTCTGACTGATTTATTAGTTTTTTTTTGTCTTCTATCCATCGATCATTATTAGTGATCGATGCTTCTACCATAATCCTGAACGCCAAAACAGTAACACCAATCAATAGCCAACGCAACCAAAGTTCGACCACACAGAAAGCTACGAGGTACAACACTGTCGGCTAGATAAAGCCAGTCGGACCAGCGATCACGATGACAGCTAAGTGACATAATCACAGCTGTCATCGAGTTAACTCGGTTTGAAATCGGAATACCACTCAAGTTGAATCGATTCGTTCGAAACTGTAGCTGTGGAATGGAAATATCCATGGTTTTAATTGGTTCAATTCATGTAGGTACTTAGTTTACATTTATTTTAATGTCTATTGGTGCTTTTTTATGTGCCAAGCGCATATAATTCCTATTATTATCATAGGGACAATGTCTTCACCTGCTTGAAAGTCGGGAATTAACCCAAGAGAAAGTAGTACAGGAAGGGGTCCGCAAGGGCCGATTCCTGCCGGGGCTGCGGGACTGTACGAAAGAGATACCGTGCCCCAGAACACAAAGGGCGATGAAGGAACATGGATGGGTTTTAGTCAGTAAAAGTCTAACACTCTCCCTCCTGCTCCGCCCAGAGCGGGAGGTGTAATATCATGATGTCGCATCCGAAAAAAATAAAGGGTAACGTAGTACCGGTATAAAAAAAAGTATTCTATGTGTTAGTCCAAGTTATGAACTATCTGTGTGTCAAATTTCATTCCAAACTGTTCAGTAGTTTTTGCGTGAATGAGTAAAAACCAAGCATACATACATCTATTCTCACAAACTTTAGCATTTATTTATAATAGTCGTAATATATAGGTAAGATAAGAAATGGTACTGCTTCGTTTTAAAACAATATGTCAGTATACGGTACGACGTGGCCTCAAAGAGAGTCAGCAAAAGGAAGGGGTCATGCCTGCCGGGGCAGCGGGACTGTTCGAAAGAGATACCGTGGCCCCGGAACAGAAAGGGCGATGAAAGAACATGGATGGATTTTAGTCAGTAAAAGTCTGACACTCCTTCCTGCTCCGCTCAGAGCGGGAGGAGTCATTTGATGATTTCCCATCCGAAAAAAAAGGTACGAGTACATACAGCATTATGACTCTAGGTTATTTTTAAATAGATTACTGGGATAGGATTACCTATCAGGTCTATAGTTAATAAATTAGCAACATCGCCTTTGAATGCTCGTCGTAAGTTTTCTTCACATGACCAGTTTTAACCATCGTTTTCCACTATCAGGCTAAAATGTGAGATGAAAATATACTTAGGGATATTTTTCGTTTTGTCGAAAATTTTAAGAAGTCAAAGATTTTAATGTCAGATTCGCGTGAGTAGTCTGGCTCACTCATTCTGTAAATCTTATTTATAGTTCCATAGCCGTAATATGTGTAACGTGTGTGTGCTAGTTTACTCAATGACACATAAACACACGACCTAAATACCCTGTAATAGGGAATATGTACGTAATTTTTCTTCACTTATATCAATAAAATACAATACTATCAACCCAAGAAAAGTAAATATTAAAAGTTAAGTCCAACTACTGCTTGTCGTTTAAAAATAATATCAAACTCCTGCAATTTTCTATGACAATGACGGATTTTCTATTTAGCTCTTTCCTAGTCGCTGGATAGATGGCGCTAGGAGTTAGTATGATATTGCAAGGAACGGAACCTAAAAAAACTGATTTTAACAAAGCGTGAGAAAACTAGGTTTTATCGGAAGGTTATAGTATTATGCTATACTTACGCTTCATATTCACCATTCATAATACTATTTATCATGCATTTTATTTGTTTATATATCTACACTCAGCAAATCGATTTAAATACGATTCTTTAACTTGGAAATAGCTGAAATAAAATATTATTAAAATTTTCATGTTGTGATATTTACGTCAAGCGTCAAATTGTCAAACTGTCAGTTAGTTTTTTAATTCTCTTTCTGCTCAGTCTATGGTCTAGCTCTATGATTTCTCTTTTTGGTTTGTATAATTTAAATTATTTTTATCAATATGCTTAGCCAATGTATTTTATAAATTATTACGATTGTTTAATAACTTAATATTAAATGATTATATTTATAAAATTCTTTACGCACTCATGTATATGTCCTGGCCGACTACACTTGTCAGTTGAGATGATGGCCACACTAAGAAAACTAAGATTGAAAAGAGGAAGACTACTTTGGGAGAAACGAGCTGACGGACGGCTGAAAAGTCTACTCTGGAATCTGATTTGAGGAGTATCAGAGAGCAGCTTGGTTTTGGCGGTGAGATTATTAAACTGCCCAGGGGATCCAACGAAAGTTTCTCCTGGGACTTCTACTCCCACGTACCCCACTCCCACTACGTGCCTGTCCGTCTACTGGTCTCGCAGGGCTGTCCTACGTCTGGCCCTGAGTTCTGCACTGTCTTGCTGCTGAGCTGTCCTAGTGAACTCTGAGATCTGCGCTGCCGCCGTTTCTACTGCTTCAGAGCACAGCTTCAAGGTTACTCCGGTATCGACCTGCTACCCTGACGCCTGTTCCCGTTCTTACAGTGTGGTAAACTCATTATGGTCCAACTAAGTGCATAAACTTTAAAACTGAGTGCGTGCTAGGTAGCTTTTTATAACTAGCTGTATTTTTTATCTTTCCTAAATTAAAATTGTATTTGAACAAGTCTGCTTATCCTTTTATTTTAAATAGGAGCAAGTAGATTTGTTACAAGGTTAAGCACATGAAAGTGTCAGTCAACGAGAGTATGTGACGTGACACAATGTTTTTTTTTTCCAAGCGTTTTGGCTTTGGGACTAACTATCATAGCAAGTTCAACGCCATCTATAGAGGTCTTGGAAACTAAGTTTTTTTTTTAATATCTCAAAAGGAAAAACTCTCATTCAAACGTCCGTAGCTGTCGCGGCCATGATGTGACGTCATTTACCACAATATGCCTTGTTAACATCTGATTTTTTGCCCCTAATAGAATAATTTTACTAATTGTATGTGCTTTAGTCAAGTAAAAATTGCAATAACAATATTATAATAAAATCTTAGTGAAACTTTAAGCACTTTTTAAATAAAAGTGTTTTTTTGACACAGACTTGACGTCACTACCGGCGTTATCGAGGACGACGCGTTTTGAGAGTGCGTTCCGTTCCACCAAAAACACGCTACATAAAACAGTAAATTGTAAAATAAGTGATGTATTAGCAACTTAAGTGTACCACAATGTTTTTATGGGCAATACATGACATTTTTAATAAATAAAAAAGTTTTGTATTTCATGCATATTCCCGATTTAACGGTTATATTCCTTGATACCATTAAGCTTCACCCACAAACTGAAGCTTTAATAACAGCAGAAAATTCGATGACTATAAATAGAGTGGTCCCAAATCCCGGACATGTTAAACTACAAACTAGTTTATGAGTACGGAACCGCAAATCGATATTATTAATTGAATGTCAATCACCCTGACGAGTGATGATAGTAACACAATATGGCTTCCGCATACAATAGCCCTTTATATGCTTACTCAAACACACGGTAACTAACAAAGTTTGTAGTTTGTATTAATTAAGCTATCATTCGTTCCAAACAATGAGTTAATCGTATCCATTCACATATAGTGTTTGTTATGTTTCAATAATTAAAAAATAAAATTTATTTCAGAACAAGCAATTGTCCAATAGGGAATATGCATAATTTTTTTATTTTTTTTATTTCGATATTGAATGTTAAAGTACTATAAAAATAATGACAAAAAGCGAAAATAAGACATAAATCGGCCAAACAACACAAAAGTTAGAACCATTTAAACTATTGTTTTTCTATCTCTTTCTACGTATTATTTCTATTTCTACACGGAATTTAGTATGGATTTTGTATGTCGATGCAGCGAATGACGTCATTCGCTGTATCGGACCTCTCTGTCTAATCAGCAGTTTCTTTGTTTATAACTTAGTATTTTTTATAGATATTAAAAAAAATAATTTCACTTTGCTATTTCTGATGTTAATACGCTTTGTTTAGAGTGATAAAAAAATCATGCATATTTAGTAACAAAGGTCTTAAATTTGCGTTAGTAATCAATCAATCAAATTTAAAAAAAAATACAGTTTGTGTTAGTAACAAGACTACGTTAGTATGCATATTATTATTGTGTAGTTTGCGGATTTTTTTCCAGCTTTTATATTTTTACACGTGGAAAACGTAACTGGTCAGAATTTGTATTTTCCGGCTTAATAAAAACAATTTATTCACGAAGGTCAAAAAAATATAGGAAATCCCTTCAGGCCTGGAAACGAATAAAATATAGAAGCATAAAAATCATAATTTTCCGAAATTCGATTAGTTCTCGAGGCCATGTAGTTAGGACAGTAGTTCCAAATAAAATTCTGGTAATCCAAAGTCCAATAAAAACCGAAGAGGAACTACAAATCACTTAAGCTTTTCAATTTCACCCATAACCTGGCACCTGGCCCAAAAACTCCAATGTAAAATTTTATTTCATTTTCGACAACAGATTTCTTAATAACCTCCCGACCCTCGCATTGTACGCCAACTTGCAAATTAAATTAATCCAGGGCCGGATTCAATATCGTCGCAGATCGGGCCATCAAAGTCGGGCCATAAACCTCTGAGATCACTGGCCCATTGAATTCTCCGGCCGAGGCGAAAGTTTTCACTTGCCACAAATGTGTTTTTCTTGTTAGAACTAAGTGTATGGCTATGATTTTAGCGATTTATTGTTGGTTCGCTAGTGTGATAGTATTATAGTAGTTCTACTTACTAAGTAATGGTGCTTATTTATTGGCTTAAGCATGAGTTGAGCTTTCACAATTTAAAGAGCACTCACATTCTGAGAATATATGCAGTTTAAAACCGTGTGCCCGTACCTTAAGCACATAGTTTTGACTTGGTATTCAATTTATTGCAAAACTGTTCAAACATTCTAGAGCAAATTAAACTTTCAGACGGTTTTGTAACATTAACTTATCTTAGAACCATATAAGTAATATGAGGCATATAATGGCACACACAAAACAGGAAATTTCAGGCAAAATTTGCTTCAGTAAACATGCGCTATTCTCTAAGTCTAAACCATGCTGTTGCATTGCTGTCACGACATTCATACTTTCTTTATACATCGACTCACCATATCTTTCCACATCACTATTCATAGTTAAATTGTGATGCAGAAGTGCCTGTCTGTTGTCACCTCACATATACATCGTATAAGCGAATATTACGTGACTCGTAAGTATGTGCGGGTTTCCACGTCAACCATTCCTACGGCGTTTTAAGCTTGATTTGCATAAGTGAGTTTGGGAAGTATGTAGCCGTCAGTTCGTGGAGTATTGTGATTTAACGCGAGAGTTCGTGATGTTGTGGAATATGGCTTTTTGACCTATTGAGTTCTTTATGTGGAATATTTTCTTTGCTTTCATGTCATATCACTGAAGGTCGAGAAGTGGAGACGAGGAAGGAAGATCATGTTGATTTCCGTACGATGTTTTCATCCTGAAAAAATTGGTATTTTCTAGAAACAAACATTCGAGGACATGTGACATCTAGGAACACACACCATGTCCGCGTGGTGGATTGTGGCCCGTTCTTTCTCATAGAGAACACGTTAACGTTCCTACTGCTGGGACACGGGCCCCAGCAGTAGGAACGTTATTTGATAGTTGCTACTTTTTATTTATTTTGGTTCTGAGATTAGCTTGAATAAGCGCCTACACTTATAACGAATGGCCTACCGTTCCACATCTCAAATGTATGTAATGCACCTAACCTTATCGCATTTTCCGGATTTGGCGAACTTCCAAAATATGAAGGTAAACGCGTTTAATATTTTCTTACGTCACTAAACATAATAAGGCAGGTATTTCGCATAGCTTTTATTTAGTGCCGAAACGAGTACAAGAAAGCTTGTTTTGGTACCGAAACCCGGCGTAGTTTACTGGTACGCTCATTTCATCGCCACATATAATTTTGATATTACACCTATTTTACATTCAAGCAAGGCCTGCTGTAAAATGTCCGCCTGGCGCCAACTCAAGGCAATATTACAATATCGCCACATGAGTTAAACAAGTTATTCTGTGAACTACCTACAGTACTTTTACAAGTCTTTAGTTAGTTAGTAATTATGCCTTGTGACTAGGACTGTTGATAGCTTTATCCTTTTGTTTTTGACTTTCTAAAGTGCGTGTAACGGTCTAATTTAAATAAATGTTTTGAGTTTAAGTTGGATCCATTTTGTACATATTTACTTATTAGTTTGTGGTGGTTCTAAGCTGTATCTCAGTTGCTCTATTTTAAATACTTAAATGATTTTATTTACATTTAATGCACGTTTATGTTTGCGGTAATACTTATAATTATCTGAAGTTTCCCTTGTATACCTGTTTTACAGGAGTGCTGTACTTAACTACCTGTTTTGAAGTCGCTACGACGAAACTGTCGAATTAAATAGAATGACGAGTGAGGGATACTGACTAGTGTTACGCGGACTCTTAACAATCCAAAACTGATTTAATGCATTGAAATAACTTTCTACGGAAGAACTATTCAGTTTGAATAAGCGTATCTTTATAATAAGTTACCGAAAGAACTAAGAGATTCTTCAACAATGAACATCTTTAAAAAAAAGTTTAAGTTGTATTTAGGCAACTAACAATAGTAAATCACTTCCCCCAGTATGTAGACAAATAATTATAATTATAATATAATAATAAATATTATATTATATAAAAAAAATAGAAAAAATAAATATTATATAAATATAATATAATTATAATGATATTTTTGTTAAGTTGCTCATATTTAAGTGAACTATGTAGGATGTTATTTTTAACCGACTTCAAAAAAGGAGGAGAGATTCTCAATTCATCGCATCCTTTTTTTTGAGAAATAACTTTCTTTAAACCGAAATAGTAATTCCAGGCTCATGATTTCTCGCATCAATAACGATTGCGATAGTAACTAAAGAACCATCCTTTTGCCCGATCTCAAAACCTGGACCTAAACCAAATATCTATCTACATATGGAGGTGACACTTCAAAATAATTCCCCATACGCTAATCTTAACGCGATCGTTCCGTAACATCATATATAGGCTAACGAGGGTTCACCTTTAAGTAATTTTCTTGTAAAATTTTGACATCGCACGTTATAGAGATTATCTCGGTATAATTATAATTGCGTAATCATGTCTTCCGGCAAATTACTCCACTTTGATATTCATACCAGGTGCGTAGGGGAGTTTTATTGAAATTACGTTGAAGAATTTTCTTTGTAGTTCAAGGTGTTTTTTTATTTTATGAGCAGTTCTGGCAAATTATAAGAATAAAGTTCTTAAGATCATTACGAGTATTATAGTAACTGAAAGTTAGGTTTCAGACACTGCTTAAAAAATAGAAAAAAATATTAATATTGACTGTTGAAAATGCAGGCTGCTGTACCATGATCTTCTGGCTGATTGAGCGCAACTGGAATTGTTGTTTTATTCAAATCAAAATGTACTGAAAAGTGACTGTAAAAACTTCTTAACAACGTAAAATAGTCACTCTAAAGTTTCTAATATATATTCTCCTATAGCTAACTTTAAACTATCAAGACATAAAAGCAAAACGGCACATGAAAAAAAACGTTATAACATTTACAAAAATAGCTCGTTTCAAAGTCAAAAGCATTACTTCAATCTAATATTCCGCAATTTAAATATCACATCGCCTTAACGCCCGTGCCAGTCGCGTATTACCAAACACCACTTGAACACAGAATTTCATGAAGAGAATAGAGTTAGATCTTTTTGACAAAATACCTTTTATTATTAATTATGTCACACTAAATTGTCGATTTCTGAATTGAGTAATTGAAGGTAAAGACTTACTTAATATTTAAATTTTGCATTTTGAGTGCTGCGTTACATTAAGAAACACACCATAATAATAATAATCATCATCATCACTAGCCTATTAATGTTCCCACTGCTGGGACACAGGCCTCCTCTCTATGAGAGGGAATGGGCTATAATCCACCACGCGGGCCCAGTGCGTATTGGTAGATGTCACATGTCTTCGAATTTTTGGTTCTAGGACATGCCAGTTTCCTCACGATGTTTTCCTTTACCGTTTTTGAGAGCAGTGGTGATGAAATAAATTACACAAAGTAATGCGCCTGCCTGGGTTCGAACACACGATTTTTTATGTTACGTAAACCAAAATTGACAAAGATACGACGCTTTTTAAATTCTCAATACGTCACGCCGTGCTATAATTTTTAGTGCGTTGTGTCGTCACGACCCCCTACTCTCAAATTTTGATGCGTTTTACCTTTGTAAATATTCATTGATTTACAAAAACAAAAAATATGTGTCCATTGTTTTCCAATGCTCTAACTGACGGACTAAATAGATTTGCAATTTATAGGTGGAAACTAGCCTATTGTAAAATACTGGGTAAAATATATCACTTTTTAAAAATTGATCTTCAATAATTCCGCTCAAGATGAAACATTCTGCAAACATTTAACTCATAACAGAACCAAAAATGTGGTAGATTCCAACACTTTCCTCACCAAAACCCCTCAGTAACCCTAACCCACCTCGTCGACGCCTCACGGTCGAAGTAGCATTTCTATTTACGCGTTGCCCGGATTTGAATTACAAAGTCGACCGCGCCTTCGTGTCGCTACCTCGAAATATGAGGTTTGCTAACTAAAGTGCCTGCTGCCTTTGAGTACGGCCCTGGTTTAATAATGCGTCTTATAACGCCTTTAAATTCGGTAAATAGTGAATTATGTCGCTTTGCTCGTGCTTTAGTTCAGGAAATAGGATTAGGTCTGCAATATATATATCGCTATTGTTGGTTGTTTCATATTGGGTTAGTTTTGTTGCAGTTTTGAGACTTGTTGGGGTGGTGTTTAGTTTCGCATTATAAAACTTATGTAAACGGGTATTTTCGCGAATTTTATCTTAGCCCGACGTTTCGACCGGATAACACCAACCGTGGTCGCGGGAGTCTTCTCGCGACCGCGCCTGGTGCAATCCAGTTTTATAACGTGTTCTGATCGTGTGTTTAGTTTCGGTCATTGTAAATGATCTTTTTCAGCATTATTTCAGTCCGAAGACATCTACTACTGAAGATATCTCTCATTAGAATCCCCACAAACATGTAATCTTTCATGAGTCAATGGACGTTCATCACCAACTACACCTGGACATTATATCCACTGTCCTTGACTTGACAACCACAACGGTTGGCAGTTTGCTTGTTCAAAACCACACAAAATCATAAACCATTTCAATAATATCCATAGAAATCCAGAGAAACGACCGACAATCTTTTAGATCTGGGACAAAGAACATCCTACTTCTATTTATCTAAAATATTTAATCATAAACTTTCCAGACCGTCCTAAATTAATTACTCAAAATATTTACCTATCCAGAACAGCTTTATTACAAAGCTCAACTGACCTCATGGCTCAACCACTCGCAGAATCCCGTTTTACATCCTGTGATAGTTCCCAGTTAATTTTATAATAGTTCCTAAAGGGATCAGCGGAGGTTTATTAAATGAGTTTCTAATACCTAGACTTGTTTGCGGACAGTGAACTAGATTATTCCTGGTCCGGGTTCTTGCTAACAAGGGTTATGTGGCAGACGAAGTGATGAATATTTTACTTTGATAGGGGGCGTTGCTGGAAAATAATAGGCTTGTGTCCTGGAAAAATTTAATTAGTGCGTTAGTTAGATAATCAAAAAATATTTGACACGTATTTTTTCTTTTGTTACGTAATCCAAAATTCACGAAGGTACGACGCTTTTAAAATTCTCAATACGTCACGCCGTGCTATAATTTTTAGTGCGTTGTGACGTCACGAGCCCTCACTGTCGAGTTTTGATGCGTTTTATCTTTGTCAATAGTCATTGATTTACAAAAACCAATACTCACCAATTCCAATACTCTAACTGACGGACTAAATAGATTTGAAATTTATTGATGATGGAAACTAGCCAATTGTGAGTGTTATATGATATTGTTCTGAAAAAACAAGATGGCCGAATTAGTTCTGAGTTTAGGCACGCGCCAAAAGATCCTTGTACGACTTTACCTATACTCCATGGCAGTTTTTATGAAATTGGTAACTAAGTTTCCGGTTAGAGCCAGATTGATGGCATTAAGCTCACCCCCTATTACAAGGGACTTAAACATAACTGGCGATATGTGGTTATTGGTTACTAATGGGTACACTTCTGCCTTACCCCTCCGGGATTACAGGCGTGATGTTATGACGTCATGTTATTGTAACTGAGTTTTCCCGGCTAACGTACGAGTATACCTTATCTGCAACATGCTGTTAATCTATACTAATATTATAAAGAGGTAACGTTTGTTTGTAAGTTTGTATGTTTGTTATTTTTTATGTATGGGGTAATCTCCGGAAGTAATGAACCAATTTTAAAAATTGTTTCACTGGTAGAAAGCTACATTATTCGTGAGTGCCATAGGCTATATTTTATTCCCTTACTCCCACGGGAACGGGAACTACGCGGGTGAAACCGCGGGACGTCAGCTAGTTAGCTATATTTTCAGGGTAATTCTGCTTCCGGTATTATTAAGGTTTGTGATTTTGACTACTAAAATACTTATACTTAAAATACTTTTCTGTTTTACGTTTTTTGTATAGTATGCAACGACCTATTGTCGGGCCTACGCTGTCCCCCCATAATTAAGAGTCCTATTACCATTTTTTACGCAAATTCATGATTTTTGACGCAGTAGTTTTCAGCAGCAGTAAGATATTTTAATGATTTGCTTAAGAATAGCGATAGTGCCATTCTCTTTCTTGTAAGTTGGAGTTTTCATTTTCATTTTTTTTTTCGTGTCATTTACTATAAATATTTTACGAACTCAGTTTGCAAGAAAAACTGTCGGCGATGGAATTTTGACGCTCAAATTTACAGTGTTAGATTCAATTCTTATAAAAGCTAAAATTACTGAAAAATACGTTGAATGATTTACTTGTTTATTGGAGTTCTAGAATTTCTTTAAATTCCTTGAGTTTTCACGGAAAAAATCGTAAAGAAAGCGTAATTTAAGCCATAAATGTCTTGATTCAGTGTCCATTATATTCCAAATAAACTCAATTTTCTCAAATAAATTAATATGATATAAAACTTCGATCTACAATGAATACGTTTCATTCATTTTCGTTTGTCAATATAATAAGACAAAATTACAATAAATAAAATTGAAGTACTATAATTCTGTGTCAATTCAGCTCGCTCTTCAGTCTCATGTCAGTCTCGTCTCTAATTTTCATCAATAACAATCGACAATCGTCCGGAGATCGCTATTATTATCTACTCGTGTACTTCGATCGAAATAATTTGATCCAGGAATTAAAAATCAAAAATTTGCAATAAAAATGTAATAGGACTCATAGGTACTAATGCTGTAACAAAATAATATTGTAATACCAAATGATTTGAAAAGAGTAACCATGGAGTTTCTGGCCGGTTCTTCTCCATGGAAACGACCAACGCGAACCGTGCACATTTTTCAACGTTTTATAAGTGCCCATCTAGGCCTATGTGAAATAAAATATTTTGATTTTGAATTGCTGGTGTTGCTCATTAGTTCTTCTAGGAACAATGATGAGAGGACCAAGTACAGACGCTAGTATATGAGCGACCCTAAACTGTCAATTTTTCCCAATCAACCTTCAACCATAATGCTTTAGCTATAACGTTGAAAAAAGGATAGCTTGTTTGAACAAAATAATAATTTCATAAAAAATCGTTGTTCTGGTAATATTAAACGGTTTGTAAACATGTTATTAGCACATAATTATAGCACATGTTATAGACCAGCGGTGGCCCAGTGGTGGCGGCCCCGACTTACGAACAGTAAGTCGTGGGTTCAAACCCAGACAAGGCGCATGCATTACTTTGTGTAATTTATTTCATCACCGGTGCTCTCAAAACGGTGAAGGAAAACATCGTGAGAAAACCGGCATGTCCTAGAACCAAAAAATTCGAAGACATGTGACATCTACCAACCCGCACTGGGCCCGCGTGGTGGATTACAGTACGTATACATTCCCTCTCACAGAGAGGAGGCCTGTGTCGCAGCAGTGGGAACATTAATAGGCTGATGATGATGATGAAACATGTTATTTACCCACAAATAAAAACAACAAAAACCCAAGTAATTTATTATTTGTGGTAAACGTAACAAAAATTGTTTGATGGTCGTCGCTGAATTATCCTGAATTTTATCAGTCCTATGACCCCATACAGCCGATTAATATTTTATAGGAGTCGCAGCAGATATCCAATTAATTAACAGCTCCTCTCGTCCGATTCAATCAATATTTTAACATTCAATTTATCAATCTCATTCAATTAATTGGTGCCTTTCAATTAATTTGTATGTATCGCTTGAAGATGGCCTGAACATCCAATTATGAAGAGCATAATAATTTTATTGACATATTTTCTAATTGTTTTGAAAGTCAATTCACCAACTTCGTCCTAGAACAGAATCCTTTCCAGGCACAAATTGCCAACTTATTTTTTTGACTTCAGCAAAAATACTAGGAAAAATAAAACGCGGTCGCTCCCCCATTTTGGTCCTCAAGAACACTCACTAACAGTCGCTGCCCACTTATCAACTCGACTTAGTGTCTCCTAAACGAAGGACATGTGTCACGCACGCTCTGAGTAAAACGAATGAACTACGCATTATTGCCAAATAAGCAACGGCACAATAATGTATCTCTTTTGGGTATTAGAGGCTTCCCAATGTTTTTGTGTTCGTAGTTTTGTCAGCGCTTTTTGTGACCGACTGTGTGGATTTTAAACAAGTTTGGGTTGGGTCTGGCCTTTTTGTTTTATGCTTTGTTGTGTTGTTTTGTTTCATTTGTAATTGTAAGAGATTTTGCTATCTGAATCTAGATTGTTGTAATGTTAGGGAAACTTTTATAACAGTAACAGTACCTTACATAACAGTAAAGTAAATTGTAAAAGTTTTTATTTGGGTCTTTATAACATGATAGGCATGGGCCGGTCTTCAAGTTTAGGCCGCGCTTGCCAAGGTCGGTATCTGAATGGGTGACCATCATTACATACAGAATTTCCTCCGTAGCTCGAAAAATCAAAATCAAAGCATTTATTTCAAGTAAGCTAGTTAAGCCAGAAGAGCACGTTAAGCCGTTGGTCGCTGCTGTCATTTGTAGATCTTTGACAGTCGTTACAGGCAGTCAGTGGCCCGAAATACTGACAACCAGTCTTACCAAGGGGTACCGTATTGACCAGTACTAACTGGGTTGTGGAGGTTAGATAGGCAGTCGCTCCATGTAAAATACCGGTATTCAGCTGCATCCGGCAAGACTGGAATCCAACCCCAATAAATTTTGAAAAGGCTAGGCAGATAATGAGCTCTATTTATTTAATTGTAATCTTTAAGTTTCTAATCGTTAAGTTCTTATCATTTGATTTGTACTTAAATTGTACTGATATTGTACGTAAATGTTATTGTACCAAAACGACATTATTCTACACGCAAAAAGAAATACAACCCTAAAAAGAACGACATGAAAAAAAGCTGCTGAAATTTAAATAAATAAGAATAAATGAATTGGCGAGAAATAAGTATTCAGCTTTGCTCGTTAAATCGCTAGCTATGAAAAACTGAGTGGCTCATTATAGGGTAATAAAGTGGATTTTAAAGGCAAACGTCTTATTTTCATCAACATCTTGACTTTTGTGCGAAGATTTTCGACGATCCAAATTAAAATTTCACGGTCGTAAAGAATAATGAAGAGTTCTTTTTGTAATTTGGGGACTTCAAGGATTTGGTCCTTGTGTATGCTTGTGTACTCGGTATTGGAGTACTAGCTTTGAATGTTTTTTATATTTTAATGTTTTTTATAGTGTCTGTACTAGTAGCATTGATTGATATTTAAAGAACAACACTATCACCTAGCCAGGACGAGCCTTTTCTAAACTACATCGGGGTCGGCTTCCAATTTAATATCAACCGGGCAGATATGAGTATATTACATTATGAGCGACAGCATAGAGATCAATCCCTACTTCCCTACTATCCCTACTAATATCCCTACTATCCCTACTAATATTATAAATGCGAAAGTAACTCTGTCTGTCTGTCTGTCTGTTACCTTTTCACGCCTAAACCGCTGAACCGATTTTGATGAATTTTGGTATAAAGATAGATGGAACCTTGGGAAAGGACATAGGGTACTTTTTATCCAGATCCCGATCCCGATCCCGGAATTATACGGGTGGAAACGCAGAGTGCAGTTGTGTATCGTATATCCCTACTAAATGAATTTTGGTATAGAGATAGATGGAACCTTGAAACGGTTGTGATCATTCAACATTGATGGTGATTGTGATGGTGATCGTGATGGTGATCGTGATGGTGATCGTGATGGTGATTGTGATGGTGATTGTGATGGTGATTGTGATGGTGATGGTGATTGTGATAGTGTGATTGTGATAGTGAATGATTGTGATGATGGTGATTGTGATGGTGATTGTGATGGCGATTGTGATGGCGATTGTGATAATGATTGAGATAACGATGATGGTGATGGTGATTGTGATGGTGATTATGATGGTGATTGTGATGGTGATTGTGATGGTGATTGTGATGGTGATTGTGATGGTGATTGTGATGGTGATTGTGATGGTGATTGTGATGGTGATTGTGATAATGATGGTGATATTGATGGTGACTGTGATTGTGATGGTGATTGTGTTGGTGTTTGTGATGGTGATGGTGACTGAAATAGTGATGGTGATTGTGATAATGATTGTGATATTGATGTTGGTTTTGATAGTGATGGTGATTGTGATAATAATGGTGGTTGTGACAGTGATGGTGGTTGTGATGATTATGAAATTTGGCACATCGATAGTTTATAACCTGGATTCACATGTAGGACACTATTTATCCCTTTAGTATGATTCAGTGGGACAGTTACCGAACTTTACGCGGGCGAAGCCGCGGGCAACAGCTAGTAAAGTATATTTTTAACCGACTTCCAAAAGGAGGAGGTTCTCATATTATAACATTTAGTATCATACCTTTTTTTTTGGGTGGGAAATCATCAAATGACTCCGCCCGCTCTGGGCGGAGTAGGAGGGAGTGTCAGACTTTTACTGACTAAAACCCATCCATGTTCCTTCATCGCCCTTTGTGTTCCGGGGCCACGGTATCTCTTTCGAACAGTCCCGCAGCCCCGGCAGGCATCGGCCCTTCTGGACCTCTTCCTTTTGCTGACTCTCTTTGAGGCGCGCGTGGAACACGAACGCGCCGTCGACACGGCCTGTCGTCACCCCCGATGCCCGGGGCGTCTCCCGCGGCGGCAGTATTGTAGTACCTTAAAACTATTTTGAATTATAACCAACAAGGGTACCCTTTTAAATCCATAATGCTAATATGAAACTCCACAGACTATTTAAATTTCAGCCCACGAATATGAGTATGAAATATGGCAGGTACTACGGTCAATGGGTGGACGTGAGACCCCGGGCCTACCTGATAGGCAGAACCTATACAAAGTAGGAACTAATAGGTACAAGAATCACGAAACTAATAGGTATCTATGTAAGTATGTAGGGGATTATATTATGTTGGAGTTTTTTTTTTTGTGTTAGTTCTCGACGTCCAAGCGCTTGACCGCCTATTGAAATTAACACAATTTTCTATGTTTAATTTTATTATTGTTGGAAATTCAAATTCATCATCATCTTCAAGCCCTTGTCCAATTCCACTTGTGGTTCGTGCAACACATTTTCTTCTTCCAATCTTCCCTGTCAGATGTCACTGCATTATTCTTATAATGAAAGGCTACTTTCTATGATTAAATGACACATTTCCTGTTTAGTCCCACACTCATTTCCAAACGTTTTGACGTCTTGGGGCAGCTGTCACTGTCATGTCAATTGCAATATCATTGCTGTTAACACTTTGATTTTGCACGGAACGTGGAGATTGTATTTCGTTGAAGAAAATTGTAAATCGTTTTCAATCTTGATTGTTTTCCGATTTTTTTTTTAAATTGATATTAGAGCTTGCCGAGTCTAACATCCCCCCTTGAGGTATTTACCCGGGATAGTTAGTGCCCCTTGGACAATCGTGGAATTGCATATTTCATATAAAGACATTGGTGAAAAGGGAGAACGATTTAGTTCAGGTCCGTAGCCGTTTTGTGATAATCTCGGTTGTGGTGGGCATTCGTGCTATTGCACGCTGGGTGGGCCAGCGTCCTTTGGAAATATCGTCGAATCTGAACACCAAACTTTTCACTCAGTACACAAACAAAGACACCATATACATACATACACAGAACCGACGGGAACCCATACAGGACCTCATCACCAGCGCTAGGTAACTACAATAAGGCAAGATTATTATTAATTGGCTCCGCGGATCGCGGACAACGACATCCAGAGCTTGCCCTGGGAAGGCGTCGAATATTTCCTATAAGTGCAATAATGTATCCATCTCAGCTTTAAATTCATAACCAACTTTATGTCACCCCCGAAAATATACGTGTTATCTGTGACACACGATATACATAACTACATCAATACAATATAAAACAAAATACTCTTCACTCATAAACCAATTCTTACATCGGAAACATCGGATTTTCACTTTATTTATTTCGCCGTATCTATAAACCATTTTTACCCAATCCGACATGTACCTACCTCGTACATAATAGATTCATCCTAAGTCCTTGCATCCGGGTGAATTTGTTTTCCTGAAAAGAAACCTTTGTGGGATTTTACGTGTTCTCAGTGGATCGTAATGCTGGTATTATTTTGGATTGTTTTGTTTGTATGTACGATTACCCCTGTCGTGTTTCGGGGACAATGTTCGGTAAGCACTTCAGATCTGATGTTTTTTATTTATAACTAGCTAACGTCCCGCGGTTTCACCCGCGTAGTTCCCGTTCCCGTGGGAGTACGGGAATAAAATATAGCCTATAGCACTCACAAATAATGTAGCTTTCTACCAGTGAAACAATTTTTAAAATTGGTTCATTACTTCCGGAGATTACCCCCTACATACAAACTTACAAACATACAAACTTACAAACAAATGTTACCTCTTTATAATATTAGTATAGATGATTTGCGTATGGAGTAAACATGGTGAGATGTGGCGGTATTTGGATGGACGGACCAGAGTTGTAAAACTTGAATTGATTTTCAAAACACTAAACTTGACGTCATAAATATTATCTTTATTTTTACTTACAGTTAATACTATGTCCGTGCCTCGGGAAGCATTTTAAGCCATTAGCCCCCCGGCTGTCATTTGTAGATCTTTGACAGTCGTAACAGGTAGTTATTAGCCTCAATGTCTGACAACCAGTCGAGGAGCTCGTGGCTAAATAATAACAGCCACTCGGGTCGATCTTTAGGTTAAGCCATGCTTGCCTATGCTGGTCTGTGGATGGGTGACCGCCCTTACATACCGAATTTCCTCCGTGCCTCAGAAAGCACGTTAAGCCGTTGATCCCGGCTGTAATTTGTAGATCTTTGACAGTCGTTACAGGTAGTCAGTGGCCCAAAAAGTCTGACAAACGGTTTTACTAAGGGGTATCGTATTACCCAGTACTAACTGGGTTGTGGCGGATAGGCAGTCGCTCCATGTTAACTACCGATATTTAGCTGCATCCGGTTAGATTGGAAGCCCACCCCAACATAGTCGGGAAAAGGCTAGGCAGATGAATGTCTGACAACCAGTCTTAACAAGGGGTATCGTATTACCCAGTACTAACTGGGTTCTGGAGGTCAAATAGGCAGTCGCTCCATGTAAAATACTGGTATTCAGTTGCATAAAGGTAGACTGGAAGCCGACCCCAACAGAGTTAGGAAAGACTAGGCAGATTATGAATTACTGCGATACAAAATAGGTAGCAAAATCCTAATTGCATTCTCTCAGAAGTTCGATACCAAGAGCTGATAATCACTTTAAAATACTCTCCCATTTCATTTGAATTTTTAAAATCTAATTTATGTCAACACAAATTTGTCCCTATGGGCGCGAAAATTTTCGCAATTAAAAGGGTCTGTCCCAGTTTACCCCTCTGGGTCTTTTTAACTCATTCACAAAACGTCCCTTATTTTGAAGATTTAAATAACTACGGAGTTTTAATAGCTTTCGTTACAAAGCAGAATAAACAAGGACGATCATGTTAATTTATTGCCATTACAGTGTTGTAAATAAATTAGTATTAGTTCATGTTCTAACTAATCGTAATCTTACTAGGGGAATACATTATCGTCTCTGCATCCATGCTTCGGATCACCCATTTGTCCTTTTAGTGGCTATGAAGGATATTTAATGAGCATTTTATGTAGTTGCCTCTTCCTTTAAAAAAAAAACTTTGACCAGCACTCGTTTAAAAACAGGTGCGCTCTGAGGAATACCTCTCTCTTGTACGTACACAAATAGCCAGACCCGGAACAACTTTCTGTAGCCCATGCAAATATTTGTCCCGTGCGGGAATCGAACCCGTGACACGCAGCGCAGCAGTCAATCGCTCAGCCACTGCCCCAACCGCGTCGTCAATCTCTCTCTTGAGTCATTTGCAGTATACAAGACTATGATGGAGTAGAAATGCGGAGAGTAGAAGTATTTCGGTGAAAAGGTACGTTGTCAAAGAATATTGACGGTCTAAAAATAACTTCAAACAATAATTTTAAAATAATAATTTTTATTTTACTCTTTTTAGTCACAATTTATTTAAATAATAAGATGGAGAATTTTGCATTTTATTTATTTTGGTGTACATTTATCACGTAAAAGTTCACAGACCTACCTAGTCATTTGCTGCTTTGCATCTTAGATAAATAAATATTTTTTTTTTATTAAAAAAAAATATAAAATAAAAATTATTAAATTATTATTATCATCATTTATTCATTTAAATACATATTTTTAACATTTTTAAATATTTCTTAATAAAACTACATAAAAAAACATTTAAAAATATAAAAAAACAGTAGCCCACCAGCGCTGGGAACAGGGTCCGAGCTGCCGGTGGTCAGGGCTCTTGAGAGAGGAACCTCCTAACAATACGTGCCGTGTCCAGAAGTACCGCTTTCTGAATCAAGCTCTTGATCCAGCTGCCAAGCGACAGCCTCCTAAGATGTTGGTCGAGGCTCTTGGCTATTAAGCCATTGGCCGACACGACTATCGGCACAATGACTGCTGTACCCACGTCCCACATGTCGACAACCTCGCGAGCCAGATCTAGATATTATTTGAATTTTAAGTTATCTTTCTCTGCTTTCACGAGGTTCTCGTCATGCGGGATCGTTATATGAACAATCATTGTGCGACGCTCCAATCGATCTATCACCACAATGTCAGGCCTATTGGCAACAACAGTCCTGTCAGTGGTGATAGATCGATCCCAATACAACGTGATATGACCATTGTCGAGAACCAGTTCTCGACAATGGTCAATATTTGATAATATACCGCATACCTATAGTATAGTATTATTATTATTACGACTATTTTAAAATCCTCATGATGAGCCCTTTAATTAAAATTTGATACCCATATTGCAGTATCCAATTTTTTTTTTTAATTGCAGTTCCTATCATTTTTTTTTGTAATTTTCAATAACCTATGTTACCCGAGGTAACACAAAGATTCTAACGATACCACGTACATCGAAATTAGTTTAGGCGTTTAGAAGTTATGGTGGACTATAGAAACTCACAAACATACATACATACATGAACCCTGAAAACATAACACTCCTTTTTTTGGGCAATCGTGTAAAAAGATCACAATGCAATCATACCGCTCCACACTCCAAAAATTCACGCTCCACAAAAACCCAGCCGCCATAATCATCTACGAAGGACAAACATTACCAATTCAATCTCGAACACTATGTGTAACGAAAAAAAAAACGATTCCTTCGTTCCGCGTCACTTGTCAAGCTTCGCAAAAAAGTAAAACATTGCCTCTTGAATCCAACGAACTGGCAAAGTCAATACACTCAACGCGACGGCAAAGCTAGGCTAACGAGCCCATCACTTGGGAGTCATGGCAAATATTATTTCGAGACGGAACGTAGATTGAAAAACTTGAATGTATTTAAGTTTTTCCGTCTTTTGTTTCTGAGTGGATGGCGGTTTAGTTCTTAATCTGGATTAGGCGAGGAAATGTATGGGTTAAGTTTCAACATTAAAAAATACATATTATTTCCAATATTTTAAGGTTCAAAATGGGATCATCATAATGAGACTTAGAGATAAGAAATAACCCATTATAATAAAGTTTTATTAGTTGTTATTGGGCAGAAAATTATGCATTCAAGACCGCTCTTTCTTTATGATCAGATTTTTCTTGCAATACTTCGATATAGTTATTATTTAAAGACTGCCTTTGCAGCGAGAGAGTACCATCTTTGGTTTTTGGACCAAATATTTCTAAAAGATGGAATATTCACATAAGCTTCAAACCGATATAACACACTCAACTGTTCAACCTAAATAACTTCGTATTCTTTAGAGACAGGACTTCAAAGCCTCAAATTATAATCCAAATCAACAGATATGCGAACATATTAATAATTTCGATTCTTAGGTCCTAACTAATAAGGTCTAATTCCCAACATCTGTTTTTAATAACAATTCGATGCCAACTTTCATAACATGATTTAAATACATTTCAAAACTTAATCCCTGGTAGTCTAGACGTATTTAGTTTGAAGTTTTATTAAAATAACATTAAATAATACGATTTAGGGTTGAACTCCGTAAATAAGTAACCTTTTGCCGATCGATGAGTCTATCCATACTAACATTATGAGTGAAAATAACTATACCTGTTTCTTATCTTTCCTCGCCTTAACAGGTTGACGAATTTAGATGAAATCTTGCACACAGTTGCAGGAAAAGGATGTGACCTGGTGTAGGACATAAGATATTTTTATTCGGATAGATTTAAAAGGAGATGACCTGGTGTAGGACATAAGATATTTTTATTTGGATAGATTTAAAAAGACATGACCTGGTGTAGGACATAAGATATTTTTATTCGGATAAATATAAAAGGACATGACCTGGTATATGTCAAAATATATTTTTATTCGGATAGATTTACAAGGAGATGACCTGGTGTAGGACATAAGATATTTTTATTCGGATAGATTTAATTTTTTTTAAGATTATTTCCGACCTACACGCTGGTGAAGCAGTGAGTAAAAGCTAGTGAAATATAAATGCTGAACTCTTCTATATAAATCTAATTAAACTACATAGATTAATTCAGATGTAGTTTAGTGAGCAATGCTAATACACAATTATTTAGTACATCTAGTAATAATGCTTACAGATTAGCATTAAATTGTACTTATTAGATTTTGAGGCAATGATGAACATTTATCAGTTGAAATATAATTATTTCATTTGCTTAGACTTAAAGACAAAGACATGGAGGAGGTTATCTGAGCTTTCAATTTAATATTACACTTTGAAGTTATTAAAACTGGGTAGGTATTTTGTAAATAATTTTCATTTTTTTTATAATAACGAAAGTAAGTGCAGTCAGTATAAAATAGGTCTACCTTGGTTTGTAATTTGCCGTTTCTACTAAAGGATAAGGATAGGGTAGTGCCTAACTACTAAAGTTGCCTACTGCCAAAGTTGTGACCAGAACATTATACCAAAACCTTGAAAGCTGAACGTTTTCTTCGAGATACATGATCATGATTCTTGTGGTTGCGAGAATCATGAGTGTACGAAATTAAATGCGTGCGAAATTAAAACTTATTGAGTTTTTTGTAAAAATAAAAAATACAGTCAAGAGGCACACCGTTTCACGTAGCAATCAGACAAAGAAAAAAAAAGTATTGCCACAACACAAAGGAAAAAATTGCACAAAACCGTGTTGCAAGCTTATTTACTAAAAATTAGTACTATTTTTGTTAACATTCAAAATTATAAATCCATATGTTTAGACTGTTCTAAACGATGAGCATGCAACTCGCTCACTGCTCTGTATATAAAACTTTCTAAATTCAGAAGTCCAAAAATTCACCCAGTATATTATCGAACGACAAAATAAATATCTACCGACATCATTCCGTCACGACACCCAAACCTGAAGTTTTGAAGTCAACCAAAGTTATTTATTTTTCATCGCAACACGAAATCTGCGACTGACACTAAAAGGCGCTGAACAACAGAGCCGTGATTGGAAACTTCGTGCAATCTAATTGAATTCTTGAAAAGTAAGGGAGCGAGGATTACTTAAAACATTTTTATAACGAATTCTAAATTTTGTTCAAGGAGATATCAAAGGAGTTTTACATTGATGGAATCGTTAGATGATTTTATGCGAGGAAGGTGTCGATTTCAGGGTGGTGTAAATAAATACATTATTACCAGCCTATAATGTTCCCCTCAAAATGGGCTGTAATCCACCACGCGGACCCAATGCGCGATGAGTATAAAATTGAGAAATTTGAACTGTGAGCGAGTGAATTCAGATAGTAAATATGGACTTAAACCCAAGCATGCTTCAGTGGATTATTGAAAATCTAGGTCATAAATAGATGTAGCATTTTTTTATTGAACATCAAAATTGTGACAAAACTCCTGTAGAATATTGTTAAATCTTTGGCAACCTTATAGTTATATCTTTGAGATAAATATGGTTATTTTTTGCTATGGTTTTATAAACTTGTAAAGGCTAACCATACTAACAACAAATTTTTATAAACGCGGTGCTGCGTCCTTTGTTGGTCATCAACATTATACTGCCCTTATCCTTCTTCATCTTTTTTCATAATTATGTCTTCATTTCTCATTCAGTCACCTCCTTTCAAGCCATATCATTCTTACATTTAGACAAGCAGTGGTGTGAGGTGTACATCTGAAAATAATTTAATTAATACTAAGGTAAACTACAAGGATATATAAAATACTATAAATATATATCAAACTATTTATTACCCGTGTGGTATCCGGCAGAGTAGAATAGAACCAACCCATTACACTCACGGGTGTCGTATAAGGCGACTAATGTCTGAGGCAGAACACCTTGCACCTCCGTAGACCAGAGAATGGGCAGCAGCGTTTTCTGTTAGTCTTTCATCACTGCGATCTCCAATAGGCGCCAAGCGTGGAGATTACGGCAAATTCCTCCCATCATGGGAGAGGCTTATGTCCAGCAGTGGACGTTATGGGCTGTTGTAGTGTAGTAGTGTATTTATTACTGTAAATAGACACAAATTCACATAGACATTCAGTCAGTTCCATAAAAAAGCTTGCTTTTTTCCACTATTGGCAGACAGACCGAAGTTTTTCAATAACACTCCAAAAAATTCCTTGAATAAAGAAGAAAACGTAAAATTTAGATAGTTCATCATCCGCAAAGAACAACTCGTTTCAAACTTCAACTATTTCAAGTTGTACGGACTGAACAACTAATTCACTTTATTTTCCACGACTCTTATAACTGGCTGGGAATCTTGGAAATATTCAATGTTTTGTTTTCTTGTTGACCGACTTCAAGGAGGTTATTGAAGAAAAGGTTTTTTGTTTCTATTTTTGACTAGCTTCACCCGTAGAACAGAAGTAAGTGGAAAAGAAAGGAGTGCCTTCAAATGGCTTCTTTTGAATAAAGGCTAGTTACGAATTAAATAGGTGTAAGTATGTAGACCAAGCGGCAAGAGTTTTAGGGACGATCTTACGTTATGTTTACACTGGAAAAAGGATATATTTCAGCCTTAAGCTTAAATGACTTAAGGATGTTGATTTATCTGAGATTTCTAATATTTAGTACATTATTCTATTTTAATGTATTTAAGTATAATTCTAAAGCATGTCAAATGATTCCATAATAATTCTACAAGCAGCTTCAACAGTTTGTATATCATATAATTAACGAAATTGACAACGTAATTTATGAACTTGTAAGACATATCATAATTACCGTACCTAATTTTATATAAAAGAAAAAAAAACAACTTATTAAAACATAAAACACAACTACACAACAAAGTAAAACATTTATTTTAATTTATTTTCCGGGGCAGGAGAGTTGGCGGTTTTCCTTATATGCCATAAGCAATCATCTGAGAAGGAGGGTCTCGCGACTACGTGAGAGGACTCACTGTAACGTTACCTCTAAAGCTGAGAGGTATAGGTGGAATCACTTGACTGAAGACGGTATAAACTGACAGATAACAAAGAGGTATAAACAGGAAGTTTCTTTTAGTTTTGGACTTTATAGAGGAGAGGCTGTTGCCCGTAACTTCCTCTGTGTGTTTTGTATATTTTAACAAAAGTATTAGAAAATCTTAGTGTTTTTTTTACCCTAGACCTAATATGAGGTTATCGTACTCATCATCGAATCCTAAAATCGTGAAAAAACAACTATCCTTTAGCAACATTTCTGTTTTCACATAAAATTCTAGTTGTTTATACGAGTAAGTATGAGTAGGTACAATGACTCCTTAAGCAATTCAGACTAAACCAAAACTAAGGTTTTTAAAGGATGAAAAGTAGCCTTTATCCTTCTTCAGGTCTGCGGCTACCTATCTGTTTACAACGATAGGTTTAGTGATTTGGACGTAAAGGATAACATAAGATTCGATTAGATAACATAAGAAGTTCGCATTAACAATAATTAATATGGATGAATAAAAGAAACTGCAGTTCACTTTTTACCTTATTATAAATAGTTACCCTAGTTGTTTCTTTTTGTATTTGTTTGTATTTCTGTGTTTTGTTTACTAACAATAACAATAGTTTTTAGGATTATTGGTATGTTATTTGGGGTTGCCATAAATAAACGATTTTTTTTAATGTTCCCAATCGAGAACTTAGTTTTTTTTCGTCGGTTAAAAAGTAATGGATAGTTCGTTATTAAACACTTAATTGCTTTCCACGTGTCAGTCAGATTGTTTTTGATTTTTTATTTTATTTTTATGGTTTATTATAGTGCTTAAGTACTTACTAACACACTTATGAATCTGTGTTTATTGGGTGCGCCAAAGTTCACCTAAATTTTCAACTCCGATAATTGGAACTCCGAAAATGTTCTTCCTAACATTTTTCATCCTAACAATCACAATTCCTAACTACTCTGTCTCTAATGTTGCAGTAACATTCAACTTCCTAATGTCAGTAGCAATAAACATCTATTAGACTTTTATTTGTTTTCCTATATTTTCTCAACATAACCATCTTTTACACTATTATTCTAAGTCATATCTTTTTTGTTTAGATTTATTTTATTCATAACTAGCGGACGTCACGCGGTTTCACCCGCGTCGTTCCCGTTCCCGTGGGAGTATGGTGATAAAATATAGCCTATACGGATTCGGAAGAATCCCTCTAAGTAATGGTAAAAGAAATTTTGAAATCGGTCCAGTAGTTTTTGAGCCTATTCAATACAAACATACAAAAATACAAAAATACAAAGGTTTCCTCTTTATAATATTAGTACCTATAGATAATCAGTATTATATAAATTAATTTTGCGTAACTTTATTTTCACATAACATCACATATAAGAATAATAGTACCATACAAAATAATAAAAATATATAATGACCACCAAAATTAACTTTGTGACCACTAACATCTATCATCTAAAATATCAATTGATCACCAAATTTAGTAAATTGAGCTCCAAATTTTAATGAGGTGGTTTATGACAAACTAGTTTTGCCTAGGCCGACTTGGGACACCCCGACACGGATAGATTAGGTTAGAAGACATACCCTTCGTGGTTATTTTTTTATAAACCATTCAGAAGTAGGAGCCCCGCGAAGCGGGGCTCCGTCGACCGGGTCTCCCTCGACTCGGATGCAAGAGCATAACAGTTCAATTTCTGGTGGTCAAAAATAAATTGTTGGTTCTAATTTCACGATAAAATGGGGATTAATTTTGGTGATCATTTACTGATTTTGGGAACCAAAACTGATTTTTTTGCCGTTACATTTTGATAAATCTGGTGGTTCGTTAATTGTATGCCAAATAATAGTACGGTACAAGTAGTTAAATACATGTTTTCATATATATTTATAGCGGTGTGTACCTGCAAAGATATCCATAGGTTAGGTTAGAACTGTGACCAACTACAACTACTACCTCGAAATTGGTCGCGAAACTTTTATATGTATTTTTTTTCATAGTGCCCCATGCCCCATGACACTCTCATTTAAGACAAAAATCAGTGAAACAACCTTTAATCATTCTAAACAGTTGATTTTTTAGACATAATTATATCAGGTATAGTTATAGTAATAAGTACCTACGTTATGTAAAGCATACCCCCAAATAATAATCATACCCTCAAATTAAAACTATAAATATCATCTTCTACCCGGTAAATGTTTCTTTCTGAGTATGAGTGAAAATATTATGGTAATTATGTTTAGGGATAAAAGCGTTATGATAAAAAACAGTAGGAGTTTAAATATATTCACATTAATGATATTATTAATTACAATTTTCGGAAACATGAGTGTTATGAACATCGCCGGTAGCACTACAAATAGTATGAATAAAAACTTTAGGATGAAAAATTTTAGGAAGAGTGATCATTCGGATTACAAATCATTAGGAAGAACAATTTCGGGTAAAGAACTTTAGGTGAGCCAATATGGATCCGTGTTTATTATATGATGGTCTCAAAATAAGTTCTTATAATTATTATAATTAATTTTGTTCACGGTATAGGTCGAAAGGTATAAAACAATAATTATTTTTGTTTTACCACTGAAATAAAACATACAGAGAGCTTAAGTTCATAAATAACCATTAATTTGTAGATCTTATCGTGGTCCTACGGTACTAAATTTCGGGTAAAAGATTATAACGTAATTTGAAAAGGTTTTACTTAATTTTATAACAGATTAGATTGTGTTACAGCAGGAAATATACGTTTTTGCACTGTAAAATATTGCTAGAAAATTAATTTCCTCAGTGGACAGCCGCTTTATGTCCATTTAATAGGTATTAGATAAAGTTGAGCTCGTGGCAAAATAATAACAGCCGCTCGGGTCTATCGTTAGGTTAAGCCGTGCTTGCCTAGGTTGGTCTGTGGATGGGTGACCACCCATTACATACCGAGTTTCCTCCGTGCCTCAGAAAGCACGTTAAGCCGTTGGTCCCAGCTGTCATTTTTAGATCTTTGACAGTCGTTAGGTAGTCAGTGGCCCAAAAAGTATGACAACCAGTCTTACCAAGGGGTATCGTATTACCCAGTACTAACTGGGTTGTGGAGGTCAGATAGGCAGTCGCTCTATGTGAAATACTGGTATTCAGCTGCATCCGGTAAAACTGGAAGCCGACCCCAATATAGTTGGGAAAAGGCTAGGCAGATGATGAGATAAAGTTTCTCGTGTTTTTAATTTACTCGTACTGATTCAGTAAAAAGGGGTGGAAATCGCATTCAAAGTATTTCTGCAACTATTGTAAACGGCATGTCAGCCATTTTTGATTTATCCATCATCGTTATTTCTACTAAATCACTTTGTTAGGTCATTTGTAAAAGATTCCCACGTGGTCAGTTTTTTAACAAGGCTCTTATTTGACCAGTCTTTTTTACAGAGAGCTTAAATAAGCAATCACACTAAATTCCCAAATTTTAACAACCATTTTGCCTTTGTGAAACTGATCTGAAAACCAGTGCCTATCTTTTTGTTTTATGCCCTTTAGCGGCATTACAGAAAAAAAGCCTAATTCATAATTAATTGGTTGTGTCGCTAAAGCTTAGGATTATAAAGCAAAGCTTACAACATAACTTGGTGCTGTGAAAATCTGACTATCTGCTTATCATCTGCCTAGCCTTTTCCCAGCTATGTTGGGGTCGGCTTCCAGTCTAACCGGATGCAGCTGAATACCAGTATTTTACATGGAGCGACTGCCTATCTGACTTCCACAACACAGTTAATACTGGGTAATACGATACCCATTGGTAAGACTGGTTATCAGACTTTTTGGGCCACTCACTATCTGTAACGACTGTCAAAGATCTACAGATGACAGCCGGGACCAACGGCTTAACGTGCTTTCCGAGGCACGGAGGAAACTCGGTATGTAAGGGTGGTCACCCGTCCACAGAGCAAGCACGGCTAACGATGGACCCGAGCGGCTGTTATTATTTAGCCACGAGCTCCTTAACTATCTGAGATCTTTATTTTAAATCTATGAATACTTTGTGTGCTGTTCTGCATTCCCTTGACCAGAACCACGATTATATAAAAAAACCCGATAGCACATTGAATCAACTCAAACATTATTTTTATGTTTTCCTGTATTTTCCCACAAAGGTCAACCCCATAGCTTTCTACTTTTCCCGAGATGAGCGGTTTTCTTCAGCCAAACTTCCAGAAACGTCTCTAAGTCATCATACCAATGTTTCCAATGCCTCACTCGACGACGACTCCTGGCACTGACATGGTTCACCTGACCCATTTCAGCCTAGCAGATTTATTCACCATGCTAATGCGTATTCAAACATCAATATAATAATTATTTATACGATCTAAACATCACAAAACAATAAACAAAAGGGTAACCTCGTATTGAATTAATATTTACTATACAAACAACAGCAAATTACGGACATAAGTTTAGACAAACATACGAAATTGTTATGCAACACGCAACGCAACATGTTACGCTGTTACGCAACATGTTTGTATTATAATAGGCGGTAGACGTCGGCGAACGTTAATACTTCGACCTTAGCTGGGAGCACGTATGTTTGCAGATTTACTTTACAAGTTTAGACCTAACGGAGATATGAAGGCAGATTATATACGAAATGGATTTTCGGAATTCGGGATTTGGGGAATAAAATGCGTCTTTGTGGGTTTTCGTTTGAGATTATGAGAGGTATTTTCCCTGTTTTGTTGTTGCTTGGTTTCTGGAGTAGTTTTTTTTTTTGTCTGGCAAAGGACAATTTCATATTTTGAAACAGCGTAAAAAAGTCGGTTGATAGAGGAGAATGTAAAAAAAATACGTGTTGCGTCGACCCCATGTAATACGTGTTAGGGGCAGTAAGATGATGATTAGCATTGTAACACTGTTCTGTAAATTTACCTAGTTTATTATTATTTAATACTATACTTATCTGCCGTGTTTTCCAGTTACTGGACTGTAGAGGTCTAGCGCGATCTAATTCTCTTCTTCACGATTCTGTTCTCCTAGTACTTATTGTTGGGTATTCACTAAAAAGACGATTTTAGCGGCACCAACATCTCCTTCTTGATTCTGTTCTCCTAGTACTTTCTGTTTGAGTTCTCTCGTAGCAAACTTTAGTGTGCCAGTGAGAGACAAAAAATAGCAACATCAACAAAATGGTTTCCTTGTAACTTTGGGAGCTGACTGTACTGTACAAAAAACAGTTGAAATTTATGGTTGACGAAATGAAGATTAAAATAGTTACGAGTTGGCACACTTTTTCACTTGTTTTGCACGTGTTTTGTTTATTTGTCGAAATGGGAAAGTTACGAGATGGGCCGGAGCCGTTAGGAAAAGGCTAGGTACTATCGGGGTCTTTTCCGCCTGACCATTTTAATTTTTTTTCGCTTAAATCATGCGGAGGCGCCGGAGCCACGCCCCCTTAAAGTTTGGGCCTATTAGGAAAGCGTCAACTTTGGCGCGCAAAATAACAATAACTCTCGTTTGGCGTGCGTCGTCAATGCGCTCGGCCGATTCTGTACCTTTTCATTCATTTTTTCTACACAAAGTCAACGGAGCGGGGCTAGAGAGCGTTTTTATGTTGCGAGTGCAAGCAAAAATGAGCTTAGTGGTGGTCAGGCGGGAGTGTCCTCGATAGTACGTGTGTGTGTAATGTCTAATAATTACCCACAGTGACAAGATCAGTCAACCATCAACATCTGACTAGCCTTTTCCCAACTATGTTGGGGTTGGCTTCCAGTCTAACCGGATTCAGCTGAATACCAATATTTTACAAGGAGCGACTGCCTATCCCTTTGGTAAGACTGGTTGTCAGACTGGTTGTCAGAGTTTCGGGCCACGGACTACACTGTAACGACTGTCCAAGATCTAGAAATGACAGCCGGTTGGTCCCGGCTGTCATTTCTTAACGGCTTAACGTGCTTAACGAAACACGGAGGAAACTCGGTATGTGTGAAGATCAGTCAACCACAATATCAATAATTGGATTAAGATAGGCCGCACCACAAGCCGAGATTAATTACACCAAACAGAAGAAGGTATCCACAACAAAATAGAAGCAAGCACGTTACACGTCATCCAATTACCAAAATCAAATAAAGAATTCTAATCACATAACCAAGTAACTAGCCTAATCTCTTAACGAACTAAAATCAAATTGAGTTAATTTAATAAACTTTATTCCCCGAAAAGAGGGAATTCGTGTCACATTCGTACCTCGGGGGCCTAAATAATTCCCCCGGGGACTTGGGGTACTCCCCATATTTCATCTTACTTATAATTGCGAGCGTTTAGATCGCTGTAATTGGTGGCTTGGGGGCTCAAACGATTTCTAGATTGCAGAAACATGTAATCAATTGTTGCGTGTTATTAAAGGAATGTTTTGAATCAATTATTTTGTTGTTGTTCATAGAGGTTGTGTGTTATGTCGAATTTATGGGAAACTAATTGAGGTCTGTTTTGAATTGTGAAGTAAATATTTGATGAAACAAAACATGAACCATGAACTAATGATAAACATCGTGTAGAATTAAAACACCGAATCATCATCATCTGCCTAGCCTTTTTCCAACTTTGTTGGGGTCGGCTTCCAGTTTTACCGGATGCAGCTGAATATCAGTATTTTACATGGAGCGACTACCTATCTGACCTCCACAACCCAGTTAGTACCGGGTAATACGATACCCCTTGGTAAGACTGGTTGTCAGACTTTTTGGGCCTCTGACTACCTAACGACTGTCACAAATCTAAAAATGACAGCCGGGACCAACGGCTTAAGGTGCTTTCCGAGGCACGGAGGAAACTCGGTATGTAATGGGTGGTTACCCATCCACAGAACAACCTAGGCAAGCTCGGCTTAACCTAACGATTGATCCGAGCGCCTGTTATTATTTAGCCACGAGCTCCTAATTAAAACACCGAATAATAGACATAAATACACGCGCAGAGGTGTGATATTCACCAAATAAAATAATTTGCATACATACATAAAGCTCACGTTTTTTACACGACTGCCCAAAAAAAGAAGTGTTTTCCCATAGCAGTAGGCAGAAACTACAGAACACCACCAATCCTTACATACTCCTTTCGTCTCGTTGACGACAGGCCGTGTCAACGGCGCGTTCGTGTTTCACGCGCGCTTCAAAGAGAGTCAGCAATAGGAACGGCTCCGCAAGGGCCGATGCCTGCCGGGGTTGCGGGACTGTTCGAAAGAGATACCGTGGCCCCGGAACACAAAAGTTTTAGTCAGTAAAAATCTGACACTCCCTCATGCTCCGCCCAGAGCGGGAGGAGTCATTTGATGGTTTCCCATCCGAAAAAAAAGGTTACCTATTTGTTTACATAAGAACCCAGTTTAAATTATTTGTCAAGAATTTTTTTACCTGATGAATGAAAGGTACGTATGGAATGGAACATTGAGACAAAATAGTATATTATAAATAGTAAATTATAAGAGTTGTTGTTGTTTTTGAAATTCTCCTTGTATCTTATGCTAACTTAAAACAAGATTCTAACCACCTGTATCCTTGTCCACAGAACTACCTCCAGATAAGCCAACGATAAAGGCGGAGAAAGGATGGTACGCATCAGGTGACTCTCTCAGAGCACAGTGTTCGTCACCACCGGCGGACCCTCCAGCCAATCTCACGTGGCTGCTAAATGGAAGAGATGTGAGTATCTTGTGTACTTTGAGATAGATTAAAATGGAAGCGCCAGGGTTACCCGATGAATTATTTTTATAAAAATTATTAAATTTTTCTAAATATTTTAAAAATTATTTACGTTTTTTTTTATTTGTAGATCAGTGTTAGGTTGTACAATAATTAAAATATGCTACCCTGGCGGTTCCGGTTCACCTTAGCACGGTGAAGACAAGTCTGTTAAGGATAACAGACTTGTCTTCACCGTGCTAAGGTCACGTGAAAAGATCTGATGTTCAAAACTGAGAAGAGTAATATAATGAATACCACATGGAATTAAAGATACGATTTCGACGAATTTTACGATTTTTAGATTTGGATTTGTCGTGTGAAACGACATTATTTATGAAACAGAAATGCAATGTTTTTTTTTGACGCAATCGAAGTCAAGGGTGAATCTAAAGATTGAAATCTTTGTTAGCCATACTTTAGGATACAAAGGATAGTGCCCTTTTATTACAGTTACGCATCGCAAATAAGACAACATAAACTTAAATAAAAGTCGTCAAGACAATTCCCGTATTTAAAAACGATTAAAATGTAGTCGTAATCTCATTTCAGTCCCAATCGGTGTAAAAAATCTAAGCAAACTAGAGGGATTTTCGATAGATTGATGTAGATTAGTTTATGATCGTTCTTAAAAATACGGGAATAGTCCCTTTTTTATCTCCTATTAAACTAAGTTATGGAATCGGGCGTTACTTTGCGGAAATTCATAATATTAAATGATAACATATATATAAATAATAATAATAATACATATATATGCAAAATATTTATTATTAATTCCGATCGAAAAAGATCCAGCCTCTTCTAATGTTATCCTTATAAATTGTTTAGGTTTTGTCATTCCTTTGAAGCTCGTAATATAATTTGGCATCTATCTCGGAGGTCTTAAAAGATGTTGAAATTGACAGGTATTTTCCTTACATCTAATACAGAAGGTATAGAATTTAGGACAATTTTTCGAGTACTAAAAATAAATTGGCTTCTGACGTCGATGATCAATGAATGTATGTTCCTCCCACTCGATATATTATTGCAAAAATGATATTGTGTACCATTTTAAGATTCTTCTCAAAATAAAATACAGGGACAAAAAAAAAGATGCTTGTCTCCCCCAAAGTTCTTGTCGTTGCTACGTGACAAGATCGAAGTATGATTCTGAACTTTGTTTATATACGTGTTTAGTTTAAAAAAACACTTTGTTTTTGATAATTTTAAGAGCAAGCCTTTTTTCGACTGGTACACGAAAGATCATTGAAAAAAGACAGTTTTCATCCTGAAAGTTCCCGTTGAATTAATTTTCCAGTTCCACGCGGGTTACACCATTGGTAAAAGCTAGTTACAAACCAACAAGCCGCCTATTATTATACACATGTACACCTAAATTCATATGTTATTAAAACACTAAGATGAAATCGTATAAATAATTTTACCTTCACCAATACTTAAAATGCTACGACGTAGCTCATGCAATTATATCAATGCTACGGCGTAGTATCGACGTGCTACGAGCTACGTTTAACACTGGGCTAAACGCACTTCTGACGTAATACAAAGTCGGAGAACAGGGGGTCTAAAATGGCCGCTTTAGCAGAATCTTAGTATGAATCACGTTAAAAAAAAGTATTTAAATAGAATTTTTAATTTTTAACGTGATTCATATTACGATTCTGATAAAGCGGCCATTTTAGACCCCCTGTTCTCCGACTTTGTATTACGTCAGAAGTGCGTTTCGTCTGTGGCCAATTACTAAAAAAATATCGGCTAAGTGCGAGTTGGAGTTGCGCATGAAGGGTTTTGTACCATCGTATTAAGAGAGCCCTCTTTATTTTTTTTATTTGTTACCGAACCTATTACAGATCATGAGGTACAGCCCGCTGACAGACAGACGGGACGGACGGACAGCGGTGGCTCAGTAATAGGGTCCTGTTAGTTTCATTGGGTACGGAACCCTAAAAAACTACGATATATGTATGTAGAGGTTTTTATTTACACCACCATTCAGTTGTCTGCTCAGCACCCCTAGCCAAGTTGACAATCTACAATCGTTAACGCTAGTAGAAAACTATTAAAATGAATAGGAATGACATCATCTCAACGTTAAATCACGTGATCAACACAAACGAATAGAAAATTCGTAGACAAGTTTACATCGTTCAGAATGATAGAATAGAATGATAAAGTTTCTACAATGTTGATCGCTAAACTCTTTGGTAGGAACGCTCACCATAGACTAAAGTGTAGGTTTTTTTAGAGACATTAGAGAGAACGAGCGATGACTCAGTCGTGTCAACTTGGCTACCAATTTAGCGCTTTCTACAATCACTTACGCCGAGGCGTTTACGATTGTAGAAAGAGAATCGATACGAAACGTTTGTAACTTGGCTAGGGGTGCAGGTGTACATAGATAGTCTTGTGTATTGTTTTACATGTATTCTAAGAACCAAGGATTATATCAATATTACACGCTGCTTAACAATATCAAATAATTCCAAGACGCCTACGTCTAGGAATTATTTGATATTGTTAAGGTATCACTATCGCTTCTCAGAACCGATGCAGCAATGCTATGAATACACAACCAAGATATCTACAACTGAAACAAAAGCTATACGTGCCATACCATGCGCCACAAATTCCATCCAAGGAATACGTCGAGTTACCAGTAACCCTGTATATAACAACCACGTGTATAGACACGTGGTTGTTATATACAGGTATATACAGGTACGAGTGTAACACTCTGTACTCCGTGTGCGTACACTCGTACAGGCTAATGTCTGAAAGCACCGAACTAATTTCAATGATTTTGTGTGGTGCCAGCTAAAACCAAGATAGTTTTGGACCTAAGGGTGGTGCTGTTGTTAATAAATTGCAGCCGAGCGAAGCCAAGACGGGTCGCCAGTATAAATATAAAAACTTCTTATAATACCAAGGCACCAACAACGTAAAGAAGATCCGTTCCAAATCTCGCCATCCTTCAAGCCCTCCAATAAACGTCACTGTGATGATGTCATAACACCAGCTCGTTAGCGCCGCCATCAGCGTGCATCCTTCGCGACGCCGAGTTAATTAATGAGCAATGAATCACCGCGTTAGCATCGATCGTGTTGTGTGTAACCGCTGCTTTAGTTATGAGCGCCTGGTAACATACTGGTGACTAGAATTATTTCGAACTAAAATACTCCACCAGTTGAGATAAAAAATATGGTAGACAAAGGCACGCGAAACTGTCTTGCTTTGTGTAAAATCATCCAATTATGATATTGTTTCATGAGTGTGTAACCGCTAAATATGTTATGAACGCCTATAAGTACCAATTTGTCACACCACTGAGTGTGGCTGCGATGATAAAAAAGCACATTTTAAGGTTTGGTGAAAACAGCCATTATGCTTATTGAAGTCTATTATTATTGTATTGACCGAGTTTCAAAATCTTACACCGCAAACAGTGTACCTAATAAACCAATTAACGTAAACCACATTCATACTGATAATTATTTTTGTTCGAAACTCGTGAGCGATGAAATTATACTCAAGTGCAAAACAGTTTTTTTGAGAGGTCAAACTTAAACGGTCGTCTAGCGCAACTGCGTATATAGTCATCCAGGTTATCACCTTGCTGATTATCCAATATTTTTCTCACACCATTCTTTCCGATACTCGAGAAAACAGAAGAAAACTTGACATAAACACAACATACCAACAATAATGAAATCAATTTGTGCTGTACCGACGTCACACTTCGTCGTTGTTACGTCGAGACGCTTGATAAATGACTCCGAACAACTAGTTCGCTTGTTCTATCTCATACTACTGTTTCAATGTTTCTTTTTATTTGTGGAATATTACCTTTTATTTATTCTTCTTCTATATATTTTTGGATTGTTCCAAATGTTTCTGTCCTGTAGGAATATTCTCCTAATCGTGGGTGCCTTTATAAATAAAAATCCCCTAGCGCTGTCGAGGATAAAACTAACTATCCATGCATTCTAATATTTTAATGTGAAAACCATCTGTAACTCTAATAGCTTAACGGATTTTGTCGATATCTGACACGCAGGTCCTCCGTGACCTGGATTAGGATATGGGATACGGTTGGTCATCTATATGTAGCAGATAGGTACTTACGCATTCCCTGTTTGGATTTGATCGTGATGTTTAATTCTACACCTTGGATCAACTGAATTGCGATTGCAAGCTAAGACTTCTAGAATAGCAGCAGGTATAAACAGACGTCCTAGGCAAGTGACAATTTTTTTTTTTAATTTTGTCCTTTTCTTTCAACAACATTGTCGCTCGTGGCTTAATAATAACAGTTGCTTGGGTCGATCGAATGGTCGATTGTACATTTTCCCATACACATTTGCGTTGTACTCTTTACCCGTAGAACGGAAGCCAATCGCTTTACTACTGCGCCAACGGTGCCTATCCTTTTATCTTTCTCATCTCAAAGTAATTAATTTGCTTTTGTTCGGTAAGTAATTATTTTGTATATCTAATAAGCCAGATGAGATTAAAACGTTCTTCTCTAAATATAGAAATCTTAAGAAGTAATTATCGAGATAAGATTTTGTCTGGTGAAACGAGTTTGTAATTGAATGTCACTCAATATGATTAATGTTTGAGATTTGATGCATTCATTCATTTCGTATCAAGATTATTCCATTTCAAATTCGATAATAGGATTAAATTCTCATTTTCACATCATTTAGTCTTTATTTCACTGCAATATTATATTGTTTGTTAAATTAAATCTTGAGATTTTTAATGAACAGCTAAATTATAGCCTACTAGCTGTCAGGCGCGGATACAGGATTTCCTTTAAGGGGGCCCTTGGCAAGGGGTTTTTATGAAAATTCATTAAAAAAAAGTATATTTTTATGATATTATATGGGTGTTACTTTCATTGAGTTAAATGTAACATAATTATATATCTATGGTTACTTTATAGAAATCCATGATATGCAAGATACAAGGGGGCCGCCTGTTTTTGGGCCAGGGGGGGGGGGGGGGGGGAGCGTAGCGAGAAATTCTTACGACACCTTGCCTTGGACAGGTTAGAATGGTTTCGAACGTTCATTTAGGAGTTATATGGCCGAAATTTTGATAAATTTAAGAGAAAGTAGTTTGTAGAGCGAGCGCGAGCTCGAAATATTTAACACTTTTCCTACCGACCTACTGCAGTTACCTGGGCCTCTTATACACAAAGTTAAGACTCATGAAAAACTAGGTTTCAAGAGCGAGCGCAACGAGCTCGAAATTTTTTACAACATAGCCTAAAATAATTATGCTATAATTGCATATTTAGATAAGACCTCGGGGCAAGGGTGTCTATTGTATAGATCGATCATTCAAAAATCCAATAGGAGTGCCTATCCAGAGGTAGAAAAAAGGAGCCATTTTGATGTTTTTTCACAGGGTTAAACAATATCTTAATTTAAGTGATTCCATTTTACGCTACAATTTATTACGTATAATAACATTCTATGGCATCAGGCAGGAAAAGCTAAACTTTTAAAAATCCTGAAGCCATGGAAAAAAAACACATAATCCTCTAGGCTAGCTGCCTCCTCCTGGCAACACCCCTGACAAGATGTACAGCTAGAATATTTAGTTTCAATTCCGTCAAACTAGTTCAAGCTTGGCTAATGACGTATTCGGTCCGGTTCAGGGGGGGGCAATTGCACCCATTACCCCCCCCCCTGTATCCGCGCCTGCTAGCTGTTGCCCGCGACTTCGTTCGAGTGAAACAAAAAGATAGCCTTGTCCTTCCTCAGAATATAATCTACGTCTTTGCTAAATTTTATTACAATTGATCAGACGTTTAGTTGTAAAAAGGTAACAACAACAGAGTTACTTTTGCATTTATAAAATTATAGTATAGATGCCTCACAAAATAACAAATAATAATAATAATAATTTGTTAACATAATTATTGACCGTCACACCGTCGCGTCGCCGTCGCGCGTCGTAGAGCACTCATAGGCATCTGAGTTTATTTTCAATATGAAATTGATTATTCTACCAGCCAGCGTTTATTTTTTTGTAAAGATAATCTTAAAAGGATTGCACCTTATTTCATAAAGATATTTCATAAACTGGTAAAATATGGGTGTACTAAAAAGCATACCGCCGATCACTTCGGGGATTACTGCAGTGATGTTATAATATTTTACTATCAAAAGTAAACACTTTCCATATTTTATTTAAACGGTTAGCAAATCAAATCCAATCATATAAACTTTCAGTGTTCTCTAACAATATGTTGGCACAAATTGAATCGAATGGGAACTAAATATTGAGTTCCGCCTTCAGCGTAGTGGGATTTCACTACTCAAATATTGATGTACCTCAGTTGATGTTATCGGTTGGATTAAACGTGCAGTTTAAGTTTTCTAAGTTAAAATGGTGGCTTTGAATAGTTTAGGATATGTGTTTTAGTACTGAATTTTATTGCGATTTGTGGTGAACGTGCTGAGCACCTCTGATGTAGATAGCATGATGTTTAGGTTAGGTTATTTTACAAATGGACCACAAATCTAAGAACTAGGTTTTTCTATAAATATGTTCTATAAATAATACAGTTATTTAGGTTATCTATTATATCAATAACATAATTCAAAAGCGACTATTTTTTTAACCCTATAGTACATATGTGCCACATCAAGCGACATTCAGCATGCGACAATTAAATAAATTATGTAAATCGTGTCGCAAATCGCAAAACAAGTCACAAACTTTTATTTAACAACTAAACAACCTCTAGACGAATTACTTCTCATTTTAATAAGCGGTGCCTTCTTGACTTTATTTTCAAACATCTATTCTAGAACCACACAAACCTGTTTCTGCTTCTAAAATTAAATTAATTTATTACCACAAACGTTTACACGTGTTATCTTCACCCGTGTATAAGCGAACACATCCTCGGGCAAGATGCGTTTCAAAATATAGCTCACTTACTTCGTTTTAGTGTAAACAACATTTTAAAAGCGTGCATTACTGCGGGCAATATAGCGCGCCTCGTAAGTGAATATCGGCTGTGGCTATAGATAGCTATTACCATCAACATGAACTATATTGGGTACTTATCTCCTGAAGTTGCCGTTTTAAAGCAATTTTGCAGGCATGTAGATATTGAAGAGTATTAAGTGATCATTTTAAGATAGGTACTGTTGTAAGGAAAGGGTAGTTTTATAATGGCTCTCTATCTTTTTCATTTTATGGGCATGGGAAGTAAGGGGCAATATAGATTGTATAAGAGATTACTTTATATTTAACGGGTTAATCACACGTTGTTTAGCTAACAAGTTTAGTGATCTTAAAAATACACAGTTTATGTCATGATGACGACAACCTCCTTGGGTCGTCGTCATCATGACATAAATTTTTACCAAGGATAAAGTATACTTATGATTCTAGACAATTCGCTGAAGAAAAACAGCGGTTCCTAATAAAATCTGCACATTTTTTTCTTTATGCTTTTAATTTTTTTTGTCATGTGATGCCAGGCCCTTTAACAGTGTCATCATCATCATCAGCCTATTAATGTTCCCACTGCTGGGACACAGGCCTCCTCTCTATGAGAGGGAATGGGCTTTAACAGTGTAATTATACCTAATAATACTTGTGAGCCGAAAAGAAGCAACTCATTCTTTCCTAAGACCATACTGAAAAATAAATTTACCCAAAACAACCGTCAGTAAAACTCGTTCAATTAAAAAATGCTGAGAATTGTCGTCAAATATTTTAGTATGGATTTTTAAACGGTCGGTATACAAAGAACTTTTGCTCTGAGTACGAGAAAAACAAGCTTAGGCGACGTCCGAGTTCTCGATAAAGTGATCCGAGCGCACAAATAGTTCCCGTAGTTTGTACCCTGTCTGCGTGGGAATGTACAGGTTTTTGAGGAAATTATTTTCATAGGAAATTGTTTGATTGCTAGCGGTAGTTGGCTTTAGACTCTTGTTTATTGTTTGTATTCCTGTATGCAGTTAGAGGTCTTTTAGTAGACGATTTTTTTAAATTCTTTCTTTGTTCTAGTATACCTGAACAATTTGTTTGTCAATTTGTGAGCCAGGAGCCTGCAGATCTGTTTTGTTTTCTTTGACAGATACCTTTATAAATTAGACAAACTCACTCCGTAATCTTACCAAAATGATCTTTGCTACGCAATTGTAGTTCAAATACCACTCAGTTGTTCAGAAACCGGAAGGCGCCCTCTGTCGCCGCGACGGTCAACTTATTTAACACACGACCATGTACAGTCGAATATTTTAATTTTATGACTCACTTGCCACTGTTCGTATTTTAGACGTGTAGTACAAATCGGGTTTAGTCGGCAATATTCGAACTCGTGAATGTATAAAAAAGAAAAATTGAAAAGTCGTGAATGTGGCTTATCAATTAAAGTTCTCGACTCTACATACGTTATCTGTCAATCAGCCAAGATACTGTTTATTAACGATAGAAAATAAAGAGTGTAAAACACCTCTTAACGAAGCTTGTTCTCCGCGTCTGTGATAATTTTTTTGTTCTACACCACACCTGGGAACCTTCTAGTTACGAAGATATTGGGAGTCAAAGTACCAACTTCTTGAAAAGGTTTTTTTTTTAATACCTACACCTCCACGACCCCCGCACTATTCAATCCATCCATCAGCACAATGTTTTGAGTGCGTTACATTGAGTTCTACTACAAACACGATTTTTAACCCCAAAAAAAAAGTCGTTTCCCAGCAATAATTTTTAAGTAAAGTTATTTAGTTTGATGTACAGAATGCTTGGTTGACGGCTTCGTGATGAGGTCTTTTATACCCTGTATGATGAAGTAGAACCAGGCTTACCAAGTTCACCATTTTAACACAAGGAGTAGAACGTTAAACACTTTAAACAAGACATCAATATTCTCCGTCGATGAAATCACCAGTCAATTATAAAATAACGACCAGCAAATGTTTAAGTATGGGCTTTAAACGGTAACAAACGGTTGGTACATAAAGAACTTTGCTCGAGCACGAGAAAAACAAGCTTAGGTGAACGTCAAGACTTTCCTATAACGTGATCTACTTATGGATACTATCTTGTACAAACTAAGAGAGGTACTTTTGCCTTGTCTTGTTTCTCCTGTTCCTTATTTCGTCCCAATGCTATTATTTCTCACATAGACAGAAGTGAGAAATAATAGCATCGGGACGGAATGGAGTGCGTGCTAGTACCAACAGCATCCTGTGCGTATTGTCGGGCCGGTGGGTTTCTCCAATGCTCGAGCGCTGGATCCGACTACACACGGTCAAGTAAACACGCGAACGAGTATCGGGGTATCCAACGGGTCATGTATTTCATTTTTATATTTAGTTTTTGTCTCATGTTTGTCTTAACTAACATTAGTTTCTCATAAGTATTTCTGTGTTACTAACAATTTTTATGGATGTTTATCTGAAAATAAGCAGTTCAGCTGCATCCGGTTAGACTGGAAGCCGACCCCAACATAGTTGGGTTTATCTGAAAATAAATGAATAATATAAATAAATAAATATAAGATTATTTGAAAGCAGCTCACTCGAAGACAATTAAAAAAGTGGAGATATTTCTGGGGATCACATTCATCAAACTGATAACGGTTCCTTAAAATTTAAAATCCAGCCGACTACGCAGTGACTTAACAATCTTAATATCTGATATTCTTATTTTTTTGATACATAAACTTCTGTGCTGGCTCATCGGAAAAGCTCTGTAAAGCCGTCAAGACATGTGCAAACACATGTGTCTTGACACACACGCACAAGTTATAGTTGGTGCCAGTTAAGATGAGAATAGCGGTCATTGCCCTTTCCCTGATATCTCTTCGTACGAACCAAAACAAATAAACCATGTATCGTTTTTCATTACAAAAAATGTTGAAGATCACGATAGATGACGATTCAAGACTTGAACAGGCTTATTTTTGGTTTGTTTTTTGTTTTTTTTGGTTTTCAAAGTTAAGAAGTTTAATAAATGTAGGTGGGTCAATGACCGCTATTCTCACCTTAACTGGCACCAATTATAGAAATAGCTATATAATTCTAGGCCGCAATATGACCATGACTTGCAAGTCCGACGATCACACCACTAAGATATGACTGCTCTAGATATCATGAACTAGGTATCTAAGGATTTGAAAAGATGCTATAAGAATTCTAAGAAACTACACTACACATAAAAGCGTACATTAAAAGAACACTATGCCACAACATATTTCTACAGATTTCCTATTAAAAGTGTGTGCGCTTCGGTAATCACCTTCAGAATTATCTTCAGAAATACTGAACTGTTACAACCATGAACGTACTCACTTTTTTTTAAAAAGTTAGTGTTAACAATTCAGACCTTTATTAAATCTATTTATTATGACAGGCGGCGATGAGAGTAGATAACCTAACAATGAATTAGGTTTGCACAAATGCACAATGACAAGCATTGGAATGGACATAGCCTATCTATATTAATGCATAGTCTATGTCTATTCTGATCATCCTTAACCAATACATACTAACTAACGAGGCAAATTAAACAAAACCTTGTTAAAAATCCATACTATTTTAGTTCCATCATCATCATTTCAGCCGCAAGACGTCCACTGCTGGACATAAGCCTCCCCCAAGTGTCGCCACATTAACCGGTCCCGTGCGACTCGCATCCAGGGGATTCCCGCAACCATCACGTTCCTCAGTGTCGTGACGCTCATACTAATTTTGAAAACGGAAGATTGTCGAAGCGAAATAAGTTTTCTGGCCTAACTTTGTTCTATTTTTAAAAAGCAGCACTCTTTAAAAATAGAACAAAAGACTAAAAACACAATACTTCCAGAAGTATAGTTCTCCTCTGTAATTGGCTGCATTTTTCTTAGCGTCTTGTTTTTGTTTTACTAGTTACTGCCGGACCAAGAGTCGAGCAATACTTCTTCAATTGCTTCGTTCTCTTACAAATAATGAGCTAAACCAACAACCATTATTAGTTGATAGTGGAAAAGTATTGTACTTTGAAAATTTTCAATTGATCGAGCTAGAGATAAGATTTTGAAGATGGTTTTATGTTGTAGTTTTATATTAAAGTACCTGAGGGCCAAGACGAAGAGACAATTCAGTGATAAATATAATGTTAAATCAAAAATATGTTGTATTAACATGAGACCGAAAAGCTAATATCGATCCATTTGAAAACCGTTGCCTAATGAAACAATTTGACACAAAGTATTCGCGAGTTAAATCTCTTAACGACCTTCCAGGAACTCTTTACCTTTACACCAATCCACCCCATGTTTGCCATACAATTTAAAACAAAAAGCAAACATCAAAAATAACCAAATAACGTCCCCATATATCCTTCATCATGCAAAATTGACGTGACGGCGTAAAAATATTAATTAACCACCCACTTCTCATCAACGTTCCTCAAATGAAAACGGATGTCCATCAGAAATTATTGTTACATACACGTAATTGTATTTTAATTCGGCAGGCTTCGGAGATACTCTGGTGATAAACCCGGCCTATTTAATAAACCTTTCAACCCTTTATCGCGATGGGAGTATAGAGTCCCATCGGGGGTCCTTTGTGTCGTTTATGTCACTTTGTTTGACAACCTTCCACGATTTAGGTCGAATTTCTGACGCTTCCTATGATAAATGTTTGGCACAAGTTTTGCCTGGGCTTTGCGAGTGGATTAAAACGGACGTGTTTTAGTTTATATGTCATTGTTGTTTGTGTAACGTGGGCTATCCATCTATTAATTATTCTTGGTTTGATTTATTACTAACGTCACAGAAAGGAGGGTAGAGCCTAAAAAAATTTTGCTGGCATAAGTATAACACATGGAATCAAATTGGACTTAAATTACGGATTAATAGATCCTTTGTCAGTGTTTTTAGAATGCACAAACACAAATACCAGTTTTCCCACTCTATTTGTTAATTGTAGATAATATTGGTAACCCCGAAACATGTACATAATATTCTGTACCTGTTCTGTACTGCATTGATTCACCTCTAACATAACGTACGACTACATCAGCTTAAACATACCACAGTACTGAAACCTCCGCACCGTAAGTAAATTGAACTCCAAAATCCATCATACGTTCCCCACACCCAATAACGCTCCAACCTGTCTGTCAGCCCACCTTGTTATGATCCGGCCCAACATAATAGCGGAAATGTAATTAAATGTCAGATTGTACCAGGATCAAAGGCTTAGCTAAACCCATTACGGAGCGCTCACGCACATTTTGTTTCAGATCCGTTCGGATCCGTTACCACAGAAGACATATAAGTATTACGTACAGTATTTCAAGTAAGAACAAATCGTCGGAATAGGCTTACTCTCTCATGTAAAGCGAAAGAGTTGTTATCCATCAAATTTTGGTTCTTGTTAAAACATGCTGGTTTCTTTACGATGTTACCCTTTTGAAAGCAGTAATGTTGAAATAAATTACACAAAGTAACACGCCTGCTTGGGTTTTCACCCACGACCTCTAACTCGTAAGTTGGGGAGCCGTTTTCACTGATCCACCACTTTTTTTTCACTTGCAAATCGTTTACATGAATTCTAAGTACTCTTGTCGTAACAAATTACTCGTGAGAAAGGCGGGGCTTTCGCATCGAGAGACAAGTGGTTACGTTTTCTATGTGCAGTGAAACATAATAAAAAGTTTAGTTGACAAACCTTTTTTTTTCTGATGGGAAATCATCAAATGACTCCTCCCGCTCTCGGCGGAGAAGGAGGGAGTGTCAGACTTTTACTGACTAAAACCCATCCATGTTCCTTCATCGCCCTCTGTGTTCTGGGGCCACGGTATCTCTTTCGAACAGTCCCGCAACCCCGGCTAGTTGACAACCCTAGAGCCACAAGCGTGAAACTCGCGCGAGTTTCAGCGCACGCCCTGACACTCGCGTTTGATTTCATAAAAAAGGGGTTGATTTACTGGTGGTACCTTTGTGCCGTGACGTTATCAAGCAAAGAACGCAGAGCGGAAGTTGTTAACCAACGCGACGGGTTGGTAAAGGATGTGTGTCGTGTTAATTGTCAGGTATTCATTAGGAGTTTTTAATTGGTAGGTCAAGGGGATATATTTAAAGCTCGACTTGTCAAAGGTTCAACGTTGCCAAAAGAACGGCGTACCAGACTTTGAAAATCCACGTAAGTACGTATTTTTATGCCTTGTCAGTCGAAATTGTTCAAAGCTTACATCCAGAACACATTGCGTTAGATTTCACCAATAAATAAATATCGCTGGACATTACACACAGCGCCATCTAGTGCCACACAAAGCAACGAGGTTTGTGTCGTAGACACCAGATAGTGGATATACTACATAGATACTTTTTGTTTGTACATACATACTTATTAGACATATAAACATCCATGACTCGGAAACAAATGTCCATGCTCATCACACAAACATTTGCTCCTACCGGGATTCGAACTCGGGACCCTATGAACGTAAGGCAGCCTCACTACCCCTGCGCTATTCGGGTCGTCAAGTTAAAATAAAGTTCACACGGAACGTTTCCACCAAAACTGTTGGTTATTTCTTAAAGTTTGTGATGAAAAACTAAAACCTGTCCTATTTAAAACTTGTTCCCCAGTTGTGTGAGACTGCGCCAACAGACTCACGATGTCCGCGATTACGCGGAGCCCTAATCAAATAATATTTGTTCAATCGACAAGGGGAAAACAACTATTAGATACACTTACCATCACGTTGGTACTGGTGATGTGACGTAGTCCCTGGTCACGTCGTATCTGGGTGGGGTGTAAGTGTAAATGTTTCTGTGTGGTGTATGTGGAGTTATGTAGATTCGATGGTAACCAAAGGACGCCCCACAGCGCGTACCGTCGACTCACTGGTCAAACCTTCAGATCACACACGTGGCACTTTTCATCAATGTCCAACTGAATTTTATCCCGGTTTGCTAACCCAATCGGGGATTTGCAATAGTCCAGCACTAAATTTAGGAAATTACCGGCGTCCAAATGACACAAAGTCCGACTACATAACCAACAAATTACTCGCGGTCACGACCCAAAATGGCGAGATTTCTCAATTTTCACTCAATTATCAACAAAATATCAAACACCGATCAAGATTGTATCGGATTAACATTAACTCAAAGTTTCAATCAATAATTACACGACAGCCGCGTGCATCAAAAATACAAGACCACGGAAGCAAGTTTCTTGCCAACAAGATTGCACTGACAAGCAAACGTCATCGCACTGACAACTGAAACGTCATCTGTCAAACGTCGAAAAGGTGCGTTCAGAAACTTGGTGGATGAAACATCTACCCCCCCCGGACGGGCCATCCCGTCCGCTAATCAATTGGCAGTCTTGACAAGGTTGCGACCGCTCTCTTCATAACCGATCCATCCACTAAAACCTCAGCAAAACGAGGTACCCCGTCGGTGCCAGCCACCAAATTGAGAATGCGCCCCCGGCGCCAATACAGAGGCTTAAGGTTGGCATCCTTAATAAGGACGAGGTCTCCTATCTTGGGCGGATGAGTTTTATCAGTCCACTTGACGCGCTGCTGGAGGATGTGCAGATACTCTAAGCTCCAACGCTTCCAAAAGCTCTGAGTGAGCTGTTGCACCAACTGAAACCGCGATAGCCGATTTTGGCTCACATCAACAAAAGGGTACTCAGGCAGAGCGACAAGTGGCTGTCCAATCAAGAAATGGCCCGGGGTTAGAGCCTCCAAATCGTTTGGGTCCGAAGAGAGCGGGCACAATGGACGCGAATTTAGTACCGCTTCAATGCGACAAAATACCGTAGCTAATTCCTCAAAGGTGAGAACAGTGTCTCCCAACAATCTCCACCAGAGTCCCTTTGCCGCTTTCACCTCGGCCTCAAAAATACCCCCCCAATGGGGGCAGGCTGGCGGGTCAAACAACCAAGTGACCCCTCGACGGGCCAATTTGTTACCAATGTCAACCTGGCTCTCATTAAGAAAGTCATACACTTCTTTCAAATAGTTACTTGTACCCTTGTAGTTGGTACCGCAATCAGACCTGATCAGAGAAGGTAACCCACGGCGAGACGTAAATCTATCCAAAGTTGCCACAAAGGCCTCCGTAGAGAGGGAGGATACCAGCTCCAAGTGCACTGCCTTAGTTGACAGGCAGACAAATACGCACAAATAAGCCTTGACAATTTTACTGTTGCGAAGGGTAGACGTCTTTATCGAAAAGGGACCAGCAAAGTCCATTCCTACGCCTGCAAAGGGCCTCGCCTCATTGACACGATCAGCAGGCAAGTCTCCCATCTGGGGCTGCATCGTTGGGGCCTTAGTCCGGTAGCACGGTATGCAACGGAAGACGATGCTACGAATGGTACGACGAGCCGACAAAATCCAAAACTCTCACTGCAGAATGGCCAACAGCGCATTGCAACCGGCGTGCGAGTTCTTAATGTGACGATCAGTCACCAACAATTTAATCAAATGGCCCGCCTTGGGCAACAAATGGGGGTGACGGACCCCATAAGGAAGGCTAGAGTGCCTCAACCGCCCTCCAACACGCAAAAGACCCGTTTCATCCAAAAAGGGGTTCAACTTACTAACGGCTCCCGACAACTTAACTCTACCGGACTTCAAGGTCTCGATCTCCTTCTCAAAGTGTACGGCCTGCACAGAGCGAACCCACAGGAGGAGTGACTCCTGTCGCTCTTGAGGAGAGAGAACCGGTGACAGGCGCTTGTCCCCTGGATTCCTAGCATTGTGACCAAAACGCCTGATCCACGAGGTAACGTTCAACAATTTGTCGAGGGAGCTGTATCGATTCAACAAAATATCAGGATCAAACGGAGGGTCCATCGTCCCCACAGCGAGCACCTTAAGCCCGGGCAAAGGATCCGACATCAAAACTGGCGTTCGAGGCAAATCATCCTCAGGGCGAGTCAGCCAATCCGGTCCCCACCAAAGGGGGTGCACAATCAGGCGGGGGGCCATGCACCCACGTGAGGCTACGTCGCCGGGGTTCAAGTCTCCAGGCACGTGCCTCCAAATCAAAGGCGTTTCGGAATTTTGTATCTGTGACACTCGGTTCGCAACAAAGACCTCCAAGGAGTGGACGGACGTCTTCAACCAACACAAAACAATTTGACTGTCCGTCCAGGCGTAAGAATTCCGAATGTTCACAGATCCACCTAAAGTTTGAGCAACGTGATTCAAGAGACGCACAAGAAGCGCCGCCCCTGACAACTCTAGCTTAGGGATGGTCAATGCCGTCCGGAGGGGGGCCACCTTGCTCTTGGCCATGATCAGTGCCAACTTCACCTGGCCTGTCGCGCTGACGGTGCGCAGATAAACAACAGCTGCATAACCGTGCGAAGATGCGTCATAAAACCCATGAAGGGTAGCAGTATAGTTCCCAGGGGGGAGGATAACGCGTGGTAACGCGACCTCGTTGACCGCAGGAAGTGCGGATACAAATTGGAGCCAATCTTCCAAAAGGGTTTCCCAAAGTGGCTCATCCCAACCAAGTTCCGCGGTCCAAAGGCGCTGGAGAAAACATTTCGCCCAAAACAATACCGGGCATATCCAACCATTCGGGTCAAAGGTTCTCGCGACAGTAGACAATACCAGTCGTTTAGTCCAAGTGTGTGGTGACTCCAAATCGACATCATACGTAAAGGTGTCTTGGACTGGTCGGTACTGAACGCCGAGAACGGCCAACATAGCAGGGTTGTCAGCATTTTCAAACAAATGAGGATCCTGCTTATGATCCTCTTCCACATCTTCCAACAGTGCTGGCGAGTTGGACACCCACTTACGCAACTCATAGCCAGCGGAATCCAAAATTTAAACCAACTCGTCACGCAACAGGATAGCCTCCTCAACCGTGGAAGCCCCAGTGCAGACGTCATCAACATACAAGTCCGTTTTCAAGATGGCGGACGCCCGAGGGAACTTCAAGCGTTCTCGGTCCGCGAGCTCCCAAAGCGAACGAATAGCAACAAAAGGGCTCGATCGAAGGCCGTACGTATTCGTGTTGAGCTCATAAACAACCATGGGGTCCCGGGGATTCTCTCGCCACAGGATCAACTGATAACGTCTGTCATCCCGGTGAATAACCGTTTGCCGGAACATCATTTTGATGTCAGCCACAAAGACTACTTGATGACGACGAAAAGACGTGATGACATCACAAAGGTCCCTCAACAATTTGGGGCCGGAGTGCAAGCAATCATTCAAAGAGACACCAGAGGAAGTCCGCGCAGACCCATCAAATACTGTGCGCAGCTTACCGGTGGATGCCTTGAGGACCGCGTGATGCGGCAGAAAGTAATGCTCAACTGAGCGCCAATCCAAATTTGACACCGACATGTGTCCCAAGTCTGCGTACTCACGCATGAAATCTAAATATTTCTGCCGCAGCACCGGATCCCTGGCCATACGGCGCTCCATCGCCAACAATCTCTTCTCGGCCATAGGTCTGGACTCGCCGAGAGGTGGTCGAACTGCAACAAAAGGCAACCGTGTTACGAGCCGACCGGAACGGAGTCGACCTGTGTTGTTCTGATAGAACAACTCGCACTCCTCATGTTCCGGGTTCAAGCGGGCCACTTGCGGTGGCTCCTCAACCTCCCAAAACCTCTGAACAGCGTCAGAAAGAGCGGAGCCACACGCCAACGCAAAATCAGGCTCAGGTGGAGGGAGAGCCTTCAACACTGGGCCCATCACCGCAAAGCCAAAGATGGTCGAGACAGCCACCAAACCGTTCGGCTGCAAGACTTTCATATTACCCAACAATATTCTCCCTAGTACATCGGAACCCAATATCAAATGAGTTGTATTAGGGGAATCAAACCGGCGGCCAGCCAAATCCAGGCCTGACGTCAACCGGACAATATCAGGCGACACCTGACGTTGGGGATGACAGCCCAAAATACTCGTCAGAAAAATAGCCGAAGAAAAAAACTTAGGGTCCAAACAACTCACAGGAGTGAGCCCAAATAAGGTTTGTCCCTCAACAGTCGGGATAGGTGTTTCGCCTATTCCATTAATCGTGCCTGAAAAGGCACGGACATCCAGGCTCACCCGACCCGCTAACCAAGACGACAAAAGGCAACCCTGGGCTCCCGTGTCCAAAATGGCACGGACCACAACAGAGTCCCCCGTGGGTCCCCAGACCCTGACCGATGCCGTTGGCAACAAAACCGTGTCGATCTGGGGAGGTACGTTGGCGGGACAGGCGCCAATTTCCTAGCAATGCCTGGGCGGCGACCGATCGCCGCATCCAGGCTGGGGTCTATCCCGATGAGGATAGTAGTCAAACTGCTCATCCGCGCGATGTCCCGAGCCGCGCGCCATCGCTGGAGGGGCATATCCCACCTGACGTCTGAGCGGCGGGGGGCGCGTCTCCAAACGGGGACGTTCCGCCAACGGAGGGGAGGGAAGGCGGTGCTGGTCTGGCCAACGTCGCCTACCAGCAGCTGCATACTCGCCTTCATGAGGGGAGGTCAATCGGCGGTCGCGCGGCTCCCGATCAACTGGCGCGGGGGGTGGAGTACGGCGGTCAAAGTTGCAGGCCCCTCCTCGATTCTGATCCGGCGAGCGAGAAGCCCGGTGCTCATCTCCATCATACCCCCCCCTGCGCGAACCCCCATCAGAGGCTGGTCTGTCAGAGCGGTTCGCGTTGGCGCACAAAACTTCAAGATGTGAGCCCCTACAAATTGAACAAGGGCGGGGGTAGGGGCAATCCCGATGAAAATGATTCCCCAAACAAGAAAAGCACAGACGGCGTGCATTGGCAACTCGGCGGCGGGCACTCACGTGCAACTCCAAGAAGGCCGCGCAAGTTGGTACGCCATGTCCCGTGGCCTTAGAATAGCCGCAAGCAAGATTACTCTGGGTGCCACCAAAACGGGGGGCAGGGCGGCTATCACCAGGCCCGACAGTCCTAGTCCGTCCCTGGGCCCTCGGCCGAGAGGGCGGTTGGCTTGACCCCGTGGCACCACGAGCGTTGTCGAGGAAACGACACTCATCCTCCAAAAATTTGACGAGGTCTTCAAAGGGGGGAAGATGGGTGGCACTATCCCCACCATACTTCTGCTCAAAGCGGGACCTCAAGTCTGACGGAAGCCGCTGCAACACTAGGTGCACCAAAAGATAGGACCAATAGTCCACCGGCAACTCCAATCGTTTCAAGGCGTTGGTTGCTGCAAGCAATGGATTCAATAGGTCAGCACGCAACGCTGACATTCTGGTGATGGCCGGCAACCCCAAGATCTGGTCAATATGGACATCAGCCAGGCAACGTTTGTTCTGGTATCGTCGGGATAGAAGTTCCAGAGCGGTGGGATAGGCCGAGTCGGTCACCGGCAAGTGCTGCACCAAGGCTCGAGCCTCACCTCCTAGGGCTGACAACAAATAAGCCAACTTCTGGGCCGGTCGGAGGTCAGAGCGCGAATCAACCAAACTGTCAAACAGGTTCCTGAAGCTTAACCAGTGGTCCAAGTGGCCGTCAAAATGTGGCAGCTCCAGGGTAGGCAGTCTACCCAAAAGTCCAGGGCCTGCAACAACAGAGGTCTCTGTTTTGACCTGGGCAGGGTCCCGACTCTTCAAAATTTCCCTGGCGCGCATACTTATTATGTCACTCAGGTTCAACATCTGGTCATAATCCGCAACAACCTTATCACGGGCTGCTTGAACCAATGTTTCCAGGTCCAAGTCCAAAATCAATTCATTGAAGCGAGCAAACAAAGTGTCAACCGCACTCAATCTCGCATTCAACTGCTCATACCGGGCAAGCGTGGCCTCTTCCAGGTCTAGACGCTCAGCGGTTGCAGCAGCAGAGGCAAACCATCTTAGCTGTGAGGTCAATCCACCAATGGCTTGGTTTACAGCTTTCAATGAAGCCATTGGGACAAATATCAAATAAACAAATTAAATTCAATTAAATAATCAACAGGAACAATTTTCCCGGACCCAACTACAATTTAAACCAAATAATAAAACTTAGTTTGAATTATTACAAGTTCAAATCCGACCCTGTACAAGCAATACCTTGTTTATACAATAACAAATTAAAGTACAAGCCACAAGGGACACTACATATCATAATATATTATGTCAAACAATCTATGTTAACTATGTTTAATTTGAGTCAGGCTGACAGGCAACAAATCAGACTTCTCAATACTTTTACTCGACAATAAGTGGTGAATTTAACAATTAAACCACGCTCTGCTACCAGATGTGTGAGACTGCGCCAACAGACTCACGATGTCCGCGATTACGCGGAGCCCTAAACAAATAATATTTGTTCAATCGACAAGGGGAAAACAACTATTAGATACACTTACCATCACGTTGGTACTGGTGATGTGACGTAGTCCCTGGTCACGTCGTATCTGGGTGGGGTGTAAATGTTTCTGTGTGGTGTATGTGGAGTTATGTAGATTCGATGGTAACCAAAGGACGCCCCACAGCGCGTACCGTCGACTCACTGGTCAAACCTTCAGATCACACACGTGGCACTTTTCATCAATGTCCAACTGAATTTTATCCCGGTTTGCTAACCCAATCGGGGATTTGCAATAGTCCAGCACTAAATTTACGAAATTACCGGCGTCCAAATGACACAAAGTCCGACTACATAACCAACAAATTACTCGCGGTCACGACCCAAAATGGCGAGATTTCTCAATTTTCACTCAATTATCAACAAAATATCAAACACCGATCAAGATTGTATCGGATTAACATTAACTCAAAGTTTCAATCAATAATTACACGACAGCCGCGTGCATCAAAAATACAAGACCACGGAAGCAAGTTTCTTGCCAACAAGATTGCACTGACAAGCAAACGTCATAGCACTGACAACTGAAACGTCATCTGTCAAACGTCGAAAAGGTGCGTTCAGAAACTTGGTGGATGAAACACCAGTGTAAAGAAAATGCGACAGTTGTTTATAATCAAAAATATGTTCATCATCGTCATCTGCCTAGCCTTTTCCCAACTACGTTGGGGTCGGCTTCCAGTCTAACCGGCTGCAGCTGAATACCAGTATTTTACATAGAGCGACTGCCTATCTGACCTTCACAACCCAGCTAGTACTGGGTAATACGATACCCCTTGGTAAGACTGGTTGTCAGACTTTTTGGGCCACTGACTACAAATGACAGCCAGGACCAACTGCTTTACGTGCTTTCCGAGGCACGGAAAAAACTTGGTATGTAAGGGTGGTCACCTATCTACAGACCAACCTAGGCAAGACGGCTTAACCTAAAGATCGACCCGAGCGGCTGTTGTTATTTAGCCACGAGCTCCTCAAAATCAAAAATATTGTTACGAGCTGGGTACGGGATAAATTAATTACTACCAATTAAACACTTGGATAACTTTAATAATTACAAAACACTTCAAACTCAATCACAAGTACACCACTGATCACTATTCACTTAGATATCGCACTTACTAGATCACTTCGATTCGTACCGTACTGTAGCCAAAATAATACTGCCGCTCCCGCAAACATGTTCGCTATTTATAAGGTGACCAACCCTTCTAGAAACATCCACAACTTACTTGAATTTCTAGACAATTACACATTATCCTATACCTACATTATTCGATACCCGTCCTACATACCTACCTACTGCTATCTACCTACCTACTTGTAATTGTAGGTACCTACTATTAGAAGCTACTTGTATTGTAGGTATGGGTACGACGTAACACTGCCCCCTCCTTAAACATGCTCGTCCCGAGCATCATTAGGCCCGTAGTATCGCGCCAATCGGTCTACATGGACAATCTTAGGCGCACCTCGTGGACCCTTCTGTATTCGGTAGGTGACATCGTTGATCTTAGTCACGACTCGGTATGGTCCATCCCAGTTTGCTTGCAATTTCGGAGACTTCCCTTTGCTCCGTACTGGGTTATGCAACCACACCAGTGAACTCTCGTCGAAACCCCTATTATTTGCTTTCCGGTCATAACGGGTCTTCGTTTTCTCAGACATCTGTTGGCCGGTGCTCATAAACATCATTCAACTTGTTACGCAAGTCATTTGCGTAATCCGTTACACTGCGTGGAGCATCAGGGGGAGTTCCAGTGATTAAATCTGCAGGCAACCGTAATTCCCTTCCAAAGTTCGCGAAGGCTGGCGTCACAGTCGTACTTTCGTGGACGGCGCTACGGTAGGACAGAAGGAATGGCTGTATGTGCTTGTCCCAATCCCTTTGTCTGCTTTCCACCACTTTTGCCAGATATCTTTCCAACGTTTGGTTGAATCGTTCCACCATTCCATCAGATTGTGGGTGGTAAGAGGTGGTTCTGGTTTTGTGGGTACCCATTAATCGACAAGTCTCCTGAAATACTTGCGATTCGAAATTCCTTCCTTGATCGCTGTGTAATCGCTGCTAAGGGTACTCCAAAACGACAGAAGACTTCCTGAACCAATTTATCTGCGACAGTTGTAGCTTCCTGATTAGGAATGGCGAAGACTTCTGGCCACTTTGTGAAGTAATCCATGACCACCAAGAAATACTTGTTTCCGCTCTCACTTTCTGGAAATGGTCCCGCACCGTCTAGTGCTATCCGTTCCCAAGGGGCTCCAACGTTGTACACTTTTAATGCACCTCTGCTCCGTGTGTGGGGTCCTTTCACGGCCGCACAACTGGTACATTTGCGACACCAGTCCTCCACATCATCTCGACAGTGGATCCAGTAAAAGCGTTCTCGAATTTTTAGTAAAGTCCTTTTTACCCCCATATGTCCTCCCGAACATCCATCATGGTACAGCCGTAAAACATCCGGTACCTTAGCTTTAGGGACAATCTTTTGTAGATGACAGCTGTCCCCTCGAGCGTTTTCCCATTTACGGCACAAGACTCCATCCTGGATCACCAAGCTGTTCCATTGCGCCCAATAACTCTTCGTGATGGAACTCATCGCAGCCACATCACTCCACTTGGGTTTAGGAGCACCAGCTTTGATCCACTCGAAGATCGGTTTGATGTCCGAGTCATTTTGCTGAGCTTGCTGTAGGATTTCCTTCCATTCATCGCTGAGATCCGTTCTTAGAATCCTCACAGGCACCATTTCCTTAGACTCCTGTCTGGAACTGTGCTTCCGATCTTCAGTCGACGGTCTTCTTGACAATTCATCTGTTTTGCTGTGGTTTCTCCACTGTTGCTGGGCAGTCATTCCAGCCGCTTTTCTCTGCAGAGATTGGTTTTCTCTAAGGGTGCTGCGCTTAGGACAGCTTGACCGAAGGTGACCCCTTTCTCCACAATTGTAACACTTAGGGCTGTATCCTTGCGAACGCTGGCGTACAGGTGATGTCACAACTTGCTTTGGGTAGCTTGACGGAAGATGATCCCTTTCTTTACCAGTATAGCACCCAGGGCTGTACCCTTGCGCACGGTCACGTACAGGTGATGCGACAACCTCCCTGACGTAGTGTGTTCGATGGTCTTGCCTCGCTGTCTCTACTTCCAAGGCATGGGCCAACGCCCCTTTCAGTGTCTCGTGATGCCCAAGTCTCACGGCGGCTCTAACTTCCAAGTCACGTATCCCGTCGACAAACGCCTGTACCATATTTCCAGTGATGAGTGCAGGGGCAGACCGGTATGCTTTCCGCACCAGCTTCTCAATTTCTAGGGCCCACTGCTGTAGACTCTCAGCACCTTGTTGAACACGGTCCTTCAACTTAGCACGAAATACGTGCTCCAGGTGCGCGTCGCCGTATCTGGACTCTAACGCCTCCAGCAGCTGTTCGTAGGTCACATCCTTGCCAAGCGCTTCAAGAATGTTGAGGGCCTGGTCTCGGAGGCCCAAGGTGAGCGCGGTCATGGCTTGAGACTTTGTCCATCCATTCGCCTTCATAACGGCCTCAAATTGAATTTTATACGCCGACCACGAAGATGTGCCATCGAATGGAGGCACCTTAAAGCCCCGTGCTGAAGGTGCAGGAACTACTGAAGCCACAGTCACTTCTCCAGTCTTCAGTTCTCCCAAAGCCTTCTTCATCCCAGCGATCTGCACTTCGGCCTCTGAGATGCGATTCTCGTGCTGGTGAACCTGATCTTTCATTACCTTCAGCTCTTTGCCGAAAGTTGAATGAAGATCCTTTATGAGGATCATCTGTTCTTCTTGACGACGAGCCTGCTCCTCCTTATCACGTTGCAACTGCTCTTCCAACCGGCGAGCCTGCTCCTCTTGACGGCGAGCCTGCTCCTCCTTATCTCGTTGCAACTGCTCTTCCAACCGGCGAGCCTGCTCCTCTTGACGGCGAGCCTGCTCCTGCAGCAGCGCCATTAAAGCTGACAAGTCTGGCGCCACTGATGCTGGAGAAACTCCGGATGGTCCAGCGACTGGCACTGACGTAGGCTGGACACCACCCGGTGTCTGTGTCGGAGAATCTCCAAACCGCCTTTGGTCCATTTCCTGCTGTCGCTGACTCCTGGTACGGATACCGTCCGTGTCGTCCTTTGGCAGAATTGGCATAATTTATCCCTCACTTCTGACACCAAATTGTTACGAGCTGGGTACGGGATAAATTAATTACTACCAATTAAACACTTGGATAACTTTAATAATTACAAAACACTTCAAACTCAATCACAAGTACACCACTGATCACTATTCACTTAGATATCGCACTTACTAGATCACTTCGATTCGTACCGTACTGTAGCCAAAATAATACTGCCGCTCCCGCAAACATGTCCGCTATTTATAAGGTGACCAACCCTTCTAGAAACATCCACAACTTACTTGAATTTCTAGACAATTACAGTCGGTCATTGGCCTTTGTACAAAATAAAGAAGTAGGAACTTTATGCCCTCGGCGTACGGTCGAAATTACAATGACAATTCCTATACCTACATTATTCGATACCCGTCCTACATACCTACCTACTGCTATCTACCTACCTACTTGTAATTGTAGGTACCTACTATTAGAAGCTACTTGTATTGTAGGTATGGGTACGACGTAACAATATGTTATTGATTTTAAAATTACGGCCGGCAATTCTTTATTTTCCTTCATGGTTTTGACACCCGTTTAAAGAAGTGTTTAGCTAGTGAAACCTACTTCAACAAGTCAGCTACTATCAACCCATAAATTCAATTCCTAGTTGACATTTTTCTAAAATGAACTAAAGACAGTTTTCAAAACTAGTTACAAATACACAGTACATCCACAGTAAGTAACTACTTGAAATGTACAAGCACCCTCGGACAATAAAACTCCTTTATCGTTAAATAGCAGCTTTTAGAAACTTTGTTAGGCAAATAAAAGTTGGCACTTTAAAACACAGTTCCTTTTGTCTTAGCATTGTAGTTACAAACACTTTTAAACGTGTTATTTTATTAGTTCAAGCGAAGTTTATATTAAGATTGTTAACTTGGTTTGTTTTGTATTTAATTAAGTTTTCATTGATTAAAATGTAGGAAGTTTTGTTTTCCTTTATATGGGACAATAGACTGGCTATGAGCTGCTAGAGTACCTAAGGCTTTTATAATCAACTAGCGGACGTCACACGGTTTCACCCGCGTAGTTCCCGTTTCCGTGGGAGTGCGGGGATAAAATATAGCCTATGTTACTCAGGGTGAATGTAGCTTTCTAATGGTGAAAGAATTTTTGAAATCGGCGCAGAGGTTTTTGAGTTTATTCATTACATACATACACACAAAAATACAAATCTTATCTCTTTATAATATTAGTGTAGATGTAGACTAAGTGCAATCATTTCCTGTAGCTTTCGTTTTTCCACCACAATTTCTAAGAAACACTGACAAGTTTTTTTGTTGCATGTTCTTATCATTTTTTATTGAACCACCATATTTATCCCTGATAGAATGTCTAGGCCCTCTCAATACCTTCGTTTAGAGAAACACTAAAATTAATGCATTACGACCTGAACATTAATTGACAACATTGCAACGAAACTACAAATCGTCCATGTTTAATTTCGTAGATGAGCTAAAACGTTGTTTAAAAATGGATGATTACTGATTAGTCACTATCTGCGACTAAATTAAATATTTTTCAAAAAATAAAACTACTAGCTAAAAGCTAAAGCGGTTATCTTACCTTTAGCTAACCAAAACTGAACACAAATCTACTCGTAGAAAAACCAGTGTATCCTAGTTATGTATTCCTCTGGCGCGGTCCAACGTGTTGCATTATTCTGCCATTCCCTCAGGTTTGTGTCTGACTTTATAGAATTACTTATTCGATATGTGTCGCAGAAGCAGCGTGAATTATTGTCTTGTTTACACCTAGGGCTGCCTCTTCCAATTATGGAATGGACTCGGATCTGGGATCGTTTTATTCGTCGGTTCTGCTGGATGGGATTTAGGGCTGTTACCATTACGGTTTGAGTATGTGGGGGAAATTGACGATTGTAAATTTAGTAAAATATGAACTATCATCTGCACCTGAGCAGCGGTGGCCCAGTAGTGGCGGCCCCAACTTACGTCACGTACGACTTATTGCATGCAATAAGTAAGTAAGTCATGACTTATGGCGTACGGCTTATTTTTATTGCGCATTACTTTTTGTAATTTATTTCATCACCACTGCTCTCAAAACGGTAAAGGAAAACATCGTGAGGAAACCGGCATGTCCTAGAACCAAAAATTCAAAGACATGTCACATCTACCAATCCGCAATGGGCCCGCGTGGTGGATTATAGCCCATTCCCTTTCATAGAGAGGAGGCCTGTGTCCCAGCAGTGGGAACATTAATAGGCTGATGATGATACTATCACCTGCCGTGTTCTGTACCATGTGCGTTGAATGGTCTGTAACTACTTACTTGACATTGCTAAAGCACTGGATGTATTGAGACTGGGTATCTTGATTGATTGATCTTGATCGAGAACTGTGAGTGCGTTATGTTTAGTGAACATACTGTTGGTGTTGACCAATCTGTCAGCCAAGTCATCAGACTTGAATTGACTTGATGTTTTATGATATTAGTTTTTTGTAGTTATTCTAACTGTTAGTGGTAGCAGTACATATCGTTATCCCTCTGTGGAGTTTTAAAACAGCAACGTTTAGAAAAGAATTTTAAGAAAAGATTAGAAAAAGTAACTAAACTTTAGATTCAAATAGCAAACATTGCCACGTCTTTTAAAGTCAAATGTTTCTAAATAATCATTTAACACAAACGTACAAAATTATATTCAACCCATTTTAAAATCTCTCCCCTCAAAACCAGCACGATTCACAAGGAATGCCAACCCTAAACCGCAGGTATTGAGAGGAGGGGACTATGAAAGAAAATTGATAAATTGATTAGAATGAGGTTTCTATGAATATCAATAATGTTAATCACGCATCTATTTGTAATATTAATGTGTCGTATCACAAATAGCACATATACGAATAATTCGGTTCACAATCAATCAATCAATCAGTTTATTTGTGAAACATAGGTGTTTACATAGGTTTTTACATAAATAAGAGGTACGCTATGTTTTGTCATAATTAAGACATACAAATTTAAAAGTGACCCATTAGGTGTCATAATAGTAATGTACCAACATATTTGTACGTACTCGTAGAATATAAGTTCATTAACCTCGAATCCTTCTCATTGTGACAAAATTGCCATGTTCTAAAACCAAATATTCGAACACTTGGAGACATCCACCAACCCTCATTGGGCCCGTGTAATGGATTATGGCCCAATCTATATAAAAAAGGGAAGCCTGTGTCCAGTCAGCAGTGGAAAAAAATATTTTAATACTACATTTGTTTATATTTTGCTTATTAGTAAGTGTACCAATCCCACTTAAAGGCTTGAAAGCTGTTCATTAAACCTTCTCAAAAATCTAGGCAGTTATGTTGTATGGAATTTCATTACTGCCCTGTAATGCATTACTAACGCGTTGTTTTTTTTTTTTAAGTCTTGATGACGTCATCATCATCATCTTCTGCCCTTATTCCATGTGACTTGTGGTCGGCGTAACACGTTTTTTTTCTAATCAAACGATTAAATTTTACCATAAAAAGTACTGGCCACTAGCACTTATGCAGTTAGCATACATTCCGATAAAGCCGGCAAACTTCAAACCTCTATGCGGTAGAGTGAGAGATTTATAACACTCTCTCGCTTTAACACTCGCGTAAGTTAGAACTTGCGAAACGGGGCGTTTTTACCTTCTCTAACGTCTTTTGGCGCGAATACTCTTTCTTTTTAATAAAATGCTTTTTTTGCTATTTTGTCTTTTTTGACTTTTTTGTGCAAGTGTAGTATAAAGCAATATATATCACTCGAGGGTAAGTACATATCCGACCTCCCTAGTAGTGTCAGCGTAGTTTGCTACGCTGACGACACGCTGGTGCTGGCCCAGGGGAGGTCGCACGAGGCGGCGGCCGAAGCGATGACACGCGGGGTTGCGACAGTCGTTGAGAGGATCCGGCAACTGGGTCTCGAGGTGGCATTGCACAAGTCCGAGGCCATGTGCTTTCATGGGCCTCGGAATGCGCCACCTCCGGGATCCTTACTCACGGTAGGAGGGGTATCCATCGGTGTCGAGTCGACTTTGAAGTACCTAGGACTCGTCCTCGACAGCCGGTGGAACTTCGTGGAGCACTTCCGACGTTTGGCCCCCAAACTGGAACGGACTGGGGCTGCCTTAAGGCGGCTCCTGCCCAACCTGGGGGGGCTGAACGCCTCCTGCCGGAGGCTCTACGCGGGAGTCGTGCGGTCCATGGCCCTTTACGGGGCCCCGGTGTGGGCGCGTTCTTTGAGGCGGCGTGCCGCCCACTACCTGAACGCGCCCCAAAAGGTTGTAGCCGTAAGGCTGACCCGGGGCTACCGCACGATTGCCCGCGAGGCGGCGGGCCTCCTTGCCGGATTGCCGCCATGGGATCTGGAGGCGATAGTCCTCGCGCGCCTGCATGAATGGCGCGCGGAGGCGCTTCGCCGGGGGGAAACTCCGCTGCAGCGACCAATTGTCGCTCAGCGGACAGACTTCCGGCGGGATCTCATGGCGACATGGAGAGAGCGACTGTCGCAACCCCGTGCAGGGCACGCCACAATAGTGACGATAAGTCCCCTCTTTGAGGAGTGGCTTGAAAGACGCCACGGCGTCCTCACCTTCCGCCTGACGCAGGTCCTCACCGGACACGGAGTGTTCGGGAGGTTCCTGCACCGAATCGGGCGGGAGGAAACGCCCGGGTGCTTCCATTGTGAGGATCGACCGGAGGACACGGTGGAACACACGGTGGAGGTGTGCCCCGCGTGGGCGGAGCACCGCCGTGTCCTCGAAGCGGCGATCGGCGGCGGCGACTTCTCGCGTCCTGCCCTGGTGCAAGCCATGGTCCGGAGCGAGACGGAATGGGACGCCGTCACCTCCTTCTGCGAAGCAGTAATGCTAGAGAAGGAGGTGGCGGAACGTGAGAGGGAGAGAACCTCTCAACGTCCCGGCTGCCGCGGGAGACGCCCCGGGCGTCGAGGGCCACCACCACGTGGCCCCCGGCCACCGAGGCGCGGGCCTGTGGACGGTGGGCTATGGGCTAGCTCGCCGTCCATCCGTCTCATGACGACAGGCCGTGTCGACGGAGCGACTCGGTGCAGGAACCTCCCGAACACGCCGTATCCGGTGAGGACCTGCGTCAGGCGGAAGGTGAGGACGCCGTGGCGTCTCTCAAGCCACTCCTCAAAGAGGGGACTTATCGCCACTATGGTGGCGTGCCCTGCACGGGGTTGCGACAGTCGCTCTCTCCATGTCGCCATGAGATCCCGCCGGAAGTCTGTCCGCTGAGCGACAATTTGCCGCGGCAGCGGAGTTTCCCCCCGGCGTAGCGCCTCCGCGCGCCATTCATGTAGGCGCCCGAGGACTATCGCCTCCAGATCCCATTAGTCTGGTAAATGAGTGCTCAAAAGGGGTGTGTGGTTGGAAAAGTCGAAAGCAGAAAATCTGACTTATGAACTTCGTTTGGACTAGTTAGAAGATAAACATATTAAAAGTCCTGACCCCTCCGAGGTGAGCCCGAGGGGGGGGGGGGGCAAAGAAGGTCCCGTTTTTTGGATTTTTGCTTATATCTCGAAAACGATGCGTCTTATAAAATTTTGTTGTACTACATAATAAAACCTCATAAAATTCTCTACAACTTTGTTTGTCACACTTTTTCACCTTACGGCTACTAGTGCCCCACCCTTGCTTGGAAACAAACCATATTATTATACATGTACAAAATTTCATTGAAATCAGTGATACAGTGTTAGTGGTAGTGGTGAGTGTTCAGTGTGTCAGTGTGATTAGTTCTGAAGATTAACGTGAACGAACATGACACGTGATTTTTATAGGTACATTAGATTTTGGTCCTCTCTCAATTTCTTCCGTAGCTTGGCTAGTTCGAGTACTGCCATTTAAGTATACCTTCTGCATTAAACCCTCGATGAATAAATACGAATTACAAGATCATAAACACGTTGAGTCCATGATAATTATACTATTACCACTTTTACTGCACTACTAGCCTTAACGGCATGACGAATTTCAGTGAAATTTGGTATATACCTACTTAGACCATAACATAGAACAGTAGGTTTATCTATCAACATACAAAGTGTCGCCTGTCAAAGTGTGTGTGTGTTTCGTGTTCGTACTATTACCGAGTTTTTTCGTTAGGAAGCGATCCTGGCTGCAGGATTAAGTCATGTCTGTCATTAAAATGTATTGTCACTTGAACGAAAGGTGTTTACAAAATTTCAGCTCTATCGGTTCGGGGGAACTGGTGTAAATTCAGTTGCAAGATTTGACCAATGAAGAGGATGATGCCATCTAGCCGATTTCGGCCACAGCGACGGCATTCGATGGCATATCCAACTTTGACCAAAAAACTTTGAGCATTTAGCATACATGTCAGAACACCATTGACGACATTGTTGGGTATAGCTGTAGGTGGTCTAGCTTTAAGGTCATCACGTTTTAAATCTAATTGCGACCTTCTCTCATCAAAGGCGTTGACCTGCTGATGCACATGACGTCTCCACTCGGGCCGATTTTGTGCCTCCTTTCCCGACACTGGGTCAATTTCGCATCTTTTGAAGTGTCTATGTCTTATAATAGACATGTAAACGGGTATTTATCACGAATTTTACCTTTAATATAAGCCCGACGTTCGCGAAAAATACCCGTTTATATGTCTACGTATATTATAATGTGGTCTGATCGCGAAAGTTTAAAAAAGACAAGTGTCTATGTCTATTCTAAACATCCTTGACCAATACATACTAATTAACAAAGGAAGATAAATAAAACCTTATTAAAAAAAAAACCATAGTATTTTAGTTCCATATACCAACCATTTTCCAACTAAACAACTCTAGTTAACTAACCTGTCTGTGCGAGTAACCGAGGACCTATATTTCTTACATTTTAAACCGTTGCTTCATTAAAATGTATTCATAAAACCCGTGTCACATTTTTTAGACTTATCTAGGTCTAGTTAATAAATTTTAAATGTATACGACGAGTTTAAGTAAGGACGGATATGACATAGAATGGAGTTATGAGTAAGACAATTGGTTACTGTTATGTTAAACGTAACGATGAAAAGTGTTCGTTTTGTCCGTAGGTGAATGAAATTGAATTTTATTCGGATTTTAAAACGGAATCGGTGTAAATTAAGCATAATTGGTTGAAAACATTGAAAACATTGAGTTGACTTTTGGTACTAAAATGGGGTAGATGACAAAAAAATCTAATTAGTCCGTCAGATAAATTTCCAAAAAATATTGGACACGTATTTTTTTCTTTTTTGACGTAAAAAAAATAAAGACGATACAGTGCGTCGAAAATTCGTGTAACATCATATTCGAGTACATTTTTTACTCAAATGTGACGTCACAAGCAATTTTTATTAATTTGATAAAACAAAAAACACATAATAATATCCAATATTTTTCACAGAGAATCATATTTTTTTAGTCAGTCATCATCCCTATTGGTGAAAGAAACTGATCACCCTTTATTTATTTATTTATTTTAGGAAAGCTTACAGACTAATAACATTATAGTAACAAAATATATAACTACATTGATAATTACAAGCTTCCACAGAGAGATACAAATATATATATATATATATATATATATTAGTTCCCTAGCACAAAATAATCTAACAAATTAAACAACAAACTACGATCAAATTATTGAATATTAATTTCAAAAGTTGGTTAATTTTATTTAATTGTTTATAATTTAAATCTAACTTGTAAAATAAACGGAAAAAAAATGGTTATGTTTATGTTGAAAAATTGGTTAGAAATGCTACGAATACAGTCAGAACACATTAATAAGTAAGTTGTAACCAGCAACGGTTGATGGAGGTCAGATAGGCAATCGCTTCATGTAAAATTCTGGTATTCATAAAGTTATTGTATAGTTGGTAAAAGGCTAGCTAGTGGATTATGACATCAATCCTTAATAATTAATCTATTTCTCTTTATCCTTGTAAATTTCAACAGCGATTTAGCATAATTCAAACGATTAATTAAAATCCAATCAAAACGAAAGCAAGAAGATACATCCGGATAGCATAACATGAAAACTCCCGAACGTTTCCCGCAATAAATTATTTGTACACACCACACCAACGCAGCGACGGTTACGGATAACACCTCCTTTTTCCAACGTTGCTCTACTGCTAATTTCTCTGTGGCAAAGGTACAAAAGTCATGTATGAGAAATTTATTCAGCTAGCGTCCGTGGGTGCCTCTTTGTGTTGCTAATTCCATTTTATTCTTTTCTATTCTGATGTCATTTACCTCGGGGGCATTTCGTTATAATATTCAACGGGATCTTGGTAAAATCCTGTGTAGGTAATCTTTTTTTTTACTTTTTTGATGAATTGCCGTTTTTTGTTTGGTGGTGTTAATTGTGTTAAGAAGTTTTTTTGTTGGTGCTTTATTAGGATTTTCGTGGAACATTTTTTTTTTTTTGTTAATCTAGGGCTTAATTAAGGTATGTAATGATAAATGGTGTATTGGTTAGGCACTTGTATTACAAACTAGAACTGTTTTGCATCATTTATTTTTCTTTGTGTTCGTATAATAATCACACTTTGATTTATTTTACAAAGTTAGAAAAATAACAATGAAACTTAGGTACATCAAATAAAAGAAAAAAATACATTAGAAATCTTGCAAAACAACTTAAAAATATTTTCTATGAAAACTTCTGAAAGTCATTGACTCAAAATACTTTGAAAACATTTTAAATAGCTTTTTTCATCGCAGCACCCATACACGAGAATACGTCATACCCTACCTACATTAAAACTTTTATAAATAATCGACTTATTTTCGTTTGTAGCATCGAGAAAATATTGCGTCTCCTAAACATCAAAGTAAATAAACATTATATTTCCAAACAAAATAATATCGGAACACTTCGTCGTCTGTCCAATATTTTTCGATGAGCACAAAAAATGGGAACTTTTCTTTTCATAGAAAAATTGACAGCGTATTTATTGTATCGTACGTTCAACAAAGCGGGCATCGGTCAATGTTTTCTCAATTTAAGTTTGTCTAAGTAAATAAGATTTTAAAAAGAAATTACATGAAGACTTTTCTTTATATTTTACGATTTATAGGGCCAGTTTTTGACTGAATTTACAACACTGTTCATCTGCGGTAAATACATTGTCACTAAGGAGCGTGACGGAATTAAAGAAATCCCAATAGGCTTATGTCCTGAAAAAAACTAATTAGGCCAGTGGTTCCCAACCTATGGTCCGTGGACAACCGGTGGTCCTCAGGAGCTTAAAGTATGGTCCCCGAAAGGTTATTCGTATTTTTTAACTTGCACAGAAGATGTAAGCTCAACCCAAACTAATTGAATACCTATCAGAGTCGCGGTGTTAATTTTGTTTGAGCTTGCTGCGCTCTTGCTGCTCTCTCTCTTGGAGATTATTCATAAGTAGGTATTTTCGCCAAATTCTACTAACTTATTCCTATTTTTGTATGAATAATTGCTAAAGTTTTCGAACTCACTTCGATCGCTTTTGTATCCTTAAGTATCTTACTTAATTTATTTATTCAAATTTCGTGTACAAGAGTGGTACATAGGCGGACTTAATTCCACAAGGCATAAAAAAAAAATAAAAAAAATTTGCAAATGGCAATTCATCTCATTTTCCAATTTTTGTTTTGTGGCAGTTAAATAATCCTGTCGGTATCCATGTTTATCTAAAACCATGTGGTCCTTGCTAACAATGAAGACACCAAAGTGGTCCCTGGTCCAAGAAAGGTTGGGAATTTCGTTCACCGGTTGGGAATCACTGAATTAGTCCGTCAGTTAGATTATCAAAAAATATTTGACACGTATTTTTTATTTTGTTACGTAAACCAAAATTGACGAAGATACGACGCTATTAATTATTAGTGCGTTGTGACGTCACGAGCCCCCACTCTTGAGTTTTGATGCGTTTTATCTTTGTCAATATTCATTGATTTTCAAAAACGAAAAATACGTGTCCATTATTTTCCAATAGTATACTCTAACTGACGGACTAAATAGATTTGCAATTTATTGATGGTGGAAACTAGCCTATTAGACTGTGAACAAAGCAGAAAATGACGTTTTCATTATCAATTCAAACTCCAAGTATTTATTTCAAGCAAACCATTTACCGACGCTTTTGAATTGTCAAGGTGTCAATCAGTCAATCAGGAAATTGAAGCTAGTTATACACAGACACTCATTAGTAAATACATTTTGTTTTTCAAACTTTTCCTTCTACATTTTCCAGAAAAATAAACATTTCAATTACAAATTCAATAACGCGTATAACGGTGCCCATCTATTACATGTGCCAGTGTCACGCTGACCGCATCACGCTCCCGACACACACGTGACACCGTGACAGGACAGTTTACTATAAAAGAAGAAAAATTCTTCGTGCACGTCACACGCGCCGATTTAAACGGCGCATGGAGGAACAAATCTATGGCAGCGTTTGCGACCGCGACGTGGAGGAAATTTTAAAATGGTATTTTGAATCGTCAAAGTATCAAACGTTACACAAGTTATACAATACCATTTCATTTCTCATAATTAGTTTGGTTGTTTCGCTACACCATTTCATACGAGATCAAACAACAGTTTTACTTTTCAAAGTCTTCATCAACCTTTTTTATACCGAGGTTTTGTCATCACGCATCACGGATTTTCCGCGTGACAACATGTCAGCAACAGTTCACGCTAAAAGAACCTTTCCGTAATGTCAGTCGTGTCGATCCACGCGATGCACGGTGGAACAAAACTGCTCCTGTAAACCAAAATGTCGTAACTCAACAAATCTATGTTTCGAGTAAACATCCTTATTTGAAAGTGTATTAATTATTTTATTAAAACTAGTTTTCCTTACTGTTTTTTAAGATTATTTTAAAGATATTGTTGTTTTGGTCGTCCCGTTTGCGAGATGATTTAAGCTGTCAGAAGCAAAACCCGGAATCTTGTTTTTTCGAACTACCGATTTTTGGCTTACGTGGGCAGTATAGCGGCCGCGACGTGGAGAAATTGTTAAAATGCGGTTCGGGAATACAATTTTTTTTTGTTTTGGTAGCATTTGGACTTGTATGGCATTTTGTAGTAAACAATACAAATGTGAACTGAATTTTTATTTTTTATTGAATTTTTACTACGCAGTCTTTTCCGGGAGTTGAGTTAAGCGAAGAATTTCAATAAGGTATTAATGTATAACAAAAGTTTTCACAAGAAAATTTAAGAGATAAATCTACAGAAAATTGTATTATTCATTGCATTTTTCTTCGAAATACAGAATTGGAGAACTATCTTGAAATCATTTGCCTTTGATGAACACTACATTATTTCAAACAATCTATGCTTCGGTATACTTTATAAAGGCTATTGTTATCAATATTGGTATGTTCACAATATTGATGTTACCTACTTCCTTTTAATCAATAATGAAATGTTAATGTTATGAATTAAATTCTGATATCAACTCGCATGTGCCATCAGTGTAGCCGTTGCGGGAACAAGGTTGCGGGAATCCGGTGGATGCGAGTCGCACGGGACCGGTCAATGTGGCGACACTTGGGGAAGGCCTATGTCCAGCAGTGGACGTCTCTCGGGTGAAATGATGATGATAATCAACTCACATTTCTTATAAATGATGCAAAAAATAGACAGTTTTATTGAAAAGTTGTAAGTAACGGAAACTAGCATGTGAGAATTTTAAAGAGGTTTTTCCAAAATATACATAACAAATCCAATAGCAAACATGGTTTATGTACAAATAAATTGTATTAATTCTATTAAAGACCCCTTCTATCGAAACCCACAAAAATAAAAGAACTTGGCCCAATATTATCTCAAGCGAAACTCTAAGGTAGGTAGGTTTATCAGTTCTACCCAGTATGTTTCCAATTAGGTATACCCAATTCCAAATATACTTAACAATCTCGTTAATCCCAAATAAATTGGACAAGCTGGAATGGATTACCGATAATAGGAGATGTGTTTCAGTCTTAACTTTTGTATCAACTGTAGGGTGGGACTTTGTTTTTAGATTCCAATGAAAAAATCGTATTTAAGGTGGATGTACCTAGACGCAATAAGTAAATTGAGAAACTATTTTAATGTTTTGACAAGGTAGCTTAAGGTCACAAGCACCCATATCAACTCGGAAAGGGATCGTCACCATATCAACTCGACCCATTCATTATTCCTTGTATGAAACTCCCTACTGCAAAGCACACTAATCGGAATCGTAACGTAATCGCCTCGCTTCGGGATAAGCTCACGATACGGCGACGATTTTTTTCCAAATTGATATGTGTGCTATTTCCTTTAAAGTACTCATACAGGTGCAGTCAAACTGAGCGGACTGGACAGTGGACACCGGACGCATTTTAGCACAGTCCACCAAATGAGTTTTGAATTTGGCTCCTATTGGTCTTTAAACGCCTTTATGCCTATATGTCTTCAAAATCCTTCAATTAAATTTAAAACAACCAATCAGCGCTACCACTTAGGTGATGAATGTTGTCCAATTGAACAGCTGCGTTGGTGAGATTTGTAATATTTCGGCGTTTTTAATTAACAGATGCAACGACAGCACGTGATTGAATTCTTGCAAAATTTTTAAAATCGTGGATTTTGCTCAAAAAATACAATTCTGGAGCTGGAATTTGCAACCGCGCAATTCGAGGCGCAAATGATATCTGTGCTGCCATTCAAAACCCAATTGGTGGACTTTGCTTATATATGCACACCGGACTTTGACACCGAATGTACTGAAATGTCTGGTAAAGTCCAGGCAAATAATTAACTTAACTTCATCATGCCTTTAATGCCTAAAGAGTTAGGCACAGGTGTACTGTATATAAAAAAAAAAACAAATGAAAAAAATAATAATATGAAACTTATCTCCAATAAACCAACATCGAAAACCTCTACACACAAAAATGAGTAGCGGATTTATTATCCGCTACTCATTTTACACTTCGCGGTTCATTACGGCTTCCAACGGAAGCTACATAAATAGTAACATAGTAAAACAGCAATGGATGACAAAACAATGTTTCACGGCACAGTAGGCTCTTGGAACTGAAATTTATGAGCCAATTGGACGTAATAGGCATCCGATGACAGTTCCGTTCATAATAAACCCCAACATTGCTCGCTTGATAACTAGTGATGGATTTGGTAGTTATCGATAAATATTGTCAATAAATTATAATGGGCAATAATGATGTTGTTAGTGGATTAGTGAATGTTTAGGGTTTAGGGTAATAATTTTATTGTTGAGCTGATTTTTTCTGGTAGTTTTTCCTTCTCGCTGATGTTTTTCTGATCTAAATGATGTTTGTTTATTCTCTTTTATGTAAGATTTATTTTCTGTATAATACATATGGCGGAAACAGGCAAGGCATTTCATTGTAAAACACACACACAGAGTTTTTCCATAATATATGTAGACATTACATTAATGAACAATTTCTAAAAAAAAACATACCATGAAATTTTTTGAGCGCAGTAAACGATACAGTCGGTTTCTCTTGTAAGCATTTTGTACTAGTTAAAACCCCAATATAAATTAATCAATAAATAATTTAAACCTTAATGGAAATTATGGAAATTCAATATGAGTAAGAAAACGTAAACCCACATAAAATAAAGGCAATTTCAATTCAAATAACTCAATAATGCCAAACATAAAAAAGCAATCGAATCTTTCAAATGGGCAATATCTCACATAAAATTCTACTTTCTGCACAAATGTGGTAAAATAAAATGGTTTATAACAAAAATGAGATTCTCAAAGTTTATCGATAAAGGTGTATAGTCCATCTCTATCGGTAGAGCATTCTGTCCGCAATGAGCGATGTAACGCTCAATCATCGCCGCGTCTCTATCGCTGCTATCTAGAGATGCCTGGACTCTATATAGCGTTGACTGATCACCGTCTAGTCTTAGTTGTAAAGGGGTTTTTATTCTATTGTAGAAAAAGATGGGTTTGAAGGAGAGTGTGGTTTTGGAGAAGGAATAGATTTTTAAAGGAGAGCCTTAATACTCCTGCGATAAATATGTTTTTGAAGTGAAAACTTCTTTAGGCGCGTTGACCACTTTTTGGGTGAAGGAAAAACATTGAACTCATCGTCACGTAACGTATCGTGCGGTCACGCTTCGTAGCCGTTCGTAGCACTTGTAGCATCCACTACGGCGTAGCACCACATAGGCATGCGTGGCGCATAACCAGTGCTACGACTGGGGCGGGGCCTGTGTACTTTTTGTTTTTACTTCTATCGGCAGTCCCCAAAGCTTTTTTTTGGTTAAAGGTTCAGCAACTGGTAAAAACAAACAGGCAGCTCCGGACACCGACTCAGATTGAATATATCTGTCGGAATTGGGTGTCCGCAGTCGGTCCGTGAACTTGTCCGTACGAACGTGAGCTTAGGAATTCGGAACAATGTTAAAACAAATTGCATCAGTTTCTCCTATGGACGTCTAAATGTAGCAAGATCAAACATTGACAAAATAAAAGTGAAAGAAGAAAAATCATAAAAAACAATATTCAGTTCATTTAACCAATTCACGAATTCCAACCTTAAACACTGCGATTAAAACACTATTCTAATAATATAGCACTATTAACACAGACACAGACAGACGCCCTCAAATTAATCTCTAATAACATTCAAACTAACGCCCTCTACCTGCCACTGAGCAAAAACAAAGGTGAAACTTTGAGACCATAATTAAAATGGAACCATTAGTAACGCTGACTGACGATTCTGTATATTATAACAAGTTTGAACCAATTAATTCTTCTATAACTACTTATTGAACAAAGTTTTAATTTAAAACTACGTAAAGGTAGGGTTGCCTTACATTTGGATTTTTACCGGACTAGTCCGGAATTTAAATTCAGTGTCCAGAACGAGCTTTAGGATTATTAAAAAAAAAAAAAAAAAAAAAAAAAACACAGTTGGAAAAGAAATTTTGGGCGCCCGGCGACCATATTTACAGATGACATTGTTATAATCGAGGAATACACCTGGATGAGGCATAAGATGATAAAAACACGTGGATTGGCACAAAAAAACCCAAACCCAGCAGTACAGTACAATCTGTGTATAATGATTAAATGTGATGTGGATGAAAATTATTCGTATTTAAATTAAATTAATAAATAATCTTACATAGCATCCAGCTTCAGTCGCTCCATATAAAATACTGGTATTCAGCTGCATCCGGTTAGACTGGAAGCCGACCCCAATTAAACTTGGGAAAAGGCTAGGCAGATGATGATGAAATAAGCTTACATAAATGGAATAAATAATATAATTAAATAAAATTATACTCAAAGGAAAGAAAAGTTCAGAGTTGTCTGTTTTTATATAGAACTGGTAACCCTACTTACAGGACGCTAGGCGAAGTGTGTTGGGCCGTTACGTCAACTTGATAGTTAATTAAAACTAGCGAAGTTTCCTTTCATATTTTTAGACGATGGTGGTTATAATTATTATACTTACAGCTACTTTGTATGCCATAGTTTACACTCTGGTAAAATGGAAACTTCATGAAGTACTTTTTATAATTCGAGCTACACGATAACTGCCAAATGCTTGCACTGATTGGACAGGTCCACTCAAATTTGTGTGGTTATTTCTTCAAAAGAACATCTCAGACACTAATCTGCGTAGTCCTCATGTGAATTGAGCAAGATTTTGTCTGCACTTCAAAAGAGACCTCTGAGTTTGTTTCAGCTGTTTCTTCTCAAAGTAGTCAGGTACGAAACACCGGCCCCATCTAGTTTTAAAAATAGACGTGTAACGTGTTTGTACAAACCTACTTGCAAAATAAACATCATTTATCATTTAAGTAATAATAACTTTCATAAAAATAATTATGCTTATCCAGATTAAACACTGTTGACGTATGTTTTACAAACCATTGTTGCTTTACACAAACTCGTCTGACCACCAATACAGGGAATAACGTATTTGAATTACGCAGAGAATAATATTTAATAAATGATTCATGTTTTACGCGAAAAGCCTTTTAATCCTTTCCGATACTTCATTAAAGCGATTATGAAAACGATATGTTTAAACTTTTCCTATAACTCTGGCCATTAGTTTAATTTAAACAAGCTTGTTAAGGTCGGCAGTTTCTGTCGAAAACATACTAAGTACCAGGATTAAGGTTAATCAATGTCCTAACCCAGGTGATGGTCTACTTGTGAGCCTGATTGCACTCAAATCCTGCGTAAGAATTTAACAGACATACCAAACTTTTGCATTGATAATATTACTGTGGATATTATGTAAGATTTACTTCCGTAGAAATCTAAATTTTTAATTTCAAACAAATTCTAAATGTGAGGAGAACATCGTCTGTTCACATGTGAAGTAAATAAAAAATAAAAATAGTTTATTGGTAGAACAAGTTTAGATTTTAACAAAATTTTGTGATTGAATCCTCCTTTTAGGCAGATAGTGCCTGTGTTATGAGACCCCGCTCTTCCATAGCAGGTCGTATTATACAAAAAGCACAGCGTATTATTATTATACTAAAACTACTTAAATTAGGATTAAGGTTAACTTACATTCAATCAAATGTGTGTATGAGTGGGTGTAAGTTTGTGGGTGAGTATATGTGAGTGAGAGAGAGAGTGAGCGTGAGTGTGTGTACCTATGTGTATGTGTCAAGCTTTCAGAAGTGTTTCGGTATCATTGTAGGTGAGCGTTTATATCTATAGTATATAGTTTTTGGGATAAATGTAAATGTATTTATTGATTGAAGAATTGAAGTGGGGATAATTTTTTTTTGTCATCTGCCCCATTGTGTGGCGTATCTTTGAATAGGTCTTTTAAAATGTCTTCGGGGTTGCTAACACTATTTTTGATATAATGTTCCATTTACGAAATATAAAACTTTAAAGTGCAAATTTTTGTTCCAGTAAGACGTCCCCCCCCCCCTCAAAAAGCTAAACTCCTGGATTGAAAAATCTGCAAAAAATCATAATGATAGTGCATTTTATAATCTTAAAGGAAAACTATAGCGGTTAAGATAACTTTATTAGTTTAGCAGTAACAGTGGTTGAACTTGGCAAATACAAAATCCTTTAAAGTGACCAAGATGGAGTAGTTGCTTGTTTATAACGGGTGAAGACTTGCATTGAAAAACAAAATCTAAAATATCACGGGCTACTACGGAACCCTACACTGCGCGTGGCCCGACACGCTCTTGGCCGGTTTTACTTTTATTCTTCAAACTTAATTTAAAACATATTCCTTTTTCTACAGATCCAAGGAAAGCCAATAATCCAGCAGAGAATTTTGCCAAGTCCTGTGGTGTCAATCGACGCCCCCCACACCTTCAGGAGTACAGCCACTCCTGTCGATGACCACAACAACATCATATTCAGCCCATGGAAGGCGTTTGGACCCTTTGTCGACACCATACAGGTACGAAATATTTTTACACATAAATTTAAAAAAATACAAAAAATTGCGGACAGGAATTCCCCTTTGGTTGGCTTGACTAAAAATTGGGTAGTTGAAAAATGTTGAAAATACTCTTTTTTTGGGCGGAATTTTGTGTCAACACCTGTATTAGCCAATAGTAAACCCATTAATTGTTAAACGGCGCGTTCGTGTTCCACGTGCGCCTCAAAGACAGTCAGCAAAAAGGAAGGGGTCCGAAAGGACAAAGAGGAAGGAAAGAAGTTGCGGGACTGTTCGAATGAGATACCGTGGCCCCGGAACACAAAGGGCGATGAAGGAACATGGATGGGTGCCCCGGTGTGGGCGCGTTCTTTGAGGCGGCGAGCCGCCCACTATCTGAACGCGCCCCAAAAGGTGGTAGCCGTAAGGCTGGCCCGAGCGTACCGCACGATCTCCCGCGAGGCGGCGAGCCTCCTTGCCGGATTGCCGCCATGAGATCTGGAGGCGATAGTCTTCGCGCGCCTGCATGAATGGCGCGCGGAGGCGCTACGCCGGGGGGAAACTCCGCTGCAGCGACAAATTGTCGCTCAGCGGACAGACTTCCGGCGGGATCTCATGGCGACATGGAGAAAGCGACTGTCGCAACCCCGTGCAGGGCACGCCACGATAGTGGCGATAAGTCCCCTCTTTGAGGAGTGGCTTGAGTGACGCCACGGCGTCCTCACCTTCCGCCTGACGCAGGTCCTCACCGGACACGGTGTGTTCGGGAGGTTCCTGCACCGAATCGGGCGGGAGGAAACGTCCGGGTGCTTCCACTGTGAGGATCGACCGGAGGACACGGTGCAGCACACGGTGGAGGTGTGCCCCGCGTGGGCGGAGCACCGCCGTGTCCTCGAAGCGGCGATCGGCGGCGGCGACCTCTCGCGTCCGGCCCTGGTGCAAGCCATGGTCCGGAGCGAGACGGAATGGGACGCCGTCACCTCCTTCTGCGAAGCAGTAATGCTAGAGAAGGAGGTGGCGGAACGTGAGAGGGAGAGAACCTCTCAACGTCCCGGCCGCCGCGGGAGACGCCCCGGGCGTCGGGGGCCACCACCACGTGGCCCCCGGCCACCGTAGGCGCGGGCCTGTGGACGGTGGGCTATGGGCTAGCTCGCCGTCCGTCCGTCTCATGACGACAGGCCGTGTTGACGGCGCGTTCGTGTTCCACGCGCGCCTCAAAGAGAGTCAGCAAAAGGGAAGGGGTCCATAGGGACCGATGCCTGCCGGGGTTGCGGGACTGTTCGAAAGAGATACCGTGGCCCCGGAACACAAAGGGCGATGAAGGAACATGGATGGGTTTTAGTCAGTAAAAGTCTGACACTCCCTCCTGCTCCGCCCAGAGCAGGAGGAGTTATTTGATGATTTCCCATCCGAAAAACAAAAAAAAAAAAGGAACATGGATGGGTTTTAGTCAGTAAAAGTCTGACACTCCCTCCTGTTTCGCCCAGAGCGGGAGGAGTCATTTGGTGATTTCGCATCCGAAAAAAAGGGTTAATTGTTTAGAATTCTTTTTTTCTAGTTGGTTATTTTTCGCTCTAATCGTGGGCTAATTTCACCAATGCAAGTGATATCAGCACATTCTAAACTGCGTTTAAGGGCTCTCAGTGTCATCATTGCTATGGAGTTTTTTAACGTGGATCAGATAATTATGCTGATCTCGTCCCAATTCATTAATAAATTCCCCCTGAGACTGCAAATCGTACCCATGTTGGTGTTCAAAATGATTGAGTGCCGTAAAGACTAAGATAGTAATTATTTTAAGCTTTCTGTCAAGAGTATCCTATCTCTGATGAGTAAAGAAGGCATATATTATCTTTCACAGAATATCAAAGGTCTACATAATTAATACCCTCTCGTCTATTTCCAGAATATCTTTTATCTTGGTAGGGCTTTTCAAGAAATATTTGAAATAACATCAAATAATAATGAGCATTTGGAGATGAAGAGCTTACTTAGATAATAAGAAAGTAAGCTTTTTTGTAAATATTTCTCTTGGTAATATGTAAGACGACTGGACTACTTAAGGCCCTAACCTAACCTAACCCTAAAATTAGCAACTCTATTTGGTGGTTCAAACTTCGTTTGAAATACTGTTAGAATAACATTCTAATCAGCTTGCACTACAAAGTGGTTGTTACGTCAGTCACTGCAGGCCGAATAGTGTGAAATGAGTGGTTTATATTCTTTAAAAAATCAAATTTTCGTCTTTTGGAAAAAATAAAAAAAACATAAGACCTGCTTTATAGTTAGTTCAGATAGTTTGCAAAGTTCCATGATCTAATTTTAAGTACTTTTTGAATACCAGCGGTTTATTGTTCGATTTGGAGGTAATTTTGGATTTTTTTTCTATCGAGAAAATTTTATGGAATCGTGTTTTCGCTAAACATTGGACCTAACATTAAGAGTCCGTGCACAAAGTTCAGTCGCTAGAGTTTAGGCAAATTCGTTGCGATCCTATGTTAGTGTGCATTGTTCATGCAGATACACGCACACACGGGTGAAGATCGAGCGTAGTGATCGCTTAAACCATTTTGATCCTGTAGACGATATTATTTTATGATACATAATTATAAAGTCAGGACGGTTTAGAAATAAAAGTCTGGAATGTGTGTCTACTGTATATTTATCACAATCAAAATAAAAATGGTTTAATTTTGTATTAGAAGAATATATTTAGATACATATAAACATTTTACAAAATGATAAATAAAAGTGCGAGTTGGACTCGCGCACTGAGGGTTCCGTACAAACTTTTTATAGGACAAGTTATTTTTTCTGGATCTGGGACTATTGCGCGAAAGACACTTGCGCGAAAAGACAAATGCGCGCATGGACTTTTGCGCGATTGGACTTATGCGCGAACGGACTTTTGCGCGCCTGGACACTTGCGCGAATGGACTTTTGCTCGATTAGACTTATGCGCGAACGGACATTTGCGCGCCAAGACACTTGCGCGAATGGACTCTTGCGCGAAAGGACACTTGCGCGACTGGACTTTAGCGCGACTTAATGGCCACTGAGGTTCACTCTGTAGGGTAAACATAACATACCCCTGTTATTTATACTTGAAGGTGGTTTTTTCTTTTGGTTTTTCTGTCATGGATGTCATTTTCATGGTTAAGGAGTCGCTGATAACGAAATGAGATAGAAATGAAAATCCAAGATGGCGCCGAGGAAAACTTCTGTTTTTTCCATCATGGGTGTCATTTTTATGGTTTTCGGGGTCGCTGATTACGAAAATGAGGTCAAAATGTAAATCCAAGATGGTGCCGAGGAAAATTTTTGGTTTTTCCGTCATGGGTGTCGTTTTTATGGTTTTTGGGGTTGCTGGTTACAAAAATCAGGTCAAAATAAAAATCCAAGAGGCGCCGAGGAAAATTTTTGATTTTCCGTCATGGGTGTCGTTTTTATGGTTTTTGGGGTTGCTGGTTACAAAAATGAGGTCAAAATGTAAATCCAAGATGGTGCCGAGGAAAATTTTTGGTATTTCCGTCATGGGTGTCGTTTTTTATGGTTTTTGGGGGTTGCTGGTTACGAAAATAAGGTCAAAATGAAAATCCAAGATGGCGCCGAGGAATTTTTTTGATTTTCCGTCATGGGTGTCGTTTTCATGGGTTTTGGGGTTGCTGGTTACGAAAATGAAGTCGAAATGCAAATCCAAGATGGCGCCGAGGAAATTTCTTTGTTTTCCGTCATGGGTGTCGTTTTCGTGGTTTTTGGGGTTGCTGGTTACGAAAATGAAGTCGAAATGCAAATCCAAGATGGCGCCGAGGAAAATTTTTGATTTTCTGTCATGGGTGTCGTTTTCATGGTTTTTGGGGTTGCTGGTTACGAAACTGAAGTCGAAATGCAAATCCAAGATGGCGCCCAGGCAAATTTTTGATTTTCCGTCATGGGTGTCGTTTTCATGGTTTATAGGGGTGCTGGTTACGAAAATGAGGTCAAAATGAAAATCTAAGATGGCACCTAGGAAGCAAAAAAATTAAAATAATCAGCGACCTCAAAAACCATGAAAATGACACGTACGTTGGAAAAACCGAAGTTTTTTCTCGACGCCATGTTGGATTTGCATTCGACCTCATTTTCGTAACCAGCAACCCCCAAAACCATGAAAACGACACCCATGACAATAAAACCGAAATTTTTTTTGGGCGCCTTCTTGGATTTTTAGTTTCACCTCATTTTCGTAATCAGCAACCCTAAAAACCATGAAAAGTACACCCATGACGGAAAGTCAAAAATTTTCCTCGGCGCCATCTTGGATTTTCATTTTGATCTCATTTTCGTAACCAGGAACCCCAAAAACCATGAAAACGACACCCATGACGGAAAATCAAAAAAATTTCCTCGGCGCCATCTTGGATTTTCATTTTGACCTCATTTTCGTAACCAGCAACCTCAAAAACCATGAAAACGACACCCATGACGGAAAATCAAAAATTTTCCTCGGCGCCATCTTTGATTTTCATTTTGACCTCATTTTTGTAACCAGCAACGCCAAAAACCATGAAAACGACACCCATGACGGAAAATCAAAAAAATTTCCTCGGCGCCATCTTGGATTTTCATTTTGACCTCATTTTCGTAACCAGCAACCTCAAAAACCATGAAAACGACACCCATGACGGAAAATCAAAAATTTTCCTCGGCGCCATCTTGGATTTTCATTTTGACCTCTTTTTTGTAACCAGCAAACCCAAAAACCATGAAAACGACACCCATGACGGAAAATCAAAAATTTTCCTCGGCGCCATCTTGGATTTTCATTTTGACCTCATTTTCGTAACCAGGAACCCCAAAAACCATGAAAACGACACCTATGTCGGAAAAACAATATTTTTTCTCGGCGACATCTTGGATTTTCATTTTGACCTCATTTCCGTAACCCGCAATCCCAAAAACCATAAAAACGACACCTATGACGGAAAAACAAAAATTTTCTCGGTGACATCTTGGATTTTCATTTTGACCTCATTTTCGTAACCAGCAACCCCAAAAACCATAAAAACGACACCCATGACGGAAAATCAAAAATTTTCCACGGCGCCATTTTGGATTTGCATTTTGACCTCATTTTCGTTATCACCAACCCCAAAACCCACGAAATCGACACCTATGAAGAAAAATATCGCTCGCTCACTCGACCCCGCCATACCCTTCTTGTATACCTCCTACTACACACACACACACACAACAACATACGGCATTTTCTTACGTGACGATTTCTACCAAATCGCACTTCCAAAATAGAAAATTATCTTTATTTCAAAATCAAATTGTAGGTACCATAGCCCCATAGGTTACCATGAAAACCAAACAAAGTAGTGAAATCCCCTAAATGAAAGAATTTTCGGAATCGGATCAGTAGTTCCGCAGATTATTACCCTTACATACAACATATTAAGTACAAACAAAGAAACTTAACTTTAAATAATATGAAGACGAAATAAATTTTAATAAACAACCAACGTAAAAAAAAACTCTTATCTTAATACAATCAAAAAGTTTAATAATTTTAATATAAATACTGGATCGAAATGTGGTAGTCTGCGTATATCTCGGAAATATATTCACGTAATAACTCGGGAGCGCTTGCGAAGCAAAGTGATACGTGCTCACGCTGGGAGAGCCCTTTCGTTACTGACGGGATCGGGTTTGCGCGGTCGATTATATAGTTCACTTTGCATTTAATTTACGAAATGAAGTTATTGTTTATTTATAAATTAAAATTCAGATTCTATTAAAAAGCTACCTTGAGATTAAGAATTATTTTTTTAATTTTCTTTAAAGTGTTTCTAAGGTATAGAAAAAAATACTTATTTGTCCCGACGTTTTCCACAAATTACGTTTTTTCAACATTTTTTTTCTGCTATATTTCGTATTGAAATCAATAATGTTTCTTGCTATGTTACGAGTAGACCATATAATGATGTTATTCATATTTTTTAATGTTCAGAATATTTTGTAGTTCTTTGTTCAGCGAACCACAAACATCACTCGCTCGTTACTTTTGCGGAAAAGGGGTTTTGAATATGGGTGATTGCCATTAATATATACATTATTTTAAAAAATTGTTCAAGCAGTCGACAAGATGAAGAACCTGTCTCTTATAATAAAAATAAATAAGGTTCAAATTCTTCTTGCCTTTCCCACAAGTAGTGATCAAAAATGTTCAAAATGCCTTAATTTTGTGCACGGGCCCTTAATCCTCAACTTTACCATATATTTATTTCAAAATTAATGCTGCAGTATTTTAGGCGTAACGGAGGATCATGATTAGAATTCTTTTTTTCTAGTTGGTTATTTTTCGCTCTAATCGTGGGCTAATTTCACCAATACCAGCGGTTTATTGTTCGATTTGGAGGTAATTTTGGATTTTTTTTTCTATGGAGAAAATTTTATGGAATCGTGTTTTCGCTAAACATTGGACCTAACATTAATCCTCAACTTTACCATATATTTATTTCAAAATTAATGCTGCAGTATTTTAGGCGTAACGGAGGATCATGCTAAGCTATTTGAGGTAGTATAGGCCCTTAAGTACATACGCGGAGTGGAGTGGAATAATGTTTCTGATTCCTGTTTTATTCTTATAAATGGTTTGTGAAGTTGCATAACTTAAATAGGTATATGCTAACTGGCCCCACGTGGTGGATTTCGGCGCACACCCTCTGATAAAGTGGAATCCTGCCTGTGACCCGGCTGTGAGCACTATAAGCGGTGATTCTGGGTGATTCTATCATGCATATATTATGAAGTTTTTCAAGTTAAAAACGGCAACGAGTATAGTCACTTAGAACGCGTATATTATGTTATGTGCATAATTGCATGGTAAAGCTAACTATCGGAAAAAAAACAGCAGTGTTATATAAAACTAGCTGACGTCCCGCGGTTTCACCCGCGTAGTTCCCGTTCCCGTGGGAGTACGGGAATAAAATATAGCCTATAGCACTCACGAATAATGTAGCTTTCTACCAGAGAAACAATTTTTAAAATTGATTTATTACTTCCGGAGATTACCCCCTACATACAAACTTACAAACAAATGTTACCTCTTTATAATATTATAGTATAGATTAATTAATAATTAATATAGATAATATATAGATTAATATAGACTAGCGGACGTCGTTTTGCCGTGTGGTATCCGGCAAGGTAGAATAGAACCAACCCATTACACTCACGGGTGTCGTATAAGGCGACAAATGTCTGAGACAGAACACCTTGCACCTCCGTAGACCAGAGAATGGGCAACAGCGTTTTCTGTAGTATTTCATCACTGCGATCTCCAGTCCGCCTGCCAAGCGTGGAGATTACGGCAAATTCCTCCCATCATGGGAGAGGCTTATGTCCAGCAGTGGACGTTATGAGCTGTTGTTGTTGGAAGTCACGCGGTTTCGCTCGCGTAGTTCCCGTTCCCGTAGGAGTACGGGGATAAAATATAGCCTATGTTACTCAAGGTGAATGTAGCTTTCTAATGGTGAAAGATTTTTTGAAATCGGCGCAGTGGTTTTTTAATTTATTCATTTAATTACAAACATAAACACACACAAAAATACAAATCTTTCCTTTTTTAATATTAGTGTAGATTGTAATCAAACCTTCGTGGGTTTTGTGTACTGAATTTATGGTCAGTTTTCAGTCGGAGACACTTACGTCCTAATTTCAAAACATCATCATCATCATCTGCCTAGCCTTTTCCCAACTTTGTTAGGGTCGGCTACCAGTCTGACAGGATACAGCTGAATACCAGTATTTTACATGGAGCAACTGCCTATCTGACCTCCACAACCCAGTTAGTACCGGGTAATATGATACCCCTTGGTAAGACCGGTTGTCAGACTTTTTGCCACTGACTAGCTGTAACGACTGTCAAAGTCTACAAATGATAGGCGGGACCAACGGCTTAACATGCTTTCCGAGGCACAGAGGAAACTCGGTATGTAATGGGTGATCACCCATCCACAGATCAACCTAGGCAAGCACGGCTTAACCTAAGGATTGACCCGAGCGGCTGTTTTTGAAGTGAAAACTTCTTTAGGCGCGTTGAGCACTTTTTGGGTGAAGGAAAAACATTGATCTCATCGTCACGTAACGTAACGTGCGGTCACGCTTCGTGGCCGTTCGTAGCACTCGTAGCATCCGCTACGACGTAGCACCACATAGGCATGCGCGGGGCATAACCAGTGCTACGACTGGGGCAGGGCCTGTGTACTTTTTGCTTTCACTTCTATCGGCAGTCCCCAAAGACTGCTCCGGTTTTTTTTATTTAGCCACGAGCTCCTCCTGATTTCAAAACAGTCACATTTTAATACCCAATTCAGTAGTAGTTATGTCCGAACTTTATCAGCTGTGATGAATCTCTCTCTTCTCTTTTCTTCTTCTTCAACCCTTGACCACCTAATGCTGAGTGTAGGTCTCTTCCAAATCTCTCCACTTTTGGCAGTTTTGTGTTATAGCTATCTAGTTTCTTACGATTACTTTAATCAGATTGTTTTTGAAATGAATAGGCTAATTTCCACCATCAATAAATTGCAAATTTATTTAGTCCGTCAGTTAGAGTATTGGAAAATAATGGACACGCACTTTTTGTTTTTGTAAATCAATGAATATTGACAAAGATAAAACTTATCAAAACTCGAGAGTGGGGGGGGGGGGGGGGCACGTGACGTCACAAAGCACTAAAAATTATAGCACTGCGTGACGTATTGAGAATTTTAAAAGCGTCGTATCTTCGTCCATTTTGGTTTACGTAATAAAAGAAAAAATATGTGTCTATTATTTTTTGATAATCTAACTGACGGACTAATTAGATTTTTTTAGGACACAAGCCTATTGGGCTTTATAAATTTTAACCAACAAAATCAGGAGAACAGGATTAGTGTTCGCAAAATGTAACTATCGCAATAGAAAAAGTTACTGCCAAGCCATCCGGTATAATCCCTCAGTTTCCTTCGAATACACCTTCAGGGACAGAAATAGTTCTGTCAATGAGAAACTGAGCAAATCCCATGAGTGGAACCTTAATTGTTAAAACCTCAGCCCAAATCCATCCTAAAACAACTGAAGTTTATCGTAGAATCGGCTTAAGGTTACCAAAATTGATATTTTCTATAGAAAACAGAAACCTTCAACAAATATTGCTCTCTAATTGGTTTTTGACGTTGATTAATGATGTGATGAAGCGTGCTCGCCCCCCAATCGTCTCGCTGCCGTGAACATATTCATTATAGAGGGTGAAATTGTAGTATTTTGGCAACGGTTCGTGTGGTGTAAACAAAAATTATTGTTGTGTCTTGGCAATAAATTAGTTTGGATGGAATTTGTTTTTTTTAACACAAGTTAGGAGAAGCTTTAATGTTGTTGAGCTGGAATGGACTAAGCCGATTTATTTAGAAACATGATCAATCTTGCAGTCGCCCTTGAACATAAACATGCTGCTTATGTTTCGCCATGGCAACCAAAAGTCTCTTTGAAGTGAAAATTGACTTTGTACTGTTTAGGTTGATAAGAGAAAAAATAAATGTAAATGTATAAATGCATAAAATGTATTGAGTATTGAGTATTGAGAAAATAAATGAATTATTATATTAAAAAAAAGTCAAGAATATACTTAGCTAGTAACTAATGTTATGAATTTTGACTTATTGGCGTAGGTACTCCAAAAGCTAATCGTAAAAGCGTGTAATTAGTCATAATCATACAATAGTTTACTATTACATAACATAACGCCTGTAATTTCCGAAACGTAAGTAGAGGTGTACCTACAATTTATTCACATTTTAACAGTTATTTTTAAGCAAGAAAATCCTTTTGTTTCTATGATCTGTGAGAAAATCAATGCACCCGAATTCTATAAATATCTAAAAAAAAAAATATTAAAAAAAAACCCGACTGCGTAAAAATATGGGTCTCGACTGTTGCAGTCAATATGTCCTGTCTCGTGAACTTGTTTTATTCTTTTCAGTTTTTATTTAAAATTATTATTTATTTTTTACGCAGTCGGTTTTTTAATTTTATTAATTATTTTTTTTACTTTACACATTTTCGTTACTTAGATATACCATTTTAAAATCCTTGAGATGAGCCCTTTATCGAGCTGTTCAGCCTGCAGAGCGTGCCAAACATTTCAATTTGGCGCGAAAAATTTTGTTTTTTTATTATTTTGATATACCCAGTGTCACTCTCACAGTAAATAGAAATCTAACGACACCAAGCTAAAATTCATCGAGCCGTTCAGGCCATAGAGCGTGCCAAACAATTATACATACATACATACATACTCTCAAAAAACATAACCCTCCTTCTGGCGCAGTCAGGTAAATAGCGACATTGTTTAGGGTATTATTTTTTATTAAACGACATTTTATAACGTATTTATTTGAATTTATGACATTGTTTAAGATATTAATTCGATTTTATTTGCTTTCCGACTCTGTTTGTGGTATTAATTTTATTTTTATGAAATTGCATAACTATGATTATAAATTTAGCATCTCTGAATTAGTACAAAACAGTGGACTGGACATTCACTTGACATCTGGAAATGTATAAAATTTACTGTGTTGAGCAATAAATATTTGAATTTAAATGTCTCATATGATAGGGGAGGGGATGACCCTTGTCATCAACAATAAATCTGAAAACCTGATACAAATACCCAATAACACTTGAACCGGAAATCGAATCCTGATCGTCACACTCAGCAGTAGCGTTTTTCACCACGAGTCCTGCGATGGATCTCATGTTACTTTTATACTCTGTTACCAGGAGGGTGAACTTCTGCCAAGTCAAGACACAGTGGTGTTACCATCGCCCAGGCATCACGACAGTTCAATAGATGAAGACGCCACAGATCCGATGCCTACCGCAGAGACATCTAATAAGGTATACAACACTATTCATAATAAAGATTTTTATTCAAATTAAGTAGAAATTCAATTAAATACGACTTCGTAGTAAGCGAAAACTCCAAAAAGTTTATTGTTTAGTTTCACAAGAAAATCAATGCACCAGAATTCTATATTTTGTAGAATTCCAATCTAATGCTAAAATCAAAACTAATTGCTAAGCAACTAATACTAAATTCCAAGCAGTTTTTGAAACTGTATTAATTTTCATTATCTTTGAATTTTCAATAGCATAGCTTTCAAAATTAGCTACTCAAGAAATTATCACATTCTTATTCTTTATTGCACACAATTAAAAAATATACACACAAATTAAAATATGTAGCTTATGTACAACAGCGAGCTTAATTAACCCAGAATTGGGTTTTCTTACAGCAACCCTTATTTCTGTTGCGAGATTTGCAGAAGAGGATATACTTATGTGCACTAACAATACAGTTAAAAAATTAAATTCACTTATTTTATACGCTAAACTAATACATACAATATATATAGTATACATAAACATATACACTTACATATAAAACACTATTTACAAACTATAATAATCTTTTACTTTACCTAGCGTCCTAACAAAAGCAATCGGTAACGCAAATATTAAAATCATAATAATATTTAGATGTCACTCATTTGTCCAAAAAATAGGAATACGCGTGGTTTCACATTCAAGTTTGCTGAACGGAATGAACGCAACGGTCGCGTAACAATTAATTTGGTTAAGACATGGAGTAATTCACTTAGATCACTTACGTCCTTCATGTGTCTAGGTGGCATCAATAAGCCAGCTGTCCTTCATGGTGCGTCCCGACAGCTTCGAGCGCGGCCAGCTACGGCTGACCTGCATCTCCACAGTCCACTCGGTGTACAGCGAGCAAGCTGAGCTGGTCATCAATGAGGAGCGGCCGCAGATCGCCTCGGTCCTGGGGACTAGGGACGCAGCGGGAGGTAAGAGATAGTATAGTTTGTGTACACCGTTATTTTACCTCTGCAATCCAATAGCAACTTTGTCGTTAGGAGAATAAAAATGATTGTTACTTTGAAGGATTGTTGACAGCAACACAACCTAACCTTGCTGCTTAGTAGATAAAAATATCACATACAAAGTGAGAAGACAGCAGCAAGTTTGAAATTGTGTAGTCAGATAAAAACCAGAGAGATGTACTTTGAAGGGGCTGTTTTTTCGGATGGGAAACCAGAAAAAATGTAATAGAAAACTGTGATCTCAGATCTCAGTGAGGCCATAATGGAAAATAAAGTTTGACGAAGGACGTAATTACATACGACGTGAATATTTGCATATCTGACCACGTCATTTCGAAGAAAAACAATTTTCGACATAAATAAACTGACCTCTTTAAATAATGGCTTATTAAAAAGTCTATTCCAGAAAGAGTGGGCTATCATCCACTACAAAAGAAATAACTACTTAGCAATCGACGTCGCACAAATTATGAAGTCATAAGTAACGAGCAATTGCTTTCATAGGTAGAACACGCTGTAAAAGTTAATCCAAACTCAATATCAGAAAAGCAATAAAATCGTGAAATAAATGCGATAAATACTATTATTACTGTACGTGGAAAACACTCCGATTCGAATAAATCATCGCTTTTATCGAAACATTTAAAACGTTTTTCGATATTAATCACGAACGGATCGAAAGCTTTCACGGTTCGTCACGGTCCAATAAACAACATTATGCAGTACCTGAACCTGGCAACTGGAAATATACTAGAAATTGCCCTCATTCAACACGAACAGGCCAAACCTATATTTTCCATGAGATATTTTCTTTGAGATTTAAACTTGGTATCTCGGCTGAGTAGAGAATCGCTAAGAATTTTTATTTCTCGGTGTAAACACAACGTTTGAATACGTAGAAGGCAAACCAATCCCACTCTACAATTCAAATATTTGCAGCAGCCGACTTGCACTACAATTTGCCACGAGAAGTTTTCCAGAACGTTGCATCTTGGCAAATATATGAAAAATGTAAAAAATACATTGTAAACATAATTATTTTGCTGATGGAAACTATTCTTAGGGAGTATGTGAGCTGCTGCGGCGAAGATTGCCGATAACTTCGCTATTATAGCTACACACACTTATTTGAAAGCGCTTAAAATAGTTGAAAACATCGCTTTATTCTATTAAGTTTGCCAGCGTGTGGTAGGAAAGTTGCGGTATCTGAAGTAAAATTGATTAATTAAGTTCCATGTTTCTCTACGTTTAAGAAGCTGAACAATATTGCCAACATTGGTAAACTATAACTTAATATAAACGGATTTGGATAACGTTAGAGCAATGAAAATACAACCGTTCAGGGCCAGGGAGCTTAAAATGACTGCTTTAGCAGAATCCTAATAGGATAATAATATTAATTACGTTAAAATTCTTGAAATGGTCACACTCGCCGTTAATATCTATCCTTTAATCATATTATTATACATATAAAATTCTGGTAAAGCGGCCATTACTCTTAGCCCCTCAGGTCTCTGACAAACAACATAACTTAAAAAAACAAAATTAATAACAAAGTTCAATTACAAAAATCCGTCGAAATCAAAACCCATCAGATTTCACTAAAAGTTAAAAATAAATACAGCTACAAAAACTTTAAAATACTCCACAGCACCTCAAACAGATTGCCTCTAAAGTGAAAACCCGGACACCCATTCAGATTCACTCAAAACATCGATATTGGTGTTCGTCAATACCCGGGTATTAACAGTTCGTGGAACGCAGAATCGGCAAATCCTTCTATATGTAGGCAATCACTCAAATATTTGCCTGTGTTGGCTTCTAGTATAAGGCTGTTTGTCGACTGCGAGCTTTCCGGTCCACTAGGCAAAGGTAATGTTTAGCGTTGACTGCGTTGTAGTCTCTTGTTTGTTCGTGAGCAAATAGCTCCGGTCTACCGTCATCCTGGATTATCGTGTATTTGCATATATGGAACTTGGGTTTTAGGTATAGTTTGGGAGATTATCGGTGTTGAAGTTACGGTAGGGTGAAGGTCAAAGTTTTGCCTCGCAAATCTTGGATGGTTAATGATAGGAAGGAGCAATACGATCATCAAATAACTTTAATAAAAGCCTGAGACTTCTAATAATATCATACTATTATACCAGACTAGTAATTTCCTACCAGTTTCAACGTATGTCAGAATTTTGTTTTATAATTTTCAGAAAATCATTGGAAATCCAATCTCATTCAATCTGGTTACATTGTAAACCTTTTAGTTTGCTCAACTAGTCTATAATATACTGTGACACACATTGGATGAGCCAATAACATTAACACCGTCAAAACGAGTGGAGTTTTACTGGATTACATACACATTATCCTGTCCCTGTCCCTACCTGTTTTCATTCACACATAAATAATGCCTCAAAATGATTGCTCTGTTGGAAATCTAATAGTGCGCTTTTATTTAGAAGTTCGTTTAAGCTTCGTGTACTATTTCAGGGGGCACGGGCATTAGTATAAAGGGTGTAAAACACCTCTTAACGAAACCGATAGGCACTTGTTCTCCCGTCATTGAGATAATGATTTTGTTCTACAATATACCTGGGAACCTTCTATGTAGTTACGGAGATATTGGGGGTCAAAGTTCCAACTTTATGATAAGTTTTTTTTTTAAATACAAGTTTTTAATGTAAGATTTTTACTTGAAACACCTCCACAAGCCGCGTACTATTTAATCCATCCATCAGCACAATGTTTTGAGTGCGCTACATTGAGTTCTACCACAAAACATGATTTTTCACCCCAAAAAAAAAGTCGTTTCCCAGCAATAATTTTTGCATACAGTTACTTAGTTTGATGTACAGAATGCTTGGTTTACGGCTTCGTGATGAGGTCTTTTACACCCTTTATAGATCTATTTTTAATTTTTTGTTACGCATAGGATTCAATCTGAACATCATTTCAAAAGTCCAACGGTGTCAATGTCCGAATCTGAGTTCAAAATGAGTTCGCTTCCGAATCGTGAACAGTCATTCGAGTGAGGTTCAAAGTAAACTTGTCAAAATAGCATAACTGGTTTCCCAGTGACTATGGAAGACCCGTCTACGTTGCGGTTTACTATAGTAATAGAGGATTATATGTCCTTTATCCTGGTACCCACAATATTCTAAACCGCACAGGCGCTTACATAGCACCAATGAAACCCTTGTGCTTTGCTATATTTGGAGCTGTTTAAATCCACTCTGAATACTGCATTGCAAACGTCCTTATTGTGGGAAGCAGCTCTTCTATTAGAAACACGGTAGGTAGATATTGAAATACTTGAATTTATGAAATGAAACAATAGATTAGACGCTTATCTCAAAAGTTTAATCCATAATTGATAAAAATAAATATTATGCTTCAACTCCTCCTGCGCTGACGTCAGTCGCGTGCGTCGGTCGCGCGTACGAGTATACATTGTGTTCTTTATAGCACCATACTGCGACGCTAACGTCAGCGGCGCATATGTTGCTACTGTTTTTCTCGCTGACGTACGCGACTGACCGTGCGCGACCGACGCGGCGACGTCAGCGTGGCATGAATTGAGGCCTAAATAAAAGTAGGTTTAAATACAGAGTTGTATATCTAACATCACATAGTCAAATCAAGAATCACAGACTTTCCGAAATGCCTCAAGATAATAGGTAAAAGAAAAGAAGATTAACCACGATTTTCCACCTACATGAAACCAAATAAAACATGTATTATTCGCGTTGTCTGTCGTACGTGATATGAGGAGTCAGACATGTCGCTCTGTACGACAGAAAACGACGTTGGAAACTTGAAATGTCGTAAAGGACACTGAGCGTGCAATTGGATTTTCAGCTTTCGGTGCTTTGACAAAAGTTCAAAGTCCAACTGGTTAATGCCTCTAACAGCATTTTCAAATTTCCACGTCGACATTGGTAAATTACTTTGTGAGAATGTCAATGTCAAAGGTTATTTGTGAATAAACTGAAATAAATACTCCAAGTGGTTGGAATATGTATTTGCTTTGAGACAAACGACTTTTCTCATACCTGAACTGTCGACCCGCCTCTGCCTAATAACACGGTTTCACAACATGACTAAACATCAACACGTTTCTTCTTCGGGAGGTCATAGGCCTCAAAGTCTGACAACCAGTCTTACCATCAGGGTATCGTATTCATCATCATCATCATCATCAGCCTATTAATGTTCCCACTGCTGGAACACAGACCTCCTCTCTATGAGAGGGAATGGGCTATAATTCACCACGCGGGCCCCGTGCGGGTTGGTAGATGTCACATGTCTTCGAATTTTTTGGTTCTAGCACATGTTTCCTCACGATGTTTTCCCTCACCGTTTTGAGAGCAGCGGTGATGAAATAAATTACACAAAGTAATGTGCCTGTCTGGGTTCGAACCCACGACTTACTGTTTGTAAGTCGGGGCCGCCACCTCTGGGCCACCGCTGCTCGTATCGGTATCGTATTATCCAGTACTAACTGGATGAAGGGGCTAGAAAAAAATATTTTTCAAAAATCCAAAGATGCCGTTTTAGTTTTCATCAAAATCGGGCCTGGCACTCCTTTGAATATTTTTCGCAATTCCTCATAGTTTCGGATTTGGCCACACACGCATGTTCTCTATCTACTTAAGCTATGTCTATCCTATGCTACGCCTCCCAGAAAAAAAAAACAAAAGAAATTCTACTTATAATCAGCAACACAATTTAACATCTAATCTAAATCCTAGGTGAGTATCAACAAAGTTGATAGTTGTTGCGGTCGGCCGTCAACATTGACAACTCGCGCCCGCGCCCCAGCAACTAATTGAATTGTTGAGCTGTTCGCAATAGTTTACGAACTGCAAACTTCGTTATAGCATGGTTTCATTACCAATTTACTTTGTAATTGGTTCTGTGTACGGATAAAAATTGACGTTTTGTGAATAGCATTTGAAAGGGAAAATATTACGTGGATTTTAAAGAGAGATTAAACTCTCTACCAATTACACATACCATAATGAAAATATGCTTTTATTTGGGTACTGTATCATTGTGGGGTAAAACCTATAGAAACTATTGTACAACCCGGATTTTTGCTGCCAAACGCTTTCGTAGATATCAACTTTGCCGCTCATCGTTTTTTGTCGTTCCGATTGAGCATCTTTGCCGCTTGCGGCAGCGTTTGTCTTGGAATTCGACCTATAAACTTAGTTTTATATCGGTAATGTCGTTTGTCAAAAATGTTTTTCCTGAGTTTCTTGAGTTTTTAATAATGTCAATGGTCTTTGACTCATCCAACAAAATCAATAACAATATTTTTCACGGTCTATAAAAATAGATGGAGCCACTTATTTTCATGCTTATTTCTTTAAACAAACAACTTTGCTTGAATGTCTAGACGTCGTTCTCAAAATACAGAAATACAAACACACGAAGATCGGAACTACGTATTTAAGTATCTAACGATACCGTTGAACTTATAATGGGGTGAAGATTTGAACAGGGATGTCCTAAAAATGCTGGCTACCGCTGCGGATAGGTTTGAAAAAAAAATCAGCTAGAATTTGTAAAAAAGAATTAATTTGAATTTGCATAAATACATTCTAATACAACGCCTGTACTTTAAAGGGAAAAGAGACATATTAAAGCGTATTTTTATTAGGCGTTTGTCTCCTACACACGTACATTTTGTCGCCACCTTATGTTTTATGGCTGAGCGACAAGGTCTATTTTTATTAACAAAGTTGTCGCAAGAACATGTTCTTGCGACAAATAAACATTTTTCTTTCTTTATATATTTCTTCTTTAATTATTTCTTCGTTCTTTCTTTTATCTTTATTTCTTCTTTTTGTTTATCTTCTTTCTTTCTTTTCTTTTTTCGAAGAAGCTAGGGCCCTCTTGAAACCACTAGATCAACGCAGCAGTCAAAATACGTTTTCATGAAAAATAAAAAGTATTAATTAAACTCACACAGGACATAATAGAAACAAAAAAATAGAATATACATTTTGACCAAATTATATAAAAAGTAAAGTAAACAAGAAAAATAAGAAACAGTAAAATTGGTCCTGTGCAAGGCCAAAAGTCTCCTATCTCAGCAAAGTGCTGTGACATTAAAAAAAATATTCTGATGGGGCCCAAAGTGGGCTCACTTTCAAAATCACTTTGGGCCCTATCAGAATTCCAGCACTTAAATTCGTATAACTGATTATCCGAATATAAATTTATTATATAAAATAATACTAATAAACATTTAATGTGTAATAAATACAGACAAATATAGATTCCAGCATACTTAGTTTACCATAGTGATTCCTTCAGAACCGCATCTTGTATCCAGTGCATAGATTCCAATGTCTAGACGGAATACATTAAGGCAGTCGTTCAGTGATTATCGGAGCTATGCAATATCGAGCGCAGACAGTAAGCCGTGCAATCTAGAAATTATTGGTTATTGCCTTTCTAGTTAATACAGTTCTTTCAGTTATTTTGCTTATAAAGTTACAAGATTCCAACCACGGTGCTAGCTGCGTTTTTAGTTTCGTCATGTCCGTCTGTCTATCTGTCTGTCTGTCCGAGGTTTTGCTAAGAGACCGTTAGTACTACAAAGCTATAATTTTGTAGGGATGTGTATATCAATTACCAACAAAGTGGTAAAATAAGATTTTGAGAAAAAATAGGGTAGCTTCCCTACATGTGAAGTGGGGATGTTTTTTTTTGTCGTCTACCCCATCGTGTGGGGTATCGTTGAATAGGTCTTTTAAAATGACTTAGGGGTTTCCATAGAATTACGAAATATTAAACTTTAACGTGCAAATTGTTGTTCCAGTAGGGCGGACCCCCCTCTAAAAGCTAAATTTCTGGCTTGAAAAATCATGATGATACTGCATTTCATGAACTTTAAGGAAAAACTGTAGCGGTTAAAACTTTATTATTTTAGCGGTAATAGTCGTTGAACTTGGTTGTTGGATAATTTTGTATGAAATACAAAATCTTTAGAATAAATCCTTTAAAGTGACTAAGATGAAGTACCTAGTTGATGGTTTCAACGAGTAAATACTTGCATTGAAAAACAAAATCTAAAATAAAAACAATAAATTATCATACGTTTCACAAAGTATAGTATTATGCTATACTTACACTTTATATTCATGTTTCATAATACTTCCTATTTATCATCCTATTTATTTGTTTATATGTCTACACTCAGCAAATCGATCTAAATACAATTCAATACTATAAAAATAGCTGAAATAACATATTTTCACTCATAATTTTCATGTTGTGACACTAAATTGTCAAACTGTCAGTTACCTTTTTTTTATCTTTCTGCTCAGTCTCAGTCTGTTTATGTAGGAATTATTTTTATCAATATGTCTAACTGTTGTATTTTATAAATTATTACGATTGTTTGCTAAATAACTTTAGTTTAAAATTATATTTATAAAATTCTTCACGCACATGGATATGTCCTGACCGACTACACTTGTCAGATGAGATGATGGCCACACTAAGAAAACTACACTACACACACTACTCTACAACAACCCATAACACAAGTTATTTGTTTTTAATATGTCAATTGCATATTTTATTTTACGTATAGTTATTGTAAAATTTCAAATAATTAAATTTAAGTACCTACTTCCAACTTTAACTCTAGAATCTTGACTTATTTTTGTTGCTAAAATTAAAATGTTATATTATATAAGCCGGAGAGGTGATCTGTACCTCAGGATTGTCCTACTTCAGACACCTTTCTCTATTTAAGTTTGTGCATAATACCAGTGCCTGTAATTTTTGATGTCGAGATAAATAAAGATTTATGATTATGATTATAACGTCCACTGCTGGACATAAGCCTCTCCCATGCTGGGAGGAATTTGCCGTAATCTCCACGCTTGGCAGGCGGATTGGAGATCGCAGTGATGAATGACTAACAGAAAACGCTGCTGCCCATTCTCTAGTCTACGGAGGCGCAAGGTGTTCTGCTTCAGACATTAGTCGCCTTATACGACACCCGTGAGTGTAATGGGTTGGTTCTATTCTACTCTGCCGGATACCACACGGCTAAACTAATACAAAACAAAACAGGCTTGCAAAACTAATATTTGAAAATTGAAAAAGGAAGACTACTTTGAAAACGAGTTTACGAACCGCTGGAAGCAGTCTACTCCTGGATCTGATTTGATGAGCATCAGATAACAGCTTGGTTTTCGCTGTCAGATACTTAAACTACTTAGGAGATTCAGCTAAAGATTCACCTGGGACTTCTACTCCCGATCTTCGGAAGCTAACTACGTGCCTGACTTACTACTTGTCTCGCAAAGCTATCCTGACGTCTGGCCCTGAGATCTACGCTGCCATACTACAGAGCTGACCTGGCGGACTCTGAGATCTGCACGACGCCCTTCCAGCAGAGGTTTCCTGAAGCTGGTGATCCTCGAAGTTGCCCTGATAACTGACCTGCTACCCTGATGCCTGTTCCCGTCTCTCCTACAGTACGTGAACTATAAAACTACTACGAAACTATCCTAGAGTGCGTGCTAGGTAGGTTTTTTTATAACTGGCTGTATTTTTTATCTTTCCCTCATTAAAAGTTAGTGGTTGGTAGAACTCAATGTAACGAACTCAAAACATTGTACTGATGGATAGATTGATTAGGGGGTCGTGGAGGTGTTTAAAGTAAAAATCTTACAATAAAAACTTGTATTTAAAAAAAAATCTTATCAAAAAGTTGGATCTTTGACCCCCAGTGTCTCCGTAACTAGAATGTTCCTAGGTATGATGAAGAACAAAAAATAATCTCAATGCCGGGGAGAAAAAGTGCCTTTTGGCTTCGTTAAGAGGTGTTTTACACTCTTTATATGTTAAAATTTTAGACGTATTATTCTGATAAACTTTGTTGACGGCACGGTTGGCGCAGTGGCTGAGCTATTGACAGCTGCGCTGCGTGTCGAGGGTTCTATTCCCGCACGGGAAAAATATTTATAATGTCCTACAGGTAGTTGTTTCGGGAGAGTTGGAAAGGAATGGGGAAGGCCTTTACCCAGCAGTGTGACAGAATAAGCTAATTTAAATTTTATAAAAAGATAGTTTATAAGGTAGATACATATGTCATATATATATATATACATGTATGACATATGTATCTACCTTATAACATAACCACACACCACACCACCATACCACACCACCATACCACACCACCACACCACACCTTATATATATATATATTATATATATATATATATGTGTATACAGTATGGACCATTGTAGCCTGAAATAAATGATATTATATTATGTTAAAGTCCGTGAAATTAACTGTGAAGGAACTGCAAGCATTCACTTTTAGTTCTGGAGTAGTTTTTTTATTGTTATAGTTTTTGTTCAAAGGAAACTGTTTAGTGTTGAATGGCGTGGCAAATGACAGTAGAAATAAGTTTCAGCTTCGTTGACTTATGCAGTTCGTGTTTCAATAACGAGTTGCATTTACCTAAGTAGAAAGTGGAAGAATAAAATATCCTTGATGGCTGTGGAAAGGTTTTTATGCAAGCATTTGAATATTTCTATAAGAGTCGAGATGAATGGTAATACCTTGTTTTCCATAAAATTATTTGTATTTTCCATAATCGTCCCCCCTCTTAGTATTTACTTGCACTATTATCATTTATAGTAATAACGCTTGTCATATCAACATATTAGTCATAACTTTTATTTGCCATAAAATAAATTTCCATAATAACATGAGTTATAATCATTAGTTTCTTTAAGTAATACATTATAATAATCGATACTTGACGCAACATTTAATATAATTTAGAAACGTTTATTGTATAATGTCATTTACGCATTTGGTCTGTAATAAAATGATTTATTAAAGCAAACAATCTTTAGTACTTTTGATGATTTTAGTACTATTATGATTGAACCTCCTAATTTTACATGACATAAAGTCTAAATTATTGTAAGTTCTAAGTATTGTATGATATTATGAGAATTATTCCGAGCGTTTATTTATATACTTATTGTTAGTTTTAAAACATTTTCTATAAGTTAGGTTTTAGTGACAAAAACGAATCGCTGTAAATCCAACTCCACGCAGTCTTGTCTGCCCTACCCCTTCTTTTCGGATAGGAAATCATCAAATGACTCCTCCCGCTCTGGGCGGAGCAGGAGGGAGTGTCAGACTTTTACTGACTAAAACCCATCCATGTTCCTTCATCGCCCTTTGTGTTCCGGGGCTACGGTATCTCTTTCGAACAGTCCCGGTCGCCTGTCTGCCCTTCCCCTAGAGTGTTATTGCTGGCCGGCTAAGCCGGCCAGCCTCAGCCGCGGCGATCTTTTGAAAATAAATACCATCTACCTATTTTCAAAAGTAATCATATTATCATTAACACTGACAACGGGGTATTTGCCATGTTTTCTATTTGTTTTGAGTTCCCGATATTTCGGCGCTGTTGCAAGCACTATGGTCACGGATAAACTGCTATTGCTGCCATTTTCAGTGTTAATGATAATGTTACTGACCATGTCCGTTTAAAAACTTAGATGCTATTATCCACAACATTCGTCTGATTTGCTCAGTCCAGAGAGAATTTAACTTCAATTTAATATAAAGCTAATAGCATTCCGGCATTACACTAAATTCCTATTTAACACAAAAAACATTAAGAAACAAAGTAAACTAATCCCAAACAGAGTAGAAAAACGTGTAAAGCAATGAAATAATTACGTTTAATTTACGATAAAACGTTAAAAAAAGAAAAAACAATAATTAAATATTCATTACGAGGAATTATCGCGTTTTCTTTCTTTTCGACGAAAATTCGCGAAAGCCTTGGCACTTTTTTGTTAAGTGAGATACGTCGGATTACCGGGCTCAGGTAGATTTTATCGATATCGATATTGCATTTTTACAACCTTTATTTTACAGTTATTGATGACACGTACCTACATAAATAATCCTTTTAACGCCTTTCTTTAGACTCGTAGCAATAACGTTAAATTGAGTTTAAAAACATAAATTTTCTTCAAAAGAATGTGTGTAATTCGATAGGTTGTTTCGCTGTGATTGTCAAAATGCAAATAGAAATAAAATTATGTTTTAGGAGATGACCACTATAGTCTCAGCCAGTAAGAATTAAAGGTCATTAACCCGCAAACATTTATTCAAATACATAATTCCGAAAACAGAAAAAAATACATAAACTTGTCCCCAAACGACCTTTATCGTGATCCTTGACTTTTTCTATTAATAAAAAAAACCGGCCAAGTGCGAGTCGGACTCGCACACGAAGGGTTCCGTACCATTGACTATATTTAGTATTTGTTGTAATAGCGGCAACAGAAATACATCATCTGTGAAAATTTCAACTGTCTAGCTGTCACGGTTCATGAGATACAGCCTGGTGACAGACAGACGGACAGACGGACAGACGGACGGACAGCGAAGTCTTAGTAATAGGGTTCCGTTTTTACCCTTTGGGTACGGAACCCTAAAAAGAATCATAATGTCTTGTCGGGGTACCTACGCAGAGAATTATTACTTATCTGGCTGAGGTTATAGTCACACAACTTTTCTTTGCTTAATACATATAACGTTGCCCCACTCAAGGGATTTCCCCTATATCGTGTATCTTTTGTAGATATCAAATCAAATCAGCGTCACAATTAATATCTAAAAGGCCTATAAATAAGTCGAAGAACGCTTTTTTTTAAGAATAGGTACTCCTACCGAGAACTTTTAAGCCATTTCGTTTTCATGCATAAGTTCAAAAGTTTTTACTAATCCACAATACTCTATCCACAGTACTTACGTTTAAATGTTGTTAACCACAATCCGACCAAAGAGGTTGAAAACATGTTGATTTAAAAAAAGGAAAATTATCGATCTTTTTTCTACACAGTCCCACCTCTAGTGGATTCCCCATTAACGCTATTACGCTAATGATTCGCCGGAGCAGGACGCCCCCCTAATTACAAAACAAAGCTTTTTAATAAAGATATTTCTTTTAACCGTCCAGTACCCACTTCTAGGTGCCGCTGACTTTGACTTTTAGATTGTTTTAAATCGATGATTTAGTATTTGGTTCTTAGAGACATAATAAAGTTATTAGAAACGTGGTTTGTTTTGGATAACAACATTTAATTAGTTCACAGATTATTTTTCCAAAGGAAGTTGGCTTGATAACAATTTTTCGAACTTGTTCTAATAGCATGGTTCTACTGTACAAAATTACAAATGTAACAGTCCAATACGGAATTCCTAAAAAAGATTAACCACACAGCTGACCAGCCTTCAGCAATAAAAACCCAGCCATAATTCAACAAAAACTCATTTCTAAATTGAACAATTCCAAATTCAAACAAAAGTCATGGCCGCCATTGAAAACGAAAAAAAATGTAGTTGTAGCTTTGTAACCCTGCGAATGCGCTCCTCCGAAAAATTAAAAAAAAAACAATTGCCGCTCACCGCTCATATATAACCCAGACAATAGTTACAAGAAATATATGAGCCATATTAACAATACACGCAGACATTTTTATACATTTTTGTTCTACCAGCACCGACGCGCTTAAACGGAAGCAATAACCTAACAGCCCGGACGTTTACGCCATTTTATTCATATAAACCGGCAATAATGCCAGTGTTTGCATAGCGAGATATAAAAATTATTCAATTTTTGTTTGTGGATTTTTTTTTCACACTTCATCTGACATGTTGATTGTCAAGTTGCGTTGTTAAATAAGAGATTTTATTGTTCAGGCGGTAAAAACGGGTTGTTAAATGGTTAATGGGAAAATATTTTTTTGAGTATTTTTTGTTGTTATGTTTTGATGGGCTGTTACTGTGAGCTTGAGTCTAACTTTTTATTTATGGACAAAACACAAATCCGTCGTATGAATTTATTGACCTCATCAAAAACGATCCAAAATTGTCACGAAAAGGTTAAAAGTTAGGGTAAAAGTTTTAACTAAATGTTGATTCAGGATGACTTTTTAAACATTCAAATACGTGTGTGAATGTTTCAGTCGAGGAGAATAAATTGATGCTTAGCTCAAACTTATTCAGTAAGCACTCGTTTGAGAATAACGTTTAAAAAAAGTACAAGACCTACGATATTTATTTTTAGGCAAGCAACGTCTTGAATGGGTACCTAAATTGATGATAATGTTTCACTTAGAAGATTCTTCTTTAGGTACAGCATTCACGGGCAAACAGGCATGGTCACAGGTAAGAAAATTCATACACCTAACAATAGTGATCTGTGTCTTAACCTATTAAATTACTTAGATTATAATATCAGCCGTAGTATTAAATTGATATAGTAGTATATTTTTTTTTCAGAAATCTGTTTAAAATGTATTGAAAAAGATTTTGAGAGTTCTCGGTTTATACAATTAACCTACCTATAATTGAATAAAATTATAGAAAACGAACAAAAAGTTAAAGATTTCCTTTGCTGGCCTTATATGTTAAATTCATAAAAGCGGAACTGTGAAGATAATTGGTTTGCGTCCGACTCACATCTATAATTACTCATAATAAGATTACATTAATTTTCTGCTTTTCAAAGAGCATGAAATAAAACATTTAATAAATGATATAAATATATAAAATACTATTGGACATCACGCGGTTTCACCTGCGCAGTTCCCGTTCCCGTGGGAGTACGGGGATAAAATATAACTTTTGTTACTCAATAAAGACGTGGCTTTCTAATGGTGAAAGAATTTTTGAAATCGGCGCAGTAGTTTTTGAGTTTATTCATTACAAACATACACACACACAAAAATACAAATCGTTCCTCTTTACAATATTAATGTAGATATAAACAAAACAAAAGTAAAAAAATAATGTAAAAAATATAAATATAAAAAAAAATATAAACAAATATATAAAGTACTACCTGATGCCTGCGGCTTTGCTCGCCCACAAATTATATACCTTCCTCCCTTCCTCTTCTACACCACCTTCCTCTATCCCTACCACCCACCTACCTACCTCCCGCTCCACCTACCTATCTTTCTCTTCTTCTTCCTTCTTCTCTTTCTTCTTTTCGACCTTCCTCTTGAATCACTCTATCTATTTAAAAAACCCACATTAAAATCCGTTGCGTAGTTTTAAAGATAGCATACATAGGGACAGACAGACAGACGCGGCGGGGGACTTTGTTTTAAAATATGTTGTGATATAAATATAGATTTTTTCTGTCGAGTCGCATTTTTACTAAGGAGATCGCGTTGACGTTTTCCATGTGGCTGAAACCTTGAAAGTAACTTAGACTTAGAGTGGCATGGGACATGAACAGATCATTTGAAAAAGGGTTCGTAAAATACTGCAATTGGCTTGTTGCTCCTAGAAAACGCCTCTAAGCATAATCAACCCATAATGTTCCCACTGCCGGGACACAGGTCTCGCCTCTATGTTTTTGTGCCTCCACAACTGCCTCTCAGAGAGGGACAGAGTCATAATATTGATAGTAACCCCATTACTAAAAACATTCTTAGGTTTCCACTTTAACAGATCTAAACAGCATTCCATCATATTATATCAAATGAAATTAATTAAACTTTCAACATGTAGCTTTGGTTTATCCAATAACATATTCAATCTAACAACAGAACAGAATACCAAGAAAAACATATCCCAAAGCTGTATCTCAAACATCCCCAGAGACAGTTAATCTAAATCGCTCTATAAATAAACGAAAAACTAAATCCACACAAGCCCTGGAAAGACGTGAAAATTAACTTTTTCAACCGCTTGCGAAGTGCTTGCTCGATGCACTCTGAATAATTAATAAAACGTGCATTACTTTTATTTACGGCGCTGAGAGGGTTATGCCTGCATAATAGGTTCAAAGATAATGTCTATAAGAACCGTTTTGCATATTTCAGCAGCACTAAGGCAGCGACGTAACTTTGTACCAGCGCTCGACGTCAGTTTGTTTTCTTTATTTCTTTAGTAAGTTCGTTTACAAAGGTTTTGATGGTTCGGGTGTAGTTGAAATGTCTATTAAATGTTCTAGGAACTGTGGCTTTGTTTTATAATATTGCGCTAGGGAAGGAAGATTTGTGATTGAGGTTTTAAATTCAATTATTACAAGCTCCAAATACGGTTTAAAATGTTTCAACAGTATTTTTTCACTACCACCATCCACAAAGGTTACTTGAAACACTGAATACCACACTATAAACCTGGTCTACATAAACCTATATTTTTACCATGGAAATAACAGGCCCCATCACTTTTAACCAAACTGCATCCACTAATTAATAATTAACAGGTTAATCACTATTTATCTTAATGGAGGTACATCTCCCAGAGAGTCAATTTACAGTGCAAACTGACATGGCAATAATACAGTAATGTAGCAATGATAGAATGAAATAGCAATATCGGAAATCATATATTTGGTAATTCACTATCGTTATGTACTGAAATCATTGTAATTTCATTCACTGTTGATGGTAGTCGTTGAAATTTATCTTACGCCAGTAAAATAATTAGAGTTAGGAACAAATTTTGTCGTTAGACTGGACTTGATTGCAATACAATGGTTAAATTTGAGCGGGAAGGCTGAAATAAACTTAATTAAAGATCTCACTAAAAAGGAAACCAACAGAAATCTACACAAATGAAACTTGCACTCCGCAGCAAACTCCTGTATGACTAAAACAAAATATTATAACATTCTACACCGATCCTCACAAATACCAGTCTCACTTTTACCAATACCTCTTACAAATACAAACAGGCAAGCACACATCGCAATGTGAGCTCTTACATTACCATATTCTAGTCCGCAGGTTTCGTTCCCATTCCGCGATAGATTCCCGCGATTCCCACCAGTGTTTGACTTTGAAACTCCACTAATATTATATTGAAATTTGATGGGATTTGAGGAACTAGATCGGTAGTTCTGCATTCTGTTAGGTTAGGTGATGCACATCTAGTTGTGTTTGGTTTGTTGTTACTTAGTTAATGTTGGTAATAGATTATCCATGTATGGAACAGTTTGTGGCGTTATCGATTGCTGTTGAAGAATTGGTGCTATTCTGTAAATCAATAGACCAAACAAAATATATTTTTGTAAAGGACAACAACTAAAATAATACATCAATAACGTTTTAAGTATTGTTATGAAAATAACAATTGATAGTAAAATTAGTGATCGAAATACTGCTTATTTAAAGTATAAAACAGCACAGCACAGTCAATAATCGCCCTAAACAATAAAACACATTCAATTTGGCCCGAAGATAGTGCCTTGTGAAACGCCCGGGTGCTTGCATTGTGAGGATCGACCGGAGGACACGGTGGAACACACGGTGGAGGTGTGTCCCGCGTGGGCGGAGCACCACCGTGTCCTCGAAGCGGCGATCGGCGGCGGCGACCTCTCGCGTCCGGCCCTGGTGCAAGCCATGGTCCGGAGCGAGACGGAATGGGACGCCGTCACCTCCTTCTGCGAAGCAGTAATGCTAGAGAAGGAGGTGGCGGAACGTGAGAGGGAGAGAAGCTCTCAACGTCCCGGCCGCCGCGGGAGACGCCCCGGGCGTCGGGGGCCACCACCACGTGGGCCCCGGCCACCGTAGGCGCGGACCTGTGGACGGTGGGCTATGGGCTAGCTCACCGTCCATCCGTCTCATGACGACAGGCCGTGTCGACGGCACGTTCGTGTTCCACGCGCGCCTCAAAGAGAGTCAGCAAAAGGGAAGGGGTCCGTAAGGACCGATGCCTGCCGGGGTTGCGGGACTGTTCGAAAGAGATACCGTGGCCCCGGAACACAAAGGGCGATGAAGGAACATGGATGGGTTTTAGTCAGTAAAAGTCTGACACTCCCTCCTGCTCCGCCCAGAGCGGGAGGAGTTATTTGATGATTTCCCATCCGAAAAAAAAAAAAAAAAAAAGATAGTGCCTTTTAGCAACCCATATTAATATTCCAATACTTTTTTGCAGCTCCAATTATTTACCTGTCTATGTTCACCAAAAAATACTTTTTACACACTTAACCAACAAATTCGGCTACAAAACCATCTAATAAAAACGCTCCTAACAAAACGACGGCATGACATACACAATCAAACGCTCAATGTAAAACAGTTTAACTAACATTCGACAAATCCCGCCGAGAATTAATTTCCGATGTGGATGATAATGAACAGGCTGCACGGGTCATTTGCATCGATATACCGATGTCGTTCATCGAAATGAGCGCACACTGCAAATTTGCCGAACTAGCCCGCAAAACCAGTGTGAATTGAGGCCTACTGCAGTTGTTACTACATGATACAGAGAATTGTTTGTGTTTTTGTTTGGGAATTTCATATTTTTGAGTGCATTTTGTGTAACATAGTTTTCTGTTAATGTTGTGAACGTATCGTTCTGGAAATAGTTCTTGGCTAAATTAACCAGAGCATACCTTTTACAAAATCTTTTTTTAAATCGTAGAAAATTGCACAATCTCGCATATTAGTCTGCCTAGCCTATTCTCAACGGTGTGGGGGTTGGCTTCCAGTCTAACGTCCAGCTTCAAGTCTAACAGCTGAATACCAGTACCATTAAATTGCACCTTTATTATTATTATTGCATTGTCATTCTGAAATCGACAATAAAGATAAGCAATCAAGCAAAATCTTCATTGCGATTTCAGAATTTCGATAGCCCTTTCCAGTACGCGCCGGTAAAAACCAGTTCGAACCGGATATTGCACGTGCATTGGTGTAAAATTCATACAGGCATATTTACTTTTTGCATTTAAAGAGCGTGATTGATATCCGCTGCTGAGGGCTACGTAACTGGCAATTAGATTTAATGGCATTTCAGTTTCCCGATATATTATTAATATCGAGTGTGTTTTGAATGGAATAACGGTTCGGTTAGGCAAAAGTATGAAGCTCAAATTATTGAAACGCAATTTATGTTTACCTATAGGTTGATCGCTAGTAACTTTTTCCGTAGTGTAATTTATGAGTTCATAAATGTACTTGTAAATAAAGGAATGAATATGTTTCTACGAGAACGAACACTTTAACAAAGTTAAAACCTATAATTAAAAATAAAACAAAGATTGAAGAAACACAAGAACAACAAAGAAACTCTCTAAGAAACAGAGTAACTAAAACAGGAGTAAACTCTAACATCCCCAGTGACCTTCACAAAGCTCTCGAGCAGAAGGAACTGCGCACAATGACGGGCACATTGCGAACACGTAGGTAATTGCATGACATTGCAACTGCCTCCCTCCGATATTGAACAACCAAAGCTTTGGTGTTACGCTTCTAAGTAATTTTGATTTTCATGCAGATTTTGGTATGGATGTTGTAGCTGTGTGTTGTTGTGCGTGTTGATTAAGAAAAAATGATCTTTAACATACATGCTTGGCACTGACTTTTGATATTGAGTGCAGCTGCTAATTACAGTCTTTTTCCTCCTGACGGTTTTTGGTCACTGCGAGGTCATGTCTTAGTGGAGATTTGCCATTTCTTATTATTATAGTGCACAATCTGTGTACAAAATCAAGATCAAAAGTCATTTAATCAAATTAGGCTGCTAATGGTGTCGAATATGTACGCACAAACTTAATTTAGGCTTTTGCTATCTTTTACTAAAAGGCAGTGCGAGAAAAGGACGGCTATAGCTATGAACTAAGTTAGATATGTCAAACTAGTTTATGCCTTGCGCTTCACCGTGTTTTTAGTCGACATGTGTTTGTTTACTTGCACCCTTCATTTGTATGGAAATATTAGTTACAACTAAATTTGATAGCTCTAAATTACGTCCGTCTCTTTTTCGTTTTATTAGAGAGAAAAACATAGCCTAAATGAATTTAGTTTGTGCACAACAGAAGCAACACCAATCAGCACTTTTTGAACGTAAAAGTTTACAAGAAACAGTCCCAAAACGACCTTTGCAGACACAGATGAACTCTTGAAGCACTCCGTGCCCGATGGGACGGCAATCTCAAGATCAAGCACTACATACTGTATTACTATCGTATTGAATCAAAAGATTTATTTTTACCGCTTGTGAAAAACTAATTGGGAGGATAGTATTAAACCCTAGGAAAGCTCGTTTCTTATCCTTCTAAAAATGGGCATTGTCCATTTACTTCCTCTTTTTTTTAGATAGCTAAGCTGTTATGGGCCGTTTTCCTATATATTCGATTCCCTTTTTATGTCTTTTGTATCCTCAAGTGAGGTCAATGACCCTCGTGTCTTTTCCAAAAATATAATGTTACACACACAGAAATAATAAAGATTTTCTTGCTACACATCGTTTATAAAACATACCACTTTGTAAGTCAAACCTCAATCTTTGTTTTTGCTGAATCAGCTGGGGTGAGAATATATCAGACTGGAATGATGAATGTACGAATAGAAATGGGAGAAGAGATTAATTAAAATTCAGTCAAATCTACACTCTCTGTAGTCTAAATTGTTTGAAGAAGCTTTAGTACTATAAGTATAATATATACCGATGTTAGATAAAATATGCATTATCTTCAAAATACAGAGACTAGCATTATTCATTTGCTGATCCGGTCTATAAACACCACAAATGCACAAACTACCAATCCAGTATGGCCCAGCCTTCTTTTTAAAGTCATGGTTAAGACTGCCCTTTGAATTTCCCTTTCTCTACTGTTTTAAAAATACATCTGTGAAAAAGTTCATTTACCAATACAATTTTTGTATTTATATTTTGGAAACTTTTCATTTGAGATATTCCAAGAGGATTTGTTATGATCTTCGGTCAAAAATCCGATTCTCAATATGCTGTTACTATGGATACACGCCTTACAAATGAGATCACGATGAAAAAGGTACCTCTGATGTATATCAATGGGATGGGATATCTAGGGGCTTTAATGTTAATGCTTACGGTTTTTTTTCCATATTCAATGTGAACCCAACAAAATCCCAGGTATGGCCCAGAACAAAAATCGAATGTTTTACACCCATTAGGTACTTTATTTTTAAATGAAAACACGAATGCACCTTTTTTTTCGAATGGGAAATTATCAAAGGACTCCTGCCGCTATAGGCGGAGCAGGAGGGAGTGTCAGACTTTTACTGACTAAAACCCATCTATGTTCCTTCATCGCCCTTTGTGTTTCGGGGCCACGGTATCTCTTTCGAACAGTCCCGCAGCTCCGGCAGGCATCGGCCCTTGCGGATCCCTTCCTTTTGCTAACATCTCTTTGAGGCGCACGTGTAATAAGAATGCGCCGTCAACACTGGCTCGGACGGACGACGAACTAGCCCATAGCTCACCGTCCACAGGCCCGCGCCTACGGTGACGACGCCCGGTGAGTCTCCTGCGGTGGTTGGGACCAACGCGAATGCACCTAACGTTAAGATTTTTTAGGAACACTAAACCCCAAAGAGACAACAATAACGCTGGCAGATTTTCAACGTTCTGCTCAGTTCAGAGAACTGAAAATCCAAAAGCGCGCTTAGATTACTAAGCCATGTATGAATATTTTTTGCCAAGTGTTAGCAAAAGCAAGCATAAAACTGTCTACTGTGTAACACCTGGATGGGAGACGCACAAAACCAGGCAGTATGGTAAAAGAAAGGGGAGTCCTATGCTGAAATTATGTTGATTAATGGACAAACAGTGGATCGTATCCCAATGCTAGTTGTTTAAAATAAAATGAAACCATCCACCACGCCAAAAAAGAAGAATATCAAATTGTTGGTTTCAAATTACAGATATAAAAACAAAATCTTTTCCGCAACACCACAACATTTTTGCCGCCAATAAAAGTGCAAGTGTCAACAAGGCCGCGCAATTTGTCACGGTATCTCGTGACGCGACAACTGACAGGCATAGCCTCGCAAGACCCGTGACAAGTGACAGTCATGACCGCGTAAGACCGTGTTACTTGTCACGCTCCCACTCTAGCTGGTTACAGCTCTAATATAGGCCGTGCAAGACAACTTGACGTGTTTGGTACTAGTGTATATTAAATTGAGGGGGACTATTAAATCATGCTTTTTTATGGTATTTGGAAGGCTTCGCAGGAAAGTTTGTTAAGGTTAGAATATTTAAAATTACAAGAGTTTCTTCCTTTTTTGTGGCCTTCGATACAGGTTGCCTTTTCACAGATACATAAGTTGGGAACTTGGTAACAAAAACCACTGTCCGATTTTGAAGATTTTCTTGACTCAGTTTTAAAGTCCTTATAGGACCTAATAGTATTTGTATGACAATGACGATGATTGAATTTGTATGAGATGAGCCTTACGTTCAATTTTTGCAACGCAACAATAGATCCATTGTACAGAAGTAAATACAATCATACATACTTGTAATGGTTTGAAAATAGAATAAAGCACAGACCGTGATTCCTAATCCAATGATTAAGAAGTACGGTCTATCAAATCCATGCTCATAAAAAACAAAATACGATCCCATACCAAATAGTTTCTTAGACATTAAACTTCTACAAGATAAGAGATATAACTTAGATCATTCTTTCTATTAACCTTCAACATCCCTACTTCTGAGAAAATATTACTCACATAATTTTGCTAACTTCCGTCAAAATAATATCGTCGCTAAGAATGGATAAAGTCATCTTACATAGCTATATCGAGAGATAAGGTATAGAATTATAACCCGTAAGCCTCTGACTTTAATGACTAACATAAGGTTGTATATTGCACGGTTCTACTGGCGAACGTTTATAGTCTGACTATGTCTTATGCGCTAAAAGAACAGAATGAATGAGAACAGAACAGAATGTAAGAACGAATGAAGCACTTTATCATTGATGACTGTCATTCGCTGTCGAAACTGGAGGTTTACAACCCCGTTTAAAGGAAAAAACGAACTGAAGTAAATTTTACACGGTATTTATGAAAATATTGAAATAAAACTGTAATTGATGTTCAGTAGTAATCACAATGTAGAATCGAGGCAGTTAATTCTCGATTATCTTTACAGTATAATGAGATAAAATCCAAAAGTAGGTACGATAATAATTGTGTGCCTATTTCTTGCTGATCATTCCAAAGTCAACATCGTTCTAATGAATCAAACGCGGAACCTGAAGAGATCCTAAACCCAATAAGAGCACATTTACTAATCTAATTTATACGGAGATGCTCCTATATTTTTCTAATACAGTAATATTCTCAGATTGCGCCATACTTCCCTCAAAATATTATCATATAAGCCCAATAATATTTTATCGTGAGAGCCTAAATAATACGTCGGCAACATTTGGTGGTTATATTGTTACGTGGGGGCCGTTATATACCGACCATCGGATATGTGAGAGGTCAAAGGTTTCGTGTAATGAAAAGTTTTGTATTTAGGCTCGATAATGTCTCAATATGTGCCGTTATGTTACGTAGTTTTCTATTGCAAAAAAGCAATTTTAGCTTATTTATAGCACTCGTTTACAGTACAATTTTATTTGAATCGGTAAATTCTTTTATTCACAAACACAAAAATGCTTAGAAACAATTTGGGCGCGAAAATAAGCTGCCAAACCATCTTTGTTTATAACCTGTTTATTAGAGAATAGATTAAAAACAAATTTTCGTAAGCTGCCAGTTTGAATTTGAAGGCGAAGCGAAACTTTTTACCTTATCCAACTTTAATAGCATTAGACCTTCATAATCTGTAATTAATTTATATTCAATGTATTCCGAAGTACGTTTTATCTTCTGCGGGAATTAAAGGTTTTACCCCAAGCGGGGAAAAAAGAATGTTGTCGCTTTTGGAAACTCGAAGAAAAAAAGACGGAGCCTGAATAAAAATCACTACATTTGTCACAGCATAAGAATTGGAATTAGACAAATTCGTCCGTTAAATTAAGGCCATTCCGGATGGAGAACGGAATTCGATTTGGGGTAAATCTCCCACCCGGCTGGGGAAATGGGGAATTTTCCTTTACCGCGCCTCGCGAACTTAAGCGATGCTCGGGATCGCACGTGATTGGATAAAATAGAAAGTGTATTTACTTCTAATTTGATTTTAAATTGGATACAAATGGATGGCGATTTTTTTACTTAATCCGCCAAAGAACGGTCGCCCTGAGTAAATTATTTGGCTTAGAGACTCCGAGACGTGAAAATTAAATCGATCAATCGTGGACCGTATTCGAATAAACAGTACTTTCAGCTTACTGATAAATATTTAAACAGCTTTTCAATTAAGTCCAGACTAAGTAATACACTAAAGTACATCATGAAATTACATTTTAAAAAGGGAATTGAATATTTTTACTCAGCTACCTATTTGATATTCCTACATTAACATACCAGCAAAAAGTATGAAATGTCTGTTCTGTGAATAAATTACTTAATAATGTCAGCTGTACGTATTTATACGGTCGAACAAGCTATTTGGTTTACAGTTTAATAGCTTATTTGACCGTACTATTTCAACGAAGGTAACCATTGCATTATTTTACATTGCTATTTTTTTAGCGTATTCGCGATGCTACTATATTGCTCGCAGTTAGTATTTTTTTCTTTTAGGCTTCATTTACTTAAATATTCTTAAACGTATGCATACAAATAGAGCCTTTATTTTTATCTCTATAACACTCAAATTAAGTAAAATAAACATCGTACTCGCTATCGCTTATACCTTACACCTGCACAATTCACTAACGCCTAAACTTTTAAGTCAATTATTTTTTTGTCTTCAGATACCTTCCCACGCTTTACTCATTTTATTACACGGCTCATCCTGAAAACAATTATCTTACATGGTAGTATTCGTCTCCAACGAACTCGGTCGCGTAGTTTTTAGAGTTCTAAAACATAAAAAGAACAAATTGAACGCAGCTAGTGTGGTCTAGCTGTCAGCAGTGACAAATGTCAAATCACTTTTTGACTTCGCGCGCTCGCGTTACCGCGTAAAATATTGTGTGTCGTGTAAAATTATTTAATTCACGAAATTATAAGTATTGTATCAATAATAATAACATGTATAGCTCAGAACAAGACCCTTTAATGGAAGAATTGTACAGAATTAGGAAGAAACTGAAAAAAAAAAATAAGTTGTAGACGCCGCCGACGCCATCGCCGCAATGTTTCGTCGTCTACATCTCGGAATCGATCTCGATCTAATACTAGGATCAGATCACAGTCAACGAGTCCGCCACAGTCACCCTGTAGTGATAATCAATTGATGTCACCTCATCCGTTGCCCTCCACGGCTCGTCCAGATCAACTAGGAAAGGAAAATTTTGGTGAGTACCTACATCTTTTATCTAGGATATAGAACCAGCTAATTGGACTCACGTCGAGAAAATCTATGGAACGAGATTCCTAAATACGCCATTCGTACATACGAATTGAGGTGTGAATAAGACGACCTTGACCGCCAACCGTGCCAGTACGAGATACTTCCGCACGAAGATCAGATTTTGATACGAGATATCAATTCTGATATTACCCTACCGTATTGTGCGCGACACAAAGCGGTAGTCGTACAATCAAATAGCAAACACTACTAGTGTATTGTTTTAGAGTTACAGGAGGATAATCTGTTATTAGAGATCCTGTTACTATCAATGTGGAGAATGTGGGCGAGCCTGTAATACCAGAGGCCTTACTAGTTGCCTTGGGTAATGACAAACCCTTAGAGGAAAAGTACGGGCCAAATATCAACAACCTTATTGGCTCAAGAGGCACCGGAACTAAACCCAGAGGTCAAAGCCGCTATTAATGAAGCAGCCTGTAAACGGGATCAGGTGCTGAAAACCAAACAACAACAATTGGGCATTGCTCTGACTTGTCTGGGTCATGCAATGACCAAGATCTTAGCTGAAGATGAGGTCTCAGGAGCCCTGAAATTGCTCAATGATGGCACTAAAATTTTAACATCCCTCCATCACGGAGGTACCAATACAAGGAAGCAGTTGCTAGCACCTCTCCTGGACAAATAATTTACAAAAATGGCTCAATAAATACCAAGAAATAAATACCTATTTGGTGAAAACCTATCTGAAAAAGTTAAAATAACAAAGATATAGAAAAATCAGGATTTGAGTTGAGAAACCCTAAGCCTACACTCAACCGTCCTGGAAACTGGGGAGGCCCTTCACGCCAACCACAACAGAAGACACAAACGATGCGTGGAGGGCACAAGCGTCCAGCAGTACATTCACAGACAAGGAAGTCTTACCAACCAACCAAGAAGCCAATGACACGGGCACCGGTCAACTCCGAGAGGGACTACCAGCGTGCTCGTCCACGACGCTGATCCCACAACAGGTACAGCATGGAGGTAATCTGGCTAGGTACTTAAGTTGTTGGCAGATCATTACAGATGATGTGGTGATACTAGATTGGGTCCAAGGTTAACATATACCTTTCACATCTGCACCGTTCCAAACTAGAATTCCATCCAATAATTTCTCTCAATCTGAGGAACTTAATATTAAAAAATCAATAAATGAATTATTGAAACTGGGTGCTATTACACCCGGCGAAGCAGATAGAGATCAATACATTTCAAACATAATTTTGGTACCTAAACCTAATGGCAAATTTAGAGTTATTTTAAACTTTAAAACCTTTAAATAATTTTATCTCCACATCTCATTTTAAGATGGAAGATTTACCTACCTCTACTGGGTTGATACATAAAGATTGGTTTATGACCATTATTGATTTAAAAGAGTCTTACCTTTTAGTTCCAATTTATTGCTCTAGAAGATAGGAAATATCTTAGATTTAACTTCAAGCAGTTGTATGAATTTACAGCTCTGCCATATGGCCTGTGTACAGCACCTAGCGTGTTCACAAAATATTAAAACCTGTGATGTCATACATTAGGAGTTTGTGCTATGTAACAGTTATATATTTAGATGATATTCAATGTATAGCAAGGACATATGAAGAATGCTTTGCTCAAACTCGTCATATCATACAGATCTTAGAATGTTTAGGTTTTATACTTAACCGTGAAAAAAGTTGCTTAATCCCAAGTAGACAATGTAATTTTTTAGGTTTTATTATTAACTCTCAAAATTTAACAATAAAAATTGCCATCTGAAAAAATGAAAAAAAAAAAAATTATCTATTAATATGATAAAGTAGTTTATGTCACAGAATAAATACAAAATTAGTAACCTTGGTCAACTACTTGGAACATTGTCTGCAGCCTGTCCGGCAGTTACTTATGGTCGACGACATACCAAACTTTTAGAAAAGGAAAAGTTTTTAGCCCTACAGTCATCTAATGAAAACTTTGAAAAATACATGAATATTTCCTCAGAATTAATGCCTGAACTAAAATGGTGGCTGTGTAACATACCTAAAGCTAAAAATCATTTACCACACAAAAAATTTGTTTATAAAATTTCACTAGCTCATTGTCTAGTTGAATCAATTGGGGGACTTTGGAATTCAGTTGAGAAAGAGCAACATATTAACTATTTAGAAATAGTAGCAGCTTATTTTGGCTTAAGATCTTTTGCTAAGGACTTGTCAAACTGTCATGTATATGATGACAATAGACAACACAATAGCTATATCTTGTATTAATAAAATGGGTAGTGTCCAATTTATATACTTAAATACTATTACTCAAAAATTATTGCAATGGTGTTAGGATAGGAACATATGGGTGACAGCTTCCTATATAAAACACCAAGTGTGAAAAGTATGTTTCTTGGAAAACAGACCCAATGGCTTTTGATATAGATGCATTCACATTAAATTGGACAAACAACATCGCCTGAGCTCCCATCTTACCCTGGCTGCAGGACATGTCTCCGGACGGCACTTCAACTGAGATTACTCCCTCAAACTTCCTTGGAGGTAATGCTTGGATCCTTAGTGCCAGGTACCCAAAAACAGTATGATTGCTGTTATAAAAAATGGTGAGCACACTGCCACAATAACAGTATTGACATTGATAAAGCTTCAATACCACAAATAATAGGCTTCTTGTCCGAATCATTTAATAATGGCTGTAACTATTCTACATTGAATGCACACTGCTCAGCGTTGTCCCTGCTAATAAGCTCTGAAGTTGGGAGGGACGAGAATGTGAAGCGGTTGCTGAAGGCTCCCTGCCTTCAGACAGAGACCATCTCTTCCTAAGTACACAGAAACTTGGGACCCTACAGTGGTATTAGATTTCATTAATAAAATGCCAGTTATCTTAAGATATAAAGGAACTAACAAAATAATAATAATAATAGTTACTTTATTGGCCCTTACTACGGCACACAGAGTTCAAACTCTGGCGTCAATTAAAGTAAAAGATATTCACTTTACTGCTGATTGTGTCACCATTAATAAATAAATAAATATAAATAATAAATATTGCTGGACATTACACACAGCACCATCTAGTGCCACACTAAGCAACGAGGCTTGTGTCGTGGACACCAGATAGTTGATATACTACATAGATACTTTTTGTTTGTAAATACCTACATACTTACTAAACATATAAACATCCATGACTCGGAAACAAATGTCCATTGCTCATCACACAAACATTTGCTCCGACCGGGATTCGAACCCGGGACCCTAAGAATGTAAAGCAGCCTCACTACCGCTGCGCCAATCGGGTCGTCGAAATTTAATATCTCTGATGTTCTGAAAACATCTGTTAGAACTAAAAATAGCACTACTTTGCACTTACCTTATTTTGTCCAAAACCAGTCAGTGTGCCCAGCTAAGACCTTAAAATTGTATATGAAAAACACTAAGGAAGCTCGAGGAGATATGCCCTACCTATTAATTACCACTAAAAAAAACCTTTTAAAAAAGCTACACTGCAAACCCTAAGCCGTTGGATTAAGGAAATCCTTACAGATAGTGGCATCGACACTAGTATTTTTTCTTGTCATAGTACTAGACATGCATCCACATCTAAGGCAAAAACAACAGGGGTGTCAATTGAAATTATCAAAAGACTGCCGGCTGGTCAGACAAGTCAGCTATCTTTGGCCAAACATTACAATTTACCAATAATTAGTGGTAGAACTGACCTTACATTTGCCAATACTATTTTAGAATAACTTGGTTAATTTATTACATTTCTCAAGAATGTCAATTAATATTGAGATTGTACCTTTTAACAATGATTAACTTGTTAAGTTTGAAAATTATAACACAATAGTGATAGGTTGCTATTAATTGATTTCTTTGCTATTTAATTTTAACTATCATCACAATGTGATGTTTGTTTTAACATAATTATTTAGTCTAAATAGATAAGCTTAAAACAGTTTGTTAAGTACCTTTGTTAAGTTATAACAACTAGATTATCTGCTTATTTATATTTTAAAACTTGATATATATATTTTGATTGTATCATAGATAATACATTTTTTTTGTTATAAATGCACTATCGGATTTAACTTTTAATATGCTTTTACACATACACACACACACACATGTATAGATGTTGCCATTACCTATCTCTGAACATCTACCATGTAAGATAATTGTTTTCAGGATGAGCCGTGTAATAAAATTAGGAAATCAGACTAACTTACCTTAAGTGACGTCTGATGGTAATTTTATGAACGGCTCATCCTGAAAACAATTAGGTTCCCACCCTGTCTCATACAAGGTATCACCCACCCATCAAGTAATGGCAACCCTTGTTTGTTACTCTAAAGAAAGTGATTTGACATTTGTCACTGCTGACAGCTAGACCACACTAGCTGCGTTCAATTTGTTCTTTTTATGTTTTAGAACTCTAAAAACTACGCGACCGAGTTCGTTGGAGACGAATACTACCATGTAAGATAATTGTTTTCAGGATGAGCCGTTCATAAAATTACCATCAGACGTCACTTAAGGTAAGTTAGTCTGATTTCCTAATTATCTTTGACAGTAATTCCTGTTTCGAGAAACTCGATAATTAGAAGAAGATTCATTTATTGGATTAAGTTCCTACTTACTTTTTTAGGATGAATAGACTCAGGGATTACCGGCTCACGACTTGGAATAGAAGTTCAAGGATCATCATCCAAAATAAAGTTTCAACTATATTTATAGCTGGAATTTCAGCTAATTATGAGATTGATTTAAAAAAAATCCTGTATCAACTATAAGACAATTAGGATTAATAATAAGAATTTTAAGAATAGGATTACCTGATTTTGCTTTTTTTCATTTATTAACTCATGCTATATTTAAAGCATGTTTTAGCTAGAGTTATTATTCATATAATAAATGATATACAAGATAATCATTTTATAGGAATAATTAAAATAATTTATTAATTTAATTTCGTTTAATAATACGATGCCGGCTAGATTAAAATTGGTGATTAACAAAATAACAGTGTTTTTCTTTCCCGAAAGAACATCTAAATTAGAAGAAGAGCATGACACGCCATAAAAAAAACTTTTGATGAACAGCAAAAGAATTATGAAACCTAAAATTTTATTTAGAAATCAAAGCTTTTTATAAAAAACTTACCTTTAAAATTAGTTAAAAAAATACAGTAAAGGCGGGTCCACACTTGCACTCATGCAATCGTCACGCTACACGCCTCGGATGGCTATGGACGCGTCATGTTCAATGCGAGCGCACATCTCGCGAACATGACCAAAGGTGACTGTGTTCCTATGTGGTGATACTATGTTCCTATGCGTGCATCGCAAAGCGCACTGTTTCACTAGAGGACATTATAAATTGCACACAAACTGCTGTCTAATAGTTCGCGAACATGTCCATACTATGTTCCTAAAATGCACGAACAGTGCAGTTCGTGCACGTGCGCAGGCACATAAAGGCCGGTCCACACCCGCCTTTATGTGTACTCACTCAAGGCCGACGCCTACCGAGGCTGCGGAACTGTTCGAAAGAGGTACCATGGCCCTGGAACACAAAGGGCGAAGAGGGAACATGGTTTTAATCAGTAAAAGTCTGACACTCCCTTCCACTCCGCCCAGAGTGGAGGAGTCATTTGACGATTTCCCATCCGAAAATAAAAAAAAGAAATGGTAAGCGCCTAATAAAAAGCCACTTGCAATATACAACACTACTAAATGAGTAACATAAAACTGTGGAAAATTAAACATTAACGGCTTGTGTACATCATGTTCTAATATGTTCAACAACTTAATGTTAACTTATCGCTTAACCTGTTTTTATGGTCGGTCATTAACGTAACCTTTGTTTAGAATTTGATAAATAGGAAACGATATAAATCATCTAAAAGTTGTCTTGCACGTCTTACTTGTACAAGTGGCTTACTACGCGCTTCTTTCTTAAACATGCATGGAATGCAGAACAATTACATACCATAAATGTACATCCACCCTTAACAAACGTCACGTAAGGCCGCAATACTGTCAAGGGTGTGACGGTACATGACAATATATGATATGTTAAAGGAACCTACAAGCCTAACAGTCCCTACGACCCTGAGCCATAGAAGCCCATAAGCCCTATGACCCTAACCTACCATATACCTAAAAATAAATAAAATAAAATAAGACTTTATTACTGATACTCTTTACAATCTTACTCTTACATGTTATACTAATCACTGTTTACGTTAATGCTTGTTACACCTAATTGTGGTTTACATAGTATATCGGTAATCGGTTTAAATAACTGTAGCAGCTTGTCTCTCGACAAAGGCCTCCTCCAAGGACTTCCATGCAACTCGATCTCTAGCTATTCGGGTCCACTTAGGGCCCGCCATTTGTCTGAAGTCGTCTTCCCAACGCTTACACTGTCTCCCTTTATTTCTTTTGTCGGTCCTAGGGTACCACTCAGTTATTATTTTGGTCCACTTTTCTTTGGTATCCCGTAACATATGTCCTGCCCAACGCCATTTTAACTTTCTACTAACGATGTGCGCATTTTTGAATTTTGTCTTGGTTTTTATTGTTTCTAATTTCACTCTTGTCACTTCTTATCCCTATTACACTTCGTTCGATGCTGTTCTGGTACACTTTTATTTTATTCGATAGCTGATCTGTTAAAGCCCACGTTTGACATCCATAAGTTAAGCATGCTTAACCATATACCTAGTATGTGATAAATAAATATAAGTTCTAAATAAGTTCAGGATGTCTGCACCATGCGACCTAAGGTTACAGACGGATAGTAGACAGGAATACCAGGTTCGGGAAGGGTACACTCACTGCCAGTCCCGCAGACTCACGAAACTGATCAGAGATGGCTAAAGGTGTCTTGGCCACAGTGAGGGGTAATGAGACAAGAATATAAAATTCAAATCTGATTTATTTACAAAATGTTCTGCTTATACAGGGCGTTCCACGGATATGCCACATGGAGGGAAAGTACCTTGAATATTGTAGATGAACATTTTACTGAAAGAAGACAAAAGACAATTTAAACTGCATTCATAGATAATTAAATAATTACATGGTTGAATCGGGAATCCAACACGTTACACGAGAAAAATAATCATCCTGTAGCTTTATCATACCGATCGAAAGGCTTCATCATAAGGATTCTTTTTTTCTAAATAACATGGTTTCAGAAATAAAAGAAAGACCATGATTTTTTTTTAACACAAAATTAATCAATTTATCATCATCATCATCAGCCTATAATGTTCCCACTGCTGGGAAATGGCCTCCTCTCTATGAGAGGGATGGGCTATAATCCACCACGCAGGCCCAGTGCGGATTGGTAGATGTCACATGTCTTCGAATTTTTGGTTCTAGGACATGCCGGTTCACTCACGATGTTTTCCTTCACTGCCACTGTTTTGAGAGCAGCGGTGGCCTAGTGGTGGCGACCTCGGCTTACGAAATGTTTATAATTTATAAAATGCCGTAAATGAGTCTTGAGAGAGAGTTGAGAGTCCAGAGAGTTGCTCAAATGAGCAACCAAATCTTTCTTTTAACTGGGCCGCGCGGGAGCCAGGCCGAGTGCTGAGTCAATGTCCGAAGGTAACATTGAACACCATAACATCACGCCTGTGATCTACAAAGGGCTAGGCAGAGGTGTACCTAATAGGACACCCACATTTCACCAGTTATGTTAAAGTCCCATGTAATGAGGAGCAAGAATCCAGACTTCATGGCTGTTACTGAGAAATTCCTGATGGGAAACCCAATGACACTTTGACTGACCCGGGAATTGACCCCAGGACCCCATGCTCTATAGATGCATTTGCAACCACTAGACCAAAGAGACAGTGTTATTAATATTGCAGAACAGTTACTTTTACAAATAGTTTCTAACTGTACTATTGTATATTATTTCTTCCAAATATTACGTATATTATTTCTTCCAAATATTACGTATATTATTTCTTCCAAATATTACGTATATTATTTCTTTCAAAAGCGTTTAGTAGTTTGTTGTTACCTAAATGTTTAACGAGGCGAATCGTTCTACCTTATGGCTGAGACTAGCCAAAAACTGTATCGTTTTACACTACCTATACAGTTCGTAAACGGAAATTCCTTGCAATCTTGTTACATACAATACGTCTGTATAAACTAGTATACTCGTACTTACCTTTTAAGTTTCTGCGCTTAAGGGCCTATACTACCTCAAATGGCTTAGCATGATCCTCCGTTACGCCTAAAATACTGCAGCATTAATTTTGAAATAAATATATGGTAAAGTTAAGGATTAATGTTAGGCCTTATGTTTGGCGAAAACACGATTTCATAAAATTTTCTCGATAGAAAAAAATCCCAAAGTTACCTCCAAATCGAACAATAAACCACTGGTATTCAAAAAGTACTTCAATTTAGATCATAAAACTTTGCATACTAACTGAACTAACTATAAAGCAGATCTTATGTTTTTTATTTTTTCCAAAAGACAAAAATGTGATTTTATAAAGAATAAAAACCACTCATTTCGCACTATTCGGCCGCAGTGACTGACGTAACAACCGCTTTGTAGTGCAAGCTGATTAGAACGTTATTCTAACAGTATTACAAACGAAGTTTGAACCACCACAAATAGAGTTGCTAATCTGAGGTAGTATAGGCTCTTAAATCAGGGTAAGTAATAAGTATAAACTAGGTAAATGAGTGTAAAAGCTAGCAAAGTGCTTACAAAAGTAGGATATAGTGCTGTTTCCCTGCATTTGTAGCTTAGCGACGTCTAGAGAATACCAATGGTTTAGTATGTCACTAGGGATGGGGGATGTCGATACCAGAAACTGGTTTTAATCGATTTTTGATCAGAAACAAAATAGACAACAGTAATACGTATTTTGCTTGCATTTTAAGTCGGTGTTTTAGGTTGCTGTCACTTGAATAGGCTTGTGTCCTAAAAAAATCTAATTAGTCTGTCAGTTAGATTATCAAAAATTATTTAACACGTATTTTTTGTTTTGTGACGTAAACCAAAACTTACGAAGATACGACACTTTTAAAATTCTCAATACGTCACGCCGTGCTTTTACTCCCGAGTTTTGACGCGTTTTATCTTTGTCAATGTTCATTGATTTACAAAAACAAAAAATACGTGTCCATTATTTCCCAATACTCTAACTGACGGACTAAATATATTTGCAATTTATTGATGGTGGAAACTAGCCTATTGTGTCTGTCTTAAATGGAAGGGGAAGAGGGTTCACAAATGTAGCTGACTTATTTCAATAACCGTCAGTGTTATAATTGCGATAGAATATTGTCACCGACAGTTTTTGAACATGGTCTACGTATAGTTCTGCTGATCACTTTTCAGGTCCTGTATAAAGATTCCTTAGGAAGACTAAGTTGTTGTGATGGGTGGTGATAAAATATCCGGTTGTACGATTTATTTTGTGATTCCAACAAATTTACTACTAACACAAGTAAATAAAAAATAAATTATGTACATATTGTGGTTACTATTCTGGCTATATTTGTAAATTCCACGTTCGTATGAATAACAGTGAGAGATAATGCGTTGTTATGTTTCAGCGTATTTACATATTTCTGGTACATGGAGTATTTATGTAAGCATTATTAGGCCAAATTAATAGCCGACAGGCACGTGCAACAATGGTATTAATTCTCATTATTGCTTGATGTACTCTGCGTGTAATAGAATATTATTGATAACTATCTATTAATTAACATTCACTTATGAAGATTTACGCTTACATGTTACATGTTTTAGAATAAATTCATACTGATATTATAAAGAGGTAAATTTTGTTTGTAAATTTGTATTTAGGGGATCCAATTCTAAAACATCTGTCACTGGCCGAAAGCTACATTACTCGTGGATAAATAAATTATATTTATATCATGCATATTTAGACGAGCTTTTTTTGTGGATGAAGTCGTGGGCGAAGTGCTATTAGACAATAAAAGCGATCATATTATTTGACATCTCTAAATTATACAACGTAATCCTTTATTTGCATAGGTGTTTGTTTTCACTTTTATCGGGACAAAAATAAAACTACGTAAAAGCGACTTAACATTAGACTAATCATCATGTACTAATTTAAGTCTTCAGACTATGGTATTGGTATCGGTACCTGTAACGTCTTTTCACATCACTAGAGCAATAGACGTTTGAATCTTGGACATATTCCAAAGCATTTCAGTTTTATCCCCGATGTCTCGGCGGGGCATAAATTAAACGGTTTCATACAAATACAGTTATGTTTGTTGTTCAACTCGAATTAAAGCTTTATTTATACTTATTGGGGTTGTTGTACCAAGTGTGGCTGTAAAAGTTCCAAGTAGTAATTTAGATTAAACTAGCTGTTGCCCGCGGCTTCGCCCGCGTGAAGTTCAGTAACTGTCCCACTGGATCATACTAAAGGGATAATAGTGTCCTCCATGTTAATCCAGGTTATAAACTATCTATGTGCCACATTTTATACTCATCACAATTATTATTATCACAATCACCATCACTATCACAACCGCCATCATTATCACAATCACCATCACTATCACTATCACAATCACAATCACAATCACCATCACAATCCCCATCACCATCACTATCACAGTCACCATCATTATCACCAATTATCATCATTAACACAACCACCATAATTACCACAATCATTATCACAATCACCATCACAATCACCATCACAATCACCATCACAATAACCATCACAATCACTGTAACAATCACAATCACCATCACTATCACAATCACAATCACCATCACACTCACCATCACTATCTCAATCACCATCACAATCACCATCACAATCACCATAACAATCACAATCACCATCACTATCACAATCACCATCACCATCACAATCACCATCACAATCACCATCAAAATAACTATCACAATCACCATCATCGTGATCACAATAATTATCATCGTAATCACAGTCATTATCACACTCAACATCACTATCTCAATCACCATCACAATCACCATAACAATCACCATCACAATCACCATCACAATCACCAACACAATCACCATCACAATCACCATCACAATCACCATCACAATCACCATCACAATCATCATAACAATCACCATCACAATCACCATCACAATCACCATCACAATCACCATCGCTATCACCATCACAATCACCACCACTCTCAGAATAACTATCACAATCATCATCACCATCACAATCACCATCAAAATCAGTATCACAATCACCATCATCGTTATCACAATCATTATCATCGTAATCACAATCGCTATCATCATTATCACAATCACTATCATCGTAATCACAACCATTATCATCGTATTCACAATCATCATCATCACAATCTCCATCCTCGTCATCACAATCATTATAATCGTAATCACTATCATTATCATCGTAATCACAATCACTATCATCTTAATCACAATCATCATGATCACAATCGCCATCACTATCTCAACCACAATCATTATCACAATCACCAACACTATCACAATCAAAATCACAATCACCATCACCATCACCATCACCATCACAATCACCATCACCATCACCATCACAATCACCATCACCATCACAATCACTACCCTCGTTATCACAATCATTATCATAGTAATCACAATAATCTACATCATTATTACAATCACCATCACTGTCACAATCACAATCACCATCACCATCGCTATCACCATCACAATCACTGCCACTTTCACAATCACCATCACAATCACCATCACAATCACCATCACAATCACCATCACAATCACCATCACAATCACCATCACAATCACCATCACAATCACCATCACAATCACCATCAAAATCACTATCACAATCACCATCATCGATATCACAATCATTATCATCGTAATCACAATAATTATCACCTTAATCACAATCATCATCATCACAATCTCCGTCCTCGTTATCACAACCATCGCTATCACCATCACAATCACCGACATTATCACAATCACCATCACCATCACAATCACCATCATAATTACCATCACCATCACCATCACAATCACCATCGCTATCACCATCACAATCACCACCACTCTCAGAATAACTATCACAATCATCATCACCATCACAATCACCATCATCGTAATCACAATCATTATCATCGTAATCAAAATCATCATCATCGCAATCATCGTCATCATTATCACAATCATCATCATCGTAATCACAATCATTATCATCTGGATCTCAAAATAAATGCCATTTTCGTAATCAGCACCCCTGATAATCTCGGTATCGACACCCATATTGATTCTTAGACATTTCAACCCCATCGCACCCCAACAGGGAATGGTAGTATTTCAGGTCTGCCACATTAAATTTTAAAATCGTTGTTTTTGTAATACACCCGACCCAATTCACCATAAAAACAATACTTATGCTGAATTTCAGGCTTTGTTACCCCATTTCTCCCTTTAGGGGTTGAATTCTGAAAAAAAACTGAAACACAAACGTTAACTCATTTATCGATAGGAGTACACCTGTTAAGTTTCGAATAAAGTAGTCTAACTAATCTTATTTCCCCACGTAATCTTTGGACTCCCGTTCCAACCCATTAGGGGGTGAATTTTGAAAATTCCTTTCTTAATGCACCCCTAAACCTCATAAAGAACCTTTGTGCCAAATTTGGAATCTCTAGACTCAGCGGTTTGGGCTGTGCATTGATTTTTATACTTTGCCACCCCATTTCCCCCTCTTAGGGGTTGAATTCTGAAAAAACCTGAAACCCGTTTCTACTCATTTATCAATAGGAACACTCCTGTGAAATTTCGAATAAAATAGTCTAACTAATCTTGTTTCCCCATACAAACTTTGGAGCCCCGTTTAACCCCTTTAGGGGATGAATTTTGAAAAATCCTTTCTTAGTGCACCCCTAGACCACATAAGGAACCTACTTGCCAAATTTGGAATCTGTAGACCCAGCGGTTTGGGCTGTGCGTTGATAGATGAGTCAGTCAGTCAGTCAGTCAATCAGTCAGTCAGTCAGTCAGTTTCTTCTTTTATATATTTAGATGAATGCTGTCTTGAATCCCAAAGGTGGCGTTCGAAAAGCTATTATAGTTTTGATTTAAGTTAAATATTAAGGTGCTTGAGGAGCTCGTGGCTAAATAATAACAGCCGCTCGGGTCGATCTTTAGGTTAAGCCGTGCTTGCCTAGGTTGGTCTGTGGATGGGTGACCACCCATTACATACCGAGTTTCCTCCGTGCCTCGGAAAGCACGTTAAGCAGTTGGTCCCGGCTGTCATTTGTGATCTTTGACAGTCGTTACAGGTAATCAGTGGCCCAAAAAGTCTGACAACCAGTCTTACCAAGGGGTATCGTATTACCCGGTACTAACTGGGTTGTGGAGGTCAGATAGGCAGTCGCTCTATGTAAAATACTGGTATTCAGCTGCATCTGGTTAGACTGAAAGCCGACCCCAACACAGTTGGGAAAAGGCTAGGCGGATGATGATTAAGGTGCTTGAGGAGTTCAGAACTGCTAGCGTAGCTTAGTAAGTGTCTAATTAGTACACATAGTTTTGTTTTCACATAAATAATGGAGTTTCAAAATAACAAGAAAAGATGGATGCATCTTTTACTTTGCAAACAATACTGTAAAACGCACAACATTTCTTTAATGTAAACCGACTTTTAATAACTAGACGACATACGTAACCAGCGCACAGCACTTCAACACTAATTAAACTACTTAGAACCACAAAGGCCAATTTGTTTTGCTATATAAACAAGTTGTCTCTCCACAGGACTCCTTAAGACTCGTCCACATAAAATCATAATATCTTTATAAAGGACTTCCAAACTAAAGAATGAACTTTGGACTTCTTCGGTTAGCAGTCGCGCTTTCAATGAAAAAAACCCGTTGCAAAGAAAAATTGATACATGGCTTAATTTTTTTGTTGAGTTTTTCCTTCAGGAATTTGTCAGTACCAGCCACGGAGTCTGGAATTGCGCCCAGTTGATGCAATAGGCTCGCCCCCTATTACGTGGGACTTAAATATGAAACTGGCGAAAGGTGGTGTGTGATACTATTTGGTACCTCTGCCTAACCCTCCGGGGATTGCAGGCGTGATATACTGTTATGTATGTTATATCATAATACCAAGTCTGGATTTTCAAATAAGTAGGCAATGCACTTCGCATAAGTGCCTCAGAAAAGCATGACAATAATATATTCAAGTCATGAGTATGAATCAAGCCATTGCATTGGCGCTAAAGGGCAATCGAGAGGGCTATGCTCGGAGTTTCCTTGCGCGATCGAATCAGAAATGAATACAACCGCAAGAGAACCAAGGTTAACGACGTAGCTCGAAGAATTGCCAAACTTAAGTGGCAGTGGGCAGGGCACATTGCTCGCAGAACGGATGGCCGATGGGGCCGAAAAGTTCTGGAGTGGCGACCGCGAACCGGAAGACGTTGCCTTGGAAGGCCTCCCACTAGGTGGACCAATGACCTGGTGAAGGTTGCGGGAATCCGCTGGATGCGAGTCGCACGGGACCGTTCAATGTGGCGACACTTGGGGGAGGCCTATGTCCAGCAGTGGACGTCTTTCGGCTGAAATGATGATGATGATGATGATTGGCGCTAAGGGGACCATGCTTTTTTTACAAGACTTCTAAAGAATGAACTTCGGATTGTTTGGTTAGCAGTCGCGCTTTCAATGAATAAGAAAATGAAAAAAAAATACCCATACTACATTATAAAACTTCTATAAAGTGGCCTCGCTTTCTATGGAAGCTCCGTACTACCTACCTTCTAGGCCAGTACAAGGCCAAACTGTTGCCACCAACGTGCAACGTGCGATCTACTGTTCCACACCCTGTGAGACAAGACGAGACAAATTGCAAGACATTATTCACGTTTTTTTATGAATTTCTCATGCTTTGTATTTTTTGGAGATTCTTCTTGTTATTTCGATACATGCTGTGTAAGTGTGCACCAGGCCCAACGTCGTCGTAGAATGTTAAAAAAATTGTGTGTAGATACAAGGCAAATATTTTAAGACTTGTAGTTGTTACTTTAAATAGTTGAAAAGTTTCGCTTCATGCTCCAAATAATGCTGAACAGTTTGAACAAGATAATCGTATTGAAACATTTAGTACTTCCGGAAGTATCTTACTTGGATATTAAGGATGAATGTGAACTTGTACCAAAAATTGCCCGCGTATCATTATTACACAGGTCCTGTATTATGATATGCATGAGATTTGAAATGTTTCGACAGTTAATACGGGTAGCGATAAATATTGTTTTCAATTGCGAGTTTTTGGTACGAGTACACATTCACTTGTTTGTGATAAGAACTGTAGTAGGTAAGCACACAACAATGACAAATGTATAGATGAGTAGCGGACGTCACGCGGTTTCACCCGCGTAGTTCCCGTTCTCGTGGGAGTAAGGGGATAAAATAAAGCCTATGTTACGCAGGGTGAATGTAGCTTTCTAATGGTGAAAGAATTTTTGAAATCGATTCATTGCTTCCGGAGATTACCTCCTACATACAAACTTACAAACAAATGTTACCTCTTTATAATATTAAGTATAGATAAATATTATATATTAAAGTATAGAAACGTAGCGAACGGTAGCAAAACATTAGTGCCTATGGCAAGATTGAAATCGCATAATTTAATGTACCTAAGTATTATATTCTATTTGCCTTAAAATCCGAATAGTCTTAATCGAATTTCTTTAACCAATATCCCATTGAATTGTTCGAAATCAAACGACCATTTTCTGTCACGATACGATGTATAAAACTTTAGACCCAACATTTTTAATGCCTGAATACTAAGCCTACAATCGTAGGACACTGATAGAACGTCTCCTCGGCTTATCCCATCGATCCAAGCAATACATCAAGGGGACACTAAAGCCAGCTATACATCAACACGTCCTGATCCAACGTATCGTTTGACATCGAAAAAGTAATATGTCTCCTCAAGCTGTATATAAAACCTTAGCGAAATGAAACGGGTCCGCTATCAAGCTGCGGCCCGTCAATCTTATTGTCATTCAATTTGAATTTCCGCTTAGGACCGGTTTTTTGTGAGGCCTTACTAGAGGCCATAAGAGCAGTGGGCTCAGGATTTGATCCAAATGAAACTTAGGTCCAATAATTTTCCTCGCTCAGGATCATAATTGAAATGATATTAATTTTAGGGAAAATCATCACTACATAAATTATAAAATAAAGTCGCCCGCCGCATCCGTCCCTAAGTATGCTTAGATCTTTAAAACTGCGAAACGGATTTTGATGCGGGGTTTTTTAATAGATAGAGTGATTCAAGAGGAAGGTTTTAGTATATAATTTGTAGGCGGGTCAAGCCGCGGGCATCAGCTAGTGTTTCATAAAATGTCAGTAAAATAGTAGTGGGCATACCTAATTATTTTCTTTTTAAATGAGATACTCTTCTTGTTGAGGACGCAAATCAAATATTTCGGTTATCCTCAGAGACGATAGAATTTCCATGATTCCATTTCATTTGAACAGTTTTGTATAAATGTATTTTGGCAATATCATCAAAAAAATTCTGAATCATAAAAATACACGTGTAATAAAAAAGACACATTATTGTAATTTTATTAAAACACAATACTCCGCACTACAAATATAAATATTTTTGGTAAGACCCCCATTTTGACAAAAAAGATTGACCATAGGTTGATTTTTAAAGAATCAGTAAATTATTTCAAGGCATCATGTTATTGCTAACCCAAGCTCAAAATTACACATCACTCAACCCAGTTTCAGGCGCTCTCAATACCGCTAAATTCGTGGCCCAGCATCCAGTCTACCCGAGCGCCGAGGCCGAGAAAAACCTAACATTTGTCACTGCATCGGAATCTGTTGAATTAGACGCTTCAAGGGTTCCCCCGGATGGGAATTTGAGCTTATTTTTTGTTTCTGCTCCATATTATAGAACATTCCCTGCGTAATGGCGTTGCTGTATCGCAATAACGTATCTGAAACGACGGTACGATGCTTTTTTTCTCGCTTTACGATTTTTAGTCGATGGCTTGATATGATTCGGTTTAAGGCGGGTATTACTTACGGTACGGAGTTTCGTTGCTCTCGGAATATTAACTTCGGATTTAGAAGCAAAGGGTTCGGAAATTTTAACGGTTTTTGCTTCGATTTATGCCAATATTTTTTTGTTGTTATTCGTTTCTGTGGATGATTTAGTGGGTTCAATGGGTTTATTTGGTACTTTGTTTTGTACTTTTTTCATATTATGGAAAATTAGTAAAAAAAAGTGAACGGTCTTTATTTACATGTTTGGAGTCAGGATTATTATCTTACTGTTACCAGCATTAAGAAAAATGTTACCTCCAGCTCTTGGAAAAGATTTGCGAGAAGTTAGTCATGCTATTTCTTTTCGCCTGCTATAACACAATAGACTTAACATAGGTATGCTGATATGATATGGTGCTGCTTTGGTGATAGCTTTGAGGTGTAATTTTGACGTTTAATAAGTTGTGATTCCCAGTTTCATTCGTTTTTTTAAGTAAAAACTTCTTTAGGCGCGTTGAACACTTTTGGGTGAACGAAAATCATGGAACTCGCGTCTTCGTTCGTTTGTGCTCTCTAAAACTCGAGTACAGATGGGCCGATTTAGCTGATTTTGATTTCGAAATATTTGTCGTAGTCCAGAGAAGGTTTAAACGGTGAAAAAACAAAAAATATACTCCTTTACAAACCAAAAATAATTCAAAAATATTAATCTAATAGCTCGACGATACAATTCACAAGTTACTTAATTTTTACTTCAGTTGCCAGTCCCCAAAGACTGCCCAGCATGTTTTTTATGAAGTAATGTTTCTTTTTAATCTTTCTGTAACACCAATAAAATTGTAATGTGCGAAACCTACTCGTAGACAAACAACTATAACATAAGACTCTTCACACAACTCGGGTCTGCGTCCATCGACGCGGGACCCTTGACAAAGACGAATGGTGTCTTCCCTTAGACATGGGAAACGTCGAACCAACGGCTATGAAAGCTCACACGTTCGGGAAAAGGATTGTGGCTCGTAGAAATTAATGTGTTGTGGTGCTCCTCTAGTATGGGGTTTGAAAAGTTTCTTTTGGAGGGTGTTTTCAGTGATATTGGCCTTGGTGGCTGAGAGAATGTCATGCTCACTCAAAGGTCTCGCTAATGGTGTCGGGTCGTTTAGTTCCCTTCAATATGGTTGAGTTGAATGGCGCCGATACACGCGTCATGTTCGTGAACGGGCGCAGTTGGGACTGGTCATATCTTAGCTGCCACGGTTCATTTTGATTACTTTATTTTTAAATTGTTGATTTAATCTTTTACTCTGGACGCTCATAATGTGCACGTCTTTCTACATCGTTCTCACATAATATGTATAATCTGAACATGAATGATGTAACCAAGATATTTATGAGTGACCATTGAGTTTCTTGCCCGTTCTTCTCCTTAAAGATCTACGCTAGGGAATGGGCAACTACAGTACTTTCTCAAGTTATTATGTCTTGTGACTAGGACTGTAGCTTTGTTTGTTTTTTTTTGTATTTTTGACATTCATTTTAATGGTCTAATTAAAATAAATGCTTTGAGTTTGAGTTTGATTGGGGAACCAAATTGTGTTTAATAGATGCCTATTTGAATCACCTCTGACTGATTAAACGAATAGCTGGCCCCTTACATCCTGAGCGTGGGGGAAACTGGGTTCAATTTGCAGGTGAAGCAAAGTCATCACCGAGCTTTTTACTAATTATGGGTACGGCTTCCAGTCTAACCGGATGCAGCTCAATACCAATATTTTACATGAAGCGATTGCCTATCTGACCTCCACAATCCAGGTAGAACTAGATAAGACTGGTTGTCAGACTTGCGGGCCACCTGTTACGACTGTCGAACATCTACAAATGACAGCCGGGACCAACGGCTTAGCATGCTTTCCAAGGCGCGGAGGAAACTCGGTATGTAAGGGTGGTCACCCATCCATTGACAAACCTAGGCAAGCGCGGCTCAACCTAAAGACAGGTCCGCGCAGGCTGTTATTAGTTAGCCACTTTTAAAGAGTTATTAGGTTTTCCAAATTTATTTATTTTTATTCATTAACACATACATTTGTTGTTTGTTGGTTGGCGGTATGATATTTCCATGTGAGTCTCTGTTGAGGTAGGCCACCATGACCGAAAGCGATCGGAAGGACTATTCTTTGAAAATGTTCATCATCATCATCATTTCAGCCGAAAGACGTCTACTGCTGGACATGAGCCTCCCCCAAAGGGGCGTTTTTGCCATAATCACCACGCTTGGCAGGCGGGTTGGTGATCGCAGTACGATTGTTACAAAAGCACAGGGAACGCTGCTGCCCATTCTCTGTTAAGTCCCTTAGTCGCCTCATACGACACCCACGGGAAGATATGGGATGATGCTATTCTTTACGTCCGACACCATACAGAACGAAAATGAAAAATTTGGAAAATGTTCATGATCAGATATTTGTATTTATTTTCTTAGCAAGCATACTTTAAACGTGAGGCCAAGAACTTGTTTAACGCAAACTAATACAGGATGTAAACAACCTCATCACGAAGCCGTCAACCAAGCATTTTGTACATCAAACTAAGTAACTGTAAGCAAAAATTATTGCTGGAAAACGACTTTTTTTTGGGGTGAAACATCATGTTTTGTGGTAGAACTCAATGTAACGCACTCAAAACATTGTGCTTATGGATGAATTGAATAGTACGGGGGTCGTAGAGGTGTTTAAAGCAATAAAAACGTGAAGGTATTTAAACAAAAAACTTGTCAAAAAGTTGGAACTTTGACCCCTAATATCTCCGTAACTAGAAGGTTCCCAGGTATGGTGTAAAACAAGAAAATGATCGCAATGATAGGGAAAACAAGTGCCTTTCGGCTTCTTTAAGAGGCTTTAAACACCTCTATTTAATATCAGAACTCCCATTTAGTAATTGAAACCTCTCCATAATCTCTAATAATGAATTAATCAGTAACTTATCCATCAAGCTTATCCCCTCTTTCACAGACAACCACTTTCATTATAATTACTTTATTTTTAATACATTTTATAACACTTTTTACACGATCCCAAACTTTCGGTTACAAACAAAAGCTCAGTAAAGCTTGTAAAAAGAAAAGTACATTGATGTCGTAATGAGCCGATAATTAAAATGGAATCTAATGAACTAAGTGATGTCGTGGGGGAGATTGTACATATACCTATTAGATAATTAAAGATGCTGGAATTTTTTTCGTGGGTTGTACAAAGTTCTAGTATAAAAATTGTCGTGCCAGCGATAAGAAAAAGAAGACTTTTTCTTATCGCTGGCACGACAATTTTTTTATACTTTGCTAGCCCAGAATTTCACCACTTCAACCGCGTCGTCGCCGTCGGTGGCAGCGCAAAGGTCACTTCGGCTACATGTTTTTAGGCTAAGACGGCAGGATAGAAGGTGGACCATAGTTTGTGGCAAAGCTCCACCAACCACACCCAGCTGCTGTTTCATTTAAGGTAGCACCACTTAACGTGGTTGGAAGTTGAAAGTTCTAGTTGAAAAACCTGACGTTGAAGTTGGTCAAGATGCCACAGATAGACACACAGTCCTGTAACACTCCTTTTTTTTTGTCGGGAATTTAAAAAGCGTTGAGTTGAGCTAGCAAATTCAACCCCATTCACAAATTAAATAAAACAGCTTACTTACCTAATAGCTGGCTAATAACTCTGCTGCAGCAAACAGAAATTAATACAAACCGAAGTGGGGAAAACAACCAGTCAACCAAAATTTGCGTTGATTCCCAAAGCACAACAAAATTATTTTCATTTGGTAACATTTTTGACTTGCGCGTGAAAATAACCGGGTCATCATGAATCATGATAATAAGCAAACTCACGTTATGACTAACATTTGGTGTCACTTACCTAAATACTGAACATGCACTGGAAATGCAGCGCAGCGGTGCAGCGGAGCAGCGGTGGCCCAGTAGTGACTTACGAACAGTAAGTCGTTGGTTCAAACCCACGCAGGAGCATTACTTAGTGTAATTTATTTCATCACCGCTGCTCTCAAAACGGTGAAGGAAAACATCGTGAGGAAACCGGTATGTCCTAGAACCAAAAAATTCGAAGACATGTGACATCTACCAATCCGCACTGGGCCTGCGTGGTGGATTACAGCCCATTCCCTCTCATAGAGAGGAGGCCTGTGTCCCAGCAGTGGGAACATTCATAGGCTGATGATGATGACTGGAAATGAGCTCCTATTGGATATGTTTTTATTATTAGAGGAGCTCGTGGTTAAATAATAACAGCTACTCGAGGCGATTTTCAAGGTAAAGCCGCACTTGACAAGGTCGGTCAGTTGATGAGTGGCCATCAATCTCGTACCGAGTTTCCTCTGTACCTCGGAAAGCACGTTAAGCCGTTGGTCCCGGCTGTCATTTGTAGAACTTGGTCAGTATTTACAGGTAATCAGTGGCCCGAAAGTCTGACAGCCAGTCTTGCCAAGGGGATATCGTATTACTGAGTACTAACTGGTTTATGGAGGTCAGATAGGCTCGCTCCATGTTAAATACTGATATTCAGCTGCATCCGGTTAGACTGGAAGCCGACCCCAACATAGTCGGGGAAAGGCTAGGCAGATGATGATGTTGGAATTGAGCTTAGCAGAACCACGTGTCGAAAATCAGATTATGCGTTTTATATCATGCATTCGTTTAGGGGGTATTATTGAAGACAGGCATAAATCTATGTACACAATGTGTATCTTATGTGTATAAACACAGTTGCTACTTACTTAGTTTTCTCTTTTTCGTGTGAGATTTTCCTTTGAAAAACAACTAATTAAGATTTTGACCCAAAGTCTGTGCTAAGTAATTAGATAAAAAAACTACTAGATTAAAATTGATGTCTGGAGCTATCAATCAATTAAGTTTTTAGGTTCCCGGGTCCTTTCCCGAATCCGCGACAAAAAGTTTTCGACAGTTTTATGCCTATCCTTACTTTAGATTCGACTTCAAAGTAAGGAACATCGTGTAACAAACTTTTATCAAAGATTCTCTTCCTCGACCAAGACCTCTCATGTTCTCTGTTATGAAAAATCAGCTTTTCCAGATAAAAGTACAATACGGTCAAACAATCTGTAATTTTTGGATAGAATCATTGGACTGAAAATCCATGGTAATACTTTTTAGGGTTCCGTAGTCAACTAGGAACCCTTATAGTTTCGCCATGTCTGTCCGTCCGTCCGTCTGTCCGTCCTCGCTTAATCTCTGTGACCGTTAGCACTAGAAAGCTGAAATTTGGTAACAATATGTATATCAATCACGCCGAAAGTGGTAAAATAAAAATTGGAAAAAAATGTTTTATTAGGGTAGCCCCCCTATATGTAAAGTGGGAAGTGTTTTTTTTTTAATTTCAACCCTAACGTGTGATATATTGTTGGAAAGGTATTTAAAAATGAATAGGGGTTTCCTAAAATCATTTTTTGATAATGTTAATAATTTCGGAAATAATCGCTCCAAAAGTAAAAAACAATGTGTCCCCCCCCCTATAACTTTTGAACCATAAGTTTAGAAAATATGAAAAAAATCTGAAAAGTAGAACTTTATAAGGACTTTCTAGGAAAATCATTTTGAACTTGATGGAAACAACAGTTTTTGTACAAAAAAGACAAAAAGTTGTACAAAATAATTTCTGGACTAAGTTTGTAGTATATTCGTATATGCAAGCATTTTTACATAATGGATACCCACCCACCTTTAAACTCATAAGTGGGAACACTTATTGTGACGGACGGGAAACTACGGAACCCTACACTGAGCGTGGCCCGACACGCTCTTGACCGGTTTTTAATACAGTGTTAGACTCTGTATGTTTCAAAAAAAGATATGAGTGTCTAGAAAAGAAATGAAAACGGAGATTACGGCTCATTGTTAGAAGAAGAAGAAGACGTGTGGTACCTGTAATCTATATTACTGACTAGCTGATGCCCGCGGCTTCACCCGCCCGCAAATTATATACTTAAACCTTCCTCTTGAATCACTCTATCTATTAAAAAAAATATCAAAATCCGTTGCGTAGTTTTAAAGATCTAATCATACATAGGGACAGACAGACGCGGCGGGGGATTTTGTTTTATAATGTGTAGTGATAAGAACAGGTTATAATTGCTATATTTTTATTTTAATAGTTATTTCTTGAATATTAAATTATGGTAGATGAAATTATATTTTTTATTTAGAATTTATAAGAAATGATTTAGAGATGAAAATAATTAGAAGATTAGTTATTATAGCTGCAATAACAAAAAGTGCTCAAATTCCTTTTAGATCTTGATTACCTGCTGCAACGTTCTCTATGAAATCCCAAAATTATGTCCTGAAATAAAAAACATTTCTCGCTTAAGCGACTATTAAACAATTCCGAATTCCACGAACATTATGCATAATGCATAATTGTGAATAAAAGAGAATTACTCCAATATTATAGATCATTAAGTGACCTTAGTTTAAGAAAAATTGTAATGTTCACATTTCCTTATAGTAAAAGTTTGCCACAGGAAGAAAATTACTTTAGATATAATATTAACAGAACATTGCATAATTTGACATTTAATAATAATGTATTTCATTTAATTGACATTAATAATTATATTGGTGACAATTTTTATTTGACAAAAGACAGATATCTTGTGGACAGGTGCTATCTTTCAAACTATTGGAAAAGACAAGTAGCTGTGTCGCTATCATACTTTTTTTCTATTACAGCCAAGAACTTGGCTAATCAGGTCGCCTCTGTAGAACAATGCAATACTCAATTAAATTACTCTGCCAATAGTTTGAGCACAATTAATGAATCAGTCAATCATTTAAATTAGAAATTTTGACAACGGAGGCGACCTCTTGCAATATTATAAGGAAGCCAGATAGTAAATCAAGCGAATGTTTTGAAAGTTTTAATAGTATCAACCTGGTTCATCAAAATATTCAAGGATTTTTGAACAAAGAATTAGAAGTAGAACTTTTCCTGAATTGTAACAATATAGATATTCTTTGTATAACGGAGCATTGGCTCAAATGTCATCAATTAATTTTCAATTTCAGTAATCATCAGGTTGGTAGTTCATTCAACAGGGTAAATGCTATACATGGCGGCGCATTAATCTTAGTAAATAATCATCTTAAATTTAAAGACCGCAAGGATATTGTCAGCCTATCTGTTGAGCGAACAGTTGAAATAGCCTGTATAGAATTGGAGCAGTTTATTATATTAAGTGTGTATAGACCTCCTTCAGGGTTGTATGATTGTTTTGAAAAGATAATGGATGAAGTGTTGCATAAAATCTGTAGTTCTAAGAAGTCAATAATCATTTGTGGTGATTTCAATATTAATTTGTTAGAAAATTCTGGGTTAAGTACTAAAATTATAAGCCTCTTTCAGTCATACAATCTTGAAAACAAATTTCTCGAGCCCACCAGAATAACCCCAACTAGTGCTACTTGCCTAGATAATATTTACACTGATATTATACCCACCCAAAAAGCAATTATTAACTTAATAGATTCAGATCATTGTGGGCAATTGATCACAATTCCAAATGTAAGCAAGAAAGTAACTAAAAAGGATATCATCGTTAATCCAAAAAGTAAAAATCGCCTGGAAACTTTTAAAACTAAACTTTTATCCAAACTACCACTTTTGTCAGATAATGATGATCCAAATCAACATTATAACGATTTTTTCAGTATGTATTGCACACAATTTGAAAACACATTTGTCCCTAAGACAATATCTGTAAATAGTAACGCTTCTTTCAACGACTGGGCCACCATTGGTATTCATAAGAGTCGAAAACGACTTTATGAGCTGTATGAAGAGCGGACTTATGTAAAAACTGTAGAATTTAATTTGTATGTTAAGAATTATTCAAAATTATTTAAAAAAGTTTGTTTTATAGCAAAGTCACGTTACTTGAGTTCAAAAATTAAAAATAGTAGTAATGTGGTTAAAATGACATGGAACATTATTAATAGCGAAACGGGAAGGTCTTGCAACCGAAATAGTGACTACAGCCTTGCTATTGGCGATAATATTTTAAATTCAGATACTCAAGTTGCCACAGCCTTTGAAAATTTCTTTGCGGATATTCCCGTATCGACTACTAAATCGCTAAACTCGTCACCTACTGCTGCCGAGTCTTTACTAAGGGAAAACGTTTCAGTCTGTGAATCCGAATTTAATTTTCAATATGTCACCTGTAAAGATATAATTAAAACTTTTCACACCATCAATGTTAAAAAGACCGCCGATCTATGGGGTCATTCTGTAGACGTTGCTAAATCCATTATAAACATTGTAGCTCCTTCATTAGCTGTAATATTTAACGATTGTATTGACCGTGGTGAGTTTCCTGATCTAATGAAATATAGTAAAATAATACCATTGTTTAAATCGGGTAGTACATCAGACCCCACTAATTATAGACCCATTTCAGTACTACCCACCTTTAGTAAAATTTTCGAAAAATTAATTTTGGCACAAATGCAAAGTTTTTTCAATAAACATAAGTTATTGCATAAAAAACAGTTCGGTTTCACAAGGGGTCGTTCAACTACTGATGCCGGTGTTGAACTTTTAGGACACATTTATAATGCCTGGGAGGACAAATGCGATGCTTTGGGCATTTTTTGCGATTTATCTAAAGCTTTCGATTGCGTTCTTCATGAAACATTAATCAGGAAACTACACCACTACGGAATCCATAACGCCTCTCTGGATCTTCTTATTTCATATTTGAGTAATAGGATTCAGAGAGTTGATGTTAACGGGAAGAGATCTCCTGGATCCATAGTAAGAATGGGGGTACCACAGGGCTCAATTCTTGGTCCATTTTTGTTTCTTATTTACATAAATGACTTGCCTCACCTCATAAAGGATAATCATGACATAGCATTGTTTGCAGACGACACTTCTCTTTTATTTAAACTCAAACGTCAGCAGTTAGTTACGGATGATGTTAATAGCGCCCTGGCAAAAGTCGTTAATTGGTTTAATGTTAATAACCTACTCCTAAATGAGAAAAAAACTAAATGTATTAAATTTACGATACCCCATGTAAGACAAGTGGAAACTACTGTACTAATTAAGGATGAAGAGTTGAAACCGGAAGATAGCACAGTGTTCCTAGGCATAACTTTGGATGCCAAGCTTCAGTGGGGCCCGCATATAGACAAATTGTCAAAAAAACTTAGCTCTGCGGCATACGCCGTTAGAAGGATTCGTGAGTTAACTGATTTAGAGACAGCCCGTTTAGTTTACTTTAGTTATTTCCATAGCGTGATGTCGTACGGTATTCTCTTGTGGGGCAATGCCGCCGATATTCAGACAATATTTGTTTTGCAAAAAAGGGCAATTCGTTCAATTTATAAATTAAGTCCCAGATACTCCCTCAGAGAAAAATTTAAAGAGATTAATGTTCTTACTGTCCCTTCTCAGTTTATTTATGAAAACCTTTTGTACGCACACAAAAATATTAATTTGTTTAAAAAATACAGTGATATCCACAACATAAATACGAGGAACAAACACAAATTTGTTGTTCCTGCAACGAGGCTCAAAAAAATAGGGGGTTCGTTCAGATGCCAATGTATACGTTTTTACAATAAACTTCCGAGCCAAATTCAAGCACTAAGCCTAAATAAATTCAAATCGTTTATAAAACGGAAGCTGTGCCTGAAAGCCTACTATCATGTTAATCACTATCTCGAAGATAAAAAGGCTTGGAATTAAGCTGCTCCAATGAAATTTGCTCTGTGAATGTCGAAGCTTCGGACTTCGCTTGTTTATTATTTATTCCTTTCTTTTCCTTTTTTTATTTTTTCTTTTCCTTTTTTTATACACTCTGACATTTAATGTTTTGACATGTATTTTATTATTTTTTATACACTCTGACATGTAATGTCTTGACATGTATTTTATTATTTTTTATTTGACATTTACTGATTTGACATGAATACTTATTTTGTTAAGTATTTTAGTTTTTTTTTATCATCATTGTGCCTTTTAATGATTTTTGTGATTTTTATTTACATTTTTTTGAATAGAACTTGTTATGAATTTTATATGATTATTGATTATTGTGAATGTGGGGACCATGTGGGTCACATTTATATTTTTTGTTTATTTTTTCCCACAACTGTCTGACAGTTTGAGTACTCTAAGCGACCTACCCAAATGTCCTTTCTTTGGTATTGTTCGTCGTTTCGTTGAGCTCCTTGGGTTATAAGTCGAGCTACACATTAACTGACAAATGCTTGCACTGACTGGACAGGTCCACTCAAAACTGTATGGTTCTTTCTTCAAAAGACCATATCAGACACTAATCTGCATAGTCCTCATGTGAATTGAGCAAGATTGTCTGGACTTTAAAAGAGACTATGACCTCTGAGTTTGTTTCGGCTGTTTCTTCTCAGAGTAGTCAGGTACGAAACACCGGCCCCATCTAGTTTTAAAAAATGACGTGTAAAAGTGTTTGTAAAAACCTACTTGCAAAATAAACATCATTTATCATTTATCATTTATCATTTATCATATTACATCCGATTCAATTTGCGAGTCACTTCATTAGTGATGCCCGCTTGAAGGTATAACGAACCGTAGTCAGTTTGAAATGTTTTATTATTAATACATGTTCAGTTTTATGCTAGCCTAGTACTTTTTTGTTTAAATCAGATAGTGGATTAACTTTTGGAGGAGCTCGTGGCTAAATTATAACAGATGCTCGGGTCGATCGTTAGGTTAAGCCGTGCTTGCCTAGGTTGGTCTGTGGATGGGTGATCACCCACATTACATACCGAGATTCCTCCGCACGTTAAGCTGTTGGTCCCGGCTGTCATTTGTAGAGCTTTGACAGTCGTTAGGTAGTCAGAAGTAAAAAAATCTGACAACCAGTCTACCAAGGGGTATCGTATTACCCGTTACTAACTGGGTTGTGGAGGTCAGATAGGCAGTCGCTCCATGTAAAATACTGGTATTCAGCTGCATCTGGTAAAACTGGAAGCCGACCCCAACATAGTTGGGAAAAGGCTAGGTAGATGATGAGTGGATTAACTTTTGATGCTAATTTAATAACATTCACGTTTCATTCATGGCGGTGGAGGAAACATCAAATTTCCCAGTTCTGAGATACAAACTTGCTCTCCGTGAGAGGAGACTAGGCCATTATTTACCACGCATACCCAGTGTGGGAGATGTCACATGTTATATCTGATTCTCAGACGCAATACCTTACAACTTTGCTCAACCGGGTCTCAAAATCAGAATCTCAAGATCACTGAACGCGCTTGTGACCAAATGATAATGACCAAAGGATAATTTTGTGTAACAGGTTTTGTTTTGGTCACTAAACAGATTAAGCAGACTAAGCAGATTATCTATTTTCGACTTTATCCGCATAGATTTGAATATGATTATCGCTAGGTACGTCTTATTGAATTGCAGGAAACCACATTAGGTTTTATAATTGAATTAATGGTGATTATTAATAGTTCTCAATTTATAATATTATAAGCTCTATTGAATTCAAAACACCAAAACATTTACATTGAAACTATTTACATTACATTTTAATTAACTGGTATTCACACGATTTCACTCAATTTCAAAATGTCAAAAGCGGTGTCACCATTATTTATGAATGGTGATAAGTGAAATGAAATATATATTATTTATAATTTATGTCAAACCACGACATTTTGTATACGCATTTGATTTTAAGTACCTATAGACAAATGTTTAAAACATTAAATTAAGTACTAAGTTATGATGTTAGTAAGCGATTTAGAATGTCAAACAAGCTAAACATCATTTTAAAAACGGGATTTTAAATATAGGTGTGATGTCATAATTCTTCGTAAACCCTTTTAATTGATACCCATATTATGGGGGTTCATAAAAAATAAAAACCGTCCAAGTGCGAGTCGGACTCGCGCACGAAGGGTTCCGTACCATTATCTATACATTAGACAAAACGGCAAAAAAATCACGTTTGTTGTATGGGAGCTCTCCTTTTTTTTTTTTTTTTTTTTTCGGATGGGAAATCATCAAATAACTTCTCCTGCTCTGGGCGGAGCAGGAGGGAGTGTCAGACTTTTACTGACTAAAACCCATCCATGTTCCTTCATCGCCCTTTGTATTCCGGGGCCACGGTATCTCTTTCGAACAGTCCCGCAACCCCGGCAGGGTGGGAGCCCCCTTTAAATATTATTCTGTTTTTAGTATTTGTTGTTATAGCGGCAACAGAAATCATCGGCATCATCTGTGAAAATTTCAACTGTCTAGCTGTCACGGTTCATGAGATTCAGCCTGGTGACAGACAGACCGACAGACGGACAGACAGCGAAGTCTCAGTAATAGGGTTCCGTTTTTACTCTTTGGGTACGGAACCCTAACTAGACCACCATCTTTGGGAGTCCATTATATTGGATTAAGAATGACGCCACTACGCTAATTATGTATTGACATCCAAACTAAACGTGTATGCAAAAAATCAGCTCAATCGGTTGGTGATAACTGTTTTAAAAACTTAAAAAAAAAAAAAACCGACTTCAAAAAACACAAAACACAAAAAAGTGAAAAATAACTTTTGCTTTAGAAGTCGGTGACCTTTGTTTGATTCATTTTGTTTTTTTTTTGTCACCGACTTCTGAAGCTAAAGTTATTTTTCACTTTTTTGTTGTGTTTTTTGAAGCCGGTTTTTTTTTTTTTTGTAAATAGTTTTTTTTATTTTTTCAGTTTTAGTTGTAATATCCTATAAAAATATATGCTATGCATTTATTTTACATTGTTAATAATACATTTCATGGTAATAGGCTTATCCTCAATAAATGGAACTTAACATACTTATACTGTCGAAATTTGGGTGTATTGTACACATATGCGTAATTGCGTACCCCTCAGAGCATACAGGCGTGATGTTACGTCATGAAGGCTTATCCTCAATAAATGGAACTTAACATACTTATACTGTCGAAATTTGGGTGTATTGTACACATATGCGTAATTGCGTACCCCTCAGAGCATACAGGCGTGATGTTACGTCATGATGTTGTATAAAAAAGTTGTGTAAATATATAAAAGAAGAAACTGACTGACTGACTGACTGACTCATCTATCAACGCACAGCCCAAACCGCTGGGACTACAGATTCCAAATTTGGCAAGTAGGTTCCTTATGTAGTCTAGGGGTGCACTAAGAAAGGATTTTTCAAAATTCACCCCCTTAGGGGTTAAACGGGGCTCCAAAGTTTGTATGGGGAAACAAGATTAGTTAGACTATTTTATTCGAAACTTCACAGGAGCGCTCCTATTATTAAATGAGTAGATAATGGTTTCAGGTTTTTTCAGAATTCAACCCCTAAGAGGGGGAAATGGGGTGGCAAAGTATAAAAATCAATGCACAGCCCAAACCACTGAGTCCAGAGATTCCAAATTTGGCACATAGGTTTTTTATGGGGTCTAGGGGTGCACTAAGAAATGATTTTTCAAAATTCATCCCCTAAGGGGGTTAAACGGGCTCCAAAGTTTGTATGGGGAAACAAGATTAGTTAGACTATTTTATTCGAAACTTCACAGGAGTGCTCCTATTGATAAATGAGTAGATAATGGTTTCAGGTTTTTTCAGAATTCAACCCCTAAGAGGGGGAAATGGGGTGGCAAAGTATAAAAATCAATGCACAGCCCAAACCACTGAGTCCAGAGATTCCAAATTTGGCACATAGGTTCTATATGGGGTTTAGGGGTGCATTAAGAAAAGATTTTTCATAAGTAACCGTCTAAGGGGTTGAAACGGGGGTCCAAAGATTACATGGGGAAATAAGATTAGTTAGACTACTTTATTCGAAACTTAACAGGAGTACTCCTATCGATAAATGAGTTAACATTTGTGTTTCAGGTTTTTTTCAGAATTCAACCCCTAAAGGGGGAAATGGGGTAACAAAGCCTGAAATTCAACATAGGTATTGTTTGTATGGTGAATTGGGTTGGGTGTATTACAAAAACAACGATTTTAAGATTTAATGTGGCGGACCTGAATTACCATCATTCCCTGTTGGGGTGCGATGGGGTTGAAATGTCTAAAAATCAATATGGGTGTCGAAACCGAGATTATCAGGGGTGCTGATGTCGAAAATGGCATTTATTTTGAGATCCAGAAGATGGCGGATTCAACTTCTATACAGGGTTATTGTGATGATGATGATTGTGATTACGATGATGATTGCGATACTGATAATGAGTTTGATAACGATGATGATTTTGATTACGTTGATAATGAGTTTGATAACGATGATGGTGATTGTGATTACGATGATAATGATTGTGATAGGTAACGATGATGGTGATTGTGATAGTGATTTTGATGGTGATTGTGATGGTGATAGTGATTGTGATAGTGATAGTACTGGTGATTGTGATAGTGATAATGATGGTGATTGTGATAATGATTGTGGTTGTAAAAGTGATGGCGTTTGTGATCATGATTATTGTGATTAATATGATAATGATTGAGATTACAATGATAATTATTATGATAGTGATTGTGATTGTAATGGTGATTGTAATGGTGATAGTAAAGGTGATTGTGATTGTGATTGTGATGGTGATGGTGATTGTGATTGTGATAGTGATAGTGATAGGGATAGTGATAGTGATGATGATTGTGATGGTGATTGTGATGGTGATTTTGATGGTGATTGTGATGGTGATAGTGATTGTGATGATGATGGTCATTGTGATTGTGATAGTGATGGAGATTGTGATTGTGATAACGATGATAATGATTGTGATTACGATGATAATGATTATGATAGTGATTGTGATTGTAATAGTGATAGTAAAGGTGATTGTGATTGTGATTGTGATGGTGATTGTGATTGTGATTGTGATTGTAATAGTGATAGTGATAGGGATAGTGATAGTGATGATGATTGTGATGGTGATTGTGATGGTGATTTTGATGGTGATTGTGATGGTGATAGTGATTGTGATGATGATGGTCATTGTGATAGTGATGGAGATTGTGATTGTGATAACGATGATAATGATTGTGATTACGATGATAATGATTGTGATAGTGATTGCGATTGTGATGGTGATGGTGATGGTGATTGTAATGGTAATGGTAAAGGTGATTGTGATCGTGATAATGATGGTGGTTTTGATAGTGATGGTGATTCAAATCAAATTAAATCAAAGCATTTATTTCAAGTACATTACAGGCACTTTTGAATTGTCGAAACAAAGATGAAAATTAAATGTAGCTACAGTCCCAGTCACAAGACATAAAAACTGTGAAAGTACTGTAGTTGCCCATTTCCTAGCGTAGATCTCTATGGAAAAGAACGGGCAAGAAACTCCATGGACACTCTTTTAAATCAGAATATTGTTACAAAATCTTGGTTACATCATTCACGTTGAGATGGTATATTATGTGAGAACAATGTAGAAAGATGTGCATGGTAGAAGTGTCCACCGCAAAAACACACAACCAAAAAAGAAATTCAATTCAAAATAATTCATTCAAATAAGCCATGGCAACCAAGAGATGACCAGTCACAACTGACAGCGCCCGTTCACGGACATGACGCATGGATCAGCACCATTCAACTCAACCATTTTGAAGGGAACTAAATGATCCGAAACATGCGCCACCATCAGCGAGACAACTAAGTGAGCATGACATACTCCAAACCGCCAGGGCACATTGAAGTCAAGAAAAGACGTAGGTTTCCAGTGATTGTGATAATGATGGTCGTTGTGATAGTGATGGTGGTTGTGATAGTGATTGTGATGATAATAATAAATTGTGATGATTATGAAATTTGGCACATAGAGAGTTTATAACCTGGATTAACATGTAGGACAATTTTTATCCCTTTAGTATGATTCAGTGGGACAGTTACCGAACAGCACGCGGGCGAAGCCGCGGGCAACAGCTAGTAAACAATCAACATCCAATCGATTGCAGCAATCACGACCGATTTACCGTCTAGTTTTGAAGAGTTCCATTGTATATCTCCATAGATCAGCATCAGATCTTTACCAAATTTATATGCAACCATCTCTTTAAAATAAAAAAATAATTTTGAGAATCGCTCCACAAATAGAGGAGAAATCGGTGAACATACATGAAATTATACCACAAGACTGAGTAAAAATGTTCATAAAATGAAAACTACTCGGCCAAACTATGTTAAATTTTTATGGGACCAAATGGCAACTATTCCGCATCAAACTAAAAAAGAATCACGTAAATCGGATCATAATTCTCGGCGTAATCGGCGTACATACATAAAAAAAAAAACAATTGAATTGAGAACCTCCTCCTTTTTGGAAGTCGGTTAAAAATCAGTTGCAAGATTTGACCTAAACAAACAAAAATACTGTTATTTAGCTGAATCCGGTTAGACTGGAAGGCCCCAGCATAATTGGGAAAAGACTATATATACAGATGATATTGATCGTCAATCCACCTTTTTTTGCACTTTAGTCTGTAGTACCTATAAATACTGGCAATGCATGAGCCGGCCATATTAGCCTTAGAACCAATGACTGTTGTGGTAGACGTGTTCTTATGTGGAGACCGCGAATCAGCAAGCGCAAGGTGGGACGCCCTCAGACTCTTCTTCGCAGGGTGACTGGAACAGCATGAGAGTTGCCGAGCATTGAGTTGAGTGGTGTGCGATTGAAGAGGCATATGTCCAGCAGTGGACTGCTGTAGGCTTGCTGTAGGTTGATGATGATGACCTTTTAATAACAAGATTACCAGAAATTTAAAACCTACTTATGAATTCCAGCCAGTTACATAGAATGAACTGTACGAGTTTTGATAACTTCGTTGCTAATTAGTATAGAAGTTGAAGCGCCGTTGCTGACATTAACTTCAGTACAGACAAAACAATTATTGTATTAGTAGAAGTTTCGCGCAGTATTTGTTTATAAAAGTAAACGTCCGGAGTACTTACACTCGGCTGGCAGTTATGCTGACTTTTCAGTGTTTCTGTTTGACTCGGAGATGTTTGAAAGTTAAATTAATGTTAATAACGTTTGTCTTTTGCAAAAGATTTCAGAGTCTGTTCTTAGAGCTGTGTGCTAAGTGCGAGTTTCATACTAAAATTCAAGTAATGTGTCGAACGCGTAAACCGAGTTTACGTTACCATTTGCGTCGTCGGTAATGACAATAGAATGCCTCTATGAAAATGAGGTCCGTTTGGAGCACATCACTAACGTTTGCATGCTATCGCGAGTGCAAGTTACAATTTTGACAGTTTTGACAGCTGAAATACGAAACGCGAGCGTGAAAAGTTTTCACTTAGGATTTTGTGGTGAGAGCATCATGAGAGTGGTGAAATAACAAAGTAATTTAATTTAATTTCGTATTGTGAATGAAACTTACCATGGAATCTCGTATTATTTCGTTTGGACAATGTTTGAGACCGCAAAAGCACAAGATAAGCGTAATATAACGCCACAAAAAAGTAAACACGGTTACGTAAACAAAGATAGAAACACCACCACAAACCACTCGGGCATTCTTAGATCATTTGCTTAGATCTCCATGCCTAAAAAGTAACAAACTTAGTTTTACAAACTTCACAGATGGATCAAGGTCACTCACTACACACCAAAAGATATAAATTACACTAACTGCTCCATTTATCTCACCAGCATTTCAAATTGGGACGGGCTAGTCTTTATTTTTAACAATAATATTCAAAACTAACACAATCTTTCTTAAACACAAACAAAACTAATGACCATTGACCACAGATAAGTAACGTCGTCTAACTTCGTTCTATAACCACCACTAATTGAATAGGCAGTCGCTTAAATTATGAACACAAAACACGAATGTCAACTTATTTTGGCCGGTTATTAATGTACGCAACACAAGTTACGGTGAATTAACGCGAAAACGAATGAATGTATTTTAGGATCTCACACTCGCAAGTTAACGATTGTCGATGCGGCACTCACACTACCTAGTTCTGACATATTACGCTAGATGGCGCTACCCTAGCGCCATACAAATTTGCCTAAACGTTAACGCGCTCGAATGTGGTGAACGAAAATAACAAATCTCGCACTAAGTACACTGGAGATTTAATACATCGTTGTTGACGTAATATGGTGGTATACAGACAATTAATTCACCAGTTAAACCAAGATGTTTTCATTAATGTTTTGATTGAGTCTAGAATATTGCCACTCGTATTTAATTACAAATCAATACATTTTTCTGGAAACAGAATCAAATGAGGTTTGTAAAAATGATAACTTCATTCATCTGAACATCGAGATTTTCATCTTATTGAACAATATTTACTACAGGTACCTACAGATACCTGCCTACCTATAAATTAATGTAATGTAATGTAGAAATTAAAGATAAGTTACTTGTAAATGAAATATTATTGAATTATAATATCTTTTCATTTAAAAAGCTCATAAGTCGACTTAAATCTATTCAATATGAATTAACATTTGTCTCCGATTGACCAGTAACTTCATAAAATGACTGCGAACGAATAACACGAAAGAAGTTTTTGGTAATGAAAGCTTTATTATTTCGTTTAGTCCATACAAAGGTCGTCTGGAAGATATCACTATCAACGATAAGACCGCCGTTGTACCTATAGAATAGGCTTGTGTCCTGAAAAAATCTAATTAGTCTGTCAGTTAGATAATCAAAAAATATTTGACACGTATTTTTTTTGTTATGTAAACCAAAATTGACGAAGAAACGACGCTTTTAAAATTCTCAATACGTCACGCCATGCTATAATTTTTAGTGCTTTGTGACGTCACGAGCCCCCACTCTCGAGTTTTGATGCGTTTTATCTTTGTCAATATTCATTGATTTACAAAAACCAAAAAAATACGTATCCATTATTTTCTAATACTCTAACTGACGGACTAAAAAGATTTGAAATTTATTGATGGTGGAAACTAGCCTACTAACAATATTGTAAAATAGCAATGTGTCAATGTTGGTGTACCTATAGTCTAAGATCCCTTGAAGAACGACCTTCACCGAGCTGGTTATTGGATGAAAAGTGTTTAATTTCAAATTAAATATGTCAAAAAATATATTGCAAATGGGTTGTCTAAAAAATTTCAGTCCAGAATATGATTAATTATCAATTTATTTTTTAAATATATTTTTTAATTTTTCTCTGGTTTGCTTAATAGACAAATTCCATACCAATTGAAAGTATGAAGCCTATAGAATATATACAAACGTTAGGTTGACCGGTTAACCTAACGTTTGCATATTCTATAGGCTATAGAATGTGCAAAAGTTATGCAGCCTATAGAATGTGCCAATGTTAGGTTAACCTAACGTTTGCATATTTTACAGGTTTCATACTTTCGATTGGTATGGAATTCGTCTATTAGCCAAACCAGTGAAATGTTGAAAAAAAAAAAAAAAAAAAATATTCTGGACTGAAATTTTTTAGACAACCCGTTTGCAATATATTTTTTGACATATTTAATTTGAAATAAAACACTTTTCATCCAATAACCAGCTCGGTGAAGGTCGTTCTTAAAGGGATCTTATACTACTACAATTAAGTAAAATCTGTCTATCTAATATTTCAAACACAATAACTCCTCTCTTCATGTATGGTCCCCTGTGATACATTTCATCTATGTCCTTGTCACTTTGTGTTGATTTGCAGGTAGATTCCATCTAACCTACAGTAATTAAGTTGGTGGCGTATCGGTGATTTAGTTCCGATACTACGCCGTGCGCCCATTATTAATCTACCGGCAGATTGCGGACGGAATTGAGACGTCTGTAGTTCATGAGCTTCAGCTATCTAGTGCTACGGGACTATGGACATAATATGGTATTTGCAAACACTAATATAATAGTTGTATAATATCAACCAGTGACTGTCTTGTCAAACGCCAAAGGCATTGATACATTGACATGGAGATGCTACGACAAATGACGTTTTGCGTAATACTGAGTTATACATATTATACCTACGATGCTTAAATCCTCTTTAAGCGCTGTAACAGTGATGTGAGGATGATGACGCAGTTGCTGTCAATTTGTGAAATGTATTGAGAAAACAAAATGGTGGCATTTGTCGTTGGCCATTTTGTTTTCACCAAAGTATCTTTGTGTAGCAAAAAGTTTCTATCAACAGTAAACAACATACTAGGTATAACGTTTTACCTGTTCCATGAAATGTTGAAATAGACCTAATAGAACCTTCAGATAACCATAGAAAAGGTAGAAAAGTTAAATGAAACCTATTTCGATACCGAACTTACACAATTAAGCAGATCTGGCCAACCTTCCAACCTACGCAATTACAGGCACAAAATTTGAAATTCAACATAAATAATAACACGACAACCAATCATTTGAAATTGGACCTTGTAACTCAGTACGAAGTAATATTTTTCATTGTAGCAGTTGTAAATTCTGTGCCAAAGTTATTGTAGCCGTTTGTTTATAAAACAAACAAAAGCGGGAACTTATCGGGAATAAATGAGAGCAATCGGTTAAACTGTGATCGTAAACAAGGTGGGTTCGTAACTCGAGTGTGGGGTGCACGAGGTACCCCAGGAACTTGCTTTGTAAATTAAAAATTGTAGTAAATTGGTTTTGTGAGTTGTGTGTCGCCTACGTTTCTTTGTTTTGTGCAAAGGTTTCGAGCGCTTTGTGTGTGAATGTAGACTATTGAGGGCACGTATTTTTCCGTGAAGTTCGATGTTTCCTTTGTGAAAGTTCATCGAATTATTTGGTTAATTGTCAGATAACAGCTGGGTTTGACGTTTTTGTATTCCGATGGTTGGCAGTGACTGTGTTTACTATCATCGAAATTCTCCTTTGATGTCACAAGCGTTGGTATACATCGACACACTTTGCACAGACAGAATTTAAGTATTTTAACCAGATACAACAATTTTGTTATAAACATATTTTTAAGCACCGAGTAGGTACTGTTGATCTGCTTTTAGGAATTAAAGTAAATCAAAAAAAATCTTACCAAAACTATTCACACGAACATAACACTCGCCCATTATAAAAAAGTCAGTCAACGTAGCACACGGCGAGCTAGCTTGGTAGTTTTACTCAAAACTATAGATATAACTACGGCAAAAAAATGCTTACTTTAGAAGGAGCATAGCTTTTTAATAGAATACCCTCTAGTATAATAAATCTGCACTCTTTCAATGCATTCAAAACTCAACTTATTATATAATGGCGGATCGAGCACTTCTAGAGCAATGAACGCATTGAATGGGTGTAGTCTAGTTTGTAACTGATGACGAAGAACTTTATGTAATTTATATGTATGTTTTAGTATGCTCTCAAGTGACTGACATTTGTCTTTATTAAATCTATACATATAATAAATCTGTAGAAAAGTCATTTTTGTACATTGAAGAAATTGAAACAAAAAATAGCCAGCGTGTGAAAAGATAAGTAACAGAACCCATTTCCATCATTTTTGAAATTTTTGTCTGTTTGTCTGTTTGTCTGTTTGTTTGTGCGCACATCACGTAAAATCTACGAATTCAATGCTGACAATGTTTATACATAAAAATTGTGTGTAACTTGGGGTATGATTTAGTGTTTGTTTCATTGAAATCGGTTAATTCTATCAAAAGATATATGAACTTAAAGTTTTCAAGAAAAACTAATCATCAAATGTAAGATACATACATGCAGCGACATCTGTTGAACTAAAATGATACCAATGACTAAAAATGTGCTCACCACAGTCATAACTTTTAAATCGACTGACCAGCTTTAAATAGTAGATTATACAACAAGTGAATAAAAAGGGAATTTAGTTCGAGGTACGAAGTTGGATCCCGAGAGCAGCGAAGGATTCTAGAGTAGAATCACGAGCGTAGCGAGGGATTCTAGATTAGAATCCTGAGCGGAGCGAGGGATACAAGTACCGAGATAAATTTTTTATTCACGTGTTGTGTACTCTACTTTTTACCATTGACTGTGAGAAAATAAAAAGGAGCATGGTATTTATATTTATCAGTTTTTATTATATAATCAGTATTATAACAACAAAGGATTAAATATTAAATTAAAATTAAAAATGTATAGTAAAATTAGAACAATTTTTAAAATTTAGTGTTATAGGCTGGTTTGGGTTTGAAACTGTTGTATTAGACAACACTTGGGTATTTGGCAAAGTCGCCGTATTTTGTGGTTTCTGTTGCTGAGACAGCTGTAATATAGTCGTTTCACAACCTTTCGATGTAGAAGGGCGCGCCGGAGATAGTGGCGCAGAAGGCTTCGTATTAGTTAAAACGATAAGTAATAAATTATCCGAGTGTTTTTGGATGTCGTTTATAGTTATCTGTAATAATTTCATTACTGCGACAGGCTCCATTCACGTCGAAAATTAGCACAACCTGTGAACAATAATTTAAAAAATATGTATTGACAGGAAAACCTTAAAAGCACAGTAGGTTTTTAAATAAATATACCTACATATATTAAGTAGGTACTTACTTTTACGGCCAGAAAACTGTGGTCAGGCGCATCATTTAGAAAACGTTCAATGTTTTCGGAGCTTCGGCCACGTGGTGGCCGGGGGCCACCACGTGGCCCCCGGCCACCGTACGCGCGGGCCTGTGAACGGTGGGCTATGGGCTAGCTCGCCGTCCGTCTGTCTCATGACGACAGGCCGTGTCGACGGCACGTTCGTGTTCGACGCGCGCCTCAAAGAGAGTCAGCAATAGGTAGGGGTCCGCAAGGGCCGATGCCTGCCGGGGTTGCGGGACTGTTACGGGTTGTACGGGCCCCGGAACACAAAGGGCGATGAAGGAACATGGATGGGTATAGTCAGTAAAAGTATGACACTGCCTCCTGGTCCGCCCAGAGCGGGAGGAGTCATTTGATGATTTCCCATCCGAAAAAAAAAAGGCTGTCGAGGTAAGCCCTTTTTTGGAAAAACATAAGTAGATTATTTTAGCGATTAATGCAAATATATCGAAGAAATTAAATTGTTACCCACTTGGATCTACGTAGGAATATATCTACTAATATTATAAAGCTAAAGAGATTTTGGTTGGTTGAACGCGCTAATTACAGGAAAACTTTTAGTGTTGAATAGTTATCGAGGATGGCTATAGGTTATCTAACATCTAACAGCGTTCTAAAAAAACCGCGATAGCATTATGTCTATCTTTCAAGGTTGACTCCACTCTCTCTAACCCTCTCTCTCTCATGTGACGCAGACGAAGTTGCGCGGGTCAGCTAGTAAATAAATAAATATTGCTGACTATTACCCACACGGCTCGTCCCAATTAAATAAAACACAGAGATAAAATTATTGGTCACTGCTTGCCGTTTCACCTGTCACCATTTCTGATTTCCATCGTACACCTATTTTCACTATGATTTCCAATATCAACCAAACTCTTCAGAACTCACTTTCAATCATAACCTTCCATGTTCAAAAAACAAGAAGGCATCCTCGACCCTTACAAGTGTCAAGTAGATCCGGGAACTTCGGAGATTATCGCTGGCCAACTTTTTGAAACTTTTAATAATGTAAGTGAAAAAAAAAAGAACTTGGGCAATAATTCAAGTGGTGCGGTACAGGTGTTTGTAACGGCCCCCAAATGATTCAGTCGTGAACTTGTAAAGTGTTCAAATTTTTCTACTTGAACTTTTTAAGGCTTTATTAGGTGAAAAGGTCTTCAATTGGTTTTGTTGTGCTTTGTTTTAATGTGTCTACATAAAAGGTACCAAAACGATTGGATATTTAATTTCTCATCAATAAAGAACAGTGTAATATTTAAGAGTTTACTAGACCACAGCTAACAATTCCGGAAAAGAGCAGTTTTCTTGTACGTGCATAAATCTTTAAATTTCTCCCTTTAGCAGTGTCCTCAAATTGACTGTTTCCCACTTTTCAATCGAAAGATCATCCTAGCCGCTAGGCTACATAGTACAACTATGTTGGGTTCGGCTTCCAGTCTAACCAGATACAGCTCAATACCAGTATTTTACATGGAGCGACTGCCTATCTGACCTTCACAACCCAGTTAGTACTGCGTAATACGATACCACTCGGTAAGACTGCTTGTCATACTTTTTGGGCCACTACTACTGTTACCTGACTACACTGACTACCTGTTAACAACTGTCAAAGATCTACAAATGACAGCCGGGACCAATAGCTTCACGTGCTTTCCGAGGCACGGAGGAAATTTGGTATGTAAGGGTGGTCACCCACCTGCCGGGGCTGCGGGACTGTACGAAAGAGATACCGCGGCCCTGGAACACAAAGGGAAATGAAGGAACATGGATGGGTTTTAGTCAGTAAAAGTCTGACACTCCCGCTCCGCCTAGAGCGGGAGTTGGTTACCCAACCACAGACCAACCTAGGCAAGCTCGGCTTAACCTAAAGATCGACCCGAGTGACTGTTATTATTTAGCCACGAGCTCCTTCTTTTCAATCGAAAGGTGTTATGCAATATACAGGGTGTAAACAACCTCATCACGAAGCCGTTAACCAAGCATTCTGTACATCAAACTAAGTAGCTTTACGCAAAAATTATTGCTTGGAAATGACTTTTTTTTGGTGTGAAAAATCATGTTTTGTGGTAGAACTCAATGTAACGCACTCAAAACATTGTGCTGATGGATGGATTGAATAGTACAGGGGTCGTGGAGGTGTTTAAAGTAAAAATCTTGCATTAAAAACTTGTATTTAAAAAAAAAAAACTTGTCAAACAAATGGGATTTTGACCCCCAATATCTCCGTAACTAGAAGGTTCCCAGGTATGGTGTAGAACAAAAAAGTGATCGCAATGTCGAGCAGAACAAGTGCCTTTCGTCTTCGTTAAGAGGTGTTTTACACACTTTATAGGACATTATATCTATAATTTTAAAATCGCAATCACTGACAAATATTACCATTTCAAGCCCAAAAAACCCTCGATTTGGCAACAGTCGGGGGTGAATTATAAAAAACAACCGATTCCGTGTTACTTCTCTGGCTTCCTTCCATTTCCATTAGTGGATGTTTAGCCAAAGTGTTTCCCAAACTTGCTCCCATTAGGAACAGTCCTTTTTGTCTTTGCCTCGAAAACTTTTTTTTTTTCATTTGCTGGATCCCCCTCTTTGGCTGTTAAGTGGATTTTTTCTTATGCAAGTTGAGGAATGACTGGCGAATAAGTTTTAGTGGTATCTACTATATCGCTGTTATTATTAAGTCATGTTTTTTTAAGTCAATGAACATATATATTTTAGGATTCCTTAACCTCAGATTAACACTCTATAAGAAAAGGATAACAATTCTCTCTTCGGAGATCGGAGTGGGGACACGTTCTCTCTCTTCGGAGATAATCGCTCTGAAAATGTTTATGTTTGGAGTTTGTGTTCACCTAAAGTTTGTACAGTTTTAAGGAATCTTTCTGATTCATTTTGATTTTAATCACGCTAATTTGTAAATACGAAACTACCTTTACCTATCTTGAAAAAAATATAAATTATAATATTTTTAAGTACCTATCTACACTAATATTATAAAGAGGAAGGATTTATATTTTTGTGTGTGTGTATGTTTGTAATGAATAAACTCAAAAACTACTGCGCTGATTTCAAAAATTCTTTCACCATTAGAAAGCTACATTCACCTTGAGTAACATAGGCTATATTTTATCCCCGTACTCCAACGGAAACGAGAACTACGCGGGCGAAACCGCGTGACGTCCACTAGTTTATTATACAAAGCGTTTGACACAAGGGTTAAAAATCCACAAAACACAGATGATGTGAATAATACCCCAAACCACTTTGACATTAATTTCTTGATTGAGAGACAGGCGAAGAGTTTAAAATATAGCAAAAGTCCTGCAAAATACCAAAAAACAGATTCCTTTTCAAACGAAACAACAATTTATGTCAAAATTATCTTGCCGACCTCCGCAAGGTGCTCTTTGTGCCTAAAAGGTAATAGTTTCCCTTATAACGATAGGCCGGCTCAAAGACCGAGCTGTTTACCCGGCTACCTACCCCCTCCCTCCATTTCAACGTTATAATACCCTTTATAATTCAGCCGTTAGGCGCTAGTCTTTTATTCATCAGGCGACTAGTCCTAACAGGGTTTAGGGCTGTATGTCTTAATATTGTCTCCAAATAAAGGTTACATCGTCTTATTATGTTTTTAGGAGCTAGAAGATTTTTTTTTGCACAGGAGAAACTGTGTGAGGCAGCTGAGTTTGTGACAAACAGTTTTACTATGAGATCAAAACACGAGCGCGGTATAAACGTAACTCAAATTCAAATATTTTTATTTTGGGACAACTAGATCCAAGGGTTAGTAAACAAAAACTTAGAAACTATTGTTAGTACTTAAATACAATAACAAAAGACAACACTCATCATAATAATAACATATAAAACACATAAATAAAAAAACCCCTGTGCTGAGACACCCCGCCCCGTCAAGATAGACAATAGGGAGATACCTCCCTAGAAATCACCAGACGAACGAAATGCTTCAACACAGCTGCACGAACATCTTCAGCTTCAGTTTTCAGGATGCTGTTGTGACTCCCCCGCACCCTCCTCATAACTGACACGACTTTTTTCCGAATGACGGCATGGAAATCGTCAGTATGAGCCTGCGCGAACATCTCGGAGGCACTGCAGAAACGAGGAAGTCCCAACATCATCCTGAAAATGTTATTGTATTGGACGCGCAGAGTGTCTAGGGATTTTTTAGTATAACTAACCCATAGACCACCCGTGTACAAACCCTGACAATACGCTTTAAAAGCGTGATTTTGACTTGGTCCGTACAGCGGGTGAATCTACGGGCCAGCATATTGCCATGAACTGACAGAGCCCTGCGCTCCCTCTCTAACGTAACGTAAATACGTCGATTTTTTTAATTAAAAATACTCGTTTTACATAAAATATTTTTATATAATTTGATAAATTTACTCATGGTACTGATATTATTTGTTGCAAATAATTTAACTAAAATGGAAAATTGTACCTATTTCCCATTAAAAAAAGGGCGACATAATTACAAAAAAAAAACATCCTACGGGGTCTGGAATCATGTGCAGAATTCAAGGTAATTAACCTATTTGCGCGTCGATTCCCGTTTATATTGATAGAAGCCTACCTGAAGATGAAGGGAACCTGTTAAGTAAATTCAACTGCATTGTGGCCAGTTCTGTAAACAAGTCTAACAAAGACAACCTAGTGGCCGTGGCAATCGCTTTAAAAATATTTTGATAGGTACGTACTTTTAACACAATCCTACAGGATTTTCGGTGCATTAGGTCAGTTCCATACATTTTCGTTTTTTCTTCGTCGTTAACTATGATAGAAAGTGAGTTTGTCTAGGTTTGCTGTTTTCTGTATTAATATGTTTGTATCCGTTTTAACTAACTAGTTATCTAAGAAAAAACATACCTAAATGTATAGGCGAAAGACTAATATCATTACAAAGGTTACAAATTGGGCTACATTTCTTTATCTTTTCAATTTATTCCTTCTCCATTTTTTATAGAATCCTCCTTCGTTTTGTTTCTTTAATTTTTTCTCTTCCATAACGTAATTAATTCAAAAATAGAATTTTCATTACATTTTTGTAAAAAGAACATTGAGTTATTACTTTTCTTATTGAGTTGGCCGAATTTTGACTTATAAATAGTTTTGTTTTTTGTAATAAATTAGAGCTATCAAATTTTGCCAACGGTTTTCCAATTTTTTTGATTTGCATTCATCACTGTTGAATATCTTAACATTAATGATGTTTTATTAAAAGTCTTAAGATGAAAAATTCTATTTCTGACCTTTGGTATTTTTAATCAGCTATCTTGGGTGTCTTACCACGCTACTTTTAAGTTTTAACCTAACCGAAGGTTGCTTTATTCACGTTTGACAATTCTGTCACTATAGTTCTCGTCAGACTATCTGTAGGTACTTCAAACGTGTCCCCACAACTATTTATCTAATCAAACCTCCCAAGTTCTAAGCGACTTACCTAAGTCAATGTTCCATGCAAGGAATAAGAGTAATGAGCGGAGATTCCTGCGTTTACGTCGCCACATAACCTGGAACAATAACGTCTCATGATTTATGTGCACGACAGCCCCAGTGGTACTGTAATACTGCCTCCGCATTGGGTGATAGAGAACATACTTAGGTAACGCTGTGCCAAGGATGAGTAGTATTGTTGTTAATGTTTTAACTTTTTCTGATGCGTTTCTATTAATTATCTCGCTCGATCTCAATTTAGTTGTATCGAGTTTTTGTGCTGATATTTTTCATCGATTAATAAAAAACACACTTCCATATAATTTATCATGTCTACTTTAATCAAAAGTTTTTTTTGGTTCTTGTTTAAGTTTCATGATGGCCGTGTCTTCAAATTAAATTAGTGACTAAACAAAACACAGAAAACTACCAGACCTTACTTACTTTTTCTATTTGTATTGTCAGTCTTTGAAACAGCGCTCCTCCATTTTACAATACGAGGAACAAAGCCTGTCAAAACGTGTGACATAACTAAGTTTCTGTCACACAGCACAGTGCATACTAAACATCGAACGTACCAAAAATTGTCAAATGCATACGTGTCGCGATTTGAACGTAGTTTTACGACCGACAATCTTAGTTTAAAGTCGGACTAGTTATTTGTGTTGTGATACTCGGCTCCATTTCTAGTCCCTTTTAAATAAAATGCAACTAAGTTACTTACATATATACTAAAATCACCATCGACTGGGCTAGTAGCTGAATAGGCTAGTTTCCACCATCAATAAATTACAAATCTATTTAGTCCGTCAGTTAGAGTATTGGAAAATATTAATGGATCCGTATTTTTTGTTTTTGTAAATCAATGATAATTGACAAAGATAAAACGCATCAAAACTCGGGAGTGGGGGCTCGCGACGTCACAACGCTCTAAAAATTATAGCAAGGCGTGACGTATTGAGAATTTTAAAAGCGTCGTATCTTCGTCAATTTTGGTCTACGTAACAAAATAAAAAATACGTTTCAAATATTTTTTGATAATCTAACTGACGGACTAATTAGATTTTTTCAGGACACAAGCCTATTGTCAATGAAGAAAAAATGATAACAGTGTTGCTTGGTGTGGGGTTCCTTTGGTGCGTGAACAACCCTTTGGTGCGTGAATGACGTTGAAAGGAAGATGCTATTGTTAAACATTTGTAAAAATATCTATGGAAATTGAACGTGGTCTTTTAATTCTGATTAAAAGTTCACGTGCAAAAAAATCAAATGCTGCAAACGTTGTCCAGTTTGCCTATACAATAATGATACTAAAAAATAAAAAAAGGTTCCAACGTTTTCTCAAAAAAGTTTTACATAAAATAGAATCTAATCTCGATATCTTACAACAATACCTTCATGGAATGGACAAGGTTTTTTTCACATTTATTAATATTATATATAATTTTAGTGTTAATCTTTGTACATTAATCACGTAGCGCATGCTAAATATGTAGCTACTGTCTATACCAAAGATTGTCAAACACGTGTCGTCGTTAAACGACAGTTAATCTTAGTTTAACGGGAGCGTGCCCTCGATGCGGGTATAATTACAAGTCATGCACTTGCATAAATGTGGCGTATTTGCCTCATCTCGTGATGAACCGGCGGCGACTTTTTGTTTTTGGCAACTTTTCGCTAAAATTTAGATTAGTATTTTAATGTCAAATAGAAGTTACATGCACTAAGGTCTAAAGTTCCGGTAAAAATCTATAGATATATTTAGGAAATTTTATTTCAACGTAATAGTTGTTAAATAGCCGGGAAATCATAATAACATACGGGAATAGCCGTATATTGGTTTCTTATAATCATCCACAGCAAAAACTCACCCACTACTGGGCATAAGACTTTCCTTTCTTGTGCTAATCTCCACGTTCTTGTGCAAGTCTCATCCAAGTTTTTCCCATAATGGCAACAATATGTGTAGACACACATATTGTTATATTGTTGCCATTATGGGGAAAACCACCAGTCTCACTGCACTTTAAATGATCTAAACCTCTGTCAGGTGGTTTTGGAAAACGCCTTCCAAAGGTCCGAGGCTCCATGATCCCGAGTCATGTAAACACATAGGTAAAAATAAATAAAAACGTATTCCAGACACAGTCCATTTATACATAGATTGGACAAAAAATAACCAATAATGGGTAAGACAAAATTATTATTTACGATTAATTGGAAACGAAAAACAATGACATTCAAAACAAAAGGTAGACTTTGCCAAACAATTTCATATTTTACAAAAACTTCACCACGAACTCATTTCATCATAATTAATCAAAAAACGAAAATGATCAAGAAATCTTCCACTGAAAGCTGTCTAACCCTCATTCCGCTGATTTACGTGCCAATATCGTATATCGTTTCTTAGACGCCGAAATAACTGAATAATTAGTGGAAAACACCCGCGGCGCTAAAAGCAAATAAGTTTTGTAATAAATTATAATAAAAGTGTAACCTGAAACTCCATTATTCAGCCGAGAAGCCAGTATCTTTCTGATAAAGGCTGGCTCAGATTAGGCCAGTTTTAAATGAATAATCTTTTGTTTTACGGTGAAAAATTATAATTGAATTTACAGATTACGTGACCTAGTTATTTTGTTTTTTTTTTTGAAAATTTTGTTACATCGGCAATGCTCATGCCATGGCAGGTTATTTAAAATGTTACCAAATTATTTGTAATCTAAAACAAATTGAAACAATAATTTATCTTTATTGAAACCTTTTTTTATTAATACTGACGTAGGTACTGGAAAACTGTACATAAATAAAAACCTGTTTGTCTTACCTATCTCAACGGGGCAGGGAATACTGTGTAGAGGTGTGTTTTTCTGAAATACTGTTTTGAACACTAATGTTTTTGTTAATTCAGCTAATTCTTCTCATCACAAGAAACAAGGGGTCAGAGCCCATTCGTCCCCTAAGATTCGCACCCTGTGCCCACTCGTCCCCTGGAACTTTTGAGGAGCCCATTCGTCCCCTGAAGAATATTTATTTTTATTCATTCTTCTAATATAAGTACATGTATATGTGTATACTGCAGCTTGGTAGTCCTGGTACAGTCGCGCAGAAAAAGGTAAAATAAAAAACATAGTAATTCGGTAGAAATCATGTTTATTTCAAATAAGATTAAGTTTAATAAAATGCCTCTAGGCTCTAGGCATTAAGTCAGTCTTCAAAGTAATTAATCAACTTTTGGTTTACTGTACATTTGTAAATATTTTGCAAAATATATGATAACTCTAATATCTTTATGCAGTAAAATAAAACTGTGTAACTATTTAAATAAAATCCCAGTAATAACTGAATTTTAGATTAATTTACATCCAGTGTACAAACCAGTGTACCAAATATCAATACCAATATAACAAAAATAACAATTAATTGTTAGTACTTTGTACAGTCAAAGAGATCTACAAAATAATGCAATATCACAATATCTTTGTATAAAAGTAATATAAAAAGTAAAATCAGTCTTTATCAACTACGTAAAACCAACATTTTTACTAACTACAAATACACGTGCAAATTCACAATGTCCTAGCAACTAACAAAATACAACTCTTTTACAAAAATCAGCCTTGATTGACCATCATAATTATAAATCAAGATTAAATATAAAATATGCAAAAAAATAGTCACAACACATATATAGTCAGTCAGAACACATATCAACAGTAATTAATCACTTCTTATTTTTTGTATATTTACCAACTACATACATGCAAAATCATAATAACTTAAATCTAAAAAATTATAACAGTACAAAAAAAATACTAAAATCACAGTAATTATTGAAGACTAGATAAATCAACATATTTTTTTTGTATATTAACCAACTACATGCAAAATCGTTATAACTTAAATCCAACAAACTATAACTACAATAACAAAAAATTACTAAAATCACAATAATTATTGAAGATTAAACAAATCAACATTATTTTAGTATAAAACTAATCTTATATTTGTTTTTCATTTTAAATTAAAAAATTCTATAATAAATAGTGAAGTATAAATTCTATAATTCTGTGAATTACCATCAATAATAATACTAATCATATTCCAGGATTCAAATGAGATAATTCGATTCAATTATGTTAAAAATAATATTATTATAATATTAACAGTATTGTTTATTTCGTTAGGCGAACTTCATTTAATAAAAGACCAAACTCACATTGAACAGTCTCGTATTCGCAGTCACTTTCAAGAACCAATATGTCACCGAGGCAGCCATAACATACAAACAAAACACCGTATCTATTTTGTAACCCGTTTTTTTAACAAGCCATTCGTGAGACGATAGACAATATTACATCGTAAGCCTATCGTCAGGTTATATTATTATCATGACGGATTATCATTGATCATAGCTCTTTTTTCAATGATTTGTTATGATTTATTAAATTAATTCCGTTAATAAACTGTTCACAAGTGTACTATGTTAACTGTTTCTTATGTAAAATATAGCTAATTTTATCTCAGGGGACCAATAGGCACCTGAATAGGTGCCGAATCTTTATCTTATACTGTATATATATTAGAGGGGACGAATGGGTACCTTAAAAATAATATTTTTTGTTAAAATATTAATTGGTCCCCTACCAGGAGACCAATGGGCACCTATATAGGGGCCGAATCCACAACTTTTATGCTGGGAGACGAATTTTAGGGGACGAATGGGTTCTGACCCGAAACAAGGATTATCCCTTCTAAAAATAACCTTAAAAACAACTATTCCATCGAAAATTTAACATCTAACATAACCGTTTCTCCGCCCCTTAAAGCTCTTAAAATAACATGACTTTTTAAGAAGGCTTTAAGATGTAAACTCAACATTAAGATTTCACCAAGACTTATTAGCTAAAAGCGCCAGGTTATTAAAATTATTTATTATACTTTCAACGTTGCGTCGTCGCCTTTGCCTTAACGAATTGATCATCTGACCCTTTCTTATCCTTGGAATTATAATATTTTGAATCTTCCGACATATTGCTGTTGCTATTTTTGGTAAAGGAAACTATACTGCTTCGATATGGAAATTAGACATCAAGGATAAACAAATCGCAGTTGCGAAAACGGCCGCAGGGAATTTATCGCAGTCCACTGCGCAGTGGACTGCGATAAATTGAATCTTAGAATCTTCCAGCGTATTGCTGTTGCTATTTTTGGTAAAGGAAACTACTGCTTCGATATGGAAATTAGTCATCAAAGATAATTTTACACAGTCCACTACTAGATAGAGAAAATTTATGTTTCATTCTAGTTCATAGTATGGACTTAAGTAAGTCAGTTTATTTAATAACTACGTAGATCATCATTCTACTGCCCTTCTTGTCTTTTTCCATATTTCTCTATTAATAATAATAATAATAATCATTTTATTATCAGGCAACTAAGGCCCATAGACAAAATACACAAAATAACATTTAACAACAATAAACTAATACATATTTAAAACCATGAGAAACTAAAAACTATATACGTAACGTTGTCGGCGTCGTGTTTCGCTGCGTGATGTCGCGTAATAAAACGTCAATATACGACACCCTTCGGCCAAAAGTCCTCCTTCATACAGGCCTGTAGATGGTGGGTTGAAACTCGTACCACGAATGACTTAAAGATGATGTTGTGGCGCGATTCCAACCTTTCGACCCTCAGAGTCCAGTTGGTCTTCACTTTCAAATACTGCACCACTTCTTCAGTTGTAGTGGAGTGATGCAGACGTGAAACGTACAGCTGCGTCGTAGGCAAAGCAGGACGCAGCAGCATGTTGGGTCCACTCGGTGCGGTACCGCACAAGTTACGAGAACAGAGCTTCTTCTTCCTTTCTACTTTAGTGAAGCCCTCCTCATCAACTTGGCTCGTTCTTGGTACGGAGCTACGGACCGCAGTCAGGGCAGGTTGAGCACCCACTTTCCGGTTTTTACCGGAATCCGGTTTGTCGCTTAGGCTACTTGTCATCTCAGCAGTCATCTCCATTCTAGCCATATAACTGCGTAAAAAATCTGCTGAATTCCGCCGGTTTGTCAACAGTACTGACTAACGCATTTGGTCTTTGATTTGTCCACCTATAAGAACTAGACATTCACTTGTCCAAATCTTGTAGGATAATTTGGCAATACTAGCTGTCTTGGAAGAAACTGTTTTTAAATTAATTCTTAGCTACTACTGGAACATCGAAAGGGTCAAAACTCCAGAGTTTAGAGTTTCGACCCTTTCAATGTTCGTAGTCTAGAGTCTAGACTATCCAAATCGGGAGGAAAGAGCCACCCTCTTTCCTCCCGATTTGGATAGTAATATATATAGTAGGAGTAATATATATAGTGGAGAGCAGCGGTGGCCCAGTGGTGGCGGCCCCAACTTACGAACAGTAAGTCGTGGGTTCGAAACCAGGCAGGCGCATTACTTTGTGTAATTTATTTCATCACCATTGCTCTCAAAACGGTGAAGGAAAACATCGTGAGGAAACCGACATGTCCTAGAACCAAAAATTCGAAGACATGTGACATCTACCAATCCGCACTGGGCCCGCGTGGTGGATTATAGCCCATTCCCTCTCATAGAGAGGAGGCCTGTGTCCCAGCAGTGGGAACATTAATAGGCTGATGATGATGATGATGATGATATATAGTAGTCCGCAAAAATAATTATGCACAATAGCACATGCAAAAAGCGCAACTATTACAATGCAACATACAACCAAAATCTATACTCGACACGGAGCATCTCTAGGAGAGAATTTTCTGGGGGTGCTGCTTTCTGGGTTGAATCTGTTTATTTTTTTTTCGGAATTAAAACTAAATACGCTGTTGCAAGCATCATGATCGCGGGAATACTGAAGAGGTATGCGGGTGGGACGAAAATTATTTCTTATGAGCAGACAAATTGTCTATCCTCTTTCTTAGTCTTTGATTACTCGCACTACTGGAACTCGATTGTAACTCACGACAAAACGCACTCACGGTATCACTAGGTCTCATCCATGATGCTTGCAACAGCGTCGAAATATCGGGAGCTCATAGAAACAAAAGATTCTGTGACAAAAGTAAAATAAATATTTAACAAAATATTTTAAGAATCTAACTAACATCCTCATAATTTTCAAAACCCCTCAATGCCCAATTTTAAATCCTCTCTAAACACCCCCAATTCAACATCTACGTTAAATTGAATTAAGACATAACGATAAAAGTGTAATTACCATAAAAACTGCGTGTAGATAAATGGGCGAGTCCGGGGGGGGAGCGGGGCGGGAGGGGAGGATCGCATAATTATGTACGAGCCTTTCATCTTACCCCATAATTATGTTTGAGGGTCGCGAATAGTGGAATGTATTACGGATAATGTTCTGGCTGATCCTTTTAAGCCAATTTATGAAAACCGGTGTTTTGGTGAGGTCGCAAGTCACGTTTGTGTGTCCTTTACAAAAGAGTATTAGAATCAACCTTTAACGTTACTAATGCTGGGATAAGGGAGTGGTAGGGAGTGGTGGCGATCGGCGGCGGCAACCTCTCGCGTCCGGCCCTGGTTCAAGCCATGGTCCGGAGCGAGACGGAATGGGACGCCGTCACCTCCTTCTGCGAAGCAGTAATGCTAGAGAAGGAGGTGGCGGAACGTGAGAGGGAGAGAACCTCTCAACGTCCCGGCCGCCGCGAGAGACGCCCCGGGCGTCGGGGGCCATCACCCACGTGGCCCCCGGCCACCGTAGGCGCGGGCCTGTGGACGGTGGGCTATGGGCTAGCTCGCCGTCCGTCCGTCTCATGACGACAGACCGTGTCGACGGCGCGTTCGTGTTCCACGCGCGCCTCAAAGAGAGTCAGCAAAAGAGAAGGGGTCCGTAGGGACCGATGCCTGCCGGGGTTGCGGGTTTGTTCGAAAGAGATACCGTGGCCCCGGAACACAAAGGGCGATGAAGGAACATGGATGGGTTTTAGTCAGTAAAAGTCTGACACTCCCTCCTGCTCCCTGCTGCTCTGCTGCGTAGAGAAAAGATTACTTGGTTCACACTAGATTTATTACGTATAAAATACAAGTAGAACTGTTGACGATTCCTTTCTCTAATGTTAGTTACCGCGTTGCAGTAGTTGCACTCACCCATTAAATGTAATGAGTGTGGTTTTATAGTATCCGAATAATGACGCACGTTTGGTGAAGGGCACCGCGTCAGCAAAACGCGGACAGTGTATGACTGTACATCAACCTACAACTGCGAGTTGCAACTGCCTATAGTCTAGTCTGATATCACTGGACCATAGAACAGCTTAAAGCTGTAGAGATTCATCAACATCATTATCATTCTACTGCCCATAGCTAAATTTATGTAAGGTTTACGCAGCATGTCTTCCACTTCTGTGGGTAACATTTTTAGTTTTTGTTTATTTTTTCCCACAACTGTCTGGCAGTTTGAGTACTATATGCGACCTACCCAAATGTCCTTTCTTTGGTATTGTTTGTCGTTTCATTGAGCTCCTTGAGTTATAAGTCGAGCTACACGATAACTGACAAATGCTTGCACTGACTGGACAGGTCCACTCAAATCTGTGTGGTTCTTTCTTCAAAAGACCATCTCAGACACTAATCTGCATGGTCCTAATGTGAATTGAGCAAGATTATGTCTGGACTTCAAAAGAGACTATATGACCTCTGAGTTTGTTTCGGCTGTTTCTTCTCAGAGTAGTCAGGTAGATGGCGCACCGGTCCCATCTAGTTTTAAAAAAATGAAAAGAAAAAGAAAAGAAAAAGCATTTATTAGCCCGCACAGGACAAAACACAAATAAAAAAATCATGAAATGAAATTGGTCCTGTACGAGGCCAAAAGGCCCCTATCTCAGCAATGACGTGTAACGGTGTTTGTAAAAACCTACTTGCAAAATAAACATCATTTATCAATTAGCCACACACCCAATCACTCGTCATCTTATCAGACACTTCCTTTCTTGCCAGATTATAGGTACATAATTATTTTCAAAATTATTTTGTAAACAGTGACGATTGCAACGTAAAAACACGTAGAGCGCACGTAAAACAGTTGCCTTTATCATAAGAAGCTGAGTTTCAGAAGTTCAGGTGGACTACCAGCTAAGTCGTCACTAATTATAACTTCGACAGCCAAAAAACTTTTAAATTCAATGAACCTAAAGATCTTAAGCCTATTATCAAAGTTCAAAATAAAATCAACGCAAAATTACAGTCAGAAACTTTAATAGAATCCTCGTCAAGTCACGCAAAATTAAGGTCTAAAACTGTTCAGAATTATATTATTTTATTAATACTTAAATCTGGTCTGGAACATTTTAATTTGGAATGACTATCAAAAGCCATTTTAATCTGGAATAATTAAAGGGATTCTCATCAAGTCATTGCTTTCTCAAAGGTAAATAAGGTTTTATTAAAATCTGCTGGGTCTTAGATTATGTTTTGGTTTAATCTCAGATAATAGAAATCAGGGATGGATGTTATTTATATGCATGCATAAAAAGGTAATGTATACAATCGTTTTTACAAGAAGCTGCGAGAAAAAGCGTCTTGAGAATGTTTATTTTATTTTGCAACTAGCTGACCCGCGCAACTTCGTCTGCGTTACATGAGAGAGAAAGAGGGTTAGAGAGAGTGTGAACCAAGATAGACATTATGCTATCACGGATTTTTTTTTTACTTTTTAAGAGGAACAATATTCCCTCAAACATGATTGTTGCGTAACTTTAACCGTTTATGCAGCGCTTGCAAAGGAAGCTCTCAAAAGAAATAAATTTTCTCTGTTTTTGCCACATTTTGGTACCATTGATACTCCGCTCCTACATTAGTGTATATCGGAAACAAACAAAAAAAAAATACGCGACGAATTGTCATTAGTACCATTTTTAGTACAATAGATGTCGCTGCATCTTACATTTGATGATTAGTTCTTCTTGAACACTTTAAATTCATATATCTTTTGATAGAATTAACTGATTACGATGAAACAAAAACTAAATAATACCTCAAGATACGCACGGACCCACAATTTTAATGTATAAACATTATCTGCATTGGTTGCGTAAATTTTACGTGATGCTTGATCATCGAAACAGACAAACAGATAAACAGACAAACAGATAAACAGACAAAAATTCCAAAAATGCTGGAAATGAGTTCTGTTGGTTATCCTTTAACACCCTGGCAATTTTTTTTCTAAATATTTTCGATGTACAAAAACGATTTTTCTACAGATTTATTATATGTATACATATAGATATAGAAGATATAGATTGCCTAGTTGACACTTTCCGTGATCCAAGGGCTGGCGTTTACCTTGGCCAGAGGCTAAGCGATGCCATACAACGTGGCAACGCCGCTAGTCTCTTGGCAACAGTACCAGTTGACAGCATCGAGGAGTTTTTTGACGATTTTTTTTTATTTTATTACGTTCTTACATTTGCAATTAAACTAAATCTCACGTTATAATTCGAGCATGTTTTCAAAAATTTCACAGAAAATTTTAACATATTAGGTAACACTGAAAATAAAGCTTGGTATTAACGTGACTGTGTGATTCATCATATAACTTGATTTAACAAAGAACATTTTAATCCTATCGACTTAGTTCAAACGTAGGCCTTAAATAAAATACATTTAATTTGTCTCTTAAAACCAATAACTTTTCGTTTTATTCCGAAAAATATATAACTTAACGTTATACAAAGGTTCAATGTCAATTTCTAAACATGAGCCTTTCAATGAATACCTACTACAATGCTCAAAGGATATTGACCACCAGAATTGGCAGATAGACTGGCAATCTTCAAAGGTACTGCAGCGGCGTGCCTGGGAACTAACAATACAGCAATGTTATAAGGCGAGCAGACTCTTCAGAAACCCTTACATCATGAAGAGTAGTAAGTAGGCTATAAGGGCAAACAAAGTTTTTAGGCTTGTATGAAAGAACTGCCACTATGGTAGCCTCTTTAAAATATTTAGTAGACAACCCGTGTGCTACAACAACAACAGTGAAAATTGCACTCTAAATTATACATCTTACTACGGAATTTCTTTTATGGGCGGCATGGGCACCGGGCCGTAGGCCGACGAAGGAGGCCGGCGGAGGCCCGGCACTTCGGGGACAGAAGTCAAAGAGTGTTGTTTAATATGTGAGCGAAGCGAGCCCGCGTCATGGAGTCGTAGCAGGTTCTAAAATAACAAAAAAAAACAGTTCTACAAATACCATTAAACAGTATAGGTGATGGTTTTCCTTAAAAAAATTAATATGTTTGTTGAACTAAAGAATTGTTAGATATACTATATTGATAATAGTTATTCGTTCAGTAAAGCGAGAAGACTCTTCAGAAACCCTTACATCATGAAGAGTAGTAGGCTATAAGGGCAACCAAAGTTTTTAGTCTTGTATGAAAGTACCGCCACTATGGTAGCAGACAAGCTCTTTAATATATTTAGTAGACAACCCGCGTGCTTTAACAACAACAGTGAAAATGATTCATCCCTAAGTGGATGTATATTCAAATCCTTGCTTAGGCTTTTCACCTTTGTCATCTATGGAAATGTCATGGAACTAGACCCAGCTATTTAGTGAGTAAATGACTTATGAAAAGTTGATGTTTTTTGCCACTTAAATAATCACAAATCAAAAAAAGTTAGCGATCTCTCTGAAAAAGCGAAATCTTTTTTGTTACGGTAGATTATATTATGATTTCTTCTTCTTTTTTGATTCTTTATTTAAAAATATAGATTTGTAATTTATAATTTCAAACAGGGTATTTATATTTAAAGGAAATACACAACAAGATTTCTTCTTGATAAAGTTCAATTTAAAAAAATATATCAGCTTATGCTAGTGATCACAAACTTTTTTTGATGTGTGTATGTGGCACTTCAGTAAGCGTAAACACCACACGAAACGTAAAAACCTTCGAAAACAATCAAATCATCATAATAACCCAATCAGTCAACCATCCTAACCCCTAACCACAGGTAAAAAATCACTTCAAAATTCATAACCCAAAAATGTTTAAAGCACAAAATTTTTATGCGAGCGTAATTCCGGCCGTATTTTAAACGGGTCTATAAATTAACTGAGCACAATACATGGTGGATAAATCGTTGTCACATAAGAATGCCGCTATGGGACGGTTGGGAAGAGGAGGGGTAGGTGGGAAGTAATAACTGGGGTACTCTGGGACACCGCAGTTAGCTCCGCGACTTGTTATTGCGTTGCATTATTTATGTGTGTGTGACAAGCTTTAGTTGAGTGGTTGGAATTCTGGTGGAATGGATAGGGTTAAGTGGTGATGGTGGTTTGGATTGTTATGGGGAAGTGGCGGTATTGTTAGCTTATGACATATCTATACTCATATTATTAAGAGGTAAAATTGGATTGTAAGTATGTAAGGGGTAATCTTCAGAACGAATGATGAAATTCTAAAAATTCTTTCACAGGCAGAGAGTTACATAATTATTCGTGGGTAGGTATAATAGTACATGGTACATGGTTATAATAGTACATTATGATATAAATGCGGTAAGTTAAAGAAAGCAGTATTTGCGAGGAAATAAATAAAACTAGGGACTTTCTTAAACAAATAAATCTTTAATCACTTGGTAAAACAGTTAAAAAAATTTGAACAATTTGTAAAATTGATTATTACGTTGCCAGTTGGCATTTTTAATGTTGCCAAGTTATTATTATTATATTTTATCTCCCAAAGTTAATTTTATTCATAAAATGTTGACCACTTTTCTGACAAAAAAACTCTTTGCTAATATTTAAAAAAGTACCGTTCGTTTTAGACGGAGTATCTTGATAAACCGTGCGTTTTACATTACAATAACGCACAAGTACGTAATGAGATACAATACGATATTGAAATTGGTGAAATAAGAGACCCTTTACGAGCAAATGTGTTATAAATTATATTTACATCATGCATATTGGCCGTGCTATTACATTTTTTTCTGACGGAGTCACAAGTGAAGTCCTAGTCTTAAACACCACGATACATTTAATTTAGTGACAAGTAAATCAAGAAGTAATATCACATCACGCCTGTAATCCCGAAGGGTAAGGCAGAGGTGTACTTACCTAATAGAACACCCACATTTCTCCAGTTATGTTTAACTCTCATGTAATAGGGGTCGAGCCTATTGCCATCAACCGGGCACGGATCCAGACTCTGTGGCTGCCACTGAGAAATTCCAGATGGAAAAACCCAAACACTTTGCCCGACCTCGAATCGAACCCGGGACCTCATGATTATGTTAAGGTAGAAATATAAATAGATTGACTAAACAATAAGTAGATAAATAGCGTTAGTATTTTAGATACACAAAAGTTACATTGAAAATCTACATCTACAGTTAATATTATAAAGAGGAAAGATTTTACGTATGTTTGTAATGAATAAACTCAAAAACGACTGCGCCGATTTCAAATTCTTTCACCATTAGAAAGCTACATTCACCTTGAGTAACATAGGCTATATTTTATCCCCGTACTATCTATCTATCTATCATGGGGTTTTGGTTTCCGCACTTAGTCCTTAAAGTGGACCATTGTGCGTGAGCCGTGGTGGCCGTTTACTCCAACCAGCCCACCTCCCTCCAGAAGCAGATCAAACTTCCCGGTCTTCTCAGGGCGTCCGCAAGGGATCTTGGTGTTCCCAGGGTCTCCTCGCGAATCTTGGTAACGCCAATGCACTCAAGGAGCACATGCGCCACCGTTTCCTCCGCCTCCATGCATGCTCTGCACAGGGGACTGTCAGTGATTCCTAGGGTGTGGAAGTGTTTATTTAGTGAACAGTGTCCAGTGATGGTCCCCGCCACCAGTCGTAGGCCATCTCTGTCCAGGCGCAGAAGGTGCCTGGTCAGCTTTGTGTCAAGGGATGGCATGGCTTCCTTGGATTGCCTACACCCTGGTGCCGAGGTCCACCATTTCTCCGCTTGTATTTGAGTGTGTTCCTTTAACCAGCTTCTTAGTTGCTTGAAGGGAATAGGCACAATGGGCTCGGGTCCGCAGGGTTTTGTGCTGGATCCTCTTCTGGCAAGCTCATCAGCTGCATCGTTCCCAAGTGATCCACTGTGACCTTTGATCCATTGTAGTGTTACCGTGTTATGGTTTAGTACCGTGATTCGTTCTAGGGCATTATGGCATTCTAGTATCAGTCTCGACGTTATCTGATTACTCTTTAAGGATTGGAGAACTGAGGCACTATCGGATATTATTCGAATATTGGTATCCGTAACCTCCCTGGCCTCTATAGCGTGTGTCGCTTGGATGATACCCACACACTCTGCTTGGTAAACAGAGTTGAGTATTCCAAGGGGTTTGGCTATTTTAATGTTTAGGTCGTCGGAGAACACCCCGAAACCTGTCCCGTCGTCGGTTTTTGATCCATCAGTGTAGATTCTTAGCTCGTTCGTACCTGAGTAGTCATACAACTCCGCTGTGAGCTCTATGTTGTAGTGTTTTTGGAAGCAGTGGGTCTTCAGGATTCTGTCGCTGGGTGATGCCATCATGGGCTGTTGTTTGATAGCATCTTCTCTGATGCGTGTGTGTTTGATTCTGGAATCGTTACTTAGGGTGCCAGATACTTCGAGTCTGAAAGTCGCTATGGCCGCCTCCTCTCTTACGACGAGGTGTAGAGGTGGTAGCCCCAGCATCGCCTGTAAGGCAGCAGTGGGGGAAGTTCTCATGCTGCCGGTGATTGCTACGCAGGCAAACCTTTGTAGTTTCTCGAGATCCTTTTGGGTCGTACTTAGGTTGGTCCTGGGCCACCAAACTAAAGAGCCGTATGTAATGATTGGTCGGATAACTGTGGTGTATAGCCAGTAGGTGATTTTGGGGCTTATGCCCCAATTTCTCCCGACGAGTCTCTTACATTGCCATAAGGCTATACTGGCTTTTGTGATGGTGTATTCGGTGTGTTTTGCCCAGTTCAGCTGCTTATCCAAAAAGATACCCAGGTATTTGGTTTCAGTCGATAGGCTTAGGGTTGTCCCAAAGAAGCTTGGTAATTGTAACGTTGCCAGCTTGCTTTTCTTTGTGAAGAGGACGAGTTCGGTTTTGGTAGGGTTCACTGCTAGTCTGTATTCCTTGCACCAGTCTTCTACTATCCTTAAGGCTTGGCGCATAAGGTTGCATAGTGTATTTTCGTGTGTGCCGTTTATTATTATGGTCAGATCATCGGCATAGCCCACCATGTAGTAGCCTCTGCTGTTGAGACGTTTGATGAGGCTGTCTACTACGAGGTTCCATAGTAGTGGCGAAAGGACACCACCTTGGGGGCAGCCCTTCGCCACTATTGCTCTGGTGGTGTCGTTTACCGTAACTTGTACGGCTCTTAGTCGGAGCATATTTGTGATCCATCCTCGCAGGGTCTAGTCCACACCGTGTTCCTCGAGGGCTGCGTTGATGCTATGGAAGACGGTTTTGTCAAAAGCGCCTTCTATGTCAATGAAGACGGCTAGTGAGGAGCCTTTGTGGTCCACTGCACATTCGATCTTGGAGATCACACTGTGCAGCGCAGATTCTGTTGATTTTCCTGAGGAATACGCGTTTTGTTGTCTGTGAAGTGGTCGCTCCCGAAGAGGTCCGTCCCGAATGTGTCGATCACAGAGTCTCTCGAGGGTTTTCAGTAGGAAAGATGTTAGGCTTATTGGTCTGTACGCCTTAGGTTGTGTGTAATCTGGTTTGCCTGGTTTAGGGATGAAGATAACTTTTACCTCTCGCCATGCAAGGGGTATGTATTTCTGTGCTATGCAGGCTCGGTAGATAGCGGTCAGCCACGGCGTTAGGACGTCTACTCCCCATTGTAGCAGGGCGGGGAAAATTTCGTCTAAGCCTGCGGATTTATATGGTTTAAAAGTCTTTATTGCCCATTTTATTTTTTTTATTTATTTTTTTATTTATCCCCGTACTCCCACGGGAACGGGAACTACGTGGGTGAAACCGCGTGACATCCGCTAGTAAATAATAATAAATATCAAAATGTTTCTGCATTCTATCTATGTTATCCTTAATTAACTTTTTAATTGTGTTACAAAGAAATTACAGTGTCAGTTGTCAGATTAAACACGTCTACGAGTTTTGTAGGAAACGGGGCGGCTAATTAATATTTAGTAGGATTTCTGCAGGATTAAGTTATAAAGTACAACTTTGGTAATAAATTGTACATTCTACCTCGTAGTTTTATCGTGAAATTTATATTTTATTCTGTTTGTAGGTTTACTTATAGAATAGTTCCAAGAAAGTCTTTCACTGAATAAGTTGTGTATCGTTTTAATAACTTAATTCTAAGTCAAAATAATATCATCAAAATACCTGAGTATAGTCCAAATATTCCTATAATTCAATATAATTGAAAATTAATTTAATATCTCACAAAGTTTATTGAACAAAAAGCCTAACCTGTCACGGGCAGGTTCTAGCAAAAGTCTTTGAGTAAAAAATAAAAAAACTGATTGATGTTGAAAGACAAAGACTTTGAAAGCTTTCCTTTCAAAATAAAATACGGGGAGTAACGTATAATATATCTCACTTAAACTTGAACTAAAGTAACGTAGTTAATTTATTCATCTGTTTTCAAATGTTTCACAAAGGCGGCGCGGCACAAGAAAATAATTTTATCAAGTTTTCAGTGAAAACGAAATGAACATTTTCATTATTGATGTGCGTACTTTTGAGAAAAAAATTGATATATTTTTAATTTCGTCTCTTGACCTGTTTGTATTTTTTTTCAATTTTGTCTTTGTTTTAATATAAATGGAGTAAAAATTATTAGCAAGTTGTTTTTCTATCGAGATAATAACCGTGCTTATTTCAGTACAACTTTAATAAAACTTAATATTTATTTGACGTCAGTTATTAAAGCACACACATATAAAAAAACCGGCCAAGAGCTTGTCGGGCCACGCTCAGTGTAGGGTTCCGTAGTTTCCCGTCCGTCACAATAAGTGTTCCCACTTATGAGTTTAAAGGTGGGTATATAATTATTTTTTGTTTGAAAAAAGATTCGGGATAATAAAATATGTAAACGAAGTTAAAAAAAATGCTTGCATATACGTATATACTACAAACTTAGTCCAGAAATTATTTTGTACAACTTTTTGTCTTTTTTGTACAAAAACTGTTGTTTCCATCAAGTTCAAAATGATTTTCCTAGAAAGTCCTTATAAAGTTCTATTTTTCAGATTTTTTTCATATTTTCTAAACTTATGGTTCAAAAGTTAGAGGGGGGGGGGGGGGCATTGTTTTTTACTTTTGGAGCGATTATTTCCGAAATTATTGAAATGATCAAAAAATGATTTTAAAAAACCCCTATTCATTTTTAAATACCTTTCCAACAATATATCACACGTTAGGGTTGAAATTAAAAAAAAAATCACTTCCCACTTTACATATAGGGGGGCTACCCTAATAAAACATTTTTTTCCAATTTTTATTTTACCACTTTGTTGGCGTGATTGATATACATATCGGTACCAAATTTCAGCTTTCTAGTGCTAACGGTCAGAGAGATCAAGCGAGGACGGACAGACGGATGGACGGACGGACAGACATGGCGAAACTATAAGGGTTCCTAGTTGACTACGGAACCCTAAAAAGATACAAAATAAGGTGGAAAACATAGTATGTGCTGAGTGCCTGACGTTACGCCAAAAAGGTCAACTTTAGCATTCATGCCAGGCAGGTGATGCTGTCTGACGCTGGTCTTCCAATGAACCTTAAGGGGGTAGGTAAGTGACGGAAAACAGTTTCAACAAAATGTATAAATAAATGGTTACAAATAAATATATAACGAGTAAATTAACTATGTATTATATAACTATAACTATGTATTTTGTGAGTTCGGTTATAGAACAATGTAAGTATTATAAGTATTCTATTGTGTTAGAAAGTAACACTGGTTACAATAAATAAAAACAGAGATAAATTGCGTTATTAGAGAACAAACTTCATGCCTATTTTCTTTTATTATTACTAGTCAACTCACGACTATGAAAACGATAACACCCCACCACATAACTCATATCCTATGCTTAAAGCATGAAAAAAAAAAAATCTATAATTCCAATAGAGAAAGAACCTGAACATCCAAACACTTTAGGAGACCAATCGATCGTAAAGCAATTAGTCGAAGCAAATTCTCGCTGTTTAACGAAAAAAAGCGCTTAATTAATCACAAGAGCTTTACTAAGCAGAAAAGAACTTACAAGAAGTTTCCCTGAAGAAATATTTGAGTTTATACTTAAGGCACTGGTCCTACTGCAAGCGAGGAAGTGATAACTGGAGGTGGAATATTTTCTGGCCAAAAAAAAACAAAAAGAAAGTCGTTATATAACATTTAGAATTATGATGCCGTGCAGTACAATATTGTACTGCTGTTCCTCAAAATCCTTAAAGCTATATAGCTTTAAGGATTTTGAGGAACAGAGTTAAAAGCTTCTCATTCGCAGTTGAGATCTATCTTAATAAAGGAAAAGGATCAATTACTTTTTTTTATTTTGACTTTTTTATGCACACATAAAGAGTGCAACTGATCAGCATTGCCTCGACTCAACTCGAGCCGTTCAACATTATTTCTGCTTCTCCATTCTACTACGCACATTTATAAACACCATAAAAATAGATGAGGTAATACCGATCCGGAGCAGTGCTATAAGATTTAAGCATACTCACTTTAAGGCCAGTCGCATCCTACAAAACAATCCAAACAAAGCATTCGCTGCCGTTTCAACCCGATTTACTTTAAACTCGCTACTCGCTGACGATGTGACCCCTACCTTACATTGTCTTCTGTCTGATCGATCCATGTTTACACTATGCTCAACCTCAAGGTATAACATGAGATAAAACCGTATTTATGGCGAAACAATCGTATTTGCTTATAAAATAATTAGATCTGCATTAAACTCTCTACTCGCTGACAACGTGACGCCAGCCTTACATTGTTCTCAGCCTGATCGGTCTATGTTTGCACTATGCTCAACGTCAAGATGTAATATGAGATTAAACCATATTTATGGCGACACAATCGTATTTGGTTTTATAATAATTCGATCTGCATAAAACTCTCTACTCGCTGACAACGTGACGCCAGCCTTACATTGTTCTTAGCCTGATCGGTCTATGTTTACACTATGCTCAACGTCAAGATGTAACATGAGATTAACCCATATTTATGGCGGCACAATGGTATTTGCTTTTATAATAATTAGATCTGCATTAAACTCTCTACTCGCTGACAACGTGACGCCAGCCTTACATTGTTCTCAGCCTGATCGGTCCATGTTTACACTACGCTCAAGATATAAGATGAGATAAAACCGTATTTATGGCGAAAGAATCGTATTTGCTTTTATCATAAACCGTTTTGCTATTTGTTGTGGTTTGTTGTTTGTCATAGATATTGTTGACGTAATCGGTTAGAAGCTCTTGTGATTAGGCTTGGTTAGTTTTTTTGGATTTTGAACCTTCTTGCAATCATCAATCTGTCAATTTAACCGGTAAACTGAAAATCCCTACAAGGGCGATAATAATTTAATCAATCTTTCCATTTTTCGAGGGTAATAGGGTCCTGCAATATAGGTACGGATTTAATTTCCAACTCTGACAACCTTCTTCTTTAGTAATTAGGTAGCACAGTTCAAATTACTGATGTTTCGTGTAAAATACTGATATTCGGTCACTTATGGTAAAGGAATGGTGATCATTTAGATAGAAGATAATCATCACATGTACCTATTTACACATAGAAACCTATGGCCTATGTCATAACAACCAGATAGGTTCCAACCAACAACCTAATATTTAAAACCCATTTTTGCTGGATAATCACAAACAGGTTCTGTAGAACATCTTTCCTCGCTGTTATCTGCCTAAACTTTCCCAAAATCTTAGGATCAGCATCAAGTCTAACCGACTTATTTTCACTTGGAACAACTGCTCACCTGAAAGAAGAACTGTTAATTCTACAGAAACACTCTCCCTGCCATGGGAACCGCCGCCGGCGACCCCCAAAAAATTTTGTTCAGCAGGCCAAAGCACATTTCTTAATACTTTTATTAGCGTTTCCATAACAGCACGCCAGTAGTTGTAAAAATTATTTGAATTCGGGAGGTCAGGGCGGATCCCACGGCGTCTTGAAAGATTTTTTTTTTTGACCCGCCGGCGGCTCCCACGGCCTCTTGTAATAATTTTAACTATTGACTCACGGCATTCACAATCAGCAAATTTGGGACCCACCGGCGACCTCCATGGCCTCCTGAACTTAAAAAGCTTTATATTATATTGTCGGCAGGGAGAGTGTTAAGACTCACAATATTAAATAATTTAAAGTAGCCAAAAACATGATTAATCAGACCTCCGCAACTCCAGTAACTGAGATTCCAAAAATGTCTTTAAATCACTCAAAACCATTTTCTAAAGATCAAAATATTATCCTCAAACCAAAAAGCAAATCTGCCAGAACAAAGGTCTTACCCTAAATCTTGTATAAACGATGCACCCTTCACAATATCATTAAATTCTGCTTATCCGAAACACCGCGAACTGGCCTGTGTCAATAGCGTCCAACGACCACCCATTTGTTATACGGAATTCTGTTTTCGATGTTGATAAAAAGCCGGGGTTCTGATCGATAAAGATATTGTGACGTCGACAGAGGTCACTTTAGGGCTGGTACGGAGAGAAATAGTTCTGAAAAAAGAATTGATTTGTCACAAATCAACTCTGTTTTGATTCGCATACCGAAAAGGCTGCTTACTTAAAAGATCTCTCGCCCCCTATGACATGGGACTTAAGAGCCTATACTACCTCAAATTAGCAACTCTATTTGTGGTGGTTCAAACTTCGTTTGAAATACTGTTACAATTAAGTTTTAGTCAGCTTGCACTACAAAGCTGTTGTTACGTCAGTCACTGCGGTCGAATAGTACGAAATGAGTGGTTTTTTGTGATTTACAAAAAATCTATTGATTGGACTATGAAAAAAAAATAAAACCGACTTCAAAACACAAAAAAAGTGAAAAATAACTTTAGCTTCAGAAGTCGGTGACCTTTTTTGATTCATTTAGTTTTTTTTTTGTCACCGACTTCTGAAGCTAAAGTTATTTTTCACTTTTTTTGTGTTTTGAAGTCGGTTTTATTTTTTTTTCAAAAAGTTTTTTTTATTTTTCCATTTTTAGTCGTATTATTCTATACAAATATATGCTATGCATTTATTTTACATTGTTAACAATACATGTCATGGTAATAGGCTTATCCCCAAGAAATGGAACTTAACATATCTAAACTGTCGAAATTTGCGTGTACACATCTGCGTACCCCTCAGAGCATACAGGCGTGGTGTTACGTCATGATGTTGTATAAACAATAAAAATCCAAGCGATTGCAAAAATCACGACCGATTTACCATCTAGTTTTGAAGAGTTCCATTGTATTTCTGCGAAGAACAGCATCAGATCTTCACCAAATTTAAATGCGACCATCTCAGGAGTATACTCTTTCAAATAAAAAAATAATTTTGAGAATCACTCTGAACACTCTCAATCGGTGAACATACATGAAATTATACCACACGACTGAAGTAATTATTGAAAAAACCACATGATGAAAACGCATTGCGTGAAATGCAACGGTTAAGATTATTGTAAAAAAAGAGTAAGAGAAAACATAAAATTAAAATATACAAAATAACAAAATAAAGGTTGTCACATTCATAAATTCCTCTCACAATACTTCTGACAGGCCAATAAAATCTTATTCCATCCATTCGCAAACATACCTAACTGTCGAAATCTGGGTGTATTGTACACATCTGCGTACCCCCTCAGAGCATACAGGCGTGATGTTACGTCATGATATTGTATAAACAATGAACATCCAACCGATTGGAGCTATCACAACAGATTTGCCGTCCCTTTTTGAAGAGTTCTATTGTATATCTCCGAAGATCAGCATCAGATTTTCACCAAATTAAAATGGGACCACCTCAGGAGTATACTTTTCCAAATAAAAAAAGAATTTTGAGAATCGGTCCACAAATGGGAGAGAAATCAGGTAAATTGTACACTTCTGCGTACCCCCTCAGAGCATACAGGCGTGATGTTCCGTCATGATATTGTATAAACAATGAACATCCAACCGATTGGAGCTATCACAACAGATTTGCCGTCTCTTTTTGAAGAGTTCCATTGTATATCTCCGAAGGTCAGCATCAGATCTTCACCAAATTAAAATGGGACCACCTCAGGAGTGTACTCTATCAAATGAAAAAAGAATTTTGAAAATCGGTCCACAAATAGGAGAGAAATCAGGTAACATACATAAAAAAAAAAAAAAAAAATACATACACACGAACATATAACCTCCGCCTTTTTTGAAGTCGGTTAAAAAAAATAAAACACGTAAGACCTGCTTTATAGTTAGTTCAGTTAGTATGCAAAGTTTCATGATCTAATTTGAAGTACTTTTTAAATACCAGCGGTTTATTGTTCGATTTGGAGGTAGCTTTGGATTTTTTTTCTATCAAGAAAAGTTTATAGAATCGTATTTTCGTCACACATAGTACCTAGCATTAATCCTCAACTTTACCAAATATTTATTTCAAAATTAATGCTGCAGTCTTTTCGGCGTAATGGAGGATCATGGTAAGCCATTTGAGGCATGTTAGGCCCATAAATTGTTTTCACATTATAGGGCAACATGCTGTTTTTGAAAGTTTGAAGAGTTCCGAAAACAAACACTGTTTTAAGCTTTCACGGTTCGTATCTATACTTAAAATGTCAAAATGTTAAAAGTAGCAGCCAGCAACATAATAAGGACTCCACAAAACCTAGAGATACTGTGAGTGTGTTTTGCCGTGACTTAGTGTCGAGTTCCAATAGTGCGCGTAGCAAAAGACAAAGAAAGAGGGTAAACAGATTTGTCTGCTCCTAACATTTTTTTCCATCCACCCGCATTCTCCAGTTAACCCGCGATCATGGCGCTTGCAACAGCGTCGAAATATCGGGAGCTCAAAATAATAAATAATCACGGAAGATATCCCGTAAGTGACATTTTAAGTTCCGAAAACAATTTTCTTCAACTACAAAATAAATATGAAAATCAAAACATTAGAATATGGAAATCCAAATATGGCACCCCTAACTGGTCACGATATTCTTGCAGAGGGACGGGTCCCCCAGTCGCCCTGCTCCTAATACGCTTCTTCTAGCCCCAAATCTATTGTTCATTTGATCTAGTTTATTAAATAAAGATCCTTTTGGTAACATGTGGTTTGGGAAAAAGTAATATTACGCTGTCCACTGTCCGTCGCGTCTCTCACAGTTTTTTGCATTCGTCCAATTTTAACGTTCTGTATATTTTTTTGGGGAATTATTTTCTTTCTGTTATGATTTTCGGTGACCCCAATTTTGATGTAGATTTGACGTTTAATTCAATAAAAGATTTATTATATTCTTGCAGCTGATATAATAATCAAGTAAATCTTTTGTGGATTACTAGTTTTCTAATAACACCCATTTGAAACACTGAATTTTATAGTTTAATATTTACTAAATGAAATGAAAGATTGTGTCTACCTCAAAAAATATAAACATTTTGATAACCGACAGTATTCCTGAAATAGGTATGTTTATTCAAATTAAGATTTTCAAGTCTAACTACAAAACACTGCTTTATTTTTCTCTTAGATAATTATGATTTTCTCCACCACTTCCAGGAATATCGAAATTATTACCAAACCTCGTATCTTCTTGTACTTACGATAATTATACCATTCGTGTATTACAATATCAGATATTTCCTCCGTATTTTTATTCCAAGTCGATGCCCGAATATTTTTGGGTACATCATATTGTTTTTTGTACACAAAATATTGGGAAATAAAAAGGGATTTTTGTTACAGAAAGTATATAAGGTATTAGATACTTATTAAGAGAACGTTGTTTTAGTTAATTTGCTAATTAGTCGTGTCATGTCTTTGTTAAGGATGGACCATGACTTATGACTTAACATCGGTAATGCTGATTTAGATAAGAAACTTAGTAAGATGTCCTAGATACGTAGAATTCGGGACTTATTTAGTTTATTTCAGGAATCGAACTTACTGCGATATTATTGAACTACGAGAGCTCATAATTACAAGGGTTTTATTTAGAGGCTGATTCATCTAACGTCATATATCTTTAGTTCGAGGAATGAAATTGACGTCTCCCAGATTTGATTTTGGAAAATAATTTCTCATATAAACACTATCTCATCCATCACATGACCTAAAATGGAAGATTAGAGGCCAGCGCAGCATGGTTTGTTCTTCCAAACTTATCTTTTATTTTAATTGATGGAAAAACAAATTCTAAGTTGCCAAACGCTCAAAAAGTTCACATAGTACAATTCAAGTACAAGTACAATTTCGAGCGGTTCAAATCGTCAGATAGACACAGGATTATTTTTTATGGTAATATCCCCCACAACTTACAATACTTCATGACAACATCCTGTCAGACCAAATTAATTCCTTCAGAAGTTGTGTTATTTATATGCTCAATTATTCTTTTCTTCCTCAGGTCCAGTGGCAGCATCGTTGCTGCTTCTGCTAGTCAGCAACACTTTTGCTATGTGGGACGTCATATTTAGGTAAGTCAAAAGCTTGACACACACGTTACAACATAAGGGCGAATTTCATCAATCGCCATCAGCACATCTAGTGGCCAACCATGACTTCTTATACCAGGATAGTTTAATGTTACTTTAGTGACGGAGAAAGATTGATGTAGATGTCTTGTATAGTTCTATCTCTTTCACACACTGAAGTGACATTAAAATAATACCGAAAAGGTGGTGGTACGGGCCCTGAACCGCATTGTTAAGTTATAATTTTCATTATGGTACGGAATTTAACACATGACAGCTCTTGAACATGGTTCACTTGTTAACAATGACGTTTTAGATGTTTAGACGCAAAATAATAAATTTATTAGTCATTATTTATTTGAACCCTGCTTTACATTTTTCTGCAAAATCAATTAGCACAGAGAATAAAGCTATGTAACAAAAAAAACAAGCAAAAACAACAAAGGAAAAAGTTTAACACGTTTTGTACTATTCAAATTATGATTCGGTTCGAGAATGATTTTTATTGACACGTAAAACATTTTTAAATAAAAAAACTATTTATTAATTTTGCCTCTTTATTTCCAGAAATATCCTGCGATGATGTCTGGCTTCGGACGACGGGAATGCTCCGATTTATATGTAAATAAGAGGGAATTTTAAAAATAATAAACTTAGTTTTTAAGTTAAAATAATAAAAATATTGTAATTTAGGTAACCGTTACACGTATACGGGACTGTCTGCTAATACATGGTGTTTTATTTTTATTTATTATTTTATATACAGAATGTTAGAGACATAGACGCGTAAACTGTTGCCATGAATCAGCTAAAAGAAAAATAAACTGCTGTTACATACATTTTTCATGTTTCAGGTTAAACAGAAACATTCTTGTTTTTTTTATTATTATTACTGACGGAAGTTTACTATGGAGACTGTGCTATTCATGGTTAGAGTTTGAGTGTCGATTTAATTTAGGCCTCATATTGTGTACTTAAACTTACTGAAAAACGATAACAACATAACAAACTATAATACAAAATAAAATAAAAATAAAATAAGTTTATTGCGTATCAATTTGAGTTACATAACATGTCGAGTCTCCATTTAGGCATAGAAAATGCCTGTAGTTGAAGGCTCTGCTCATTCCCTTACATCTTATAGATACAAAATAAATAGGCAATTAACAAAAAGAGAAAAAAACGAATAACACAGTAGAGTATGAAATACAAAAGAAGCCATTTCACTTTATTAAGTTACATTCATGTCTCACGCAGTCAATGATGATATTACTTGGAGGCTAAAAAATGCATACTCTGTGCATTATCAGAAGAAAAATATATATGTCTTCGGGTGACATGTTTTTATCGTTGAAATATCTAAACTAAAGTGTGAACAAGGCGTGTTAACTATTATAAGCCACTCTCTGACTAAATCTAAGCAAATCCTGGCAGTTAGCCGAGCTAATGCTTAATGGGTTTATGCATAACAACATTATAATAATGCACAACTATGCTATTATCTTTAACCCAATCAGATTATGGATAACGATACGATCTTAAGCAATACACTGGTATATTAAATGATCTATGGGGACAATACTTTAGCAAAATGACATCTGTTTTGTGGATAAAAATAGCAGTTATAGTTTTCCGTTGAAAACTACTGCTATTCAGGCCGTTGCCTGCAGCCACAAAAATCAAACGAAAATTAGCTATTCTGCTGGACACAGGCCAATCCCACAGCACCCTGTACACTGCCTTCTACATCCAGTTGGTTCCAGCCACCTTTTTTAAGGTAGTAAGTCCGTTTAGCGGGGGCCTCTCAGGCCATATAACTGAGAACAGTTGACCTACCATGACTTCTTATAGCAGTATTGTTTTAATCTTTTTTAAATGAGGAAAAGAGATGAAGCTAGATATACTGTATAGCTCCGTCTCTTTCCTACACTGAAGTTACATTAAAGTAACATTGCTTTAAGAGGTGTTGGACGGACCCTAATATTCAAAAACCCCATTATAAAAGTCGAATTGCAAAACTGTAAACAATTTTATTTTGACATCGCATACAACGAATGTTTCAAGTCTAAATAATGTATAGTTTTTTTTTTTACAAACAAGTGTTTATTAATTTATGTAGCATTTGTGAAAGCCACGTAATTAAGGAATGTATATAGTTATGTAATATATAAGTGATAATAAATTCATGGATGTCCTTGTAATAAATTGTGTGATCCGTAGAATTTAGTAGATAAATATTAGCCAAAATTAAATTTAAAGTGTAATTTATCACTTGACGTGAACCAACGTAACACGTGTAAGAACGTGAACACACGACGCAACTTTTGCAGACTACCTAAGACTGCGAAAAAGTGGCGCAACTTTTAGTTGAGTTAAATTTTAATTTTGTACAAAAATATGTGTAGCTATCCTGTTACTCTTCATTGAGCTTAGAAAAAAGTTACTTATAATAATTATGTTTAATTAATTAATATGATTAATTGTGTCTCGCCAAGACTAAGATAAAATTGTAATATGAAATAATTGGAAATCTTAAAACTCATGCGGCTACTAAAGACATCTATTGTAAAAATGTTTTCTAAAAGAATAAGACCTTTTGAGATTCTTTTATGCGTGAATCCTTAATTTTAAAATAAAGTAAATCTAAATATTATTATTTTAAGACACGATTTATTTACATATTAGCTTAATTTTGTCATCGTTGTAAAGAATCTACCAAAAGGTCTTCGTAGTGATATTTGTGATAGATTACGACGTTTATGATCAATTAATTACAAAACCCCGACAGAAACTAGCAAAATATACATACAATTGCAAAATTCCAAAAAAAAATAAGAGAAAATTAAACTGAACGAATATTGTATTTTTAAAATAATTATTTAAGACGTGAATAAAATACTGATATTTAGAATGACGCAACTAAAATTTTGTTATGTTGATCTTCCTGTAGGTATGTATGCAACCGCAAAAAAAATCCATTCCCACATTCCAATTGTATTGATCAAAATTGTTTTGCCCTGCTTGTGAACATCCTTTGTCTTCAAAACGAAGAATGCCGCGCCTCAAATACAATGCATTAATTTGTTAGGTTGCCATTAATTAAACAATAAATATTTGATACCTCAAACATTACCCACAGATTCATTTGAGAAATATGTAAATTTCACATCAAGATTATTTCTTGTTTAATGAAACCTGCTCGGGTAAGTATTTGCTAGTGATGCAGTCATTATTTTGAACAAAATTAAATTCATGAACAAAATACGTTTCAAAGACTGGATTCTTCTCGAATACGATTTTCAAAAGCGTTCCAAACATCTACGTCTTAATTCAAAGTTAACGCGAATACAAGTAAGCATTATGTCTTATAATAAATCTCGAAACACGCAAAATATGCCCAAGAGTAACTTGTAAACTTGCCAAGTTTAACATTAGCATAAAAATGCCAAAAAACTTCTGAACGCTGATAAAATCTTTTTGTATGCTTAAAATAAAATAATATATCGTGACTGTAACTTGGAAAAATGTTGCGTGTCGGTCTTAGGCTGGTTGGACACCTCGCTACAGATAAATAAATAAAAAATATTTAGAATGAAAAGTTATGTATGATGGGGTTTTATGATCGTATTATGTTGCGTCAAATAATAGTTGATGTTTGCGCAATATTAAAATTGAAATTGAGAGATATGATTGAAAGAAGTGATCGATTTAACCAAACTTAAACTTAGTAGGAAAAATAAAATGCGTTTAATGGAATCAATCACTTGTTTCAAATGATAAATTATCTTACTACATAAGTAAATACATCAAAACATCACCTTAAATAAAAATAACTGTATGTATTAAAATGATGTAGACAATATTAAATTCGTGTAAGAAATCTATTGAAAATAAACATTGATAAATTAATGAATTGTTAGTGAAACGTGTCTCTGAAATATTCGTTTATATGGAAGTTTTATTTATAATATAGCTATTAGAAATAGTGATTATTTCGTTAATATAAATTTTATACGATGAAGTTTCATGTTCTACCGTTGATTTGCTCAATGATGTTGTCATTTTCATTTGATGAAGTCTGTTAAATAAATTATATAAATAATATATTTTCCTTGTTTTATTGGTATAATCCTAATCGATTTCGAAGATCTATAATAATCCCGCATTTACAAAAAACATCAACAAAACGTGTAGGTATTTCATAAGTTTTCCAAATCAAGCTATACAAAACAAATTTATGCAGATCTTTCATTGTACGGCAAATCAATACAAAGAGAGATCATGTTATACTAGATATACAAAAGCTTGATGTGTCGCCGTGTGTACTAGTTTTCACCTAAAACAAATTGTAAAAAATTGTTAAAAAGTATAGCAATAGTCGTCTTTTACAAGATTTATCGAGAACCAAACTTTTAAACTTTTAAATACCAATATCCAATTAAGTTTACACTCTGATTAATAATGATGAAAATGATGAGAAATTATAACAAAAACTGCCTAATGCCTAACTAATGAATATCAAAGCCTTTGTGTCATTAAATCTCGACACAAATGTGGCGCTCATTAGTTTTATAACATTCGCTTAAATTAGGACACAGACACGCTATTAGTAACATCTGTGATAGTAAATGTGATCATTAATTCTCCTAGGCAACACAAATATTATAATTTCTACAACACAGTTACCAGTTTCGAAGAAATCTGACAAAAGTTGGAAACATACCTACAATTACAAAATATTACAAATATTTTTTGTAATTGTAAATCAAATATTCCCCTTAGTAACATGACATGGTTACTAGATATACCTACATGGAAAACCAGTTTTTTTAAAGTTAGAATGACAATTGAGATGAATTTTCTGATGAAAACAGACAAGTGTCACAAGTGTTATACGGAATACATACTAAACCTAAATTGTTTGCCCCGTCTGCTGGTAGGAGGTTAATATTAAGGTATTGGGTTTATATTTAAGAAAGTAAACGTACTACTAAATAGGTTTAGGCAAAAAACCCAAAAACAAGTAGGAGACAAGTAGGTACAGCTAAAGTTGAGTAAGACCAATCTGTGCACTACCAGTCGCCGTCTACGCCAAGTACTTGTATTGCCAGAAATGACGCGAAACATAATTATGTCACGTCAGGTGAATATCGATGGAACATGTCATGAACTAACCCTTGGGCAATCCGTGGTCTGTTATGGCTCGAGGGTCGTAGGTCGTATGTAACTGATAATTAATATTGTAAAGAGCAACAACAAATAACACAGTACCTATGAAACATACATATTCTCAACGTCGAAAACAGAATTCCGTATAACAAATGGGTGGTCGTTGGACGCTATTGACACAGGCCAGTTCGCGGTGTTTCGGATAAGCAGAATTTAATGATATTGTGAAGGGTGCATCGTTTATACAAGATTTAGGGTAATACCTTTGTTCTGGCAGATTTGCTTTTTGGTTTGAGGATAATATTTTGATCTTTAGAAAATGATTTTGATTGCTATAAAGACATTTTTGAAATCTCAGTTACTGGAGTTGCGGAGGTCCGATTAGTCAGGTTTTTGGCTACTTTCAATTCAATTCAATTAATTTATTTACTTTAAATTATTTAATACTAGCGGACGTCACGCGGTTTCACCCGCGTAGTTCCCGTTCCCGTGGGAGTACGGGGATAAAAATATATAGCCTATGTTACTCAGGGTGAATGTATGTAGCTTTCTAATGGTGAAAGAATTTTTGAAATCGACGCAGTAGTTTTTAAGTTTATTCATTACAAACATACAAATCTTTCCTCTTTATAATATTATAGTGTAGACTTAATTAGCCAATAAAAAAAAACTATGGCGCTCAGACTTGGTCTTTGACTGAAGCTTAGAAGTCCAAACTCAACGTTTGCCACACATCTGTTTAGTCTTGTACAGTGTTGGGGTCGGCTTCCAATACTAGAATTTTACATGAAGTAACTGCCTATCTATCCTCCAGAACCTAGTCAAATAGATATTGGATTATATAAAACTCCTTGACAAAACAGGTTGTCAGACTTTCAGGCATCTGACTACCTGTAACGACAGTCAAAGATCTACAAATTAATGACCAACGGCTTGACTGACAGGCATAATCTAATAATGATCAACCATCCACGGGTCGACCTTGGAAACCATTGCTTAACCCCGTGCCGCTATTATTATACAAAACCACTTAGATACATAGCACTTAAACACCACTTATTCCAACCACCTGCCACCAAAACAAAAGATAATCTTCACTTCAGTTAAAAGTAAACAAAAACGTTTTCCCGGATAGCTGAGTATAAAATCTTACACGAATCTCCTGTAGACGTCCGCTCACAAATATTGCCTAGTGGAATTACAGGTATAACAGCCGGAATTACAGTTATAACAGGCGGAATTACAGCTGTAATACGGAGGATATACCGGTAGATTATGCTGTGTTGACAGAAAATGTTCCTAGGGTTAGGTTCTTTGCTAGTTTTTCGGTTAGGCTTATGTTTTTACCCGACTGCGCCAGAAGGAGGGTTATATTTTTCGAGAGTATGTATGTATATATGTATAATTGTTTGGCAACGCTTTGTGGCCTGAACGGCTCGATGGATTTTAGCTTGAGAGGTGTCGTTACATTCGTATTTACTGTGAGAGTGACACTGGGTATATCAAAATAAAAAAAAACAAAATGGCGGCTTTTTCGCGCAAAATTCAAATGTTTGGCACGCTCTGCAGACTGAACAGCTCGATGGATTTCAGCTTGAGAGGTGTCGTTAGATTTGTTTTTATTGTAAGAGTGACACTGGGTATAACAAAATAAAAAAAATAAACAAAATGGTGGATTTTTGGCGCCAAATTCAAATATTTGGCACGCTCTGCAGGCTGAACGGCTCGAAAAGGGCTCATCATGAGGATTTTAAAATGGTATATCCTGCTGCGTAATCAAAACGTGTAAAATAAAAAAAAAATATTTAAAAAATTAAAAAACCCGACTGCGTAAAAAATAAATAATAAATAAAAATATATGTTCAGGAAACAGGACATATTGACTGCAACAATCCGGACCCATATTGGATATAAAGATTTTAGTATAGATTATTTAATGGGTCCCGACTGTTGCAGTCAATATGTCCTGTTTCCTGAACATATATTTTTCTTTTCAGTTTTCATTTAAAGTTATTATTTATTTTTTACGCAGACGGGTTTTTTAATATTTTAAATATATTTTTTTGTTTGTGTTTTAGGTATGAAGTACACAGAATCCGCGGTGGACTTGCGGTGGCGGCCCCGACTTACGAACAGTTTGAACTCAGGCAGGCGCATTACGTTGTGTAATTTATTTCATCACCACTGCTTTCAAAACGGTGAAGGAAAACATCGTGAGGAAACCGGTATGTTCTAGAACCAAAAAATTCAAAGACATGTGACATCCACCAATCCGCACTGGGCCCGCGTGGTGGATTATAGCCCATTCCCTCTCATAGAGAGGAGGCCTGTGTCCCAGCAGTGGAAACATTAATAGGCTAGGATGATGATGACACAGAATCTTCACCCTTGTGTTAGATTATTGGGTGTTATTCGGATTACAAGTTGTCCATCTACAAAAACTACAAACGGAAAAGAAAATTATTATCAAGGCAGAAAAACAGCAATTATTACTATTTTTTGTTAATGATTCGTCGTCATCTGCTTAGCCTTTTCCCAACTATGTTCCAGTCTAATCGGATGCAGCTGAATACTAGTATTTTACATGGAGCGACTGCCTATCTGAACTCCACAACCCCGTTATTACTGGGTAATACACGAAACCTCTTGGTTCGACTAGTTGTAATACTTTCGGGCCACTAACTACTTGTAACGACTGTCAAAGATGAAATGACAGTCGGGACCAACGGCTTAATTTAATAATTAAAGAAGCTTAAATAATAATAAACCATTTATTTCAGGTAACAAAGACCCATAGATAAATACCTTAACCTAAAAATACATAATAATACCAATTTTTGTTAGTATAAGAAACTTAAAAAACTATATTAGTAGCACTTCACTCTAAACTATGACACACGAAGTGGCGGCGTCGTGTAAGCTTCGCGGTGTCACGTAGCCTGCCGCGAAACCGTCGATAGACTACACACCCTTTGGCCAAAACTCTTCCTTGAGAAACTTGTCGAGATGTTGTGTCGGAACTCGCACCACAAACGACTTGAAGTTAGTGTTGTGACGCGGCTCCAACTTCTCGACCCTCAAGGTCCACAGCTGGTCTTCACCTTCATGTACTCTACAATCCCTCAACCTTCGTAGAGTGATGCAGTCGGGACACATAAGCAACGTCGATGGTATCGCTGGACGCAGCAGCATATTTGGTCCTGACAGTCCAGTACCGCATTGATTGCGACAAGTAGGCTTCTTCTTCTTCTTCTGAACTATGGTGAAGCCGTCCTAATCACACTCTTGCTTTGCTGGACAGCGCCGTACCGGATTCCTCGGAAGGGTTACAGCGACGGTTCTGCTTCCCCCTTTCTGCTGCTTACAGTATCACTGTTGTAAGTTTTTGTTTTCCGTACAAAATAATGATTACATTTGTTATCTTTTACAAAACGGAATAAACAGGAAGATAGGAGCAAGCCACAATCTGTGAGCCACAATAACCCACAGACCACAAAACTAATCAATATGGAAAACCAAACCATAATCAGATTTCGTCGATCCGTAGTCGACTCGGTTTCGATATCTGATGGTTTCGGTCTCGGTCTCGGTTTCGGTTTCGTCTTGAATTTCAAACTTCGGTACCTAATTCAATACGGCTTAACGGCGAACCACAATTGATGGCCCAATCTGTTATTATTTAGGTTAATCTGATAGGTACTTGAATTAGTATTTAAAATAATTTAGGTTAAGTATCTCATTTTAAATTAGCAAAATATGGAAAAACCGGCAGGTCCTAGAACCAAAAATTCAAAGACATGACTATGACATCTACCGATCTATTGAGTGGTGGATTATAGCCCATTCCCTCTCATAGAGAGGAGGCCTGCGTCCCAGCAGTGGGAACATTATAGGCTAGCTGATCATAGTTATACTATGCTAATATGAAATTGCTAATGAGTAAAAAATACTTATAATTATTATTATTTTGTTGATCATGGAATCAATTTTAATATTTCAACAACCATTGGAAAATGTATTTCCACATAATTTACATACTTCACCGAACAAAATATTTGTTTAATATGACGTCATCGTACAGAAAGGTCAACGGCACACGAACCTTGGTATTATATAAGGATCTTTTCCTTTCAATGGGGCCCTCATTACTTCCCTAGAGTATCGGAAAAGGGGACTCTAGTGGGTCGAATGTGAACACATTTATCAGCAAGAAAAAATATCTTATTTTCATGAATCGAAGGAAAAAATCAGCATGGTAATTTACTGTATTGCACTTGAGAAGGACGGGGAGGAGTTGCTTACTTCAGTTACTCAGTGGATGGGGTCCAAAAGGGTCATGGCGGAATACACTTTCAGTAGCAATAGCTTTAATTTGTATGGATCAAAAACATTAATTGTGTTATTTGCGTCTATGTACAGGCGGATGTTTGCAATTTGTGCAGCAATGGGTATGATGATGGGGATGTATGGGTATGGGTGTGGTAATTTATTTTTAAAATTCTGCGGATTCTTGTTAAAAGTGCGCAATTGGGTCTGGCCTATGTCGAAACGACTCTGTACTTTGGAGAGACCAGCAAACCGTAGTTGATTTCATATAAAATTAGAAGGCTATTATATTTAGTTTTTGACCCGAATAGCGTAGCGGTAGTGGGGCCCAAATATACGTGTGGTTCGAATCCCGGTAAGATCAAATGTTTGTGTGATGAGCATGGACATTTGTTTCCGAGTCATGGATGTTCATATGTATAATAAGTATGTATTTACAAACAAAAAGTATCTATGTAGTATATCAACTATCTGGTTTTCACGACACAAGCATCGTTGCTTAATGTGGCACTAGATGACGCTGTGTGTAATGTATTATATTTATTATTTATTTTATTTATATTAGTATTAGCCATTTGTGTCCCACTGTAGGGCAAAGTCCTCCCTTCCCTCTTTCCACTTACCCCTATCCAGTTTATATTTAATATACAAGATGTCGCTTTGCATCCTGGTCAAATTCAAGGAGGTATCTATGCTAATGATTCTCGACCCGAATCGATAATAAAATGGGAAGTTTTTTTTTTCTTGGTACATAGGCGGACTTAATGGCACAAGGCATTCTCTACCAGTCAACTTTTGGGTTAAACAGGAAAACAGTGATAGGGTACAAAATAATGTCTAAAAAACTAACTTCTTGTTAACGAGAATATATACCTAGATTGTTACTAATACACTTAAACAGATAAAATAAACTTATAAATATTTTATCAAATACTAAAAATTCAAAAGAAAATAACAAGAAACCTATTAATAATGATTATGATTAGACTTCAAAACTGAGATAGAGTTACGAACTTTTCTTTTGAAAGTGAATTTGCTTTCAGCCTTTTTAATACCAAAAGGTAGCGCGTTCCAGAGCTTTATAGCAGAGATAGCGTAAGAATTTGACATAAAGCCGGTGTACGGTGTGAAGGAATAATTGGTAGGTACCGTTATTCCAATAGGTTTAAGAACTTAACAAACCTGTTTTTCCCGAAGGGTAATTAAGTCCTGTACCTATGAAACACTCGCATAATTATGCAGGTTTATCGGTAACAAATACATAGTATCTATATATATAACGTACGAAGTAATGAGAAAATAGGGACTTGTTTTTCCACTTAATAAATAATTTATCGAAAAACACAACCAACACCAGGGGAAATCACTACACGACAATTTAAATTACGTTAAGGAATCCTTAACAAGAGATTGTAGGGCATGTACACACTTAAAATTAAGAGACTCCACCCCGTAACTGGGATACACAATTCAAATATCCAGCATAACCTGGACTTCAAGTTCACTGAGAATGTTTGGTGGGAAGGTTTACGATAGTGGTGTATGTAGGTGGTACATTATAATAAATGTAAATTTTAACGTTTGTATGAAGTCATTTTACTTTGTTGCTCGTTAACTTTTGTGACTAAACTAGTGACATGTTAGGTTTATTACCATAAAGTTACAGATTTGTTCCTGTGATTATGGGATTGAATACCACAGCCAAATTCACAACGACTAGGTAATCTGATTCCCTTATAAAAGTCTATGGTTTGATAAATAAAAATCATTCGGCAATACGTTACTGTAATTATTTCTACCAGTACCAACAAAATCTTGATAATTTTGCTACACAATTGACACTCAACCACCTCTCTGAGAGGAAATATGCACCTATCATGTTTTGATCATACGAGCAACATCGTTAATTTCCAGTCACCGTTTTTACGGTATCTATTATGAATTAGTACCATAAACAAGGCGACAAAAAATACCAGAAAAGATAATTTTTCAACCGTATTAAAAGTCAGTCTCCACTCAGATCTGGAGTTCCTCAAAAACAACAACCATAATAATTATAATGAGAAGCATATAATTGAAGACTCCTTGTTTTTAAAATGTCTACCTTCTGTAGGAATAACGAGGATTGTAAGTCCTAAAGTCAAAACGAGCATCTGGTCCTTGAGCCACTATATAAACATAGTTTAGTTCAGGAAGCTCACATCACGACTTGTAAACGTGTTTACAGTAGTACGAGTCAAGGCATACCGCGTGCCTCTCCGCTTGATGCTCGTGTTCATGATAGTGCATTTGATACTTCGTTATTTGTCTGCCTCTGTAATTAGAAGATTTTGGACTTTTCTCTTGATCATGAAGAGCAATCAGCTCATGTTCAATCAAGCCTCTGTAATTTGAGGGTTTAGAACTTTTCTCTTGATCATGATGAGCAATCAGCTCATGTTCAATCAAGCCTCTGTAATTTGAGGATTTTAGACTTTTCTCTTGATCATGATGAGCAATCAGCTCATGTTCAATCAACCCTCTGTAATAAGAAGATTTTGGACTTTTCTCTTGATCATGATGAGCAATCAGCTCATGTTCAATCAAGCCTCTGTATTTTGAGGATTTTGGACTTTTCTCTTGATCATGATGAGCAATCAGCTCATGTTCAATCAAGCCTCTGTAATTTGAGGGTTTAGAACTTTTCTCTTGATCATGAAGAGCAATCAGCTCATGTTCAATCAAGCCTCTGTAATTTGAGGGTTTAGAACTTTTCTCTTGATCGTGATGAACAATTAGCTCATGTTCAATCAAGCCTCTGTAATTTGAGGGTTTGGAACTTTTCTCTTGATCATGATGAGCAATCAGCTCATGTTCAATCAAGCCTCTGTAATTTGAGGGTTTAGAACTTTTCTCTTGATCATGATGAGCAATCAGCTCATGTTCAATCAAGCCTCTGTAATTTGAGGGTTTAGAACTTTTCTCTTGATCATGAAGAGCAATCAGCTCATGTTCAATCAAGCCTCTGTAATTTGAGGGTTTAGAACTTTTCTCTTGATCGTGATGAACAATCAGCTCATGTTCAATCAAGCCTCTGTAATTTGAGGATTTTAGACTTTTCTCTTGATCATGATGAGCAATCGACTCATGTTCAATCAATTGTAGTTGTAGTATAGGATCCCTTAAAGAACGACCTTCACCGAGCTGGTTGATGGATTAAAAGTATTTTATATCAAATTAAATATGTCAAAAGATATATTGCAAATGAGGTGGTGTCAAATCGGTGAAGGTCGTTCTTTAAGGGATCTTAGACTATTGTTAGGGTTCCGTACCCAAAGGGTAAAAACGGAACCCTATTACTAAGACTTCGCTGTCTGTCCGTCAGTCTGTCCGTCTGTCCGTCTGTCCGTCTGTCCGTCTGTCTGTCACCAGGCTGTATATCATGAACCGTGACAGCTAGACAGTTGAAATTTTCACAGATGATGTATTTCTGTTGCCGCTATAACAACAAATACTAAAAACAGAAGAAAATTAATATTTAAGGGGGGCTCCCATACAACAAACGTGATTTTTTTGCCCTTTTTAGGGTTCCGTACCCAAATGGTAAAAACGGAACCCTATTACTAAGACTTCGAAGTCTGTCCGTCTGTCCGTCTGTCCGTCTGTCTGTCTGTCCGTCTGTCTGTCACCAGGTTGTATCTCATGAACCGTAACAGCTAGACAGTTGAAATTTTCACAGATGATGTATTTCTGTTGCCGCTATAACAACAAATACTAAATATAGTCAATTGTACGGAACCCTTCGTGTGCGAGTCCGACTCGCACTTGGCCGGTTTTTTTGCATTTATTTTCTCCACTACATTGCATGCAATTTTGTGTATCTAATCGTGTCCTGGTGCAGATTCTGATTTTCACTGCAGAAACCTAGTCCTATGTTATTATCTTCATCAATCTTCTTTCGTATCCACGCCCTTAACGCACCTAACGATTTGCCTCGTACGAATTTCATACTGTACTGTAATTGTTCAGCCACACAGAAAATCCAGTACCAAACGCACCAACATAACCGGGCACACAACTTCCGAAAGCACGCAAAAGAAGGATGGAAATATTCGTATATATTCGTGTATTTTCGTATATTCTTTCATTTGTTACGTGACTAACGCCACTCAAAGGAGCTTATTACGTTTGACAGGATCCGTGTTCGGCCTGCGAGCTCTGTTTATTTACTCGAACTCGCGTGAGATTTACACGTTTCATGTAAACGGACCTGGTTTAGTGGACTTAGGAAGGATTGGTCCATATATATAGGTGGCAGAACAAAATTGGGTACCTATCGACTGCGTGTGTTCTTAGAAATGCGTAAGGGCAGATCTTTGCACCGTTTTTTCCTGGTTTTGTATGAAATATTACAGAGGCCCTAGTAAAAGCGCGCGCGCGGTGTAAACGCAACGTAAATACGTCGATTTTTTAATCGAAAATACAATTATCATCTAGTGTTTTAGTTAAATAATTTGCAACAAGCACAATCAGTATCATCCATTGTCCATCGATATAATTAAATTCTTCATCATCATCATCATCAGCCTATTAATGTTCCCACTGCTGGGACACAGGCCTCCTTTCTATAAGAGGGAATGGGCTATCATCCACCACGCGGGCACAGTGCGGGTTAATAGATGTCACATGTCTTCAAATTTTTTGGTTCTAACACATGCCGGTTTCCTCACGATGTTTTCCTTCACAGTTTGAGAGCAGCGGTGATGAAATAAATTACACAAAGTAATGCGCTTGCCTGGGTTCGAACCCACGACTTACTGCTCGTAAGTCGGGGCCACCACCACTGAGCCACCGCTGCTCTTCAAATAATAAAATTCTTAAAATTTCATAATTTTAAGAATTTTATTATTTAAATTTAAAATACCTAATTCACGTATGATATTTTCATAAATATCATACGTGAATTAGGTATTTTAAATTTTAAAATCGACTTATTTTAAGCTTTTGCTAGCGCCTCTGGTTCGATTAATGGTGGAGCAAATTATGTAGTTTTGTACTTACTATTTGATTCTTCTTCTGGTTTCTCTTCAATTACTGAAGGTTAACCATTAACTTTAATTATTTCTTCTTATCGTTTGCGGATCCAACAGCTCAGTTTATTTGTGATTTTTTTCCAAGACTTTTTTCTAGGACCAACATCCATTTCAATTATTTCACTGTGTAAAAAAATTGTAAATGCCACTATTATTCACCAGTTTTAAAAGTGATGAATAGCATTTCATACGGTGGATATCGTGATGCAGTTTTCGTCACAAAGCACGAGTTTTGCTGTTGTGAAATGGTTATAAAAAGTATATGCAACATGTTTCTGAATAACGTTTCACACAACAGCAAAACTGAAGTCTAAAACGAAATAAATATGCGACAGTGAGTTTTGCACTCGCTAGTTTTTACTTTGCTTCCCATCATTTCGACAAAACTCATATTCTATCCGGCCATTCTATCCATGGATTGCTACATTGGTCTATTGGTAGTAACCTCTGCTTCTGAGCCTGAGGACCTAGGTTTAATAGGGTATATGCATGATGTTTTTATCACTCTAAACAAAGCGTATTTACATCAGAAATAGCAAAGTGAAATATTTTTTTTAATATCTATAAAAAAATACTAAGTTATAAGCATTTGAAACTGCCGATTAGACAGAGAGATCCCATAAAGCGAATGACGTCATTCTCTGCATTGACGTACAAAATTCATACTAAATTCCGTTTATCTAGAAAGAGATAGAAACAAAAGTTTGAACGGTTATAACTTTTGCGTTGTTTGGCCAATTTATGTCTTGTTTTCGCTTTTTGTCATTATTTTTATAGTTCTTTAGCATTCCGTATCGAAATAAAAAAAAACCGGCCAAATGCGAGTCGGACTCGCGCACGAAGGGTTCCGTACCATTATTATCAAAAAAGGGCAAAAAAATAACGTTTGTTGTATGGGAGCCCCCCTTAAATATTAATTTTATTCTGTTTTTAGTATTTGTTGTTATAGCGGCAACAGAAAAACATCATCTGTGAAAATTTCAACTGTCTAGCTGTCACGGTTCATGAGATACAGCCTGGTGACAGACAGACGGACAGACAGCGAAGTCTTAGTAATAGGGTTCCGTTTTTACCCTTTGGGTACGGAACCCTAAAAAGATAATGTATGCATATTCCCTATTCCTAAGTTGAGCAAAATGTGAGCAAAATATTGGGCTTCACCAGGAACTTCTGAGTAGCAGCTCGGAATACGAGATTCCTACGTTCCAGCAGATGGCAATAAACGCCCCCTATTACTTAAACATAACTGGCGAAACGTGGTCGAATTATAGGTAAACGTTTTCGTCCTCTGTTTACACTTAATGGGTATAAGAGTAGAGGAAGACCATAGAAACGATGAATGGAGTGTGTGAAGAATGATATGGCACGAAAGGAGGTGACTGATGACATGTCATTTTGGGTCATTTTGTCATTGGGTAATAGAGAAGTATGAAAGAAGACATGCTGCGCTGACTGAAATGAATTGGGATAAGGGTAAGAGAATGATGACGTCCGCTTACCCTAATGGGAAATAAGAAACAGAATAATTTATTTAAAAAGTAGGTATTACAAAAGTTTACATTTGGGTGCAGTAGTGTTATTTCTTAAACAATTGTATAATTAGTGCTTAAATGTAAACTATAACTAAAATATAAAGGGTGTAAAACATGGGTCTACCCTTTATAGCAGAACTTTTTATGTCATAATATTACTTTGCGTAACAGTAGATAGCATAAACTTCATTTCGCAGAAAATCGTTTGGCAGACACTCATTTATCATACATTCAAAACTCATAATTTTGTAAGTCAGAATCATCTCTAGGCATAAATTTCTTATGCATAAGAATTAAAAGTAGAACCGTCTTAACGCAGAAAGTTCACAGTCAGAATCGTCTTTTGGCATAAATTTCATATCTATAGTCATTAAATGGCAGAACTATCATATTACAGAAAGTTTAAAGTTAGAATCATCTTTTGGCATACATTTCATTATGCATAGTAATGGAAAGCCTCATCTATCACATAACAAAAAAATCATAGTTAGAATAATTTTGTATTTCTTACCAATTTAGTAAAATTTATTGAACATTATTTTTTTCGCCACAAACATACGACGATAATTTTAATTGCTGCATATTTCTGATCAGGCAAGCATACATCATGCATGCAGCAAGCATGCAGTATGCAAATATGTAAACCAGCATACACCATGCATGCAGCCAGCATGCAGCATGCAAGCAAGCATGCAGAATGCAAGCAAGCATGCAACATGCAGCAGGCATGGTTTCTGTCATGGCTCCGGCGTTGCAGGGTTCCGGCGGTCCCACGCGAGCTTATCATCGCAGATGTGTTTAACGCTCACCACCGCAGCTTCGGCTTGCTGGCCGGCTTCACCGGCCAGCCTCAGCTACGGCGGCGAGCGTTAAAACCACCTGCTCCTCAGCTCACGGGCCGCCACACCCCTCCGCGCCTACGTGGATTTAAATTACACTCTAGGGGTAGGGCAGACAAGACTACGTGGAGTCGGTTTTGGAGCGATTCGTTTCTGTCACTAACTTTTTTAGCGCAACATTTTGTCTTTTTAAGACAATATTTTTATTCTAATTTAAGTTTTAAAATGCTATTTTATACAAATGGCAATATGCCAAATAAAATTATTCCAAATGGAATTCTGCCATCTTCATAGTATGCCAAGTGAAATTGTACCAAATAATGGCCGCTCTAACTAAACGTTATTCTAAACGAAATTATGCGGAATTTGAACATTGCCACAGGTAATTATACCAAATAAAAATCTGCCATCTTAAAAGTATGCCATTGTAAATTCGGACATACAAATATTCGGCCAAACAATAACTATATTAAATATTTTTTATGCCATAAAAATATTCGTTTAAAGAAGATTATGCCAAGTGTGTTATGCCAAATAAATTTCGGAGCATCAAGATTCTGCCAGATAGAAGGAACCCGTAAAACACCTCTTAACGAAGCTGAAAGGTACTTGTTCTCCCAGTCATTGTGATCATTTTTTTGTTCTACACCAAACCTTCAACCTTCTAGTTATGAGTTGAGATATTGGGGGTCATTGACAAGTATTTTTTTAAAAAGGAATCCCCCCCCCCCCCCAGGATGTTATGCAATAGGTTAGAATAGACTGACACAACGCTAAATAAACCAGTTTTATTCATTTATAGTCGGCTACATTACGTAAATACTTAAAACATATATTAGTTTGCGCACTCTAGTACATAGTAACTCGATATGTTTACGGAAATTTAGATTGTAGTCAATAGGCATGATGACAAATTTTGAAAAACTGTTCTATCATGTTCGGAAACGTAAATTATTTAAAATCAATTTCATATTTTTGGCCAGAGTTAAGGTTTTTAATAGTTAAAAAAGTGTCATGGCGTCGCTGGTGACGTCACACCTGACTAGTGCAAAACGTCAACACAACAATGCTAGAGGTTTCGTACGTCTATACATTTAAATAATTTGCGAATTGCGATTATTAAAATGAATTCGAAAAAGTACAGGTGTTGTGCGGTCCCGCAGCGCGGGAACACATCAATACAAACCCCAAATAAGTTATTTATGTCCGTAGTCCCAACTCTGGAAAGTTTGGATTTAATCCAATAACACTCGATAGATGTACAGGATGGCTCTTCGCTTCTGCGATGCATCAACATCAAAAAAGGTATGGCATGTTTGCAGCCTCCTAGTGAAGCTACACAATTATGACATTCGACTGAATTTACTGTCTCTTGCTGTTCATCTATTAACAAAGTTACTGCATACAACTTAGCATGTACTTTATGTTCTGGGCAGATTTTTCTTACCACTGTGCACAGATTTTCTTCGCGTTTAAGTTGTACCTACGTAGCTTACGCCGTCATCGCCATAGGGTGCCCTGGAAGACCATAAATAAATAAAGAAACGAAACAAATAAACATACGGTTCAATTTAAAAACAATATTACAAAAGTGCATTTCAAAGACATACTTTTATCATACTATTTGGTTTGTACCTATTTGGTTTGTTAGAATAGGTACTCAAAATATTGTGATTTTAAAATGATTACATAGTTTACATTTATAAAATGTGTTTTAGTATTAATAAAGGTACTTAAACAATGATATTATAATAAACAGATAGGTATGATAAACACCTACAAAACCACAGAAAAAAATGAGTCGTTGTTCCGCGCAGCAGCGGCACGCGAACACTTTTTATTCAGTCTACATTTCAAATGATACAAAAAGGATAGCTCGATAAAACCAATAAGAAAAAAAGAGACAGATAATGTTGTTCTATGTCTGTAGCGCACGCGTCCTTGTCGTACTCACGACAAAAATGCGTTTCCCATCTGTCTTTTTTTATCCTCCATTATCAGAATATTAGGAAAATAAATGAAAAAAAATAATAAATCAAAGTATATTGCGTAGTTACATGTGGTATGAGATCCCTTGTGTTTTATTTACTTCGAAAAGTATCATGATTGGTACACTTTCTGAACACGCACGATGGCATTTTTAAAATTTTTATCTAAATTTGTAGCAGCGTATCGCTCGTCGCCATGCTTGTCGCAAACTAAAGGCAAAACGGGTCAATTGGGCCGTTTTCGAAGTATTATATATAACATCATTGTTTGTTTACCTAAATTTCCCGCGTGTTATCAAAAGTGACGTCATGCGCTGTGATTGGTGTTCAACTTAATATGGCGGACATAGGAATTTTGTAGATTTTAATTATCGTATATTTATCAATCCCGCTCTTAATAATAAAAATAATGCGTGTTTCGTATTCCACAATTCAAGTCTTAAATATAGGTATACAATATTTTAGTAATTTTCAATTACTGTCATCATGCCTATTGTGACACCAAGATATTTCATATGGTCAGCTTTTTCTAAAGTAGGGCAAGAACATGCAGTGTCAGCGTACGTACTACAGGTAAATGATTAGGTTAGTAAGCGGTGCAGAAACTCTAATATAACTTTAAAAGTATCTCATTTCACTTGGAACTTACCTTGAGAGCTCTGCTAATCTATGCAAAGAAAATTCTATAGATTTTCAATATCCTGAAAGAACTCTTTGGTAGAAGTTTAAGGAGTTATTCGGTAATATTTTAGAGTTATGAACGTGTTTGTTTGTAGGATTTATGCTGTTATTCGTGTTATGTTATTGGTGGAAAAGTGCTTTCGGTTTTGGTATACCTAAGCAGGTGTTGGTAAAAATAATTGTCTTCTCTACCTTTTTACTATTATGTAAAATTGAGAAGTTATTAATAATTAAGGTACGAAAATTATAGAGTTAGGGCCAAGTTCACCGAAAAGATAACAGTCTGATTATCTAAAAACAGCTGTTTAAAACACATTTTTGAACATGAAAATGTGTTTTAAACAGCTGTTTTTAGATAATCAGACTGTTATCTTTTAGGTGAACTTGGCCCTTAGAGCAGATAGATATAGAGAGAGATAGAGTAGATAGAGGAGGAGCTCGTGGTTAAATAACAACAGCCGCTCGGGTCGATCGTTAGGTTAAGCTGTGCTTGCTTAGGTTGGTCTGTGGATGGGTGACCACACATACCGAGTTTCCTACATGCCTCGAAAAGCACGTTAAGCTGTTGGTCCCGGATGTCAAACAAATAGATAATGAGCTGCATCCGGTAAAACTGGAAGCCGACCCCAACATAGTTGGGAAAAGGCTAGGCAGATGATGAAAGTGATAGAGTTAATGATAGATAATTTTGCAAATAAGGTATTAACGCATTACCAAGGCTGTTTGCGAACCACTTTCAAGTTTTTTTTAATATCGTAGAAAGTTGCAGAATTAACCTTTGTTTATGGCAACACAAAGTTAGTTTTAGTTTTTTTACTCTATGGTCAACAATCAAAATTGTCTATGTCTCTCTCTGCCGTTTGCCATTGAACGTGCGTGGTGTCTGTACTCTTATCAGTGAAAATTAAAGTGTTTTATTACCAAGCAAGTTGTTTAAATCGAGAGTCAAGATACCAGAAAATATACAGTCCACACGATCACATCGAAGGTAGCCTCCGACATTAGGCCTACTAGCTTATACCGAGGTGAAGCCGTCCACATTGGTCCCACGAGTCGGATATCTTGACACGACGACAACGACGACGACGACGACTAGAGGTACGACGAAACATTAGTGGCTTCATTGGTCCATCAAGCAAGTTCCAATCCTACGATTCGTCATCAGCGATTCAGCTATTTGCTGCGAGAACGCTCATCATCACTGCGAGTAAGCACGTACGTACAGCTAGACCACGTGACGCAACAAAAGGCGGCGAAGGCAGAGCATATGGATTTTCAGCATATACTTGCGATTATATCAAGTATCGATTGCTGCGAGAAGAATAGTAAGATCCGTACTTCAAGAATCCCACATACATTTTCATTTTCAAGAAATTCCAATAAATCGAAAGAAGAATCGATCGGCCATTTTCCGAATCATCGGAATCATCTGCGACTTCTACGAGTGCGAGAGGGATAGGACAGCGGTGTCATCATTCAAAATTGGCGCGCGGTGTTTTCGGCCAATTACAACGCAACCAGCTACGGTCAGCGAGGCACCGGTCGGCTGTCATTGGTGCAAAGTTCGGTTAGGTTGGTACAACCGGAGAACGACGTCCGTGCAGTGAAGTGAATGAGTGAGTGAACAACAAATCGCGCTCGCTCCCTGGCGGCCATATTTTCTACGGATTATACACTAGCGTTATCTGAGTTGAAGTTATATTGTTTTTACATTTTTACTGCAATTTTGAGTTATTTTATTGTCATACAGTGTCTCAATTTAGTTTGGTAAAATGGATGATGCGATAAAAAGTTGCGAGTGTGATACTCTAAAGGTACAATCACCAGGTTATATACTTTTGTAGCCGAGTCAAACGAATTAAATGTAAGCTCAGTGGAAGCGCTGTTATCTAAAAGGGACAGATTATTAGCTGCTTTTGAAGAGTACGAAAATTATAACAAAGATATCTTGGCATTAGATTCGTCAGACATAGAAAATGTAGTGGACATGGAAAATAAGTATTTCCATTGTCTGACGCTTCTAAATGAAAATATTAAGTCAAAAAGTACAAACAAGGGAGGGAAAACCTCGGAGTCAGGTAATAGTGTCATTTCTAGAACTAAATTACCCCATATCAATATACTTAATTTTACAGGAAAATATTCGGAATACGTAAACTTTATAGAGATATTCAAATCTGTAATCCATAACGACCCATGTTTAGACAACGTCCAAAAGCTCTATTATCTGCGATCATTCCTCCAGGGCCCACCTTATGATTTAATTAGTAATCTTCCTCTTGTCAGTGAAAGTTATGACAATGCATTGCAGTTGTTAGACAAGCGATTTTATAACAAATATAAGATTGTAAATGAGCATGTAAACACTCTCTTAGACTTGGACAAGCTTACCAAGTTCCCTAATGCTAATGAGATTAGGAATTTTGTTTCTGTAGTGAGGCAGACACTAAGTGCTCTGCACAACTTGAAGGCAGCGGTGGAGGCTTGGGACCCTATTCTACTAGGCATCTTGGTGCGTAAGTTGGACCTCTACAGCTCCCGGTCCTATCAACTGGAGCGAGACCAAGAGCAGGACCCTACAGTTGAGGATTTTTTGGCATATTTGGATAAGCGTGCCCTCGCTCTAGAGAACACGGATGTCCGGACAGAGGCAGCAGAAGGAGGAAAGCGACAGGGTGCAGCCATGTCGTCAGCCAAGAATAAGGTAAAATAAGGTAAAAAATATGGTCATGTAATATTGGATGGGATGATAAAATATGTAATGAGCTAGTGGACGAGTGGCTTCAATTTGCTAGAAGCTTGGCTGCCATGCAACCTATCAATTTAGACCGGCACATCCCAACCATCAGCGCGGTAGCTGTCCAGCTGACTGGCTTCGCGGATGCTTCCAGCACGACGGGGTACGGGTGCTGCATATACCTACGCGTGGTCGACAAAACTGGTAAGGCTGAATTATCCTTACTCTGTTCGAAGTCGCGAGTAAATCCACGTGCGAATGCATTAACCATACCCAGGCTGGAGCTTAATGCTGCATTGCTTCTATCCGTTTTAATGGAGCGAGTTTATGATACTTTACATAAAAATATTCAAATTGATGATGTGTACCTATTTACCGACTCCAAAATAACTTTAGCTTGGATTCAAACTGAACTCACTAAACTACAGGCTTATGTATCGAACAGAGTGGGGGTAATTCAGCAAAAAACCGATAGGTGGCGCTGGCTATATGTGCCTTCCGCAGAGAACCCTGCTGATTTGATTAGTAGGGGTATCAGCCCTCAGGAGCTTCCGACCTGCGCCCTCTGGTGGGAGGGACCGAAGTTTCTGCAATCGAGGTACAACTTTGATACTGAAAGGTTAGTCTTACCTGAAAGCTTACCTGAAATGAAGGCGAACTCCACGTCTACCCCTCCAGCTAAAGTCGTGTTGACAGCAGGTATACAGCATAATATATTTCAAGTATTAAATAAATATTCAGAGATAGGAAAGATGATGAGGGTAATTGCATATGTGCACAGATTTTGTCGAAACCTAAAAGAGAATACAAAACTCAAAGGTGCTCTCAGTCCTAATGAGCTGCAACATGCAATGCATTCAATAATTAAACATGAGCAGTCAATACATTATTGTGAAGAAATAGACTCGTTGCGGAAGGGTAACACCGTGCGAGGGCCACTGCAAACCCTACATCCATTCATGGATACAGAGGGCCTGATCAGAGTAGGAGGTCGTTTAGACAATTCGGATATACCGATTGCACAGAAACATCCTATCATTCTACCTCGAAAATCTCGAATAACTGAACTTATTATACAGAGTGAACATGTTAGGTTATTACATGCTGGACCTAAGTCACTCCTAGCCAACTTAAATCAAAAATACTGGCTAATTAATGGCATGCGACAAGTCAAAAAAGTTACTCATAAATGCTTGGTTTGTTTTAGGCTGAAAGCTGGTGCAGCGAAGCAATTAATGGGATCCTTGCCTCAACACCGCGTGACATCATGCAGACCATTTCAAAAAGTAGGCATGGACTTCGCTGGGCCAATCCAAGTCAGGAATTCGCGTGTAAGAAAAGCTATAGTCAGTAAAGGTTACGTATGCATATATGTATGCTTTGTCACGAAGGCAATTCACTTAGAGTTGACTTCAGATTTGTCAACTGATGCATTCCTGGCATCTTTTAAAGGGTTTATCAGTAGGCGTGGTTTGCCCAGCGACGTATTTTGCGATAACGGTGGTTGTTTTCGTGGGGCAAGGAACCAGCTAGCTGAGCTGTACAAGCTTAATAGTTCTGCTGATCACCAGACGCTTGTGCAAGCTTATGCCGCGAGAGAAGGCATCAAGTTTCATTTCACGCCTAGTTATGCACCGGTATTCGCAGGGCTTGCAGAAGCGGCTGTGAAAAGTATGAAGTACCATTGAAAAAGAATTGTATTAGATGCTGCATTAACTTATGAGCAGTTACACACTGTTTTATGTCAGATAGAGGCCGTGCTCAACTCGCGACCTATTTTGCCTCTTTCTGAAGATATCAATGATTACTGTTACCTGACTCCAGGCCACTTCCTTATAAGTACAGCCCTAACTATGTACCCTGAAGTAGATGTTTCAGAAACCAAAGCAAAGAGACTGAGTTTTTGGCAAAAATGTATACAATTACAACAAAGATTTTGGAAAGCTTGGTATAAATATTATTTGAATACTTTACAGAATAGAAGTAAATGGTGTCAATCTATGCCTAATGTAACTGTAGGTGCACTTGTACTTATTAGAGAACCCAATGCCCCTCCTTTGGCGTGGCCCATGGCACGTGTAGTGAATGTATTTCCTGGAAATGACGGCAAGGTTCGAGCTTTGCAGCTTAAAACAGCTAATGGTAAATTATATACTAGGTCATTGCAAAGCATAAGTGTACTGCCTATTGAATATTAATTTTTAAATTTAATTTAAGGATGTCTTTATGTTAATTTTAGCTATCTATCTAGATGTATGTTCTATTTTTATATGTAATTATAAAAACTAGTTACTCTGTCAAGATATATATAATATTGAATACGTACCTGTTATTGTAGGGTGTTTGTAATAGGTATTGTGTTAACAGATACATAATATACATTAGTTATTAGTTGATTATCGTTAAGAGTTGTACTTACCTGTAACCTTATACATTACTTGTTTCTTAAGAATGTACTTGCCTTTGTTTAGGTTAATGTTTAAGTAGAGCAAGCAAACTTGAAAGAAAAGGACTTTTCGTGTATTTAAATTTAGAATGATGCAATACTATAGTGCCTTCCTATTAGATAGTAGATAAGAATATGGTTGTTAGTTATAGTTTCTTGCAGATTTATTATGTTTTTTTTAACAGTTAACGTTACTTATTATGTTTTTTTTAACAGTTAACGGCCTGTAAATACTGCTTAAGGTAGAAAGTAAGGGATTGTATACTGTTTGCCTGGCGTGGCAGTATGTTTATGGCAACACAAAGTTAGTTTTAGTTTTTTTACTCTATGGTCAACAATCAAAATTGTCTATGTATCTCTCTGCCGTTTGCCATTGAACGTGCGTGGTGTCTGTACTCTTATCAGTGAAAATTAAAGTGTTTTATTACCAAGCAAGTTGTTTAAATCGAGAGTCAAGATACCAGAAAATATACAGTCCACACGATCACATCGAAGGTAGCCTCCGACATTAGGCCTACGAGCTTATACCGAGGTGAAGCCGTCCACAACCTTTAGGTCATAAATAACTTCAACAGAGCTGGATTAGTCAACTTTTTCGTCATCACGGAAAACCACCACCTAAGTACCTTACTTCTTATTTATTCATGAATATTCAGCCGACAATTCTTGGCAATTCCCAAATACATACATTCGTTTACCCTAAATAATGTTATAATGCCCAAACATAAATAAAATAAACGTAACACTTTTGTCGAGCGTGAAAATCCAGTTTCACACATCCAACAGGAAAGGTACCTTTAAAAAAGAAACAATTGCCGCTTTCAGAGAAATTGCCTTTTTTCTACGACTACTACTTACTAAGAATACAAATGAAAATTTTATCTAGTCTTTTTAGTAACACCTACACAATTGAAACTAATACTGATTGTAGTTTACTTTTTCTTTTTCGATGTATTTATTTAGTGCCGACTTCTTTTGTTTCTTAATTTAAATTTGTGTGAATAAGGAGTCTTTTTGGACCCTTTTGAAGGGCAATTACGTTTAATTTTGTGTAAATATTAGGTTAAACATTTTTCAATTGCAAGATTATACGATATATGAAGTGTGTTTGTGTCGTTATGTAATAAAAATACCTAAAAAGAATTCAGTTGTAACTTATATTTTCAGAATCGTCTAAATAACTCCTTCATTATTATAAAAAGTTGACCTGTCTAACTTTTACAAGTTTCTTTTCTATATTTTTTCCTTGTTTACACTTAGTCTGTTAATGTGACTTTGTTAATGTTGCCCATTTCACTTCAAGACTATAGTTTCCCGAACCCTATAAAATGTTATTTCGTACCAACTAAGTACAGTTCTGAACTCTCTTGGACGGCCGTCCAGAATTTATTTGTCGTGTTTTCGATAGAAAATATAGAGGGAGGCGTTGAAAATAATTGTTGTTCAGATAAATTGTAGGATTTATGTTTTTCTTTGAAAAATAAAGGCAAGAAGAATTCTTCCAAAATTATTCGGCCAATTGCTGTTGTCTGATAAGAAATGGCTAACAAATCAAATATACTATATTTCATTTGTAGTCAGAAACAAAAAGGTACAAAAAAAAAACAATCTTTATTTTGGGGAATAATATTAAAATAGTTCTCGTTCTTGAAAAATAGAAGAGGCAGTATAGAAAAAACTGTATAATTTATCAACACAAATTGTTTTACGCGCCAAAAAAAAATGACGCAGGATTCTCAACTGTTCGACATTACACCACTGCACCCTTTTTTTCGGATGGGAAATCATCAAATGACTCCTCCCGCTCTGGGCGGAGCAGGAGGGAATGTCAGACTTTTACTGACTAAAACCCATCCATGCTCCTTCATCGCCCTTTGTGTTCCGGGGCCACGGTATCTCTTTCGAACAGTCCCGCAACCCCGGCAGGCATCGGCCCTTGCGGACCCCTATCTTTTGCTCTCTTTGAGGCGCGCGTGGAACACGAACGCGCCGCGTCGACACGGCCTGTCGTCATAAGACGGACGGACGGCGAGCTAGCCCATAGCCCACCATCCACACCAATGCACCCTGACCCATGCGAGTTGCTAGCTGGCATTTTTAAAAGGCTATAGACTCTGAATGTGTGACCAGTTGATAGTAACAGACCATAGACGAAAGCCTACGAAGAAGCCTACTTGTCGCAATCAATGCAGTACTGGAATGTCAGGACCAAATATGCTGCTGCGTCCAGCGATACCATCGACGTTGCTGTATGTGTCCCGATTGCATCACTCTACGAAGGTTGAGGAGATCGTAGAGTACATGAAGGTGAAGACCAGCTGGACCTTGAGGGTCGAGAAGTTGGAGCCGCGTCACAACACCAACTTCAAGTCGTTTGTGGTGCGAGTTCCGACACAACATCTCGACAAGTTTCTCAAGGAAGAGTTTTGGCCGAAGGGTGTAGTCTACCGACGGTTTCGCGGCAGGCTACGTGACACCGCGCAGAGTAACACGACGCCGCCACTTCGTGTGTCATAGTTTAAGTGTAGTGCTACTAACATAGTTTTTTAAGTTGCATAACTAACAAAAATTATTATTAGTATGTATTTTTAGGCTAAGGTATTTATCTATGGGTCTTTGTTACCTGAAATAAATGGTTTATTATTATTATTATAGACTGTAATTACCTACTTAAACATTACGGTTAAAATTTTATTGTCCAATTCCTGAACACAAGCGTGAAATTTTATGAAGACAAATTAAAAAGAATACAAAGTATTGAACAACCAAAAATTCATTCGTAGAGCACGTTTGAGAATCTCGTTTTCTTGTTACAGTGTTACAGCTGGGTAAAGTTTTTTAATTTAAATTCGTGTTGCCCCAGGACAATGCAATGTTACATTGTAGTTGACGGCCAAGTTTCGGAAACCTTTGTACACTCGTAAAACATTGATTCGCTACGAATATAACATCTAACAATAATGGTATAAAATATTATAAAGAGTGTTGCCTACTATCAGGGTTACAAATATATTTGACAACCTGATTGGCGCAGCGGTAGTGAGGCTGCCTTACGTTCTTAGGGTCCCGGGTTCGAATCCCGGTCGGAGCAAATGTTTGTGTGATGAGCATGGACATTTGTTTCCGAGTCGTGGATGTTTATATGTATAATAAGCATGTATTTACAAACAAAAAGTATCTATGTAGTATATCAACTATCTGGTGTCCACGACACAAGCCTCGTTGCTTAGTGTGGCACCAGATGGCGCTGTGTGTAATGTCCAGCGATATATTTTTTATTTTGGCGCTTGAATGACATTGCGGGGAGTTGAGAGGTCGAGACGTTGGTAATCATTACGTAAAATGGTTTTATGAAATTGTGCTAAAAAAACAAGACAGCTGCGTTAATTCTGATTTTGGCCATGTGCTAAAGATACTTGTAGAACCGTAACACCGTCTCTTTGAATAATATATCTATCCAAAAACTTTAGAACTTGGGGAATTTAGATCAAGAAATACCTACTTGCATTAATTTTCAATGTTGCATAAATGATAAATGATGTTTATTTTGTATGTAAAGCCAACCCAGGTTAGGCACTAACCACACGATAAACAAGAAAGAAAATCTTTATTTTGCAAATAGATTTTTACTAACACATTTACACGTCATTTTGTTGCCGGAAATGCGTACCTGACTACTCTGAGAGGATACAACCGAAACAAACTCAGACGTTATTGTTTTTTAAAGCTAAGACATTGATAAAGTCATATGGGGACCATGCAGATCACAGTCTGAGATGGTATTTCGAAGAAAAAGCCACACAGAAATGATTGGACCTGGCCACTAAGTGCAAGCATTTGCTCGACTTTTAAATTGTAATAATTCCATTACTGAACCCTCATTATACACTATTGTTGATAAAGCGATTATAGTCTGTGCCCGCAGTCTCTCTTTTAAATAATTAAAAAGTTAGTGCGATAAAAAAAAACAAAAAAAAGTTTAAATTGATTTAGGCGTTTGAACGTTTCGCCCTAATATTTTGTTTAGAGTGTTATCATTTTATCTTAGCTTATTTTCTTTTGAAGTTTAGTGAGAAATTAAGGCTTTGGTGACGCTTTGCTGGTAGCAATCTGTTTTAGGTTTAGACAGCCATTTATTATAAAACTAGCTTCTGCCCGCGACTTCGTACGCGGAACCTGTTGCTTATGCCAGCGACAACGGGGTCGTCAAAATCGAAGATCTGATACGTCTGATGTCGAAGCGCAATTCTCTATCCGTGAACGTCTCCGACCCGCGAGACAATGCGTGACGTTCACGATCAGCAGTCAGTCGCGCATCCGTTGTGTAGATACGCTGAAAACTCAAGCGTAATTCTCTTTCCGTGAATGTCTCCAACTCGCGAGACAATGCAGACGTTCACGATCAGCGGTCAGTCGCGCATCATTTTCTTCACTGGTCTCTAGACACCTGGATGTAGATGCGTAAATACGCTGAGAACGCAGGTGTGCTTCGCGATCCGAAGAGGTTTCCACGGAGCAAGTTGAAGCCTGATGTTCTCGAACAGCATTAAGTCTCTCCTGACGCTCTTCGGTAGATTCTTGTGATCTTATGATCCTCAATCTTTTAGCTCCTTTGGAACACTGGGAAAGATTTGACCTCTTTCTAGGCATGGTTATAGTTTTATTAAAATCTAAGTGACTGCTCCGCTGCGTTACCGGGTAGGCTACCGTGCCACGTAGATAAATAGAAAAGGAAATTAAACACTAAAATAACATAAGCCGGAAGACATAGTTTTGGCCAGTAGAATCAAATTTTCAATGATACACCATTATCATCGAAAATCAGTCCTAAACTGTTACCACCTTGACCGCGTGGATATTTTATAATTATACATTGAAATTAGTGATAGCTTTGATTTCCACATCAGATGTTTCTGATCTTCAATTTTTATAAGTCAACAGGAAATGCCCATCAGACGAACAACTTTTGCTAAGACGTCATTCCTATATGTGGTATGGTGTAGCTGGGCTCTCGGAGTTCCACAACAGGTGTTCCAGATCTTCGATTTTTATAAGTCAACAGAGAGTGCTCATCAGATTGAACAACTTTTGCTAAAACGTCATTCCTATATATATGTAAGTGTAGCTGGGCTCTTGGAGTTCCACATCAGGTGTTCCAGATCTTCAAATTTATTCTCTCAGCAGAAAATGCCCATCACGTGGAACAATTTTTGCTACGGTACCATTTTTGTATCTCTTATAGTTCAGCTGGTCTGTTGTGGTTCTGCATCAGGTGTTCAAGTTTCCAAGATAAATTATAGCCTATATCTTGCCCAGACTTAATACCTATACAACAACAAAAAAATCATTCAAATCCGTCCAGTAGTTCCGAAGATTAGCGTGTACAAACAAACAGACCCACAGACAAACAGACACACAGACAAACAGACAAACAGACAGATTTTTTATTTTGGATTCGTGCTCTATTGCTGTTTCTAAAACCCCGTCAATTATTTCTTTTTTAATATATTCAATGTACAGACACAGTTTTTTACTGTTTTTTATATGTATATAGAAGAAAAGTTAAAAGACAGCACAAAGTAGGTAATATTGGTACACATTTCACGTATTTTACAATAATTTGGGAAAATATTTGGTTGTGGTATTTTATACTCATTGTGATTTGGAAACCTTTATAAACATTTAGACAAATCCGTTAAACGAGAAAGCTGGCAACCCTTACATATTTGTAAAAAAGTTTAGCCACTCCTTTTTTTTATAAAACTGTCGCCAACCAACCGAAGTGATTTTATAAATTCAAACAAAAGCTTGCCAGCCAGTGTTAATTTGAACAGCAAACCCCAATGAAACACCAGGTAATTTTATAATTGACCACCGCGTTGATTTTGACGATTTACTCACCGTTTACATTGGATGGAAATTTTAAAAATAAATATTGAACGTACAAAAACAAACATTGTCCTTGCGCTCTCGACGAAATAAATTACATAAATTGCATAAAATCGTTTCGTGTGTTTGGCACAAACTGTATGAATAAATAAACGTTAAAATCGATTTTCGATAAAATAACGAATTTTTGACAACAGTAAAATTTATTTTTACTTTGAAATGTTTTGGGCGTCATTGTGGATGAATGAACTAATTATGTTATCTGTGTAAATCGGATAAAGTGATAAATAGATATTTAATGCAATAAATACGAATACAAACCGTGATGTCAATTCAGATTTATGCCATAATTACTTCAATTTTGTTATTTCAATGGAAATCTAACTTATAAAAAATATCGTGATGGCCTAGAGGTTGTGGGTTCAAATCCGCGCAAGTACCAATGTGACTTTTTCAATTCATATGTTACTTTCTAAGGTTATCTTTGACATCACAGACATCCCGGTGAAGGAAAACATCGTGAGGAAACCTGGACTTAAAATGAATATAAGTCTGAAATCACCAACCCATCTTGAACAAGCGTGGTGATCAATGCTCGTGCCTGCTCACACAAACATTCATTACACAACTGTTATTCTTTAACATTCGTATGAAATTACTATCACACGTTAAATTGACAGTAGAAGGTCAGTTTGCTTCACAATTTATTTCCCGGACGGTCCTGAATTTAGTAGTACAATCATATCTAAAATAGGACAAATACAAAGTAGATTCAATAAAGCTTCTCTTGGCCAGGTTTAAAGATCTTATTGTACTGTCAGCCTAACTAACATCCAATTTGTTAAATGCTAATCTTCTCAGTCTAGTGATGTGCCAAATTCCTAGCCGAATCTGTTCGGCCGTAACTGCGTGATTGAGTAACGAATGTTCCTACATCTAAGCATCAACGCAATTAAAAACAAAGAAAATTGTAGAACAATGTTGGCCTATTGGACATGTTACAAGTCGAAGATAGTAGGATTCCAGAGGCACTTTATTATGTGTAAATTATTTCATGACCACTGCTCTCAAAATAGTGAAGGAAAATGTCGTGAGGGGCACGTTCCGGAACCAAAGAATTTAAAGACATGTGACATACCCTCTAACAGAATAGAACGCCATATTGTCGAACATTATAAGCTTGTACTTACGCTTCAAGAAAAATATAGAAATGGGTCCAATAACAGTCTCAAAGTTTAATAATGGATCCATACGATTCAATGCGTTTACATCACCGTCAAATCTTTTAACGATTCAGACGTGATGATATAAAATCCTAAACATTACAAGTGCATCATATTTTACTATCCAAATAAAAAAAACACCAAATACCAAACAAAACTGTCTCCCAGCCACCTAAACTCGAAAGCCATACCTTTCAATTAACAAATAAGGCGGGCTATAAGTAATAATTACTTGTAGCCCTATATATCACGATTTATAACGACAGCCGAGTGTAAGTGAAGGAAATACGCGAGTTAAGGGCAAAGTTCTCCGGCCTCCGAGGGCAAAAACTCACGGTAACGACCGCCGACATATCAGGGAACATCACATATACCACGGAGCAGGTTAGGTAGACACAGAGTACAGGATCTATACTCTACAAGGTTTAGGGGATATCGACAAATGAACTTTTACCATGAATAAAATTATTCTAGATCCCCCAGCATAGAAATTCTCCGTCAGTTATAATCTATACAAAATCTATTATAATCTAGCCAAAATTTAAAATTAAGATCAAACCAAAAGTGCATTTTAAATATTATTGTCGAAAAAGTTAAAATAAAATAATAGCATTCATTTGAAAATGTCCTCAAAATTCCTAAATCATAAATCTAGTGGGAATCAATGCACTTGTGTGCGTGCATGCAAAGCCAAATTTATGTGTGTGATAACTGCTACCTATCTAGGTTGTTGAACTGAATTGTGCTGTTGTAATATCCACACGTTCGCTTTTTAGTGGTGGACAGGAATGAAATCTGTTTTTTTTTCTTTTGATCGATAATATTATCGTAATAGGGGGTGGACCACAGGGGACACAACTTCCAACTCCAAGTACTAACCTAACACTAAGAAATTCCTGATGGAAATTTCAATAATTTTTTGCTTGACCCAATTCTCAAATTAAGTTAGAAAATTTAAATAGATACGACTTTTACTATACTTTGACATTATTGTGTCAAACCGTAATCAAATTAATTTATTTGACATTCCTATTGGAATGTCAAATAAATTAATTTGATTACGGTTTGATTTTCGGTTGGATTTTTTTGACACAAAAAAAATTAATTAAGAGTATTCTCTTAATTAATTTTTTTTGTGTCAAAAACTAGTATTTCGACCTAAACTCAACATTTTTGTTTGGCACCTACCTTTTTTTATAACGCAGATCGCTAGCCCGCGCAGAGACTTTTTAGTAGATATTTTACTAACATTTTTAAACTTTTTGTTCACGATGACTAAACGTTTTAAAAGCGATCAAAATAGTTACTTCTAATAAAATCATTATCTTTGATCAATTATCTCTTCACGCTAGCTTTCATTTCCACGAACCAAATAAATCGAACACACTTCTACCTAAAAAGCTTGACACACTGAAGCCTACGTAACAGTCAACATTTATCTTCAATTCCCTACATTTTTACTAGAACCTATACCTTTATCAAATAAAAAACTCTTCAATTCGATAGGTTATCGGCAAACACTAAAGCAGATAAGTAATGGAATATTATTTTTCCATCTTCTTCGCGATAAAGATGTTTAGCATCGCTGCTGTCATCACTTGCCGTCGGTATTGAGGCAGTCTTGGATCCGTTAACGGCTTTGTAATGGTGTTTTTATGATTTTTTTTCCACCATCAACAGTGCCTAAAGCTCTATTGTTTCACGCAGCGTGATTTATTCGAACTTATTCGGTCGTGACGCAGAACGTCGTACTCACAAAACGTTATGTCGAAATGTTTAAGAATAATCTAAACATAGTGTTTTGTTTAAAGTGGCAACATTTATAATTATGTTTAGTTTTTAAGTACTGGCAAGGGCAACATTAGTTGATTAAGAATTTATTTCGCTCTCGGTGTCAAGTAAAATAAAAACATATTTGGAAATACAGCGAACTGCAACAAAATCTAGCATTTTATTATACACGAAACAAAAAGTACCATTCGCAAATTTGTTTTATGTTTTTGCTAAAAACTAAAATCATACAAAAATTATTGTGGCCTGCTATTTTTCACATTAATATTTTCAAATTCTAAACATAGGTACATAATTAGGGATTACAGGTGTACGTACCTAATAGTTCACTTACATTTCGTCAGTTATGGTTTTATTTCCCATGTCTAGGGGGCGAGGAGCTCGTAGCTAAATAATAACAGCCGCTCGGGTCGATCTTTAGGTTAAGCCGTGCTTGCCTAGGTTGGTCTGTGGTTGGGTGACCACCCATTACATACCGAGTTTCCTCCGTGCCTCGGAAAGCATGTTAAGCAGTTGGTCCCGGCTGTCATTTGTAGATCTTTGACAGTCGTTACAGGTAGTCAGTGGCCCAAAAAGTCTGACAACCACTCTTACCATGGGGTATCGTATTATCCAGTACTAACTGGGTTGTGGAGGTCAGATAGGCAGTCGCTCCATGTAGAATACTGGTGTTCAGCTGCATCCGGTTAGACTGGAAGCCGACCCCAACATAGATAGGAAAAGGCTAGGCAGATGAGATGTCTAGGGGGCGAGTCTTTGACTATCATTAAGAAGACACAAATCCAGACTCCGTGGCTGCTACTAAGAAATTCCTGACAGAAAACCCCATATCACTTTGCACTACTTGGGAATCGATGCCTGGACTTCATACTCAGCTGCAGCGCTTGCGACCTAATTTTAAAGTACTGCCACACTCACTGACGGTCGACGACTTTCAACCTTATTACTCAGGGCATATGGTTGAAAAAGTGGTCAACCGCCAGTGTATTCGGTTGTACAATAGGTCACGAGCACCAATATGTATACACTTCCCTAAATTTAAAAGCAATTTTCTCGATAAATAACTATTGTAACTTGGACACAGGACCTTTTTGGTAAGAATATAGGTTCCAAAATACTATGTTTGTAACAACATAAAATTATAATCAGAACTGTGTGGGAAAAATACTTTTAAAAGTTGTTAAGTGTTAACATAATGGTGTCCGACTGTACATAATAAGGCTGCGGTTCCACTGAGGTGGAGTGGAGCGGTGTGAAGCGGGGCTGAGCAGTGAAAAGAGGTAGGAGTGGAAAAGAGATGTGGATTTCAAGCCATGTGATTGGTGAATCGCGGCACAGCTCGTCTCCGCTCTGGTCCGCTTCGTCTCAGTGGAACCGCAGCCTAAACGCTAGTCAGACAATTTTTTTTAACGTGACGTTTTGCAGATCGGACGTTCTGCATCAAGAGCATTTATCCCGTCAGAGATGTATGAGGTGTTTAGAGATGCGCCAAAGTGGATTTAAACGCGTTCTCTGTGAAATGATGGCAGTTTATTACCCTGAATGATATGGGGTGCGGACTTGATGTTCTGACTTAAGACGTTTTGTTTATTTTAATATACTAGCTTCGACTTCACTCACGTGGAGTTCTATAGGATATTACACCCATTTTTGAAAAGTGTCTCAATTAGATTTTATAGTGCTAATGAACCAATAATAAATTCACAAAAAATTTATTTAATCGTTAAGTGCCATAAAAATGCATTTAAATTTTGCATTTTCAAATATCGCGCGTCTACACTACTACTACAACAGCCCATAACGTCCACTGCTGGACATAAGCCTCTCCCATGATGGGAGGAATTTGCCGTAATCTCCACGCTTGGCAGGCGGATTGGAGATCGCAGTGATGAAAGATTAACAGAAAACGCTGCTGCCCGTTCTCTGGTCTACGGAGGTGCAAGGTGTTCTGCCTCAGACATTAGTCGCCTTATACGACACCCGTTAGTGTAATGGGTTGGTTCTATTCTACTCTGCCGGATACCACACGGCTAAAATTGAAATATATCGCGCGTAATTTGATGAAAATGATGCACACAGTGGATGACATATTGCTCTGTGGTTATGACGTCATTTGACTCTGTAAACAAATACAGTGATATTTGAAGTTGACAGTTGACGCTTCTAAGTTTACATAGCCGTATGACGTAATAACATGGCCACTACTTTAGTGGTGTAATAAAACAGATTAAAAAGCCGAAACCTTTGAATTGAATTTTAGTATTTAGTTTGCTATTTTATGAACTAAAACTAACGTTTTCCGACTGCTTTTTGCCTTAGCTATCTCAATAATATATTTTTAGATTTTTTCTTATATAGAGTAAAATACCCACGGGATCATACTACTGGGATAAAAAGTACCCCATTTGTTAATCCAGGTTAAAAGCTATTTGTATGCGACATCCAAATTCTTTTAGCAGTTTTTGCGTGAAAGAGTAACAACATCCATCCATCCATCTTCACAAACTTTCGCATTTATCTATACTAATATTATAAAGAGGTAACATTTGTTTGTAAGTTTGTATGTAGGGGGTAATCTCCCGCTCCCGTGGGAGTACGGGAATAAAATGTAGCCTATAGCACTCACGAATAATGTAGCTTTCTACCAGTGAAACATTTTTTGAAATCGGTTCATTACTTCCGGAGATTACCCCCTACATACAAACTTACAAACAAATGTTACCTCTAATAGTATAGTTATATATATTATCTATACTAATATTATAAAGAGGAAAGCTTTGTATGTTTGTATGTTTGTAACGAATAAACTCAAAAACTACTGGACCTATTTAAAAATTCTTTCACCGTTGGGAAGCTACACTATCCCCAGGTGACATATACTACTTTTTATACCTATATTCCCACGGGAACGGGAACTACGCGGGTGAAACCGCGTGACGTCCGCTAGTATAATGTAGTATGAATGTGTGTTTGTTTCATAGTATGAATTTTGTCAACTGTCTAGCTTTTCCCCTACTATGTTAGAGTTGGCTTTCAGCTTGCTAAATGCGAGTATTTTTAACCGACTTCAAAAAAGGCGGAGGTTATATGTTCGTGTGTATGTATTTTTTTTTTTTATGTATGTTACCTGATTTCTCTCCCATTTGTCGACCGATTTTCAAAATTCTTTTTTCATTTGATAGAGTACACTCCTGAGGTGGCCCCATTTTAATTTGGTGAAGATCTGATGCTGACCTTCGGATATATACAATGGAACTCTTCGAAAAGAGACGGCAAATCTGTTGTGATAGCTCCAATCGGTTGGATGTTCATTGTTTATACAATATCATGACGGAACATCACGCCTGTATGCTCTGAGGGGGTACGCAGAAGTGTACAATTTACCTGATTTCTCTCCCATTTGTGGACCGATTCTCAAAATTCTTTTTTTATTTGAAAAAGTATACTCCTGAGGTGGTCCCATTTTAATTTGGTGAAGATCTGATGCTGATCTTCGGAGATATACAATAGAACTCTTCAAAAAGGGACGGCAAATCTGTTGTGATAGCTCCAATCGGTTGGATGTTCATTGTTTATACAATATCATGACGTAACATCACGCCTGTATGCTCTGAGGGGGTACGCAGATGTGTACAATTTACCTGATTTCTCTCCCATTTGTGGACCGATTTTCAAAATTCTTTTTTTACTTGAAAGAGTATACTCCTGAGGTGGTCCCATTTTAATTTGGTGAAGATCTGATGCTGATCTTCGGAGATATACACTGGAACTCTTCAAAAATAGACGGCAAATCTGTTGTGATAGCTCCAATCGGTTGGATGTTCATTGTTTAAACAACATCATGACGTAACATTATACCTGTTTGCTCTGAGGGGTACATAGATGTGTACAGTACACCCAGATTTCGACAGTTATGGCATGTTATGTTCCATTTATTGGGGATAAGCCTATTACCATGACATGTATTGTTAACCATGTACAATGAATGCATAGCAAATATTTGTAAGTATAGTATATTACAACTAAAAATGGAAATATAAAATAAAACTTTTTTGCCAAAAATAAAACCGACTTCAAAAAAAACAACAAACAAAAAAAACACAAAAAGAAAAGGACAAAAAATACACTAAAAGAAAAACAAAAAAAAAACACTAAAACAAAACCACAAAAAAGTGAAAAATAACTTTAGCTTCAGAAGCCGGTGAGAAAAACACCAAATCAATCAAAGGTCAAGTTTCAGAAGTCGGTGACAAAAACACTAAATCAATTAAACAAGGTCACCGACTTCTGAAGCTTGACCTTTGATTGATTTGGTGTTTTTCTCACCGGCTTCTGAAGCTAAAGTTATTTTTCACTTTTTTGTGGTTTTGTTTTAGTGTTTTTTTTTTGTTTTTCTTTTAGTGTATTTTTTTACATAGAAGTATGGGTGAACAGAGTGTAGAGCACTTCATCCCAGAAATATAAGAGAGGATCTTCCGACCAGCTGGGTGTTGTGCCTGGTGGGCATTCTGCCCAACAGTTGTTGTTGATCAAGCCGGCTGACAGACGGACAGCAGGCTTAGTAATAAGGTCCCGTTGGTTGGTAAGTATGAATAATTATGTTTGTTTCATAGTATGAATTTTATCAGCTGTCTAGCTTTTCCCCTACTATGTTGGAGTTAGAGATGGACGGACACCGGGACTTAGTAAAAAGGTCCCGTTGGTTGGGTACCGTTCGGATACAGAACCCTAAAAATGGACTTATCGTATACAAGTAGCATAATTATAAGTAGCAGTCTGCAAGCGGTATCGTAATGATGCATTGATCAGCAGTAGCCCAATATTTAAACCACCCAAAATACGACTAGTAATAGAAACCCAGTCTGAAATGATTTTCAAATTCAGGTTTTCGTAAAAACGCTCTAACAAAGCTATTCTAAGCTATTGTTCACACAAACATAAAAATATTTTATATCAATCGACGATAAACCGTCACAATTTATAACAATATGATTTTTACTGTCAATTCATTGTGAATACGTAAATATGTTGGCTATAAAATTTATTGCTCGTTGCCATTCGTTGCTGTTTTATTGTCCTGTTAGTTTCGGTGCTCATAAACTGTTCTAAAAGGGCTGATACTTTTTACTTCTACTTTTATACACGCACACATTTGTGGTTAAGCCAACATTGGCACAGACGGTTTTCAAAGGCGGCGTTTTTTTTTTACCGCGCATTGAATTTTCATCTCTGTGCTTTGACCCGTGTATTGAGAATTAAATAGGGCGTATCTCTAACGCTTTAAAACGCGCTGTTGGGTTTCAACTCTCAAACCAGCACCCCTAGCCAAGTTACTAACGTTTCGTATCGATTCTCTTTCTACAATCGTAAACGCCTCGGCCATAAGCGATTGTAGAAAGCGCTAAATTGGTAGCCAAATGCCTGCAAAAAAACTTACACTTTAATCTATGGTGAGCGTTCCTACCAAAGAGTTTAGCGATCAACATTGTAGAAACGATAACATTATATTCTATCATTTTGAACGATGTAAACTTGTCTACGAATTTTCTATTCGTTTGTGTTGTTCACGTGATTTAACGTTGAGATGATGTCATTCCCATTCATTTGAATAGTTTTCTACTAGCGTTAACGATTGTAGATTGTCAACTTGGCTAGGGGTGCAGGCGTTTAAAATGCAGTGCGTGTTAAAAAACGTTACCTATGTTAAAAAAGCGTCCGTGCAACATGCACTAAAGCAGACAGAGGCTTGTGAAAACTCATTCCGCCATTTGTACACCAACTGGCTTTGGTAAATGTTTGCTTGGCTCGATATTGCACGCCACATGACGCTTTTTGCCTCCACTCTTGCCACCGACGGCTGTTTGAAATCATGTCCTGTTTACAGAGATAACTTTCCTCTCGAATGGTACGGTTACATTAGTCGTCCGAAGGGAGAGAAACTAATTTGTGGGAGATGCGTAATGTACTTTGTTTTGGTTGATATTGTTGTGTTTAAAGGTAAACGTTTGCACCTAACAGCACATTCTGGGCATACTCGTTCCATTATAGAACTCATCAATTACTTTCCATCAGGCAAGGTAAAAAGGAAAAGCAAAACTACAAAACAAATATTAAACAAATAGATTATCGATAAACCTGTTGATGAAAGTTTTTTTAATGATAACTATGTATATATTAACACTAGCTATTGCCCACGACCTTCCTCAGAGTAAAAATATTATAAAAATACAATTATCGCCCCCCTCCTATCGGTCGCAGCGTGATGTGAAATAGCCTAAAAGCCTTCCTCGATAAATGGGCTATCCGACACTAAAATATTTTTATGGTTCCGTACCCAAAGGGTAAAAACGGAACCCTATTACTAAGACTTCGCTGTCTGTCCGTCTGTCCATCTGTCCGTTTGTCCGTCTGTCTGTCACCAGGCTGTATCTCATGAACCGTGACAGCTAGACAGTTGAAATTTTCACAGGTGATGTATTTCTGTTGCCGCTATAACAACAAATACTAAATATAGTCAATGGTACGGAACCCTTCGTGTGCGAGTCCGACTCGCACTTGGCCGGTTTTTTCAATTAGAACAAAGAAGTAACTGAGATTTATGAATGATAAATGATGTTTATTTTGCAAGTAGGTTTTTACAAACACTTTTACACGTCATTTTTTAAAACTAGATGGGGCCGGTGTTTCGTACCTGACTACTCTGAGAAGAAACAGCCGAAACAAACTCAGAGGTCATAGTCTCTTTTAAAGTCCAGACAATCTTGCTCAATTCACATGAGGACTATGCAGACTAGTGTCTGATATGATCTTTTGAAGAAAGAACCATACGGATTTGAGTGGACCTGTCCAGTCAGTGCAAGCATTTGTCAGTTAACGTGTAGCTCGACTTATAACTCAAGGAGCTCAACGAAACGACGAACAATACCAAAGAAAGGACATTTTGGGTAGGTCGCTTAGAGTACTCAAACTGTCAGACTGTGTGTGTCAGTTGTGGGAACAAATAAACAAAAAAATATAAATGTGACCCACATGGTCCCCACATTCACAATAATCATATAAAATTCATAACAAGTTCTATTCAAAAATAATGTAAATAAAAATCACAAAACTCATTAAAAGGCACAATGATGATAAAAAAAAAGTAAAATACTTAACAAAATAAGTATTCATGTCAAATCAGTAAATGTCAAATAAAATAATAAAAAACCGGCCAAGTGCGAGTCGGACTCGCGCACGAAGGGTTTCGTACCATTATCTATACATTAGACAAAACGGCAAAAAAATCACGTTTGTTGTATGGGAGCCCCCCTTAAATATTAATTTTATTCTGTTTTTAGTATTTGTTGTTATAGTGGCAACAAAAATGCATCATCTGTGAAAATTTCAACTGTCTAGCTGTCACGGTTCATGAATACAGCCTGGTGACAGACAGACGGACAGACGGACAGACGGACAGACGGACAGACGGACAGACAGCGAAGTCTTAGTAATAGGGTTCCGTTTTTACCCTTTGGGTACGGAACCCTAAAACATAGGGGGAACTTCAGATGCCAATGTATACGTTTTTACAATAAACTTCCAAACCAAATTCAAGCACTAAGCCTAAATAAATTCAAATCGCTTATAAAACGGAAGCTGTGCCTGAAAGCCGACTTTTTTTAAATTTTACTAAAGGTGGGTAGTACTGAAATGGGTCTATAATTAGTGGGGTCTGATGTACTACCCGATTTAAACAATGGTATTATTTTACTATATTTCATTAGATCAGGAAACTCACCACGGTCAATACAATCGTTAAATATTACAGCTAATGAAGGAGCTACAATGTTTATAATGGATTTAGCAACGTCTACAGAATGACCCCATAGATCGGCGGTCTTTTTAACATTTATGGTGTGAAAAGTTTTAATTATATCTTTACAGGTGACATATTGAAAATTAAATTCGGAATCACAGACTGAAACGTTTTCCCTTAGTAAAGATATAATATTAGTATAGATAGATCTGTATCTAAATTATTTTACAGAAACAATTGTACTATCCAAACAGTGTTCTTGTTCCCTTCAACTGCACCTATTATGTTACTACAGCTCACAACAACTACAACAACTTTTCAATTAAATTATTTTATGATAAGTGCTTCGAGCATATATTTTTGGATACAGAAGACGGAAGTTATCGGCCGTCTTATCTTCTCTACAATCTATTTGAACAATCCATATCCATTTTTCTTGACCTAAATCATTTACTGGCGGTAACAATAAAAGTACAGTAAAAAAAACATACTCCAAACATTGATTTAAGTAGTTCAGTTAAAGCTAACACGTTACCTTTACTTGGGAAGAGACTGGACCCCACGACACAAGGTATCCTAGTGTGGAGTCCAGGGAATTTGTAAAAATCTAGTGCTTAAGTTAGGGCTGCCATCACAATTTTAAATTTCATCGTAAATAATAATAAGTATAATCATCAACTTCTAAAGGTGGGCCCCACTTTATGGGCACGCCCTGCCCATTAAGGGTGTAAGTATAGCGCTAAAAATCTCCAATTATTCAATTCTCAAAATTCAAATTCAAATTCAGTTACTATAAAACTGCAAAACGAGTTCATTTTATGGCAGCCCCCGACGGATATTCGTGGGTTTTTTATTAAGTTGGTTTTTTGTTTAATTATTTTATCCTTCTTCAATTACTTTTTAACAGTCGTGGGTTTTTAATTTTTTTAAATTTTCTTTTTATTGTAACTAGCTTTTTAATATTGTACCTTGTTGTGCGAACTGAATAAAACTTTATTATTCTACTATCTATTATTTCAACGAAAAGCACGTGTTTCTTCAACTTTTGACATTATTAAGTATGCGTTTATACAAACAGTATAAAATAATAGATAGTTTTGATATTTATTGAGTGTTATTAGTTACCGATCTCATTTTAAAATATTATTACCGATACTAAAAATTGATCAGCATCATCACATTTCTAAAAACGAAGTATTCCCGTTTGAGCACCTAGTTTTGGGGCACCAATGGAATAAAGTTAAATATTTTTTATTGTGTTCCATCTATGGTGCCCACCAAGCTATTAAATGGATTGGTGTTCAAATTCTTTCCTTCGGTTGCCAATGCATTGGTGCCCAAAAAATAGGTGCTCAAACGGGAATACTTCCTACAAACGCAGTAGTGGCTGTTGTAAAGCACTGTTTAAGACTTTCACGGTTTTTCACTACACCTAAGTACTTACGGGATAATTTCCGTGGTTTTCTTTATTAATGAGCTCCCGATATTTCGACGCTGTTGCAAGCATCATGATCGCGGGAATACTGAAGAGGTATGCAATTGGGGGGATATTATCCCGTAAGTACTTTAATGTGTTTGTTGTAAAGCTGTTTATGAGCTAATGATGATTCTTTTGTTCAGCAACAATTAACCTCTTTGGCAGCATATACCTAAGCACAGAGTAAACCTTGACAGTTATTTTAAGAACAAAATTTTATTGCACATCAAAGTTGACACGTTACCTATCAGTGCATCATATTATTTATTCAATTTTATTACCGTTACTTGCTTATAGCAAAGTAGCACATAAGAGATAACAATAAAATTAAAAAAATACTAACGTTGTCTAAATAAGCGTAAGATACTCTTCTTATGATGGGTGATAGCCAGGACTCGATAGCAAGTGATGGAAAGCATATTAAGGAGTTTTATATTACACCTGTAGTTGAAGAAGAGTCTTCTGATTTAGAAGAATTAGATTCACTGTTTGGGGTCGATATGCGAACAGATGCCGAAGACAGCCCAAATATGAAATTGTTCAAGCAGGGTCTCTACAGCCCTGGCAGTGGAGAAATATGTGCCAAGTATATAGCTATGTCAGCTAGTTCAGTGTTAAGACACCCTTACAGTAACTTTCCACCTATTATAGATCCGGGTATTGAAAAAGCGCTTTTTATGCCAGGTTTGTACTCTTAATAATCCTTATTCATCATTACTAGCCTATTACAGTCCCACTGATGGGCAGACTAGCCGAGACTAGATTAGCCGTGTGGTATCCGGCAGGGTAGAATAGAACCAAACCATTACACTCACGGGTCTCGTATAAGGCGACTCATGTCTGAGGCAGAACACCTTGCGCCTACGTAGACCAGAGAATGGGCAGCAGCGTTTTCTGTAAGTCTTTCATCACTGCGATCTCCAATCCGCCTGCCAAGCGTGGAGATTACGGCAAATCCTCCCATCATGGGAGAGGCTTATGTCCAGCAGCCCATAACGTCTTATGGGCTGTTGTTGTTATTGTTGATGGGCAGAGGCCACTTCTCATATAGATAATACACGAACATTGTTCACTACGCTTACTCAAGACGGGTTGGCAATTTCAGACTTATGTTTTACCTAGCACTTCCCCCGTTGGGAATGATCCGTGACTTTGTCCGCAAAAATTGTGATAGCTCTGCTAATTTGCATGATATCAATATAACTTAAAACTCATGTTACTTGGTAAAAGTGTAGCTTTCTAATGGTGAAAAAATTTTTAAAATCGGTTGTGTAGTTCTTGAGTAAATCATAACAAAGACACAAACAAACAATCAAATCTTTCATATTTATGATATTAGAAACCTGGACTTATCTATATCTATAGAAGTATAGATATAGATAAGTCCAGGTTTCTTCACGATGTTTTCCTTCACCGATGTCTGTGATGTCCAAGATAGACTTAGAAAGTCACATTAGTCACGAATTTAACCCACAACATCGGGCATGAGAGGCCCTTAGCATTTGATCCATCACGAAGATCCTGTGTGTTACCCATCTACGCCTTTTCAGGGGAAAAGATTTCGATACAATTTGTCACACGCATAAACCTGCAGGTCTTGCGTTAGATGTGAGAAACTTAAAATAAAAATCGGAGCAGTCTTTGGGGACTGCCGATAGAAGTGAAAACAAAAAGTACACAGGCCCCGCCCCAGTCGTAGCACTGGTTATGCCCCGCGCATGCATATGTGGTGCTACGCCGTAGCGGATGCTACGAGTGCTACGAACGGCTACGAAGCGTGACCGCACGTTACGTTACGTGACGATGAGTTCAAAGTTTTTCCTTCACCCAAAAAGTGCTCAACGCGCCCAAAGAAGTTTTCACTTCAAAAAAACTTAAAGCGTGGCTCAGACTGTTGTAAACAAGCCCTCCACACACCTCCACATCGGTCTCTACTGGCGGTTTACAACTCTGTTTGCACTGTTACGCACTGTTGTAAACCGTCGGTGGAGACCGATGTGGAGGTGTGTGGAGGGCTTGTTTAAAACAGTCTGGCATGGGTATAAATCACAACCTCCGCGAAACCGCTGACAAAAAAGCTTAGTTAATTAGATATTGATCAATTTCAGAGGATATAAAATATTATAGTCATGATGGTCAAGAGCTTTACCTAGATTTGTGTCAGGAAATGAAATTAATTCCGGTGAGAATTTTCCATAGAGGTTTGATAACAGATACAATCGATTTGAGAGTAAGTGTGTTTTTATTTTTTCCATATTTTTTTCCTTCTTGGGGAGTTCGTGGCTAAATAATAACAGCCGCTCGGGTCGGTCCTTAGGTTAAGTCGTACTTGCCTAAGTTGGTCTGTAGATGGGTGACCACCCATTACAAATACCGAGTTTCCTCCGTGCCTCGGAAAGCACGTTAAGCCGTTGGTCCCGGCTGTCATTTGTGATCTTTGGCAGTCATTACAGGTAGTCAGCGGCCCAAAATGTCTGACAACCAGTCTTACCAAGGGGTATCGTATTACCCATTACTAACTGGGTTGTTACAGTATAACAGTTGTAACAGTATTCAGCTGCATCAGGTTATACTGGAAGCCGACCCCAATGAAAATTTTGGAAAAGGCTAGTCAGATGATGATTTCCATTTTGTCCTACCCAATGATATTATATAGTAAAAAGAGGTAGATATCGCACTAGCACGCACAAATTGTTGAGGACAAAGTGACACAATTGTTGCACTTTGATAGCTAGCTATCTCTTTCTATCTTATACGTTCCGTATTATCTATCGCTGTCGTAGTTTTAAATTACTCGCAACGATAGCTATCGCACTAGCACGCACAAATTGTTGAGGACAAAGTGACACAATTGTTGCACTTTGATAGCTAGCTATCTCTTTCTATCTTATACGTTCCGTATTATCTATCGCTGTCGTAGTTTTAAATTACTCGCAACGATATCTGAACGCCATTCAGTATGAACATGGCGTATCTTCTTTAAAATATCAATGGTCCTACCCAATCAAAGTTCGACAACTTCTTCACCCTTTCTTGAAATCACTTTAGTTGTCTTTCACGGCATTCAGTCCCTTAAGGCTTCAATAACACCAAGCGGAGTGGACAAGGCGATGATTTCTGTCAGCCGTGGCTGTAAGAGACTGTTCCATATCATGTGGCCTACCACGACGTCCTAAAGATGTATTGTTTTCATCTTACTTCAGTGTGAGACAGAGATGAAGATAGACGTCCTGTATTGCTCTTTCTCTTTCGGGCAATCTTAAAAAAATACTGCTTTAGAGATGGTGGTACAGACGCAGAGGAGTCTTAGTAATAGGGTCCCGTTCTTACCCATTGGATACGGAACCCTAGGCCTATGTCCAACATATGACGTCTTCCAGCTTAATCATGATGATGAGTTACCTGACTAGCCTAGGGAAGTGTGCGGGAGCAATGACAAAGCTACTACAAGCTGTCTTTCTTTAAGGCTGGGGTATCTGCTAAATTAGCAATTCTTTTTGTGGTGGTTCAAACATCGATTGAAATACTATTACAATAAAGTGATAATCAGCTTGCACTACAAAGTGGTTGTTACGTCAGTCACTGCGGGCCGAATAGTGCGAAATGAGTGGTTTTTATTTAATTGTAGCCTAATAAATCATTAGATCAAAATGCCAATTGTACACTTTGTGAAGAAAATAGTGACAAATATTTGTGTAAAAAAAAAAATACTGGAACTTAATGCCGTTTAGTAAAATGTCAAAGAAAAAATGCTTCACTTTGAATATTTTTTTCATATAGTTATAATAGAGTCAGAATTATTTCAATTATACCAATTAAAGTTTAGAGTCTAATAAGCAACATATTTTTTTATTTTTGCACATTTATATTCACTCATCAAAGAGGAGTTACATGGAGAAAACCTCTCGTTAGCAGATACCACCCTCTTAATAGATTTTCGTACAGACCCAGGCTACAGTACTTCTTACCTAATTTCAGTATTACGGTATTAATCCAAGGGGCATGAGAGCAATGTGTTTGGCATTAGAACACAACAGGACCGTGAAACGTTTCGACTTGACGGGCAATTACTTGGACCATAACGACGCGTCCTACCATCTTGGTCAAATGCTTGGTGATAGAAACGCTATAACGGAACTAGTGTTGAGCAAATGCTAGTAAGTTGCTACTCTTTTATATTATTTTAAATGTATAGCTCCCAAAAGTTTTGGCAGAAGTGTGTCTATATGTACACATTAATACCCAAATCACACAGAAAGAGCGGGTCGGGCGCAGGTCGGGTGAGTGTTTTTGTTATATGTACCGTATATACTTTCATATTATTATAGATTCAGTAAAAATCTGTTATTTTGAAATTACAAACATACTTTTAAATTTTATTTATTTGTATAGATAGAAAAAAAAGCATGCAGTTTTTCATAACGGACATAATTATATTTTCCACTATAAACCTTATTTCTAAATCGATTAATATCTATTGAAAAGCGAGTAATCGATGTCTCAATTTCACATCGCTGATTGCGACTGCCTATTCGGGAATATGTGTAATATGCCGCAATGCAACGACGCTACACCCGCTCCCGTCCCGCTCCCGACCCGCTCTGTTTGTGGTGGCGAGCTACGAGCGCGGCTGAAGCCCTACTCTCTAACGTCCGTCCGTCTCTATCTGTCTCTCTCGCGCACGTCTGCAGATGATTGCGAGTGAGAGAGACAGATAGAGACGGATGGACGGACGGACGTTAGAGAGAAGACCCCTGACCCGCCCCCGTCCCGCGCACGCTCTCTGTATGATGTCGCCCCTATAAGTACGGTCGAACAAGCTATTTTACAATGTAATTTGTTGGTTAAACTGTAAAAATACAAATAGCTTGTTGGACCGTACATGACACGCCTGTATTTCCCCGAAAGGCTAGGCAGATGTGTACGACTGCACAGCACTTCCCATGTAATAGGGGCGAATCCATTACCCTCAACCGAGCATAAATCTACTCCAGGTTGTTGCTGACAAATTCCTAAAATAAACCTCAATAACGTTTTGCCTGACTTAGGAATCAAATCCAAGACCTAAGCAGTAAAAAGGCGCTAGTGATTGCAAGCTACCTCTGGTCTAGTAACCAACGAGGTAGTGGTGGAGTTTTGAAAGTCGTATGTAGTAAGAAAACAGCTCGTAAAACTGGGTGCCTTTGCGGCCGAAAGGTTCATGATTAGCGACACACGTACCGGTAGGTGCAACGTTGGAAGGCGGGCTGTTGAACTGCCCCAGCAGTCAATCGATGCTTGCGCGAAACGCATCTTGGATGTAGAGACTTGCGTTTCCCGCAAGCATCGTTATTTAAACCGAATTTTTTCATTGCTATTTTAGCGATGGTTGAAAGTCGTATGTAGTAAGAAAACAGCTCGTAAAACTGTGTGCATTTGCGGCCGAAAGTTTCATGATTAGCGACTACGTACTGTTATATGGGACCCCGAAAATACCGTTTTAAAAAAAACACTTGTTTATCGGAAATAGTAAAAGTTTAATTTGGGGTTTGACCTTGTACAATAATAATTTAAAGAACTGGCAGACACGGAAACGAGATGGTCACGGTACGGCGATCGGAAGAAGACTGGTGCCCCGCGGGAGCGGGAGGCAATACCGCCTTTAAAATGATGACATGATAATTAAGAGAAAACCCTAGTAATCAATTATTATTGATTACTAAGAGTTTCCTCTAGCATTGGGAAATCGTAACAGCCCCCCGATTTAGAGTAAACTACACCTTTTAAAGTGAAGTTTAAGTTAAATAAACGTGAGTCAGCCGATTCGAAGAGAGGGCCCCGTGTTTATGTTCGAGGGTTGAATGTCATCTAATTCAATGTCATTATTTTCGGGACTTCTATTTTCTTTAGATTTCATTAGTCTCTTGTGTATGCCAGTTTTATACACCTTATATATAATAAAGAACACAATAGAAATTATAATTACAATGGTAATACCTGAATAGTATTTTTGATATAAAACAATATGTGGTTTTTCAATTATATTGTTAAGGCTTTTCAGGATTTCAGGATTATCATAAGCTAAGGAATCTAAGTTAACATTCTTAAGATTAACTACAGGTAAGTTTGATACAATATTATTATACGCTACAATATTACAACATGAATCATTTAAAATATTAAAATTAGAAACAATAGTTTTCAACAGAACCTTACGATTTTCATGCGGAGTTAAACGAGTGTCCTTGCAATAGGCAACACATTCAGAAGGTAAGTACAATAAACCATTACCACTAAATTCTATTTCAGTGGATTGGGAGTTATTACATTCAATACTTATTTTAGTTTTTTCTGACATTACATATAACCATCTATTATGGCGTAGTGGCTGCCAGATGCTAACGTGACCATGAATAAATTTGGTTTCACAAATCGAAGGAATTGAGGTAAGTACCTTTGTAATAATTTCCGTTTCACAGGAAGGTGTCGCAGAAGAGGAGTACAATATTGATGTTTCACAAAGGTAATGGTAGTTATTAATTATTTTACAATAGTCGAGGTTATCTAATTTACAATACATTGACCTATCTCTGCTTATACCAATATATTTGGATGATGGAATGATGGTCGAGTATGACTCTGGATTAGTTTTATCATGAGGAACCGGTGAAGGTAAGTTATGATATATATTTAATTGTATAGGGTTAATGAGAGGAATTTTAACAGTAAATACCACTTTTTCTTTACTAAAGTAACTAGATATTTCCGATATATTTAAAATAGTATGCATATTGTCGAGTTTTAAAGGAACTGGAAATTGTTTAGATTCGGGTAAGAATCTGTAATTATCGATTAATTCGGTGTAAAGTTCCTTAGGTGTTAGGATAGTGGGGTATAAGACATTAGATTTGCTAAACATGATAGAGTTAATTAAGTCTTCGAGTTTGAAGGACAAGGCTAGGAGACTATTTTCTATCATGGAAGTTATTTCCAGCATGCGAGACCTAATACCTAATTCTCTTGAAGCATGAGTCAGAATTGGAATATCTTGGGACAATCCATCAATTGCATTTTTCAGATGCTTTTCATTTAGTTCAATTATGGACAGAGTTTCATTGAAAGATCTAAGGGAAGAAGTAGTGACTAATATATTTTCTTTCATTAGAAGGGCTAGTTTCTTTTGGTCTGTTTCTACTTCTCTAATGGCATTGTCGTATCGGATGGCATCGTCTTCATCCATTGTGCCAAATAGTTTCTTTGATAAAGTGCCTACGAATCCTAGGAGTGCAGACCTTCTCGACTGACGAGATGTTAGGTGAAAGATAGCCTCATTATTATGGGCTATGTCATTATAACGAGTGTTCAATGGTTCAAAGAGATTTGTACATTCCAAATAATCAAAGACTTTACCACTGTCACATACTTGCTTGGATTTATCGAGAATAAGACGAAGGTTTAGAATATGTGGATTAATAAAGGATACATCATAAGGAATAACTATACTAAGGTGACTATCAAATAAACTTAAGGAACCTAAAGGGTCGAAGTAGATGCCAGGACTGTTCGTCAAGGACGTAATGAACTCCTGACCCAGCGCAGAATTACTGTAATAGAATATAATTAAAATTAGTATTAAGTATATAACTAGGACTACGTTATAGATCTAGGAGCTAGTTTGACTTCGTCGTAGTGATGTGTCACATGACGTCTATTTATGAGTAAAGTTAAAGTACTTCTGCCATTGATCTTTACTACTTTATACGGGCCTTTCCAAATTGGCGAAAGGGCCTTACGCAGACGTACATGATTTTTGAGATACACGTAATCTCCGACTTTATACTGAACAGGTCGCGAATGGTTGTCATAATACTGTTTAGATCTTTCTTTAGATCGTTGTATGTTTTCGATGGCTTTTTCGCGTGAGAGTTTTAGGCGATGATGCAGGGACTTCAGATATTCTGGATATGTAAGGTCTGATTGTAATTCATAGACGGAGTCCGGGATAAAAGGCTTTTGACCGAAGAGAAGCTCGTATGGTGTAAAGTTAGTAGTGGAATGAGTAGAAGTGTTATATGCCAACATAGCAGTATAGACATATTTATGCCAATCAGAATGATTTTCATTGACATAAGATTTAAGGTATTCCTTGAGTGTGGAGTGACTGCGTTCAAGCGCACCTTGAGTTTGAGGATGGTATGGGGAAGACCAGATTTGTTTAATTTTCAAGAAGTTGCAGGTTCTTTTAAATAAATCTGCGGTGAAATTTGTGCCTTGGTCAGTTAAAATAGACTTCGGGATGCCGAAAACAGAAATAAAGTGCACCAGACACTCACATGTTTCTTCTGCAGTCGCATTAGTGATAGGGTAAGCAAGGGAATATTTGGTGAGGTCATCCTGTAATGTAACAATGAACTTGAGCTTAGTAAGGCCAGCTTCCGGAAGAGGACCCACAAGGTCGAGGCTGAGTCGTTCAAATGGCTTAGTGGAAGTGGTAGTTATTTGCATCGGTGATTTATTAATTTGTCTTAGGGCTTTATTACTTTGGCATTGGGAGCAATTTTTTACATATGTTTCGATATCTGACCGCATGTTTTTCCAGAAATACCTTTCTTTTATTCTGTGAAACATTCGCGTAGATCCTAAATGTCCGGCAATAGGAATGTCATGGTTTTCGCGTAGTATTTTAGGTATCTCTGAGGGTGTAGGGTAAATAATAGTATTATGATAAATATAAATTGATACTTGAGTATTGTTAAAGATATAGCAGAACATGTTGTATATTTTTGCCCAGATGTGTTTGTCGAAAGGATTTTGGAAATCAGTAATGGCTAAGTTTAGGTTGGGGTCAGTAGGATTATGTAATAAGTCGAATCGAAGATTTAGTATACTTTTATAAATGTCTTCATAAGAGCTGTTATGAAAGTGGTATACTTTAGTGAATAGGAAATATATTAATTTTCCTTTATGATCGAAAGAGATAGAAGAGTAGAGAGTTCTTTCCCTATCTAATAGTTCCTTGGAGTTTTCAAGGTTGCTCAAGATTTCTTCTACGTGAGGATTGGATTCATCGAGATCAATGGAAGTAGGTATGACAATGATTTTGCAGTTAGTTTTCAGGATGCTTTCGTTGTGTTCTATGATTTTAGCATTACTATTAAAGTCTTTGTTGCTCATTGTTTTCAGGAATTTGCTATAATTATCGTCACGAAGGGGATTTGTTGTGCGATTCGGGGAATTGTTAGATGAAGTAGAAGGATCATCGATTTCTGGTGGTGAATCATTGTTTTCTAAAAGGTCTACTGAAGGTAATTTATCGTCAAAGTCTAGGGAACCAGGAGGTAGTTGGATATCAAGATCCTCGAGAGTTAGGGGGCTGAATGGAGGTGATGAAGCATCTGCGTTTTGGTTAGAAGTAGATGGAATAGGATCACAGTCTGATGGTTGAATTGGATTTACAGGATATCGGGATAAGGCGTCAGCAGCGGCATTAAGTTTCCCTTTCTGATAATCAATTTCGTAATCGTACTCCATTAGTTTCAGGCGCCACCTCTGTAATTTACTACTAGGATCTTTATGATTAAACAACCACTTTAATGGCCTATGATCAGTAATGATCAGGAATTTTCGTCCATAGAGATATGGGCGAAAGGTTTTACAACCGAACAAAATAGCAAGGAGTTCTTTTTCAGTGGTATTGTAATTAGATTCACTCTTGTTGAGGGTCCGAGAGGCATAGGCTATTGGCCTATCTTTACCAACTGGACCTTGACTAAGTACGGCACCGATGGCATAATTAGAAGCATCACACGTTAAAATAAAAGGGGCAGAGAAATCTGGATAAATGAGGATGGGAGCAGAGGTAAGTTTGTGCTTAAGTTCGTCAAAGGCGACTTGTTGTTGGTTTTCCCAAAGGAAGGGAACATCCTTTTTTAAAAGTTGAGTTAGAGGTTTTGCAATTTTCGAGAAGTTAGCAATGAAACGGCGATAGTAAGATACAAGTCCGAGGAAGGACTTAATGTCCTTCGGAGATTTGGGAGTAGGAAATTGGGTTACTGCTCTTATCTTTTCAGGGTTAGGTTTTACACCATCTTTAGTTATTTGATGGCCAAGATATGCGACTTCACGTCGGAGAAACTCGCACTTGTCGGGTTGAAGTTTTAGATTGTAATCTCTAAGCCTTTGGAATACTGATGAAAGATTATCGATGTGAGAATTCAAATCATGAGAATATATTACTATGTCATCAAGATATACAAAACACCGTATACCTTGGAGGCCTGTGAGGGCTGTATTCATTAATCGTTGGAAAGTAGCGGGTGCATTTTTTAAGCCAAATGGCATTCTTGTAAATTGGTAATGTCCTTGAGGTACACTAAACGCTGTTTTAGGAGCGTCTTCTTCATTAATTAAGATCTGATGGAATCCAGATGCGAGGTCAAGGGTCGAGAAGTATTTACTCTGACCCAACTGATCTAAAATTTCGGATATCTGCGGTATGGGGTAGCTGTCACCGTGCCATTTTTGTTGTCCGGATGCATCAATCTTTTTGGGACAATCCAAATTGGAGAAGACCATGGAGACTCTGAATGTTTTATGATTCCTTGGTCGAGCATTTGGTCAATTTGTTTATTGACTTCTTGTTTATGTACCTCTGGGAACCGATATGATTTTACATTAATTGGATTTTGATCGCTCGTCTTTATGTTATGCTTAAGTGCATTCGTGTGAGACAGTTTATCACCGGGGATAAAGAATATATCTGAGTATTCAGAACAAACATCGTGAAGAGCATTTGCTTCTTCAGGATTGAGGTGAGAGATTCTAAGGAGGTTTAATACTTCTTGTGTTCGGATGTAAGAGTTGGTATTTTTGAGATGGCAAACTGTATGAGCGTCTACTGTATCAATAGGATTGATTAAAGAACTTATGGGAATTAGTGTGATATCTAGATTTGACTTTAAGGTTATAGAAGTTTCAGAAGTATTTATTACTGATAAATTAATTCTTTTGTTTTCTTTGACTGCAACTAAGCAATTAGCAATTAGTAAATCTTCATGATAGCATTGATCTAGTACGAGCCCTTCTTTCACCTCAGGGTTGGAGACGGAGCATTCTATGACAGTTTCAGACCTGGGAGGAATTATATAAGTTGGTTCATTGAAATGTAATTTTATTTCGTATTTACATATTTTCAAGGTTTCGCGAGTGTAGTCAATTGTGCAGCCAAAGGCGATTAGCATATCAGTGCCAATTATACCATCATAAGGTAAGTGGATTCGGGGTATTATGTGGAATCTATGCGTGATACTATTTTTATCATCTACTTTTAATTTCAGCTGAAAATGACCCATGGTTGGTGAAGCTTGATCAATGGGATCAATGCCTTTCAAAAAGATTATTTCTGTTGAGATATCAACTGGTATTTGTATAGAAGATCGTTTCAGTAGGCTTACAGTTGCGCCAGAATCTACGAGAAGAGATAAGGTAGTATCTGACACTGAGGAATAGACAAGGATGTGAGGTAAGCGTTTCTTAAATGGACCAATATTAATTTCATAGATTTTTGTTTCAGGTATTGGAGGATCTGATTTATGTTCGGCGGGAGCAGAGGATACAGCGGGAGCAGAGGATTCAACGGGAGCAGAGGATACAGCGGGAGCAGAGGATTCAACGGGAGCAGAGGATACAGCGGGAGCAGAGGATACAGCGGAGGCAGAGGATACAGCGGATGCAGAGGATGTAGGGGATACAGTGGATGTAGGAGACACAGTGGATGCAGAGGATGTAGAGGATACAGTAGATGTAGGAGATACAGAGGATGCAGAGGATGTAGGGGATACAGTGGATGTAGGAGATACAGAGGGTGCAGAGGATGTAGGGGATACAGTGGATGTAGGAGATACAGAGGATGCAGAGGATGTAGGGGATACAGTGGATGTAGGAGATACAGAGGATGCAGAGGATGTAGGGGATACAGTGGATGTAGGAGATACATAGGATGCAGAGGACACAGCGTTGAGGTTTATTCGGGAGTCCCTACCTTTAGGGGATACAGAGGATACAGTGTTGCGATTTATTCGCGAGTCCCTATTTTTAGGGGATACAGAGGATTCAGAGGATACAGTGTTGCGATTTATTCGCGAGTCCCTATTTTTAGGGGATACAGAGGATGCAGAGGATACAGTGTTGCGATTTATTCGCGAGTCCCTATTCTTAGGGGATACAGAGGATACAGCGGATATAGTATTGGTGTCTTTGATATGGCATTGTTTGGTAATTTGAAGTGTGGGTCTCACGAGACACCGCCGTGAGCCCTTTATTCGTTTAAATCGTCGTTTGATTTAACCTGAGTATTTTCCGTATAGTCATAGCCTTCGTCATTATTTACCACGTGAATTTGACCTTGGTTATTTTGGTAACGCCTTGGAAATTGTCTTTGATTATTTTGGTCTCTGAAACGATTATTATTGAACTCTCGTTTTCTGCATTCTTCAATGGTGTGGCCCACATTTTTACAATACCGGCACACCGGAGGACCTGAAGTAGATGGTCTCTGATTATTGGAATCATTTGGATAACCTTGCTGTTGGTTTCGGTTTTGTTGGAATCGGCGTTGAGGCCAACGTCCTTGATTGGGTGAGTTGGTATTGGTTGCTGACGCTGAACGTTTAGAAATGGTCTGAATAATCTTTTCTTCGGACATAGCGAAGCCAATGGCTTCGTTTAATGTTTCAGGGTCACGGCATCTTACTACAGTCGACAATCGAGAGTTTAAGCCACTGATAAATGTATGCAATGCCAGGTCTTGCATTGCAGCGACACGGCCAGCCAGTTCGCCTTTCTTTTTTGTAGGGATTGAGATATTAATTTCAGTTAACAGTTTGGCTAGGCATGTTTCTACGCGTAGTGCGAACTGGTTAACATTTTCGCTGTTAGATTGACAGCAATCTTGGAGGTCCGAGAGTAGTGCAGCGTAATGTTTTTTCTCGCCAAATTGATTTTTTAGGAATTCTTCTAGCTGTTGCCAGGTTTCAAACTCTTTGATTGAGCACGCACTTTCGGCACGGCCTTCGAGTTGACTCAAAATGTATTTTAATACTATATTTTGCTGATGCGATGATGCAAGGCTTATTGCATTTCTGCAATTATTTAAAAATGCATTGAGCTTTTCGCGGTTTCCGTCGAATTTATTTATAAATTTGCTAATGAAGTTCATGTCTATTTCCTTTGTGGACATGTCACTAGACTCGTCTTTAGGCATGGTAGACAAAACAAAAGATAGCGCGCAAGGTACGGAGAATTCGCGATAAGAAAGGAATGTTGCACTAGTCTCGGAGCTTCGGAACTTTATGATTAGGAATAGTACAGATGGACAATTTAATTAACTGAATTTTATATAGCACTTTAGAATTTGAAATAGTTTGGAATTATGGTGAAACTTGCAGTTTAAGACACTTGCACTATTTTCACAACACGGAAACGGTAGGTACTTACAGGAACACTGCGACTATGACTGCACCACGAATCATTTCGTAGCCAGGCGAGTTCACCCAAGGTGAGTGATAGGTGTTCGGAGTATGCCCACCAGGGCACGTGAGGGTCTGACTGATGAGACCAGCAGGATACGGCGTGAGGGTCTTATGAGACCAGCAGGATACAGCGTGAGGGTCTTATGAGACCAGCAGGATACAGCGTGAGGGTCTAGTGAGACCAGCAGGATACAGCGACACGGAGGTGAGATTGGATAGCACTTTTCACTGACACGATCACGACACGATTTGAGGCGTTCCGAGGATTTAATTTTTTTAAATCCCACCGCTGCCACCAATGTTATATGGGACCCCGAAAATACCGTTTTAAAAAAAACACTTGTTTATCGGAAATAGTAAAAGTTTAATTTGGGGTTTGACCTTGTACAATAATAATTTAAAGAACTGGCAGACACGGAAACGAGATGGTCACGGTACGGCGATCGGAAGAAGACTGGTGCCCCGCGGGAGCGGGAGGCAATACCGCCTTTAAAATGATGACATGATAATTAAGAGAAAACCCTAGTAATCAATTATTATTGATTACTAAGAGTTTCCTCTAGCATTGGGAAATCGTAACAGTACGAAGTGCAACGTTGGAAGGTGGGCTGTCGACCTGGCCCAGCAGTTAATCGATGCTTGCGAGAAACGCATCCTGGTTGTAGAGACTTGGGTTTCCCGCAAGCATCTTTATTGCAACTGAATTTTTTCATTGTTATTTTAGCGATCGAAAGTTAGCGATTTTGTCGTTATCTATGTCGAGACTGCCGGCCCTGGTGAAGACTACAGGCTAACGTGTGACAATAGGTACTATCGAGGACACTCCCGCCTGACCACAACTAAGCTCATTTTTGCTTGCACTCGCAGCATAAAAACGCTCTCTAGCGCGCTCGGCGCTTCCGCATGATTTAAGCGAAAAAATTTTAAAATGGTCAGGCGGAAAAGACCCCGATAGTACACACAAAACGAGGCCGACCAACACTTAAAAGCCATTACTCTGTGGTGCAAGATTTGTGATAATTCGGAAACATGAAGATTCGAAGCGCATACCTTTACTGGCTGAACTGTACATAATTATATTATAAAAATTGCAGCATCGGAGCTAAATATATACGCAGAGCTCTACATGGCCTTAGTAGTACCAACCTCGATATATTAGATTTGTCCGAAAACAATATAAAGGATGTTGGTTTCCCGTTTCTCATCGAACAAATTATGCGTGGGGCTGTTATTAGAAGGTACATAATTATATTTCTCAATTTAAAAAAAAGCAACAAATATTACAAGTATTCAAGATGTTTGCATAGTACAGGGGTCGTGCAGGTATTTAAAGTAAAGATATAAACTAAAAAAGTTGGAACTTTGACCCCAATATCTCCGTAACTAGAAGGTTCCCAGGTATGGACTAAAACGCATTGACAGGGAAAACAAGTGCCTTTCGGCTTCGTTATGGGCATTTTTACACCCATTAGATATTTGTTTTGTTTTTTTTTAGATTAAACTTAAGGCGCAATGACTTGACAAGTAAATCCCTATCGTTGTTGGCTGAAGTAATTGAGTTCCATGACCATACTTCGCATTTGGACATCTCTTGGAACAATTTCTATAAGAATAGAGGTATTTTATAATTATATCTTATGCTGAATAGTTATTTGGCATCGGTGTATGTCTTTTCCAAAGGTTGATATATTTTTTAAAGGCCTTTGTTCCGTAGACAATAACACGCTAGTATTTTTATGTAAAACCCGTCTTTATTTGGTGATGTTAAATGTAATGAAAGTTGGCAATAAAATTGTTGGGGCGGACGTGCACATGGCCGTTTAGAGACGTCCAGGGGCTCAAACTTTCAGCTGGCCATCTCATCCGCAAGGGGATCTCATAAATATTAAACACGACGCCAGTTCAACGCAACACTTTTATATTCAACGTGTATTTGACGCGTATTTCGTGCTCATATAATTTGCATATTCGAGGATGAAAAACTGTGATGTCAATCAAAGCGCGGTTTTTTTTTGCTTTTCCAAATTGGATGAAACGAAATTTGAAAGCGTAAAGCGTTCAAATATTGAAGCTTTATTAGGTTTTGGTGGAACATAATGGTTTTGTTACATGGGATAAAGCAGAAACTACGACAGGACAAACAAAAAACTGTATACTGTTTGGCTAGGGTATAGGAAGTTATACCAAATAGCAAAATATAACTTTTAGTACTACCTTTATTATTTTCCAGTTTTTCTGAGCAGGGAGAGCACTCCAGAGGACACCAGCACGTACGGCCGTGGTTTAAACTCTAGGCTTTTTGGCGAACTCAGTTTTGTAATAAGCCCGTCATCAGACCAAAAGTTCACCTTTTAATAACAATAGTAATAATCTCTTTAGTTCAGAATAAAATTCCATAATTATAAATTAGAAGTTAAGTAAATACAAAGATGTTAGTAACAGAAATACTTAACTACTATGTTAGTAGACATTAACAATATTTACGGGAGCACGAAGCTGACTTAAATACCAAATGAAAGGACAATCCAGTTTGTTGACAATGACATTCAGGAGACTGTTGGTACTGGCACGCACCCTTTGCAACAAGAACGCTGCTCGCTGGCGTCTGATTGCAGCGAAGTTGTCAGCTTGGCGTCCGCGAACATCCCTGAGGCACTACAGAAGCGTGGCAGCCCCAACAGCATCCTGAATGCATTATTGTACTGGACGCGAAGAGCATTAACGGCCTTTTGAGTAAAGCTACTCCAGAGGCTACACGTCTTTTAGCTAACCTTATTTTTTGACTGTCAGGGGCAATCCGGTTGATCCGTGCTCTGCGCCAAAGTAAAGTACTCGAGGAGTTAAATATTTCCTTCACCGCCCTTACCGTGGGAACTGAAATTGGCGCATTATTGCGCATACAAACTTTGAAAAGGCTGGATCTTAGTAATAATCGGTAATGTATCTGATCACTATCTATTTTGATAAGAACAATTTTAAAACTGGACTTAGGCCAAAACGTTAGTATTCAGTTTACTACCATGCACGCATGCATGCATGTAAACGTTCATCTGCCATAAATGCGGATCCACACCTGCCCAAGTTCAAGAACAGTGCGGTTCGCGTGCATCTTAGGAGCATAGTATACACCTTTCATCATTCTAGGCTCGTAGCGTGCACTGTTTCGGTCTGCTGCACGTGTGCGTGTGGACTCGCCTTAATGATGGTGGAAAATCCATAATTAGATTGAATTGGTTTAAGCAGACCTAGTGAAGGCTGCAGGAAGCCACTGGCGACGCATATGTTCGATCGATGTGGCGACGTATGGGGGCTTATGCTGATGATGGCAGTTAATTGGTATAGCGAGCGAACGACACTCCCCTCCACACCACCCAGAGCGGGTGGGGTCGTTTGATGATTTCCCATCCGAAGAAAAAAAAAAAGTTAATTGGTACAAGATTTTGGCTTTTCTGATCTAAAGTTGGTTATCTCTGTGGTAATCAGTCTATCATTTATATAAATCATGAAGCCGGTTCTCAGTTCCTCCAGCATCCAAAGTCGATGTTTATCACTACAATTGAAAACGTCGTTTCTCGATTAAAACTGACAGTTTCATAGATTATTACCATCGTTACAAATTCTGTTCCTTATCATTGAGCTCATGGTATAAAGTTACAGTGGAATTAAGGGGTGCTACATACTTATTCGGGTCGGCACATTCAGCTCGGCAGTATTGCTTAACGCCGCTGTTTAGCGGCAACTACCACTCTTAGTCGGGTTTCATTTTATTCATAGTCATCGGTAAACTCTATTCGGCTTTTGCCATGGTTGAATCATGTTTAGGTCCACTTGAAACAATACGAACTAAACCGAGCGGCTTTATGTCCAACGTTTAAACATAAATTGGTTGCCTCTCGGTTATGCCAAATCTTGCCGATCCAAACATGTATGTAGCCTGCCTTAAGAAGACTCACGGGATCCGTTTCCCTATTAAGTGCAAATGAAGCACAATTATGTCTATTTCCAGCGAGACAGACACTTGATTACCTGAGAGGTAAATAAGGACATTAAAAGAATGACGCTTCAAACGATGCCCGTAAATTATTGTCACTGACCTAAATTGAAGATGGAATTTTAGGAATGGTTTGTTTGTGCGAGGTGATAATCAGGATGTCAGCCTAACCCCCGGTGTTTACGTGACGAATAACTAGACATTAACGTGTCGAGTTTTGGCCGTAATCATATCTTTTGGCGAGGAATAGGGATAGTAAAGACGATAGCTGAGTTATGCAAGGATTGGTTTAATAACAAATCCTTGCATAACTACCAATCCTTGCATAACTCAGCTATAATAAGACGGAGAATGACGACGGACTACTATACTATACTCCACTTAAACGCTTGCCCGTTTTCATTAACACTAAATTATATAGTGATAGATGAGGTCCTGGGTTCGATTACCAGTTTGGGCAAAGTGTTATTGGGTTTTTCCATCAGAAATTACTTAGTAGCACCCACGGAGTCTCGATCTGTGCCCGGTTGGTTGCAATTGGCTCACCCACTATTACATGGGACTTTAAGCAACTGGTAAAACGTGTGTGTCATATTAGGTACCTACACCTTTGCCTAACCTTTCTGGAATTACAGGCGTAATGTTATTTTATGTAAATGACAATAAAATAAACGCCTTAATACTAATGTAGTGTGAGTCGAGCATTAGACATCCAGCAGTGCTTGATATCATTTAATTTGATAGATTTTACCACGCAATGCACAAATCTACACTAATTATATAATAAGGAAAGATTTGTAGTCTTGTATTTTTTTGTGTGTGTATGTTTGTAATGAATAAACTCAAAAACTACTACGCCGATTTCAAAAATACTTTCACCATTAGAAAGCTACATTCACTCTGAGTAACATAGGTTACATTTTATCCCCGTACTCCCACGGGAACGGGAACTACGCGGGTGAAACCGCGTGCCGTCCGCTAGTTCTTCAATATAATCGATTGGAGATTTTTCCGCTCATAATTTGAAAGATTAGCTTATTCATAAACAGCATTTGATTTTCAAAGTGTTTTTTTTTCATAGGTTAACTTCGTCCGCGGCTAAAATCATAGCCAAAAACCTTGCCCTAGCGCAGAGTCTACATAATATAGACTTATCCTGCAATCCATTCACTCCTATGGATGCATTGCTAATACTAATGAGTTTGGAAAACAAGGAAGTCAATCTCAAGGAACTTTTTATGGATTTTATTGAAGTCACCACAGAATTTGAAAATGTCAGTACCTATATTACTTTATTCTAGGTAGAAAAAAAAAAAAATCTTTATAGTGTGCGTTGCCTAAAAAGTTCTAGAAGAATGAAGTTTTGCACAAGAGTTCTTTATAATAGGCTTGTGTCCTGAAAAAATCTAATTAGTTCGTCAGTTAGATTATCAAAAAATATTTGACACGTATTTTTTCTTTTGTTACGTAAACCAAAATTGACGAAGATATGACGCCTTTAAATTTCTCAGTGCGTCACGCCGTGCTTATAATGTTTAGTGCATTGTGACGACACGAGCCCCCACTCTCGAGTTTTGATGCGTTTTAATATTCGTTGATTTACAAAAACAAAAAATACGTATCCATTATTTTCCAATACTCTGACGGACTAAATAGATTAGAAATTTATTGATGGTGGAAACTAGCCTGTTATAATTTCACTAAGGAATTATTTTAGTAAATTCATCCCTTAGATGTGTCAAAAATACCGTATGAAATGTTGACAGAAGTCTTGCACGGACGCACGGCTAGATATTTAAATACAGAGTGGAAGGGGCCAGTGTCCCGTCCACTCTTTATTTATACATCAGTGTGTCAGTACGCACAACCCTAGTCACTCCTGATGACTCTGAAAATGAAATCAGTAGAGAAACTATTAATTTTAAAGCACCGAAACAGTAAACGGTAGTTTTAAGGCTTATTCCCAGGAGCTCCAAATCTATTGTTCTCCAAACAATTTCTCTCCATACATCGATTCCCAACAGCTCCATAATTTTATTAGTTAAATAATAAAATACTAAAATTTTTCCCAGCGGCTCCAAACCAAATTGCGTAAGGTCAACAAAACACAAATTAATAATGTCGTGGTACGTAGTTTCAGTACATAGGCAGTCACAAATCAATCTTATCTTATCTAAGTATGTACTTACTTACTCCGGTAAAAAATCATATTTTTTTGTGTAATCTGTACTTGACAATTTTTGGAGTTCATGGGAAAGATTTTATTTGTTATTATTATATCGCTTTTTTAACTTGGAGCAGCCGGGAATAAAATTATGGAGCGCCTGGGAATAAGCCAGTTTTAAATCAGTCCCTAAATAATGATATCACTCAGATCCAGCTTGTCATTTATATTAATAACAAGCCGTTTACTATTAAATGTGTCCATAAGCACAATGTTTAGAGTGCGTTACATTCAATTTTACCGTAAAACGTAATTTTCACCTCAAAACAAAAAGTCGTTTCCCAGCAATCATTTTGCGTAGAGTTACTTAGTTTGATGTACAGAATGGTTGGTTGACAGCTTCGTGAAGAGTGTGTTCACACCCTGATTATTGTGTGGGGGGGTTCAGAATGAAGTACTGGATAAGTGGTTATCCAACTTACACCATACAGTAAAACGAGGCTATTTGGGTTTTGGGGGGCTATTTGGTATATATCTATCAAAATGTTATTGGGTTTTTCCAATAGGAATTTCTCAGTAGCACCCAATCAAAGTGTTGCTAGAGTTTGTTAAATAACTTCTACCATACATCAACCGGCAGTTATCAATATATTTTTTTCTAAATTCTAGGTCATCCCAAATAGCCCCCAAAACCCAAATAGCCCTATTTTACGGTACTAGCTTTGACACAACTTAAAATTAAATTTCAGAGAGTAAAAGAAATAAGGACTCTAGAATTCAGACAAGACACTGTAATAACCCACGGCTATGTCCTCGGAAACTATACGTTGTCTAAGAAGGATATGAAGGTCATAGTCTTGCAGCAACTTGTGCGAATCACGACGAAGAAACTTAAAAAGGGTGCAGTCGCGGGAACGGATTTCTTGTAAGTAGATTCTTGACCTGTAACCACGACGTTGACGAGGTGTAAGTAATTCAGCAGTAGTTGTAGTTCCTGCATACTATTATGGGTAAAAGACGCGAGTTTACTTATCTATACTTACTAATATTATAAAGAGGTAACATTTGTTTGTAAGTTTGTAAGTTTGTGTGTAGGGGGTAATCGCCGGAAGTAATAAACCAATTTTAAAAATTGTTTCACTGGTAGAAAGCTACATTATTCGTGAGTGCTATAGGCTATATTTTATTTCCGTACTCCCACGGGAACGGGGACTACGCGGGTGAAACCGCGGGACGTCAGCTAGCTATGTATGTAACCAAAGGATCCCAACAAAATTATCTGTATGTCACAGGCTTGGCCTAGCACGTGTTACTTGTAGCCTTCATGTTAAACAATAAAAAGGAGCTAGATTTGCTTTTTAAACGACTTCTAAAAGGGAGGAGGTTTTGTATTCAACCAGCATATTTTTTTAAACAATGGGGAATATTCCAGTGACGTTTGTCACAACGCTTCAGTATATATCAATAGATGGCGCTGATCAGTCTTAGGAGTATTTTTTAAGCGGCGTTCTAGTAAAATCCAATGAAAAAGTATTTATTACGTAAAATCTTTTAGCAGGGCAAAAAAAAAACTCTCCTAGACACAAATGTCAAACTCATTGTATAGTGAGAACTGTAAAGAACCTTTTTTCTGTCAAAAATTTATACATATAACCTAAAAAGTATACTGTTCTTTTGCATCACTGAACTGAAATAAAAGTTTTTGCATGGTTTTTGTTTGCTATTGTTCTTCTGAGTATTTTCGCGTTACGTCTAAACTCCTGGTGCGTCGAGTCGAGCTTAGGTTCCTCCGTAATTCAGTTAAGGCTTTGTGGACATAAAAACGAGCCATTTTATTACTTCCAAGATTGATCAGCGCTATCTAATTCGTTCATAAAAAGCACTGGAAAATTCCCCATTGGAGGTGTATGCCCTTAAAAGTCTGTTGTCACAAATTGTTGCATATTCTCTGTGCGTAAATAAGAAATGAGTACATAAGAAGAAATCTGAAAGTGGCACCGGTGACTGAAAAGTTGTGTGGTAATCGGTTGTCGTGGTACGGGTAAGTGATGCGGAAGAACGTGGAAAATGTCGTGAGGAAAGTTTTGGGGACTTACAGGAGCTAAACGCTCGCTTTTAGCTCAATTAGTCCCCTAAAACTCGTTTTATAATGCAAAAAAAGCATAATTATGATTAACTGCAATAAACAAAACTAGAAAAATATATGATATTCTTCAGGATATATGCTAGTGTGATAGTGTTTTGGAAACATAACACAACAAGTTTTACTCGATAAAAAAAATCACGATATTATCTCCAAAAATCTCTTCTAACGAGTAAAATCCATACTAAAATACATGCGATCATTCTGATTTTTTGGCAAATAATTCTACTAGCAAAATATTAGCTTCATAGTGTTTTTTTTTTTAGTCCAATCAATAGATTTTTTGTAAATCGCAAAAAACCACTCATTTCGCACTATTCGGCCCGCAGTGACTGACGTAACAACCACTTTGTAGTGCAAGCTGATTGGAACTTTATTCTAACAGAATTTCAAACGAAATTTGAACCACCACAAATAGAGTTGCTAATTTAGCTCCTATAGTCGCCTTAAGCCTCGTCTTTAACCTTTTCAGAGTTCAAATACTCGATCTTCACAAGGAAGGACATACGCAATTTGAAATACCTGAGATGATGGTCATGTTGAAACGAGCTGGGTTTACGGTCGAAGAAGACTTCATGATCGAGCTCTCCAAAAACTTCCCTGGATCCAAAGGCGAAACTAAACTCCGACCAATCAATGTTGAAAGTGAGTTAACAATAAACTGTATCACGTGATTTGTTCCTAGGTGGGTCCAGTGATCCCAAGATTTGCTTCTAAACATGAAGTCATGGGATCGGTTCAGGTATTTTAAAGTATTGCCGGGTTTTTCAATAAGGCTGCAACCACTGAGTCTGGGTTTATGGCCCGGTTGGTGGCAATAGGCGCGACCCCTATTACATGGGTGTACTATTTGGTACACCATTGCCTAAGCCTTCGGGGATTAATAGCGTAAAAATATGTTAATTTGTTTATCTTTTTTGAACTCTGACCAGGCCTTGGCCCGCTTACAAGAGTGTTCCTACATCTACACACCACAGGACTTAAAAGCGCTACTGACAACCGAAACCTATTTTTATTACAAGCTTTTATTTAGTTTCATCTGTTCCGATGTTTGTCTGTCTGTAATCAAATCTTGCAAGTTAAATTTCATTCACTTCCCAGGTACCTATTGAGCTGAATTTTTTTTTTTTTTTTATAAGTCTATAGCAAAAGTTTTAAAGGAAATTATTTATTTTTTACTTTTGCTTGTTTTAAAAAAGGTTTTTTAATTTTAAATTTTTTCCTCGATAGCTCTTGTCGCTGCGACAAACTAATAGCAAGCCGTAATTGGCAGTGACTGTTGGCATCAGAAAGCGAGCAACATAAAATAATAAATATGTAGCCATTTTACTGGCGTGGGACCTACATGTTTTGTACGTTTCTTGAGTGACAAAACAATACAAGGTGTAACAAACTCTACGCCGAAGCCGTCAACCAAGCTATCTATAATAGCTGAGAAACAATTTTTTTTTTCAACTTAAATCGCGGATTGACTGACATCAGTCAACCCACGATCATAAAGCGCATGCAATAAGCGTCTAAATATCGGGAGCTAAAAATTAATAATAAACAAAAGATATCCCGTAAGTGACATTTTAAGTTTTGTTACAAAAACCGTGAAAGCAGGACGTTTTGTTGTTACGGCAGACTCAATGTAACGCACTCAAAACATTGTGCTGATGGATGCTATAAATATAACAGAGGTCAAGGAGGTATTTAAAGTAAAATTTTAACATTAAAAACGTGTGAATAAGTTAGAACTGTGACCACCGATATCTCCGTAACCAGAAAGTTCCCCGAAATGTTTCAAAATCTAAAAAAAATATCCCAATTACGTACGGGAAGGACAAGTACTAACGAGGACACTCCCGCTTGACCACCACTAAGCTTTTTTTTGCTTGCACTCGCAACATAGAAACGCTGTCTAGCCCCGCCCCGTTGACTTTGTATAGAAATAATGAATGAAAAGATACCGAATCGGCCGAGCGCACTGACGACGCACGCCAAACGAGATATATTGTATTATATTATTATTTATATTATTTATTTTGCGCGCCAAAGTTGAGGCTTTCCTAATAGGCCTAAACTTTACGGGGGCGTGGCTCGGCGCCTCCGCATGTTTTAAGCGAAAAAAAAATTAAAATGGTCAGGCGGAAAAGACCCCGAGTGTACCTGTCGGCTTCGTTGCGGGTTACACCCATAGATACCCCAGTCGCTTTCTTGATGATATAGATATATAGCAACACCCTACGGTATAAGCAAGACTCACACTAGACCGTGTCGGGTCCGAGCCGAGTGTAGACCGTGCAATTTTGTATGGACACACTCACGCTTCCGAGCCACTACCGATCAACGGACAATGGATTGTGCTATGGCCGATACTCGGCTCGGACCCGGGGGCCTACTCTCTAACGTTTCATTCGTATATATTCGGATCTATCCGTCTCTCTCGTGCACGTATGCAGATGAATGCGAGTGAAAAAGACGGATAGATCCGAATATATGGAGGAAACGTTAGGTACGGCACGGTCTAGTGTGCGGCATTCATTCATGCATGCCTTTTTTCAAACAGCGTTGGTTGAATATATACACCGGCTCTACCCTGAGAAGGTGCCGACACCGACGCCATCTACGAAAGGGAAAAGAAAAGGAAAAAAGTGAAAACATTGACCCTTACCAGATAGGGAAGTAGGTACCTAAAGCTCAATGTTGTTTTTTTTTTGTTTTTTTCTCTTATTATTAATTTACATAGAATCTTTTTCGTCTCTGACAGAGAGGAGGCCTGTGTCCACATTGGTCAACAGTGGGAATTTTATTGTATGCTTGTATGCATTATGTATTCATTTCATTTTTTATTACCTTACCATAATGCTCAAGTAATATTGTATTAATAATCATGATGAACATTGATATTATTTTTTTTAATGTTTTCTTGACACATTTTAATGTAAGTTTTCGTTGAAATATTAGCTAGTTTTTAGACACATCAAATTATTAATTCTTTTTGCCACAATTTAATGTTAATGTTTTTTAAAGTGTTGTGTTTTTTTGTGATAGGTAGGAATATTTCTCTTTGTCTTTATTAATTTATGCTTTATAACCTAAACATTACGCTTCTTTCTTTCAAAGAGAAATAAGAAGATTTTATTTTTAAGATTTTTTGGTTGGGAGTATCATTTAAATCATGATTTTATTTTTAAGATTTTTTGGTAGGGAGTATGATTTTAATTTAAGTTTTCATTGAGATGTTTTAGTCTTTATTAATTTATGATTTATAACCTAACCATTTCGCTTCTTTCTTTCAAAGAGAAAGAAAAAGAAGATTTTATTTTTAAGATTTTTTGGTTGGAAGTATTATTTTAATTTAAGTTTTCATTAATAGTTATTTTTGCCTAATTTAATTTAAATAAAATATATTTTTTTATATTACTATTTTTTTTTTCAAACACAACAAACAAGGGCACTGTACATACGTTTATTTTGACTTGTCCTAAGCGTATCCATTTATTATAGGGTAATTTGGGGGGCTTGGGGTTTTTTGGGGGTATTTGGGGTATTTTTTAGGGTAATTTTAAGGGTATTTGTTTTTTTTTTGGGTATTTTTTTATTACTCTCTCTCTTTAATGGCTCAATCTGTAAATATTCTTTGGAAATTTTCAATTGATGTGGATGTGGGTGAAGTAGGTGACTTTGTTTGATTTTTTTTTTGTTACCGACTTCATTCCATCCTCAATAGTTAATAATTTCCAAAAAATATCTACAGATTTAGCAAAAGTTTTCCTAATATTACCAATGTTTAATATTTAGGCAAAATCGTAGTTGTAGTTCACCTCCATGGTATACCTGTGAAAATAGTTAATTTGTATGCCTCCTATATATTATGTAAAGAAACAGTTATCTAAAGCATTTATTTTTTAAACAGGAAGTGAGAACATAAAGAAACATTATGGATTTGAGGTTTAGGTTTAAAGAAACTTTATCCTCAACAAAGACAAATGTCACACTCACTTGAGAACAATACTAGAATTTAAAATTACATAAAGTTCGTCGCCATCAGTTACAAACTAGACTACACGCATTCAGTGCCTTCAATTCTCTAGAAGTGCTACATCCATTGGTTTTCATTCTACGAGCCATTTTTACTTTTTCAATGCTCTAGCAAATGACTCCTTATAATCGAGCACTCATACAACATACAGGGTGGTACAGAAACAGCCTGTATATCAGTGCTCGTAATTATGCAATGCACGCCTAACTAGAGAAATCAACGTCCAAACACGGTTCAAGCGACCGACAACAGTTAATTATTCCGACACGACCCAACAACGTGCATCTACACTTATCATCCACGTACGCTGATAGCCAAAGCGTACAGTTTGGAAAACACGCCTGTACGCCACCGCCCTCTAGCGGAAATTGATTGCACATGACATGACGTAACAGGCTGTGGACAGCTCATGATGACGTCACTTCTACGCTTCGATTTCTCGTGACCACAGCAAAGGCACTCGCATTGCTTTGAGGTACTTCAATTAGTATCCAATTGATAACTATTTTAGGATAATTAGTTCATTTTGCACGTGCTTTGTTAATGAGATAAGTGGATATGGTTTAAGTAGCGGCTTAGTTTAGCTGATTAGGCTTGTTTTGGTCATTTTAGGAATGATTTTCTCATTTCATTGTCAGTGGCAAATAATTCTTACTTGAACATTTGAGGAAAAGTCAAGATTACGGCTGTCGTTATCCTTAATAGTTGCTCATAGTGATTGATGATTTGACTTAAAAATAATGGAAGTATTGATATCACTGTTGTTGATTACTTTTTGATGAGCATATATTTCTTTTTCTAAGCATTGAATTACAATGCCCAATATCAAATCATAAAGCCGGTGTAAATTGTTAAAAAAAATAAAATTAAAATGCCTTCAAAGGGTGAAGAACAAAATCAACACTTGTCTTACATAATAGCAAGAACAAGTGAAAAGAGAAATACCGCGCACAAGAAGCCATTAGTTTTAATTTGGGACGAAGTGCATGCCGCCTTAAAAGATTAAAGACTAGACGCTGCGGATTTAAATTATACTAGCGAGCCGCCCCGGCTTCGCTCGGGACCAATTTAAAACAAAAAAAGAAGTGCGCTTACTGTAAAATTATTTTGTAATGCCTTTATTTTCCAATTTTTTTTTTGGGTGGTAAAATCATTAAATGAGTCCTCTCGCCATGCATGGGTGGAGCAGAAGAGACTGTCAGACTTACTGACTAAAACCATAGACTTAATATACTAAGTCTATGGACTAAAACACACTGACTAAGACACCATGTTCTTTCGGTTGCCCTTTGCGTTCCAGGGCCCTGGTACCCTGTTTAGACAGTCCCGCGACCCCGGCAGTTGCGATAGCTCCTAAGATATTCATTTAACGAAGAAACTTATTCAAGAAAATTCCACTCGACCATCATTGCGATAATTTATTTTTTCTACAATGGTGTAAAAGAACGTGGACTTGGACGTGGTGTGTGGTGGTGGTGGAAGGTTCCCAGGTATGGACCTGGGAACCTTCTAGTTTCGGAGATATTGGGGGTCTAAGTTCCAACTTTTTGACAAGTTTTTTTCTAATACAATTATTAAGATTTTTTTTTACTTTAATCACCTCCACGACCCCTGTACTATTCAATCCATCCATCAGCATAATGTTTTAATTGCGTTTGAGTTCTACCACAAAACATGATTTTACACCCCAAAAAAAAGGTTTCTCAGTAATATTTTTTGCGTAAAACGAAGCCGTCAACCAATCATTCTGTACATCAAACTAAGTAATAGTTTGATGTACAGAATGCTTGGTTGACCAGCTTCGTGATGAGGTTGTTTACACCCTGTTTAATCTGGATCTATTCAAAGTTCAAGTAAATCGGTTTCTTCTAGTCAAGCGTGCTCCACCCTAGGCCGCATCATTGCTTCACATCAGGCGAGTTGCGACCAAATGCAAGCCTTTTTAGTTTATTTTTAAACTATTTCAACCAGTTGCACTAACCCAAATTACCCAACGAAAACCAGCACAGCATACACAAACTGCTTAACCCTTCACAAACACCCAAAGTGTACTCCCGTCTACTTCAAGGTAACAATATGATTATAGCAAGTTCGCTACGCGTCAATGAAGGTAGTTGAACAATCTGTCTCGTCTAGACGGCCGTTGATTGGCTGGCCGGATGCCGCGTTGTGGACACTGTCAATTAAGTCTGTGCACTTAATCAACATTATGCTTGGCTTGCAGACATTGTACCTACACTGTGGTCTTGTGTGTACTGACTAGTTCGATGGGTGAAGCAGTCAACCAGTGATATATTAATATTGCAATTATTTCAAATTATTTTAACTATGAGTATGTAGAAAACGTGACCACGTGAGAGATTGGTCGGAGAAAATCGCACGGAGAGAAGAGTGGAAGGCTATGAGGGACTAGTCCCTCATAGCATTGACCTTTTCCCAGCAGTGGGACGATAAGGGCTAAGAAAAAAAAAACGTATAAACGGTTTAAAAAACCTCTTAACGAAACCGAAAGGCACTTATTTCCCCGTCATTGCGATATTTTTAGGGTTCCGTACCCAAAGGGTAAAAACGGAACCCTATTACTAAGACTTCGCTGTCTGTCCGTCTGTCTGTCTGTCCGTCTGTCCGTCTGTCCGTCTGTCCATCTGTCCGTCTGTCCGTCTGTCTGTTACCAGGCTGTATCTCATGAACCGTGACAGCTAGACAGTTGAAATTTTCACAGATGATGTATTTCTGTTGCCGCTATAACAACAAATACTAAAAACAGAATAAAATTAATATTTATGGGGGGCTCCCATACAACAAACGTGATTTTTTTTATAATAATTGGTACGGAACCCTTAGTGCGCGAGTCCGACTCGCACTTGGCCGGTTTTTTTGTTCTTACGGGGTCCAAGTTTCCAAGTTCCAACATTTTGACAAGTATTTTTATACAAGATTTTAATGTAAATTTTTACTTTAAACACCTCCACGGCCCCCGTACTCAGCACAATGTTTTGAGTACGTTACATTGAGTTCTACAACAAAACATGATTTTTCTCCCCAAAAAAAAGTCGCAATATTATTTGCGATAAGTTACTTAGTTTGATGTAAGAATGCTTGGTTGACGGCTTCGTGATGAGGTTGTTTACACCCTGTAATTAAGAATCGTTTCTTACCTATACGTTTGCTTTTCTTTGCCTAAGGATGGGGTGAGTGTGAGTTGAAATGGCTAGAAAGAAAGGAATCGACTACTAAGATGACGAATAACAGAGAAGTATAGACAACGACATGATGCGTCGACCTCAAATAAATCGTGATAGGGACGAGAATGAATGACTTGTTGCTATGTATGTAGCCAGTATCTGAAACACACAAAATAGGGAATATGCATGTAATTTTTTCTTCAGTTAAATCAATAAAATACAGTACTATCAACCCAAGAAAAGTATTAAAAGTTAAGTTCAACTACTGCTTGTCGCTTATAAATAATATTAAACTCCTGCAATTTTCTATGACGGTTCAAACGTCCATAGCTGTCGCGGCTATGATGTGACGGCATTTACCACAATCTGCCTTGTTTACATCTAATTTTTTGACCTTAATAGATTAATTTTACTAATTGTATATGTTCTAAGTCAAGTAAAAATTGCAATAACAATATTATATAATAAAATCTTAGTGAAACTTTTAAGCACTTTTCAAATAGAAGTGTTTTTACGACACATAGACTTTGACGTCACTACCGGCGTTATCGAGGACGACGCGTTTTGAGAGTGCGTTCCGTTTCACCAAATACATGCTATACATAAAACAGTAAATTGTAAAACAAGTTATGTACCTATTAGCAACTTAAACAAGTGTACCACGATGTTTTTATGGGCCAATACAAGGAATTTTTAATAAATAAAAAGAGTTTTGTATTTCTTGCATATTCCCTATTGTTTTTGTACAGAACATCATCATCTGCCTAGCCTTTTCCCAACTATGTTGGGGTCGGCTTCCAGTTTTACCGGATGCAGCTGAATACCAGTATTTTACATGGAGCGACTGCCTATCTGACCTCCACAACCCAGTTAGTACCGGGTAATACGATACCCCTTGGTAAGACTGGTTGTCAGACTTTTTGGGCCTCTGACTACCTAACGACTGTACAGAACATTAAATTAAAATGATCGTAAACTAAAACGAAGTTTTAACAAGGGTAATAGCACGGTAGTAATAGCTAATGCTAGATATATCGTATTATGCACTGCACTGCACCGCGGATCGCGGGATTACATGAGTATTTTCGCAATCGTGATGCTTGCAACAGCGTCGAAATATCGGGAGCTCATCAAAACAAAAGAAAATCACGGATATGATCCCGTAAGTACTTTATTACATCGTATTATGTTTTATGTCGTTGGTTTCTTAATCAAAGACAGACAATTAATTAATGTCCAAGGCATTAAGTCCGCCTTTGTACAGTTTTTACTTGTGCATAAAGTTTCAATCCTATTATTCTAAATAGTCAAGAATATAATTATGTTGACTTACATACACACATCAAAAATAGTTTGTGATCACTAGCATAAGCTGATATAATTTGTTAAATTGAACTTTATCAAGAAAAAGTATTTGTTGTGTGTTTTCTTTAGCATGATCCTCCGTTACGCCTAAAATACTGCAGCATTAATTTTTAATTAAATATAATTATGGTAAAGTTGAGGATTAATGCTAAGTACTATGTGTGACGAAAACACGATTCCATAAACTTTTCTCGATATAAAATAGAAATACCCTGTTTTAAATTAAAATACAAAACGAAAAATAAATATAAATAAAGAACTTAGGGGAAAACTAATTGGGCAAATTATTGTGGTAGCTGCAGAAGATTGTAAAAATATCCTTGCTTTGTATAGACTCCATCTCTTAGTATTGTATAATTGCATAGCTCATGATGTGTGAGTACCATGTACTGTAAAGCGTTTGCATTTAGTTATCTTTCATTGACTTGAATATGCCTTGGTGGCTGAGAGAATGTCATGCTCACTCAAATGTCTCGCTGATGGTGGCGGGTGTGTCGGGTCATTTAGTTCCCTTCAATCTGGTTGAGTTGAATGGCGCCGATACATGCGTTATGTTCGTGTACGGGCGCTGTCAGTTGGGACTGGTCATCTCTTAACTGCCATGGTTCATTTTAATTACCTACTTTATTTATACATTTTTGATTTAATATTTTGCTCTGGACGCTCTTAATGTGCACGTCTTTCTACATCGTTCTCACATATATGTATAATCTCAACATGAATGATGTAACCAAGATTTTGTAACAATATTTTGATTTAAAAGGGTGTCCATGGAGTTTCTTGCCCGTTCTTCTCCATCGAGATCTACGCTAGGGAATGGGCAACTACAGTACTTTCTCAAGTTATTATGTCTTGTGACTGGGACTGTAGCTTTGTTTTCTTTTGTATCTTTGACATTCAAAAGTGCCGTAATGGTCTAATTGAAATAAATGCTTTGAGTTTGAAGAAATCATACTATAATATACCGTAACAAAAAAGATTTCGATTTTTCAAAGTGATCGCAATTTTATTTTGATGTGTGTAAATTACTATAAATGCGAAAGTTTGTGGGTATAGATGTTTGTTACCTACTCTTACATGCAAAAACTACTAAACGGATTTGGATGAAATTTTGCACACAGATAGTTTATAGCCTGGATATCCTGGTAGTAAGATCCCATGGGACAATTATTGAACTCGACGCGGGCGTAGCCGCTGGCAAAAGCTAGTCGATTATAAATTTGAATATTGCCCATGATTATTCCTACTTTCTCTTGCGCATAAGAAAATTATTTTATTCAATATAAAGTTAATAAGTAATAAATCCATTTACATAACAAGATTAGACGTTACTGCAATAATTTCATTAAAAAAAATAAAAATAAAATATTTAAAAAATAAAAAACCCGACTGCGTAAAAAATAACTAATAAAGAATAAAACAAGCTCAGGAGACAGGACATATTGACTGCAACAGTCGGGACCCATATTGGATGTAATGATTTTAGTGTAGATTATTTAATGGGTCCCGACTGTTGCAGTCAATATGTCCTGTCTCCTGAGCTTGTTTTATTCTTTATCAGTTATTTTTTACGCAGTCGGGTTTTTTATTTTTAGGGTTCCCTTACCCAAAGGGTAAAAACGGAACCCTATTACTAAGACTTCGCTGTCTGTCCGTCTGTCCGTCTCTCCGTCTGTCCGTCTGTCTGTCACCAGGCTGTATCTCATGAACCGTGACAGCTAGACAGTTGAAATTTTCACAGATGATGTATTTCTGTTGCCGCCATAACAACAAATACAATACATAAAAACAGAATTAAATCAATATTTAAGGGGGGCTCCCATACAACTAACGTGTTTTTTTTGCAGTTTTGTCTAATGTTTTTAAATAATGGTACGGAACCCTTCGTGCGCGAGTCCGACTCGCACTTGGCCGGTTTTTTTTTTTTTTTTTTTTTTACACTTTTTAGTTACTATCATTTTGAAATCCTCGTGATGAGCCCTTTAACGAGCCGTTCAGGCTGCAGAGCGTGCCAAACATGAATTTGGCGCCAAAAATCGCCATTTTGCTTTTTTTTTATATACCCAGTGTCACTCTCACAGTAAACACAAATCTAACGCCACCTCTCAAGCTAAAATCCATTGAGCCGTTCAGGCCACAGAGCGTGCCAAACAATTATACATACATACAAACATAGATACATACTCTCGAAAAACATAACCCTCCTTTTGGTGCAGTCGGGTAAATACGATGTTCATTCATTTTTACCAAAAAACTCCCGCAAACATGAAGATATATAAGAATAGCTATAAGAATATAAGCATTCATATCGTAAAGGATCTTCTTTTAGTATTATAAAGCTATTTCTTTCCCCACATTTAACTAAAACGAGCTGTGAATGGAGCATAAAGTCCCGAGATATTTTTAACAGTAAACTCTGAAACTGTATTATTTTCATAAAAATGTGAGATTCACTTTAAAATTTAAATAACTGCCTTAGAATTTTAACGAGTTAGTATGAGACAGACTCCTTTCAACTCGTTTGTGGTTCTGCTAGGAGTAATTATGCTAGAACTGCTCTTAATGCTCTGCTGTAAATAATTTCATCACTGCTACTTTCAAAATGTCTTTTTGTTTTTCTGGTGCCACTCTGATTACTGAAAGTTGGCCATCAACTACGTATATTCCTTCTTGGCCATTGCAAGTTAGAGCAGCAGCCCTCATGATATAGTACATTACTGCAGCGACCAGCAACAGAGGCATTGATTGACGAAATTAACACTCCCGCTTTGAAGAGTTACACCGCTCCAAACCGCAGAAAACCGTTTCCTATTTGCAAGCCAATTCGAAATTTAAATAAAACCTTTGATAAGTTACCTCCTTAGTTGCCATGTTACAGAGTAAAAGAGCGTTCCATTTTTAAATAACACGACAGATATGAGTTTACGAAGTAATTTGTTTGGCCGCTAAACACTAAACACGACAGATATGGATTTTCATACAACTTTTGCCGGCCGCTGGTCGCATGTATCTGGCCAGTACAGCAATTTCGATTTATCTCGAAGAAGGTTGTCAAAATAATGCTCAAATTTCCAAGCATGTTTGGGAAAATGTTTTATTACCTGATCAAAACAGTGAAGGAAAACATTGTGGACATTTTTCTTGAAACAAAAATTCGAAGACACCTAGTAATCTGCATCAGCCTGTCGTAGTGGATTACGGTCCACTTCCTCTTGCAAAGAGGAGGACTGTAGCCTCAGTGGAGGGTCAGTGGGCATTATGCTCTTAATAGGGTAAAAACTGAACGTAATCTGTACCTCAGTCTGCTTCAATTAACGGCTGCTATCACTTTAACTGAGGCTTCGAAAAGAGCGGAAATTTTGGTAGGTAAGTAAACATTTATTTTTACCCGACTGCGCCAGAAGGAGGGATATGTTTTTCGAGAGTATGTATGTATGTACAGTACTTCCAAATTAATAATGCGCATGCAAATCTTCGCCAATTGTCGTATTCCCGGAAACACCCGAATCATTGAATCGGAGAGAGCCCTAGAAAATGCACTTGCATTTTGTACCTTGTTTGAAAGAAACAGGAGTCAATGTCATATGTCATATCATGTGAAACAATTGAAAACAATTCGGGCGGTCGGCGGCTGTCGCCGGTCAGTCAAAGGTCCGTTAGTCGTCTTTATATATTGGTGGTGACTGCACGTGTTCTCTCTGTGTGGAATTATATAGAGCTGCTATTACACACCCTTCTTGGTTTTGTTTTCAAAGGTGAATTTAATTTCAACTTTAATTATCTTACTCAAATTGAAATAGTTTATTTTGTAAAATAGGTAAATATACTAAAATTTTTCACGTTTTTTAATATTTTTGTAATTGTAATATTATTCTGGAATGATCAGTGCTGTAAATACTTTTGAACTGAGATTTTAATGATTAGATTTTAATGTAAACCTGTGTTTGAAAACCATTTTTTCTTCTTCTAGTATAAACCTTGTGTTATTTAAACCTTCTTTTCTTCCATCATTACACCAGCTTCCGTATGAAGAAGTAAATCAATTCAACAAAGATTGTAGCATATTCGCAATCGTGTCGTTTTCCTCGCTATTTACTTACATCGAATTATCGAATCAATTTCGTTACTGATAAATCAATATTTATCTCTTTTAGCACAAAACACATAATTCTACTAAATTATGCATGAAGAAAATGCACTTAACCACTCTATATATATATCGTCTTCCGACGAAGATTTCTATGCGCATTATCACTTTGGGAGACCTGTATAATTGTTTGGCACGCTCTGTGGCCTGAACGGCTCGATGGATTTTATTTTAGCTTGAGAGGTGTCGTTAGATTCGTATTTACTGTGAGAATGACACTGGGTATATCAAAATAAAAAAACAAAATGGCGGATGTTTGGCGCCAAAATCAGATGTTTAGCGCGCTCTGCAGCCTGAACGGCTCGATAAAGAGCTCATCATGAGGATTATAAAATGGTATATCTAAGTAACAAAAAGTGTAAAATAACAAAAATATTAAAAAACACGACTGCTTATTTTTTACGCAGTCGGGTTTTTTAAATTTTTTTAATGTTTTTTTTTATTTCACGTAGCGATTGTTCCCTTCTTAAACATTTTTAACCGACTTCAAAAAAGGCGGAGGTTATATGTTCGTGTGTATGTATTTTTTTTTTTTTTTTTTTATGTATGTTACCTGATTTCTCTCCCATTTGTGGACCGATTTTCAAAATTCTTTTTTCATTTGATAGAGTACACTCCTGAGGTGGTCCCATTTTAATTTGGTGAAGATCTGATGCTGACCTTCGGAGATATACAATGGAACTCTTCAAAAAGAGACGGAAAATCTGTTGTGATAGCTCCAATCGGTTGGATGTTCATTTTTTATACAATATCATGACGGAACATCACGCCTGTATGCTCTGAGGGGGTACGCAGAAGTGTATAATTTACCTGATTTCTCTCCCATTTGTGGACCGATTCTCAAAACACTTTTTTTATTTGAAAAAGTATACTCCTGAGGTGGTCCCATTTTAATTTGGTGAAGATCTGATGCTGATCTTCGGAGATATACAATAGAACTCTTCAAAAAGGGACGGCAAATCTGTTGTGATAGCTCCAATCGGTTGGATGTTCATTGTTTATACAATATCATGACGTAACATCACGCCTGTATGCTCTGAGGGGGTACGCAGATGTGTACAATACACCCAGATTTCGACAGTTATGGCATGTTATGTTCCATTTATTGGGGATAAGCCTATTACCATGACATGTATTGTTAACCATGTACAATGAATGCATAGCAAATATTTGTAAGTATAGGATATTACAACTAAAAATGGAAAAATAAAATAAAACTTTTTGCCAAAAATAAAACCGACTTCAAAAAAAAACAACAAACAAAAAAAACACAAAAAGAAAAGGACAAAAAAATACACTAAAAGAAAAACAAAAAAAAACACTAAAACAAAACCACAAAAAAGTGAAAAATAACTTTAGCTTCAGAAGCCGGTGAGAAAAACACCAAATTAATCAAAGGTCAAGTTTCAGAAGTCGGTGACAAAAACACTGAATCAATTAAACAAGGTCACCGACTTCTGAAGCTTAGCCTTTGATTAATTTGGTGTTTTTCTCACCGGCTTCTGAAGCTAAAGTTATTTTTCACTTTTTTGTGGTTTTGTTTTAGTGTTTTTTTTTGTTTTTCTTTTAGTGTATTTTTTTGTCCTTTTCTTTTTGTGTTTTTTTTGTTTGTTGTTTTTTTTTGAAGTCGGTTTTATTTTTGGCAAAAAGTTTTATTTTATTTTCTTGTTTCTTATCAATGTATTTGTTTTTTTTTTTTTTTAAATTTAAAATCAAAGTATCATCGTATTATACTTAAATAATCTGCTTTAGGCAAAAATGAACATGCCAAACGCCATGAACTCATGCCTGAATTCAATCTTTTTCATTATCACCGTAAACATTTCAGTCATTTTCTTTACCGCTCCTCTAGGGGCCGCATACCTATAGCTATTTATTGTACACAGGAAATTAAGCCCTTTGTCGTTCATTCATCTGGCTTTGAAGATTCATTTTTGCTTGCGTGCAACGGAAACTACCACTTCCCGGTAACATTGCTTACCTTGCTAATGGACATAATTGAAATATAGACTCTATTGAAAACTAAATATGGGCTGTTTTCCTGTGTTTTGTGAGGTGTTGCATATTCTTTTCCTGATGGTGGAAGTCCAGTGCATCGCCGTAGAGATACGACCCGCTGTTGTGCACTTAATAAAGGTAGATTATTTAGGGTTAGTACTAGGATACGCTTATGCGTAATATAACTTGTATTTAAAAAAAACTTGTCAAAAATTTGGAACTTTGACCCCCAATATAAGAATAAGAATAAGAATAATTTATTTATAAAAGTATTACAAAAATGTACATTTATGTGCAGTAGTGTTATTTCTAAAACGATGGTATAATTAATGCATAATAGTAAACTATAACTAAAAATATATTTAACAGTTGCAAGAAACGATAATGTGGAATTCACAAATGTTTGCTAGCGACCTGCCCGATCTAGGTTTATTTAAACCTGTGTTTCAGGCCATCACTTTAAAAAGCACAAAAATAATTAGGTCAGTAAATGTTATAAAATAAAATAAATCTATTAACAAATGTAAGAATAATCTAAGTGGTACAAAAATCAATAAACATTAAAACTAAATTAAGTAAAATACCTATGTACAATTAGATACCAGGGAATAACATAATCAAACCAGGACTTCTAGCAGTTTTTCTGTGTCCGTGTAATTAAGTATCGCTAAATAATCCGATATAACAAAACTACATTTCCTATAACTAAGACTGTAGAAGTTTAGATTCTTGTTGAGTCTATTATACAGAAAGGGTCCTAAAAACACATAAAATCGACTAGCAAAAGCATGTCTAGTCTGAGGCTTTGTGCAAACCAGGTCCTTCCTTCTCCTATCGTCAGGGACTGGGTCATAGGGAAGTGTAGAGTGCTGCTGTAGTATGATTTGAAGAATAAATAATTGCCGCACTGTGAGCACATTACATGCTCTATAGAGCAGGTGTGTAGGAAATCTAAACGGACGAAAGGTAGCAACCTTTAGAATTGCTCTTTGAGAACGTTCTAGAGGGAGAAGAATCGAATTTCCCACCCCCCCCCAGGACGTTATGCAATAGGTTAGAATAGACTGACACAACGCTAAATAAACCTGTTTTATTAATTTATAGTCGGCTACATTACGTAAATACTTAAAAACAAATATTAGTTTGCGCACTCTAGCACATAGCAACTCGATATGTTTACGGAAATTTAGATTCGAGTCAATAGTGACACCAAGATATTTCAAATGGTCAGCTCTTTCTAAAGTAGGGCAAGAACATGCAGTGTCAGCGTACGTGCTACAGGTATGCGCGTAAATGATTAGGTTAGTAAGCGGTGTGTTAGTATTTCTCATTGTAAATGAAATGTATTTTGTTTTGTCAGCATTCAGTGTTAGAAGATTATTCTGGAGCCAATTAGATACAATGTTGAAACTATTCTGAGCATGTTCATAGGCCTCAACTCTTGATTTAGCTGAAAACAACAGGGCAGTATCATCCGCATAGGACATTACAACTCCATTTTCGAGTGGCAGGCTGCAAAGGTCATTAATATATATCAAAAATAATGTAGGACCTAATATGCTGCCTTGTGGTATTCCAAAACGAGTATTAGAAAGATCAGAACTTGTATTCGGACCAATTTTAACACATTGCTGTCGATCGCTAAGATAATCAGATAATAGTTGAAGCTGCGCTCCTCTTATCCCAAGTGTTTCAAGCTTCAGCAAAAGAGTAGCGCAAGAAATAGTATCAAAGGCCTTGGCAAGGTCTAGAAAGATACCAACTGTATGCATTCCACTATCCAGATTCGTAGAAATGTAATTAACCAATTTGTTTACTGCTTGGCTAGTAGATTTTTTAGGCCTAAACCCAAATTGATTATCTGAAAGTAGTTTGTTATCTTCCAGATATTTTATTAGTCTACTATTTATGATTTTTTCTAAAAATTTTGATAGGCCCTTTAGTACTGAAATGGGTCTGTAGTTAATCACACTCATTTTGTCTCCAGACTTGAAAATAGGTGTGATCACAGACTTTTTTAGAACTTTTGGAAATATCCCTTTAGATAAACATAGCTGAAAAATGTGAGTGAGCGGAGGGGCCAGTATGTGTTTAAATCTTTTAAGTACATTATTGGGTATATCATCCCACCCAGTTGCGCAGACATCCTTTAAGCCGTTTATTATTCTAATTACTTCGTTGAGGTCCGTATCTAATAAAACAAAAGAATTTAACGTGGAGGATGTCGTAGTTGGGTTTTGAGTGGGGGGACGGCTAATATTTATGGATTTTTCAGCCAAGTTTTTACCAACATTGACAAAATAGTGGTTTATCTTATTAATTGCTTCGGATGGGTTTATTTCTGTTGATAGTAAATCAATCGGAGGTTCTGAATTTTTACACCTCAATGTATTGGTTTTTATAAATTTCCACACAAGTTTACTATTTTTTCCCGCCTTCTCGAGTTCATTTTTATCGTGCTGGTTTTTTAGCTTTTTTCAAAAGATTATTACAGAAATTCCGATATCTTTTATATGTAACAGAAAGTATTACGTCATCAGGTGCAAGTTTGGATTTTAGGTGGAGTTTGTCTCTGTGTCTTATACAACGAACGAGACCAGGTGTGATCCACGGTTTTATACAACTATATTTTCTAGGGATTATCTTAGTGAAAGTGTTTTTTCTTATTACGTATTGTAAAGAATTGATGAAATATTGTAAAGAGATATTTGCATCAGCAGAAACGTAAATAGGGTTAAAATTAATGCCGCGTATGTCACATTCAAGGTTTGTCATATTGACTTTAGTGTAGCTACGCTCGCAGTTTTTTTCTAGGTGAACTTATTTGCATTGTTAGTAAAACAGCTTGATGATCGGTTAGCGCAGAGTTAGTAACCAATGTTTTGGATGGATTTTTTGATTTTAGAATGATATGGTCTAAGCAAGAACCGCTTTGATGTGTGGGGTAATAGTGAGCTGGTAAAAGTCCATGAAATGCACAAATATTTAGATAATTATGTGTGTGGGTATCGGGTTTCCCGGAGGAAATGTTTATGTTGATATCTCCCACAAGTATTACATTTTTGAAAGTACTTATGTTTTTTTAAGTTAGTGTCAAGTGAGTCGAGAAAACTGTCGATATTAAGAGAGGGAGGCCTATAAATAGCCATGACTACTGTATCGGGAATAATTTAATTTAATGAATAAGCAATTACTATCTTGGGATAGTGGTCCTTCTTTAATAGTTCGTAGATTATTTTTAACATAAACTACAACTCCGTCGTTTTGGTTGGTGTTTTTCTCTGTTTTATATGAATAAAAACCGTTCAAAGACGGTAAGTTGATCGTTTGTTTTGACAGCCAACATTCTGTTAATACGATAATATCACAGCTTATGTCAAGACTTTGTAAAAACACTTCAAAACCGTCCATGTTTCGGTTTATGCTGCGAATATTTTGTGTAAGCAAGGTAAGCGATTTGTCGCCAGAACGAAGAAGGTATTTACAGTCCTCAACATTAAAAATTTTGGAATCAGACACAGTAAAACTATCTAGATCACTTATTAGCTGATCGCTCATGATAATTAAAAACTAAGAAGAAATACAAATAAGGGATGAGCTACCTGTTTGTGTGCCTACTAAATATAATATACTGTGGCGCTCTTAGGTGCCCTCATAGTCTATTGAGTTGATGTAGTTGGTCTCTGAATATTTACGTGCCGGGCAACTTACATCGCCGGTTGGATGGTCACATTTCCTCTTGAATCTTTTGCACGTCGCACACTGGGAGGGAGAAGATTTGCTAATGCATTCCTTCACGGAGTGTCCCGTCTCTGCACAGTGGTTGCATGTAGGACTCGTTTCACGGCAAAACTTAGCTGCGTGGCCAAACTGCTGGCAATTGTAGCACCTGGTGACTATCGTAAAATCTCTCACCGGGCATGAAGTCCAATTGATAAAAATTCTGCTTTGGTTGACCAGCATTTTTCTTATGCCAGCGGGTACCTCCAAGATGTAGTTGCAGGTAGGAAGGCCTTTCTTCCCCGATTTATGGCTCAGTTTAATGGTCTCAAGGAAGGATTCACGAGTTGTATTCGGCAATTTATCGGATAGGTTTTGCTCGTAAATGCAGTCGAATACCTCCTTCTCAGTAAGGGCTACGGGAACACCAATGACAGTAACCCTCGGGCGTCGTTTAGTAGGTTCTTCTATTGTAAGGCCCGAGGTGACTATCTTCTCCGAATTTTTCAATTTGTCTATATCGCCCTTACTTTCAGTGCTAATCAGTACACCCCCATTCTTAAATTTTTTTAGGCCACGTACTTGGAGCTTCAGTTGCTCGGGAGATATTAACTTTTGAACAAGTGACTTGGTGTCGTCACTTGTTTTAGTTTTGTCGCTGGGATAGATGGCGATTGCACTCAAGTTTGCAGGACGAATGAAATTGTCGGAGCCTTTTTTCACCATGTTAGCATAAGAATTGCTGGACGTATTCAGCTTCGACTCAATAACCTCTTTAAACTGGTCCAGAGAGTTCGCCATGTTCTTCTGAAGCTGTAGGTGCTGAACGGTGCTGTGGGACTGGATCATTTTCTGCTTTATAGATTGGTAAAGGACAGCCATCTGAGAAGTCCCACTTTGGACCTTACGGCAAAGATTTACAACACGTTGCTTCTGGTCCGAGTTCATTTTGCCTTCACCAACAATACTGCAGACCTCGGTCAGAATGCCGTCAATAGATAACATCCATTTCTGTATCTCTGGGGTGCTGACTATCTCACTCGGCAAAAAATTCTCCTCAGGTGCTGGTACAGGTGGTTGTGGATTTGGTTCACTCGGGGGCAATTCTCCGGTAGGCGTTGGCGGAGGACTTCGTCGTAGTAATTGGCTACGGGCCCCAAATGGGCTGGATCCTGGGTTAGACATCCTAACCGCAACACTTTATTTAATTGTCAATAGAAGATAAATATAATTTAGTTCATCTTGCAATAAAAATTGCTATGGCACTCACGTCACTGGTGACACACTTTACTTTGATTTAAACTGACGCCGCAATAATTATTCATATATTTGTCGTAATTGTTTATAGATATTTTATTTAAGCAAGTACAGAAAAACACGTCCGCTTAGACTCGCATCACGTAAAGGAAAAAAGAGAATATATCCGTAACTAGAAGGTTTCCAGGTATGGTGTAGAACAAAAAATGATCGCAATGACGGAGTTTTACACCTTTTATATTTTTTTAATATATTATTTTTCGTTTAAATTTTTTGAGGTTTTAAAACATGCTGCCCTGCATATATATTATTTGATCATTTAATTTTTTTTTTAACCAGCGGACGTCACGCGGTTTCACTCGCGCAGTTCCCGTTCCCGTGGGAGTACGGGGATAAAATATAGCCTATGTTACTCAAGGTGAATGTAGCTTTCTAATGGTGAAAGAATTTTTGAAATCGGTTTATTACTTCCGGAGATTACAAACTTACAAACAAATGTTATAATATTAGTATAGAAAAACAAATCGTAAATAATATTTTACAATTAATTTTAAAAAAAAACACTACCAGTGAAGCCTTCCAAAAAATAAAAGCTTGCCTTTACTCTCGGTAATAATTTTTTTACATCACTAAATACTTTTTCGATTCGATACAATCTCACTGGTAAGCTATTCCCTCAATTTTTCTCAATCTGGCAACCCTACGCCACTCCTGCGCTGCACGAACGCAAGTGACTCGGCTCGTTTTTCAGTCCGGTGCACATTTACTGCCCGCAACTGTACTACAAACAACATTAAACTTTTTATCTGCGACTGTACCTGTCTAGATGCCAGTAAAAACTCCATCTGGAAGGATTCATTCATATTATTTATATTTCTGTTTAATTTTGTATGTTATTGACAGAGTTTTTTAAGGTAAAGTGTGGTCAAAAAGGAGGGAGCTTATTTAATTCAAATAGGAATATACGTTTAAAAGGGGCGTGATTTGACCTTGATCTTTGACCTTTTGGCGCAGCCGTGAGGCACACAGCACATCATACTATGTTATCCTGTTTATTTTGTATATTTTTTATGTGTGTGTGCTTTTTTAACTGACGTCAAATAAATATTCTTTCTTTCTTTCTTTCTTTCTTTCTTTCTTTCTTTCTTTCTTTCTTTCTTTCTTTACTCCTTTCTTTCTGACTAAGAAAGAAGAGCCACACGAGTCTATCGAAGGTTAAGCTACGCTTGCCGAGGCCGTTCGCCCCCTGTTAATTGGGACATAAAGATAACTGTCAAATGTGAGTGTACTATGAATACAGTTCTGGCTCATACTTCGAGAATAACAGGCGTCATATTTAGTTACAAAACTAAAACTAATACAATATTCCGCTAAGGTTTAGCACCCACCATATTAGTTCCACCCTTCTATTGATACCTCTCGTTAGTCCGTGACTAACTTATATAATATCATTCATAATTCGGGTCGGGATCGAATTTTATGTAATGGTGGTAGCTTGGTGTAAATTCTGAGCGCGGTCGCGGCGGCTATTGGAAGCACTCGTGTCACCTCGCACTAAGGTAGAATAGTGTGGATGAGACTGCTCGTTAATAAATGATTTTAGACTTTATTTTAATGTGTAGTTGACTGTAATTGCTTTAGACTGTCACTTGCACGATTATGTCTTATTAATTGCATGCTTTCACTTGATGAAACACTATCTACGCATTTGAGGTCCGTCCTTGAACTATCTGCAGAGATTGCCTTTGCTCCGACACACTTGGGATCAGAACTTTTTTTTTCGGATGGGAAATCATCAAATGACTCCTCCCGCTGTGGGCGGAGCAGGTGGGAGTGTCAGACTGTTACTGACCTGATCTAAAACCCATCCATGTTCCTTCATCGCCCTTTGTGTTCCGGGGCCACGGTATCCTCGCGGGAGATCGTGCGGTACCCACGGGCCAGCCTTACGGCTACCACCTTTTGGGGCTCGTTCAGGTCGCCACCTTAAGGAATGCGCCCACACCGGGGGCCCCGTAAAGGGCTATGGGCCGCACGACTCCCGCGTAAAGCCTCCGGCAGGAGGCGTTTGGCCCCCCCAGGTTGGGCAGGAGCCGCCTGAAGGCAGCCCCGGTCCGTTCCAGTTTGGGAGCCAAACGTCGGAATTGCTCCACGAAGTTCCATCGGCTATTGCGTATGCGGCGTCTCCCCACAAACAATGGGCCACCTTCCATCTTGCACCGCATCACCTGCGCCTGTGATGATCTATTTACTGCATCAGTGAGCGGGGTTCGCGTGGCTGAGTTTTGGCCTAAACACATTTGAACTTTTTGCCATCGATACGCTAAGATAAAGAAAGAATAGGTCTATTTGTCTATGTAACACTTTCAGCCATAGTGAAATTTCCATTTATTTAAAATTGTTGTAAAACTGGTTACGTAATTACGATATTGACTTTACCGCTATACCTAATATGCATTTTATATTGTTCCAGTTTTGAGCTTGAGTGTTTAAGTGTTTTCACACCAAGAGCAGAGCAGAGCAGAGCAGAGCATTCGAAAAATCAATCTTATGACAATTCCATACATTGCAAAATTGAACGTCCACACTTGATGCTCGACCATGCTCGAGCTTGACCATGCTTGAGATGCGTGTATACGTTACGTGTACGTGTGGATGGTTGAGTTGCGTGTGCGGGTATACGTTCTTGTCGCTCTTATGGAATTGTCTTAAGATTAATTTTTCAGTAGTCTCAGAAAATGCTCTGCTCTGCTCTGCTCTTGGTGTGCGCTGACGCTAACAGTTCATGGTTAGTGAATTTCTGTGGTTTGAACAGAGTGATCGGATCGGAGTGAGGCTCTTTACAATTTATTTGAAAATTATCAGCATTGAAATTGAAAACCTTATCTATAACTAGCGGACGTCACGCGGTTTCACCCGCGTGGTTCCCGTTCCCGTGGGAGTACGGAAATAAATGTAGCCTATCGCACTCACAAATAATGTAGCTTTCTACCAGTGAAACAATTTTTAAAATTGGTTCATTACTTCCGGAGATTACCCCCTACATACAAACTTGCAAACATACAAACAAATGTTACCTCTTTATAATATTAGTATAGAAAAGCACAATTTCACTTGAAATCTTCGTCCCCGTCTTCTGTTACATATTTGCATGTTGTCCTGCCCCACTTTCAACTTCAAACTTCAAAGCGACCTAAAAATCAAACATAACATGTTGAACGTCTTCAAATAAACATGTTTTCGTGTGTGCAGACTGTCAAACATTGTTTGACAAACATGTGCGCGGCGCACTTAGTATTATAAAGCAAATATTTTAATGGAAATGTGACTGCGCAATTCATGATTCGTGAGTACTTTTCATGTCTGAAATGTTCTTAGTTTTATGTTTTTACAGTGCTTATGTTTATTTAACTGGTTGAATTTTGATATGAAATTGAGAGGATAGTGCGTCGGTCTTGTCTTCTTTTTTTTAAAGTTTCTGTCTTTATTAAGATACTACATTTGGTAAAATTTTCTCTGAAATTATTAATATCCCTTAGACATCGATTCTGTGTTTCCATCACTTGAAAACACTTTTTATTACGTCTTGACGAATCATGATCATACGTGAAATATCAATCTAATAAATTTACCGAAATAAATCCTACATATTATTATAGTTAGCCCATATTGTCCCACTACTGGGCAAAGGCCTCCCTTCGTTCCGTTCAAATCCTCTCTAAACAATGGTAAAAACTACATTTTGGACTTCACTTGTTTATTGTTGATTCCTTTCTTTTATACACTCTGACATTGAATGATTTGACATGTATTTTATTTTTTTTTTCTTTATTTTTTTTATTATTTTATGTGACATTTACTGATTTGACATGAATACTTATTTTATTAAGTATTTTACTTTTTATTATCAATATGACATTTAATGATTTTTGTAATTTTTTATTTACATTCATTTTGAAAAGAACTTGTTATTAATTTTATTAGATTATTGTGAATGTGGGGTGGGGACCATGTGGGACACTTTTTTTTTTTGTTTGATTTTTTCCCACAGCTGTCTGGAGTACTATGAGCGACCTACCCAAATGTCCTTTCTTTGGTATTGTTCGTCGTTTCGTTGAGCTCCTTGAGTTATAAGTCGAGCTACACGATAACTGACTAACGCTTGCACTGACTGGACAGGTCCACTCAAATCTGTGTGGTTCTTTCTTCAAAAGACCATCTCAGACTCATCTCCATAGTCCTCATGTGAATTGAGCAAGATTATGTCTGGACTTCAAAAGAGACTATGACCTCTGAGTTTGTTTCGGCTGTTTCTTCTCAGAGTAGTCAGGTACGAAACACCGGCCCCATCTAGTTTAAAAAAAAATGACGTGTAAAAGTGTTTGTAAAAACCTACTTGCAAAATAACATCATTTATCATAAAATAAATTTTGTAGATTAAAAGATTTACGATAGTTAGGTTTTATTCTGTTTTTTTTTTTTTTTTTATAGATAGATATTAGAATGCCATAAGTTTAAAATCTATCCGAAGCTATGCAAAAGCATATTTCCTTAACTTCCTGGAACTTCAAAAGCAACACTTAATAAACCAAAGACTTACAATATAATGAAGCAACTACCTCTGCGTTAACGATGCCTAAAACGATATCACGCAAACCAAGCATGTAAGTCAATTTTCCACCCCCGTAGCCGTAAACAGGGTCCATAATGGACGGCCAATTGGCTTCCCCGGTAATTATATGGTCTTGGACCTTAATTACCTAATAGGGTTTGTATTTAGGTCTGATGTAATTATTATGGAATAGATTTTGTTTGAGTCGTCGCATGAAGACCGCCGCGTGAAGGTCGGATATTATTTCATGGGAATCGTATTACCATGGTAAAAAAGTCTATGTACGGTCGAACAAGCTACTTGGTTTACAGTCTAAGCAACAAATTACATTGTAAAAAATGTAAACCAAATCGCTTGTTCGACCGTACGTAATTCTATGTATTTCGTGTGTGTAAGTTCGCTTAAATCCAAACAGCCAGAAACGAAGGCGTGACAAACAAACACACTTATTAGTTTCACATTTCAAATAATAATTAAGATTGTATTTTTTTATATCGGACACGAAAAACTATAGTTACCTTATGTTCAATATTTGTTTCGGTGGGAATAATGATGATATAAGAAACTTGAAATGTCAAAAATGACCAATAGTTCAATCAATGTGAAGATGCATTTCATTTTTTTTTTCATTTCATTTATTCAATAACAAATTGCATTGTTTCTGAATGTGATACATATGAAATAGTTAATAAACATAAAAAAATAAACAAAAATAAAATAAACAATATTCAATAAAAAATCAAATAATCGTTCCTCGATAAAATGGGCTATTATTATTAATCCATTTATTTCAGATTATTAAAATCCATAAAATACTACTACTACAACAGCCCGTAACGTCCACTGCTGGACATAAGCCTCTCCCATGATGGGAGGAATTTGCCGTAATCTCCACGCTTGGCAGGCGGATTGGAGATCGCAGTGATGAAAGACTAACAGAAAACGCTGCTGCCCATTCTCTGGTCTACGGAGGCGCAAGGTGTTCTGCCTCAGACATTAGTCGCCTTATACGACACCCGTGAGTCTAATGGGTTGGTTCTATTCTACTCTGCCGGATACCACACGGCTACCATAAAATACATATTAAAATAAATCCAACACCCAAACCAACACCAACACTAAAATATTTTTTCAATTCGAACCAGTCTGTAGTTCCTCAGATCAGCACGTTCAACAAAACAAACTCTTCAGATTTATAATATTAGTAGTGTAGAAGTAGATAAGCAATACCTACAGCATATACCTAGGTCTTGGTGTTAAAATGCATTTTAACAAAGCCTCTAACAGTAATTAGAGTGAAAGTCAGTAATTAAACTTCTTGCTATCATTAAGGCACCTCGTACAATATCTTGTGTTGCCTAAATTGAGTCTACACTTTAACACGTTTTTTACAGAACTTGTAATTATATTTTTTTTTTGTGTATTTTTTACCAGTAATGATTATGTTTTTCAATTAGGTTTGAACACTTGCGGTCTTAATTCTAATATCTTCTTATCTTCTGTCTTATGAAGGTTTTTTAAACATTAAGTATCAACATGGATTATGCCTCAAACTGTATTTTAGCAGCAAATGCTTTCAAAGTCTTGATCACAGCTTTGTAGCGAAAATAAACTAGAACGATTGAAATTTCTGACTTACCTATAATCTTTTTTGAAAAAGTTCAATGCAGTACCATGCAGGTAATTGGGTATAGGCGAAACTAGTACTCGTACCTACTGATTGGCTTATTGATGGTACTCGTACTATCTCACACCCGTATCTATAAACAAGTTGAAGTGATTACTTGAGTTAAAGTCGTTATTTAAGATACGACTTTTACTCTGCAATTTAGTAATTACTTGAAGTTAGAACTGTCAAAACCTAGAATTCTTAACTTTGCTTTTTTTGACATTTCTTACTTCGTTCAAAGTCTTGCCTATTTCATAAAAATGTTTGCTTATGTAATTACTTAAAATCAGATCATAATAGGGATGATGACTGACTAAAAAAATATGATTCTGTTTAGTCCGTCAGTTAGATTATCGAAAAATATTGGAAACGTGTTTTTTTGTTTTATCAAATTAATAAAAAATACGAAGATAAAACGTGGCAAAGATCATGAGTGGGGGGGCTTGTCACGTCACAGTTGAGTAAAAATGTATTCAAATGTATACGAGTTTCCAACGCACTGTATGTATAATAAGTTCAAGTAATAGGGTAGACGACAAAAAAATAATAATTAGTCCGGTAAAAAATGAAGACGCATTTTTTGTTTACGTGAAAAAAGAAAAAAATATGTGTCCAATATTTTTTGGAAATCTATTTACCGGACTAATATTTTTTTTGTCATCCATCATTTGTACCCTATTAGGTACTTGAACATATTATACTCGTAGATACAAGTGTAAGTAATCCACCAGTCTTATCCACAGTAAGTAAACGAAGACGGTACGTATATCCACAGTAACACCTCGGCCTCACCCGCCGCCGGCCACCAGACATTATTTATACCCCGCCGGCGCCCTAACGTGACATATTTTAAAGCGACCGTTTTAATAAGTCGCCTTTAACCTGCCACTTTTGGTTCGTAGATTTAATAGAAGAGACTACGCGAGTACGTGGCCACGCATTTCGATAGAGTTGCGGATTAAAATCGGTCCAGATTAGGTTTTGTTTTGCTTGAATATGAGGAACTGAACAACCCCAGCTTTTGAATGAATGCTACTACTACTACTACTACTACAACAGCCCATAACGTCCACTGCTGGACATAAGTCTCTCCTATGTTGGAAGGAATTTGCCGTAATCTCCACGCTTGGCAGGCGGATTGGAGATCGCAGTGATGAAAGACTAAAAGAAAACGCTGCTGCCCACTCTCAGGTCTATGGAGACGCAAGGTGTTCTGCCTCAGACATTAGTCGCCTTATACGACACCCGTCAGTGTAATAATGGGTTGGTTCTATTCTACTCTGCCGGATACCACACGGCTAACTTGAAAATCAAACTTGAAATTCTGATATGTCCGCGTAGTAGGCATGATTTTTGGATATCCAGAATAAGCAATTGTTTTGGCTTAGTTGATTGTGTTCCCAAACTGCTCAATTTGCGCCCACAACCCGGGCGATGAATTTGCTAAACGCCCTGATTACTCAGGATCTGGATTTGTTTATGAGTGCAGTACAGCTATGTGTAATTATTGCATGAAGTTCTTTAGTTAATGTTATGTTTTTGGCTTGTTGAATGCTTTGGGTCAAACTATAAGTACAGCAAGTAACTTTTATATAAATAAATTGCGTAAATTCATAATATTATCAAGGTTTTTAAAAAGCGCGCTTATTCTTGATTCTTATGTCTCGCAGCACTCGTTTTCAGAACGAAATGATCAACGATATTCTGAATGGCAATCTCATCGGGTCAAAGGTCGCTGTAACTTAATAACTTGAGTCGCATATTCCGACAGTAAGCTATCTCTTCGTATTCGGCCGGGTCCTGTAAAGTACGGAGTTTTACAGCCGGGCCGCTGTGCCCCGTCTATTTCCTACGAATGTCGCTTCCGAATCGGATCTCCCCACGGAATATTCCGTACAGATAAAATAAATTCAGATTCCAGTTAAATTCTACATCCGTGGCCGGTCCCTGGCCTGGCCTATATAACATGCGAGGATTACCCTCGCCACCTCCTAAAATCTAAAGCTAGTGGCATCTGCAACTAATTGATGTGTTCTCCAAGGAATAAAAACTGCACGATTAGGACCCTGATAAAGGTACCCTTGTTTATCACCAGCTGTTATAAACTTCGTTTTTGCTACAAAATTGTTTATATCCAAAACAGTGCGTGAAATTTTCGGCCACCCAATAAAATATACTGTAATGTTGAGAATTTTCATCTTGCGAAACAGGTTGAATCACTTTTGTTTTCAACTTTTCCGAAGTTCGAGTTGATAATTTAGGGCGTTTGAGTGTTGGCCGCTCGCTAAATCTTCTACACACGCGACCTATAGCCGGCCCGATGATTTACAGGGCAATAAAGTTTTTAATTTCAAGTGGAAACATTCCATTATCACAGTTTCGTTTTTAATAAGTGAGGGTCGGAGGTGGACGGCCAATTCCGCTGTGAAATTGAAAAAGTTAAACGACAACATCTAGTACAATTGGTTTTGGGTCGATAGTACCGAACTCATATCGAGGGCGGCAAGCAGAGTTATCTATCGGTTTATAGAAAACGTCGAGCGATTATGGAAATTCAACAAAACGGGATGAATGTAATAAGTTTAGGGTACATTTAGTTATTTGGGTAGGTATTGATTCTGTTACTAAAATTGGAATGGTGTGTTTTAAACTTTCAGACGGTTTGTTTGGGTTCTGATTGTCTATTTAACCCTTTCTTTACACGCCTAGCTACGGTAGGTAACACGGTCATATAACCCGTAACTAGTAACATGGCAATGATAAGATACTTTGAACGAGAAGGCACCGGTCTGTAGGTATGGAAAAAAATAAACAATACATAGCATTTTTAGAGATTTTTGTAGGAACTTATCTATTATGAATTAAGATAGGTAGGTACTAGAAGTAAAAAATTACAGGTTTCGAGCCTCACACGACAGTTGAGCACATTGGAAATGAATCTACGGAATTGTCCAGAGGAAATTTTTCTCAAATTTTTGATATCATTCTTCGTTTCCAAAATATCGAGCGCCAAAATCGAATTATTATTTTTTCATTATTTCGGCCATAACTTCGTTTTTGACTTTTTCGAATAATTCTTTTTGCACCTTACAGCTCATGTGAATACGCATTTTTTGAATATAATATCTTCAAAACTCTCCGAGATATGAGGGGATCGCACTTTTTCGTGAAATCGGAGCCTATAATATACTGGAGCGAACGAAAAGACATTTATAGATGAAAACGAAAAAAAAAACAAAACACTACACATTCTTTTCTATTCCACGTCCCTACCCCATAAAGGTAGACCTCCGTACCTCCCCTACCTATAGACCCAAAAACAAAGTTGTCGGTAGCATCAGCTGATGATTTTCCCACGAAAGTTGTAAAACTTAAATGGCGGAAACGCTTTGCTTAATAGACTAGGGGCTGTAAACTTGTTATACCTACAAATCTAATAGAATATTGCTGCTAAATTGTGTAAAAACAACTTTCAGATTTTATTTTAGGCAATCCATAGAACTTTCTTTAAACACGTGATGTGAGATTTTCCAGAAAAAGGGACAATAGGGTGGATGACACCATAAAACAATAATATCAAGACACATCTCCATCCATCCATCCATCTCTTAAAAAAGCACTTTATTTTGGGCCTGAAAACCCGATTTATTTTCAATTAATTGACAAATTTGATTTTTAGTCATTGAGTTGAATAAACAGTGACGTCACAGTTTGCTATTGCCATACAAAATCTATGAGAGAACCGCGTTTTGACAGCTCCTAAAAAGTATCTCAATTGATTGGTATGTCATCTACCCTGCATCTATCCCATTATGATTAATATTCATTGCATTGACTACTACCTATTGGCGTGTTTCGTATGGCTAAATTATCTCTTCCATAAAATTGACACATGTGTGTTTACAAATACGAAGACACATCGCGAACGCAGTGATGCAAGTATGCAGGCAACTCAAATTTGCCATGCGTACATAACCGCCTCACAAAATAATTAACGACTGCGGAATAATTAACTAAGACATTTTTTTAATTAGGAATTTCTCAGTAGTAGCCATGGAGTCGTGATTTGTGCCCATTGATGGCAACAGGCTTGCCTATTCATCTCCCAATTACAACATCATCATCATCTGCCTAGCCTTTTCCCAACTATATTGGGGTCGGCTTCCAGTCTCACCGGATGCAGCTGGATACCAGTATTTTACATGGAGCGACTGTCTATCTGACCTGCACAACCCAGTTAGTACTGGGTAATACGATACAATTGTTTGTCAGACTTTTTGGGCCACTGACTACCTGTAATGACTGTCAAAGGTCTACAAATGACAGCCAAGACCAACAGCTTAATGTGCTTTCCGAAGCACAGAAGAAACTCGGTATGTAAGGGCGGTCACCCATCCACAGACCAACCTAGGCAAGCACGGCTTAACCTAAAGATCGACCCGAGCGGCTGTTATTATTTAGCCACGAGCTCCATAATAACATTCATCTCCCTATTACATGGGACAGTTATGTTTTATTAGATACACCGCTGCCAACACAACACAACAACAGCCCATAACGTCCACTGCTGGACATAAGCCTCTCCCATGATGGGAGGAATTTGCCGTAATCTCCACGCTTGTGACGGATTGGAGATCGCAGTGATGAAAGACTAACAGAAAACGCTGCTGCCCATTCTCTGGTCTACGGATGCGCAAGGTGTTCTGCCTCAGACATTAGTCGCCTTATACGACACCCGTAAGTGTAATGGGTTGGTTCTATTCTACGCTGCCGGATACCACACGGCTGCGCCGGATACCACACGGCACCGCTGCCAAACCCTTAGAGAATTACAAGCGTCTGATATGCTAAGTTATGTTAAAATAATAAATGCAAAAAAAAAAGAAATGATAAAATAACATAGGAAAATGTAAACACTGTATGAAACTACAGCCTACGAATTACAAGCATTAACTTGAAACGTTAAACTAGTTCAAACAGATTGATTCAGAATATCGTCACATCTCTGTATTACGTTGTATCTAAGTGTGTCACTACTAAACAAACTTGCTTAAACTTGCTGCTATACATGAGGAAAATTCAACTTTAGGTGGTGAGAATAAGGTTGAGGATAGAGAGTTTATTCCAAGTGATTATTCGTTAATAATTCTGGAGTGGACCCCTAGGGTTAAGGGTAAGCTGGTTATGTTACCCTGAGGGAATCGGGAGTGACTGATTTCTATCGCAACGGCCCGAATCCTGATAGCTTTTGTTGCCTGCCGGATTATTTTTTTAGGCTGGCCGCTTTTAATCCAATATAGTTCTCTGATACACTTTGAAATTGGAAAATTTGATTCTGCTCGATACGAAGAATGGTACATTTTATTTAAAATTCTCAGAAACTTTTGAGCTGTTTTATTTTTGTCTGTTTCTGTTCTGAATTTCTGAATCCATATTTTTCAGTCGAATGCGTTTAATATTTTTATTAGGGGTAGACTTTTGTCTTGTGATTTTTTTTTTTTGCGTCGGCTGGTTTCTTCTTTGCTTTTAGTTTCTGTCTAGTTTTTCATAGACTTTATTATTTTAGCTTTAAACACGCCTCAATTACCTAAGTAACAATATTTTATCAATAATACCTATCACTATTGATTTATTACATCTATAACTGCCCGCGATTTACTGTTTGTGTTCAATGAGGGATTTTATTTTTCAACTCTTCCCTAGTCGCTGATAGATGGCGCTGAACTTGGTAAGTTACTACAAGGAACAGAACGTCACATCATTCCACTTGTATGTAATGGTTGTATTCGGAAGCGTAAGCAAACAAAAGTATCAGTCAGCGAGTGTATGTGACGTGACGCAATGTTTTCTTTTCCAAGCGTTTTGGCTTGGGCACCTAGTAACGTAGTCAGTTCAACGCCATCTACAGAGTTCTTGGATACCATTTTTAGGGTTCCGTACCCAAAGGGTAAAAACGGAACCCTATTACTAAGACTTCGCTGTCTGTCCGTCTGTCCGTCTGTCTGTCACCAGGCTGTATCTCATGAACCGTGACAGCTAGACAGTTGACATTTTCACAGATTATATATTTCTGTTGCCGCTATAACAACAAATACTAAAAACAGAATAAAATTAATATTTAAGGGGGGCTCCCATACAACAAACGTGTTTTTTTTACTTTTTTTTTGATAATAATGGTACGGAACCCTTCGTGCGCGAGTCCGACTCGCACTTGGCCGGTTTTTTTAGGGTTCCGTACCCAAAGGGTAAAAACGGAACCCTATTACTAAGACTTCGCTGTCTGTTCGTCTGTTCGTCCGTCCGTCCGTCTGTCCGTCTGTCCGTCTGTCTGTCACCAGGCTGTATCTCATGAACCGTGACAGCTAGACAGTTGAAATTTTCACAGATGATGTATTTCTGTTGCCGCTATAACTGTGGACGGCTTCACCTCAGTATAAGCTCGTAGGCCTAATGTCGGAGGCTACCTTCGATGTGATCGTGTGGACTGTATATTTTCTGGTTTCTTGACTATCGATTTAAACAACTTGCTTGGTAATAAAACACTTTAATTTTCACTGTTATGTACAGACACCACGCACGTTCAATGGCAAACGGAAGAGAGAGACATAGACAATTTTGATTGTTGACCATAGAGTAAAAAAACTAAAACTAACTTTGTGTTGCCATAAACATACTGCCACACCAGGCAAACAGTATACAATCCCTCGTTCTACCTTAAGCAGTATTTACAGGCCGTTAACTTGTTAAAAAAGAAAAACAAAAAAAATCTGCAAGAAACTATAACTAACAACCATATTCTTATCTACTATCTAATAGGATTACATACATACATTATAGGCTGATGATGATGATGATCTAATAGGAAGGCACTATAGTATTACAACATTCTAAATTTAAATACATGAAAAGTCCTTTTCTTTCAAGTTTGCTTGCTCTACTTAAACATTAACCTAAACAAAGGCAAGTACATTCTTAAGAAACAAGTAATGTATAAGGTTACAGGTAAGTACAACTCTTAACGATAATCAACTAATAACTAATGTATATTATGTATCTGTTAACACAATACCTATTACAAACACCCTACAATAACAGGTACGTATTCAATATTATATATATATTGACAGAGTAACTAGTTTTTATAATTACATATAAAAACACTAAAACAAAACCACAAAAAAGTGAAAAATAACTTTAGCTTCAGAAGCCGGTGAGAAAAACACCAAATCAATCAAAGGTCAAGCTTCAGAAGTCGGTGACCTTGTTTAATTGATTTAGTGTTTTTGTCACCGACTTCTGAAACTTGACCTTTGATTGATTTGGTGTTTTTCTCACCGGCTTCTGAAGCTAAAGTTATTTTTCACTTTTTTGTGGTTTTGTTTTAGTGTTTTTTTTTTGTTTTTCTTTTAGTGTATTTTTTTGTCCTTTTCTTTTTGTGTTTTTTTTGTTTGTTGTTTTTTTTGCAGTCGGTTTTATTTTTGGCAAAAAAGTTTTATTTTATTTTTCCATTTTTAGTTGTAATATCCTATAATTACAAATATTTGCTATGCATTCATTGTACATGGTTAACAATACATGTCATGGTAATAGGCTTATCCCCAATAAATGGAACATAACATGCCATAACTGTCGAAATCTGGGTGTACTGTACACATCTATGTACCCCTCAGAGCAAACAGGTGTAATGTTACGTCATGATGTTGTTTAAACAATGAACATCCAACCGATTGGAGCTATCACAACAGATTTGCCGTCTATTTTTGAAGAGTTCCATTGTATATCTCCGAAGATCAGCATCAGATCTTCACCAAATTAAAATGGGACCACCTCAGGAGTATACTCTTTCAAGTAAAAAAAGAATTTTGAAAATCGGTCCACAAATGGGAGAGAAATCAGGTAAATTGTACACATCTGCGTACCACCTAAGAGCATACAGGCGTGATGTTACGTCATGATATTGTATAAACAATAAAAATCCAAGCGATTGGAGCTATCATAAAAGATTTGCTGTCTATTTTTGAAGAGTTCCATTGTATATCTCCGAAGATCAGCATCAGATCTTCACTAAATTAAAATGGGACCACCTCAGGAGTATACTCTTTCAAATAAAAAAAGAATTTTGAGAATCGGTCCACAAATGGGGTGAAATCGGTTAAGTTTAAACGATATTTACTCCAACAGCAAAAAGATACCGCTGGATAACTTAGGGTTCTTATAGACGAGCAGCACGTTGCCAATTCGCAGATGGTTCCGCATTTAGAATTTTTACAACTGTCAAATTGGTAGATGACTATAACTCAAAAATGACGGACCAACTGCTTCAATCAAGTCGCGTTTACACCTTGCATGCTGTTGATGAGTCACGAGAGGCAGCAACATATGGAAAACGACCACCATCTAACGTTATTCCTGCTGATGTAAAATAACTGTGGTGGTTTGATGCATATATTGAAACTGGGCATCGGCTCTAGAGTGATGTTGAGACGTAACATTTCTGTAAGTGAGGGCTTGGTCAACGGGGCAATGGGGATCGTGGTCAAATTTAAATGGCCTGCCTTACGCCGCGACCCAATAGAGCAGGCGAGTTACCTGACTCAGTTTTCATAAAATTTGATGACGACAGTATTGGCACAAAGGTGAAGGATAGTGAGGGGTTAGTTGCCATAGCACCAGTGTCAACAACTTATCAGGCAAGTAAAGGCTATGGAGATGTTGAACGGAGGATGCTACCGCTGATTCTTAGCTGGGGAGTAACGGTACATAAACTCCAGGGCATCACACTAAAAAAAGCCGTGATTGATTTAGGCAGAAAAATTTTTGCTAAAGGCCAAGTTTATGTTGCGCTGAGCCGTGTAAAGACTCTAGATGGCATTGCTCTTTGCGATTTAGAGCCAAATAAATTATTGAAAAAACTACATGATGAAAAAGCATTGCGTGAAATGCAACGGTTAAGATTATTGTAAAAAAAGAGTAAAAGAAAACATAAAATTAAAATATACAAAATAACAAAATAAAGGTTGTCACATTCATAAATTCACACAATACATTCTCACAATACTTCTGACAAGCCAATAAAATCTTATTCCATCCATTCGCAAACATACCTAACTGTCGAAATCTGGGTGTATTGTACACATCTGCGTACCCCCTCAGAGCATACAGGCGTGATGTTACGTCATGATATTGTATAAACAATGAACATCCAACCGATTGGAGCTATCACAACAGATTTGCCGTCCCTTTTTGAAGAGTTCTATTGTATATCTCCGAAGATCAGCATCAGATCTTCACCAAATTAAAATGGGACCACCTCAGGAGTATACTTTTTCAAATAAAAAAAGAATTTTGAGAATCGGTCCACAAATGGGAGAGAAATCAGGTAAATTGTACACTTCTGCGTACCCCCTCAGAGCATACAGGCGTGATGTTCCGTCATGATGTTGTATAAACAATGAACATCCAACCGATTGGAGCTATCACAACAGATTTGCCGTCTCTTTTTGAAGAGTTCCATTGTATATCTCCGAAGGTCAGCATCAGATCTTCACCAAATTAAAATGGGACCACCTCAGGAGTGTACTCTATCAAATGAAAAAAGAATTTTGAAAATCGGTCCACAAATAGGAGAGAAATCAGGTAACATACATAAAAAAAAAAAAAAAAATACATACACACGAACATATAACCTCCGCCTTTTTTGAAGTCGGTTAAAAATAGAACATACATCTAGATAGATAGCTAAAATTAACATAAAGACATCCTTAAATTAAATTTAAAAATTAATATTCATTAAGCAGTACACTTATGCTTTGCAATGGGTTCTCTATTGTATTACCTAACTTTTTTATTCATAATTTAAAGTGCCATAACTTTTTTTGTCCTACTCATCATTTGTCCGAATGATAACTTACCCGAACTTAATATCACATAATATCACATGCCATAAAATTGAAATCCCTAAATACAATATGCCCTAAACCCGTTTGTCATAAATATTGCAATCAATAATATACAAAAGACTTAAAACCGTTTTTAATAATAGTTATAAATCCTAAATTAAAAAAAAAACGATGTATTGATCTTAATAATATTTTTAAAACAAACCGGTATGTTCCCAGACGTTCCCAAAAGGGAACAGAACATTGTTATTTTAATTGTGTCTGTAATTACGGGTTACTACAGGTTAAGTATTACTTGGCTTTTGCTATAACACATTTTTAAATAATATTGCTCTTATGAAATTTGTAAAAATTAAAAAGTAGAACCATCATAATATTGCAGAAAGTTCACAGTTAGAATCTTCTTTTGGCATACATTTCATATCGGTAGTCACTAAAACACAGAAAATCAATCAATCAAACAAACATACACCAAACAAACATAGGTACACCATACATTCAGCAAGCATGCAGCAACCATGCAGCATGCAAGCACACATACAGTATGCAAGCAAGCATGCAGCATGCAAGCGAGCAAGCAACATGCAGCAGGCATGGTTTCTGTCACGGCTCCGGCGCTGCGGGGCTCCGGCGGTCTCACGCGAGCTTATCGTCGCAGATGTGTTTAACGCTCACCACCGCAGCTTCGGCTTGCTGGCCGGCTTCGCCGGCCAACCTCAGCAGCGGCGGCGAGTGTTACAACCAACTGCTCCTCAACTCGCGGGCCGCCTCGCCCCTCCGCGCCTACGCGATTTTAAATTACACTCTCGGGGTAGGGCAGACAAGACTGCGTGGGGTCGGATTTACAGCGATTCGTTTCTGTCACTAAAACCTAATTTTTAGCAAAAATTTCATTATACTTAGATGAACATTCGGAATAATACACATTATATAATAAAATATTTAGGACATTTGACTTTATGGCATGTAAAATTAGAAGATTCAATTATTATAGTATCCGATATTATGACAAAACAGTTTTAGTAATAAAGATAATTATGTAAAACAAAATTTCGGGATTTTGAACATTATGGTTACTGAAGTTTATAGCAAACGTTTTATGGATAATGATTTTCGGACAATTTTTTTTAGGAGAATTAAGGGAGTACCTTTGCAATGACCTAGTATATAATTTACCATTAGCTGTTTTAAGCTGCAAAGCTCGAACCTTGCCGTCATTTCCAGGAAATACATTCACTACACGTGCCATGGGCCACGCCAAAGGAGGGGCATTGGGTTCTCTAATAAGTACAAGTGCACCTACAGTTACATTAGGCATAGATTGACACCATTTACTTCTATTCTGTAAAGTATTCAAATAATATTTATACCAAGCTTTCCAAAATCTTTGTTGTAATTGTATACATTTTTGCCAGAAACTCAGTCTATTTGCTTTGGTTTCTGAAACATCTACTTCAGGGTACATAGTTAGGGCTGTACCTATAAGGAAGTGGCCTGGAGTCAGGTAACAGTAATCATTGATATCTTCAGAAAGAGGCAAAATAGGTCGCGAGTTAAGCACGGCCTCTATCTGACATAAAACAGTGTGTAACTGCTCGTAAGTTAATGCAGCATCTAATACAATTCTTTTTAAATGGTACTTCATACTTTTCACAGCCGCTTCTGCAAGCCCTGCGAATACCGGTGCATAACTAGGCGTGAAATGAAACTTGATGCCTTCTCTCGCGGCATAAGCTTGCACAAGCGTCTGGTGATCAGCAGAACTATTAAGCTTGTACAGCTCAGCTAGCTGGTTCCTTGCCCCACGAAAACAACCACCGTTATCGCAAAATACGTCGCTGGGCAAACCACGCCTACTGATAAACCTTTTAAAAGATGCCAGGAATGCATCAGTTTGTAACGTTGTTAGTTCATAATTTGATAAAACGTAAACAAATAAATCAGAAGTCATTTTAATATCGTTTTCCAGCCGACCAAATCACCTGATCGCGCCTGTACTTTTGTCTCACTCGCTCGCGTTCTTAAAACCAGTTTTTTTTCCCACTCCATCATTCTCCGCGCGCCGCGAGTGGCGACCACGCTCGCATACCTGCAGAGGCCAGTCGTCATCCACACGCGGGCAGTTTACACATGTATTAGACGCATATGCGCAGCCTCGCGAATTAGACTTTTGATTGGACTACTGATAATTTCCAAAACTTTTTTAATAATTTTACTTTTTGAAAAGTTCTATAAAGGAACCATAACTTCAGTGTGTAATTCCCCATATCGGGTAAGTGGCTAAGTGTTGACAAATTCACGCAGTGCTTGTTTCTAAATGTCATGTCAAGGTCAATGATGTGCAAAATTATTTCATCATCTTTTTCATAGACATCATTTTAGCTACTATTTCAACTATTGTACTCAAACCTTAATTGCTACATCAATGTTCATGTATGTAAATATTAATTTAAAAGTGCTTCACACCTTTTTTTTTTCTCCTTTCTTTTTTTCTCCTTTTTTTTTTTCTCTGTAAACTCCGCTTCTGAAGGTGACCTCTACACACATACGCCCTAAGCGCAATAGTACCCATCCCTACGCTTGCGCTTACGTTGCTGTGGTCACCGTCAGGAGAGGATAAGCAGAGAACCCTACGCTTACCACTGGACATAAATTCCAGGGACCAAAGTTCGGGATTTTCTTCCACCGGGTTTAACCCGTGTGTGCCGTTGCTGCGTCACCTGGTGCCGACACTCGCAACTGACGAGTCGCTACCACCGGTATCCGGCATCCAACGACGCCTCTACGGGCATCGGGCATCCGGCACCGCTACCACCTACCCTGCGGGTCCTGCATCCTGCTCCTCGGCTCCAGCGTCCATACAGCTACGCGCAAGCCAGGGCAGTACTTGACGCGCCTACCTCCATATGTCGGAGAAAAACGTATGACGGGCTTAGTAATCCGCGACCTATTTTTAATAAATTATTTTTATGAAAGTGTTGGTGAATTTTGTTCAAACCTATTAGGGTTCCATATTCCCACGCTTCATTGGCGCCCATATCGTGGTTTTTTCATGGTCATACGTTTTTTTTTCTGTTTTATGGAGGTAGTGGTGTTTTTCGGTGTTTTGTGTGTTTTGTGTTTCGTTGTTTTTTGTAATAACGCTTTGTTCTTTTTTTTATTTCGTGTGCAGCAACTGGTGTGAAGAGTTAAGTTTAGTTTTGTTTTTAATTTGCCTGATATACAGGGTGTTTTTTTATATACCGGGTGCGGACTTAGTTTTTTTTATTTTTTTTTCTTGAATACCGTGTATTCAACATTTTGTAGTAGTAGAGCTTATAGTAACGGCTCGCCCCGGGGAAGTACTACCCTCATTCCTTTTTTTCTTCCGGTAAGCAGTTTTTGCTGTGTGCTGGTTGAAGGGTTTGAGTGCCGGGTGTAAGTACTGGCTAACTTATAGACATTATCATCTTTGTCTTATGTCGACACTTAAATTACTGTAAAGTGTCTACATTTTTTTTTTTGGTTTTGTATACAGGGTGATTAAATTTAGTTTTGTATTATTTTAATCTTTGTGATTTTTTACTGTTAGACGCCTAAATTAGGATCGTTAGTTCATTTTTTTTTTGTAATTTACTTGTACCCTCACACCAGTTGCAAAACATTTTTATATTTTTTAACGCTTTTCTTGTTTTTTTTTTGTTGCATCGTAACTAAAGTGTACGTTACAGAAATTTATTAAGTTTTGGAGTGCTTATTAAGTACAGTCATGCTCAAAAACTTGTAACTGTTTTGTCGTACAGTCAGCGCACGATATATGTTGCAATATTTTTTATTTTTTTTATTACATTAAATTTTTAACTCAATATCTTTTAACCGTTACTTATTGACGTTGCTAATTCTTAAGTACAGTCAGAAAAAAAAAAGTTTTCTTTTTGACAAAGTTTTTTTTCTCACTTTAGCTAGTTTTATTTAGTTCTGCGTACACATTAGTTGCAAATTTATAATTTTGCGTTTTTTTTATTTTTAGTTACCAAATTACTTAGTTTTTTGCTAGCTATACATAAGTGGAAAAAACAACAAGACGTTACTTAAATTTAACTTAAAATTGTAACAGACGGAGTATTTAGTACTTATTTGTTTTTTTCACTATACGGAATTCTTCAACACTTACCCACACAAAAAAAAAAAAATATTTTTTTTTTTGTTTTTCTCTCTTTGCTATCAATTTAAATTATTGTTATAATGGCTTATCCCGTAAAGTTCATGTCACTTCAAAAGTCCGAGTATGAAGTTGCTATTAAGGGTGAATCGCCAGCTGCCACAGTGCAGGAGTTGCGCAAACTAGTAACTAAGTGTGTACTATTATTTCCTACAGAGGATATTCACACTGGTCTCTTGAACTAACGCACGACCTGAATGGTGTGCTGGATGTTCTTGAGAAGGTTAACGTCATTTTAGAATCGACGTCATTAGATAAGAATACATTGCTGCGTACTCAAAATTTCCTTAATCATTTATATCTCCGGCTTAGCCGCATTCCATGTGATGATAAATTTAAGGAAGACTATGGGCAATGTGTTACCCTTTTCAGGAAGGCCACAATAAGGCTTACGTACACAAGTCTAGTCTAATAGTAACTTACATAAATTGCTTACTCTAAATATAACAATAACTTTTAGAATTAAAAACTACCCTATAGCCAGTACCTTATTATCAAAAATAAAATCAAATAGCATTTTTCTTCTCTTCTCTATATTTTGATATTATATTATTTTGAATTTTTCACATTTAGTTTTGATTTTACGAATCAAGATTTGCATTCCCTCTCGCATATATTCCACCTTCTATTGGAACACTTATTGGTAAGGTATCTAGTTAGAGAAAAACAAGATACCTATATTTTTATGTTATAGTGCGTCAGTTATGTTGGTATCGTTAAAATACAATAACTGCTGCTAGTTTATGTTAGCGAGAAGTATGAAAGATGACTTATAAAAGGTAAACCTATAATAACTCAAGTTCTTGATGCGGATTTTTATTCATTTTAAGAGATGACAAAAATCCTTGTTTGCGCACGGGGGTATTGTAACGTTGTTAGTTCATAATTTGATAAAACGTAAACAAATAAATCAGAAGTCATTTTAATATCGTTTTCCAGCCGACCAAATCACCTGATCGCGCCTGTACTTTTGTCTCACTCGCTCGCGTTCTTAAACCAGTTTTTTTTCCCACTCCATCATTCTCCGCGCGCCGCGAGTGGCGACCACGCTCGCATACCTGCAGAGGCCAGTCGTCATCCACACGCGGGCAGTTTACACATGTATTAGACGCATATGCGCAGCCTCGCGAATTAGACTTTTGATTGGACTACTGATAATTTCCAAAACTTTTTTAATAATTTTACTTTTTGAAAAGTTCTATAAAGGAACCATAACTTCAGTGTGTAATTCCCCATATCGGGTAAGTGGCTAAGTGTTGACAAATTCACGCAGTGCTTGTTTCTAAATGTCATGTCAAGGTCAATGATGTGCAAAATTATTTCATCATCTTTTTCATAGACATCATTTTAGCTACTATTTCAACTATTGTACTCAAACCTTAATTGCTACATCAATGTTCATGTATGTAAATATTAATTTAAAAGTGCTTCACACCTTTTTTTTTTCTCCTTTCTTTTTTTCTCCTTTTTTTTTTTCTCTGTAAACTCCGCTTCTGAAGGTGACCTCTACACACATACGCCCTAAGCGCAATAGTACCCATCCCTACGCTTGCGCTTACGCTGCTGTGGTCACCGTCAGGAGAGGATAAGCAGAGAACCCTACGCTTACCACTGGACATAAATTCCAGGGACCAAAGTTCGGGATTTTCTTCCACCGGGTTTAACCCGTGTGTGCCGTTGCTGCGTCACCTGGTGCCGACACTCGCAACTGACGAGTCGCTACCACCGGTATCCGGCATCCAACGACGCCTCTACGGGCATCGGGCATCCGGCACCGCTACCACCTACCCTGCGGGTCCTGCATCCTGCTCCTCGGCTCCAGCGTCCATACAGCTACGCGCAAGCCAGGGCAGTACTTGACGCGCCTACCTCCATATGTCGGAGAAAAACGTATGACGGGCTTAGTAATCCGCGACCTATTTTTAATAAATTATTTTTATGAAAGTGTTGGTGAATTTTGTTCAAACCTATTAGGGTTCCATATTCCCACGCTTCAAGTTGACAAATCTGAAGTCAACTCTAAGTGAATTGCCTTCGTGACAAAGCATACATATATGCATACGTAACCTTTACTGACTATAGCTTTTCTTACACGCGAATTCCTGACTTGGATTGGCCCAGCGAAGTCCATGCCTACTTTTTGAAATGGTCTGCATGATGTCACGCGGTGTTGAGGCAAGGATCCCATTAATTGCTTCGCTGCACCAGCTTTCAGCCTAAAACAAACCAAGCATTTATGAGTAACTTTTTTGACTTGTCGCATGCCATTAATTAGCCAGTATTTTTGATTTAAGTTGGCTAGGAGTGACTTAGGTCCAGCATGTAATAACCTAACATGTTCACTCTGTATAATAAGTTCAGTTATTCGAGATTTTCGAGGTAGAATGATAGGATGTTTCTGTGCAATCGGTATATCCGAATTGTCTAAACGACCTCCTACTCTGATCAGGCCCTCTGTATCCATGAATGGATGTAGGGTTTGCAGTGGCCCTCGCACGGTGTTACCCTTCCGCAACGAGTCTATTTCTTCACAATAATGTATTGACTGCTCATGTTTAATTATTGAATGCATTGCATGTTGCAGCTCATTAGGACTGAGAGCACCCTTGAGTTTTGTATTCTCTTTTAGGTTTCGACAAAATCTGTGCACATATGCAATTACCCTCATCATCTTTCCTATCTCTGAATATTTATTTAATACTTGAAATATATTATGCTGTATACCTGCTGTCAACACGACTTTAGCTGGAGGGGTGGACGTGGAGTTCGCCTTAATTTCAGGTAAGCTTTCAGGTAAGACTAACCTTTCAGTATCAAAGTTGTACCTCGATTGCAGAAACTTCGGTCCCTCCCACCAGAGGGCGCAGGTCGGAAACTCCTGAGGGCTGATACCCCTACTAATCAAATCAGCAGGGTTCTCTGCGGAAGGCACATATAGCCAGCGCCACCTATCGGTTTTTTGCTGAATTACCCCCACTCTGTTCGATACATAAGCCTGTAGTTTAGTGAGTTCAGTTTGAATCCAAGCTAAAGTTATTTTGGAGTCGGTAAATAGGTACACATCATCAATTTGAATAGTTTTATGTAAAGTATCATAAACTCGCTCCATTAAAACGGATAGAAGCAATGCAGCATTAAGCTCCAGCCTGGGTATGGTTAATGCATTCGCACGTGGATTTACTCGCGACTTCGAACAGAGTAAGGATAATTCAGCCTTACCAGTTTTGTCGACCACGCGTAGGTATATGCAGCACCCGTACCCCGTCGTGCTGGAGGCATCCGCGAAGCCAGTCAGCTGGACAGCTACCGCGCTGATGGTTGGGATGTGCCGGTCTAAATGGATAGGTTGCATGGCAGCCAAGCTTCTAGCAAATTGAAGCCACTCGTCCACTAGCTCATTACATATTTTATCATCCCATCCAATATTACATGACCATATTTTTTGGATGATGCTTTTGGCCTTAATTACAATCGGACTAGCAAAACCCATGGGGTCATAGAACTTAGAAATATAGCTAAGCACCCCTCTTTTTGTCATTATATTCTCATTAAATGGCTCTGGGCTGTTTATTTTAAAACAATCCTTTTGAACATCAAGTGCAAGCCCCAAAGCTTTCATGTTATAGTTGCCCTTTTGCAGGTCAAGCTCGCTGAATTGCTGTTCAACCTCTGGTATGTCAGACAGAACAGTAGGTGTGTTGGAAGCCCACTTATGTAAACTAAAGCCTCCATAACTTAACATTTCACATAACTGCCGTTTAGCTTCAAGCAATTGATGCTTATCAGAACATGAATAGATCACGTCATCAACATATGTGCAGTTTTTAATTATAAATGATGCTAGCGGTAGCTCATGCTCATGTCTTTGTGCAAGTTCAAGCAAACAGCGCGTTGCCAAATAGCTTGAAGACTTCATGCCATAAGTGACAGTGTCAAGTCGCATACATTTTATGGTTTGACTAGGGTCGTCGCGCCATAGAATGTTTTGGAGTGAAGTGTGTTCCGGGTTCACCAGAATATTTCGGAACATCTTCTTAATATCTGAACTTAAAGTGAATTCTCCAAATCGAAATAACAAAACAATATCAAATAATTCTTTCTGCACTGTAGGTCCATTCAACAAAATATCATTCAATGAGATCCTTTTACTGGTTTTCATTGAAGCATCATACACAACTCTGGTACGAGTACTTTTGCTTTGCTCGTTTATTACCGCATGATGTGGCATAAAATAAATTGGATCTTCATAAAAATTGTAAGAATTAATGTCGACAAAGTGCCCATGACCGAGCTCTATGTATTCACCTATGAACTTTTGATAATCAGTAAGTAAGTTAATGTTGCTTCGCAGTCTTTTTTCTAGACTGAGAAACCTGTGTAAGGCTAGGTCAAATGAATTCCCTAGAGTCTCATTTATTTTGCAGGTTTCTAGCTTCAAAGGTAAGTCAACAGTGAATTTTTTATTTTCAAGTTTTACTGAATTTATAAACATACTTTCAGCTAAGTTTTGCTCTGAATCCCTTTCTACTAGTAACTCCGGAACGCTCTCCACCTCCCAAAGCTTCCTGACACTGTCACTCACGTCTGTTTCGCACTTAGTACAAATTAGAGATACAACCTGATTTTGTATGATGTTACATGCCATTGCTCCGGCAATGACATGGCCAAACTTCGTGTTTATGATGCCTGGATATGAAGATTGCTGCTGGTCGCCTAGGTCACTGGATGCATGCAAGCGCTGAGATTCCTCAAGCGGCAGGAGGACCTGGAAAAAGATATCAGCACCGATTAGCATATTTATTTCTGAAGGTTGGTTAAAAGTTGTATCTGCCAAAGTGACACCAGCAGGGATTTGTATGCCTTCTAAGCTGACTGGTGATTGAGGCAAGTTACAAGTGATTTTATCTACTACATGACAGTTAACTAGAGTGTTAAATTGGGATATTAAAGAGTTTACTTTTAAAGGAATACAATAGCTGACTCTGCTCTGGCTCTCTGTCACACCAATGAGGTTAATATCTTTTCGCTTAGGAGAATATCCTAAGACCTTCACTGCTCTTGTAGTGATCAGCGATACCTGAGAACCTGAGTCTAGTATGCACTTTATATGAACTTCTCGTCCATCTTTTGCAAACACCTTTACCCGTGCTGTAGGAATTAGAATATTATTAGCAGGGTCTCCAGATAGGAGGACCACTGGGCCTGGACCACCTTCTTCATCGAGATGCAGCAGTGTGTGATGAGTTTTCTTGCACTGCCTACACCTAAAGTGGAATTTACATTTGCCAGGGTGTGAATTTAAACATATGTTGCATAAGCTTTTTTCTTTTGCAAAGGAGATTCTCTCTTTACTAGGCTGTAATTTAAACTTTGGACATGAGTATAATTTACGATCTGGGCACTTACAATATATGCACTCCATCGCACTCTTGGTTGTTGCTGCTAAAGCTACCTTATTCTTGGCTGACGACATAGCTGCACCCTGTCGCTTTCCTCCTTCTGCTGCCTCTGTCCGGACATACGTGTTCTCTAGAGCGAGGGCACGCTTATCCAAATATGCCAAAAAATCCTCAACCGTAGGGTCCTGCTCTTGGTCTCGCTCCAGTTGATAGGACCGGGAGCTGTAGAGGTCCAACTTACGCACCAAGATGCCCAGTAGAATAGGGTCCCAAGCCTCCACCGCTGCCTTCAAGTTGTGCAGAGCACTTAGTGTCTGCCTCACTACAGAAACAAAATTCCTAATCTCATTAGCATTAGGGAACTTGGTAAGCTTGTCCAAGTCTAAGAGAGTGTTTACATGCTCATTTACAATCTTATATTTGTTATAAAATCGCTTGTCTAACAACTGCAATGCATTGTCATAACTTTCACTGACAAGAGGAAGATTACTAATTAAATCATAAGGTGGGCCCTGGAGGAATGATCGCAGGTAATAAAGCTTTTGGACGTTGTCCAAACATGGGTCGTTATGGATTACAGATTTGAATATCTCTATAAAGTTTACGTATTCCGAATATTTTCCTGTAAAATTAGGTATATTGATATGGGGTAATTTAGTTCTAGAAATGACACTATTACCTGACTCCGAGGTTTTCCCTCCCTTGTTTGCACTTTTTGACTTAATATTTTCATTTAAAAGAGTCAGACAATGGAAATACTTATTTTCCATGTCCACTACATTTTCTATGTCTGACGAATCTAATGCCAAGATATCTTTGTTATAATTTTCGTACTCTTCAAAAGCAGCTAATAACCTGTCCCTTTTAGTTATCAGCGCTTCCACTGAGCTTACATTTAATTCGTTCGACTCGGCTACAAAAGTATATTATAACCTGGTGATTGTACCTTTAGAGTATCCCCTGCACACTCGCAACTTTTTTATCGCATCATCCATTTTACCAAACTAAATTGAGACACTGTATGACAATAAAATAACTCAAAATTTCAGTAAAAATGTAAAAACAATATATCTTCAACTCTAGATGACGCTATGGTCCGTAGAAAATATGGCCGCCACTCGCCAGGCGCCAGGGAGCGAGCGCGCACTTTGTTGTTCACTCACTCATTCACTTCACTGCACGCCGTTCTCCGGTTGTACCAAACTAACCGCACTTTGCACCAATGAGAGCCGACCGGTGCCTCGCTGACCGTAGCTCGCTGCGTTGCAATTGGTCGAATTCACCGCGCGCCAATTTTGAATGATGACGCCGCTGTCCTATCCCTCTCGCACTCGTAGAAGTCGCAGATGATTCCGATGATTCAGAAAATGGCCGATCGATTCCTCTTTCGATTTATTGGAATTTCTTGAAAATGAAAATGTATGTCGGATTCTTGAAGTACGGATCTTACTATTCTTCTCGCAGCAATCGATACTTGATATAATCGCAAGTATATGCTGAAATCCGTATGCTCTGCCTTCGCCGCCTTTTGTTGCGTCACGTGGTCTAGCTGTACGTACGTGCTTACTCGCAGTGATGATGAGCGTTCTCGCAGCAAATAGCTGAATCGCTGATGACGAATCGTAGGATTGGAACTTGCTTGATGGACCAATGAAGCCACTAATGTTTCCTCGTACCTCTATAGTCGTCGTCGTCGTTGTCGTCGTGTCAAGATATCCGACTCGTGGGACCAATGTGGACGGCTTCACCTCAGTATAAGCTCGTAGGCCTAATGTCGGAGGCTACCTTCGATGTGATCGTGTGGACTGTATATTTTCTGGTTTCTTGACTATCGATTTAAACAACTTGCTTGGTAATAAAATACTTTAATTTTCACTGTTATGTACAGACACCACGCACGTTCAATGGCAAACGGAAGAGAGAGACATAGACAATTTTGATTGTTGACCATAGAGTAAAAAAACTAAAACTAACTTTGTGTTGCCATAAACAATAACAACAAATCTAAATATATAAAAGAAGAAACTGACTGACTGACTGGCTGACTCATCTATCAACGCACAGCCCAAACCGCTGGGTCTACAGATTCCAATTTGGCAAGTAGGTTCCTTATGTGGTCTAGGGGTGCACTAAGAAAGGATTTTTCAAAATTCACCCCCTAAGGGGGTTAAACGGGGCTCCAAAGTTTGTATGGGGAAACCCGATTAGTTACACTATTTTATTCGAAACTTCACAGGAGTGCTCCTATTGATATATGAGTAGAAACGGGTTTCAGGTTTTTTCAGAATTCAACCCCTAAAAGGGGGAAATGGGGTGGCAAAGTATAAAAATCAATGCACAGCCCAAACCGCGGAGTCTAGAGATACCAAATTTGGCACATAACTTCTTTATGAAGTTTAGGGGTGCATTTAGAAATAATTTTTCAAAATTCACCCCATAAGGGGTTGAAACGGGGGTCCAAAGATTACATGGGGAAATAAGGTAAGTTAGACTACTTTATTTGAGTTAACAGGGGTACTATTATCGACAAATGAGTTAACATTTGTGTTTCAGGTTTTTTCAGAATTCAACCCCTTAAGGGGGAAATGGGTAACAAAGTCTGAAAATCAACATAGGTATTGTTTGTATGGTGTATAGGGTCGGGTGTATTTCCAAAACAACGATTTTAAGATTAAATGTGGCGGACCTGAAATACCATCATCCCCTGTAACGTTGGGGTGCGATGGGGTTGAAATGTCTAAAAATCAATATGGGTGTTGATACCGAGATTATCAGGGCTGCTGATTACGAATATGGCACTTATTTTGAGATCCAGAAGATGGTGGATTCGACTTCTACATACAGGTTACTCTTGATTTATTGTGATGATTGTGATAACGATGATGATGATTGTGATAATTATGATGATGATTGTGATAATGATGATGATGATTGTGATGATGATGATTATTGTGATTACGATGATAATGATTGTGATTACGATGATGTTGATTGTGATAATAATGATGATGATTGTGATGATGATTTTGATTACGATGATAATGATTGTGATTACGATGATGATTGTGATAAGGATGATTGTGATTAAGATGATTATGATTGTAATAACGATGATGGTGATTGTGATAGTGAATTTGATGGTAATTGTGACTAAGATGAAAATGATTAAGATTACGATGATAATGATTGTGATTACGATGATAATGATTGTGATGACGGGGATGGAGTTTGTGATGATGACGATTGTGATTACGATGATAATGGTTATGATTACGATGATAATGATTGTTAAAATGATGATAGTGATTGTGATGGTGATTGTGATTGTGATGGTGATTGTGTTGGTGATTGTGATTGTGATGGTGATTGCGATGGAGATTGTGATGGTGATTGTGATGGTGATGGTGATTGTGATAGTGATGGTGATTTTGATAGTGCTGGTGATTGTGATGGTGATGGTGATTTTGATAGTGACGGTGATTGTTATGGTAATAGCGATGGTGATGTGGATTGTGATGGTAATTGTGATGGAGATTGTGGTGGTGATTGTGATTGTGATGGTGATTGTGTTTACGATGATAATGGTTTTGATAACGATGATGGTGATTGTGATAGTGATTTTGATGGTAATTGTGATGGTGATGGTGATTGTGATAGTGACGGTGATTGTGATGGTGATAGCGATAATTATATGGATTGTGATGGTGATGTGATTGTGATGGTGACGGTGATTGTGGTGGTGATTGTGATAGTGATTCTGATTGTGTTGGTGATTGTGATTTTAATAGTGAAGGTGATTGTGATGATGATTGTGTTTACGATGATAATGATTTTGATAACGATGATGGTGATTGTGATAGTGATTTTGATGGTAATTGTGATGGTGATGGTGATTGTGATTGTGATTGCAACAGTGATGGTGATTGTGATAATGATGAAGATGATTGTGATTACGAAGATAATGATTGTGCTAAAGAGGTTAGTGATTACGATGATAATGATTGTGCTAAAGAGGTTAGTGATTGTGATGGTGATGGTGATTGTGATAGTGATTGTGATAGTGATGGTGATTGTGATAATGATTGCGGTTGTGATAGTGATGGCGATTGTGATCATGATGACTGTGATTACGATGATAATGATTGTGATTACGATGATAATGATTGTAATGACGAGGATGGAGATTGTGATGATGATGATTGTGATTACGATGATAATGGTTGTGATTACGATGATAAGATTGTAATAATGATGATAGTGTTTGTGATAGTGATTGTGATCGTGATGGTGATTGTGATAATGATTGTGATTACGATGATAATGATTATGATAACGATGATGGTGATTGTGATAGTGATTATGATGATAATTGTAATGGTGATGGTGATTGTGATAGTGACGGTGCTTGTGATGGTGATAGCGATTGTGATGGGGATTGTGATGGTGATTGTGATGGTCATGGTGATTGCGATTGTGATAATGATTGTGATAATGATGGTGGTTGTGATAGTGTTGGTGATTGTGATGGTGGTTATGATAATGATGGTGACTGTGATAGTGATGGTGATTTTGATAATGATTGTGATCATGATGGTGGTTGTGATAGTTATGGTGATTGTGATAATGATGGTGGTTGTGATAGTGATAGTGATTGTGATGATAATAATAAATTGTGATGATTATGAAATTTGGCACATAGATAGTTTATAACCTGGATTAACATGTAGGACACTATTTATCCCTTTAGTATGATTCAGTTGGACAGTTACCGAACTGCACGCGGGTGTAGCCGCGGGCAACAGCTAGTACTAAATATAGTCAATGGTACGGAACCCTTCGTGTGCGAGTCCGATTCGCACTTGGCCGGTTTTTTTTTTAACTCAAAAAGAAAATCTCTCATTTTTTTTTCTTTTTTTTTTCTTTTTTTAGGGTTCCGTACCCAAAGGGTAAAAACGAAACCCTATTACTAAGACTTCGCTGTCTGTCCGTCTGTCTGTCACCAGGCTGTATCTCATGAACCGTGACAGCTAGACAGTTGAAATTTTCACAGATGATGTATTTCTGTTGCCGCTATAACAACAAATACTAAATATAGTAATTGGTACGGAACTCTTCGTGTGCGAGTCCGACTCGCACTTGGCCAGTTTTTTTTCTTTTTTTTCCAAAGTAAATTGTAAATAAAGTAACTTACACATAATAAATTGGCTTTACAAAGATCTTCAACAATTTACTAAAACTGAACTCTTTCTAAAATCAGATAAAAATTTCGAACACCGTCACAAATTCAATAAATCAACATCTAGAAAATCAAATAACATAACAAAGTTATAGTGAAGACAACCGGAAACAAAGACTTGTTAGATGTTAAGGAACATCCACGGTGTCCCGGCGGATCCCTAGGGTCGTCCCTACAGCAACAAGTTATGGATGATAAACGCTTTTGTTGGCACATCCCTAATTGATTGTTGCCTTTGTGCTTTGCGTATGGGGTTTTATTCTGATGTGGTCTTCTGTTTGTTCAATTTACAGGAAGGTGAATTTCGTGACACAATCAATCTAACTTCTCGCGTCCATGACATTGAAACCGTTATTGAAATTTGTAATTGTTATAATTTTCTGGACAATGTGTAAAGAAAAGTCTGAAAGTTATGTATTTTTTATCAAAGTGAAAGAAGTCTACATTAAAGGACCCAATTCTCTAATCTCAATCTAGCTATAGTTGGTGCCAGTTAAGATGAGAATAGCGGTCATTGACCCCTACATTTATTAAACTTCTTAACTTTGAAAACCAAAAATAAGCCTGTTCAAGTCTGGAATCGTCATCTATCGTGATCTTCAACATTTTTTGTAATGAAAAACAATGCATGGTTTATTGGTTCGTGCGAAGAGATATTAGGGAAAGGGCAATGACCGCTATTCTCATCTTAACTGGCACCAACTATAGTCGCAATATCGTCTAAAGCGACAGTCAATGTCCAAAAGTTGTCAAAAACGCAGGCATAGTGGGTTTTCAGTGCCTGAGATTTATTACCTATTTCAAGAAAATATAAATGAAAGTCTTCATGTCAAACCTTTATGAAAACAAATTCGTTGGACAAACTTAAATTGAAAGAACATTGACCGATGCACGCTTTGTTGAACGTACGATTCAATAAATACGCTGTCAATTTTTCTAAGAAAGAAAAGTTCCCATTTTTGTGCTCATCGAAAAGTCGACGAAGTGTTCCGATATTATTTATAAAAACTTGAATGTTTGTATATGGGTGCTGCCATGAAAAAAGCTATTTAAATAAATGTCTCGAATGAATTTCAGAGTGTATGACTTTCAAAAGTTCTTAAAGAGAATACTTTTAAGTTGTTTAGAAAGATTTTCATTGTTATGTCTTTTTTTATTTGATGTTAGTTTCATTGTTTGTTACAAACTTTGATAAATAAATCAAATTATAAGTATTACTATCGCAAACACAAAGGAAAATAAGTGATGCGAAACAGCTCTAGAATTAAAATGCCTAACCAATACATTTTCGTAAGTTAAAAATGTTCAATGTTCAATGTTAAATGTTCTGCTGCATTTAATTCTAGAATCTTCTCTTCCCTCATTACTGAAGATCGTGAGCCCACTTCTTCAACTTTTCTCTGAGTCGTGTCTATCGGTATTATCAATACTCTCTCTCACTCTCTCTCTATCATCCTCAACACGTAACCAACCAATGTTGAGTGTACACTGAGAAAAATTTCCTCTGCCGCGCTACGTAAAATAAGGACAAAAATCGACCACAATGACGTGTGTAACCCGCTACATTACGCGTAAGTAGTCAGTCATACGTAGTCGGCATACTGACGCTCATCATGGAGCGGGTTACGTAACGTACGTAGCCCGACATCCGGCTACGTAATACGTAGTACGCAAGTCGCACTGAATACTCCTGAAACTACGACTGCAACACCCGTATACTATTGTGGCGGGCACAGTAGAACACGACGAACCGTACGTGTGTACCACGGCGGCATACGTACGATACTGCTGCGGGTATAGTAAATAATGGTGAGCCATACGTATGCACCGCGGTGGCATACGTACGATACTGCTGCGGGTATAGTAAATAATGGTGAGCCATACGTATGCACCGCGGCGACATACGAACGATGCTGTGGCGGGTATAGTAAATAATGGTGATCCATACGTATGTACCATGGCGGCTTACGTACGAAACTGTAGCGGGCACATTAAATAATGGTGAGCCATATTTGTGCACCGCGGTGGCATACGTACGATACTGTGGCGGACACAGTAAAGAACGTTGAGCCGTACGTGTGTACGACGGCGGCATACGTACGATACTGTGGCGGCCACAGTAAAGCACGGTGTGCCATATTTGTGCACCGCGGTGGCATGCGTACGATACTATGGCGGACACAGTAAAGCACGGTGAGCCCTACGTGTGTACGACGGCGGCATACGTACGATACTGTGGCGGCCACAGTAAAGCACGGTGTGCCATATTTGTGCACCGCGGTGGCATGCGTACGATACTGTGGCGGACACAGTAAAGCACGGTGAGCCCTACGTGTGTACGACGGCGGCATACGTACGATACTGTGGCGGCCACAGTAAAGCACGGTGAGCCATACGTGTGTACCACGGTGGCATACGTATGATACAGTGGCGGACACAGTAAAGCACGGTGAGCCGTACGTGTGTACGACGGCGGCATACGTACGATACTGTGGCGGCCACAGTAAAGCACGGTGTGCCATATTTGTGCACCGCGGTGGCATACGTACGATACTGTGGCGGTCACAGTAAAGCACGGTGAGCCGTACGTGTGTACGACGGCGGCATACGTACAATACTGTGGCGGCCACAGTAAAGCACGGTGAGCCGTACGTGTGTACGACGGCGGCATACGTACGATACTGTGGCGGCCACAGTAAAGCACGGTGTGCCATATTTGTGCACCGCGGTGGCATACGTACGATACTGTGGCGGACACAGTAAAGCACGGTGAGCCGTACGTGTGTACCATGGAGGCATACGTACAATACTGTGGCGGACGCAGTAAATCATGGCGAGACATACGTGTACACCACGGCGCCATACTTACGATACTATGGCGGAAACGGTGAATCATGGTGAGACATACGTGTACACCACGGCGGCATACTTACGATACTGTGGCGGACACGGTGAATCATGGTGAGACGTACGTGTACACCACGGCGGCATACTTACGATACTGTGGCGGACACGGTGAATCATGGTGCGCCATACGTGTGCAGCATGGTGGCATACGTAGGATACTGTGGCAGGCACAGTAAACCATGATGTGTCAGACGTATTAACTGTCGTAGTAGAGGTAAGGTACCGTTGCCGGTACAGTAAGGCATGATGAACCGTGCGTATGTACCACGGCAGCGGACTTACGATACTGGTGCGGGACCAGTAAAGCACGGTGAACCATACTAATGTACCACGGTAGCGTACGTACGATACTGCTGCGGGTAAAGTAAAGCATGGTGCACTATACGTGTTACGTATGGCACACCATGCCTTACGATACTCGCACCTGTATTTTCCTTATGCTGGCGCATGGTACATACAAAGGTGTTCAGATAATTATTTTGAATATTAACCAATCAAAGTCAATGAAATTTTGTAGACATAGACACGATCGAGAAACTAAGGGAGTTTTTAATAAAAATATGAAAAACCCCTGCAATATTTAAACTATACATTAATTACGAAAATGTAATAAACCACAGACATAGTAGAAAGAGTACTAGTAGGTTATCGTGAAGATAACGTACTCTACACTCCTTATACTATGCCACAGACCTAGATATTAGTTTCTCGAACGTGTCTACATATTTTCATTGACTTTGATTGGTTAATATTCAAATTAATTATCTGATCCTTTGTATGTACGGCCAGCGTCATAAATATTATATACGTTAACAAGAGCTCAAAAATATCTACACACCTCTATGTCACTGACAATAAGTTTGGTGTATACATATTTTGACTCGATGGCTGTATATATATTAATGACGCTGACTGTAACCATGCCAGCATAACGAAAATACAGGTGCAAGTATCGTAAGGCATGGTGTGCAATAAGTAACACGTAGTGCAATAGTGCACCATGCCTTATACCCGTAGCAGTATCGCATGTGCTCGGGCGTGTGTCTAATTAGACACACTTGATTTTTAGGTTTCCGTTTTTCTTTTTTTGAAGTACGGAACCCTAAAAATCAAGTATGTCTAATAGCCGTCCATCTATGTACATACGTATGGTGAATGGTATAGTGCCTTATTGTCCCGCACTAGTATCATACCTTTTATTTTTCTTCCTCAGCATATATATTTGTCCACTGCTGGACATATGCCGCTCCCATGGTTTTTCTATGTCGTCCTCGATGCGGCGTATCTGGTCGAGGTCGGCCCTGCCATCTTAGGAATGGCGGTCTGACTACGCTTCGACTTCCCGTTCATACCTCTACTATAACAGTTAATAAGTTTTTTATGCATTGTAGTATAAGTAGTACAACCTGCACTGGTTACATAGATATCTACTTATAAATAATGGTGCGGGTACGGTCAAGAATGATGTATCATTATAAAGCTGACCAGATGTTTTAAAACCCACGTGCGGTATTTTTCAGATTTCTTTTACTGGCAATAGTCACGTTTAAATATATCACAAAAGGTCGCGTCCTCATTGCAGAATTTTTTTTAAAACTCTGGTCAGGCTTTACCCACTGTTGTTGAATTTGTAAGATATTAGTGCGGCTATTATTATGCAAAATAATTTTATAGCAAACTTAACAGCTGCACCGATATAGCACCAAAGTCCGGACCTGTAAGTGTGAAAAGCATACAATACCTAATTGGTAATTTAGATAAAATAATACTTCACGATACATATTAGTGTACACAGCAATGATACATCATTTTTTTTTTTAAACTTTTACAAGGTTATTAACAGAAGAAATTCTGAAGAAGTTCTGTTCTCAAACCCTGTACAAGTTTTATAGCTTTACATGCTTAAAAGGAAATAGACATAAAAGATTCATATTATTTATTTTCAATCGTAAAATTGTGACATACAAAAAAACCACAAGCTTAATTAATCATACTATTCTAGAATTACATGGTCGTCAACTATGCACGATGAATTTCACCGTCTGTCGATTGTTGACAGGCGTCCACCATTGCAAGATTTAAGGCCTACTCAAATCTGACCGGTATCCTGTACCGGGCGGTGGCGGTAACGATATCCCGATGGGTATGCGGTAACGCGCTGTTCAAAGGTGTTCCGCAACTGCTGCCGGTAATGCCATACAAAATACCGGTCGGGATATCGATCGGGTATACCATTACTGCCACCGGTACAAGATATCGGTCAGGTTTGAGTAGGCCTTTACAATACGTAATACGGAAAGGACGAGAGGATTGGCGATTAGATATTTATTATCATATATAGATTTCGTCTGAGTGTTTTAGTGTAATTAGAAATACTTAATTAGGTATAACAACAGTCAGTCCACTATCAACATAAACAATGTCTCAGTAAAGCACGGTGAGCCGTACGTGTGTACGACGGCGGCATACGTACGATACTGTGGCGGCCACAGTAAAGCACGGTGTGCCATATTTGTGCACCGCGGTGGCATACGTACGATACTGTGGCGGACACAGTAAAGCACGGTGAGCCGTACGTGTGTACCATGGAGGCATACGTACAATACTGTGGCGGACGCAGTAAATCATGGCGAGACATACGTGTACACCACGGCGCCATACTTACGATACTATGGCGGAAACGGTGAATCATGGTGAGACATACGTGTACACCACGGCGGCATACTTACGATACTGTGGCGGACACGGTGAATCATGGTGAGACGTACGTGTACACCACGGCGGCATACTTACGATACTGTGGCGGACACGGTGAATCATGGTGCGCCATACGTGTGCAGCATGGTGGCATACGTAGGATACTGTGGCAGGCACAGTAAACCATGATGTGTCAGACGTATTAACTGTCGTAGTAGAGGTAAGGTACCGTTGCCGGTACAGTAAGGCATGATGAACCGTGCGTATGTACCACGGCAGCGGACTTACGATACTGGTGCGGGACCAGTAAAGCACGGTGAACCATACTAATGTACCACGGTAGCGTACGTACGATACTGCTGCGGGTAAAGTAAAGCATGGTGCACTATACGTGTTACGTATGGCACACCATGCCTTACGATACTCGCACCTGTATTTTCCTTATGCTGGCGCATGGTACATACAAAGGTGTTCAGATAATTATTTTGAATATTAACCAATCAAAGTCAATGAAATTTTGTAGACATAGACACGATCGAGAAACTAAGGGAGTTTTTAATAAAAATATGAAAAACCCCTGCAATATTTAAACTATACATTAATTACGAAAATGTAATAAACCACAGACATAGTAGAAAGAGTACTAGTAGGTTATCGTGAAGATAACGTACTCTACACTCCTTATACTATGCCACAGACCAGATGTTTTAAAACCCACGTGCGGTATTTTTCAGATTTCTTTTACTGGCAATAGTCACGTTTAAATATATCACAAAAGGTCGCGTCCTCATTGCAGAATTTTTTTTAAAACTCTGGTCAGGCTTTACCCACTGTTGTTGAATTTGTAAGATATTAGTGCGGCTATTATTATGCAAAATAATTTTATAGCAAACTTAACAGCTGCACCGATATAGCACCAAAGTCCGGACCTGTAAGTGTGAAAAGCATACAATACCTAATTGGTAATTTAGATAAAATAATACTTCACGATACATATTAGTGTACACAGCAATGATACATCATTTTTTTTTTTAAACTTTTACAAGGTTATTAACAGAAGAAATTCTGAAGAAGTTCTGTTCTCAAACCCTGTACAAGTTTTATAGCTTTACATGCTTAAAAGGAAATAGACATAAAAGATTCATATTATTTATTTTCAATCGTAAAATTGTGACATACAAAAAAACCACAAGCTTAATTAATCATACTATTCTAGAATTACATGGTCGTCAACTATGCACGATGAATTTCACCGTCTGTCGATTGTTGACAGGCGTCCACCATTGCAAGATTTAAGGCCTACTCAAATCTGACCGGTATCCTGTACCGGGCGGTGGCGGTAACGATATCCCGATGGGTATGCGGTAACGCGCTGTTCAAAGGTGTTCCGCAACTGCTGCCGGTAATGCCATACAAAATACCGGTCGGGATATCGATCGGGTATACCATTACTGCCACCGGTACAAGATATCGGTCAGGTTTGAGTAGGCCTTTACAATACGTAATACGGAAAGGACGAGAGGATTGGCGATTAGATATTTATTATCATATATAGATTTCGTCTGAGTGTTTTAGTGTAATTAGAAATACTTAATTAGGTATAACAACAGTCAGTCCACTATCAACATAAACAATGTCTCAGATCTCAGGTATTTGTAGCACGAGCCGGAGGCGGGTAAGTAAGAGCAACCTAGGATTCCCGACCAAAGAATCACTAGTAAGGGTACCTTGGCATCAATGGAGTCCGCGTGGTCGTCGCTGGAAACCAATGCGTCTAGGCCTACGGTAAACCTAACTTAAAGCTCGTTCGCATACGAACGCTAATACATACGCATAAACCTAACTAGTTGCGGAACCTATGTCACAAGGCCCGACTTTAAACTGATAACCAGAATTCTACAAAAAAAAAAAAAAATGTGGGGATCGCCCCGTTTTGGTAGCGATCCGAGAGCCACCTTTTGGCAGTAGGGGCGGTGCTCCCCTACCCCAGGGCCTAGGTGAAGGTTAAACATCAGTACCGAGTTTCGATATTTCTACTTTTACGAAATTTGACTGATTTTAAAAGCATAAATGACACAATACGATGAAAGAATACAAACAAAAAATGAAACTCAGTACTGATGTTTAACCTGAAGTTAAGTTATAGAAACAAATTGGTGGTGGGCCTGTATTCACGCTTTTGCAAAACGGTAAGGTATGGGTAAGTAAGATGTGTAAACTGTATCACCTGCGGGCAACAGATCCGCACAGGTGGGTGTATTTCTGAATTTTTGCACGTGTTGTATGTGTTATAGTCAAACCCCGAAGTCCCGGCGTTCCTAGGTTTGCCTAGTCAAACCTCAGGTTTGACAAGAAGGCTTAGTCAAAGTCCAAACTAATAGCGTCGTTCGACCTTTGACTAACGCATTTATGGCCAAACGCAATTTGATCAAATCGGGGTTTGACCAGTCAGACTTAAATTAGGTACAGAATTTGTTTTTTGTATTTAAATGTATGAAAAACACACTTTCTTTGAAGTGAAAATTAAATTAACAATCTTCCTGTGAAACAAAGATTACTGTTGTCTGTTAAAAAAAAATAACCACGAAATTTAAGACGAAATTTCTAACCTGCAGGACCACCTGACCTGCAGAAGTAAGGCAGTTTTGACTAAATCTAACATCGGAAATGAATGATGTTTTTCATACATACTTAGGTTAATTTTTTTTAACAGAAAACATAAATTTTTGTTTCCCAGGAAGATTGTTGATTTAGTTAAATTTTCACTCTAAAGAATGTATTTTTTTTATACATAATTATAACCCATTCTGTCCCTAATTTAAGTCTGACTGGTCAAACCCCGATTTGATCGTATTGAGTTTCGGCGTTTGACTATCCAAGTTGGTCTCTTCTAGGTTTGGCCATAAATTCTTTTGTCAAAGGCCGAAACACCCTTTAGTTTTGGACTTTGACTAAGGCTTCCTGTCAAACCTAGGAGCGCCGGGACTTCGGGGTTTGACTACATAATATGCATGTAAGTGTGTGATGAGAGAAAAATAAACGAAGAAGGTTGGTGCTAATATGATGGGAAGTCCTACCCCAAGGGTACCTATGTCGTAAGTGATGTGTATGTAACGTTCGTTGTTATTCTAAAGTCCATCGAACAGTGACATAAAGTTTTAAATTTGACATTATAGTTATTGTAGCCGGTACAGGCGAAACAAGGGTATTATAATTATGTAATAGGTAATCGTTGGTTCTCATCACTTGATACGCATAGTAATGCTGATTAAAATCTATACACTCTAATGAAACACACTCAAATGTAACTTCATCATTGTCAAGTAAATAAATATTTTTTATTTCACCAAACTTTGGAAAGCCTGAAGATTCTGAAATATCTAGAATTACAATTGACGACAGCTCAAATCGGACACCATACAGTTTCACCCATGATAATGAGTACCAACAATTATTATCGATTATACCTCGAGAATTAAAGTTAAGTCTTACATTTTCAATTTGCGCTTTTGTCATATTTGCCTTTTTGCCATAAGAGATCGTCTTTAAAGTTTCATTTTTAAGAAAAGTATCGTTTAAAATTAATTGATGTTTAATAGCTATTGTTTTACAAACATTTGAGGCTGTCAGTGCAAAAGCGGCCTAACCCTAAATTTTTCATAATCCGACATAGCTACTACAAATTATTTAAAACATGCAAAAATTTAATGCAAAACTGGCCTATCTCTTGTTTGACCTATCGTCAAAAGATGGCGTTGCCAAAGTTGTTTTTGCAATGCATTATTTTTCTCTGACAATAACGCAAAAGTAGCCTAAACCGCTTAGGCCACTTTTGTATACTGGTAACAAATATTTTTGGTGGGATAGGCCTACAGCTACTGTCAATGAAACGGCTATTTTTTTCTTGACGCGGCTAAAACTTTGTTGACAAGTTTCTGCAAACTTATTCTTTTTAGGGTTCCGTACCCAAAGGGTAAAAACGGAACCCTATTACTAAGACTTCGCTGTCTGTCCGTCTGTCTGTCACCAGGCTGTATCTCATGAACCGTGACAGCTAGACAGTTGAAATTTTCACAGATGATGTATTTCTGTTGCCGCTATAACAACAAATACTAAAAACAGAATAAAATTAATATTTAAGGGGGGCTCCCATACAACAAACGTGATTTTGTTGCCTTTTTTTGATAATAATGGTACGGAACCCTTCGTGCGCGAGTCCGACTCGCACTCGGCCGGTTTTTTGTTTATTTTGTTTTATTAACTATTGAAAACAATTCACAATGGTTGATGAATATTTTTGTACCTCAAGATTGGAACCAAGTGATTTTAGCTGCCAAGATAGTCAGGCCATTGAAAATAATTTCTATGACTAATGATCTATTTTTTTTCAAGTCAGTTACTAGAAAGAAACATAACTAACAGGAAAATTTCGGTAGATAAGGGAAAAGTGGAGTGGCTAAAAATGCAGTGGCTATTGTTTCATGAAATACATCCATTTAAGATTTTTTTCAAATACTCCAATAACCCTGATGTACTCTTTCAAGAGATTGATCCAAAGTATAATGTACTCTGTGGGTTGATCTAAAGAAACGCAATTCAATTATGATTGAAAATCTAAATATTTTATATCCTGAGGGTCATGCCATCAGTGATAATAAAAAGAAAGATTTACTGGAGTTGTTAAATTTTATACCACCTGTTCATCACAGATATTACAAGGAGTTAAAGAATTCAGCAGCGGAAAATGATATGATTTTTAACAATTAATTGATGACTAGTTTAGGTTCCAATTTTCTGTGTTTTTTAAATAAAAAAGTAAATTTTTAGTAAATATTTGTTATAATAATGGCCTAACCTTGCCTATTAGTACTGGAAATATTATAGTACTCTAAATGCAAAAGTGGCCTAGGCCACACAAATAATCAAAAAATGTGAGTATATTCCAAAATAAACTACTTCATCCCAACGAAAAAATCACAGTAATTGAATAAAATATGCTCCAGAATTAAAATCACAAAAAATTAAAAAAATATAATCTAATTTAAAATTCATGAATATACAAATCCCACTATTTTCATACTGCCTATCTCAAGCTTAAGCCACTTTTGCGCTGACGGCCTCATTTACTCTGTTGTGCGATGCTCTTGCCACAAATTTAGATATACGATGCTTGGCTTCAAACCTCATCGTCCAGATTTGGGTAAGTGGGCCAAATTTTTTAAACATTTCTGGATAATGTGTAAGAAAATGAAACTTTGGCTTTAAGTCTGTTTCAGCAAATTGACGATAGAGCTCGTTTAATTCAGCTACTGAAAATTTTACTTGATCAATAGTATTTTCATGGACTCTATGACTCAAAAGTTTATCCAACAATTGTCTTAATTTGATGTATAAGAACCAAACTTCGTTTTCATCTGGGACATTATGTCCAACAATTAGCCCAAAATATCGAACAAGAGTAAGCATTTCAGAAGCCGAACATTTTAACTTTAATGTTGAGCCTTCTTTTGCTACAGAATCGCATGGTGTCGATGTAGAATCAGGTCCATAATTAAAATACCGTATTCTTGATTTCAAATTGTCAAAAGAAATTAGCATCTGAGTGCACACTAGATTTTGTATCACAAATGACATCACATATCGACAAGCACCCTCGAGATAGTCATGTAAAACATCTACGGCGACGTTTTGAAATAAGTCAAACCCATCTAAAGCAAGCCACGTGCATTTTTCTTTAAGACCAGTCATATAAATGTCATTTAAATGTAAATCATTTTCATAATTGACATTGTTTCTCAATAACGTGTCATCTTCATAAAGCAGTGTTTTGATTTGTTCTTTATTAGCAGTACAAATTCTACATGGCCGATTTGCAGAAAAACTTTCAACAAAACCTAACATAGCATTCAATCCTAAATTATCTCCCGTCACAGCTGCAACATAAAACTTAATTTTGCCGGTATACACTGTAACAGATCTACTTGCTCCTATTTAAAATAAATGGATAAGCAGACTTGTTCAATTAAATTTTAATAGAGGAGAAAGATAAAAAATACAGCTAGTTATAAAAAACTACCTAGCACGCACTCAGTTTTAAAGTTTATGCACTTAGATGGATAATAATGAGTTTACCACACTGTAAGAACGGGATCAGGCGTCAGGGTAGCAGGTCGATACCGGAGTAACCTTGAATTTGAGCTCTGAAGCAGTAGAAACGGTGGCAGCGCAGATCTCAGAGTTCACTAGGACAGCTCAGCAGCAAGACAGTGCAGAACTCAGGGCCAGACGAAGGACAGCCCTGCGAGACCAGTAGACGGACAGGCACGTAGTTAGCCTCCGAACATCGGAAGTAGAAGTCCCAGGAGAAACTTTCGTTGGATCCCCTGGACAGTTTAAGAATCTCACCGCCAAAACCAAGCTGCTCTCTGATACTCTTCAAATCAGATTTCAGAGTAGACTTTTCAGCCGTCCGTCAGCTCGTTTCTCCCAAAGTAGTCTTCTTCTTTTCAAATCTTAGTTTTCTTAGTGTGGCCATCATCTCAACTGACAAGTGTAGTCGGCCAGGACATATACATGAGTGCGTAAAGAATTTTATAATTTAATTTAATATTAAGTTATTTAGTAAACAATCATAATAATCTACAAAATATAATGGCTAAACACATATTGATAAAAATAATTTAAATTATACAAACCAAAAAGAGAAATCATAGAGCTAGACCATAGACTGAGCAGAAAGAGATTTAAAAAACTAACTGACAGTTTGACAATTTGACGCTTGACGTAAATATCACAACATGAAAATTATAATAATATTTTATTTCAGCTATTTCCAAGTTAAAGAATCGTATTTAAACCGATTTGCTGAGTGTAGATATATAAACAAATAAAAAGCATGATATATAGTATTATGAATGGTGAATATGAAGCGTAAGTATAGCATAATACTATATTTCCCCAACGACCCCGAGAAAATTTTTGGCCTAGAACAAAAATTTTGCTAAAGTTAAAGTATTACAGCATTCACAAAACTTACATAACTCATTCAAACACACCGACATCTTACGAAGTTAGGTCAGGTAGGATTCACATTCAATGATCACTACTCAACCTGATAAATCAATAACTTTAAGGCTTATTTTAGGAGTTGTAATCCGCTCGCGTCTAAAACCACTAATGAGATGAAGTAAAAAGATTTTAACAAAGGCTTATTTTTAACGGAGTTGTCATCCGCTCCTAATCAACTTTAGTTGATATTTAGTTGACTTTTAGAGTCAATAGTTAACACGGGCTTATTTTTATGGAGTTGTCAACCACTCCAATCAACTTTTAGAGTCGATAGTTAACAAGGGCTTATTTTTATGGAGTTGTTATCCGCTCCAATCAACTTTTAGAGTCGATAGTTAACAAGGGCTTATTTTTATGGAGTTGTTATCCGCTCCAATCAACTTTTAGAGTCGATAGTTAACAAGGGCTTATTTTTATGGAGTTGTCATCCGCTCCAATCAACTTTTAGAGTCGATAGAAAGAAACAAGTTAGTCATATTAACTTGAAGAAAAGAGAAGAATAGATATTAAGGAAGATTAAGAATAATCTTTTAATGATTTTAAAAAGCGATGGATGAATTAAAAAATAAATAGAGTTTTAATACGCCGAAAATAACTCTATTATAGAAGAAGGAAAGAAGAAAGAGATGAGTCGTAAGTATAATACAAAAATAGCAAAAGTAAGAATATAGGGAGGGATAGCAAAAAAAATGTAAAAGAATATAAACTTGGAGTCTAAAGGATCTGATTCGTACTTGGAATACTTAATGAGTTTAAGAGGGAAGGAGGGAAAGAGGGGTCAGGTCAGAACCGCAACACCGCAGTCAGTAAACACCGAGTAGACGTCAGGGCAGCCCCCGTAATACAGCAGTCGGTAAGCTCCGAGTAAAACGTCAAGGGCAGCAGTAAGTAAGCTCCGAGTAAACGTCAGGGCAGCTCCCGCAATACTGTAGTCGGTAAGCTCCGAGTAAAACGTCAAGAGAGTGAGTGTTGGACACGGTCCAAGAGTGTTTAAAAAAATTTAAGAGTAAGACACAGAGGGTCCAAAGAAAGAAGTCGGTTTAATGTACACAAAAAAAAATTAACTGAGTTGGTGGTAAAATTCGGAACTAAAGCATAAAGTTTAGTACATATGATTGCCACCCCAAAGTTTGATAAACTTTAGTACCTAGTTTTGCCACCGCGCAAATAGACTAGTACTCCATGCCCATAATACTCCATGGCCTGTTACCTAGCAACCAATGACAAATAACAAGTTGAAAAATATTTTGAGAGCCCACGATGCTAAACTTACTTCGGTATGATTTCCAGATGAAATATGTATAAATATATGTAATAAGTGTTTAGGAGGATAGTGAAGTATTTGTATTAACACTCCCAAGAGGCCGAAAGGGTGCCAATTATCTTTCGATAACGATAAGTGTGTAGGGGTGAAGAATACCTAGATGATGTTTAGTTGTAGAAGAGTTAAGTTGAATAGTAGAGTCTTTAAGAGGAGAGCTGAAGAAGAAAAATAAGTTAGTTAATATTCAAAAGAGTAAGCCAAATAAGAAGTCCAAAAAGAAATACTAGTGCTAGTTTTTTTTTAATTTTGAAAATAAATGAGTGGGTTCGAGTTGATTTTACGGGGGGCGCCAATTTGTAACAGATCTACTTGCTCCTATTTAAAATAAATGGATAAGCAGACTTGTTCAATTAAATTTTAATAGAGGAGAAAGATAAAAAATACAGCTAGTTATAAAAAACTACCTAGCACGCACTCAGTTTTAAAGTTTATGCACTTAGATGGATAATAATGAGTTTACCACACTGTAAGAACGGGATCAGGCGTCAGGGTAGCAGGTCGATACCGGAGTAACCTTGAATTTGAGCTCTGAAGCAGTAGAAACGGTGGCAGCGCAGATCTCAGAGTTCACTAGGACAGCTCAGCAGCAAGACAGTGCAGAACTCAGGGCCAGACGAAGGACAGCCCTGCGAGACCAGTAGACGGACAGGCACGTAGTTAGCCTCCGAACATCGGAAGTAGAAGTCCCAGGAGAAACTTTCGTTGGATCCCCTGGACAGTTTAAGAATCTCACCGCCAAAACCAAGCTGCTCTCTGATACTCTTCAAATCAGATTTCAGAGTAGACTTTTCAGCCGTCCGTCAGCTCGTTTCTCCCAAAGTAGTCTTCTTCTTTTCAAATCTTAGTTTTCTTAGTGTGGCCATCATCTCAACTGACAAGTGTAGTCGGCCAGGACATATACATGAGTGCGTAAAGAATTTTATAATTTAATTTAATATTAAGTTATTTAGTAAACAATCATAATAATCTACAAAATATAATGGCTAAACACATATTGATAAAAATAATTTAAATTATACAAACCAAAAAGAGAAATCATAGAGCTAGACCATAGACTGAGCAGAAAGAGATTTAAAAAACTAACTGACAGTTTGACAATTTGACGCTTGACGTAAATATCACAACATGAAAATTATAATAATATTTTATTTCAGCTATTTCCAAGTTAAAGAATCGTATTTAAACCGATTTGCTGAGTGTAGATATATAAACAAATAAAAAGCATGATATATAGTATTATGAATGGTGAATATGAAGCGTAAGTATAGCATAATACTATAACACATCAGTTTCAACATGAATACCATTGATCTTTAAATCATTAAGAATATCAAAAACTTTTTGAAAAATTATGTTGTTTCCAAAGCTTGTTCTGTCTGATGAGTGAAAAAGAGCCAATAATAAAATATTTTGCAAAAGCGACACGTAGTGAGGTGGAAGACATGGTACTGAGGCATAAATAGCACCAAGTTTATGAATCCCAGCGTGGCTTCTTGGGATTGCCTATTTCAAAATCGTCAAAGTAGATTATTAATGGTAAAATCATTGCATCATGCTCTACAGAATTTTCTGACATTTTTTTCCATACTGAACCCTGAACAATATTCTCAATACCGAAAGAGTCATTTTTTAGTATGTCCAAATATTCAAGAGTATCCTTCATGAAATTTTTTGATGAAAAAAATCGTTTTAAATTTTCTTTTAACGGAATCACCTGCATTGTACAATTTACTTGTACTAATAACGAACCAGCCGCCGTTTTTTTAACCTCGTTACGTTGACCCACAACCACTTCAAGGGGCTCAGAATAAGTTCCTATTTCAGTAAAATATTTTAAACGTTTGTGTTCCGAATCTACATTCTCAAAAGAATCGCTGAATGCGCTAAATATTTTTTTAAAGCATTTTTAACATGAACATTATTTTGGTCTGGTGGTACCATATCATTAAACTGTCGCTCTATAATGCATTGTGATTTAGAATGAAATAATTGAAGATTTTCTACAAGAACTTGTACGGCTTTACGCGGTATTATCGGGTTAGCATATAGAGTGGAGACGAGACATGCAGCATGGTCACCAAGAGAATTTTCGTCTCTTTGAGTTGGTAGAGATTCCATCGTATTTGCTGTTTCGTTAGTTTTTGTGCTTGACGTTGAAGGTAAATTTGAGATATTGGCTTCTGTATCTGTATCAATCGGTTTGTTACTATTTGGATGAGGCAAGACTGACAATGATGACTGGTGGTCTCTAACTAAGTGCTTTTTGAAAGATGCAGAGGAAATATAATGACGATAACACCCTTGTTCACCACACCGAAATCCGGAAAATCCTAACGTTAATTTACAGAAAGTTCGCACATGAGTTATAAGTAATTTCGGAGACGCACTGGCTTTTTTGCAATAGTAACAGGTAAACATTTTTAAAGTATTAACTCTAGATCAGTTAAAAGAGTATTCACAGCCTGCGTGGGCCTGTCAAATTTAGTTTTAATATCGTAGAAACCCAATTGAATAAAAAGCCATATGTCTCCAGCTTCCTCCGGGTAACAAGCTCCTATCGATTGAAATATTTTAAATGCACAGTCTACTGCTGTTACTAATTTGTTAAAACTATACAATGTGTCATTTATTACTACATATGCTACTTTTACCTCGGTAACGGTAGGGCCAACAAAAATAACGTAGGGTTGAACTGTGCGGCCTAGCTTCTGCAGGTTCTCCTTTTTTTGAATGATCTTGTTGGTAACGTCGGCTTCAGAAGCAGCTTGCGATATATAGCCGTCGCATACCTCTGCTCTGGATGGCTTCCACGCTGGCTTTCCTTTTATTTTCCGTGCAGGTGAAATGTTGATGACATAAGCCAGCAACCATGCTGTGCTCTCTTAGAACATTAGAGCCTGGCTGAAACTTTTGTATGGAAACTAGCGTCATCTATCCCACATGCACATTTTTCAACTGTTTGACAACACAACACTGACAACTGTCATAACATGCATTAGAATAGAACAGCTATTTTAAACTAATAATCACCAGATAAAGTAGCCCGTTGGTGACAGCAGCCGCCCTATGAACAGTGAGTTTCAAGTTCAAACCTCCGTCAAGAATCACTTTTTGTATTTATTTTGAAAGATTATGGATTTAGTTCGCCATCACCACGGATAGTTGGCGCTGCATGTATGATCACGGAAATACAGTTGAGACAACCGTCTATCTCCATATATATATTGTAGTCTTTGCCAGCAACATCAAAGCGACATTGCTAGATGTCTCTGGTTTATCTACTGTATGTAAAAAAAAGTTTCGGTTAATTTTTGAGACAATTTTATGAAGGTTTAATATTAAGAAGTTAAGAACTAATATTTGAGCAAAACTTCTTACCGTCAACCAGTGCCATTATATTTGCTATTTTTGTTCTCGTGTCTTGGTCTCTAATTTTTCGTAATTTTAATGAAGCATATTTTATAATTTCTTCGTTTTTGAGGGTGATAGAGGAAAATAATTTGTTTTCCTTTCCTGGGTACGACGACTGAAATCGTTCATTAGCTGAAAAAAAGAATACAATAAATGTACGCTATGTTATTTCCACTGGTGAGAAAGGTCCGGATCGCTACCACAGAGCTTTTTGGGTTGTTAAGCGAGCACTAGAATAGCAGCTCGTCTCTTTTAGCGCCTGCACAATAGCTCGTTCTGGAATGTCGGCAGCGCGCGAATGTTGCAAGTGTCTAGAGTCTGTGCGAAAAGAGAAGAATCGTGGCAGATACGGGAACTAACATTATGAATTTTAGATGGCAATCGAAATCCAGACACTTCTTGTCTTATAAGAAATAAACAAACCTTTGTCATTTATATGTCATTGCGTACGTTTTTTAGAAAAACCACAAGGATATGTAAAAAAATAAGGCTGCAGTTTAAGCTTACCAAGGTATAGCCTTGTGATTGTTTTAAGGCTGGGAAATCCTTGAAGTAATCCGCTATATCACCTTTTCCACATTGGATGCGATTTAGGCGGTGAGCTGCAGTTTCTGCCCACTTTTCTTCAACAGATTTCCATGGATCGACATTGTTTTTCAGCCACAGTAATGTTTCTTCATAGACAATACCTGTAATTATTACGCATATACGTATGTATGGTGGGATAACTAGAGGAAGGGCATCATAGTACAGTCGCCCGTGGTACATTTAAATCACGAAAAAGGTAACTAGCGATTATTTGCTTACCACTTTCCAGAGATTCCAGGCTATAAATGTCATCATCTGTGATAGTTGGCGTGGATCTGAGCGATGATCTGGATTCGTTCGATACGTTCTTTTGACGAACTTCTGACATTGAACACGAAGGAATTCAGTCAGAAAATTCAGATTCTGATACCCATAGCGACTTTGAATAATCTCAATATTCTGACTGAATTTCTTCATGTATGGTCGTCATGATTCTTCAAACGAATCTCACTTTTAATAAATCTGTTTTCTTTTTCTTTTGTACATTCAAATAATTACTTATGTTGTGTTATATGTTATATTATATAGTTGCAATATACGTCTAAAACCTTAAAAATGTCTTTAATTTTCATTAAATACATTTTACCCCGTAGTAAATTTGTACAGTTTGGGTTCAAGACTTTTGTCCCTTTAGATTATGTAAATTACGCACTGTGCGGCGCCGCCGGGGGCGAGACGTCACCGGGCTACGGGCTCGCTGATTGGTGCAACACATTACCTTATTTGGTAGCGTTTCGTGCCCTTCGCGATGTTTCTTTTAAGGCGAATACAAAGATAAGGGGAATAATGACACAAATTTGTTACCAACACAAAAAATACTTAAGTATACAATTATTTTATTAAACGGCGACAATGTTGCCATATATGGTTGCCATTCCATAGCCATTCCATGAGAGATAAACTTTTTAACGTAAAATAATTGTAAAAGTTCTGAAGTGTTAAATTTTTAATGTAGGTACCTACTTAATATAAATTGTCATGTTTGTGTACGATAGCGCACTAAATGAATAAGTATTGTATTTTACTAGATAAATGATAGTACTTTTATACCTAGGTACTGATAGTTAAAGCAATTCGTGCAAAATTATTCCCTAACCATTCCAAAATATCAAAAATGCACAACGTTAATATTCAAGTTTTCACTTCTGCCGGCACTCCCGGAGTGCAACGCGTTGTTTTTTTTTTTCAAAATTGTTTTAGATTTACTTACTTTGGAGACACATTCTTTGGGGCCGTTAAATAAGGTTCCAAGGTCGCGACTCGCACAAAACCCCTCATTTTAGCCGAAAAAACATGGGCATGTTCTAAAAAGTTTCCATAAAGGCCTAAATTTGCTATTATTCAATTATTTTCCCAAAATATGATAAATCTGAATTGTAAGATGTTGCTCTTGAGTAACTTTTTATGAATCTGCTCATGACGCTTCAGCAATTCCTGTTTAGTGATCCATTTTAAGAACCTTCATAGAAGACTGTCAAATGAATGAATTGCCGAGTATGAAATGAATCCGAATCATTTTATGAATTGTCAGCTAAGTGGCAATTTTATGATTTTTAATCTGAATCATAATAAGAATCTAATGAGAATTGCTCAAAGTAGCCTTTATAAAGGGGCCCAGTTCGTTGTTGTGAGCGAAAACTTTAACCGGTTAATGAAAAATGCCCATGATACGTGGATGTCGCTGCGCCCCCGTCAGGGGGCGCGGCGGGCGGCTTCGGGGCTATGCCCCCTGGCCGCGGAAGCCATACCGAGGCCTGTTACAACAGGCCTGTCATTTTTTTGCCTAGTAGGCGAGGCCTTGTGGCATGCGGCAGCAGTGTCGCATGCCTGTGAAAGATTGCTATGAAGTATTCCGTAGGCGCGCCTGCAGCGCTGTCCATACAGCGCTGCTTTCTTCACGACACCTCGGCGGTCAGTCCCCGCCAGGTGAGACCCGAAGGAGGCCCGGCGGGGGACGACCAGCGACAGAGGTGCCGACTCCGACGCACCTACGGAGGATGTAGTGGTGAAAAATGCCCATATTTTTCGGAACCGGTTTAGTTTTACAAAGGATGAACAATCCGATTACCTACTTACGTATGAAGTGGCCAGGTATGTACGGAACGTACTCAATAAGTAAACGGAGTTCGTAAAATGAGCCAGCATACCTACGTAATAACGTATGTAACCGGGACCATTACTTAATGAGACGGACTCAGTACAATGATTTGGCAACCAGTTACTGTTGCCAGCATACGTAATAACTGATAATGTAGGCGGAGACATTATTAATTATCCAGTGTGCGTAAAATGTATCGGCATATCCCCGATCCTGCTCGTACATTATGTACGTAACCGGGACCATGACTTAATGAGACGGATTCAGTACAATGATTTGGCAACCAGTTACTGTTTTAAAGAGCCTGGATACTGAAATAAGGCGGCATTATAACGTCGTACTTATAGCGCATACATATTTTATGCTACGGGTTAAGTAAATTACGTATGCTGCTCTGTGAGGAATCATTAAACCGCATACGTAAATGTTAAGAGTGCGCTACAGTAATATCATGATGCGGCTGACGTTATAAAGATTCTATGTACCGAACACAGTCAGTAAGTAAACGGAGTTCGTAAAATGAGCCAGGATACGTAAATAATTACGTAGGCGGAGACATTATTAATTATCCAGTGTGCGTAAAATGTATCGGCATATCCCCGACCCTGCTCGTATATTATTTACGTAACCGGGACCTTTACTTAATGAGACGGAGTCAGTACAATGATTTGGTAACCAGTTACTGTTGTAAAGAGCCTGGATACTGAAATAATGCGGCTGTATAACTTCGTTCGTATAGCGCATACATTTTTCCTGTTGCGGGTTAAGTAAATTACGTATGCTGCTCTGTTAATACATATGCGGCATCATTAAACCGCATACGTAAACGTTAACAGTGCGGGCACAGTAATTTCATGATGCAGCTTACGTATTAAGGATGCGGCCTCATTACAAGTAACTCGTTTACATTGTCTTTATAGAGCATTATGCCGCATACTTACTTAACATGGTGTCGTTTCATTATAAGTATGGCTCTTATAATTTTCATGTGAAACGCACATTATACGTATCTGGCTGCCGGTACATTACAAATTTGCCAATTTTAAGTAACCCGTTTTTCTCAGTGTAGGTCTCCCCCATTGCTCACAACTTTACCCGGCCTCGGACTTCTTAAAACTAATCTTTTCCCGCAACTTAGATCAGAGCGTCGGTTCACCTTACAATAAATGTGTTATTGGATTTGAACTTACTGAAAAGAGCAGCTTGCCAGCTTGCACAGCAATTCCTAGGAAGCGAAACGGATAAAGAACTTCACGATTTACAATTTTAATTGAATCACAGAAGAAGAACAGTTTTCTCTTTTGCAAATATGACTCTCAGAATTATTTATTTATTTATTTAGGATCTCCAACAAAGGATGTACACAAAAACATGAAATACGTAATGGACAACAAAAGTATCTCGTAGGTGAATCTTTTCACTTACAGGAGACCACAGCATGCACGATAAAATGTATAACTAAGTTAAAAAAGTAATAGTTGTTTTTCTTAATTTATATTTTATTGTAATTCGTTTATCCGTAAATAAAGGCTTTATTATCTCCTTAATTCATCATTCATACACATTTTTAAATATTTATAAAAAATAAAAAATAATAATCCGCTTGGGTTGGGAACTATCGGTGGTTATAGGGCTCCAGAGACAGGAACCCTCACTATTATTAAAGGAAGCTACATAACAAACATCCTATTTACGGTATATAGGTAAGAGTTGAGCGCAGACGGTGCCGGTGTCCCGCCGGTACATCGCTAGTTTACGCGCAAGATGCTGCGGATTAGCCCGGCTCCACTAAATTGTGCGATCTAACCGAGTTACAGTTCCGCCGTATATTCTGTTTAAACTTCCGGCTAAATTAACTCGGCGTTTGCGTTGCTTGAGCTATGGGCTTTGTAATTATTTTGCTAGTATCGTGGTCCACACCACGATACTAGCAAAATAATTACGGTGTGTTTGGTTAATTAGTGGATTTGTTTTTGTTTTTCCTGCAATATTAGTCGGTGTACCCAGTTGCTGGACTGCGGAGATCAGATAGGCAGTTGTTTCATACACTTACTTGTATTCTGCTACATCCGGTTAGACAACATATTAATTAGGAAAAGGTTACTGTATAAAAATGAAAGGTTACATAGAAAGGTATATACATACGAACAGTATAAAAAAAATAGATGATGATTAGTCTGTTTTAGAGAGTCGGTCTGAATTTTGCACGATGGTTAACTATATAGGCAATTTTAAATGTAAGAACCTGAGACAAAATAAACTATATAACTTATTCCTATAAATAAAAATCATCATTCAAAAATTAGGTCTTTGCCCAGCAGTGGGACGTTGAAATAGGCTAACAAAAAAAAATAAACATGCAAATGATTCTTGTAGTAAACTTTGCTGTTAAGGCGACTATAAGAGCTAAACGCGAGTTTTATAATGCAAAAAAGCACATGATTCACTGCAATAAACAAAACCAGAAAAATATGTGATATTCTTCAGGATGTATGCTAGTAGGATAGTGTTTTGAAAACATAATACAACAAATTTTACTCGATAAAAAAAATCACGAACCTATCTCTAAAAATTTCTTATAACGAGTAAAAATCATATTAAAATACATATCATTCTGATTTTTTGGCAAATAATTCTACAAGCAACATATTAGCATCATAAATAATGTTTTACTGTTTTAGTCCAATAGATTTTTTGTAAATCGCAAAAAACCACTTATTTCGCACTCGGCCCGCAGTGACTGACGTAACGACCACTTTGTAGTGCAAGCGGATTAGAACTTTATTCTAATAATATTTCAAACGAAGTTTGAACCACTACAAATAGTGTTGCTAATTTAGCTCCTGTAATCGCTTTAATAAGCAAGGAAAAACAACTACAATCACAAAAACCCGTTGAACAAAACCCAAAGCTTCAAACCCTATTAATACACCTTTATCACTTGTTCTGCAAACGGAGAAGAATAAAACCGTATACAGCCACACTTCATTACGGTTTCCCACAGTTTGTTAGTTCGGGACTTAAAGAAAAAAAATAAAAACGTTTCATTTGTCTGTCTTCCCGGGACAGTCGTAAAATCTGAAGGAAAAGAATTATGACTGTTTACCTGTTTTTTTTTTTAAATTTCCATCACCCTAGGATGTGCTTATGTTGTATTAGTGCCTTTAAGGATGAGTGCTAATTTTGTGGTTAGCTGTATTTGGATTCTATTTGATTTTAGATATTCATACTTGGATTTTTTTTGACGTCATGTTTTTCCCCCTTACCCACTTGGTTCTCTTATTTAGATACTTACTGGCAGTTTTGTGCTATGACCACACGGATGGACGCTAATGACTGTCGTCTTAATAATGTACGTATAGTGATAATGCAGCTATGTTAATTGATTGATTGATGAGGTGACTGATGAGGTGACGAGTAATGGAGAATTATGGATAAAGAAGGCATGCTGCGATGACCGATATAAGTATTCATTCATTCCCAGTCGCCACCGCGGGGATTGCCACCGGAGGCAAATGGGAATAAAAATTCCCAGTCGCCACCGGCGGTGTCAGTCATTGATTGAATAAGGGCAGGAGGAGAATAATTAATGAAGCTATGTTAATCTCTGTGACATACAAAGATGAGAAAATAGCGAATAATTGCTGTTTTTGAGGATTTCAATAAAAGGACATGACACTAATCCGGACGCCGTGGCTGCTACTGAGAAATTCATGATGGAAAATCCCAATTACACTTTACCCGACCCGGAAATCGAACTTTGGACATCATGCTCAGCGGTCGCGTTTACGATAACCAACGAGACATTCAACAACAACAAAAAACAACAGCCCATAACGTCCACTACTGGACATAAGCCTCTCCCATGATGGGAGGAATTTGCCGTAATCTCCGCGCTTGGCAGGCGGATTGGAGATCGCAGTGATGAAAGACTAACAGAAAACGCTGCTGCCCATTCTCTGGTCTACGGAGGCGCAAGGTGTTCTGCCTCAGACATTCGTCGCCTTATACACCCGTGAGTGTAATGGGTTGGATCTATTCTACTCTGCCAGATACCACACGGCGGGACGAGACATTCAGTTTTAAGTTATTGTAGAAATGTTAACCTCTTTGAAAACGATTGCCACTTATCAAAGCCCTCCAATACGATACGTAGCTGCCAAATTAATAAAAGGTTTACAGACAAAATTAAATAACAGAACAGAAAGTTCTACTTCCCCGTACTTAGTTCGGTACAGTTAGTCCCAAATTCGCGATGTTCCGATGATGTAAATGCGAGGTGCGCTGCAAATTTCCAACTTACTATAGCCGCTATGCCGTCTGCTTTATTTATTTCGTTTCGGTGCACACTGCTGGTATTGATTCAGGGATGGTACAACAACAAGGTAAACTTACTACTACTACTACATCAGCCCATAACGTCCACTGCTGGACATAAGCCTCTCCCACGATGGGAGGAATTTGCCGTAATCTCCACGCTTGGCAGACGAATTGGAGATCACAGTGATGAAAGACTAACAGAAAACGCTGCTGCCCATTCTCTGGTCTACGGAGGCGCAAGGTGTTCTGCCTCAGACATTAGTCGCATTATACGACACCCGTGAGTGTAATGGGTTGGTTCTATTCTACTCTACCGGATACCACACGGCTTAAACTAAAATTAAAAAGAAGTAATGTAATGTCCTTATACGGAGTGTATGAAGACCCCTGTCATAACCCCTGACCCCATGACCCCTGTGTCTGTCCGGTCTTCCTTTGGAATGCGCTCCCCCAGGGTACCAGACGTTGACTAGTCGTTTCACTTTCAAAGTGAAGGCTCGAGAGCATATTCACAAGAAATTGGCAGATACGAATCTGCCAATTTCTCAAAACTAAGTTGTTATAATTTTTCTTGTTTATCTCTCTTAACTTTATATATTTTGTTAAATGTATGTATTTATTCTTAGATGTTTTAGTTTAAAATATTTTCTAGTCTTTTTAGGGTTCCGTACCCAAAGGGTAAAAACGGAACCCTATTACTAAGACTTCGCTGTCTGTCCGTCTGTTCGTCTGTCCATCTGTCCGTCTGTCTGTCACCAGGCTGTATCTCATGAACCGTGACAGCTAGACAGTTGAAATTTTCACAGATGATGTATTTCTGTTGCCGCTATAACAACAAATACTAAATATAGTCAATGGTACGGAACCCTTTTTTTTGTGTGTGTGTGTGTGTGTATGTTACTAACATAGCTTTAAGTTACCTTGATGTACTACTAATATCACTCTATGGACCGAAGAGTCTGAAATAAATGTTTTGAGTTAAATTTAATTTCGATGCGCACCACTGTTAAAAGACTTTTTGGCCTCTATGCTTGTGTTTCCTCTTCAACTCTTCAATCCAAGGAAGGAAGACCCTGTATAACCATACCTACATAGGAAACTTCTCATTGGTTTCCATCAATCACCACATCTAGAAAGCTCTATAAAAGAATCTTGTCTTACAATCACCACGCTTCAAGAAAAATCTTTTTTTAGTTGCAGAGAGGCTAGATTTGCCAATCCACTCAAATCTGTGTGGTTCTTTCTTCAAAGGACCATCTCAGACACTAATCTGCATAGTCCTCATGTGAATTGAGCAAGATTATGTCTGGACTTCAAAAGAGACCTCTGAGTTTTTTTTCGGCTGTTTCTTCTCAGAGTAGTCAGGTACGAAACACCGGCCCCATCTAGTTTTAAAAACCGACGTGTAAAAGTGTTCTAAAAACCTACTTGCAAAATAAACACCATTTATCATTTATCAATATGTCCCAGAAAAACATAGCTATTTTTTTTTTCTTTTAAGAATATTTGGCCTAAAATACACCTGAACACCTATCAACCCTAGCCTTATGTTTGTATTCGCAATAAACATGCCTCTAACCTGTAAACCATTTAGGTAAGTGTTTTATGCAGACCGAGCGCCCATTTAGATATTGAAAACTTGTCTAGACCAACGGGTTGAGATCGGTACAGATGGAGATTTTCGGCAATAAATTAGCTCATTGATTAGTGGTATTGGGTTAGAAATGTATGGTGTTAGAAAACAATTTGTTTTTGTAGTATATTGTTTTAGTCTATACATATAGTAAAACAGTAACGAAAGAAAAACTGTACATTGAGAATTTTCAAGAAAAAATAAGTGGCTTTTGTTAGAAAAACGTAACTGATGACAAAAAGTGACTTTTTAGAATTTGTGTCTGTTTGTCTGTGTGACTGGATAGATTGAATTGAAATTCATCAAAAATGTTTTTTGTAAACCAAGAAAGGCTTTTTAGGCTACATATTATCACGCCGTATGTTATGGGAGGTAAGCAATATTTATTTTAAAAGTTTTTTTTTTCGTAATTGAATGCACAAAATGATACGTAATAAGCTATATTATGTGACGCAGATGAAGTTACGCAGGTCAGTTAGTAGTATAAACAATTACGAGACATGGTTTTCTAACATAATATCACGCCTGTAGGCCCTGAAGGGTTAGGCAATGATGAATAATAGGAATGATGAAGATGAATAAAAAGGGGGCGAGCCTATTGCCATCAACCGGGCAGAAATCCGTCCTCCGTGGCTCATACTGAGATATTCCTTATGGAAAAACCCAAAAACACTTTGCCCGGCTTGGGAATCGAACCCAGGACCTCATGCTCAACAGTCAAGCTTGCGACCACTAGACCAACGCAGTCGGGCAGTCGAGGACGGGGGAGGAGGAGGAGGTTTTTAAACTAGGACAGAAGTACCCGTACAGACTGGGACTGCGTTCTGATTATGTTCTTATATATAAAAACTAGCGGACGTCACGCGGTTTCACCCGCGTAGTTCCCGTTCCCGTGGGAGTACGGGGATAAGATATAGCCTATGTTACTCAGGGTTAATGTAGCTTTCTAATGGTGAAAGAAAATTTTTGAAATCGACGTAGTAGCTTTTGAGTTTATTCATTACATACATACACACAAAAATACGAATTGCTGTTCGTTTGTCTCTATAAAACTCGAGAACGGCTGGACCGATTTGGCTAATTTTGGTTTTGAAATTCTTGTGGCAGTCCAGGGAAGGTTTAAACGGTGAGAAATAGGTAGGTAGTAGGTAGGTAGTAGGTAAGTTGGAAGTAGGTAGTAGGGTAAGTAATATATGATATAGTTACAAAATCTCTAATATTTACAAGACATAACAACTGAATCTATAATTTTATTCGATATAACGATCAGTTAATATAATAAACGATTGATATAATTTTAAAGTTACTAATTTTTATAAGCATAACCTACATTGAATATAAAATTGTTTGATATATCACTCAAAAGACATAAAATTTATTTAGTCTAATATGATAAAACGCGTGGTTTTTAATTCCCTGTAAGAACATGTAAACAAACATTCACCAAGCATGCAGCAGGCATCCAAACAAGCATATACCATACATGCAGCATGCAAGCATGTATGTAGCATGCAAGCAAGCATGCAGCATGCAATCTCTGTCACGGCTCCGGCGCTGCGGGGCTCCGGCGATCCCATGCGAGCTTATTGTCGCAGATGTGGTCCACGCTCATCACCGCGGCTTCGGCTTGCTAGCTGGCTTAGCCGGCCAGCCTCAGCCGCGGCGGCGAGTGTTAGAACCACCTGCTCCTCAGCTCGCCGATTTTAAATAACACTCTAAGGGTAGGGCAGACAAGACTACGTGGAGTCGGTTTTGCAGCGATTCGTTTCTGTCACGCTTTTCGATTAAATAAACGTTATATCAATATTATATATTTTAAGCGATTGGCCTAATGATTTTCGATTAAATAAACGTTATATTCAATAACGTTATACGAAATAAATTTTAGAGTATACACATGTTTTATCTAAAGAAATTATATCAACAGTTGGTATAGCTCACGTTAATTATATCTTGTGAACGTTATTAAAATGAAAATATACCAAATAACTTTATATGTTATGAGACGCACCCTAGGTAATAGGTAGGTACAGGTAGGTAGGTAGTAGGTAGGTAGGTAGTAGGTAAGTAGGTAGTAGGTAAGTAGGTAGGTACGTAGTAGGTAGGTAGTAGATATGTAGGTAGGAAAAAGTACATTGCAACGCAGGGTACAGCTAGTTCATAGTAGAAGATTATCAGATATAATGTTTCTAATCAATATAATTAATTTAAATAAATACAAAATGTAAAGCATATAACTTAATTGTCCTTAAAGAGACTAAACACAGGACTCAAGTTGCTAGAAGCAAGGAAAACTTGCTCAGGTACTGATTCATAGATGACTTCGACCAAGAGTATAAATAAGTAAGTTGCTGTTTCAGAAAGTGTCCTGCGTGTCCTGTTACTCACGCATTATTCACGCTATTGAAAGGACCAAACTCACACCATTTTTTGTCACTTCAATTTTAATTGCTGTGGACAGTGGACACGCTAAATAAACTTGTAAGTTGAATAAAATGTACCAACGAACAATTTCTACACATATTTTTCACTCATGAAATGAGTCACCTCCAAATCCATAACCCAAATTTTCTCAAAGCTGTTACACGAAATATCGTCTACATCGATATTACTAGGCCACAATATCTGAATATTGCAATAATCTTAAGTAAACCCAGTTCTTTAGAAGTCAAAGTTTCCCTTTACGTAACTCCGGCAAATACCGCGGTAATAGCTGATGCGTGACTTTTAAGTTTCAACTTGCTTTAGAAATATTACTGATTGAAATGGTTTCTGGTTGTACGTGGCTTGCGCAGTACTTTTTACTTTAATCTTTATTGGGCTTTTAGTAACGCTATGTGGTTGGAATATGGGCTGAAGATTTTTTAAGCGATTATTTCATTCTGTTAAATAATGTAGATTTATAGTAAAGCTAGCCATTCATCCCTACTTCACACAACGCCACCTATCGAAACTATCCTATTTTTCAAGCTGGAACCAACCACACATATTCTCAAAAAATCATTAAAATCATTTGCGTGGTTTCGGAGATTAACGTGTACGAACATAGTGACATTTTTATTTATTACTAGCGGACGTCACGCGGTTTCACCCGCTTAATTCCCGTTTCCGTGAGATTACGGAGATAAAATATAGCCTATGTTACTCAGGGTGAACGTAGCTTTCTAATGGTGAAAAAATCGGCCCAGCAGTTTTCGAGTTTATTCATTACAAACATACACACACACAAAAATACAAATCTTTCCTCTTTATAATATTAGTGTAGATAGTGTAGATTATAGTGTAGAAGAAGAATCTTCATAATTTGAGAGCGTGTAATCAAAATAGCTTAGTTTTTTGATGTTTCATCCTATATAGACCGCATCATCGCTTTACATGGCGAGTTTTGGCCAAACGCAAGCCTATTTATTAATAAAAAAAAAATCTCTGATTAGCGATATACAGGGTTAGTTTTCAATGACCAGCCAAAATTTAAAATTAAGATCTAGTTATCAAACCAAACGTGCATTTTAAATTTTATTGTCAAAAAATACAAATAATAAAATAATAGCATTCATTTGAAAATATCCCAAAAATTTCCTAAATCATAAATCTAGTGGGAATCAATGCACTTGTGTGCGTGCATGCACCGCCAAATGTATGTGTGTGCTAACTGTACCTATCTAGGTTGTTGAACTGAATTGTGCTGTTGCCATATCCACACGTTTGCTTTTTAGTAGTGGACAGTCAATGTCCAAAAGTTGTCAAAAACGCAGGCATAGTGGGTTTTCAGAGCCTGAGATTTATTACCTACTAAAGTATGAAGACTTTAGTAGGTAATAACTCAAACCAAACCTTTATGAAAACAAATTCGTTGGACAAACTTAAATTGAAAGAACATTGACCGATGCACGCTTTGTTGAACGTACGATTCAATAAATACGCTGTCAATTTTTCTAAGAAAGAAAACTGTGCTCATCGAAAAGTCGACGAAGTGTTCCGATATTATTTATAACAGCTTGCATGTCTCGAATGTATTTCAGAGTGTATGACTTTCAAAAGTTCTTAAAGAGAATACTTTTAAGTTGTTTAGTAAGATTTTCATTGTTATGTCTTTTTTTATTTGATGTTAGTTTCATTGTTTGTTACAAACTTTGATAAATAAATCAAAATGTAAAAATAAGTATTTCTATAGTAAACACCAAGGAAAATAAGTGAAGCGAAACAGCTCTGGAATTCAAATGCCTAACCTGCAATATATTTTCGTAAGTTGAAGCAATATGTTCTGCTGCATTTAATGCTGGATTCTTCTTTTCCCTCATTACTGAAGATCGTGAGCCCGCTTCTTCAACTTTTCTATGAGTCTTGTCTATCGGTTCCATTAATACAGAGAGTATTGATGGAACCGATAAATCCTCATATCATCTTCAGCACGTAACCAACTCATGCTGAGTGTAAGTCTCCCCATTGCTCTCAACTTTGCTCGGCCTCAGACCTCCTAAATCTAATATTTTCCTGCTACTTTGACCAGAGCGTCGGTTCACCTTACCAATAATGTCTTGCTGGATTTGAACTTAGTAAAAAGAGCAGCTTGCCAGCTTATGCAGCAATTCCTAGCGAAACGGATAAAGAACTTCATGATTTACAATTTTACACCAATTGAATTGAGAAGAAGTGCAGTTTTCTCTTTTGCAAATGTGACATTCCGAATTATTTATTTAGGATCTCCAACAAAGGATTAGGGCAATGTATCTCGTAGGTGTACTCCTTCACTTACAGGAGACTACAGCATGCAAAATAAAATGTATAACTAAGTCAAAAAAGATATAGTAAGTAGCATTTAAAAAATCAAAATTAAAATCAAACACATTAGGTAATAAAATCGAAAAATAAATTTAACAATTTATTATTAAACAAACAATTTATTAAAGCCAAGTAAGGAAGCTACAATACGTCAAAGGATAGTCTGATTGACGAAGACTCGAAGTGCAATTAATAGTTGTTTTTCTTAATTTATATTTTATTGTAATTAGTTTATCCGTAAATAAAGGCTTTATTATCTCCTTAATTGATCACTCATACACATTTGTAAATATTTATAAAAAACATTTTAAATATAAAAAATAATGATCCGCTGGTGTCGGGAGCTACCGGTGGTTATAGAGCTCCAGAGACAGGAACCCTCACCATTATTAAAGGAAGCTACAATATAAACATCCTATATACGGTATATAGGTAAGAGTTGAGCGCAGACGGTGCCGGTGTCCCGCCGGTACATCGCTAGTTTACGCGCAAGATGCTGCGGATTAGCCCAGCCCCACTAAATTGTGCGATCTAACCGAGTTACAGTTCCGCCGTATATTCTGTTTAAACTTCCGGCTAAATTAACTCGGCGTTTGCGTTGCTTGAGCTATGGGCTTTGTAATTATTTTGCTAGTATCGCGGCGTGGAGTGTGTTTGTTTTTGTTTTCCCTGCATTATTAGTCGGTGTACCCAGTTACTGGGCTGTGGAGATCAGATAGGCAGTTGTTTCATACACTCATTGGTATTCTGCTGCAACCGGTTTAAAACATACCACTGTGATATTTGAAAACAACAATAACTTAGTAAAAGCCGGAAATATTTTACGTTTTGTTGTTTTTCATGATTTTAAAGACAAATATAGTAAAATACTTGTACATGTGAAAAGTAATACTTACCGCACAAACAAAGTTTTGGTTTGTGCTTCGGTTTTCATAAAAAAACACTAAACAACACAGCATTGCTATAAGTTGTTACGATCGCGGTCGAAAGCACACTAGTTTGCGGAGACGGCCATTTGCTTATGACATGGCCTGTAGAGCAAGTCGCGTGGACACCGACACGCCCCTGTGCCATTTCTTCTGTTTTTTTTTTTATATTTCTATGGTCCCGATACATTTACGTCTGGTGGGCATATCTCTTTCTTTATTATATCTATGGTTACATACGAAAAGTATACAAAAAAAATTATAAAAATATTGCACGATGCTACACTATATGGGTAATTTTAAACGTAAGAACCTGATACACAATAAGCTTTATATCTTAATCCTATAAAATTGTAATTCAAATATTAGACCTTTGCAGAGCAGTGGGACATTGAAATAGGCTAAAAAAAAAAAAAACATGCAAATGATTCCTGTAGTAAACTTTGCCGTTAATAAGCAAGGAAAAACAACTACAATCACAAAAACCCGTTGAAAAAAACCCAAAGCTTCAAACCCTATTCATACACCTTTATCACTTGTTCTGCAAACGGAGAAGAATAAAACCGAATACAGCCACACTTCATTACGGTTTTCCACAGTTTGTTAGTTCGGAACTTAAAGAAAAAAAATAAAAACGTTTCATTTGTCTGTCTTCCCGGGACGGTCGTAAAATCTGAAGGAAAAGAATTATGACTGTTTACCTGTTTTTTTTAAACATATTCATCACCCAGGATGTGCTAAGTTGTATTAATGCCTTTAAGGATGAGTAATTGCGAGATGCTAATTTTGTGGTTAGCTGTATTTGGATTCTATTTGATTTTAGATATTCATACTTGGATTTTTTTTGACGTCATGTTTTCCCCCTTACCCACTTGGTTCTCTTACTTAGATACTTACTGGCAGTTTTGTGCTATGACCACACGGATGGACGCTAATGACTGTCGTCTTAATAATGTACGTATAGTGATAATGCAGCTATGTTAATTGATTGATTGATGAGGTGACTGATGAGGTGACGAGTAATGGAGAATTATGGATAAAGAAGGCATGCTGCGATGACCGATATAAGTATTCATTCATTCCCAGTCGCCACCGCGGGGATTGCCACCGGAGGCAAATGGGAATAAAAATTCCCAGTCGCCACCGGCGGTGTCAGTCATTGATTGAATAAGGGCAGGAGGAGAATAATTAATGAAGCTATGTTAATCTCTGTGACATACAAAGATGAGAAAATAGCGAATAATTGCTGTTTTTGAGGATTTCAATAAAAGGACATGCATGACACTAATCCGGACGCCGTGGCTGCTACTGAGAAATTCATGATGGAAAATCCCAATTACACTTTACCCGACCCGGAAATCGAACTTTGGACATCATGCTCAGCGGTCGCGTTTACGATAACCAACGAGACATTCAACAACAACAAAAAACAACAGCCCATAACGTCCACTACTGGACATAAGCCTCTCCCATGATGGGAGGAATTTGCCGTAATCTCCGCGCTTGGCAGGCGGATTGGAGATCGCAGTGATGAAAGACTAACAGAAAACGCTGCTGCCCATTCTCTGGTCTACGGAGGCGCAAGGTGTTCTGCCTCAGACATTCGTCGCCTTATACACCCGTGAGTGTAATAGGTTGGATCTATTCTACTCTGCCAGATACCACACGGCGGGACGAGACATTCAGTTTTAAGTTATTGTAGAAATGTTAACCTCTTTGAAAACGATTGCCACTTATCAAAGCCCTCCAATACGATACGTAGCTGCCAAATTAATAAAAGGTTTACAGACAAAATTAAATAACAGAACAGAAAGTTCTACTTCCCCGTACTTAGTTCGGTACAGTTAGTCCCAAATTCGCGATGTTCCGATGATGTAAATGCGAGGTGCGCTGCAAATTTCCAACTTACTATAGCCGCTATGCCGTCTGCTTTATTTATTTCGTTTCGGTGCACACTGCTGGTATTGATTCAGGGATGGTACAACAACAAGGTAAACTTACTACTACTACTACATCAGCCCATAACGTCCACTGCTGGACATAAGCCTCTCCCACGATGGGAGGAATTTGCCGTAATCTCCACGCTTGGCAGACGAATTGGAGATCACAGTGATGAAAGACTAACAGAAAACGCTGCTGCCCATTCTCTGGTCTACGGAGGCGCAAGGTGTTCTGCCTCAGACATTAGTCGCATTATACGACACCCGTGAGTGTAATGGGTTGGTTCTATTCTACTCTACCGGATACCACACGGCTTAAACTAAAATTAAAAAGAAGTAATGTAATGTCCTTATACGGAGTGTATGAAGACCCCTGTCATAACCCCTGACCCCATGACCCCTGTGTCTGTCCGGTCTTCCTTTGGAATGCGCTCCCCCAGGGTACCAGACGTTGACTAGTCGTTTCACTTTCAAAGTGAAGGCTCGAGAGCATATTCACAAGAAATTGGCAGATACGAATCTGCCAATTTCTCAAAACTAAGTTGTTATAATTTTTCTTGTTTATCTCTCTTAACTTTATATATTTTGTTAAATGTATGTATTTATTCTTAGATGTTTTAGTTTAAAATATTTTCTAGTCTTTTTAGGGTTCCGTACCCAAAGGGTAAAAACGGAACCCTATTACTAAGACTTCGCTGTCTGTCCGTCTGTTCGTCTGTCCATCTGTCCGTCTGTCTGTCACCAGGCTGTATCTCATGAACCGTGACAGCTAGACAGTTGAAATTTTCACAGATGATGTATTTCTGTTGCCGCTATAACAACAAATACTAAATATAGTCAATGGTACGGAACCCTTTTTTGTGTGTGTGTGTGTGTATGTTACTAACATAGCTTTAAGTTACCTTGATGTACTACTAATATCACTCTATGGACCGAAGAGTCTGAAATAAATGTTTTGAGTTAAATTTAATTTCGATGCGCACCACTGTTAAAAGACTTTTTGGCCTCTATGCTTGTGTTTCCTCTTCAACTCTTCAATCCAAGGAAGGAAGACCCTGTATAACCATACCTACATAGGAAACTTCTCATTGGTTTCCATCAATCACCACATCTAGAAAGCTCTATAAAAGAATCTTGTCTTACAATCACCACGCTTCAAGAAAAATCTTTTTTTAGTTGCAGAGAGGCTAGATTTGCCAATCCACTCAAATCTGTGTGGTTCTTTCTTCAAAGGACTATCTCAGACACTAATCTGCATAGTCCTCATGTGAATTGAGCAAGATTATGTCTGGACTTCAAAAGAGACCTCTGAGTTTTTTTTCGGCTGTTTCTTCTCAGAGTAGTCAGGTACGAAACACCGGCCCCATCTAGTTTTAAAAACCGACGTGTAAAAGTGTTCTAAAAACCTACTTGCAAAATAAACACCATTTATCATTTATCAATATGTCTCAGAAAAACATAGCTATTTTTTTTTTCTTTTAAGAATATTTGGCCTAAAATACACCTGAACACCTATCAACCCTAGCCTTATGTTTGTATTCGCAATAAACATGCCTCTAACCTGTAAACCATTTAGGTAAGTGTTTTATGCAGACCGAGCGCCCATTTAGATATTGAAAACTTGTCTAGACCAACGGGTTGAGATCGGTACAGATGGAGATTTTCGGCAATAAATTAGCTCATTGATTAGTGGTATTGGGTTAGAAATGTATGGCGTTAGAAAACAATTTGTTTTTGTAGTATATTGTTTTAGTCTATACATATAGTAAAACAGTAACGAAAGAAAAACTTTACATTGAGAATTTTCAAGAAAAAATAAGTGGCTTTTGTTAGAAAAACGTAACTGATGACAAAAAGTGACTTTTTAGAATTTGTGTCTGTTTGTCTGTGTGACTGGATAGATTGAATTGAAATTCATCAAAAATGTTTTTTGTAAACCAAGAAAGGCTTTTTAGGCTACATATTATCACGCCGTATGTTATGGGAGGTAAGCAATATTTATTTTAAAAGTTTTTTTTTTCGTAATTGAATGCACAAAATGATACGTAATAAGCTATATTATGTGACGCAGATGAAGTTGCGCAGGTCAGTTAGTAGTATAAACAATTACGAGACATGGTTTTCTAACATAATATCACGCCTGTAGGCCCTGAAGGGTTAGGCAATGATGAATAATAGGAATGATGAAGATGAATAAAAAGGGGGCGAGCCTATTGCCATCAACCGGGCAGAAATCCGTCCTCCGTGGCTCATACTGAGATATTCCTTATGGAAAAACCCAAAAACACTTTGCCCGACCTGGGAATAGAACCCAGGACCTCATGCTCAAAAGTCAAGCTTGCGACCACTGGACCAACGCAGTCGGGCAGTCGAGGACGGGGGAGGAGGAGGAGGTTTTTAAACTAGGACAGAAGTACCCGTACAGACTGGGACTGCGTTCTGATTATGTTCTTATATATAAAAACTAGCGGACGTCACGCGGTTTCACCCGCGTAGTTCCCGTTCCCGTGGGAGTACGGGGATAAGATATAGCCTATGTTACTCAGGGTTAATGTAGCTTTCTAATGGTGAAAGAAAATTTTTGAAATCGACGTAGTAGCTTTTGAGTTTATTCATTACAAACATACACACAAAAATACGAATTGCTGTTCGTTTGTCTCTATAAAACTCGAGAACGGCTGGACCGATTTGGCTAATTTTGGTTTTGAAATTCTTGTGGCAGTCCAGGGAAGGTTTAAACGGTGAGAAATAGGTAGGTAGTAGGTAGGTAGTAGGTAGGTAGTAGGTAGGTAGTAGGTAAGTTGGAAGTAGGTAGTAGGGTAAGTAATATATGATATAGTTACAAAATCTCTAATATTTACAAGACATAACAACTGAATCTATAATTTTATTCGATATAACGATCAGTTAATATAATAAACGATTGATATAATTTTAAAGTTACTAATTTTTATAAGCATAACCTACATTGAATATAAAATTGTTTGATATATCACTCAAAAGACGTAAAATTTATTTAGTCTAATATGATAAAACGCGTGGTTTTTAATTCCCTGTAAGAACATGTAAACAAACATTCACCAAGCATGCAGCAGGCATCCAAACAAGCATATACCATACATGCAGCATGCAAGCATGTATGTAGCATGCAAGCAAGCATGCAGCATGCAATCTCTGTCACGGCTCCGGCGCTGCGGGGCTCCGGCGATCCCATGCGAGCTTATTGTCGCAGATGTGGTCCACGCTCATCACCGCGGCTTCGGCTTGCTAGCTGGCTTAGCCGGCCAGCCTCAGCCGCGGCGGCGAGTGTTAGAACCACCTGCTCCTCAGCTCGCCGATTTTAAATAACACTCTAAGGGTAGGGCAGACAAGACTACGTGGAGTCGGTTTTGCAGCGATTCGTTTCTGTCACGCTTTTCGATTAAATAAACGTTATATCAATATTATATATTTTAAGCGATTGGCCTAATGATTTTCGATTAAATAAACGTTATATTCAATAACGTTATACGAAATAAATTTTAGAGTATACACATGTTTTATCTAAAGAAATTATATCAACAGTTGGTATAGCTCACGTTAATTATATCTTGTGAACGTTATTAAAATGAAAATATACCAAATAACTTTATATGTTATGAGACGCACCCTAGGTAATAGGTAGGTACAGGTAGGTAGGTAGTAGGTAGGTAGGTAGTAGGTAAGTAGGTAGTAGGTAAGTAGGTAGGTACGTAGTAGGTAGGTAGTAGATATGTAGGTAGGAAAAAGTACATTGCAACGCAGGGTACAGCTAGTTCATAGTAGAAGATTATCAGATATAATGTTTCTAATCAATATAATTAATTTAAATAAATACAAAATGTAAAGCATATAACTTAATTGTCCTTAAAGAGACTAAACACAGGACTCAAGTTGCTAGAAGCAAGGAAAACTTGCTCAGGTACTGATTCATAGATGACTTCGACCAAGAGTATAAATAAGTAAGTTGCTATTTCAGAAAGTGTCCTGCGTGTCCTGTTACTCACGCATTATTCACGCTATTGAAAGGACCAAACTCACACCATTTTTTGTCACTTCAATTTTAATTGCTGTGGACAGTGGACACGCTAAATAAACTTGTAAGTTGAATAAAATGTACCAACGAACAATTTCTACACATATTTTTCACTCATGAAATGAGTCACCTCCAAATCCATAACCCAAATTTTCTCAAAGCTGTTACACGAAATATCGTCTACATCGATATTACTAGGCCACAATATCTGAATATTGCAATAATCTTAAGTAAACCCAGTTCTTTAGAAGTCAAAGTTTCCCTTTACGTAACTCCGGCAAATACCGCGGTAATAGCTGATGCGTGACTTTTAAGTTTCAACTTGCTTTAGAAATATTACTGATTGAAATGGTTTCTGGTTGTACGTGGCTTGCGCAGTACTTTTTACTTTAATCTTTATTGGGCTTTTAGTAACGCTATGTGGTTGGAATATGGGCTGAAGATTTTTTAAGCGATCATTTCATTCTGTTAAATAATGTAGATTTATAGTAAAGCTAGCCATTCATCCCTACTTCACACAACGGCAACGCCACCTATCGAAACTATCCTATTTTTCAAGCTGGAACCAACCACACATATTCTCAAAAAATCATTAAAATCATTTGCGTGGTTTCGGAGATTAACGTGTACGAACATAGTGACATTTTTATTTATTACTAGCGGACGTCACGCGGTTTCACCCGCTTAATTCCCGTTTCCGTGAGATTACGGAGATAAAATATAGCCTATGTTACTCAAGGTGAACGTAGCTTTCTAATGGTGAAAGAATTTTTGAAATCGGCCCAGTAGTTTTTGAGTTTATTCATTACAAACATACACACACACAAAAATACAAATCTTTACTCTTTATAATATTAGTGTAGATAGTGTAGATTATAGTGTAGAAGAAGAATCTTCATAATTTGAGAGCGTGTAATCAAAATAGCTTAGTTTTTTGATGTTTCATCCTATATAGACCGCATCATCGCTTTACATGGCGAGTTTTGGCCAAACGCAAGCCTATTTATTATTAAAAAAAAATTGTCTCTGATTAGCGATATATAGGGTTAGTTTTCAATGAGCAGCCAGAATTTAAAATTAAGTTCTTGATATCAAACCAAACGTGCATTTTGAATTTTATTGTCTAAAAATACAAATAATAAAATAATAGCATTCATTTGAAAATGTCTCAAAAATTTCCTAAATCATAAACCTAGTGGGAATCAATGCACTTGTGTGCGTGCATGCACCGCCAAATTTATGTGTGTGCTAACTGCTACCTATCTAGATTGTTGAACTGAATTGTGCTGTTGCCATATCCACACGTTTGCTTTTTAGTGGTGAACAGGAATGAAATTTTAATAATAAAAAAGCATGTTTTTTTTTGAAGAAGAACCTTACTGAAACTCGGAAGTCATTACAGAACCATGAAACGCTTTGGGAGCGTTAGATTGTCTAGGTATGCTGGCCTGTGGACGGTGGGCTATGGGCTAGCTCGCCGTCCGTCTCATGACGACAGGCCGTGTCGACGGCGCGTTCGTGTTCCACGCGCGCCTCAAAGAGAGTCAGCAAAAAGGAAGGGGTCCGCAAGGACCGATGCCTGCCGGGGTTGCGGGACTGTTCGAAAGAGATACCGTGGCCACGGAACACAAAGGGCGATGAAGGAACATGGATGGGTTTTAGTCAGTAAAAGTCTGACACTCCCTACTGCTCCGCCCAGAGCGGGAGGAGTTATTTGATGAATTCCTATCTAAAAAAAAAAAAAAAGATTGTCTAGATTTTATTACTTTTAAATGTTTACTTGCCACCGCAGGACTTTCATCAAACTCGTGTTCCTTAGAAAAGAAGACGAATATATCCACACCTTCTTCAACTAAACAAACAAAAGTTCTCTCATCCAGAACTTCCCACGTAAATCAGAAAGTACATCACATATAGGTCAACAAGCACCCGCATCGCTGGATTCAGTGCTCGACCAACGATTTCAATTTCCTAGTGTGTGGCTAAATTATATAATACGCAGCCAGTTTCCCCTCGGCGGACGAATCTGCGGCCATCATGGGCCATCATCACGCAATTGTTACAACCTTCGTACCATAGTTCGTACTAAGCGGTAGGGAATGGGTTGCCAATTTGCGGGATGCTTCCTGGTCTCAGGGAAATCAAGGTGGTCAAGGGTCTTGATAGTATTTAGAAAAAAAAGTCGGATTTTGTAACAGTGGACACTGCCCCATAGCCAGGTTAGCCTTTTTCTATCACTACGACTTCTTACAGGTGTTTGCTCTTGATCCAATGTTTCATAAAGCAGTATAAGTAATCTTAAAATATTCACTAGAGCCTTCTATATTGATTTTTCTTATACGGTAAGAATAAGTTATGCTCAAGTGCTATGAATCATCATCTCCCTAGCGTGTCCCAATTTTGTTGAGGCCAGCTTCTATTCTAACTGCAAGGTAATTTAAACTGTACTTAAATTACAAAACACCGGTTTAATCGCTACAAAACATATTATAAGCTCCCAAATAATCACAATTCTTAGCCAAGTGCGACATTTCTGTTGCAGATCTTCCTAAGGCCCCACTAACCCCAAAATTAGCAACTCTATTTGTGGTGGTTTAAACTTCCTTTGAAATACTGTTGGAATAAAGTTCTAATCCGCTTGTACTACAAAGCGGTTGTTACGTTAGTCACTGCGGCCGAATATTGCGAAATGAGTGGATTTACAAAAAAATATATTGATTGGACTAAAAAAATAAAACACATAAGACCTGCTTTATAGTTAGTTCAGTTAGTATGCAAAGTTTCATGATCTAATTTAGTACCAGCAGTTTATTGTTCGATTTGGAGGTAACTTTTTAATTTATTTCTATCGAGGAAAGTTTATGGAATCGTGTTTTCGTCACACAAAGGACTTAGCATTAATACTCAACTTTACCATATATTTATTTCAAAATTAACGCTACACTATTTTAGGCGTAACGGAGGACCATGATAAGCCATTTGAGGGATATATAGCCCTTAATAAAACCAAAGAGGCGTTCATAAATACAATATTAAAAAAATAAAATCCAACTTGGCAGTAATCTACCAACTCCAACAAACAAAGACATAACACAAACTCCTTCCACTGGCAACCCCATCTAGGGTCACTAGGAAGGAATGAGGAAGCCCCTTCAATTTGCGCGTCCATAAACATGCTTTACGAGTTGACCGTGATGGACATAAGAGCATTATTCGTGCGAACGGTCCGGTTACGGCTCCGTATAATATATCGTGTCCATGTCGCTAATTGTTTCCGGTTTCTGTTCCCGTAGTTTGTGCGATTAATTTTGATTATTTTTGGGGTTGTTATGTTTTATTTTATGTTATTTTACGCTTTATTAGGGTCCTGTCCTGTTTGTTATGTGACAATGAGGGTTTATTGGTATAATATATATGGGTAATGCAAAAGTAGCAAATAAGGGTGAGTTTTAGTGCTCTTAATTTTTTTTAACTTCGCATCCATTTTGCATCCTCAAAATTATGACTTATTTAATCACACTACATCACTACATCAGCCCATAACGTCCACTGCTAGACATAAGCCTCTCCCACGATGGGTGGAATTTGCCGTAATCTGCACGCTTGGCAGGCGGATTGGAGATCGCAGTGATGAAAGACTAACAGAAAACGCTGCTGCCCATTCTCTGGTCTACGGAGGCGCAAGGTGTTCTGCCTCAGACATTAGTCGCCTTATACGACACCCGTGAGTGTAATGGGTTGGTTCTCTTCTACTCTGCCGGATACCACACGGCTTATTTATTTACATTCACACGCGATTTGTGAATATACATAATGTAGATAAGTAATCTTTCGCTTCGCAAAAGTGCATGTTTAAGAAATATAGGCTAAGAATTCAAAAAACATTAATTTACTCTGTTTGATGTAAAGAAAACTGTGCCGTCGAACTGAAATATCATATTCCATCGATTACTTTTAAGTCCCATGAGATTCTTTCTCAGATCATGAAAACCAAAAAAAGTCGTCCAATCGTCTAAATCGGATGAGAATGAACCGCGAACCTCTTTATTCGATTAAAAATCCCAGTAAGTACTCATATTTTGTGAAACCCAGCATAAGTAGTCAGGGTTCCAAGGGTACGTCGATAATCATATCGTCCCTTCGGCCCAACTCCCTTGATTGGGTGCTTAAGTCCTCGATATAGCGATTAAGTGTACATCCCCATGGTACTGTTATGGCTTGTATGTTTTGTTATACGTTTTAGGAGCCCGTAGCTTCTGAACTACTGTATAACCGAGGGAAAACTGTAAAGTTCATTTACCATATTGTCTAGCTTTTGTTAGGGACCTTGCCCATACTCAAGCGATACGAGTTTTGCGACAGTTACCTACTGCGGTGCAAACAAAAGAAGAAGCTTGCTACAAGTCACTGCGAACATATGACGCGAACGCATTTCACTTGATACAAGTAGCATCGCCTAAAGCAGAGTGTCATCCTGAATGTCGACAGTTAATTATTTAGGCACAGTCCCAATTTCGAATAACAATAGTTCGACTACTCATTACTTCGACAGAACATACTTCGATAACACACCTTCGAAAAACACTACTTCGACAGAATCTTTTTTCGATATGCTCTTGTTTGACGAGTTCCTATTTCGACAGAACATACCTTCGAGATAATCGCTGTAAATAATTTGAATTGCTGCAAAAACATTTGCTACGGAGGAATTACATGGGGGAGTCACTAGTACGAGGGCACCGCATCAACCCACCAAAACGGAACCGGACTGCTTGCTATAAGCTTTTTACTAGGCGGATCCAGAGCTGAAGCAATGCCGTTATGATATTATTGTATGGAATTACGTAGAAAAAATGCTGAAAAGGTTGAATGACGGCATTACTGATCTGGTGCAATGCCTATACGTGTGCCCTTTAGACGAAGGCGCCAGGGCCAATTTGCTAAAAAAATAGGTCAGTACTGTCAGAATTATAATCATCAACACATCTCTGTAAGTTCATTTAATCACGTTGAATGACTATTTGATGAAGAAGTCATTGAATTCCGTAAAGTTATTTTTGATACGGTCTCGAATCATATTTCAATCAACATACAACGTGACAATGAGCTACAAATTGCATAAAAACGTAAGAAAAATCTAATTTTGCGGGCTACCTTAGCGCATCCTTTTCTTTTCGCACCAAGAGTCTCAAAAAGTAAATGGCTTCTCCTTTTTTTCTCAGAACAAGGGATAATGGTAACCAAGTGATGCTGCAGATCAACTATGCAAAGCAGCAAAAAATTTAGGGAACATTTTAATCCCGTTAAGTAGTTTCATAAGGATTTAAATGCAAAGAAAGAATTAAGCAGACTATACAAAGAAACCAGCAAAGCGATAAAAAGAGATTATAGTGGGCACAGACGAAGAATAATAACAGAAAACTTAAACAAATTCAGAAGTACAAAAAGAGCATTTAAAGAATTGAATTTACGTAAAACATGGATACAAAAATTGGAAGGTAAATGTAAAGAAACCAATACGAGACAAGACATTTTACACCAGGCAACCACTTTTTACCAAGAACTATACAAAAGCAAAGAAGACAACGTCGAAAAAGCTACAGAAATAAATCAGGCTAATAATACACAGCCAATTATACCTATAGACGAAAAAGAAATATACTTACAGTTGAAACAATTAAAATCAGATAAAAGTCCAGGTCCCGATGGGATAACTAACGAAGTCTTGAAACTAGGCTGCACCAATTTTACTGGGCCCTCTCACAGAACTATTCAACCTGATTCTAGAAACGGAAATTGTCCCAATTCAATGGTGTACATCGGATATTATACTGTTACATAAAAAAGGTAATCCACTCGACATCAACAATTATAGACCAATCAGCTTACTAGCAAATGTTTATAAAGTGTTCTCATCAACACTTCTAAAACGCATAACACAAGACATTGATAACGCACAACCAATAGAACAAGCAGGTTTCCGCTCTGGCTTCAGCACACTAGACCATATACAGGCACTGGAACAAGTTATCGAAAAGTATGAAGAATTTAATAAGCCTCTATATCTTGGTTTTATTGATTATAGTAAGGCGTTCGACAGCATTAGCCATAGCTCTATTTGGGAGTCACTTAACACCCTAAACATCAACCCAAAGTATATAAACATCATAAAATATATATATAACAACAGTACCAGTAATGTCAGACTAGAATCAAGAGGTGAAGCAATAAATATTGAAAGAGGAGTCAGACAAGGTGACCCCTTGTCACCTAAACTATATTATTGCCGTTCTAGAAAACATATTTAAGAAAATAGACTGGAAAACAAAAGGCATAAAAATAAACAATCTCTATCTAAACCATCTAAGATTTGCTGATGACATAGTCTTATGACTTACAACAAATATAACATGGAAGAAGTTTTGGTCACTCAAGGAGATCTTAAAAGGTGACTACTCGATAGACATGAAGAAAATTATAATAGATACCTGCATACTGCCCTGCCTGCTGTACGGTTGCCAATCTTGGGTATACACGACAAGAGCCAAACAAAAGATTGAAACAACACAAAGAGCAATGGAGAGAAGTATACTGAACATAAGGAAAATACACACAATCAGAAGTGAAGTTATCAGACTAAAAACCAAAGTAACTGATGCCCTTAACCAAGCCCTGAAACTGAAATGGCAATGGGCTGGCCACGTATCACGATACAAAGACGGTAGGTGGACAGCTAAAACTACAGAGTGGAAAGGGCCAAATGGGAAAAGAAGAAAAGGCAGACCAAAGAGAAGGTGGGCTGACGATTTAATAGATACAGCAGGAAACGATTGGCAGAATATTGCAAAGGACAGGGAGAAATGGAAGAAACTGGAGGAGGCCTTCACCCGAGGAGGGGCCCATATCCCGGAGAACATACTAACATAGATTATAAGAAAAATCAAACTATGTACTAACAAAGAAATAAAATATTGTATACATTTTTATCGTAATTTTTAAGGGTAAATGGGAAATAAAGGCTTTTTTATTTATTATATAAGTAGTTTCACGGACGGGTAAACTGCTTACAAACTTCATAATTTATTGGATATTAATAACACCATCCCACATGATTGACATAATCAAGCACACGTCCCTTGATCCATATAAATCAGCAGCCTTATTACGTAACACACTCGCAATCACAAGCACTTTCATTTTGACAATTCAGCAATGTACATTGAGTAAAGGTACAAAATTGCGAAGGCAATTACGGTGGCTATGATGCCCAAAAGCCCAACAAACCGCACCAAAACTGTCTAGTTTCTATGTAATACTATGATAAACACTTCTATAAATGGCAACATTGCCGCCTGTTGCCGTTTTCATAAAAACTACCGCGCTACCGCGGTTTGCAGTTGCGATCGCATTCGGAACTGTACATTTATTTGCGCTGTCATCGAGCAGACAACATTTTTAACATTTGAAGAAATTCGGACAACGAATACACTCACATTAAAATCGCCTATTCTTTTGAATAGGCGTTTAATGTGAGTGTGTTAAGAAATTCGATTCCAACGACCATTGCGTTTGTAACACGTTAGTAAAATTACAAACACAATGCCTTTAATTTTGACAACATACTCCTCCATTACGTTATCAAGTGGACGAGTTTTTCATCAATAGATTTTGTTGTACTGTCAAAATCACAGTCCCCTTTGGATCGTGATTGTAACTGAATTACGCAATAGAGGTTGGCCCGTCTTCCAAGTTCCAAATTGCTTGAAGCATCCATCGAGGATTACCGTGCGTACATAGGGTGGTCGGAACAGGTAAACGATTCATCTGTGAGGAAATCCTTTGTAATCCTGATATGTGTTCACTGTGCAGCATGGTTTGGTTCTACTGGATGGGTTACATGGGATGTTTAGGTACTGTTTGTAAGATGTATGGTGCGTTTTGAAGTTGTGGAAAAGAGTTTTGTAATGTGATTGTTGTTTAGTGCAGTTATGATAGAGCTAGACTGCAATATAACAGTGCTTTGGTGTAGACTGTTAGTACCTCATTTTGGTAGATTTAAGGCTTTTCTATGTTATGGAAATAACTGCCTGTTTCGTTCTTCAGTCTATAGTTCATTTAAACTATCTTGCTTTAATGTACAGTGACTTGTAATCTGTATAAAAGAACATTAATCCTTTTTTGCGAGGATCAAAAAGGCGCCCTAATGTCATCACATCAATACAACAGTCCCAAAAATAGCCCCAAAAGCCGATTCTGCTGACTAATATCCAATACGTCCAATATATGTGCTAGGTTAATAAGTCAGTGAGCTCACGTCGGGGCAATTTGCGGAGGTAGGGAGTCTCACAAAAGTTGCTCAGTAACGAACCGGTTCCAATAAAATTGCTCGCGTTTAAACGTTTCTATACGTGTTTCTTGTCTACAGGCAATGAACGCCAGAATAGTTTTTGTTAAACATTAATTTAATTAAATAGGTGTGGTAAGTGCGGAGAAGGTTAAACAAAAGAACTCATTAAAATAATAACCCAAATTAAATTACTACAGTAACGAACCATACTGCAGAAATAATTAATTTTGCAAAATATTGATCATTAACTAGAATAACTAATATTCCGGCCTTGATGAATGTCCCATTTTTATATTTTTATTTGCTAATCTTTATGCTTATTAATACAAAACGGGTCCATATTGGCTCACCTAAAGTTGTTCTTCCTAATGATTTGTAATCCGAATGATCACTCTTCCTAAAATTTTTCATCCTAAAGTTTTCATTCATACTATTTGTAGTGCTACCGGCGATGTTCATAACACTCATGTTTCCGAAAATTGTAATTAATAATATCATTAATGTGAATATATTTAAACTCCTACTGTTTTTTATCATAACGCTTTTATCCCTAAACATAATTACCATAATATTTTCACTCATACTCAGAAAGAAACATTTACCAAGTGTAATAAAAAATATATGTGGGTAGAAGACGATATTATAGTTTTAATTTGAGGGTATGATTATTATTTGGGGGTATGCTTTATATAACGTACTTATTACTACAACTATACCTGAGATAATTATGTCTAAGAAACCAACTTTTTAGAATGATTAAAGGTATTTTCACTGATTATTGTCTTAAATGAATGAAATTCAGGTCAGGACACTATGAAAAAAATACTTAGAAAAATTTCGCGACCAATTTCGAGGTAGCTGGTCACAGTTCTAACCTAACCTATGGATATCTTTGCAGGTACACACCGCTACAAAAAAATATGAAAACATGTATTAACTACGAACCACCAGATTTAGCAAAATGTAACGGCAAAAAATCACTTTTAGTTGCCAAAATCAGTAAATGATCACCAAAATTAATCCCCATTTTATCGTGAAATTAGAACCAAAAATTTATTTTTGACCACCAGAAATTGAACTGTTATGCTCTTGCATCCGAGTCGAGGGAGACCCGGTCGACGGAGCCCCGCTTCGCGGGGCTCCTACTTCTGAATGGTTTATAAAAAAATAACCACGATGGGTATGGCGGGGTCGAATGAGCGAGCGAAGCGAGCGAATAGACCCCGCCATACCCATCGTGGTCATCACACGAGGGCACGCGGGCACGAGGGCATCGTGGGCTTCTAACCTAATCTATCCGTGCCGGGGTGCCCCAAGTCGGCCTAAGGCAAAACTAGTTTGTCATAAACCACCTCATTACCTCCACTAAATTTGGTGATCAATTGATATTTTAGGTGATAGATGTTAGTGGTCACAAAGTTAATTTTGATGGTCATTATATTTTCCCCCCTATTATTTTGTATGGTACTATTATTCTTATATGTTATACATGTTATGTGAAAATAAAGTTAAGCAAAATTAATGTATAAAATACTGATTATTATGAATAAAAAGAAATCTAAACAAAAAAGATATGACTTTGAATAATAGTGTAAAAGATGGTTATGTTGAGAAAATATAGGAAAACAAATAAAAGTATAATAGATGTTTATTGCTACTGACATTATGAAGTTGAATGCTTCGGAATTATGAACATTAGAGACAGAGTAGTTAGAAATTGTGATTGTTAGGATGAAAAATGTTAGGAAGAACATTTTCGGATTTCCAATTATCGGAGTTGAAACATATTCATAAAATATTTAAAAATCCTCACCATGATTTGCAGCCATAGTCTACTAACTGTTGAGTATAGTCCTAGTCTCGTTGCTGTAATGTGCCTGTTACTGAGTCTGTGAGAGGCCTTTCCCGCGATTTTTTGTGTGTCGAACACTCAGGTGGCTGCTATTCTGCACATGCTCCACTCGGCACGACTTCGTTAGAACTCTGCTCGACCTGCGATTACCACATCTCTCCAAATACCCTGTCCACCTCGATACCTTCGTCGTACGTCGTATTTTGGGTAGGTAAGACCAATTACAACGCTACTTTATATGCTGCTTGTAGTTCTATTATGTCACTTCTTGATACTAAACAAGCGGTTCCTATTATTTCTGCGGCTGCTCCTCGTGTCGCTGCTCGAGTTACCGAACCCGCTGTCACAATGTCTGTGTCTCAAGCGCCTGTGAGAGTTACCGACCTTGCCAACGCTCCCGCGAAGAAGCCCGTGCCTGAAAAGGCATCGAACCGAGCCTGGTTCGATGCCTTTTCAGGCGCCATCAGCCGATGATGATGGTTTTGTGACGGTGCAGAGGAAGAAGCGCCGACAAAGAACCAACAAGTACCGCTGCGGCACAGCTTCTATCAAGCCCGACATCCCTGTTTGAGCCGCCCAGCCGAACACTCCCGTGTTTATTTCCCGCCTACACTATACCACTAAGGCCGAGGACATCGTGGAGTACGTATGCCAAAGGACCAAGTACAGGCCGAGAGTGCAGTTGCTTGAATCGCGCCGCAATGTCAACTGCAAGGCGTTCGTGGTACGAGTACCTACTTGCTACCTGCACCTCGTCATGGCAGAGGACTTTTGCCAGCAAGGTGTAATGTTCCGTCGCTTCCGCGGACAAGTGCCACACGATCGCACAAAGACAGTGCTCGAGTGAAGTGTACTAACTTACTTTTAAGTTTATATACTAACATACTTTGTACTATTATGATATATATGTTAGTCTATAATCTTTATTTTCAGGCTAATTTGGCCCATAGATAAATAATCTATGGGCCAAAGTAGCCTGAAAATAAAGGATTTATTATTGTTAAAACTCAATCATTTCTTTATTTTCAAAAAAATAACAAACTAGTCCCCGACACATGTAGGAACCTTATCACTCCCATATATTTATTTATAAAAACTTTATGCACAAGTAAAAAAAAACTGTACAAAGGCGGACTTAATGCCTTGGGCATTTTCTACCAGTCAGGAACCTTATCTACTACTACTACAACAGCCCATAACGTCCACTGCTGGACATAAGCCTCTCCCATAATGGGAGGATTTGCCGCAATCTCCACGCTTGGCAGGCGGATTGGAGATCGCCGTGATGAAAGACTAACAGAAAACGCTGCTGCCTACTCTCTGGTCTACGGAGGCGCAAGGTGTTCTGCCTCAGACATTAGTCGTCTTATACGACACCCGTGAGTGTAATGGGTTGGTTCTATTCTTCTCTGCCGGATACCACACGGCTAACCACAAGAACCTTATCACTCCCATATATTTATTTATTTATTTATTTATTTATAAAAACTTTATGCACAAGTAAAACTGTACAAAGGCGGACTTCATGCCTTGGGCATTTTCTACCAGTCTACCTTAGGGTGATGCAGAGATAATACACAGTAGGTGCAAAACAGAAAAAAAGACTAGAAAATATATATAGCAAAAACATATAGGAATAAATACATATATACATACAAATAACAAAATATATAAAGTTAAGAGAGATAAACAAGAAAAACTATAACAACTTAGTTTTAAGACGAATCTGCCAACTTCTTGTGAATATGCTCTCGAGCCTTCACTCTGAAAGTGAAACGACTAGTCAACGTCCTAATACTCTGGGGGAGCTCATTCCAAAGGGAGACCGCCTGGACAAAGAAGGAAGATTTAATAAAGCCAGATCGGTGAGACGGACAGTGTAGAAGACAGTTATTGGAGGAACGAAGGTTTTTGCTGTGCGCAGAGCATAAATATTGAAAATGAGAAGTGAGATAAGAAGGAGAAGTTGGTTTGTGAAGAAGAGAAAACAGAGTTGTCAAAGCCCTCAATGCTCTGCGCTGCCGGATGGGTAACCACCTTAACAGCAAACGATGTGCAGAAACATGCGGAGATTGAAGACGAATCGAATGCAGTTATTAAGAAGTCGGTCATATATATCTAGCAGACTCATCAGACCACAATGTGGATGGCTATACAAGAGTAGAGGAAGATCAAGAAAAACATGGATGGACTGTGTGAAGGATGATATAGCTAGAAAGGAGGTGACTGCTGCGATGACATGCTGGGCCGACCCTTCATAAATTGGTATAAGGACAGGGGAATGACGAGACCCGTCAGACCAACTATAGCTATGAACCATCCAAGTGACACACGGTCAACAAAATCAGCCAAGGAGTTGAGGAGAAGTATTGCAAACACACGCACACTGGAATTTAAGAGCTATATATCCCTCAAATGGCTTAGCATGATCCTCCGTTACGCCTAAAATACCGCAGTTTTAATTTTGAAATAAATATATGGTAAAGTTGAGGAATCATGTTTTCGTCACACTGTGACTTAGCAGTCACAGTGTGACGAAAACATGATTCCATAAACTTTTCTCGATAGAAAAAAAATCCAAAGTTACCTCCAATTCGAACAATAAACCGCTGGTAATCAAAAAGTACTTCAAATTAGATCATAAAACTTTGCATAATAACAGAACTAACTATAAAGCAGGTCTTATGTGTTTTAATTTTTTTAGTCCAATCAATGGATTTTTTGTAAATCGCAAAAAACTACTCATTTCGCACTATTCGGCCGCAGTGACTGACGTAACAACCGCTTTGTAGTGCAAGCTGATAAGAACTTTATTCTAACAGTATTTCTAACGAAGTTTGAACCACCACGAATAGAGTTGCTAATTTTAGGATTAGAAGGGCCATGATGTTTAGACAAGCGGTATCCTATTAAAACTCAATGACATGTTAATGAAACATTTCTTTATTTACAACAGTTATCAAACGGGTCCCCGACACATGTAGGGTTCCGTAGGAACGTTATCACTCCCGTATAATTACGCGCAAGGGTGTTGTTGGGTTAAATTTTTACGACCCACAGTGGATTACTTTCGGTTCACGTTTGTTCGTTATGTACATTACGGTTAGAGGAAATTACGGTTTTAGGGAATCTTTATAAAATTAGAATCAGATTTACAAGCGAAGAAAGTAAGTATTAGCTTGATTTTTTTTTGTAAACAAAACCTAATTAAGTAGAACTAACGATAGTAGGTAAAAAAGTATATTTTTTTATAATATAAACCCTGTAATAACGTTTTCAATGTTTCGATAGGGTGACCATGACTTATTGTTCACAGAAAACTTTCTGTATTCTGTACTTATTGTATTAAAAATTATTTCTCAAAGATCCTAAATTAAATAAAAATGAAGAGTCGTATGTTTATGTCCTATAAACATAATTATGTTTTTGTAAAATATTGATTGACATCGAGTAACATCTACCAATCCGCACTGGGCCAGCGTGGTGGATTATACGCCCATTCCCTCTCAGAGGAGGCCTCTGTCCCAGCAGTGGGAACATTAATAGGCTGATGATGATCATCTTATCGTTACATTTTAGTTTATTTTTTTATTATTAAAAAATACTTAAATCACAGATTATTCAGTTAGGTGCTTTTATTTTATTTTTTACGGGTTCCTTTATCGATACTGAACTCACCCCTAAGCTATGGCACGCGACTACTTTAACACCCTGTTTGTATTATTACAGAAATAAGTGTCATTGCATAGTATTTCCAGAATGATTTGACGACCCGATTGGCGCAGCGGTAGTCAGGCTGCCTTTCGTTCTTAGGGTCCCGGGTTCGAATCCCGGTCGGAGCAAATGTTTGTGTGATGAGCATGGACATTTGTTTCCGAGTCATGGATGTTTATATGTATAATAAGTATGTATTTACAAACAAAAAAGTATCTATGTAGTATATCAACTATCTAGTGTCCACGACACAAGCCTCGTTGCTTAGTGTGGCACTAGATGGCGCTGTGTGTAATGTCCAGCAATATTTATTTATTTATTTATTTAAATGATTTGTTATGACGATGGTAAAACCGAAATGCAAGCAAGTTCCGAACAACCAACCTATGACAATACATAATTTAACATAATTATGGTCTATACTATACATAAATGATTCATCATCATCATCATCAGCTTAGCCTTTTCCCAACTATGTTGGGGTCAGCTTCCAGTCTAACCGGATGCAGCTGAACACCTGTATTTTACATGGAGCGACTGCCTATCTGACCTCCACAACCCAGTTAGTACTGGGTAATACGATATCCCTTGGTAAGACTGGTTGTCAGACTTTTTGGGTCACTGACTACCTGTAACGACTGTCAAAGATCTACAAATGACAGCCGGGACCAACGGCTTAACGTGCTTTCCGAGGCACGGAGGAAACTTGGTATGTAATGGGTGGTCACCCATCCACAGACCAACCTAGGCAAGCACAGCTTAACCTAAAGATCGACCTGAGCGGCTGTTATTATTTAGCCACGGGCTCCTCACATAGATGAGTAAGATATTTAAAAAAAAAAACAGTAATTTTAAACACACCATACTTCACAGTCGTATTAAAATAATATAATATAAAAAAAAATCTTAGTGTAAGTAAATAATCTGTGATTTGTGGTTTTGTCAGAAATATGTAAGTTAACAATCTGTGATTTATGTGATTTTTTAAGAAATAAACATGTTTTTGTATCTTATCATTTTAATTTATAATCCTTGCAAAAATAATTATAATGTAATAGGTTGAAGTTAAGCAATAAGTCATGGTCACCCTAACCAAACATTCAGAACGTTTTGAAGATTATAAGCGATACCGTACTACAGCTCCTGAAATATAAACCTAGGATTTTTTTGTGTATTTTTACGAGTTTTGACAAATTCAAATCTAGGTTTTACAAAAAACTTCAGACCTCTGCGATGCTTCTTCAGCGAGATATTGGCGATAACGTATTTTTCACCGTTTCAATGGCGCGGCCACGGGTTTGTAGTCTTACAGCTCCTAAAATATAACCCTAGGACTTTTTGAAGTATTTTTACCAGTTTTGACAAATTAAAATCTGTGTTTTACAAAAAACTTCAGACCTCTACGATGCTTTTTCAGCGAGATATCGGCGATAACGTGTTATTCACCGTTTCGATGGCGCGGCCATGACGTTTTAGTCTTACAGCTCCTAAAATATAAACCTAGGATTTTTTTGTATATTTTTACAATTTTTTTACATATTCAATCTGTTATTTACCTAAATTTCAGGTGTCTGCAACGCTTAGTTTTAAAGATCTCGTGGCCGCACGGTTCTCCGCGTTTCGATGGCGCGGCCACGTTCAAACCCTTATAACTTTTTAACCATAACTTTGACAAATTTATGGTTTTGGGAATCAACTTTTACAAACTTTTACAAAAACTTGGCATAGTTTTTTTTAAAAAAAAACGCCGTGGCCGCGCGGTCGAAACGGACACCAGCTATGCTAGCGCCATTAGTTCCACAATTTCCTTCCCCATTCAAAGTATGGATTTCAGAACTTGTCAAACTACTGCCGCGTCGTACTTACACATTATAATTCGAACAGTTCATAACTTCAAATTCTCAATACAGAGACCGAATTCAAGACAAACCAACCTGTACAAGTACATATTTCTACCGACTAGCAGCATTCTCTGTCCCGGTTCAAGGTATACCCCGAATTCGAAATTATGAAGACTGTTTTGGGAACCGCTGTATGTTTTCACACACTAACCACCATTTTCAATAACTTACTGACAGGTATCGGAAGTTTGCTATCTCTGTCTGTTAGACATTTAACTTTCGGACCGATAGAAACAAAACGTCACAGAAAAGCTTACTTTGATTTTTCCATGAAGTAACAGGTAGGTTACAAAGTTAGCGTGAAATATCCTATCCACGCCGGATAGGATATTTCAAGCTAACTTTGTTTATAGAAATACTAATAGCTGCGAGACGTCGCGTATTAACTGACAGTTATACGTAAGTAAGTTATAGAAAACGACCTATTTTTTTTTTTTTTTCGGAAGGGAAATCATCAAATGACTTCTCCCGCTCTGGGCAGAGCAGGAGGGAGTGTCAGACTTTTACTGACTAAAACCCATCCATGTTCCTTCATCGCCCTTTGTGTTCCGGGGCCACGGTATCTCTTTCGAACAGTCCCGCAACCCCGGAACAGTCCCGCAACCCCGGATAGAAAACGACCTTAAGTGATATTTAAATGAATGCCGAAAACGAAGCACCCTGTTGATTTCCAACAGTGCGATGTTGATTTACGCATCTTGTGTTAGTAAAAACGGGCGTATAATTGACAATCTCTTGGGTTTTATAGCCGAAGCGGTCTGAGAGCCAATGTTAACATGTGTTACATAATTTCAGAAACAACATCCTCCATTTCCACTCTCTGTAAGGAAACAAACACTTTAAATTAAATGAGTTAAGTTGTTTTCTTCAACTGCTCGTAAATGCTAACTGAGGCTACTTACTCATTATGGTGTTTCCTAGCTACGACCTAGGGACCAGCCATTATGTCATTGAGGTCACTTTAATACTTAGTTGTAGTTTACTCAGTGTTTCCTTTTTTTGCTGAAAGGAGCTAATAAAAGTTGCAGTGTAACGACAAAATTACATCGCATCCGGAACGAAGTTATTCCATACTAGCTGACGTCCCGCGGTTTCACCCGCGTAGTTCCCGTTCCCGTGGGAGTACGGGAATAAAATATAGCCTATAGCACTCACGAATAGTGTAGCTTTCTAATGGTGAAAGTATTTTTGAAATCGGTTCATTACTTCCGGAGATTACCCCCTACATACAAACTTACAAACAAATGTTACCTCTTTATAATATTAGTATAAACTACCTTCTGCCTGCGACTTCGTCTTCGTGAGCCAGAATAAATAAAATATATAAATATAATTATATATATCACGGCAGGGAAAGCTTAGAGGAACACTCTGCCCATAATTATATTGGCGACATCCGCCGCCAATCCGCCTTTGTCTTTCAGTCTCTACTTCTCTAGCCATCACATCGCCGTGCGACACCTACAATTCTTCATTGTTGGTAGATAGGTAGGTGGGTATTTGAAATCACACACAGCACTTCGCTCAAATTTCAAACGTTTATTTCTATGAAACCATTTAGGTACAGAAACTGATTAACTTTTAACGTTCACTTCATTAAACACTTATAATTACATAGTATTTCAATTGTTTTTGCTAATCGTAGGAACACGTGACTGCTCGTTGCTCACGCGTCCATTCTGAGTGGGCGGAAGTCCTCCACACAGTACAGGTAACTCATTACATAATAAGTTCATTAAAACTTACAAACAATACTAGAGTAATTCATAATTAATCATTTTAATAATTAAACAATACCAATATTCACAAATGCAAAGGTTTTATAAAGTTAAAGCTAATTAGTCGCTTCAATACTTTTTAAAACAATATTCAATCTTGTTTTAATAATAAATAATAATAAATAAATGTCTTTTATTTCAGGCATTGCACAATTTTAAAATTTTACAGTCCCATATATTAGCCTAAACAATGTTAAATCCACCAATAGGGCTTCGTCAAGTGATAAAGTATAATAATAATAATAATAATACCCAACCGTCAACGTCTCGGCCCAACGACTGTCGGATCAGGTGCGGGTTATCCAGCGCAACCACAGGTTGGACGACGCCGCGCTTGATAGGCTGCGCTCAGAAGTACTGAGCAACCTTATCATCCTAACTCCGACACAAACCGCGGTGCAAGTGTCAGATATTAACGTAACCCTACCGCGGTCGATCCCTGCTGTTGTAGAGGAGGATGATAGGGTTGCCACGGTAAGTAGCCAGTGCAACGACCGATTGAGGAACGCTCTGGAGGATGCGCTTCGTGAATATCGGTCCACTCCTACCGAACTTAGGCCCCGATTACCACGGTTACCCATGCATAAGAAAAATAGGGCGTTGGTGTGTGCCTTGGACTCGCAACTCAAGCATATATTCGAGAGTAGCGAGAACCTCGTTGATACACAATCGATCCTGTTCTGTGGGGCTGTTGCGGCATGTCGTTTAGCTAATGTCAAGTTTCCAAATTGTGACGTAGCTACTCGACCAAAACCAGCCGTACCAGCCTGGCAGCGCAGGATCGAGCGCCGTATCGACGGGGCCAGGGTACTCATCGGCAAACTATACTGCTTCAGGGAGGGCAATACACGACCACGGGTGATGCGCTTTGTGAGGCGGGCATTCTCGGGGACTGAAATCAGTCCTCAAGAATACATGTCCCGTGCCACAGAGCGCATCGACTTCCTGAAGCAGAAAGTTTATGCATGGGCGAACCGTATTCGGAGGTATAAGCAGCGGGTTGATCGGTATTCACAGAATCGCATGTTCCAGAGCGATGAGAGGTGGGTATACAGAGCTTGGGAGCGACCCGAGCAAAATATGACAGACGTGTGCCGCCCGGATGATGCCACCACGAGTTCTTTCTGGCGCAGCATCTGGTCGGTACCCGTTTGTCATACTGAGGCTGACTGGATGCGTGATGTCGAGCGAGTGTGTGAACCTATCCCAGAAATGGAGCCAATTTTTATAACACCTTTGGATGTAGCTAGAGCAGTTCGTCCGTTACCAAATTGGAAATCCCCGGGACCGGACGGACTGCACAACTTCTGGCTCAAATGGTTTAGTAGTTCACACACTTGCCTGGCATCGCAATTCCAGTCATCCTTAGAGTCCGGGTCCCTCCCACAGTTTTTAACAACAGGCGTTACCCACCTGCTCCATAAGTCAGGTAGTCCCGCGGAACCCAAAAATTATAGACCGATCACGTGTTTGTCGACGATCTACAAGCTTCTTACATCCATTCTGAGAATGAAAATTAATACACACATTGACAAAAACTCCATCATGTCAGCCTCTCAGAATGGATGTAGGAATGGGTCCCGCGGTACTAAGGAGCTACTCCTCATCGACATGGCCATTAGCCAACAGGTTCGTCGTTCTCGCAAAGATCTGTCGACATGTTGGATAGATTATAAGAAGGCCTATGACTCGGTGCCACATACGTGGCTCATGAGGGTGCTGGAGTTGTACAAAGTAGATACAACTCTACGCACCTTTCTTGAGTCATGTATGGGGCAATGGAAGACGGTCCTTCGATATCCAGGATGGCGACAGATCGAGGGGAGCGATGAGCCTGTATGGATTAAGCGGGGAATATTCCAGGGCGACAGTCTGAGTCCACTTTGGTTCTGTTTAGCCCTGAATCCTCTAAGCACATTGCTGGAGAATTCAGGCCTAGGCTGCCGGTTGAGGAAGGATGGTCAGGTTATATCTCACCTGCTTTACATGGATGATCTGAAACTCTTTGCCCCCAACAAATTGCGATTGATGGAGCTACTGAAAGTAACTGAAACTTTTAGTAGCGCCATCAGGATGGAATTTGGTGTGGACAAATGTGCAGTCATGTATGTAAAGCGAGGGGAGATTATGGAGTCCGAGGGACTTCAACTCTCGGACTCCATACACCTGAAATCTATTTCCTCATCCAAAACCTATAAGTATTTGGGTATGTCGGAAGCGTTAGGCATTAATGTAACTGACATGAAGCAATCATTGAGGGAGCGCTTCTTCGGTCGCCTGAGAAAGGTATTAAATAGCCTTCTTTCAGGTGGGAACAAGGTGCGCGCCTTCAATGGTTGGGTCATGCCGGTTTTAATGTACTCTTTCGGCATACTCAAATGGACTCAGACCGAACTCGACGCCCTGGATAGAAGAGTTCGTACACTGCTGACCGAAAGCCGGATGCATCACCCACGATCATCGGTTATGAGACTGTACATCCCGCGGAAGTGCGGAGGTCGAGGCTTTTTAAACGCGAAGACCCTCCACAACCGCGAGGTGTGCAGTCTCAGAGAATATTTTTTAAAAGCCGAGGTGGGTATGCACCGAGATGTGGTCGCAGTGGACAAGGGACTCACCCCGCTGTCCATGGCTAAAGAGAACTGGCACAGACCTGAGGTACTTACCACCGATGACCGCAAGGAAGTATGGCAAGTCAAAGAGCTTCACGGGCGCTTCTACCGGGCTCTTCATGGGCCCGATGTAGATTTTCTAGCGTCCGTGTCCTGGTTACGTTTCGGCGACCTCTTTGGGGAAACTGAAGGTTTTGTTTGTGCGATTATGGACGAAGTTATGTTGACGAACAACTACCGGAAATATATTATGAAGGACGGGACGGTTGACGTGTGTCGGGCATGCCACCTTCCGGGTGAGTCCATCAGACATATTATTTCTGGTTGTTCTCGTCTGGCTAACGGCGAGTACTTGCACAGGCATAACCAAGTAGCCAGGATTATACACCAGCAACTTGCCTTGAAATATAAACTTGTGGAATCTGAGGTACCGTACTACAAGTATGTGCCCGACCCAGTTCTCGAAAATGACCATGTCACGCTGTACTGGGATCGGTCCATCATTACTGACAGGACTATTGTCGCCAATAAGCCTGACATAGTGATGATGGACCGATCAGCGCGCCGCGTAATGATAATCGATGTTACCATTCCGCATGACGAGAACCTCGTGAAAGCTGAGAAAGAGAAACAAATAAAATATCTCGACTTGGCACACGAGGTTCGCGGCATGTGGAATATGAACTCGGTTATCATTGTGCCGATTGTCGTGACGGCCAATGGCCTTATAGCCAAGAGCTTCGATGACCATCTATCGAAGCTCTCTTTAGGCGGTTGGATCAAGGGCCTGATTCAGAAGACAGTACTCCTCGATACGGCTCGCATTGTGAGGAGGTTCCTGTCTCTGCAGCCCTAACCACCGGTGGTTTGGACCCTGCTCCCGACACCGGCGGACTACTATTTTTTATATTTTTAAATGTTTTTGTTTTTTTAAGAAATATTTAAAAATGTGAATAATTAGGATACTAAATAAATAAAGGAGATAATAATAACAATAATTATTCAAAATGTTAATTCATTAAATACAGTAAATACAGTCGCACAATACAACCCAGACACTCGTAGCTATACAATTTTATTGTTATAGATATACAAAGTCTTAAATACCGCAATTACAATACTATTTGTACATTTTTGTAGTCTTTTATGGAAGGACACCTTTATATTGTGCATATATGTATGAAAGCCGTCTACTTTATGTTCCTCAAACATACCAGTCGCACTACACCGCCACGGTAACCCTAGCAAGGCGCGGAACGCGTTATTGTGTCGAACCCGCAAAGTGTTATAATTAGCTTTATTATAGCTATACCAGAGGGCGGCGGTGTAGAACGCCTGGCAGTAGGCTTTAAATAATGAAGTTTTAAGGTGAATGCTTCGACCAGCCCGCGAAATTCAAATTTTCTTACGTTTTTGGCAAATTGCAAGCCAGTGCAAGGTTGTATGTTGATTATAATATTGGACGCGATTGTAAGACGTATGTAGTTACAGAATTATAATCATCAAAACCATCAATACAACCCTCCAAGTTCATAAAGGTCTAGCAATGAATTTGACCTTGAAAAAATCGTTTCTCGACCTTTATGAACTTGGAGGGTTGTATTGATGGTTTTGATGATTATAATTCTGTAACTACATACGTCTTACAATCGCGTCCAATATTTTAATCAACATACAACCTAACACTGGCCTGCAATTTGCCAAAAACGTAAGAAAATTTGAATTTCGCGGGCTACCCTGGAGCATCAGCCTTAAAACCATTTCCGGCAAATCAAAGTATTTAGTACAAAGAACACCTACGAAATCTTTCACTAATAAATTGTTCTGTAAAATAATCTTGTTACTTTTAGTTTGTTATTTAGTTAGATAATCTGATTTAGCTGTAGTTTCAAATTATTAATTGACTAGCTGTTGCCCGCGGCTTCGCCCGCGTACAGTTCGGTAACTGTCCCATGGGATCATACTAAAGGGATAAATAGTATCCTACATGTTAATCCAGGTTATAAACTATCTATAAATAATTCTAAATTTCATAATAATCACAATTTTAATCATCACAATTACTATCACTATCACTATCACAATCACTATCACTACCACAATCACTATCACAATCACTATTACAATCACAATCACAATCACTATCACAATCACAATCACAATCACAATCACAATCATTATCACAATCACTATCACATTCACAATCACTATCACTATCACTATCACTATCACTATCACTATCACAATCACTATCACTATCACAATCACTATCACTATCACTATCACTATCACAATCACTATCACAATCACTCTCACAATCACTCTCACAATCACTCTCACAATCACTCTCACAATCGCTATTATAATCACAATCAACAACATCATTATCACAATCTTCACAATAAATCAACCATAACCCTGTATAGAAGTTGAATCCGGCATCTTCTGGATCTCAAAATAAATGCCATATTCGTAATCAGCACCCCTGATAATCTCGAAATCGACACCCATATTGATTTTTAGACATTTCAACCCCATCGCACCCCAACAGGGGATGATGGTATTTCAGGTCCGCCACATTAAATCTTAAAATCGTTGTTTTTGTAACACACCCGATGACCCGACCCGATACACCATACAAACAATAACCATGTTGATTTTCAGACTTTGTCACCCCATTCCTCCTCTTTGGGGTTGAATTCTGAAAAAACCTGAAACCCGTTTCTCCTTTTTTATCAATAGGATTACTGCTGTGAAGTTTCTAATATAATAGTCTAACTAATCTTGTTTTCGTTTTCCCATACAACAAACTTTGGAGCCCGCCCTGTTTCATCCCCTTAGGAGTTACATTTTGAAAAACCCCTTCAAAGTGCACTCCTAGACCACATAAGGAACCTACTTGCTAAATTTGGAATCTGTAGACCCAGCGGTTTGGGCTGTGTGTTGATATGTCAGTCAGTCAGTTTCTTTTTTTATATATTTAGAAGTTTTGAATACAAATATTTGCTATAAACTTCATCCCCCTTTTCACCCCCTTAAGGGCTGAAATGAAAATAAAACCAACAATAATGTACGTTGTGTTAGTTTCCAACCGTAAGCCGAAATATTAGTGATTTCAACTTAAAAAATAAAGAACTTTAATTAAAAACAAAATTTCATCCCCCTTTTCACCCCCTTAAGGATTGAAATTCTAACAACACTGTTGCAATTTTTAATTTTTAGCCTAAATACAAAATTTGAAGATCCTAACTTTAAAACTGACGGACTTTCATACACAACTTCATCCCCCTTTTTAACCCTTTGGGGGTAGAATTGGGAAAAACGCTGAGACACGTATAAATTAATTTTCAATTTTCAGCCTAAGTACAAAATTTGAAGATCCTAACTTTAAAACTGACGGACTTTCATACAAACTTTCATCCCCTATTTAACTCCCTTAGGGGTTGAATTTCAAAAAATCCTTCCTTATTCCTTGTCTACATTATAAAGGAAACCTCTGTGCAAAATTTCAGCTTTCTAGGTCCAAGGGTTTGGGCTGGGCGTTGATGAGTCAGTCAGTCAGTCAGTCAGTCAGGTTTTTATTTTTATTTATATAGATTTATTGATCAAATCATATTCGGCCTGTAGTGTTGCCTCGTAAACAATCTTGTGTCAAAATGAACAATAATAATTACAAATCCAATGTCATAAAATACTTGCTTATCATAATTTTAACTATAGATCTAGCTAAAGACTTACTGAAAGTCTTTAGCTAGACTTTTGTTTAATAAATTACTATTTGAAACCACGAACTATCTAAGTACTAGGTAAGCCAATAGATGGCGCTTAATTCATCTGTCAATTAATTAAGTTCTATGTAATAATTGTACTGCCAAGCAGAGATGACAGGTTCACCAGTTTTATCATGGAATGGAATTATGAGTGCTATTAATTAGATTAAATCTTAGCAGATAGAGCCTCTTGCGGCGACATATATAAATATAATAAATAGTTATTAATCTATCTGTGTGTGTACATCCGAACATACAAATTTTCACATTTACAACATTAGTAGGATCAGTAGTATTAGCCATTTGTACGCCACAGTGTGTGTCACTCGGTGTCACTAGTATCCTTTGCTTGTCTACCGAGCAATTCGCGCGGCGCGGCGGCGTTGACTCGTGCCGTGCTCTAAGCATTTTTCATTTGTTTTGTAGGCATGAAGCTCATGGCCAATCAGTAAAAATATCACGTCTATAATCCCCGAAGGGTTAGGCAGCGGTGTACGTAACAAAACACCCACAGTTTGCCAATTATGTATAAGTCCTATGTAATAGGGGGGAGTTTATTGACATCAACTGGGCACGATTTTATACTCCGTAGCTGCTACTCGAAAATTCCTGACGGAATAACTCAAAAACACTTTGCCTGACCGGGATATCGAACCCAGGACCTCATGCCCAGCAGTCGCGCTTGCGACCACTCGACCAATAAGTCAGAAAATATACTTATACCACCCGTCATTCCTACTGTAAACAAAGATACATTAATTCATTATGAATAACACATTGATTGATTTAATAATAAAGAATACATACGTAAATGCATAAACTTACGCGTTTTTCCCATGGGAACAGGCATAAACCACAGCCACCCGCTACGATCCTTAGGCGCGGGACAACTACAAGAGGCGTCTCGGGCGGAGGTGTGGCGCGGTGCAGCGCGGAACAGGCGCGGTAACGGTTTCGGAAAGGCGAGGCGCGGGCGAACACAGGGATGCATGAATGGGGAATTCTAGTGTTTTAAATTCTATATCGTCACGCATTTTCGCCGTCTAGTTCACCCCTGTGTACACTGTCGGCATGCCACTGCTAACTGCAGGTGCGCCGAGGGCGAGGAAGTGGCGCCCGCGCCGCGCCGTCTCAGTATGTCTCGCGACTCACTTCTTCTATACATTTTGTACGAAATTTTAGAGAAGTGGCGCCGCGCCCGAGCAGCGCCCGCGCCGCGCCCTCTCCACACCTCCGCCCGACGTCTCTTGTGTTTGTCCCGCGACTTACATACTTCCTTCTGCCTCGTCCACGTTCATACATTTAGTCATACACGCACATCGGTTGCGACTACTACGCACCTGACCTTCCTGAAGAACCTCACCAATAAGGTAGGTCAGTGTATGTCCTTCTAGAGTATCCCCTCCCGGCGTTGCCTTTCACATCTGCCTTGTAAATACGTTTTGTTAGTCGACTTTCACTTCTTCTTCTTAGTGTGTCGATAGACTCAAATAATACCCGACCAGTATGTTGCCACCTGCACAGGTCTGTCGTTGGCTTCGTTTAAATCCTGGAAGGTGCAGGTGGCTGTGCACGATGGCCAAGAAAGGAGGTGGGGCATATATAATGCAGAGGGGCTCCACACTGACATTGTCTTGGACGATGATGACTTTCGCTCATCCTCTGTGTAACAAATTTCAACATCAGAATTTAACTGATTTTAAAACAAAAGGACATAGACATTCCATCGTACATAAAACCGATAAAAACAAAGTAATACATTTCAACACCCTTCGTATCTAATAAAAAACCTTGAATTATTTCCCATAAATGGTTTTAATTGTACGCATGGCATTTAGACAATGAAACAAAACGATTTAATTTAAATAAAAAAACAAAGGGATTAAAGCACGAGCCTATGATTTAAACACGAGTTATACGAGTTTAATGGCATCATAAATCAGTTCTGATAAAGGAATTTTATCTGATGTCTCTGATGTATGGGGCTTTGATTGGTGCTCCGACCCTTCTTTTTGTGAGGTGATGTGTTTACCCTACAAAGCATGAGTTTTCATGGATAATAATGTATTTGTTCTTAGGTAAGCTAGAAAAAAAATACACAAGCACTTGGTTTTTGAACTTTCCGCCTGTGTATCACATGTTTGGAAACTTAGAGGCAACCAGGACCAGTAGGCCTATTACGTATCTTTTTGATATTCAGTGACTAACAAGCTTCGGTTGTTCACCGAATTTTGATGACAACCGAGAATGTTATAATATTGGTACTACGTATCGCACTGAGTGGATATCACTTTACGGTGACTAACAGCCCGGGTACGATGTAATGTCTTTCACGAAAGCCACTTCAAACTCAGTTGTCATCAATTTGTTGTCTTAAGGTGCGTACAGACTATATAACATAACACTGCTATATAACATGTTTCAGATAATGTGGACAATGTTATAAATGTCAATGTCATAATGTGGAAGTGTTATAAAACACAAGTTATATAATATTATGTTACATAGTCTGTACGCACCCTTACGCTTATGCTTACATAATCAAAATAAAATAAGTATCTATACGAAAGCGTCTGTCAAAATGAGTTACGGTGACTATTAGCCACGATGACAACCAATGACGTCATATCGCGACTGGTCATACATAATACGAAACTAACCTTTTGACAGTTAATTGATGGACACTGAGCCCAGTTACTACCATTTCGAGCTGTCAACAGAGATACGTGATAGCCCTACAGAAATCAACCAGAAGCAACCACCCTTGCTAGATAACAGGCGTGATGTTATATTCTATTGAGAAACTAAATAGCGAAGCAATCCTGCTTCGCTATTTAGTTTCTCAATAAAAACAAATTAAATAGCTACCTACCCTTTTTACCTGAAGCTGTATCCACAGCTCCAGGTAAAAGGGTAGGTAGCTATTTAAACACTTGTAAATGTTAATCTACCTCTGTCTTGTGGGGTATGAGTAAATTGTTGTTTGGCGAAGCTAGTAACCAGTCATTACATGTAACACTTGTGAACGTAACTGCACATGACTGAGAAGGCTGACTTCTTGGCCATGATGTGTATACGCGCCTTGTGATAGGGCCTGCAGAGAAAACAAATGAAAGAAGTTATTTACGGCAGAACGATAGCCCCCGAAATTAAAATTATCTTAAGTTTTGAAAATGAAAAAGTTCAGTAATTCAAGTAGTGTTCAACATACAGTCTGACTCTGACTTGCCAATGGGGAATTTTCCAGTGCTTTTTATGAACGAACTAGATGGAGCTGATCAACCTTGGGAATAATAAAATGGCTCGTTTTTACGTCCTCAAAGCCTTAACTGAAGTACGGAGGAACCTAAGCTCGACTCGACGCACCAGGAGTTCATACGTAACATAAAAACACTCAGAAGTAGTTCAGTTCAGTGATGCAAAAGAACAGTAGACTTTTTAGGTTAAAAGTGTTTTACAGAAAAAAGGTTCTTTACAGTTTATTTACACGTACACTTTATTTACAACAATGAATAATAAATAAATTTTACTATACAATGAGTTTGACATGTGTCTAGGAGAGTTTTTTTTTTGCCCTGCTAACCCCCCCCCCCCCCCCCCTGCTGCTTACTATACTAAGCGCGAGACGCCGATTTACGCCTGCTTCCTGGACCTGTCTAGGGCTTTTGATCTGGTTTCCTATGATGTGTTATGGAGTAAATTAGAGCAGGCTGATTTGCCATTGGAACTAGTTAACATTTTAAAGTTTTGGTATGGAAACCAGATCAACACTGTGCGATGGGCTGGGGCGTTTTCTCGTCCGTACGGGTTGGAGTGTGGGGTGAGGCAGGGGGGGTTGACCTCACCAACGCTTTTCAACCTTTATGTGAACGGACTGATTGCCGAGCTCAGCAGTACCAGGGTTGGATGCTACGTGGACGGTATTTGTGTCAATAATATCAGTTATGCTGACGACATGGTGCTGCTGAGTGCGTCAGTCTGTGGCTTAAGAAAATTGGTTGCCCAGTGTGAGTCTTACGCCAAAGTGCTTGGTTTGGCGTATAATTGTAAAAAGTCTGTGTTTATGGTCTTTAAGGTTAGGGGTAAAAGCCCTGACAGGGTGCCTCCTGTATTACTGTATGGCACACCTTTGCAGAGAGCACAGAATTTTAAATACCTTGGTCATATATTGACCCCTGACCTTAAAGACGATGATGACGTTGAACGTGAGCGGAGGGCATTGTCGGTTAGAGCGAACATGTTGGCTCGCAGGTTTGCACGATGCTCACTTCCAGTCAAGATCACGCTCTTTCGAGCGTACTGTACTTCTTTTTACACGTGCAGCCTGTGGGCTAGGTGTACGCAAAGATCGTACAGTGCTCTCCGCGTTCAGTATAATAACGCGTTTAGGATGCTGGTGGGGCTGCCCCGCTTCTGTAGTGCGTCGGGGATGTTCGCAGATGCGCATGTGGATTGTTTTTACGCAACAATGCGTAAAAGGTGCGCCTCCCTGGTGCGCAGGGTGTGGGGCAGCACCAACAGTATCTTAAGCATGATTGCCAGTCGCCTGGACTGTGTTTATGTGGGTCGCTGCTGTGCAATTACTCATGGTTTGTCGCAGAAGTGATCCACCATTATTTGTTATGTTGTTTGTTTTATCAGTGCTTACTAACATAGTCGTAAGTTTTACTAACAGCTTTTGAGTCATGGATACTTGAATAAAGAGACATTCTATTTTATTCTATTCTTCTAAAAGATTTTACCATTGACCTATATAATACGTAGTAAATTCTTTTTAGTAGAACGCCGCTTAAAAAAATATTCCCAAAGCTGATCGCCATCTATTGATATATACTGAAGCGTTGTGACAAACGTCAGTGGAAAATTCCTCATTGAATGACTATTAAAAAGTAAAGTAGTAGTAAAGTAATTCAATCAACTTTCATGAACTTGGAGGGTTGTATTGGTGATTTTGATGATTATAATTCTGTAACTACATAGGTACGTCTCATTGCCACAAATCATATTTTAATCAACATACAACCTATCACTGGCCTGCAAATTGCAAAAAACGTAAGAAAATTTGAATTTCGCGGGCTACCCTGGAGCATCCGTGCTTACATAAGGAAACAACTTTCCGGTACAGACAAATTACTTCTTTATGTAAGCACCCTTAAATGTGAAATGAGCTACCGCAACGCAACTTACGGTGTGACGGTTTGGTGCTGACGAATACAAATGATACGCGCGCGTGTCGCTTGACGCAAGCCATAGTTTCAGAAATGTTTATCAACAGCTCCCCCTATCAACGTCATTCAAGTGCCAAAAGATCTTGGCAGCTGTAAAAAACTAAATGAAGAATCGGGGTTATTGGTATTCCAATTACCGTATCTTTTACTAAGCACTTTAAACCCGAATTTTATTTTTAAAACCTTACACAAACAGGGCACTTAAACACGACCTACTAGCATATTCCTTTCTAATTTGAACTCAGTAGCCGACGATGCAAAAGTAGTTAGCCAATAGTTTTGGCAAGGGCCGTGAGGGGAAACCATTCATATTGACTAATGTTTCCTTCTTGCCCCTTTATTACGCACGGCCATCTTACTGGAAGATATCTGTAGCTAAAGTAACTTCGGTTCGACGCCCGACGGTAAGAATTATCTTGGAGCCCCATTTTTGCGATAGACATGCTTATGTGTAGGTAAATAAATTGTGGGACACTGCGAGACACAATTTTAGAGTGTCTTTATAACAAGAACGGTAAAAACATGACCTTTAACGTGAGTTTTTTTTTAATGTTTTATGTTTATCCATGTGTGAATGTTTTTAAGTCAGTGATCTCAGACTAGGTATGCTAAAAAGCGTTTTTAATAAAATTCTCCATATTTAATAAATTTTCGCCAAGAGATACAAAAACAGCGTAATGAAAACGAAATGAAATCGTCGCCCTCGTGTAGAGCGTACCTTGACCGTGCACTAATAGGGCCGCGCGCGTACCCACTGTTTCAAATAATGACAGACATCGCACCAATGAGATAAACGCCTACTTATTGCAAGGTTGTGACGACGATCCTGCAGGCAGTCCTGCGGGCTACGGGCCACTCCGCCGCCGTGAGCCGACACTACGCCCGGCCAATTGCCTCTAATGACACCACTCGAACGCGTATCCGTCCAATCAACTCTTAAGACAAGAGGATCCTTCAGTCTGCTCGGCGGCCCGACACTATCGTACCGTTAGTGGATTGCTCTGGACCAGAACCAGTGAATACCAAGTGATTGTTAGGGAGTGATGTGTAATATGTGAACAATGAACGCAGTGCTATACGTATGCGCCGATAACATACATACCTCGTGGGAACCTCGATATCCCCAGTCAAAGCATATCAGTAACGATGATTGATTGAACTTTAAAGTGAAGTAACAAATTGGACATCATGAATGGGATAAGCGCGGCGGCTGAGAAGCCGGCAACCGGAGCCGAGGCACCGGCGAAGGATGAACCCAAGCCCAAGAGAACGGGGGTTTGGGAGAAGCTCATGCAGATCCGGTCGAACATCACAGTGGAACCTATCATAGCTTGTTACATAATGTCCAATGTGTTCTCAGGACTTGCAATTCAAAATCTGAATTTGGAAAAAGCGTGTAGAGTTAATTTAGGGTACGATGACGAGGTGTGTTCCGCGTTAAATAGGCGGCAAACAGAGAACTATACATTACAGGAATCCGAAGTTCAGAAGTTGACCGCGTCAGTCCAGGCGTGGAAAAATATTGCTCAAACAGCATTTCCGTGTATTTTAGTTTTGTTTGTCGGTTCATGGAGCGATAAAACTGGGAAGAGGAAGGCATGCATACTACTACCTATAGTGGGGGAAGTGTTGTGCTGCACGAGTTTCATCCTAAACACATATTTCTTCTACGAATTACCTTTGGAGATAACCGCCCTCTCTGATCTGTTCCCGTCACTGACCGGAGGATGGATAACTGTGTGCGTCGGTGTATTCAGCTACATTGGTGATGTAACGACAAAAGAGATGAGAACATTCAGAGTAGGAGTGGCTAATTTGTGTATGTCCCTTGGAATACCATTAGGCATGTCTTTGAGTGGTATTTTACTACAGCAGATTGGTTACTACGGCATATTTTTAATATCAATCTGTCTGTATCTGACCAGTTTGATATATGGATACATACGACTGAAAGATCCAGTCTTACCTCCGGAAAGACAAAGAGTAAGTATTCCATGAAATGAATTTGTACCGCATTATTGTTAGTACATCTGAGCAGAACTAAGGTGATTCTGCCACTCACTTAGTAAAAAAAGTCAGACCCAAAGTCTAGGACTAATGTAGTATCGATGTGTGTGCAGATAAGGCGCGTTGAGGCCATACATCATTTGCACAGTAGCTCGACAGCCCGGTTAGTTCTATGTCTAAGTGATAAATTGCTGCTCGCTCACTACGCAAATTCGAACCAAGGGGGACATCGTAACGCAATCAGCGATTTTACGCGAGGCTCGCAGAGGTGTCGACTTAGATTTATATCCCTCCGATCCTCTGACATTGTCACTAATACTATAGGACCCACCGTGTGACACATTGTTACATTTTCCAGCACATTTTTAATAGTTTTTTCCACAGTGATTGATGATAGCAGTTGCGTCCGATCGAACTTTATCCAAAATATAATTCTTCTTTTTTACGATTTTTGTTGTGCGTATGAAAAATTTGATAGACTTTGCCAAATGTATCTTTTTGTTCTTTTTATCTGGCAAAGTTTTGATTGTATCTTTTTTGTGTTGGAAATAATTTTTAGTAAATCTCTCCCTTAGCAGTTGCTCATGAAAAGCGTTGTAAACACAATCTGCGTGCATTTCGTATGCCAAAGGGAACACGAAAATAAAGTGGGGATTATTGCAGGATTTTGTTTGAAACCCGAAATTGCACTTATTCGCTCGTTCGTCCCAGCCGGGGGTAAATTAAATTCACTTCGCTTTATAATGAATTTATGTGAAATTAAATTTTATCTTTGTATTATGAACGTCCAGGACTGACTGCGCCGTAAAATCCATTTTTTTTTGTAGAGCTTAACAAAAACCAATTAAATGTTTGTTTAAAGTGACCTATAAAGCAAGTTATTTGATCTTGTTGATAGTTGTAGAGCATTAAATTTGTTTGAAAATAAAGTCTAAACAACTTTATTTTTCTTTCTTTGCTTGTCTACAGTTATCTCAGTGTATATTGACTTAACCCTGATTTCTATCCAAGGAAGAAATAAACTTGTCTCCAGCTGATTATCTTCCTACACACAATAAGCGTCGTTAGCTGCTAGCTGCACTTACGGTGACATTCATAGCTATAATATGACTGCGTTGGCGCTGGTAGATTCTCTCAAGATTTTCATTTTTGTGAATTCTTTTTCTTGTAGAGGAGATAGTTTAAATTATAAGTTTAAAGATAGTTCCATGTGTGCTTCATTGGCGAAACTATAAAGCCCCCCCCCCCCCCCAGGAGGGCTTTATTAAATACAAAAAAAGAAAAATATTTTAGACATTTTTAGTCCATAATGGTGTCGATTCTGTTGTGCACAAACTAAACTTAATTTAGGCTATTGCTTTCTTTTACTAAAAGGCAGTGCGAGAAAAGGACGGCTATAGCTATAAACTAAGTTAGAGATATCAAACTAGTTTATGCCTTGTGCTTTACCGTGTTTTTAGTGGACATGTTTTTACTTGCACCCTTCATTTGTATGGAAATATTAGTTCCAACTAAATTTGTCAGCTCTAAATTACGTACGTCTCTTTCTCGTTTTATTATAGAGAGAAAGATAGCAATAGCCTAAATTAAGTTTAGTTTGTGCACAACAGAATCGACACCAATGTGTTAGTTAAACGACTTAAAAACTATGTCTAAAAAAAATGAAATAATTAGCCCAACGTGGGTTTGTTACACCACTTTCATAATACGTTTATGAGAGCTGTTTCTTGTGGCATGGCCAACAAATAATTAAAATTAATACTCATTAAAAAATGTGCTACGACATTTTTTGTATCTTTAGATGATTTTATTCTGCATGAGATTTAAACGATCCATGCTAACAAGTTGATTACGCAGCCCTTGTTTGTTTATTAAACTTTTGTGGGTTATCTGATATATTATCTATCTGCTATGGGAATGTAAGAAAAATAGTGTTTTAGGACATACAGGATGTAAACAGACTACTCACGAAGCCGTCAACCAAGCATTCTGTACATCAAACTAAGTAACTTTACGCAAAAATTATTGCTGGGAAACGATTTCTTTTTGGGTTGAAAAATCACTTTTTACGGTAAAACTCATGTAAAAAGCACTCAAAACATTGTGATTATTGCATTTAATAGTAAACGGGTTATGGAGGTATTTAAAATAAAGTTATGACCTTGAAAACTACTTAGTATTCGAAAAAAAAAAGTGAAAAAGTTTGAACTTTGACCTCCAATATCTCCGTAACTAGTAGGTTCCCAGGTACAGTCCAGACCAAAAAAAAATATCGCAATGATGGGGAGTCCAAATGCCTTTCAATTTCTTTAAAAATCTATTTACACGCTTTATTTAGCCAATAGAAATTCCTATCTAAAGTTGCTCTGTTTACAGAACTTGATAAAAGGGGCATTATGTAAAATACATATTTCGAAAATTGACATCTATAATAGCTGCAATTTGTGAATGCATTACTAAAGGACAAAATCCAGTGTTGGCACTAAGTTACTCTATCCTAAATTTCATAGTTGTAGAATGACGTAAAAGTTAAATCCATGTTGCAGTGTCATATTTCTTTTACTATAACGGCTTGTCTTAGCGTCTTCTAATATAGTTACAGACTGATGCTCATACAGGCCGGGCTGGATTGATGCATTCCATTCTTCCATTCAAGACATTTTATCGTCCATCGTACACCTATACTTTGACATACCTAATTAACATGGTATTTTTTTCCTTTTTTAAGCATGGGTACCTCTCTCATAAAATCTTTTAAGCTTTGTTTGACTACGTGCCAAAAGATCCTTGTATAAAGGGTGTAAAAAACCTCTTACCGAAGCCGAAAGACACTTGACACACACACTTTTCCCCGTCAATGCGATCATTTTTTTGTTCTACAGCATACCTGGGAACCTTCTAGTTACGGAGATATTGGGGGTCAAAGTTCTTTTCTTCTGTTTCTTTGATAAGTTTTTTTTAAATACAAGGTATTTCTTTTCTTCAATTTCTTTTTGACAAATACAAGTTTTTAATTTAAGATTTTTACATTAAACACCTCCACAACCCCCTAACTATTCAATCCATCCATCAGCACAATGCTTTGAGTACGTTACATTGAGTTCTACCACAAAACATGATTTTTCACCCCAAAAAAAAGTCGTTTCCCAGCAATAATTTTTGCGTAAAGTTACTTAGTTTGTCTTGGTTGACCATACACAATGTCATAACCACTCCAATCATCCAACTGTATACAAACAAATGAAGCGTGGGTCACAACTGCATACTATAACCGCCGTCTATTACAGGATCAGCCCGTGGGTTGCCGCGGGTGGGTGTGTTCATTCTTCGACGCGCGTCATGTCCGGGAGACTCTAACGGTTGCCTTCAAGACCGGCCCGAGGCGGCGGAGACTCAGGGTCTCCTTGCTGATTGTCGTCGTCTGCGTTATTTTTGGACCTTTACATGGTAAGTTTTCTACTTTTTACTAGGTAAATTTTTTCTCCTTCCCCTCTTTACTTGACTTTATCTTTTACAAATGATAAACTTCCTAGTAATGAAAAAAAATAATCATTGAATATACATGACATAATACTAGGTGTCGCTTTGAATCCTGGTCAAATTCAAGGAGTTTTCTATGTTAATGATTCTCGACCCGAATCGATAATAAAATGGAAGAAAAAAAATGGAAGAAGTAAATGGATGGAAGTTTTTTTTTTCTTATTTACGGAAATCTGTAAGTGTAAACCACCCGTATTAAAATGTAGCGCGTCTGTAACTGGCCCTCTAACCGCGACTTCACACACAGAAATAAACGCACACAGAGCCATGTCGTGCGATGAGTGATTCTTCTATTAATTTCGTGTTATTCTGAAATCTTGTCAAATTTGAACAATTTAAAATAGCAGCTTTAGTAATTTTTTGACCGGGTATCGTAATTTAAATTGATTATTTAATTTAGGTCTTTTCTGACAAGCTTCTGAATTTTGACTAGGATGCAAAACTAGGTACGCCTTGTACGTTTCTTTAATTGAAAACTATGTTAGGCAATAGACTCGGCTTTCCAAGCGAATGTCATTTATAAAGACTTCAGTGAAGCTTTCGATAAGGTGTCACATGGAAAATTAATTAGCAAATTACGCGCATATGGTATCACTGGGTCGTTACTCTCATGGCTGAGACCATATCTCGTGGGTAGATCTTTCTATGTGGTTGTCAACGGTTTTCAGTCTGCCCTACGATACATCTTGTCTGGCGTGCCACAGGGATCTCATCTGGGGCCCGTTTTATTTAATTTCTTTATTAACGATATTCCCAATTGTTTTCTTTACTCTGTTATCTATATGTATGCAGACAACTTACAATTTTTCTAAAATTGTTAAATCTAAAGATGATGCCTCTGCACTACAGAGCGATCTAGACAGGCTTGTGCAATGGTGTCAAACCAAAAAGATGCATCTATATTTAAGTAAATGTTATATTGTAGCGTGATCTGGTGTCCACATTATGCCACACACTCGCTGCGTCTAGAACGCGTTCAAAAGCGTTTTCTATACCACCTGATGTCTTCTAGCGGAATTACTAAAAAAGTACGTTCGTACAGTAACAGACTTAAACACTTTAAAATTATTTCGCTAGACAATCGCCGCATTTATGACGCATTAATGACGCAATGCAAAGTAATGCACCACAAAATTGACTGCCCACAAATATTGCACATCTTTAATTTCCGTGCCCCCTCAAGAATTCCTCGCAGTGCAATTACACCACTCTGCCCGCCGCAGATAAAAATGGTTCTAGACGCCAATTCCCCCTATGCGAGATTATGCAAGGTTGTAAATAGCTGCAGTGATCAAATTTATTTGCACTTTTAATGTTTGGGCAAATTAAAAGCAATTTTTTTAAGCATCTTGATAAATAGTTTAACTTTTCATTGTCTCGTTTGAGAGAAAATATATTCAAGTATAATAAGTTCCTTAAGTTGTTATATTCATTATTTAGACCTTTAATTTTTTTTGTTTTTTAAACTAGATTAATATTATAAATTGTACAACTTTTTTATGCATGCGGAGTTTACCTTTAATTGTGATTGTTGCACTGTTGCATTTATATTTTTGCAACCTGTGTAAACAATTGTTGGTAAACCAATAAATAAATAAATGTTACCAAACCGTCTTTCCATAATTGTGAAGATTACGAATATCAAAATTATTCAACATATTTTTGTTACGAAACGAAATAACATGCTTTCGGTGCTTTTTTTGCTTCGTGTTTTTGATTTTAATCCGCTAAAATAAAAGTAAAATAAATTGGGAATTCAAATTATGATTTCAGAAGATAGTCTTGTTAAAATATGTGAAAACCCAATACCATCTTGTCAAATATGATTATAACCAAATTACTTTCCTGCATCATTGTTAAAGATTGTTCATAGCAAAGATTTGTTACTCTCGCCGTACCAATGTCACTCGAACAATGTCCATATTGAGAAGATTGGGTCCCTAAATGTTTTTCCAAGGCAGCATGCGACATTGTATGTATGAGAAGTGTCAAAACGAAACAGAAACCAAAATACCTTTTGACGCGGAATCTATCGATTAAAATTTTTAGTTTCTACTTGTAAACAAAACGAAAGTTGTCTTTTCAAACTCGAATATTCTGTAAGATAAATCTCATCAATCTTATCTTACTCTTTATAAAAACCCAGGTATTAATTAGCCTACTATTAGCTACTTTTAAGCACTTTCTTAGAAAAAGCCCTCAAGAAAATTAAATTTCTTCTTATATTTAAAATTGGAGGGTATTCAGTCGTGTAATTATTTCCACTTAACCATCAAAGGGAGTTAATTGGAAAGAAAAATATTTTCTTTTCCTTCACAGTAGCTTATGTTATGGATTCTATTATAACATACCTATTACGTTTTTGTATGTTTCGGTTTACTTAACGTTTTGGTTTACTTTGAAGTAATAATTTTGTTTCTTTTTTTCAAAATGTTCGCATGAGAAAAAAAAACAATGAATGTATTGCTATAGGTATTACTCTAAGTTCGAGTAAGTTTTAAGAGTTCATCATCTGCCTAGCCTTTTCCCATCCATGTTGGGTTCGGCTTCCAGTCTAACCGGATGCAGCTGAATACCTATATTTTACATGGAGCGACTGCCTATCTGACCTCCACAACCCAGTTAGTACTGGGTAATACGATACCCCTCGGTAAAGCTGCAGGTTGTCAGACTTTTTGGGTCACTGACTACCTGTAACGACTGTCAAAGATCTGAAAATGACAGCCGGGACCAACGGCTTAACGGAAAGCACGTTATGTAATGGGTGGTCACCCATCCAAAGACCAACCTGGGCTAGCACGGCTTAACCTAAAGATTGGCCCGAGCGGCTGTTATTATTTAGCCACGGGCTCCTAGTTTTAAGAGTTAAAAGATATATTTGTATAATTCCTTAAAAGCGTTCGTTCGAGCAATAAGCGATCGTTGCGTTACTTTTTTTTATTGTTATGAAATGTGCCTCACACTAGCATTTTATCTTGTATTGTGGGTACGTTTACAAACATTAACTCAGATACACAAACAGACAGACCGGGAACCTGTAGACCATACAAATATTTGTTCCGTGCGGGAATCGTACCGGCAACACGCAGCGCAGCAGACAATCACTTAGCCGCTGCGCCAACCGTGTCGCTAATAAACGTTGCTTATGGATGTCGCTTATGGACGTCGCTTATGAACGTCGCTTATGGACGTCGCTTATGAACGTCGCTTATGTAGGTCACTAAATTTTTCGAAACCCAAAAGGCAGTCAGTCCTCTGTCTGTTCGACCACGCATTTTGACGAAGTTAGATGAACAAGACGAACGCGACAGTTGTGTGTTCGCACGACGATCGTTTTCTTCAGAACGCAGTCCAAAGCTTCATAAATGTCATATTTTATTAAGGGCTGATATTTTATGAACTTGTGTGTTTGTTGCAGGGGAAATGAACGTGCTGTACCTGTTTATGAGATACAGGTTCAACTGGGACGAGGTGCAGTTCAGTATGTTCTGTACTTACAGCATCATCACTAACTTAGTGGGTGAGTCTCTCAATATGAACGATTGGGTCTTTTTTTTTTCAAAAAATAACAATACAAAATATATTATAAAGGAGACGGAAACGATCAATCTTGGGCCCAAATGTAACGAGATGAAAATGGTGTGAATAAATAGATTCAGACTTATCAGTCCCTCACTGAAAATTCTGTAACTTTTGACAATCTGAGAGCAGAGTTCTTAGAGGTTTTGTTAAAGTAAGGTTATGTTACAATCTTTAACTAACAGCTGATTCAAAAGATGCTCTATAATGTGTATTAGATTTAGTGGAAAATGTTTGAAGTCATATGAATGAAAGTCAATGACTTGAAGTCATAGGTAGGTAACGGGTATGGAGTTATGGAAAGATGTCTAGAATAAAAACAAAACATTTTATTATAATATTTTATTCGTCTTCTAATATAATTAAAATGTCGTCTAGAAATTGTGCATGTGGAACAATATGATCTTGGTGCCTAGTACAGCCAAGGTACCATAAAACACACATTATATGAGCACAGCAGTCTACTGTTCGTCTACCTACAATACAATTACATTAATGCATTAGAACAGCTTCCTTTCCTTAAAGTTTCTCGACTTATATGTCGGGATTGTATGCGAGCCCTGAGTAGCCAGGTAGTTCTGGCAGCCGACACCTCTCGAAGAAGGTCCCTGTTGACCTCCCTGCACATTTCTATAATAAACCCATCATTTCTTTTTTTCTTTTTCCTGAGGTGCAAGCCATTGCCGAATCACAGAAAGAATTGTTTCGTCATGTAAAGGTCGTCGGCCTAGTGTATTGCAGTGACTATTTTAGTACTTATCCTACAATTCACACAGCGATCCATATTTTCAACAATATCCAATCCACAAGCCGGCGGCGGTAAAATCCCAAAATAAACAATTCCAAGTCAAACGTGTGAGCGATCTTCGGTGTCCAGAGTGAAAGCAAGGGTCGTACAAGGTAGGCAGGGTCAGAATCCGTGAAAACAAAGCAGTGGTCGTTGATTATGAAAAACAATCGGGAAAGCACTCAAAATGCATCGGAAAACACGAAATAAGTGAGAGGTAGCAGTCGGCAACTGTCTTGTGTCAATGTCAGTCAGCCAGCTGTCATACCAGTGACAGACTAAAAATATTAGACTGATTTAAATCGATATGAACTCGATAACCATAATATTGGTTTTTCTGTAACTTGTTTATATTTTATTAATTAGACTATAATGCATATAAGTATAAATAGACATAAATCGTTACTTTGAGCTAATTACTTAGTGAAAAAGTTTTATTTTTGGAACAATTACGATTACTCAAAATCGATATTATTATACGAATACAATCTTTCTCACATTTCTCCGCTTCCAGATTGAGAATTGAGTTGATTTTTCGTAGTCTAAGATAAAAAAAATTGACTTATTTTTTAGAACATATCTCATCTTATTACATTTGGCCCACTATTTTCCAGCTCCTTTAATTTTTCTTAATTAATTTTTTTTTAATCACGAAAAATTAAATTTATATATATATTTTTTTAATAGTCCCAATCGTTTTGAGTTCGATGATCGAGTTTAAGGCTTTCGGTTCTAGAACGACCTAAAATTAACTGTGTATACAGGCTGTAAGCTGTAACACAAAAATAAATACACAATACCGCTTAGTGATTCAGACCGTCAAACTGGACAACTTTTACTACGGAAAATGGGTAAAAAAAAAATACTTTTCATTCAAATCCCCTACACTATCCCCTGAGATACAGGTTCCTGCCTAGTTCAGGAGGTAGGGTCAACTCTGTGAACCTCGGTATAACTACCACAAATAAAACCAATTGTAATAACTTTCATGTCGGTACCTACTAATTGTATCTAAGTAAACAACAAAATTGTAAATTGTAACTACTTGTCAATGGTGAGAATTAAACTATTTTATTTATTTTAAATTACATCAGGCGGGATATTTTGTTATTTTGTATATTACAAGAAAAAATATGTTTATGAGGGAACAAAACATGTTATTTAATTCGACATTGGGTGATGATTAAATATACATGACTAGCTGACCCACGCAACTTCGTCTGCGTCACATAAGAGAGAAAAAGCTAACAAAAGGAATACATTTTCCCCGTTTTTGCAACATCTTTCATTTATGCTCCGCTCCTTTTGGTCGAAGCGTGATGTTATATAGCCTATAACCTTCCTCAATAAATGGGCTATCCAACACAAAAATATTTTTTCAATTCCAACCAGTAGTTCCTGAGATTAGCGCGTTCAAACAAACAAACAAACAAACTCTTCAGCTTTATAATATTATAGCATAGATAATAGAGTGGAAGTCGATCTTAACATAGGTGATAAACAGCCAGGCAGATGCTGCAAATTTAATACTGGGAACTGGCGAAGGGCGGGCGTTTTCGAGAGCAGAGCCAGTTCTTATTGTTTTATCCGGGAATAAGAAATGGCGAAACAAATTCCCCAGCAATACATCTATCTATTTCGTTAACGTGAATAATAAATAAAAATAAAATAAAAAAGCCTTTTATTTCCTAAAAAACATGCTACAATTTAAACTTATACTTAACTTATAACGCGAATATACTTAACTATTTTGTGTCTCTCTTTTTTGTTCCTTAAGGTACACTGTTCTCCATCAGCATCTTCAGCGACTTAATGAAACTGGATGACACGGTGGTGGGGATCATCTCATGCACCAGCAAGATCCTCGCTTCTTTCATCTTCGCATTCGCTACTACCACCACTGAGATCTATATCGGTAAGCAATTTGAATTTACCTTATTGTTCAGAAGGGAGATTGAAAACCAAGGTTTTTTTTGTTGGCCTGCATTGTATGCTACTACTGGTCAAAAGCCTCCTCTTTATCCTCCAAATCTCTCTTCTTGTTCGATTTCTGGACATGGTTGTTTCAGAAACAAGATCATAAATAGTTATATTACCTTTTCTGTGGTCGACCTCGATGATAAGTCACTATCATCTATACATATAATAAATCTGTAGAAAAGTCATTTTTGTACATTAAAGAAATTGAAACAAAAAATAGCCAGCGTGTGAAAAGATAAGTAACAGAACCCATTTCCATCATTTTTGAAATTTTTGTCTGTTTGTCTGTTTGTTTGTGCACACATCACGTAAAATCTACGAATTCAATGCTGACAATGTTTATACATAAAAATTGTGTGTAACTTGGGGTATGATTTAGTGTTTGTTTCATTGAAATCGGTTAATTCTATCAAAAGATATATGAACTTAAAGTTTTCAAGAAGAACTAATCATCAAATGTAAGATACATACATGCAGCGACATCTGTTGAACTAAAATGATACCAATGACTAAAAATGTGCTCACCACAGTCATAACTTTTAAATCGACTGACCAGCTTTAAAAAAAATTATAGCATAGGTAATATACTTTAGCAGTTTAACATTTTGGTCGATAGACGGCGTTGTTTATTTCACTCCATTTTCTGAATTGAATGACCCTCGCCCGTGTCAGTTGCCTATTTTTTGTTTTTTTTTTCGGATGGGAAATCATCAAATGACTCCTCCTGCTCTGGGCGGAGCAGGAGGGAGTGTCAGACTTTTACTGACTAAAACCCAGCCATGTTCCTTCATCGCCCTTTTGTTCCGAGGCCACGGTATCTCTTTCGAACAGTCCCGCAACCCCGGCAGACATCGGTCCTTGCGGATCGGCCCTTCCTTTTTGCTGACTCTCTTTTAGGCGCGCGTGGAACACGAACGCGCCGTCGACACGGCCTGTCGTAATGAGACGGACGGACGGCGAGCTAGCCCATAGCCCACCGTCCACAGGCCCGCGCGTACGGTGGCCGGGGGCCACGTGGTGGCCCCGGACGCCGTACGCGCGGGCCTGTGGACGGTGGGCTATGGGCTAGCTCGCCGTCCGTCTGTCTCATGACGACAGGCCGTGTCGACGGCACGTTCGTGTTCGACGCGCGCCTCAAAGAGAGTCAGCAATAGGAAGGGGTCCGCAAGGGCCGATGCCTGCCGGGGTTGCGGGACTGTTCTAAAGAGATACCGTGGCCCCGGAACACAAAGGGCGATGAAGGAACATGGATGGGTTTAGTCAGTAAAAGTATGACACTGCCTCCTGGTCCGCCCAGAGCGGGAGGAGTCATTTGATGATTTCCCATCCGAAAAAAAAAAAGGCTTTCGAGGTAAGCCCTTTTTTGGAAAAACATAAGTAGATTATTTTAGCGATTAATGCAAATATATCGAAGAAATTAAATTGTTACCCACTTGGATCTACGTAGGTATATATCTACTAATATTATAAAGCTAAAGAGATTTTGGTTGGTTGAACGCGCTAATTACAGGAAAACTTTTAGTGTTGAATAGTTATCGAGGATGGCTATAGGTTATCTAACATCACGCTATAATTAAAAGGAGCGGAGCATCAATGATAAATGTTGCAAAAACAAGGAAAATTTATTTCTTTCGAGAGCTTCCTTTGCGGGCGCTGCATAAACGGTTAAAGTTGCGCAACAATCATGTATTAGGGAATTGTTCGTTTTAAAGCGTTCTAAAAAAAACCGCGATAGCATTATGTCTATCTTTCAAGGTTGACTCCACTCTCTCTAACCCTCTCTCTCTCATGTGACGCAGACGAAGTTGCGCGGGTCAGCTAGTTACATAATATAAACAAAGTCCCCCGCCGCATCTGTCTGTCCCTATGTATGCTTAAATCTTGAAAACTACGCAACGGATTTTGCTGCGGGTTTTTTTTAATAGATAGAGTGATTCAAGAGGAAGGTTTTAGTATATAATTTGTCAAGCGAGTGCAGTTTTATTTTTTAATCTTAGTTTTAACTAGCTGATGCTAGTTAAAACTAAGATTGAAAAAATACTAGCAAGTTACAGTATAAAAAAAACTAATTCTGTATAGTTACCTTAAAAAACATGTTCATGACTATTGAATTTTAGCAAAGTGCTCTTTAAAAACATTTAAACAAACATAGTTTAAACATTTACAAATACATAAAAAACAAGATTTTTCAATAAAAATAAACAAAAACTCTTTATATGGGTTGAAAATGGAATCAAACGAATAATCAACCACATATTAAAGAATTGCAATCAAACTAAAAACCTTAACAATAATCTGAAAAAAATATCCATATTTTTTTTGTATTTGTTGCAGCGCCTTTAGTAGAAATCTTCAACGGGACATCATTCATCGCGATGCGTTCTATTGCTTCGAAACTAGTGAACAGTGAAGAATTGGGTAAGATTCATTTGTCTTAATTACACATTTTAGTCCTCATTCTTTTTCAACCTTTGTTTATGACTGAAGTTAAAAAAAAAATGCAAAGAAACGGGCACACTTAACTGAATTGTGGAAATTCTTGTGATTGAGTAGTTTTCACCTTAAATTACGAATTAGGTGGCACAAAACTACAAAATTAAATTCATTCTGCTGACGCCTGAACTACTGTTGCAGTTTGTTTAGGTAATCCTGAAGGTGAATCATGAAAATTATGTAAAATTACCATTTGTACTAGCCACAATGCGAACATTTTTAACCGCTAGTGACTAATATGATGCAAAATATGATATGCTAACAATATAATTATTGGAAAAACAATAGCCATGGTGAAGGATATTATTATGCTATGTTTACCCAACTACGGTGAAGCCAAAAGGGAGGATTATGATTTTAGCAGTCTGTACGTATGTTTATAAAGGGTGTAAAACACCTCTTAACGAAGCCGAAAGGCACTTGTTCTCCTCGTCATTGCGATCATTTTTTTGTTCTACACCATACCTGGGAACCTTCTAATTACGGAGATATTAGGGGTCAAAGTTTCAACTTTTTGACAAGTATTTTTTTTAACTGACTACCAAAAAGGAGGAGGTTCTCAATTAGATCAGTTTTTTATTTTATGTATGTACACCGATTACGCTGAGATTTATGATCCGATTTACGTGATTCTTTTGTTTTATTTTTACTTATTCTTTTGATTCTTTAGTTTGATGCGGAATAGTTGCCATTTGGTCCCATAAAAATTTTACATAGTTTGGCCCAGTAGTTTTCATTTTATGAATATTTTTTACTTCAGTCGTGTGGTATAATTTCATGTATGTTCACCGATTTCTCCTCCATTTGTGGTGTAATTTTTTCAAAATTATTTTTTTATTTAAAAGAGTATACTCCTGAGATGGTCGCATTTAAATTTGGTGAAGATCTGATCCTGGTCTTCGGAGATATACAATGTAACTCTTCGAAATTAGACGGTAAATCGGTCGTGATTTTTGCAATCGCTTGGATGTTTATTGTTTATACAACATCATGACGTAACATCACGCCTGTATGCTCTGAGAGGTACGCAGATGTGTACAATACATGTAAATTTCGACAGTTTAGATATGTTAAGTTCCATTTATTGGGGATAAGCCTATTACCATGACATGTATTGTTAACAATGTAAAATAAATGCATAGCATATATTTGTATAGGCTATTGCGACTATAAATGGAAAAATAAAAAAACTTTTTGCAAAAAAAATAAAACCGACTTCAAAACACAAAAAAAATAAAAATAACTTTAGCTTCAGAAGTCGGTGACAAAAAAAAAACTAAATGAATCAAAAAAGGTCACCGACTTCTGAAGCTAAAGTTATTTTTCAATTTTTTGTGTTTTGAAGTCGGTTTAATTTTTTTGCAAAAAGTTTTTTAATACAAATTTTTAATGTAAGATTTTTACATTAAACACCTCCACGACCCCCGTATTATTCAATCCATCAGTACAATGTTTTGTGTGCGTTACATTGAGTTCTACCACAAAACATGATTTTTCACCCCAAAAAAAAAGTCGTTTCCCAGCAATATTTTTTGCGTAAAATTACTTAGTTTGATGTACAGAATGCTTGGTTGACGGCTTCGTGATGAGGTCTTTTAAACCCTGTATTTACGTACGTTCCTCCGTAGCGGCTAAACTATTCATCCGATTTTGATAAATAAATGACACCTTATTCATCAGAATTGGTTGATAATATGGGTAACTTAAGCTACTTTTTAACTGACTGCAAAATAGAAGGAGTCGATTTTACCTTGTAATCCCCAAATTCAATTAGAGCGTATTTTTCCGTAGTCGGGTTTTTTTGTTGTTGTGTATGCCACACGCATTCTTGTAACCTCTAAACTATGATACACGTGCACGAAGAAAATAGAGTGTCAGTGGCACGTGGTGTCAAAGAAATATAATCTGATAAGAGTATTTGCTGATAGTTAATTCAGAAATTGTTTGGTCAAACTTATTGGGTAGAGTGAAAACTCAGATTTAACTATTTATTTAGGATCATAGGATTAATAACTAATATTTACTGGAGCAAGATAACAATTTAATAGTTTTGAACATTTCGGACAAAACAACATGTAGGACAAAATGTTGCTAGTCACAATGTCTCGTGTTATTTTTTTAACAAAATAATCTACATTATAGCTTCTGCTGTAGTTTTTTTTAGATAGTTTGTACTGACTTGATGTTTCCGTTGGATATTTTGTAGCAAACTCGGATTACGGTGATCTTTTGCAAACTGACGGTTCTTCTTCTTATTCTTCAATGAAATATTCTTCTTCTTCTTCTTCATGAAAGAAGGTCTCTTTCAAATCTCTCCACTTTTGGCGGTTTTATTGTCATGGCTATACACTTTCTTTCGGCCCCTTTAATCAGATCGTCTGTTCACCTAGTTGGTTGTCTTCCCACATTCCTCCGCCTCGTCTGCAGTTTTGACGTTATCCCAATTGGTGACGACGTAAGGTTGATTGTGAGGTTTTGGGGTATTTTTGCTATTTTTGAATAAAATGACACGACTGTTTCGTAGCTCTGTATTGAGGCAACTAAAGTACATGATACGATCAAACATACCGCCCACCAAAAGGACCCTATGTCCTTTTACAAATACAATTAATTGGGCTTAATAACTAACTTATTGTTTCTAAACTTAACAATTTTTCAAAGTAAATCTAACAAATTCATAAAGTGGACTGTAATGTAAAAAAAAAATAGGTTACACATAGTAAATAAGTGCCTACATGTCTGCTTACTACACATTTTAATAGTACATTACCAAGTATTATGTATGACTCATTAAGGTAAGTAGGAACCTATCTGTTTCACAATAGAATTAGTTATTAGCTGTAAGTATACATAGTTTTAAGTAATAGCATGCAGGTGGGAAGGTGAGTACATCATTGTTATTATAATCCAGTTTAGCAACTTCAATCATCGAATGGTAAGTATGTGTAATTAGGTAGGTACATAATTATCTCAGTAGTAATTAAGTTTAGTAGTTTATGTAGATACATTTAGTTTTATTTAGACCTAAGTACATAATATATCATCTTTAATAATGAACAATGATATGTAATATCATGCAGACTTAAATTCATAAGGTAAGTAGTAAACATAAAGATAAGCAAGTATATAAACAAAACTTGTTTCAGTTAACTAACAATTACTTAAGTGTCTTTAGGTAGGAATATTAACTTAGATAAAGGTCTTTTTAATTCACTTTGTCCTTTACACTGCACTGTAACCACTCTCACTAAATTGTCTTTTCCAGGATGCAGCGTTATAATTTTCCCCAGGAGCCATTTGGTAGGAGGCATACCCTCCTCCTTGATGACCACAATGTCTCCCACGGTAGGTGACTGGATAGCCGATTGCCACTTGGTCCGTTGTTGCAGAGTGTTTAAGTATTCTGAATGCCACCTTCGCCAGAAGTCTTGTGTCATTCTCTGTACTAACTGCCATCTAGTCAATAGACTGATTTTTGAGTTTTCATATTCATAATCAGGAACACTGAGTAAGGGCTCACCTATTAAAAAGTGCCCAGGTGTGAGTGGTGACATCGTCTCAACAGTATTGTCCAGCTGGCACAATGGGCGGGAGTTGAGACAAGCTTCTATTTGTGTTAGCAATGTTGCCATCTCTTCATAGGTAAGTTTTGAGTCTTTGCTAACTCTTGCTAGATGTCTTTTTGCAGCTTGCACTCCAGCTTCCCAGAGGCCTCCACAATTTGGCATTCGAGGCGGGATAAAATGCCACGTAGTTCCATCGGTTGCTAAGTGTTCGGAAATTTCTTTGGAAATGCTGTTTGCACCTGCTTTGAAAAGGTCTTTGAGCTCCCTTGCGGCGCCAACGAAATTAGTGCCGTTATCGCTGAACAGATGAAGACATCGACCTCGACGTGCGACGAATCTCCGAAATGCAGCCAGGAGTGCTTGAGAAGTTAAGTCTGTTACGGCTTCCAAGTGTATGGCACGTGTAGCCATACACACAAATAAACAGATGTACCCTTTAGTAGCATGATGGCCTCGCCCTTTCGATGTTCTCATTAATACTGGACCTGCATAGTCAACTCCACTGTTTAGAAATGCCCGCTGTGGACTCACCCTAACAGCTGGCAATTCACCCATTAACTGGTGGTTTATCTTGCCTTTGTTCACAAGGCAAACCTTGCAACTTCTTATGCATTTTCTTACAGCTGATTTTAAGTGAATTATCCAATAATTACTTCTTATGTATGTCATCATAACTTGTATACCACCATGTAAAGTTTGTTTGTGTGCTTCGTTAATCAACAATGTAGTGATATGTTGATTACTCGGTATTATTATTGGATGTTTGGTTGTGGCTGGCAAATTAGCGTTTTGTAAACGACCTCCAACTCTCAGCAAGTTGTTTTTATCTAAAAATGGTGTCAAGCTAATTAGTGAACTTGATTTTCTCACCCTACCATTTTTCTTGATGTATTCTATATCTCTTTCGTAGATTAATTGCTGATAGTATATTATGCACCTTTGCAAAATTATGCTCATTTCATTCGTAGTTAAATACTTCTCTTTGTTTTTATTGTTTAATCTTCTGCAATAAGCAAGTACTCTCTTCATTCTAGTCAAATTTGAAAATCTTTCCCAAATTGGTTTTTCTTCCTTTTCTTGGATTTTACTTGTAATAGTACAACAGGTAATTTTTAACTCTAAATCTGTCTCTGTATTTTCTGATCTTCTCAAATGAACTTCTTTTTCTGATAGCCATTCTGGCCCCTTCCACCACATCTTCTCCTCTTTCAGATCTGATAGAAACATGCCTCTGGATGCTATGTCAGCAGGATTTTCTTGTGACACGACATGATGCCACTGTATGTTGTTTGTATTGTCTTTGATTTCCACCACACGATTTGCAACAAAGGTCTTCCATTTTTGAGGTTCACCATGAAGCCACGCCAGTACTATCGTTGAGTCTGTCCAGCAGTAGGTTTGGTTATATGGAATTTTCATGGCTAATGTGACTTGTTTTAGAAGCCTTGACAACAAAAGAGCTCCACACAGCTCAAGCCGAGGTAGTGATACTGTTTTCAATGGAGCAACTTTGGTTCTTGATGCAATTAAACTTGTGTAAACAGTACCATCCTGTTGTTTTACTCTGCAGTATACAACTGCTGCATAGGCTCGAGTTGAAGCATCGCTGAAACCATGCAATTGTATTGCTTTTATATTGCTGCTATAAGAGTGTAACCATCGGTTTAGACAAATTTTGTTGACATTCTTGAAATCGTTTCTTATCTTCAACCAATCTGCAGTTAATTCATCTGATAATGGTTGATCCCATTGTGTGCCAACTAACCATAGTTTTTGAATGAGCATCTTAGCGAGCACAATGCTTGGCGATATCCATCCTAATGGATCGTAGAGTTTCTGTACATCGGACAAAACATTTCTCTTTGTTATGGTAGATGGGGGTGAAGAGAGACTGATTTTGTAGAGAAATTGATCAGTACCAAGATTCCAGGTGATACCTAACGCCTTCACAGTACCATCTAGGTTTATATCAACTTGAATGTTTGAAGAAATGTTGCTTGGATCCATCGACTTCATCAATTCGATGTTGTTTGATGACCATTTTTTCAACTCAAAACCTCCCTTGCTTAACATAGCTCTGAGTTGATTGCTAGCTTCGATGGCTTCTTTTACAGTGTCACAACCCGACATGACGTCATCGACATAGAAATCTGACAATGTAATGTCAGCAGCTACTGGATATCTATCTCGTTCTTCGTGTGCAAGTTGGATCAAGGTCTTCACTGCTAGATAAGGAGCGGAAGTAGTCCCAAAGGTCACGGTAAGTAATCTAAAATCTTTAATTTCTTCATTGCTATTGTTTCTCCACAGTATTCTCTGAAAATCAGCATCTTCTTTGTATAACATGACCATTCTGTACATTTTTTGTATGTCGGCAGCGAAACAAACGGCGTGCATTCTCCAGCGCATGATTATGCTTCGTAGGTCTTCTTGGAGCACTGGACCAGGTAAGAGTTCATCATTTAATGATATACCATTTGTTCCCTTACAGGATGCGTCGAAAACTATGCGGGTTTTCGTGGTTTCTTTATCTTCACGCAGGACTGGATGATGGGGTAAGTATACTGATTTTCTTGTATATATTTCCTTTTCAGGTACTTCTTCTATATGACCTAAGTTTTTGTAGTCTTCTATAACCTTTTTGTATTCTTCCTTTAACTTAGGCTGATTATTAAACCTTCTTTCTAAATGTATCAATCTTGTTTTAGCTATATCTCTTGAATTTCCTTCGGTTGATTGAATACAATTTGTTTTAAACGGTAGTTTCACTATAAATCTTTCTTGTTCATTTCTTGTATATGTTTTGTGATAAATATCTTCACATAATTGTTCTTCTTTTGTATTTTTTCGCCTTGTAGTTGTGTCTATCTCCCAAAGAGCCTTTAACATGTTCTCAACGTCTACTTGGTGATGCATGACAAGAAATGAATGTTCCTGTTGTGTTGTATCTATTTCTCCAAACAATATCCATCCTAAGGTTGTTTTCTGTGCACACGGAGACCCTGGCGGACCCTTAACTAATTTGTGTTCGACTATTCGTGCATATTCCTTTACACCAAGCAACATATCTATCGGGCCTGGTATGTTGTACTCTGGATCAGCAAGATCAAGACCCTCCAGGTGCTGCCAGTTGTGAACAGTCATTGTGTGATGTGGTATTCTCGTGGTCAGTTGCTTGGTCATGACGTAAGCTTCAACGTGCATGTTGAATTCTGGTTTCCCTCTCGATAATATGTTTAGCTGAACCACGTGTTTAATAGGTGTCTTCATAGAACCCACACCTGTCACAGTGCCTCCAATTGATTTTCTTCGAAGCTTCAATAATTGAGTTGCCTTTTCACTTATGAAGCTCGCTTGTGAGCCTTGATCTACAAGAACCCTTAACAGTGTCGCATGTCCATTTTCTCCTTTTACTTTGACTAGTGCAGTTGCTAATAACGCTCTTCCAGATGCTCCAACACCAACATGAAGACTTGTAATAGCCTCCTTGTTGTCTTCTTGTTGAGACGTCGATGGTTGTATAGGTTGGTTAGGTGTGGACTCTGTAGGACCCTTCGAAGCCTCTGATTTGTGGAGCAAGGAATGGTGACGTCTTCTACATAGGCGGCAAGTAACTGGTACCTTGCATTTATAAACTGAGTGACCCGGAAGCAAGCAGTTGAAACAAAGCTGTTTTTCTTTTACATAGTTGTTACGTTGACTAAGGTCCATTTTAATAAATTGTTTGCAATGACATAAGGTATGCTTTTCACTACAAAGTACGCAGCCTTTTTCTTTAACAGCACTCACGGCATGATAGGATCGCTCCTTGACTGTACGGTCTTTGTTTGTTACGGGTTGTATCATTTCCAGAGTTCTAAATTTTGATTCTAAAAATCTTTTTAAATCTGCCCAAGGTGGTATCTCCTCTGACCCGTCCTTATAGGCATAAGTTTCCCACTCTTTATGTGATTCCTGGTCCAGCTTCTGAATCACCAGAAATATTATTAATGGATCCCAGGAATCGGTGTTAATTTTCAAGTTTTTTAGGTTATTTATGCACTCTGTTGTGGTATCTAATAAAGTCTTCACACTGTTAGCTGTTTGCGTTGTGATTTTCTTTTGATAAAAAAGTCGTTGCAAAACAGAAAACACAATAATACGTTTATTTCCGTATCGGTCTTTTAACAATTGCCATGCTTGATTGTAATTACTGTCCGTAACTTGAATGTGCCGTAATATTATTTCTGCCTCACCGGTAACACTAGATTTTAGGTAATGTAATTTTTGAACGTCACTGATTGAAGTATTATTGTGCACAAGCGATATGAACATGTCCTGGTATGTAGGCCACTCCTCGTATTTGCCCGAAAAGGTTGGTAATTGAATCCGAGGCAGTTTTACGATCGAACATTGCCCTTGACCACCAAACGACGATGAGTTTGATGTTTCCATTGATGTTTGCTGCATTTTGCTCAACATGTCTGTCATGTCTGCTTGTAAGCAAAGGTACAGGTCTTCAACGACGAAAAAGTCTTCATTGAGGAAGTACGGGATTTCTCCACGCTTGTCTCTCTGAGTACATTGTGTCAACATCTCATGAGCTTGCTTAAATGAACACCAATACTCTTCAATGCACTTCAATCTAGCCCTTATGTAACCGTCCGTAAGTCTCACTTTAGAACACTTCTTTAAGTTCACTTGTGTTTTTTGTATCAAATTTGCCACGTCTTCTAGTGTATTCAAATATTTTTGTTGCTCCGAAGTTAAAGTAGCCATTATAACGTTCTATTATGTACGTATTGTAATCTCACTAAACTTGTGTTATGAATAGTCAACCACACTTGTATATAATAATCTAAGTTCATATAAAAACTTCACACTTTTGCGTAAACAAGTCGTCTTCTTATCTCTGGAATGCGGCCTTTTGTTCTCAGCTCGCTCGGCTACCGATTCACTAATGACCCACAGGTGTGCCAGGTACTGATTATGCGGCTCGATTTGCGACCATATGGTGACGACGTAAGGTTGATTGTGAGGTTTTGGGGTATTTTTGCTATTTTTGAATAAAATGACACGACTGTTTCGTAGCTCTGTATTGAGGCAACTAAAGTACATGATACGATCAAACACCAATAATATTACAAAATGTGTAGTAATTCTGGTATTCTCCCTTTTTACCTTTTTCCTTGTCGACGTAACAAATAGGTAGTTATACGTGCGAATTAACATGAGCGAACATACTAAATTAGGAAACACTTAACTAAAGGTTGAGGAAAAGTTCATAATACTAGCATCATAGCGGTTATTTTTATCTTCATATTACATTGTAATAGGAGATTCCGTGCCTTAATAGGTCAGACCACAAAGCTTTATTAAGAAAACAGACGTAAATTAAACGTCAAACGTTTGATGAGTGTGCAAACTATCTATTTAATAGTTTCCCATGATGCGTTAGGTATTTGATTGACATCATGACCATTTTGGTTTATATGAAAACGCACAGACGAAGAAATGTTAGTAGGTAGTTCGAATTGTGACAAGCTGTGACAGCTAGTGTTCTGGTATGTATAACTATTGGTAAATAGCTTATGTAGATATAGTTGGTGCCAGTTAAGATCGCAAAAGCGGTCATTAACCCACCTACATTATTAAAGTTGTCAACTTTGAAATCCAAAAATAAGCCTGTTCAAGTTTTGAATCGTCATCTATCGTGATCTCCAACATTTTTTGTAATGAAAAACGATACATGGTTCACTTGTTTTGTTTCGTGGGAAGAGATATTAGGGAAAGGGCAATGACCGCTATTGCGATCTTAACTGGCACCAACTATAGTATAAATTGACTTTGGTGTCATTCCGGGTGTCCCCAATAAAACTGAAAGCATTTAGTACACCTAAACGGTATGTGTGTGTGTGTCAAAATTATGATGGTGAGGGTTTTTAGTATCCAATTGGTGGCTGATGGCAATAGGCTCGCCCCCTATTACATGGGACTTTAAACATAACTGGTGAAATGTAGGTGTACTATGAGAAACACCTCTGCCTAACCCTGCGGGAATTATAGGTGGGATGATGTATGTGTAATTATTACTGTTTGGAACGCGGTTTAGATGTACACTTTCAGTTTGACAAGTGTGTGATCTATCTTAATGAATTCTTAAAATGTGTACACCATTTGTTTTACGAGTATGTTAATAGTATGGGTAATGAGTTTCCGCCTCCATCCATCAACCGGACCTTGTACTACGGGTAAACCAAAAAATAAAAACTAACTTTACCCAATTAAACTTAACACGATGGAACTTAAAACATTGGGATATAGGAGCCTTGGGACAAGCCCAAAGCGCGTCATTAAACACGGTCCCTCTTGACCTTAACTTAACCTCAACTTAAAGCGGAATCATTTCACGACAGATTCGGGAAAAGATAAACCGAACTTAAAAGTTCAAAGTAATTAGGAAGTTGGGGTCGAACCCAGTGTCTAAGATAAGAAACTGATATGAGAAAGTCAACCTACAAATGCATTTGACAATCTTGCAGAGAAAATAAATACGATTTAGGAAAACATCTTGAAGAAACCAGCATGTCCTAGAACCAAAAATTCGAAGACTGTGACATCAGAGAGCAGCGGTGGCCTATTAGTGGCGGCCTCGACTTACGAACAGTAAGTCGTGGGTTCGAACCCAGGCAAGCGCATTACTTTGTGTAATTTATTTCATCACCGCTGCTCTCAAAACGGTGAAGGAAAACATCGTGAGGAAACCGCCATTTATTTATTATTTATTTATTTATTTAGTACAGTATTTAAAACCATTAACACTAAATTAAATACCTAATCCTTTTACTCGGTCTTCTCGCAGAACCACAAATATTCCAACAATATCGTCTTCCATTCATCAGCAAACAAGTCCAATCCAGGGTTGGTCTCCACGAGAGCGTTGAGGTTCGTAAGCATACGTGGTACAGGCGAAGTGGATCGAGCTACAGTGCGACTAAATGGAACATTAAACAATTTATGTTTCCTAGAGCGAATATAATTATTTGGAACAAATAATTGACACAGCTCAAAATGTAATTCCAACCAAAAAATTCAAAGACATGTGACATCTACCAATCCGCACTGGAGCCGCGTGGTGGATTATAGCCCATTTCCTCTCATAGAGAGGAGGCCTGTGTCCCAGCAGTGGGAGCATTAATTGGCTGATGATGATGATGATGAGTTGTGACATCTACCAACCCGCCCTGGGCCCGCGTCGTGGAATATGGCCTACTCCCTCTCACAGAGAGGCCTTATCCTACAGAGGGAATATGTTGACTATCACAGAGGATTATGCTATGCCTAGTTTGCCACGGCCCACTGATATAGAACAGTATTGAATTTGTGCGATCCAAAATTGTAGGCATAAAGATGGTACTTTATTTATTTATTTATTTAATCTTCATGTACAATAGTGGTACATAGGCGGACTTAATGTCTCAAGGCATTCTCTACCAGTCAACCTTTGGGTTGAACATGAAAACATAGTGGTAGGGTACAAAAAAATGTCTAAAAACCAGCCAAGTGCGAGTCGGACTCGCGCACGAAGGTTTCCGTACGTATTATTATAAACAAAACACGTTTGTTGTATGGGAGCCCCCCATAAATATTAATTTTATTCTGTTTTTAGTATTTGATGTATAGCGGCAACAGAAATACATCATCTGTGAAAATTTCAACTGTCTAGCTGTCACGGTTCATGAGATACAGTCTGGTGACAGACAGACGGACAGACGGACAGACAGCGAAGTCTTAGTAATAGGGTTCCGTTTTTACCCTTTGGGTACGGAACCCTAAAAACTAACTTCTAGTTTACGAGAATTTATAAACTTATATTGATAGCGAGCAGAGCGTGCCAAACATTTGATCTTAGCGCCAAAAATGCGCCATTTGTTTTTTTTTATTTTGGTATACCCAGTGTCACTCTCACAGTAAATACGAATCTTACGACACCTCTCAAGGTCCTAATCCAACAGGCCGTTCAGGCGAAAGAGCGTGCCAAACAATTATACATACATATATATACATACTCTCTAAAAACATAACCCTCCTTCTGGCGCAGTCGCGTAATAAAATAAACTACAACCAACTACTTTATGCCTAAAATGCAAGCCTACCGCTCTATAAGCTGATTGACTTTGACCATTGAACAGTGTTATAGGGTGGCTTCTATAGAATTTTTAGAGTACCCAGTAGAAACCACACGTCAGTTAATGGCAATAAAATCAAAATCAAAAGCAAAAATCAAAATATTTTATTTCACATAGGCCTATAAGGGCACTTATAAAACGTCGAAAAAGATGCAAGGTTCGCGTTGATCGTTTCCATGGAGAAGAACCGGCAAGAAACTCCATGGCCCTACAGGATTACGAATACGTATGCCCTACTGGATTTATAACTCACCAAACCAGTGTGTCCTTTGCCACTCTTAAGGTTATCAAGCTATTTGGGAAATACCGGATGACTTTTTTATCACTTTAAAAAAAAAAAATGGGTATATTAGGAAGAAGAAGGAAGGAAGAAGCTTATGGCATACCTAGTTTTTTTTTTCTTTTTTCCACAGATTAGAATAAAAATGATCTATCATCAAAAAACACTACAAATTTTAAGTAAACTTTTCATATTAGAACAAAGTAAGAGATATTAAAAAAAAAAAAAAAAAAAAAAAAAAAAAAAATAAGCGTACCTATATGATTTGAATTTCGTTTTTTTTTTACAAAAAGTCGGTATACGGGCGAAAATTTTACGTGACGACGACTTTGAGTGGTTTTTATGTCTGTCTCTCTCGCTCTTAGGCGGGCTAACCATGCCCGAGTGGAAGGGACGCGTGCCTCTCACTCGCTCTCATTGTGAGCGCATAACGTGAGCGGAGCGTAACGCAGTTTCTTGAAGTGTCACCCGGCAAACCAATTTATAAGACGTTGTCACGTCAAAAAAAAAAAATAGTAAGCCATATGCTTCTTTCTTCTCCGTTCACCTATTATACCCATTTTTTTTTTGAAAATGATAAAAAAGAAAAAGGCATTCTGTATAGACTTGCTGTCAAAGAATATATTAACACCTTATTTTTGTCTCTAGGTAAAGTGAACTCTCTCTTCGGTCTGGCAGAGGCGATGATGCCCCTGGTCTACGGACCTCTTTACTCCAGGGTTTACATGGCAACGCTGACGGTCCTGCCCGGTGCCGTGTTCCTGCTGGGAGCTGCTATGACTGTACCTGCTGTGGCTATATTTGGGTAACTTTCCCCTTTCTATTTTATTTTCCAGTTGTAGCAAAAGGTAGCTATGGAGAGCTTATATCTGGAGGACTATATCCAGCAGTAAGTCTTTCAGAACTTAAGACCGATATGCTTCAGTTCATTTTGTCTTTGTTTTTATTTGGCATCTTTCACTCTAAGTAAAACGTCTGAACATATTGAATCAACCAAACTTTCTTCCTGGTCGTAGCTTCTGCGGCCAAAAGTCATGGTCGTGGCCGTGTAATGCACGAGGTTCCTAACGGTCATTTTCAATAACTTACCAACAGGTATCGGTAGGTTGCTATCTCTGTCTGTTTGACATTAAATTTACCGACCGATAGAAACAAAACGCCACAGAAAAGCTTTCTGTGATTTTGCTATGAATAAAGTGACAGGTACAGTCGTGGTCATTTCCGCCTGAGTTCTTAATTTTTTATTCGCTTAAATCATGAGGAGGCGCAGCCACGCCCCCTTAAAGTTTAGGCCAATTAGGAAAGCGTCAATTTGGCGCGCAAAATAACAATAAATCTCATTTGGCGTGCGTCGTCAGTGCGCTCGGCCGATTCGGAATAAAACAAAAACTATTGATATCAGCTCTAAATCAAACATCCAGAATCTAAATTTATGTCCTTCTCATGATCCTGTTGACTAAAGAAGATAGTGTATTGTAATTTAAGTACCACATACATTCTTTACTGTGGTGTTTTCCCTGATTGCGATAACATTTATTTTAAGCATAACCAATGTTTGAACATCTTTTTGTACTAGGAAAAACACCGAAATGTGCTTAGTCACTGACTACCAATAACACTTTGGCCGCAAACATTAAACCATGTAGGTACCTAACCTACTGAGTACAATCAACACAAGAGATTATTTACAAGCCAATGTTTTTTTTTTACTATGCTCACGGTCACCATTCATGTAGGTGTAGTCTAGTGTTAGTGAAAATGGGCATTTATTTTTACGGACATCCAATAAATAATAAATAAGTCTTATTCTTATTTTTTATTGCACACAAAATTAAAATATACACACAAATTAAAATATATAGCTTATGTACAACGGCGAGCTTAACCCAGAATTGGGTTTTCTTACAGCAAACCTTATTTCTGTTGCGAGATTCGCAGAAGAGGATATACTTATGTCCACAAACAATACAGTTAAAAACTTAAATTAACTTATTTTATACACTTAACTAATACATACAATATAATATACGTAATACATACAATATATATATATATATTATATATATACACTTACATACAATGATATTCTATTAAACAGATATGTTGTGAGCGCGCAATTATGAAGACTCAAAAGTGGGCCAATTGGCCTGTTTTACCTTTATTCTGCGTCACTGCGTGTATGTGAGCTTACTCTGCCCCGCGGCACACTTTTTTCGGTGGGTTTGTAGGTGTATAACATATCTGTTTATTAGAACATCATTGCTTACATAAAAAACATTATTTACAAACTATAACCATGTTGACAGGAAATGTTCTTTTATTTTTTTCTTGAACACATCTAACGTCGGTCTATCCCGCAAGGAGTGTGGAAGCGAATTCCAAAGGCGCACAGCACGAACAGTAAATGAACCATCATACCGACTCGACTAGTCTCATTATATTTAGTCATAAACTAACTATATACATAATTAATTAGGTCTCTGTTTGTAATTTCAAAATAACAGCTTTTTACTATTTACGGTACTCAAAACAAAAAACATTTCTGACGTGATAACGTCTTATAAATCGATGAACACCTGAAAAGCACGCACGAAAAAGTGTCACACCGATCCGCGCGCCCAGTCGATCAAAACCCTAGAAAACAAAAAATTTGCACAGTGGTTACCTTTATAATTTAAAAAAAGAACAAAGGAAGGATTTTTTGAAATTCAACCCCTAAGGGTGTTAAAAAGGGGATGAAAGTTTGTATTAAAGTCCGTCAGTCTTAAAGTTATGATCTTAAAATTTTCTGTTTAGGCCGTCTTTTGAAAATTAATTTATACGTGTCTCAGCGTTTTTGTTAATTCCAAAAGAGTTAAAAAGGGGATGAAGTTGTGTATGGAAAGTCCTTAATTTTCTAAGTAAAAATCACAAAATTTATTATCTAGGCGTATGGTTGGAATCTAACGCAACGGTGTTGTTACAATTTCAATCCTTAAGGGGTTGAAAAGGGGGATGAAATTTTGTTTTTTTTTAAGTTAAAATCACTAATATCATGGAAAATTACGTTATCACGTAAAATTATCGTATGTAAACCGACTTTACAGACAACCATTTTTTTGTCCGTCTTTCTGTCTGTCTGTTTGTTCCGGCTAATCTCCGAAACGGCTGGAACGATCTTGACGGGACTTTTACTGGCAAATAAATTATGTTCTAAGGAGTAACTAAGGCCACTTTTGTTTTAAAAAATGGACAAAGGTTTCGTGAAAAAAATATTAAAACCCATGAAATTGTTAAAAAATTCAGTTCTAATAAGGTATTCATATTTTTATAATAATTTCACACGGACGAAGGTCGCGAGCCACAACTAGTCTACTATATTTACACAAACCTGAAAGCCTATCCCCACTGCAATTTTTCAACCAACCATCGAAAAGAAAGAAAGAAAAAGTAATTCAAATTCAAATTCAAATTCATTTATTGGGTTTGATTTTTGGTTCATTTTTACATGAGATCTTAAAATAAATAAATTGTTCCTCAAAAATCTACCTTATAGCTATATACCTAATATACAGGGTGTTTGGTTTATGGACGGACACAATTTTTCCAGGGATTTGGGAGGTCATTAGCTAGGTTCTACCCATGCACCCTATGTCCTAAATGTCACGGTTGGTTACATATGTTTTTTTTTTTAAATGAGAAAAATACCCAAAATGTTTCCTTTAATTCCAAATAACTTTTTCGTTTCTGGGTGTACTGTCCTGTATACCTATGTATTAAAAACATTTTTTTTTGGTCGAATCATCATTCATCTTTAAGCAGTAATAGTCTAATGGTGTAACCGTCGGACTGCCAAAGTTCTCAAGTTCGAACCCAAAACAAGCACCGCTGACTTTTCGGATTCATGTGCGTATTGTAATTACCACTAGCTTTGGTGAAGGAAAACATCGTGAGGAAACCAGTATGCCTAAGAGGCTCTTTAGTAAACTGCAGGCCTAGCCTAGTTACAAACTTTTCGTATCGAACTTTCTTTCTACAATCATAAACGCCTCGGCGTAAGCGATTGTAGAAAGCGCTAAATTGGTAGCCAAGTTGACACGACTGAGTCGATCGCTCGTTCTCTAATGTCTGTAGAAAAAACCTACACTTTAGTCTATGGTGAGCGTTCCTACGAAAGAGTTTAGCGATCAACATTGTAGAAACGATAACATTATATTCTATCATTTTGAACGATGTAAACTTGTCTACGAATTTTCTATTCGATTGTGTTGATCACGTGATTTAACGTTGAGATGATGCCATTCCCATTCATTTGAATAGTTTTCTACTAGCGTTAACGATTGTAGATTGTCAACTTGGCTAGGGGTGCTGAGTTAAGGTTGGGTGCCGTGGCCGAAAACGGTCAGGACTATTATTACTATTCAATGCATCCATGCATATTAGCACAATGTTTTGAGTGCGTTACAAAGAATCCTACCGTAAAACGTAATTTTTCTCCCCAAAAAAAGTAATTTCCCAGAAATATTTTTTTTTAGAGTTACTTAGTTTTATGTACAGAATGATTGGTTGATGGTTTCGTTTCGTCCGTTTACACCCTGTTTAAGAACTTTATTTCAGACCATCATTCATCATATTATAGACACAGATCCATAGTTGTTATTGTTACGCTCATAATATTTATAAATTGTTTCATGCGAGGGAAATAAAAGGCATTCGAACAATCTTCAATTATTATTATACAAATTACTCTTTAAAGAAATTAGTATTTACTTGGAAAACTGATGATGCAAGTGGAAACATATCGTAAGACATGGTTTTCTCGTAATTTACAGTGATTTATGTGTAATAAATCGAAGAGAATAGGTGCTTTGTTTTTGCGTAAAAATAACCTCTAAATAAAAGTCATACGTACTACTTACTGCCAATTATGTACTACTTAGATTAGTAAATGAGGAAGTCTTAAGACTTAAAACCAAGCATTCATTCAGGCTTTAAATTAACCGAAAACCGGTTTTAAATGGAATTCACACGTCGCTCTGAACAACATTGTTATTTTAAAATGACTGTACAGTCCACGGAAGAGGTAAGCAATCATTTTACAACTCGACTTTTATAAAGGTAGAGACTACACTTTGGATGGGCCGAGTTTAGTATACGCGCGGCGTTTCGTGAAACGCTTGTCGACTGTGCATCGAAACGGCGCATTGTCTGCCCAGAAAAAGTAGCGCGTTTACAACTCTCGATGGTTTGTCTTTCTTTCTTTTTCGTGTGGTTAGTGCATAACCTGGTGTTAGAGTTTTTATGCCGCCCAAAGGCCTCTGACCTGGCTTTACATGCCGTTGAGAAATATCTCTCAGTCGGCTCTTTAGTCAACTGATTCCGCTCATTTGGATCCCGCGGGATCAGTTTACTAAATTACAATTTTTATGTCATTTTCTTTAGTAGAAAAACAATGGTCAATAGTGGTTAATGCTCTTTACTACACCCACCATATGACCACAAATCTGATACATGCGGAAGATATTGAGGTCATTAAACTCACCAGAAATCTGTTTACATTGTCAATAGATCCGGTTCGGGCTTAAGTAACGGCTTAAGTGTTTTTTATTGCATTTTTTTTACAATTCAGCGCCGATGACAGGTTAGGTAGATTTTGTCAGGTAACTATTTAAGTTACTTCATTAAGTTTTTTAAATTCATGAACCAGATTGTCCAAAAACTTAATCAAGAATTATAATGTTTTATCACGTCATGTCGTGTCGCAGGGACACGACATAAAACGACGACGTGCATACAAAATAACAAAGATATCAAATAATACAAAAAACATACAACGCATTACAAAATAATATTGACATAGCTTCGTTATGACATAGGTAATAGTTAGTGGTAACCAATTGTATTATCTTTAAATGAACTGATTTATGAATTACTCGTTGTCAATATTTTCTCGTGTTATAACTCCTTCTAAACGATGTTCTTGTTATGAATGAGCTAGAGCAGCCTTCTTAGTTATCAATGTTTTTATACTTATCATAAAAATTAGTAAGTTTTCCCGAAATTACTTGCATGTAAAATGCACTTGATTTTTTGTGTTGGTTATACTTTTATTAGAAAAGAAAAACAACTTTTAGATAGTATTTAGATAGTGTTTATTCGTAACTGCACCTATACAGAAAACCTCAAGCACATAATAATCCATTTGTTTATAGTAACGATAGACATTACGGTCTGTATTTGAACAAATAATCTTGCCCTGACGTGATCACAATCATATAAAATGATGTAACAATACAGAAAAATATATATATCGTTTTGAATGTATTTATGATGTGAATAGGTGAACAGCGCAAAACAATGTTTTTTTTTTTAAATTCGTTTGTGAACATTCTAATGAGTTTACTCATTCTAAATGTGTTTACTAAATATATGGACTGAATGATAATAATTATAATTGGTGACCGATACTTATGTAAACACGTGATTGTACTCATAATTACGAACATTTTGTTCAGAGACAAAATTGCAAGAAAAAAATCTGTTTAAAAAAAAGCTCATATTCTGAAAAAAAAAAGGCCGACATGTACTATAACAGTCAGAAGTCGACTGCCAATCTCGCACCACAATGGCAAAGCAATATTAGTTGTACTTATGACCTTCTTCTATAAGAACGTTTGACAACACTTACACATTAGCAACTTGTTGCCCGCTTAAGATTGTTATTACAAATTTCAATGAGTTGTATAAGTGATACGGTGGCCAAATTGGTTAGCACTGCGCCTCGCATGGCGAGTGTTCGGGTTCGAGTCTCACATCAAACATGAAAAACATTTTTTAAGTTTTTTTTAACATGTGAAATATTAATGCCGAGTTGTTAACAAAATATAATGTTAAATATATTCCACAACTAAACGAAGATTCTTTCGTTTTACAATAATTTTCAATCTTAGCGTCGTTATTAAAATATGAGGGTAGATTTGAAACAAAGTGATAAGTTCACTTTGTTTCAAATCTACCTGCATATTTTAACTACTTTACTAGTTCACATAAATAATATTACTTGTTTGTTTCATTTATTATCATTATTGTAATAATAAATTACCTTTAGAATATATTTATTATAATATCTATTTGTTCAAAATAACTTACAAAAATAAATTATTAAACATAATTAAATAAAACATAAAAAACCGGTCCATCTTGGATTCGAACTCACATCTATCCCGATCACACTAGCCTCGTTACCGATCTAGCTAATGTTAACTTACGCAAACTTGTCAAAATTTTGCATTACTATGAAAAAAATAATCAGACGGTGATAAAAAGAAGTTACTGATATTGTCATCCTTGTCTAACATTGACCACATCTATATTATTACTCGTAGCGATGCTACACGACATGTTAATTTGTTAGCGTTGGAACATCACTCACACGGATAAATATGCGTATGTGTGTATAGGCGCCGCAGCCCGTATAGCGCAAACGATAATGTGCATTGCGGTGGAAGTGGAATTTTGACCTTTGACTGTACAATACTCCTCTAGATAAATATGAACGTGGACGAGGCCAAGGAAGTACCAATTGGCGTTCTGTAGTTTCTGCTTCATCATCATCAGCCTATAATGTTCCCACTGCTGGGACACGGCTTCCTTTCAATGAGAGGGAATGGGCTGTAATCCTCCACGCGGGCCCAGTGCGGGTTGGTAGATGTCACATATCTTCGAATGTTTGGTTCTAGGACATGCCGGTTTCCTCACGATGTTTTCCTTCACCGTTTTGAGAGCAGTGGTGATGAAGGCAAGAGCAAAGTAATGCGCCCGTCTGGGTTCGAACCCACGACTTACTGTTCGTAAGTCGGGGCCGGCACCACTGGGCAACCGCTGCTCTCATGTTTCAGTACATTTGTGTTCATCTCATACCTACACTGAACAAATGCGTGAGACGGATGATTTTATTTTTGCGGTTTCAGCGTTGATTTCATAGTTTACATAACAACACACCTGTAACCCCCCAAGGGTTAGGCAGAGCGTGTAGGTACCCCACATTTCGCCAGTTAAGTTTTAGTCCCATGTACCTAATAGGGGACGAGCCTATTGCCACCAACAAGGCACTTATCCAGACTCCGTAGCTGATACTGACATATTCCTGATGGAAAAGCCCAAAAACAATTTGCTCGACCCAGGAATCGAACTCAGGAAATCATGCTCAGCAGTCGCGATTGCTACCACTAGATCACACTAGACGTTGTTCATAATATAGGCATGTGTCCTGAAAAAATCTAATTAGTCCTTCAGTTAGATTATCATAAAATATTTACTCGTATTTTTGCTTTTGTTACGTAAACCAACATTGACGAAGATACGATGCTTTTAAAATTCTCAATACGTCACGCCGTGCTATAATTTTTAGTGCGTTGTGACGTCACAAGCCTCCACTCCCGAGTTTTGATGCGTTTTATCTTTGTCAATATTCATTGACTTACAAAAACAAATAATACGTGTCCATTATTTTCCAATACTCTAACTGACCAAATAAATAGATTTGCAATTTATTGGTGGTGGAAACTAGCCTATTATGAGAATGACACGTGTATAAGAATCGGTCACCAAATTAACAGTGAACCATACCGGCACCACCTATCTTTGGCTAGCTTCGAATAAAATTGAAATACCACATTTTAGCTATCATCTGTCAGTTCTGTGGAGTCTGTAAAGATCCTAATGAATCTTAAGACCATTTTACTTTATACAATTTATGTATAAAAAATTTGAGTCTCAACCCGTCCTAATAAAAATCCAAATGAAGGGTACATTTGGATGCCGGGACTGCGGGACTGTTCGAAAGAGATACCGTGGCCCCGGAAAACAAAGGGCGAAGAAGGAACATGGATGGGTATTAGTCAGTAAAAGTCTGACACTCTCACTCTCCTACTCCGCCCAGAGCGGGTCATTTGATGAATTCCCATCCGAAAAAAAAAGTGCACATTTGGATTTTTGGCGTCGCGGCGCGACCACACGTTTAATGATGTTTTCGCCCCATGATGTTTATTATGCGCAAATACACATAATAAAATCGTCGTTAATCCTATTAACACGTTCTAAGAAATGTAACAGTACGATAAAATCGCTTTGTTGACTTCGTTCATTTTTGTTTAACTTGTGATATGAAAGGATTAAAGGAACAAATACTAGTCACACTAACAACTATTAGGTTAACATAGCCTCGATCCAATTTGTAACCAAATCTGAGGATTTCCTCTTGCAGGTACATAATCAAATGTACTAATTACCAAAACAGTTAGTTGATAAATTGGCTTCTTATTTTTTACTAAACGATAAATTGTTTTACAGTCAGAAACTTTGTTTTTCACCTGTATTATTTTACCTAGAAATACTTTTCCGAAGAATGGATGGTGTCGGTATGTAATGGATGGTAAATTGGCCATCCATCCACAGGGCGACCTCGGAGAGTTGCTAAATCTTTAGTCACGAACATTTAAAATTCCTGCACGACCCGCCCCTACTTCGCACGGCGTCAACTATCGGCTCCAAAACTATCCTGTCTTTCAAGCTGGAACCACACACATTCACAAAATTTCATTGAAATCGTTTGGGTGGTTTCGGATATTAGCTTGTACGAACAGAGTGACACGTGTTTTGTTTTATATTGAGATATCGCAACTAGTGATTTTAAAATAAGTCTGTGATCGTGACCAATGATGACCATGCGATGAATATTGTTTATAAGAAGTTATTTACTACGATGACTTGTTTATAAACAATCAAAGATAAATAAACAAGATTACGTGTATGTCGGGATGGTCAGGAATTTATTTCGCTAGGCTCGAGCTTATGTGGGCTGTAGACGGGTTTCGTGCTAATGAAAACACACTGAATGCGATACACTATTTTATTTCACATTGCACGGTTCGGCGTGGTAGTTTCCATGGAGAAGAACCGGCAAGAAACTCCATGGTTACTCTTTTCAAACAGATACACTGAGTCTAACAAATTACTTTGACACATTAACACTGGGCACAATGATTCGGGTACAGTTTCAAGACGTCTTAACTCCGCTGCGATCAGACCCAGAATGCCCGCCTCGCCGCGTGATGTTAACATCAGGACTCTGTAGAAGCCGCCGTGGTGGGGTAGACTGGCAAGTAGGTCGCGTGATGTCACCACTGGCGCGCTTTCGATACATTCGCCCGTCCGTACTCATGACCTGATCCGACACGGCCATCCTGCTAGCACACGTCCTCGTGTGATGGTAACCCTGCAAACAAAAAGTCCACGACAGAAATTTGTTCCACTCGGTCACTCCTGACCAAACTAGATTCATCAGGTCGGTGAAAGTAAAGAACTTTACCGTTTTATTTTTACCACATCTTACTTTAATAGAATCAAACATCATACATCACACCTGCAATCCTCAAAGGGTCTAACAGAGGTGCACCCAATAGTACACTCACAGTTCGCTAGTTATGTCCAAGTCCCATGTAATAGGGGGCGAGCCAATTGCCATCAACTGAGCGCAAATCCAAACTTCGTGGCTGTTACTGAGAAATTCCCGATGGAAAATCCCAATAACACATTGCCAGACCTGGGAATCGAACCCAGAACCTTCAGACACACTTGCGACCACTAGACCAACGAGGCAGTCGACTAATTCAAACACGGTTAAATTGGGAATACTCTAAAATAGATCAACCCCCTGGTCCGGCAATTCTTTTTTTGCCCTTCAGGTGTGTCCCTTCAGTTAAACTGGACCGGACTTAGCTAGGCCGAACAAGTATCGTTCCTTTAGCTTTCAATTTTCTTGGTCCGGTCAACTCCTGACCCTACAAGATCAACTCCCTGGTCCGGCAATTCTTTTTTTTTGCCCTGCAGGTGTCCCTTCAGTTAAACTGGACCGGACTTAGCTAGGCCGAACAAGTATCGTTCCTTTAGCTTTCAATTTTCTTGGTCCGGTCAACTTCTGACCCTACAAGATTAACCCATGGGCCATGTACCATAGTCGTTCGAATCAACCTTTAAAACTCTACTGCTATAAAAACTGCCAAGCTTACAGTAACCCTCAAGCAAAACCTCTAACGCCACGGCACTCCAGCCGACCAGCAATCGCATTGCTCTCACATCCATCAAATGGCTCTGTCATGTGCATCACCCAGTGACTACACACTACGGTCTTTCTAGACCCCAACCTCCGCCAGAGTTAATCACGCATAGCGCCCCACGGACCACGACTACGTAATAACTACTGGTACGGTCAAACACACTACTATAACCGAAAGGGTACTAAAACAGTGGTGCACAACGTATGCAACGCACACACTACGTATGTAACGCACACACTACGCAAGCTACGCACAGACTACGTATGCAACGCACACACTACGCAAGCTACGCAAGGACTACGTATGTATCTCATACACTACGCATCCACTACGCACGCACTACGTATGCACTACGTCTACACTACGCATCCACTACGCACGCACTACGTATGCACTACGTTTACAATACGTATGCACTACGTTTACACTACGTATGCACTACGTTTACACTACGTATGCACACCATTAAAGCTCCCCACCCTACAGGTGCCACACAGGCCTCCTGGTGCCACACAGGCTGCTACCACTTAAGCTTGCTCATCATTAAAATTCTTATCAACATCGACTGGTACGTGACCCACTAGCATCTTTCTTAGCCTATCCTGTGCCCTGCAGGCACACTTATAATTCAAAGCTTTCAGTTTTTAATGATGAAACAGAATTAGCACTCTGCTCCAGAGTATAACAAAATGAAAACGACTCACCAAAGTACTTTCATATTCCGGCTCGACGATGCAAAGCTCACTTCTCAACCAGTACAGCAGCACTGGACCAGCCTGCTGTGCAGCGGCTAGCAATGTGGACCGGTGTGCCACACTTAAAGCACATCAGTGAGCTGCTGCTGGCCTGTGGTGGCTGCCCAACGCCTTTAGCAGCTGGTTACAGGCAACTTCTTGATGGCAGTCGTCTCCGTCCGAAAATCCGCGTGTTTGTCACTACTCATGTAAATGACGTACGACGTACACGAATTTGGCACTGAACAATTATTTGAACTGGTCCACAACACTATCTTGCTATTCACTGGCTAGGTTTTAAGAATTTGTAAACGATATAACGTCTTTGTTCTGCATTTTAAAAATTAACCGTCACTGATTGTCACTAACACAAAAAAATCGGCGTGTATCCCGTTTTTTTCACATGGTAAATAACACTTGTTAACTGTCTGCTTTATTTCGGCGCTGTTGCAAGCACCATGATCACGGATAAACCAAAATTATTGCGGGTGGGTGACTATGACCACACTAATCGGTCTACCCTCTTTCTTGTCCGTTTTTTTACGCGAACTTTTTCGGCAGTTTTTCGGTTTTTACACAATTGACACTGTCCTCGCGTATGATTTCATTAGCACGATTTTATCCCACTTCTGATGTCGGGATGGTCAGGAATTTATTTCGCTAGGCTCGAGCTTATGTGGGCTGTAGACGGGTTTCGTGCTAATGAAAACACACTGAATGCGATACACTATTTTATTTCACATTGCACGGTTCGGCGTGGTAGTTTCCATGGAGAAGAACCGGCAAGAAACTCCATGGTTACTCTTTTCAAACAGATACACTGAGTCTAACAAATTACTTTGACACATTAACACTGGGCACAATGATTCGGGTACAGTTTCAAGACGTCTTAACTCCGCTGCGATCAGACCCAGAATGCCCGCCTCGCCGCGTGATGTTAACATCAGGACTCTGTAGAAGCCGCCGTGGTGGGGTAGACTGGCAAGTAGGTCGCGTGATGTCACCACTGGCGCGCTTTCGATACATTCGCCCGTCCGTACTCATGACCTGATCCGACATGTACATACTTCGTGAACAGGACACACTTTATTTCACAATTCTATTAATTAATTTAATTATAATCAATTCTTGTTACCTCTCAAGATATAACTATCTCGAGTACGTATCGGAAGCAGAACTTGTGCTCACTCAAGTATTAGAGATGCTATACATACTTTATCGTGTCGGCATTCGATTCTGCAGTATTTCTTGGTCAACAAAGCAAAGCAAAGACTATTTGTATTTATTTTATTCGGATCGTACCGATCGGCAGATTGCGTTCGACCATGCACCATGCATCGATGAGTGAAGATCGGATTGGATCGGAACAATTCAAGCTAAACTGAACGGCTTTTTCCCGAAAATATATTTTATACACATACATTCGATCATCATCATCATCAGACTTCAATAGCACGCCAACCAGCTCGATTCTTGGCAACTCTGATCCATCTGCTACCAGCCACCTTGCAAAGATCGTAGCACCACCTAGCCTCTAGGTGATTTTACCTGTATCGAATCACGTTGAGCCGAACTGTGTGTAGTATCCCTTACATACTTTGACTATGTATACCTAGAACAACTAAAATAATAGACAATATGACTAAGAAGTTATCTATGATTCTTATGGGATAATATATGAATCGACAATTGTGTCCGTTTTGTCATTTCCCTTAGGGGATTATTTTTAAAGTAGTGAATGAGGATCACGTGTTTACTGAAGTACAGTCGTGACGAAAGTGTTGTGAAAATATTTCTTAGAGAGAAAATTAGCTTATTTAGGGCCTAAGCACACGGCGTATTTTAGACGCCGTGGCGCGTGTATACGCGCTTCAAACGAGATTTGAACGCAATCTTGTAACCTAAGCACACGGGGCGATCGTGAAACACGCGTCTACTGCGCGTATACGCGCAGATACAGCGAGACAGACGCGCTGTAGTCGCTCTGTAGCCGCGTTTTGGTCAGAGACTCCTCGTCAGTTGTACAACGGCGTCAGTTGAGACAACACTGCTTACGCTGGCTTTGATCCTTTGTACGCACTTCAAACGAGTTTCAAACGCGCTTCACGCGCGCGTTTGTATCGCGTTTTAGACGCGTTTGAATCTATAAAAACTCAAAAATCGGCATTTACGGCGCAGAAAACGTTCGTTCCTGAAACGCGCGTTGTCTGCGCATTTAAATTCGTCGTGTGCTAGGGCTCTTAGGGAGTTAGCCAAGGATAGCCAGTTTCATCTTTTCTTTGTTAAATTTATTAGCTGATCAGCCGATTAGCAGATTAGCATAAAACAATATTAGTATGAACGTCGTAGCTTGCACAATACATGCTGTAAAGATATAATTTACACAATATTTTACCATAGATGTAGCTCTTAGATACCCACAATTACAGACACAATTAAAATAACAATGCACCGTTCCCCTTCGGGAACGACTGGGGACATACGGGACCTATATTCCCGACCCTTCATTTAATTAATTTACTTAGTCAACAAGCTTGTCGTTATTTTCTTCCAATATAAAATACCTGACCGGAACGGGACATTGAGTTGTTAGATCATTGCTGACACACTTTTTATTTCGATAGTTTATAGGAAGTAGAGGTTAGTCGGAGGCTGGTACAGTCAGTCAAGCAGAACTTAGTTGGTTCAATAATCACAGTCATATAAAATTAAAGAACTTATCTAATTTTAAAGTACTCACAAAAGATAATGAAAATGAATTGAAAATGAATCAACAAAATAGTTAGTTTAGTTTTTGATGAAGATGTTAATGATCTGATAACATTTTTCTCAATGCTAATAGGGAATATGCATGAAATCCAAAACTCTTTTTAATGATTAAAAATGCCTTGTATTGGCCCTTAGAAATATTGTGGTACACTTGTTTAAGTTGCTAATACAGCACTTATTTTACAATTTACTGTTTTATGTAGCATGTTTTTGATGAAACGGAACGAATTCTCAAAACGCGTCGTCCTCGATAATGCCGGTATTGACGTCATTTGTGTCACGTCTATGTGTCAAAAAAACACTTTTATTTGAAAAGTGCTTAAAGTTTCACCAAGATTTTATTATAATATTGTTATTGCAATTTTTACTTGACTAGAGCACATACAATTAGTAAAATTATTCTATTAAAGGCAAAAAAAATGATGTAAACAAGGCAGATCGTGGTAAATGACGTCACATCATGGCTGCGACAGCTACGGACGTTTGAACTGTCATAAAAAATTGCAAGAGTTTAATATTATTTTTAAGCGACAAGCAGTAGTTGAACTTAACTTTTAATACTTTTTTTGGGTTGATAGTACTGTATTTTATTGATTTAAGTGAAGAAAAAATTACGTGCATGTTCCCTATTACTGAATTAAGCTTGCACATTTCTAGGCACTGCACCGAATCGCAACACCTCATCTCGTTTTTACTTATCCGAGGTGATAAGTCATTACTGTGCTTATAAGTATGGGGTGTATTTTCAGTATGGAATTTCAAATAAAGAATCGCGAACGGATAAAGTTGTGGCGATACTATTATCCCGTGCATGTGCAGTGCTTATAAATGTGCGTTAACCTTTAAAATATTATGTTCTGTACTTGTTTTTTTTTTAATTATTATTATCTTCAGTATTCATCACGAATTTGCCGACCAAGCAAGCCAAGATTATTAACTCTACGCAAAATTATTGCTGGGAAACAAAATTTTTTTTCGGGGTCTAACATCACTTTTTACGATAGTTCTCAATGTAACGCACTCCAAACAATCGTGCTTATGGACGCATTTAATAGTACAGGGGTCATGGAGGTATTTAAAGTTATAACATTAAAAACTTGTGAAAAAGTTGGAACCTAACCTCCGATATGTCCGTAACTTGAAGGTTCCCAGGTAAGACCCAGAACAAAAAAATATCGCAATGATGGGTAAAATAAGTGCCTTTCGGCTTCATTGGATATTTTTACACCCTTTAGTACCAAACTCAAACTCAAACTCAAAGCATTTATTTCAATTAGACCATTACGGCACTTTTGAATGTCAAAAATACAAAAAAAAAACAAAGCTACAGTTCCAGTCACAAGACATAATAACTTGAGAAAGTACTGTAGTTGCCCTATTCCCTAGCGTAGATCTCGATGGAGAAGAACGGGCAAGCGATGATACCATACTTATAGTTAACATCTTGATTCTTCACAACGTTTATCTTAAAACCATTTATGTCCATTGCAAAATGGCTATGTGTAACTTGCCGCTCACCGCACTCCTTGGCACTGTTTACTACAACGTAATTTTATGAATATACACAAACATCAATTTTATGAGAAAATACATACTAGATACCTCTATAAAGTCGTACAAGAGGGAGTATCGGCATAAACTAAACCCTCAGACTATTAATAGGCATCTGCGGCCACTGCAAGACTAATAATGCCAAAGTTAGTGCCAAAGTTTTACGAAATTACTATCTGTATAGAGAGCCTAACCTTGTACTTGTCAATATCGATTTAAGTAATAAAACTAGAACTTTAAGGACACGTCTGGATGCTAAACTTGAATCAGTAGTTTACTTAGATACTATAATTTACTTAAAGTTCGAAATAAATTATAGCAACTATTATTTTAATTGATATATTAAATAGTGCATAGCATTAAGTGCATATTTACTAACGCTCTTAATTAAAATGATTGGCGTTAATTAAACACATGATAGTGATAGTCACTGTAAAAGGTAACATACTTAAAAAAAACTACATTGATTTACTTATTATTTACCTTTGGTTTAGCCACTTCTTCATTAGGTAAAATATAAAATTAAATTCGAGTATTAAAACATTAATTTTAGTGCCTGAAATAATTAGCCATTCAACACAGGCTAAAACGTTTAATTTGCGGTTATTAAGCACTCAGGAAATATGCAACGTTTTGAATTCTCCGAAATAGAAATATAGTATAGAAAAAAAAACAACTTGTTATGATCATCAGATACCTAGTATTTTTCATCGCTTTGCTAAAAACGCGTCAAGGACGTAAAAAACATTCAAGCAGATGCAAACTGATCTCAGTACAAAACCTTCTGGCCGCGACTGTACACGATAATACCACAACTATAATACGCGTTGAAAACTGTCCATTACATCATTTTACAATCGATCCTTACACTCGACACGAGTGTACTATTCACATTTTCCTCTCCAAACGATAATAGTCCATTCATTGGTTGCAGATGGATGTATTTCGAACAAAGGGAGGACACCAAGCAAGTGGAGGAGATGGAAAACGTGAATAAAGACGTTTAGCATCACTAGTGAAACGAACGCACAGCATTTATTATATGTGAAAGTGTTATTGGACATTATACAGTGTTTTGAATAAAGTGTGAATGTTTAATAAAATTCCTGTCGAGTTTCAACGTGGCTTTTATTCGACTTTAACGTGTAAAACAATCGGATGTTTATAATATCAAAGTGACATCGCGCGACGGATCGCTGCCTTGTTTGGGTTTAACGACGTGTTCAGTTTATTTTCGATTTCACTGAGTGTGTTTGTGGACGCATTAAAGACTGATATGGCAACATAAGAGTGTTTGCTTACATACAGCCGTACAATAGGACGCAGCTACGTCCCTCCGGCGGCGACGCCGGCTTACCAGTAATTCAATATTATACTGTATTTATCTTGGTGCTGTGAGGATGTGCTCTCCAATATAACAACAATGTGACCCAACTTTGAAGATTTACTCGGATCTCAGGCGAGGTACATGTTCCTTGTTCCATATTTCAATCTCCTGTGAGTATTGATTTTATATTTGAAATTTTATAGAATACTTCGAAGAAGAATTTCTAAAATGGATAAAGTTGATAAACCCGTTGAGAAACCGTCTCGCGACGAGACGACAGAGGAACTACCACTAAAAACGGAAGCAAAAAATGACATACACAGCATGACCTTTTTGGAGAAAATAAAATTCGCCAAATCAAATATTACGGTAGAACCAGTTCTCGCTCTATTTGTGATGCCGAGCGTGCTAGCGATGTTGGCGACACAGAATTTGAATTTAGAGAAAGCATGCAGGGTCAACCTGGGCTTCGGCGACGAGGCATGTACCGCTCTGAGACTTAGGAAACGCGCTAACCACACGTTTGAAGAGGATGAAGTACAGAAACTGATAGCATCAGTGCAAGCATGGAAGAGTGTGGTGCACACCGCGGTGCCGACGTTGCTAATGCTCTTCATAGGCGCGTGGAGCGACAAAACAGGGAAACGCAAGATATGCATGCTGATGCCGATCTTCGGGGAATTCATGACGTGTCTATTGAACATGATAAACACGTACTTTTTCTATGAGGTCCCAGTGGAGTGGACCGTGTTTATGGAGGTCATATTCCCGTCTCTGACTGGCGGCTGGTACACAATGTTCCTCGGCACTTTTAGTTATTTAGGAGACATCACTTCAAAGGACACAAGGACGTTTCGAATGGGGATATTGAACTTGTGTATGACAGTAGGATTTCCCATAGGGATGGGATTGAGCGGGATCCTACTGCGGGTCATCGGGTACTACGGTGTGTTTGCTATCTCTGCTGCATTGCAGTTTATCAATTTCTGTTATGTATTGTTCAGAATTGATGACCACACTTGGCTCGAGAACAAAGACAAGGTTTGTATTATGCGTTTATTTGTTAGTTTTAGTTAATCAATCTATTTATATCTATCAATCAGATTGACTGATCGCTTGATTCTCTTGAGTATTTTAATTACGCGCTAATTTATTCTAATTTATTATTTCCCTTCGTATTTTTCTCGAATAACATTCTTAAAAATTAAGAAACATTATGCAATTTGTTTATAAATATAACACTTTTAGGTCAAAAGAACCGGATGCACTGGTTTCCTGTTAGAGTTCTTCGATTTCCATAGTCTAAGAGAGACTGTTGAAATAGCATTCAAGAAAGGACCGAATAACAGGCGCCTGCGCATATGTCTCATATTGACCGTTGTCTGTTTGACATTTGGACCGATGTGGGGTATGTATACCTTGCTTTATTTATAGCTGATGTAATAGTAAATATCAAACAAAACCATATGAGTTTAGTACCAAACATTTATCTAAGCAATGATGGTACATTCCGATTTAGAGTTGGGTAATTTCCACTAGAATAACTGCATGATCATTATAAACAAACAGAAAAAACTTGTAGGTACATAATTACAATATAAACAGCACAAATCCGTGACCACAATATTATTTTATGCTAATATTGGAAACCAGTTCTTCGGCACAATTTAGGGTTTATCAAAATTTATTTTTTAACTTTTTTTAAATTCAGTATATTTGACTGCCTCGTTGTTTTAGTGATCGCAAGCTCAACAGGTGAGGACGAGGTCCTGGGTTCGATTCCCAGGTCGGGTAAAGTGTTATTGAGTTTTTTCACAAGGAATTTCTCAGTAGCATTCACAGAGTCTGAATTTGTGCACGGTTGATGGCAATTGGCTCGCCCCTACTATATGGGACTTAAACATAGTCGGCAAAATGTGGGTACACCTCTGCCTTTAGGGATTTTAGGAGTGATGTCATAATGTTTAAAATGGTAGTGTGACGGTTGATAGAAGAGAATGGAAGAAAAAAACGTAAGTTGCGCTGACCCCAAGTAACATGGTACAAGGGTACGAAGATGAGATCTTTTACACTGGTCGCTCTTAAAGCGACTACAGGAGCTAAATTAGCAACTCTATTTGTTCAAACTTCGTTTGAAAGACTGTTGGAATAAAGTTCTAATCAGCTTGCACTACAAAGTAGTTGTTACGTCAGTCACTGCGGGCCGAATAGTGCGAAATGAGTGTTTTTTTGCGATTTACAAAAAGTCTATTAATTGGACTAAAAATGTGAAACACTATGATTCTAATATGTTGCTTGTTGAATTATTTGCCAAAAATCAGAATTATCGCATGTACATATTTTAGTATGGTTTTTAATCGTTAAAAGAAATTTTTAGAGATAAGTTCGTGTTTTTTTTGATCGAATAAAATTTGTTGTATTATGTTTTTAAAACACAATCGTACTAGCATTATATATATCCTGAAGAATATCATATATTTTTCTTGTTTTGTTTATTGCCGTGAATCATATGCTGCATTTGCATTAGGTATAAAACTCGCGTTTAGCTCCTGTAGTCGTCTTAATGTGCACGTCTTTCTACATCGTTTTCACATAATTATAGTATGTATAATCTCAACATGAATGATGTAACCAAGACTATGTAACAATATTTTGATTGAAAAGAGTGTCCATGGAGTTTCTTGACCATTCTTCTCTATAGAGATCTACGCTTTAGAATGTGCAACTACAGTACTTTCTCAAGTTATTATGCCTTGTGACTGACTGTAGCTTCGTTTTTTTAATTTTTTTGACATTCAAAACTGCCGTAATTGTCTAATTGAAATAAATGGTTTGAGTTTATAACAATTCAGGATGTGTGTGAATGTAATGATTGCATGAAATACAGTTTCATGGTATTTCCCGCGTCTATATTCGTCAACTTGAGTCAAACGTTTATTGATTTTAATATAAATATTTCCACGTTACCGTAACGTGCTAATGATGTCGCCAAAGAAGGCTAAACTTTTATTCGTCTTTGGGTGAATTACATTTAATTTGCACTTTGTGGCTTAGGCAAAACCCCTTAGAACAAAATAAATGATGCTTCACAATCGTAGGGCATTTTCCAATACAAGATACGTAGATACGATGGTTTATAGTGGATAAATGTTAAGAAAACTTAGTTGGTAATGCATATGCAAAGGTATTGTCATAAAACGAAAAACATCAGACTCTAGATTGCTACTAGCTGAATCTAGACTAGCAGTTATTTGCGCTACGGAATTTTATGTTTTCCTATATATTTAGCTCGACAATTAAAGATAGGTTACTCTATGGGACGATGATATCAGACAGGTTGCAGGCATAACATGGAGTAGAGTAGCCAGAGAGAGATTAGAATGGAGTAGGTTGGAGGAGGCCTTTGCCAACTGGCAAGCGGACTTACAAAAAACCGGCCAAGTGCGAGTCGGACTCGCACACGAAGGGTTCCGTACCATTGACTATATTTAGTATTTGTTGTTATAGCGGCAACAGAAATACATCATCTGTGAAAATTTCAACTGTCTAGCTGTCACGGTTCATGAGATACAGCCTGGTGACAGAGAGACGGACAGACGGACAGACAGACGGACAGACAGACGGACAGACAGACGGACAGACAGACGGACAGACAGACGGACAGACAGACGGACAGACAGACGGACAGACAGACGGACAGACAGACGGACAGACAGACGGACAGACAGACGGACAGACAGACGGACAGACAGACGGACAGACAGACGGATAGACAGCGAAGTCTTAGTAATAGGATTCCGTTTTTACCCTTTGGGTACGGAACCCTAAAAAGTAAAGAAGCACCAAATACGCGAATAACTCTAATTGTGTAAAATACATTAATTATAACAGTGCAATAGTATAAGAATCATAATTGTATATCTGTTGTCCGAATAAAAAGGCTTTATTATTTATTATTATTATTACTTTATAACCAATCAGCTTGTGCCCGCGGCTTAGCTCGCGTTAATATATAATTTGAGAATCAATTCGGTTTGTACTCTGCTTGTAATAATATAATTCAATCATCATTCGAAAGACACATGGCGTCATCTATTTTCATAACAACGTTATTATTGTTTTCCTCAGGAACAGTACTGTTCAGGGTTCCGTACCTTAAAGGTAAAAAGGAACCCTTATAAGATCACTTTCTTGTCCGTCTGTCCGTCCGTCTGTCACCACCGATTACTCAGGAACGAGTGGATCTAGCAAGTTGAAATTTATACCAGATACTGAAGTCTATAGTCCCTATTAGGTGTATAAAAATCAAGGTCCAGAGTCAACATGATAAAAAAAATATGGGCAAATTTAGATTTTCGCGAAAACTTGTAGGTAAGTACCAAATTTACATTTACCTTGATTTTCAACTTTTATTTTTATTTTTCGGAATTTTTCCTTTACTTGTGCTGTAAGACCTTGCTTTTAACCAAAATTGACAATTCTAGGTTCACCGGAAGTACCCTATAGGTTTTGGGTCGAAAACCTGTATGGTAGTTCCCGTGGACCTAGAGTCACAAAATTTAGCGAGAAGCAATGTCTTACAGCATATGTAAAGGAAAAAATCTGAAAACCGTAAATAGGTATGTAGTTTGAAAACAACAAAAAACCGGCCAAGTGCGAGTCGGACTCGCGCACGAAGGGTTCCGTACCATTATCTATACATTAGACAAAACGGCAAAAAAATCACGTTTGTTGTATGGGAGCCCCCCTTAAATATTAATTTTATTCTGTTTTTAGTATTTGTTGTTATAGCGGCAACAGAAATACATCATCTGTGTAAATTTCAACTGTCTAGCTGTCACGGTTCATGAGATACAGCCTGGTGACAGACAGACGGACAGACGGACAGACGGACAGACAGCGAAGTCTTAGTAATAGGGTTCCGTTTTTACCCTTTGGGTACGGAACCCTAAAAAAGCGATTTTACTATTACAAACTTATTATTTGCGGTTGGTGCAATATCCGTTTCATGGGATCTCTTGGCCGGTTTTTTCGGGTTGAAAGGTACCCTATGCGCGTTTTTGTACACCTGACGTCTATTTTAGGATGATCGGTTCAGGGGTTTAGGAGTGAAAAGGTAACAAACAAACTTACATTCGCATTTATAATATTAGTTAGGTCAAATCTGAGCGACAAATTACCAAGTTTTCTTACACACTAACAATAAAAAACAAATGTCATACTGACCATTAGCAAGTTAAAATATGATGGTATTGACAAACTTTATTTGCCTGGGAAACACAGAGCACAGTAAACATTGTACCTCTTTGACAAACAAACATGCGGTATCTATCAATATTATGACGATAACCTGTTTTTATTAATCCTGACTACTTCTGTTCAGATTTAACCTTCAATTCTTTGAAAAGGGAAGACGTCAAAAAAAATCTAATTAGTCCGTCAGTTAGATTATCAAAAAATGTTTAACTCGTGTTTTTTTTTTTGTTACGTAAACCAAAATTTACGAAGATAATGACGCTTTTAAAATGCTTAATACGTCACGCCTTGGTTTTTTTTAATATTATTTTTAGCTAGTTCTGACGTCACGAGCCCCACTCCCGAGTTTTGATGCGTTTTATCTTTGTCAATATTCATTGATTTACAAAAACAAAAAATACGTGTCCATTATTTTCCAATACTCTAACTGACGGACTAAATAGATTTGCAATTTTTTGATACTGTCGTCATGCCTAATAATCTGTATAGACAAAATACCTCAAGACCTCACATTAGGGATCAGCAGTCCTCCCTCTCGATTTCTTTGTTGCCTTGTTGTTGGCAATAGACTCCCTTTTTTTTCGGGTGACTTATACATGTATGGCGAAGGACGGAGCTCGTGGCTAAATAATAACAGCCGCTCGGGTCGATCTTTAGGTTAAGCCGTGCTTGCTTAGGTTGGTCTGTGGATGGGTGACCACCTATTACATACCGAGTTTCCTCCGTGCCTCGGAAAGCACGATAAGCAGTTGGTCCCGGCTGTCATTTGTGCTCTTTGACAGACGTTACAGGTAGTCAATGGCCCAAAAATTCTGACAACCAGTCTTACAGAGGGGTATCGTATTACCCAGTACTAACTGGGTTGTGGAGGTCCGATAGGCAGTCGCTCCATGTAAAATACTGGTATTCAGCTGCATCCGGTTAGACTGGAAGCCGACCCCAATATAGTTGGGAAAAGGCTAGGCAGATGATACATGTATGGCGAAATATACATACATTCATAAACGAACGCCTCTTTTCATGGTGATAAGCAGAAACTGGAGAGCAGTGGTGGCCCAGTGGTGGCGGCCGCGACTTACGAACAGTAAGTCGTGGGTTCGAACCCAGACAGGCGCATTTATTTCGTGTAATTTATTTCATCACCACTGCTCTCAAAACGGTGAGGGAAAACATCGTGAGGAAACCGGCATGTCCTAGAACCACAAAATTCGAAGACATGTGACATCTACCAATCCGCACTGGGCCCGCGTGGTGGATTATTAGCCCATTCCCTCTCATAGAGAGGAGGCCTGTGTCCCAGCAGTGGGAACATTAATAGGCTGATGATGATGAAGCAGAAACTACAGAACGCCAATTGGTACTCCCTTGGCCTCGTCCACGTCCATATTTATCTAAAGGAGTATAGTACATGTAGGCCTTTTTTTCAGAATACGAGCATTATGATTTGTAGTCATTATTAAAATTGTAAATTGCTCAGCTGAAATTATGCCATCATCATTCAAAGAGGCCATTTTTGGGTAAAATCTGTAATGATTTTGCCTAAAAACTTTCCTCATACACTTGTCATAAAATTTACCCGTGAACTTACCTGCTTAGAATTGGGAATTCCATACATCTGAATAATAGATAAATCGGTATATTTCAGTAATATTTCGGTTATTTTAATCGGACATACCTAATTATATTGTCAGGTTTTCCTGTAAATATTACTTCACTACTGTCTCTATTAGGTATCGTGTTTTGCTGCTAATTTGTTACTGCCTCGTTGGTCTTGTGGGTCACCTTGGGTTCGATTCCCAAGTTAGGTAAAGAATTACTGGGTTTTATATCGAGAATTTCCCAGTAAAAGGCCAACTTTTACATGGTACTCCTCTTCCGAACCTGTAAGATCTCCCATTGTCTTAATAACCGACAAAAATATGTTTCTTACTCTTAGGTTGTAACTTATTTCGTCTACGTCATGAATATGTACGTACGTATTATTTTGCTTTTGATATTTGTTTTTTGAAAGAATTTTGCTCATTCACACACAAAGAAAACAAAATAATAAAATATGAATACCTAAGTATTCATATTTTATTATTTTGTTTTCCTTGTTTGAAAGATAAAAAAAAGAGTCGAAATAGGTAATCTGCGGTTTTACAATAGGTATGTGAAATCATTTAATTTAGTTGTGGTCACTGGTGACATTACGTTGGTAGGTGATTGTTATTGTGGTAATAATTTATTTTAAAAGGTATCTACATAAAAAAATCGCCTTTTAGAGGGGATAAAGGGTTTAAATATGCCATTAACGAAGCCGAATGGCACGTGTTCTATCCGTCATTACAATCATTTTTTTAGACTATACCTGGGACCCCTCTGGATACGAAGATATTAGGGGTCAAAGTTCCAACTTTTTCACAAGTTGTTTTTTATTTTTTGTAAGTTTTTAATGTTATAACTTTACCTCCACGACCCCCGTAAGGGGTCGTGGGGTGCTGGTGGTGCTTTGAATAGTATGTCGAACATAAAAATATTACTTTGCTATTTGAATCGAATCGGTCGCGAGCATCATCTAGTAACTACAATAAATTCCAAAATTGACACTACAGTTCAATGGCTTGGTTATTCATCTTTGAAGTTATTTATTATCCAGGAAAGAAAAATCTAGGGTTACTAGTTTGTTATGACCGCCAAAATATTTGCTACCGAAAAGATACAAAAAAAAAACATTTATTTCAGCTACGAGACCCTTAAAAAACAAAAATTAAATAGACATTAAAAAAAAATACATAAAACAAAACAAAAAACACATTTAAACAGTTCTACAAAAATGTTCGTCGTTCAGAAACGCAATGGTGCATTGCAATGTTGACACACCGAGCGAACGAATAAATCAGAGACACACATTGTTGTATGTACTACCTAGACATTTACAAAATGTCCGACCAGTCATACATGTTTGAATTAAATAATTGACTAGAACCCATTTGAATTTTGATGAATGAATACTGACGCTGTTACAATTGCCTGTCTGGCTTGTTATGAACTAGAACGGGTGAATATTTTTATATATAGGTACAGTTCAGTGGCGAAGGATCCATATAACTCGATTCCTACCAGCTTCCCTTTGAAAATGGCACAATCAGTATTCACAAATAATATAATCACATTAAAGATAATTATGTACTCCTGCTTACCTCTTACAAAAATTGACTACTTTTTACAGTTACAGTTACTAATTGGTACAGTTAATATCACACCAAGTTACCCGAAACTGCCAAATTTTCCCAACCAACCTTGAACCTAATGTCTAGCGATAAAGTGGAAAATCTATTAAAAATACAAATTGATGCCTGATGTGCTGAGTCTGTACATATTTTATAAGTTCGTGGAACATAAAATTCCAAACTCAGTTGGGTAGGTTATCAATAAAGGCAAATCAATGACGTTTGGATATATCTAAATGTTTAAAGCGTACCTGTGTGTCCACCATATTCAGAGAGCAAATGCTCGTATTATTTGACTTTACTTTTTAGGGTTCCGTACCCAAAGGGTAAAAACGGAACCCTATTACTAAGACTTCGCTGTCTGTCCGTCTGTCCGTTTGTCCGTCTGTCTGTCACCAGGCTGTATCTCATGAACCGTGACAGCTAGACAGTTGAAATTTTCACAGATGATGTATTTCTGTTGCCGCTATAACAACAAATACTAAAAACAGAATAAAATTAATATTTAAGGGGGGCTCCCATACAACAAACGTGATTTTTTTGCCGTTTTGTCTAATGTATTGATAATGGTACGGAACCCTTCGTGCGCGAGTCCGACTCGCACTTGGCCGGCTAGACAGTTGAAATTTTCTCAGATGATGTATTTCTGTTGCCGCTATAACAACAAATACTAAATATAGTCAATGGTATGGAACCCTTCGTGTGCGAGTCCAACTCGCACTTGGCCGGTTTTTCCACTTATTTTTTGAGAAACTAAGGTCCGTTTTTTATTCAATCATACGCTGAACGTCGTAATTGCCGCAAATTGATTTCTTTTAATGGGATTGGAATGTTCAAAGTGCCTCGGAAAGCAAGTTAAGACATTGACCCGGCTAGGGCTGTCAATTGTAGATGTTTGACAATCGTTACAGGTCAGTGGGCCGAAAGTCCGACAACCAGTCTTACCAAAGGGTATCGTACTACCAAGTACTGACTGGGTTGTGGAGGTTACATAGGCAGTCACCAGCAGGCCTATTACGTATGTCTGTTGACAGCTCCAAATGATAGTAACTGGGCTCAGTGTCCTTCAAATAACTGTCAAAAGGTTAGTTTCGTATTATGTATGACCAGTCGCGATCAATTAAGACATCATCGGTGCCCATCGTGGCTAATAGTCACCGTAACTCATTTTGACAGACGCTTTCGCATTCTTGACATGTTTCGACTTCTTCGACTTCTTCTTCTGCGATTCTTCGACATTCTTGGTTGTCATCAAAATTCAGTGTACAACCGAAGCTTGATAGTCACTGGAGATCAAAAAGATACATATTAGCCCTACAGATTAGACTGGAAGCCGACCCCAACATAATTGGGAAAAGGCTGGGTAGAAGTTAGTCTTATGTGTTTGGATGGTTCGTTGATGCATGTAATTACAAGATAAATAGATGATAAACAGTTTTGCAGCCTGACATGCAATTATTCGCCTTCGTTGTGTGTCAATTTCACACAAAATTCTATCCGTGATTGTATATAGCCTCTTGTACTTTGAGGAGCTCATGGCTAAATAATAACAGCCGCTCGGGTCAATCTTTAGGTTAAGCCGTGCTTGCCTAGGTTGGTCTGTGGATGGATGACCACCTATTACATACCGAGTTTCCTCCGTGCCTCGGAAAGCACGATAAGCAGTTGGTCCCGGCTGTCATTTGTGATCTTTGACAGTCGTTACAGGTAGTCAGTGGCCCAAAAAGACTGACAACCAGTTTTACCAAGGGGTATCGTATTACCCAGTACTAACTGGGTTGTGGAGGTCAGATAGGCAGTCGCTCCATGTCAATACTGGTATTCATCTGCATCCGGTTGGACTGGAAGCCAACCCCAACATAGTTGGGAAAAGGCTAAGCAGATGACGAGCCCCTTGTACTTTAAACTAAGCCAACGTTTATTCATTGATTTAGTTTAACGTGCAGGATGGGCGGATAGGAAATAATGCATATCCTGTGATGGGACTTCACGTATTATCTTAACAAGTGCATTCCACAGATAAGACAAACAAATTGTTAAATAATATTATTGTGATAACTATTTCCCATGACTTCGCTTCTTTGTCAATGATTGATTTCCTGTGATAATGCCGATATTTCTAGTTAAATTCTTAAGTTTTCTTAGAACTATTAAAGTAATGGATGTCGTTGTGTTTATCACATAAATATTATGTAGTATACAATAGAAATGAGTAAACAGAATGCAGTGTTTGTACATGTTAGATAATTGTATAGGTATAATGATTATAATGCATTCATTATAATCTTATTAGCACAGTAACATTGTTTGCAGTTTGCAGTAAATAATTGATTTATTTTATTATTTATAGGGATAAGACATGCTCACTCTTTGTCTAACTGACTGTATGATAACTGATAAGCACGAAGAAAATATAAAATGCGCCATTTATAATAGGCTAGTTTCCAGTTTTCCACCGTCAATAAATTGCAAATCTATTTAGTCCGTCAGTTAGAGTATCAGTATTGGAAAATAATGGATACGTATTTTTTGTTTTTAACCGACTTCCAAAAGGAGGAGGTTCTCATTTTTTTTTTTTTTTTTTTATGTATGTACACCGATTACTCTGCCGTTTATGATCCGATTTACGTGATTCTTTTTTAGTTTGATGCGGAATAGTTGCCATTTGGTCCCATAAAAATTTAACATGGTTTGGCCCAGTAGTTTTCATTTTATGAACATTTTTTTGTATACAATGAATATTGACAAAGATAAAACGCATCAAAACTCTTGACGTAAGAACTCACTAAAAATTATACCATGGCGTGACGTCGTATTGAGAATTTTAAAATCGTCGTATTTTTTTGGTCAATTTTGGTTTACGTAACAAAAGAAAAAATACGGGTCAAATATTTTTTGATAATCTAACTGACATACTACTTCGATTTTTCAGGACACAAGCCTATTATGAACAACGTCTAGTGATCGCAATCGCGACTGCTGGGCAGGAGGTCCTGAGTTCAATTCCTGGGTCGAGCAAAATGTTTTTGGACTTTTCGATCAGGAATATGTCAGTATCAGCTACGGAGTCTTTCAGTTGTAATTAGATTTTTTCAGTTGACAAGCCTATTGTTCTGTATTACTCGAGTACTGTTTCGTTCACGGTGGTACGGGAAAAGTTTACCTGAAGGACTTGGAGAAGGCCTTTGCCCTACAATGGGATAGTATGGGCAAAGGAAAACACAACGCAAAAATATACATTTCTAGAAGCATACAAAGTACAAATACATAAGCTAGTATGGGTAGAAAAATACATTATGTAAAAAATCGCTCAAGATCAGGTCACTCAGTTTTTTTGCTGTAACCGTTCGCTGTGCTGCTGTCTTTGTTCATAATAATGGGTATATTAGATCGCATGTAGACTAGGTACCTACTTATTAGGTTTAAAGAAACTTAATCTACACTAATATTATAAAGAGGAAAGATTTGTATGTTTGTAATGAATAAACTCAAAAACTACTGCGCTGGTTTCAAAAATTCTTTCACCATTAGAAAGCTACATTCACCTTGAGTAACATAGACTATATTTTATTCCCGTACTCCAACGGGAACGGGAACTACGCGGGTGAAACCGCGTGACGTCCGCTAGTTCTCAATAAAGACAAATGTGAGTGGTTGACCAAAAAGGGACCTGGAGGGATTGGTTTTTTTTGAATTTATATCGTCGTTCGTTCGTCGTTATATCAAATAAAATTATTATTATTATTATTATTTTTATATCCATTCGTTTATTTTGCTCGGCTAACCGGGTAGCCGGAAATTACTGATAACACGGGCCTAAGCCAAGTGATAATCAGCTGGGTTAACAGTTATAGAGGTAGTAGTAGGTACATTACCATTATTATCAGTCTCGTCGCACGCGCTGTGCCGTACGGTCACTTTTGTTACCCACTTCTATTGCGTTTGACCACCGTTCCAGCGTATGTCAAATATTTTGCGTACTGTATATAAAGACCGAATTAGTTATGAGCTCACACAAGTGCGGCGCCTGTGAGGAACCACTGTTCGATGGAGTTAATTGCACAGTATGTAGTCAAGTACTACACTTCCACTGTGCTGGGATAACAGAGGCCGGATACCGGAAGCTGGGTGACAGAAAGCTGACGTGGCGCTGCAGCAAATGTAAAATAGCTGCCACTACTCTACCTCCAGTGTTAGCTGCCGCTACTCAACCCCCATTGTCACCAAGGCTGGAATCGGAATCGGTTATCCTTAGTGAGATAAGAGCACTCGCTGAGAAACTAGCTCCTCTAGAATTTTTAAAAGATGAGATAACTGCGCTTCGTACGGAGTTTGCTAATCTAAAGTCATCAGTAAGTGAAACGAATAAGGAGCTAAAGGAGTTTAACGTGAAAATTAAAGAGATGGAAGCGCGCCTTGTACACGTCGAGAAGGTCCATGAACAGGTGGACATCCTTCAAGCCCGCTTGGACAAGCTAGAGGAAGATAATAATGCTAAAGAGCAATGGACTCGATTGAACAACATAGAAATAAAAGGTCTACCTCAGAACAATCACGAGAACCTGTTTGAAATCATCTGCAAAATTGGCACTAAAATTGATTATCCCGTGTCTAAGGCCCAGATAAACTTTATAACTAGGGTACCAACCCGTGAGAAAGATCAAACGAAACCTATCATAGTGAGTTTCTGCAACCGTTACGTGAAGGAGGACTTTATTGCTGCTGCGAGACTTCTTTTCAAGACTGCTCCTTTAACTACAGGGCAAATAAACCTACCTGGAAACCAACGGATTTACGTCAACGACCACCTGACGCTACAGAACAAGGCATTGCTGTCTAAAGCTAAAAAAGCGGCCGCAGAAACGGATTTTCGCTACATCTGGGTAAAACACTCCAAAATACATGCGAGGAAGGCCGACACGTTTCCTACAATAGTGTTAAAATCGGAAAAAGACCTCATAAAAATAAAATAAAACCATGTCAATACCAATCTAAACCTATAAATATAAACAAAATGTCTAAGTCTGGTCGTGCAATGTCAAGCATTAAAAATAAGTTTGAGAACCGTGTGCAGGTGAGTGCTACCAGCGTATTCCACCAACTATTGTGTCGCTCAATAGTGCCGTGTAAGTTTATTTCTAAATGTCATTATCATGTTGTTTGTTGTCGTTGTGCCAAATTAGCCCTTATTTTCATAACATTACAGTGTAATTCTATTTTCTTAGCCTACTCAGTTGTGACTCACCGGGCCTATGTCGCTTCTTTTGTTCCTTATCTTAACCCATTCGTTGCGAGTGTTTCAAAGTTCCGTGTTTTTATACACTGTGCATCGCTGTGCCTAATAAATTCCTACCAGTTTATTTCTTCTACCTTCATCATACTTTATTATTGTTGGTATTCTGTGCATTCGTATAGATTAAACGATTTACTAAATTCACTACAAATTATTATATATAATTATTATCTTATTAAAGTTTATAATACTGTTGTTGTTAAGCTCAAAAATGATTAATATATACTATCAGAATGTACGAGGATTGCGCTCAAAAACAAACGGTTTATATCGTAACGTTTGCATGAACTCTTATGATGTTATTATATTTACGGAAACATGGTTAGTGGATAGTATTAGTAACAGTGAGTTGTTTGATGGACGATATCTTGTCTGGAGGCGGGACCGGGATTACTGTCGAACAGCACAGACACGGGGAGGTGGAGTGTTGATCGCGGTGAGGAATGACCTGACCGTTGTGGAAAGATGTGACTGGCGTACCTCGGCCGAGGATATATGGGTATCCATCGTTCTGAAGCGATCTAGACCAGCGGTAAGTTACAATATCAATATCTGTGGCCTGTATTTGTGCAAAGAAAATGTTGGTAACTCGTACTTAACTCAATTACAAAACTTCCACGCCAAACTTAACAACTTAGTATCTGCCTACCCCTTGGATACATTTATAATAACAGGGGATTTTAACTTCGGCGGCGATGTGGAATGGCAGCAGTCTGACGATAGTTCTGGATTGTACCCTGAGAATGTGTCCGTTCGATGTATTTTGGATTTCTTTGACACAATAAATGCGTGTAACTTGTCCCAGTTTAATGGTGAGCGTAACGTCAACGGTAGACTATTAGATCTTGTTTTCTCAAATAGCGCAATAAAAGTGAAGGATTGTGATGACCCGCTGGCGGTGCCTGTTGATGTACACCATAAACCATTGATTATTAATGCTGATTTCGTTGAAGTTCATAAACTTATTGAGAAACCTAACACAAAATACATATTCCATCAAGGCGATTACACTGCAATTATGTCTGCACTAGATCTTATAGACTGGAATATGTTGTTGTCTGCTGGATCCCTGGACCAAGCCCTTAACCTTTTCTATTCCAAGCTATACGAGCTCCGAGACTTGTACATTCCCGTTAAACCATGTAAAAAATCAACACACCCCCCCTGGTACACTAGTGCTTTAATAAAAATACTAAAAGAAAAACACAAATACCATAACAAATACAAAAATTACGGCAACTTATCCGATTACCACTCTTTTTCTCTCTTGCGAAACCGAGCTAAGGAATTAGAGGCGGTTTGTTTTGATGCTTATATGGAAAAAATAGAATCCTCAATCGCCAAAAATCCTAAATGTTTCTGGTCGTATATCAAAAGCAAAAGAAGTGGTAATACATTGCCTAACGTATTACACTACATGGACTCGTCCGCAGACACCGGGGAGGGTATCACTGAGCTTTTTTCCACTTACTTTCAGTCTACCTTCCAAGAACCTGACTCAGATTCTGACGATCTGGATGTTAATAATGACATTCATCCTGCCAGCTCGGTGAACCTGAGTACGGTCAGCGTGTGTCCGGAGACGGTATACAAGCTACTTGTAGGTTTGGACCCATCTAAATCTGGTGGGCCAGATTTGATACCCCCCATATTCATAATTAATTGTGCAAAGAGCCTGGTGGCGCCAGTCTGTGTGCTGTTTGAGCGGTCGTTGAGGGAGGGTATTGTCCCGAAGATGTGGAAATCGGCCTTTATTACACCGATTTTTAAAAAGGGGGATAAGTCTCAAATAGAAAACTACCGCCCCATATCTAAATTATGTCTTTTCTCTAAAGTTCTTGAACGAGTAGTACACACGCAAGTTTACTCAGCTATGCAACGCCATTTCGGCGACGAACAACATGGTTTCCTCAGAAAACGGTCAACCGCCTCCAACCTGATACTATCCAACGAAATTATAACCACTGGGATGGAAGAACGATGCCAGGTCGACGCGATATACACGGATTACAGCAAATGTTTTGACCGTATAGATCATCGAGTGCTTCTTCGGAAGCTATTTTCCGCAGGAATTCATGGTGATCTATATCGGTGGTTTTCATCGTACATAGATAATCGAACGCAGGCTGTGGTTTTACGTGGATACACGTCTGGATTGAAATCTGTCCCATCGGGAGTGCCCCAAGGCTCAATCTTAGGACCGTTATTGTTTACAATATTTATTTCGGATATAAAAAAATGCTTTAGAAACTCACATATCCTATTATATGCAGATGACATGAAGGTTCTAAAGTCCATACGCACATTATCTGATACTGAGCTACTTCAGTCCGACCTTGACAGATTCGTACAATATTGCAAAACCAACAAATTACAACTAAATGTATCCAAATGTTTTCACGTAGTATTCACTCGCCAGAAATCTATTATTGGCCCAGGGTATACACTAGATGGTACTTACATAAGTAAGGAAACAAGTATCAGGGATCTTGGTGTGGTACACGACAGCAAGCTGCTTTTTGATGATCATATAGAAACAGTTGTCAACAAGGCGTTCAAAGCCTTGGGCTTCATTATTAGAGCTTGTTCTAGCTTTCGTTCCCTAAAACCATTAAAAGTTCTTTATTGCTCCTTAGTGCGTAGCCACCTTGAGTACGTTTCGCAAGTATGGAACCCTCAATATGAGATTTACAAATCTCGTATTGAGTCTGTTCAGAGAAAATTTTTGCGGTACTTAGACTTTAAGGCTGGGCAATTCTCAGTCGACTATGAACACCGTTGTAAGCGGTATCATTTCTTACCGTTGGAAGTAAGGCGTAATATCAGTGATGTCTGTTTTTTAGTGAACATCGCAAACGGCTCAGTGGATTGTCCCGAACTACTCAGCAAAATACATCTTCGCACTAATCTGAACAACCTAAGAAAACGGCCTCTACTCCAAGTACCATTCACATCGACTAAGTACAGGCGCAACGCCTTCTGCGTACGTAGTGTTATAGCTCTCAATAGTTTACCATCACACCTGGAAATCGATTTATTCTGCACCAGCGCACACAAAATTAGAAAGATACTTAACAAGGAGTATTTTGGTGACAATCATAAATAGCTTTTAATTGTGATCTTGACACTGCACGACTTGACATACTTAGTATACTATCGCAACATATATGTTTACATTGTAATTACTTTACTTACTTAAATCGCTGTAACTGGTTAACGCAAGTAACTCATACCTAATTAGATATAATACATGTGGAAGCTTGTAATTAGCAAATGTCACTACTTATGCATGATATTTATAATTGTTATTAGTCTGTAAGCTTTCTTTAAAATTAAATAATTAATTAATTAAATTAATTAATTAATTAATTAATTATATTACGGTTTTGTGTTGTAGCTTGGAAGAGAGATGAGGGTATGTTTAAGTGGCTATGTTGGTGCGTGTTGTCTGATTCACACTGTAGGAACTTTCTCACCAGTCTACACGTGTTTAGTATCACTGCCTTCTGCAGCAGGTGGTATGTGTTAGAGGGCAGGTTTAGAGAAGTAAGGGACTGGTGGAGTTGTTTTGGTATTACTCCTGTTGTGGACAGCACTATCGGGACTATTGTTACTTTTTGCAGATGCCAGAGGCGGGTTATTTCGTCTTTTAATTCGATATATTTCGATATTTTTTCTGCAATCGTAGTTTGTAAGTTGTGTGTATTTGGTACAGCTATGTCAATGAGATATCCAGTTTTGTTTGTTTTATTTATTAAAGTGATGTCTGGTCTATTAAAGTGTATGGTTCGGTCTGTAAAAATCCCTCGGTCAAAATATAATTTTGTCGAAGGGTTTTCCAGCACAGGTTCGGGGATGTATTTGTAGTAGGGCACGATGGAGTCTACTAGTTTGTATTGGTGTGCTAGTTTCTGGTGTATCACGTTAGCTACTTGGTCATGTCTATGTTTGTAGTCTGTCTGGGCTATTGATTTACATGCGCCTGTGATATGCTGGATGGTTTCTGGTGAACTATTGCATTTTCGGCACATATCAGTGCTTAGGTTTTTAATAATGTGCTTCCTATAATTTTTAGTCTCAATTACTTGATCCTGTATTGCAAGCATGAAGCCTTCAGTCTCTGGGAAGAGCTCGCCTCGTTTAAGCCATGCGTTCGACGCTTCCTTTATAAATTATTATTATTATTATTAATTTTTTAATCTGTGGTCTTTTAGCTTAGTTTTGGTCTAACCTATTTACTCGAAATCAATTATTTTCCCTTGAGGTCCCTTTTTGGTCAACCACTCACAAATATCATTAACTTGAGAACAATACTAAAATTTAAAATTACATAAAGTTCGACAGTTAATAATATACATAATTATCGTCTGTTGCTTTACAAGTCATTAATCTAAAGTTTTTATCAACTCTTCCAAAACCGAAAAATCAAATAAAGCTGGGAAAAAACATCAAATCTTGAAAGTAGTATGTCGTCATTCATACTGGAGGTACCTAGTTCCTAGTCCTCAAGGGAAATTACTAGCTAGCCGACCTAGGCAGTGATTGCTTTGCTAAAGTTCAGCCTTACATCATACCAGCCACTAGTTGTTATTTACATTTCATAACTTCTTCTTGTTATGGAGTGAAAGATTGTATCTTGCAGCTTTAAATTGATATCACTGTCTAATATGGTGCAAAGGGAGCATACACGGTTGGATACACATGCCAAAATACTGTTTGATACTCATAAATATAAACAATGCGTGTAACCAGCAGGCCTAGCCAAGTTACAAACGTTTTGTATCGATTCTCTTTCTACAATCGTAAACGCCTCGGCGTAAGCGATTGTAGAAAGCGCTATATTGGTAGCCAAGTTGACACGACTGAGTTGATCGCTCGTTCTCTAATGTCTATGGAAAAAACCAAATCTTTATAGCGATCAACATTGTAGAGACGATAGCATTCTATTCTATCATTTTGAACGATGTAAACTTGTCTACGAATTTTCTATTCGATGGTGTTGATCACGTGATTTAACGTTGAGATGATGTCATTTCCATACATTTGATTAGTTTTCTACTAGGTCAACTTGGCTAAGCCTGCAGATGTATGAACGTTGATGAGGCGCAAGAAGTATGTAAGAATTGTAGTAGGTGTCGGTCTGTGGTTTCTGCTTACCCCCATGAGAGTAAAGCATGAGTTTAAGTATCAAAATGTTTAACAAATAATTGTTCTCAGCAATATTTAGTTCTTTTTTGCAGTGTAAATATGTATATTATTATGTAGTTGTTTATAATTATTTTAGGATCTCCAACAAAAGATAAACACAAAATAATTAGATAAAGATAATGAAATGAAATTAAATTTATTTGCTAGAATTGTAGTAATAGATGGACTCTACAAAGTATTTCGTAGGTATACGTACTCTTTTAATTACAGAAGATCACACCATGCACAATCAAATAAACAGCCAAACTAACAAATTAAGTACCTAGTAATAACATTTTTGTTGTCAGTTAAATAATATAAAAACACAAAAGATTCAGTAAAATATTGGAATATAGAATAGTAAAATATCTAACATTAACATGAAAATAACATTTACTGTTCATTACAATAAATGAATACCAAGTCACATCTATGCACAAATTTTATATTTCTCATATGATCATTTTGCGTCAACAAATTCAGGTTTATTTTCTCCATGATTAATTTTATTGACTGCATTTATAAACTTCAATATTTGCTTATAGAGATGGTAGGCCATCTATAAGCAAAAATTTAAGTTACTGAGTTACTGTGTGGCGCAGCTTTCGTACCTACTAGATTGAAAACACGAAGTTTAACTGTACGTGTTCATAATAATAGGTTCTAGTATAAACAGCTATACCTATGCTTGTTATTGTTATCACTGATAACTCATTTGTTTGCAGGTGAGCTGAGTGTCATGTACATATTTACTCGATACCAGTTCAATTGGGATGAAGTGAAGTACAGCATCTACTCTACTTACAGCCTGGTCACACACTCCATTGGTAAGTACAATTTGTCAATATTTTTCTCTCGTATCACCATCGGTATCGTGATAAAATATTGGCCCGTCAGCTAGATAGATGGTCATATCTCCCGGGCTCCGGGCTCATGGTAATAGTAGGAACTGTGGGGTTTTAGTCGGTGGGAGTCCGTCATAACCCTCTTTTTTCCTAACAACTCACCATGTTAGGAGATGATTGAAGATTTCCCCTACAGTAAGGTGGTAGCGATGCCGACTGTACAGACTCCATCTTCGTATATAGATTTGAGAAAGATACACACATCAATTGCCGTGCGGTAGTCTCGTAAATTCATTTTTTTTTTTTTTGTAATTGTCAAATCTGGTGTACCTATGAAAGAAAATTTTTATATTAAAATAATAAAAGAAAAAATTTATGTTAAAATAATAATAAAAAACGTTTTTATTAAGTGCACTAAATTAGAGTACATTTTGTAGACATTTTTTGATATTGAAAATAGGTTTTTTTTAAGATCAAAATAAAACAAAAGATACCACGATCAACTTATGCATTAAACAAAGTACATTATCACGATTGCATTTAAAATAGATGTTATAATCTATTTTTAATGCAATCTCTATAATGTAGTTTGTAGCATGTGAGCTTTCGTATATGCTAGGAGTACGTATTGTTTGTCAAATTGTTTAATTCAGATTTATGTACAACTCGACCCCGAGAGGTCGAGTTTGGACAAATGACTCTCTTGGCACTAATAACTACCACGTTGGTACTATTATAATGGTCATAAGGGCGACTTTCGAGTTTCTTTTTGAACGTAGTCTGCCCGTGGTCTGTCTGGGTGCAATCCTCAGGTCTGTTAAAGTGATATTGGAGTTTTCTAGAAGATAATTTGGAATTGTAAGTTAATAGCAGTTTGCTTGGCCTTTTCATGAGACTTATATGATATAATTTGCATGCTCGAAAAATAAATTTAAATCTAATATTATAAAAAAGTATTGTAATTATATTAATTCTATTATTAATATTTATTTAGTGCATAATTTTATTTAAGTAAATGGAATTGTTTGTGATTTTATCTGATTTGGTTTTTTAACTATTGCTTGCTTTATAGTAACTTATATATATGTGTTTTTTAAATACTTAATTATATAATTAATTTTTGTAATGCCCATCTAGTGGCAAACATAATATTTATCCCTAAATATGACTATCTGCGGATAATGCAGTTGACTGCAACGCTATTACTCACATATTGTTAACCTTATAAATTATATATGTAGGTTAATAAACAACTGTTTATTATCCCATATTAAACAAAATAAAATAAAATATATAGTAGCTGGTGAAAGCCGGGTCCATCATACTCCTTTTTTGTGTGGCGGAATCTTCATTGACACCATCCGAATGGGGCGAGCAGAGGGTTATGTCTGACTCTAACCGACTAAAACTATTCCCACAATAGTCTGCGCCAGATAAGTAGAAATTAAAGGTCATTGCTCTTTCCTTAATTTCTCTGCGTAGGTACCCCAACAATACATTATGAATCGTTTTGTATTACTAGAAAAAGTCAAGGATCACGATAAAGGTCGTTTCGGGACAAGTTTATGTCATTATTTCTGTTTTCTGAATTATGTATTTGAATAAATGTATGCGGGTTAGTGACCTTTATTTCCTACTCATCTGAGCCGGGAGCCTGGGTGAACATACAAGTACAACTATAAATAACTCTGGAGAATTTAAGCGTGTCATTTAATTTTCAGGTACATTATTCTCAATCAGCGTGTTCAGTAAGAAACTAAAGGCTGATGATGCTGTTCTCGGCATGATATCGACCAGCAGTAAGATCTGTGGGGCTATAGTCTTAGCCTTCGCTAGAAATGGCTATGAAGTGTACTTATGTGAGTATACTTCTTTATTCTTAACATTTTAATTTTTTGTTCGATTGAGTTTAAAAAAAAACATATAACAAACAACAACTACAACACACATAACAAAAACAACATCAACAACAAAAAAAAACGGTTGTCTGTAAAGGCGACTGACGATAGTTGAACGTGACAACGTCATAAGAAAATAACGCAAGTGTTAGTGTGACGACCCGATTGGCGCAGTGGTAGTCAGGCTGCCTTTCGTTCTTAGGGTCCCGGGTTCGAATCCTGGTCGGAGCAAATGTTTGTGTGATGAGCATGGACATTTGTTTCCGAGTCATGGATGTTTATATGTATAATAAGTATGTATTTACAAACAAAAAGTATATATGTAGTTTATCAACTATCTGGTGTCCACGACACAAGCCTCGTTGCTTAGTGTGGCACTAGATGGCGCTGTGTGTAATGTCCAGCAATATTTATTTATTATTTATTTATTTTATAGTGTGTGTGTTGCAAGCTGAGTTTGCATCTTAAAATGTAAAATTTGGAAACATCATTACAAATTTTGTAACTCTAGCTTTTAAAAAGCCCGCCTCAATGTGTTTGAGGAGAAAATTGTTCCTTTTGACGGCTGGCAGGTCCAACCTGTAATTTCAGACACGTTGTTATGATATGTGGAAGATTTAACATTAATGTTTTAATTTTTTGAAATCATAGCTACGCTCGATAATTATTTCGATCGAATAGAATAAGATAGATAATAGATAAAGCCATTGATTTTTTTCTCATCGTGAAATACACACATCAAAAGTATCTAGGGATCAACATATATTTTTGCAATAACTTTTCTCCTGATTGATATTAATTAAAATTTTCTTTAAGGATTCATCAAATAAAGTGTTTTCGTTTGTCACAGTAACGATAAACCAAGTCACCTTTGCATTAATAAAGAAATTTGCCATTTTCCTAATAAAGGGATTTTTGACATTTGAACCACTAACATTAAAGTTCGAAAAAATGACTGAAAACACAGTTTTCTTTAAAATTTTATTGGGTAACTTAAACAATTAATAATCCGTGTTTCTACCGCGAACACTAACAACACAAGAACATCGGTTTGGCATACTCAAAATGAGTTCATCCAAATCACGCTGTGGAATGGCCGCCCATGTTCGTTGCAACAACAAAAAAAGGTCTTCTTGCGACTGGATACCCTCCATATTCGGCAGAGCTCTTCTCTGTAGCATATCCCATGCATGCTCAATCGGGTTCAAGTCTGGCGACTGAGCAGGCCAGGGCAGGACATTGATGTTAGCTGCGGCGAGAGTCTGTCTTACAACTCTTGCGGTGTGCGGTCGTGCATTATCATGCATTAACTGAAATAAGGGACCGATTTGCACTTGTAGAGGAACGATGACGTCTGATACAATCGTCTCAGCATAAATTTGAGCGTTGAGGTTGCCTCTGATCCAAATCAACTCAGTTCTTCCGCCAATCCAAATACCCGCCCATACCATGATGGTTCCACCACTATAAGGATGGACTTCCTGGCAGGATTTTAATCGCTGTTGGCGTCCAGGGGTTCTCCAGTGTCGTATACGTCTTGTATCCGGTCTCATACCAAAACGAGACTCATCAGAAAAGCACACGAAACGCCATTGTTCTTCTGCCCAATTTCTGTGTTCAAGAGCCCATTGATATCGAATCCTACGATTGTGCATTGCTATAGGTGGTACCCGTAGCGGTCTTCGGGAATGAAGGTTCACTTCATGCAAGCGGTTTCTGACTGTTTGGTCGCTAATTAAGTTCCCTGAAGAGTGATGAAGCCTCACGGCTAACATCATGGCGGTTATTGTTGGAGCTCTTCGAGTTAAGATTTGAATGTATCGGTCTTGTCTCCGTGTGGTGCAGCGATACCGTCCTCCATGGCGCTCAGCCACGGTACCAGTGCTTCGGTAACGTGTCCAAAGTCGACTGATAACACTCTGACTTGTATTCAGAGCTAAAGCTACAGTACGTTGCCGGGAACCAGCTTCTATCATTCCCACGGCTCTGAGCATTTCTTCCCTGCTTAAATGACGTCGCCGCTCCATAATAACGTTGGTTTTAATCAGTAGTAGGGAAACAGTAGCACTAATAATGTCTTCAATGCGTTGTATGTTTTTATAGGGAAAATATTGACAGCTTATTTTCATCTTTTACTCGAATTTGATTGAGAGTTCCTGATTCAAATTATGAAATGCACCAAAAAGGATCCATATAAATTTATAAAATCATAAATTTATTACAAAGCCACATCTCAATCTCAAGAAATCCGCATAAAAATGCTTGATCCCTAGACACTTTTGATGTGTGTAGTTCTGTTAACTTATTGTTATAGTTTTGTCAATTATAGCATAAAAAGAAAGAAAGAAAGAAAGAAAAAGCATTTATTAGCCGCACAGGACAAAACACAAATAAAAATGGTTAAATTAACCATAACCACAAACCATAACCTACAATCGCTGCACTAGCGGACCGATGCTATTTATTTTAATGATGAAAGCACGAATATTCGACAATATATCACTGAACATATCTATACTATAATTTTAATAACATTATAAAGAGGTTACATTTGTGGCGTAATCTCCGGAAGTACTGAACCAATTTTAAAAATTGTTTCACTGGTAGAAAACTACATTTTTCGTGAGTGCTATAGGCTATATTTTATTCCCCTACTCCCACGGGAACGGGAACTACGCGGGTGAAACCGCGGGACGTCAGCTAGTATTTAATATCGAAAGAATCATTACCTTTATCGACGCAATTATCGTTGCTATAAACAATTGACACCACATTCACTTTTCACTGCACTTCATACTTGACGAAAACATGTAAATGTATGACGCATCGTTCACTCAAGTAGGAGAGAGACAGATGTCGAACGCTGCCGAAAGCGCAGGCCGATTGTGCCTCTTTGCCGCTCGTTCCACGCCTCAGAGCGAGGTAACGCCGCATGAGTCATGTTTTTTCGTGCGTGTAGCCGGCTCCATTGAATTATAAGACGTTGTCACGTCATAAAACAACAACAACAACACACAGAAAAACACACACAGAAAAAAAAACACACACAGATACACATACACACATAGATAAAAGATGTTATTACAAATTGTGTTATAATTTTATTTTATTTTTTCCTTTTTCAGCACCCTTAGTAGAAATCTTAAATGGTACCTCAGCGATTGCTCTAAGGTCGATTGCATCGAAACTAGTGTCTTATCAAGAATTAGGTGAGATTTGAAACACATTAAATATTAAATTTATTGATTTCCAAGTATCTTACAGTCCCAATTTTATATTACAAATAATTGTATTCACCCTTACCCCGTTCATAGGGGTGTAAAAGAGCTACCAAAGCTACTAATTAAAACATAGCAGAAAATGCAGCAGTATTAGAGGCTAAACTTTTAAACAAACTGCCTGTTAAAAACCTTCTTATTCCTTTGAAACCTTATAAAATACCAACCCATAATATTTCAGGTAAGGTGTACTCTCTATTTGGCGTAGCAGAGACAATGATGCCGATAATCTTCGCGCCCCTGTACTCTAAGGTGTACATAGCGACTCTAACTGTGCTGCCGGGGGCTGTATTCCTCATGAGTGTGGCTGCTACTATACCTGCTCTTTGTATATTTGGGTGAGGATTTTTTTTATCTAATAGGTACTTGCTGTTGCTAACGTACTGTCAGAAAAAACTCAAAAACTCAGGTGATGGCAAATTTCATGCAGCCGTCAAGACGTGACAAACTAACAATCAAAGTCACTTTCAAGTTGATCAACTACAGGCATAAACGACATTCATATACTTTGTTGAAGCAACCACTTTTTTGTTCATAGTTTTAATATAAAATTAAAAAGCTGATTAAAAAAAACTACTGATTAGCTTCGATCTCAAAAAAAAACTATAATTGATTGACAGTAGAATTAATTACGTCATTGAAAAATTGCTTCGTGGCTTGATCATTTACACTTAGGTTTGTACAGGTTTTTTTTGAAAACAGAATTTTATGGAATAAGACAGCCCGTGGCGTTCTGTGGATTGTTTCAATCTGCTCCCGTCAGATAGAAGCGCGTGTATGAGATTAATTAACTGTACTACTTACAAGAGTTGAATCCTGTACAACATCCAAACAATTGACAGTTACTGACATTATTTTCTGTTTTTCTGATTTTGTCATTTTATCTCCGACTGTCTTTTCTATCAGTAAGATGCTATTATGACGTAGTGAATTCAAGTAATAGTTAGTTTAATGTACCTAGTATAAGTATCTCGTACAGGTCGCAGCACGTAACTCTAGCGCTGACCGTTATTGCGCAGAAGCAAAAATTAAGAATGCCTTGGCCAATGCCTTAGCCAATCGGCGCAACGCACGCCTTGCGCCGATTGGCTCTCCAGTCGTATAACATGCGCAGCTATCCCCTCCACGTTTCGTTCAGCGCTAGAGTTGCGTGCCGCGACCTGTATTAGGGGGCGAGACCAGGGTTAGGTTTACACCAGTACAGACCCGGGTATCATTATACTAAAGAGAGCAGTTGTACGAACCGCCAGTCTATGGAATTCTTCATTAATTCTAATTATTATAATCTGTATCTATTCAAAATTGCATTGGCAAGCATGCTCCACCCTAGGCCGCGTCATTGATTCACATCAAGCGAGTTATGGTCATAATATAAAACAGGCAACATTTGGATGACATTTTAATAGTACGTTTCATTTAATTAACTTCAATTACAATGGCATAAAGTTGATATTAGTTAAAGCGAAAATAACATTAATTTAGAATAAGGACTTGAATAGACTTTTTGTTAGTGTCTACGGCGACTGCAGGAGCTAAATTAGCAACACTATTTGTGGTGGGTCAAACGTCGTTTGAAATACTGTTAAAATAAAGTTCTAATCAGCTTGCACTACAAAGTGGTTGTTACGTCAGTCACTGCGAGCCGAATAGTGCGAAATGTGTAGTGGTATTTTGCGATTTATAAAAAATCTATTGATTGGACTAAAAAAATATCATGCTAATATGTTGCTAATAAAATTTTTGCCAAAAAATCAGAATAATCGCATGTATTTTAGCATGGTTTTACTCGTTTAAAGAAATTTTTAGAGATAAGTTCGTGATTTTTTTTGACGTGACAACGTCTTATAAATTGGTTTGCCGGGTGACACTTCAAGAAACTGGGTAACGCTCCGCTCACGTTATGCGCTCACAATGAGAGCGAGTGAGAGGCACGCGTCCCGCCTAAGAGCGAGAGAGACAGACATAAAAAGTTTATTTTACCACTCAAAGTCGTTGTCACGTAAAACTTTCGCCCGTATACCGACTTTACAGGCAACCAATTTTTTTTTATTGAGCAAAATTAGTTGTATTATGTTTTCAAAAGACTATCATACTAGCATATATCCTGAAAAATATCACATATTTTTCTGGTTTTATTTATTGCAGTGAATCATATGCTTTTTTGCATTATAAAACTCGCGTTTAGCTCCTGTAGTCTCCTTAAATTTCAAATAGCAGTAGCTCAACCAGTCACAACAACTACCAACACCTATCCAGAATTAACTGGCTAAAACAATGTTTATGTACCCTCAGGATGACCACCGACAGGTTCTCTTGCTTGATCAATTGGTAACTTCCACGACTGAATCTAATGACAGATTTAATTCCAAAACCTCAGTAACCTTTGTTCTGTCTCAAGCCAAATAATCTGATTTGTAGAAAGTCATATCCGGTTGCTCAATTAATAATGGATTGTTTTTGTAATCAATTAAGGAAATTTCTAGTGTTTGTAGTTGAAGACAAAAAAAATCCACATAATGTACAATGTGTGTGTATATAGTATAGTATATAGTAATCTTTTTCGGTTTTCCAATACTCGACCTTGCGTTGGTTTAATAAATATCCCGTCCTGCGGTATATAGTGTAGTATATATTATAGTATATAGTATAGTATAATATAGTACCTAAACCTACAGCTCCTCGTTGCCAACGTCATTCGAGAGCCAAAAGAGCCCTGTAGTAGGTAGTATAGCCGGTGGACTCAAATTTGAAATGAGATTCAAACTTTTGTAAAGGCAATAAAGGCGCAAATTGGCATTTCCTACCAACCATCATCTGAAGAAAAGGAAGACCTTATACCTAGCACTGGTTGAATCTGGGCTGATATGATGATGATCATTTTCCTATAGTCTCCGCCAGATAAGTAAGAATTAAAGGTCATTGCTCTTTCCTTAATTTCTCTTCGTATGGTACCCCAACAATACATTATGAATCGTTTTTATTACCAGAAAAAATCAAGGATCACGATAAAGGTCGTTTCGGGACAAGTTTATGTCATTATTTTTATTTTCGGAATTATGTATTTGAATAAATGTATGCGGGTTAATGACCTTTAATTCTTACTTATCTGGCGGAGACTATAGCCTATTTCTAAGTATGTAAGATTCGGTGTCCAGTTCAACCAGATGTTGCTGAATACAAGATTTCAATCTTAGCATTTTCTACCAATACTTTCAATTAATTAAAACTGTCAGCCTACAAAAAGGTAGATAGCAAAATGCCAAACAGAAAATTCTAGATTTCTTATCCATTTATTTATTCGGCGACAACTCATAATGCGTTATTCTCAGCCAGATGTTGAAGGGACCAGTTTTCTCAGAACTGAGGTATTGAGCTAACATCTGCGGTATATTTTTACATTTATTTATCCAACAAAAATAATATTAAAAGGTCTTTATCATTTTCAAGGTTGGCTTTACTTGACCTAAGTGAGTACTTGACATAATTATATTATAATAAAAAAGTGAGATGTCAAGCTCGGTTGTAATTTTAAATAAAAGCATACACTGGGAAATAAATATTTATATAATAATAAAATAAAAACATAATCTTACCTCTTTTTTTTTTCTTTTTTTTTCGGATGGGAAATCATCAAATAATTCCTCCCGCTCTGGGCGGAGCAGGAGGGAGTGTCAGACTTTTACTGACTAAAACCCATCCATGTTCCTTCATCGCCCTTTGTGTTCCGGGGCCGCGGTATCTCTTTCGAACTGTCCCACAACCCCGGCAGGCATCGGTCCTTACGGACCCCTTCCTTTTTGCTGACTCTCTTTGAGGCGCGCGTGGAACACGAACGCGCCGTCGACACGGCCTGTCGTCATGAGACGGACGGACGGCGAGCTAGCCCATAGCCCACCGTCCACAGGCCCGCGCCTACGGTGGCCGGGGGCAAAAACATAATTAATACCCCTGATAATAGAATAGCAATTGTGACAAAAATATAACTTCCGAATTCTTAATCAAAAAGTAATTTCAGTCAGAAGGAGAGACAGACAAATATGACCTTCATATTCTCAAGACTTTTTTTCAATAGGGATTTCGTCTACTTACACATCTGATCACACACCCACGTCAGTTGCATATACTTACGCACCTGAATTTGGACCAAGGTCAGTCATAACTTCCAAATTTAATAGAAGTATCACTCACTTGGTCACAGAAGCTTTCGCAGTTACAGGGCAACATTCAAGCCTTAGAAATATACCATACTGAAGCGATTCCCTAGAGACCAAGCCTTCGCAAGTAACACTAGATTATTGTGTCTTCAATAACGCCAAACAAATAACTTGTTATTTATTTATTTATTTATTTATTTATTATTAATTACAACGGTATACACCAGTAACAGTAATTAATTAATTTCTTATGTATTATATAGGCTACAATTTCATATCGATAGGTACAGCATGAATATACATTTAAAAAAAAGAAAATACATTTTGGTTACAAATTATTAGAACATATTGGATATATACGTACAATTATTCAAATACAATGTCTTTCACAAAATCTCGAGCACAAAAACATAATTTGGTTGAATCTGTCATTCAACACGTCACAATCGGGAAGGTCAAAAATAAGGGCATTGATTGCGCTGCGCATGCGACACAGTGGGGAATGTGCACGGGACACCGTGCGGCTCTGTGCAGTCGCGAATAGTCTGTGCCGGCGGTTAGACCGGTGGCGTAGGTAATTGTCAGGGACATAAAATGAGCATAGTATGTTGTGCAATTCTGGGGAGTCAATTAAGTTCCGTAAAATTTTCAGTGCAGTGATGATCTGCGTTCGAGACCGCCGGACAGCTAGGGAGTTATATCCTAGAATACCTAACAAAAAATCCGTGGGGTACATAAATGGATAGTACCCGTGGTTTCTCTTATATAAGTAGCGTAGGAAGGCCTTTTGAATTTTTTCAATTATTAGGGTGTATGTTGATTCGTATGGACTCCAAACGCAAGCTGCGAATTCCAATTTACTTCTAACAAGGGAATTATACAATATTTTGATGATGTTAGGGTTACGGAAGTCACGTGCATTACGCAAGACGAAGCCCAGTCGTCTGTATGACTCGGCGGCCACTAAAGATATGTGTGTGTGTTGTGTGTGTGTGTGTATGTGTGTTATGTCAAGACGTTAGTGTGTCAGACGAGCTTTGTTTATAAACTAACACTGTTAGCTGTTGTAAGTAAACAAATGGAAAGATCTTTTGAGTAGAAGGTTTCCCTTCTATAAAATTGGTTCAAGAGAATGGATGATGGCATATACAGTCTTTTTACAATTATAATATTATTTGAAACTCTCTGATTTCGAATCTGTGTCATAATCACGGTGGCCTTTAATCCCCTTGAAATAAAGTTTCTGTTGGATTCATGTTGACAGAGGTTAAATATTTGTTAAATGTCTGCATTAGGGCAGCTATGTTGTTGTTTCTACCTATGCGTTCCATAAACGAGGACCACCAAGAGGTAAATTATCACTGGACATTACACACAGCGCTATCTAGTGCCACACTAAGCAACGAGGCTTATGTCGTGGTCACCAGATAGTTGATATACTACATACATACTTTTTGTTTGTTTGGTGGTGTTCTGAAAAAAAGAGTTCGTGGTCCCAATTCCCACAAGAGGAGAGGAGGCCGATATTGGGATATAGGAAAACGTGGGAACCCATAATCCACCACGGGAGACCAGTGCGGGTTAGGTTAGGTTTTAGGTATGCTTTCGAAACGCCAACGGGCAACGCTTCAGAAGTATATATTCTGATTTTATAATTAACTAGCGACCCGCCCCGGCTTCGCTCGGGACCAATTTAGCACAAAAAAAAAAGTGCGCTTCCTGTAAAATTATTTTGTAATGCCATAATTCCATTTTTTTGGGTGGTAAAATTATTAAATGAGTCCGAGCCCTGGGTGGAGCGGAAGGGACTGTCAGACTTACTAAGACACCATGTTCTTTCGGTTGCCCTTTGCGTTCCAGTTGCAATAACTCCTAAGATATTCATTTAAATTGAATAGTGTTTAGGGTAAATGCGTTCTAAAATAGATATTAAAGATAATCTTTATAGATACACCATAAAATTAAATAAGCTTCAAGATGAAAATGGTTAAACTGACCAACTGTTACACTGCGACCCCATTTGTTTTGCTGAGAATGATATTTTCAGTCGCGCGTAATTTTAATTCTGCGATATCTTTTAAATTATTCATTTAAATGATATACTGTAAAGGGCCATATTGATCTATATTAAACTGGACTAATGCTGTATTGCTTAAAATTGCTTCGTAAATAAGCCATTATTTCTCATAAAAAGTAAAGGATAAAAATAGTTATTGTAGGTTATCCCTAAGAGATAGACATATACCATCGCAGACTTATTTGAAGACCTTTTTAAAATGTACAATACTGTAGTACATTATGTTGATCTATCTCGTAGAGTTCAGCCAGCGTTTGCAATGTAAGCGCAAAAACATGTGTTTATTTACGACATCAAATTAGAAACCTCTAAAATTATCAGTGTTTTTCTACTATATTATGCATGTTATATACATATAAACCTTCCTCTTGAATCACTCTATCTATTAAAAAAAACTCGCATCGAAATCCGTTGCGGAGTTTTAAAGATCTAAGCATACTTAGGGACAGACAGACAGCGAGAAGTGACTTTGTTTTATACAGTGATTATAAAAATAAAGTTTTTTTTTTTTTATTAAATTTGATTATTTTTTATTATTATTTTTCTTTAAACAGGAATCGAATATTTAGAGGAGCTCGTGGCTAAATAATAACAGCCGCTCGGGTCGATCGTTAGGTTAAGCCGTGCTTGCCTAGGTTGGTCTGTGGATGGGTGACCACCCATTACATATCGAGTTTCCTCCGTGCCTCGGAAAGCACGTTAAGCCGTTGGTCCCGGCTGTCATTTGTAGAGCTTTGACAGTCGTTAGGTAGTCAGAGGCCCATAAAGTCTGACAACCAGTCTTACCAAGGCGTATCGTATTACCCGGTACTAACTGGGTTGTGGAGGTCAGATATGCAGTCGCTCCATATAAAATACTGGTATTCAGCTGTATCCGGTAAAACTGGAAGCCGACCCCAACTAAGTTGGGAAAAGGCTAGGCAGATGAGGAATCGAATATTTGTCATGACTGGGATTCTTAGAAAAATCATAATAAAAGCTATCTTTTCTGTACCACCACTACTACAACATCCAGTAGACTATACGCTTCATCATCATCATCATCAGCCTATTAATGTTCCCACTGCTGGGACACAGGCCTCCTATGATAGGGAATGGGCTATAATCCACCACGCGGGCCCAGTGCGGATTGGTAGATGTCACATGTCTTCGAATTTTTTGGTTCTAGGACATGCCGGTTTCCTCACGATGTTTTCCTTCACCGTTTTGAGAGCCGTGGTGATGAAATAAATTACACAAAGTAATGCGCCTGCCTGGGTTCGAACCCACGACTTACTATTCGTAAGTCGGGGCCGCCACCACTGGGCCACCGCTGCTCTATACTATACGCTTGCTTTTAGCCTAATCCAAACATCTTTTCTTTCGTTTCCAGTTGGTTCTACCACCAGCACAAAAAGGACAATAAAGAGAAAAGACTGAACGTGCCCAATACTCCGCCCCTGCCCGGGGACATCCCTGTGGTGCCAGCATAGCCTGAACGATACTCTACTTTGACGAAAACCGAAATCAGGGTTCAGGCAAACCGGTACGGACAAATTGCAGACTGGCTGCGGGTACTGGACATTGACAGACACTCCAGTACAATGGTGTCGATTCAGTTGTGCGCAAACTTAATTTCGGCTATTGTTATCTTTTTCTCTCTAATAAAACTAGAAAGAGACGAACGTAATTTAGAACTGTCAAATTTAGTTGGAAATAATACTTCCATACAAATTAAGGGTGCACGTAAAAACATGTTGACTAAAAACACGGTGAAGCGCAAGGCATAAACTAGTTTGACATCTCTTACTTAGTTCATAGCTATAGCCGTCCTTTTCGCGCACTGCCTTTTAGTAAAAGATAGCCATAGCCTAAATTAAGTTTAGTTTGTACATAACAGAATCGACACCATTATCTGTCAAAGTATAGTGTTTGTAGTCCGCTCCGCAATCTGCCCGCACCGCTTTCACCGCATCTTTATGAAAATATGACATATTATCACGACACGTCTTGAAGATGTCTAATTTTGAAAAAGGAACTAATTCTAGAGCTGCAGTATTTTGTATATTTTGAATAATTTATAGATATTTTTCATATTTGTTGTGATACCTATTTTAGTGAATAAATATATTGATAAATGTTTTATTTTAAGGTCTTTTATATTTTCGGAGCTCTTTCTTATTTGACTAAATCCCGTACTTCTTCCTCATGGGAGCAGGAAGAACACACTTTGGTTTTGTTGGTAAGAGTATAATTTTACTCTCCCGTAGTCTTAGACTAAACCCTACAGATGAGGGGCACACGAAAAAATAAAATTAAAAAAAACTTTTTTTTAAAACAAGCTTTTATTTAAATGCGCTAAAAAGAATAAAATAAACTTTTCCTGTATAACTTTTACAATCAACTTATAACGTCATTACACAATTTATACAATGCGAGATTTACGTACCTACTCGTATTTACTTAGTTTTTTTATTATTATTTTTTATTAAAATCAATTAGATCAGTTTATTTTATTTACTTGTTTATTTACACAGGTGAATCTCGTGACGTTAAAAGTATTATCTTTTTTTGTGGATCAAATTTAATTTGCAAGATTTGATTACGTACAAACAAACACCGGGACAGGTGTTCGGGCAGGAATCTAAATAAAAGCTTGTAAAAATGCAACGTAATTATATTCTTGTCCCGAGGTAAATTGTTCGTTCACTTTCTTCCCTTCTTCTTCCATATCGGTCCTTACGTAATCCATCCATTTTAGAAAAATAAGCAAGCTATTAGTAGAAACATGTAGATGAAACCGAAAAAACCATTAGCCATCACACATCATTTTTCAATTTCCATACCAGACATTTACATACATGCATGTCCCCATTATCCACAATTTAAATAATTCGTCATCAACCGTTTACAGTAACAGGACAATGAATATCTCTGTCGAGAGTACTAATTCATGCTGACATGAACACACCAGGTACATGCGAGCACACCGTAAATATCACTTACGGAACACCGCGTCATGCGCTGTTGGCCTCGTATATCCGAATTATATTATTTACCAGGGAATTATGATATTGTGGTACAGTTGTGTGGATTGCGGAGATGTGTTTGAATACAGATTTGGGTGGTTTGTTGCCCATTTTAGATCTGCAAAGTCGGCAGAGCAGTTTTAGATTTCATCCACGTCTAGAATTGAACTTTGGACTGCAGATTGAGCTTCTTCTTCTTTGCGTGACGATAGACTCAAATAATACCCGACTAGTATATTGCCACCTGCACAGCTTTGTCGTTGGCTTCGTTTAAATCCTGGAAGTTGCAGATGGCTGTGCAGGATGGGCAAGAAAGGAGGTGGGGCATATAATGTAGAAGGGCTCCACACTGACATAGTCTTTGGGACGGGTCAATGATACCCCATTTGGCCAGATTACTTCTACAGCGGCCAACCTGGGCGCGCAAACGGTTAAGAGATTTCCAGATTGACCACTGGAGTTCCTGTCCAGGAGTAAGATGTTCTGCTGGATTCATGAAGTGAGGAGGGGTATGATGTCTGTACCTCCGAAATTCGCATTTTTTATCTGACGCACTGTACTTTGAGGAAATCGTGTGTCTGACGAAGCTTTTACGACTTTTTAAGCGTGAAGGTGGCATTCGATGCCCGTACACGATGACCACGATGACTCAAACTCAAGATTGAGCTGATTTTGTAGCGACGCTTACAATTATATATTTTTTTAATTTGGGACATTCTCGCCATACTATTCCCAAACCACTGTAACTCCTGAAAGCCAGAATAAACAGTGGCGACCACCAGAAAAGCTCCGAGACAATGAAGCTAAAGAACAAAGTCCCAAAGAAACAATTTAAAGATCTTGACCCCGCAACAAAATTTAGGGACTACAGGAGCCAAACGCGAGTTTATAATGCAAAAAAGCATATGATTCACTGCGATAAACAAAACCAGAAAATATATATTGTATTCTTTAGGATATATGCTAGTACGATAGTGTTTCGAAAACATAATACAACTAATTTTACTTCATAAAAAAAATCCCGAACTTATCTCTAAAACATTCTTTTAACGAGTAAAAACCATACTAAACTACATGCGATCATTCTGAAGTTTTGGCAAATAATTCTACAAGCAACATTTTAGCATGAGAGTGTTTTATTTTTTAGTCCAATCAATAGATTCTTTGTAAATCGCAAAAAAACACTAATTTCGCACTATTCGGCCCGCAGTGACTGACGTAACAACCACTTTGTAGTGCAAGCTGATTAGAAATTTATTGTAATAGTATTTCATACGAAGTTTGAACCACTACAAATAGAGTAGCTAACTTAGCTCCTGTAGTCGCCTTAATGAGAAAACTATAGCGGAGGAGTAGGAAAAACATAATAAAACACAAATACCAACAGAAAACGTTTAATGAAGCACAGTTCCCGCCAACACCCGTTCGACGTCCTGCGTGCACGGAATGGGTGGAGAGCAGCAGCCATACCTAATTTTTTTCTCCTGTAGTGTAATAGGTGTATGGCGTTCCAGTGCGGGGATAAATAAATAAATAAATCTCGAGCAAACACCGAAAAGCCATCGTCGCTGATTAAATCTAAGCTTTTCATGGTGTAATCCCTGGGTCATGTAACGATTTTCGTAAAGTTAGTCTTGGACAAATACGATTTTGAAATCGAGATAATTGAGTACCGTAGCTAGTGTTGCCCAAAATCGGTCTTGGTCTTGTTCTTGCATTTTTGCAAGACCAAGACCAATACCGACTTATTGTAGATAGACCAAGACCGAACCCTGCAAGACTTGAGCAAGAACAAGACTAAGCCTGCAAGACTTGCGTCTCGCAGTTAAATCAGTTGAGTTTTTTTAAAGTGCGATAGATAAATAATAGGTGCTTATAAATTCCTACAAACAATTTTCGTTCGTCACAAGCCAGATAGAGAAGAGAGATATCCAAAAAATTATATATCTGATACATTTTAATGTAGGTAGTTATCAAAAATGTAATTCATGTTTTAGATGTTTGTGCTGTGAATTAAAAGTCTAGCTGACGACAAATTTTATTAGTTAGAAAACAAGTATCAAGTCTAGATGAAGATGAAAAGTATATGTGATAATTATTTTAACCGCTAGCTGTTTGTGAAGAGTTTAGGATAGCCAGTACATGTACAGAAAATCATTAAAAGGTACTTATATAGAGTTAGTAATTGCGCTTATGTACTAATTTGCGTCATTTTTTTTAACTATTGTCAAGTTAATTTTATTAATTTGGTGGTTCACTATGCCTATGTCAATTTAAGCTCAACATTTACCTACTCTGTTACGTTGTTCTAAGATCTAAACTAACGTTTTTATTATATAGCAATAGGCTTATAGGTATTTGAAAGTAGTCTAGTCTAAGTAGTAGAGTCTCGCAGGACTTGCGAGACTCTTGCTGCAAGACCAAGACTGAGAGCGCAATACCAAGACCAGGTGTATTGACTCAAGACCAAGACCAAGACTAGCTAAGCTCTCGTCTTGGTCTTGCATTTGGGCAACACCAACCGTAGCCAAACCAAATTTTGTAGATATGCACATTACGTATACAGTAGTTTACATAAATAGGATCTGTTGAGCATGTCCACAATTTAAACCACCTCAATTCTAAACTAAATTAATTTATTAAAAACTAGCGCCCTCACCTAGAACTGAGCACCGTCTGTAATAGCAATAGTTTGAAACTAACCCGAACCAGCGACACTTGTATTATTACAACCAACTCTAGCTCCCTTTGCAAACCATCAAAAGCACTTTACAACGCTGTCAAAACATTTGTATAGCACCTTAAGTATAACAAATTCTATTTCCAGTAATTGGCCCTTTGACAGACACAGTCGAATCTACAAACGAAGTTAGATGTATTTTTTATACAGCTAGAATCGAAAACACTAAATCAAATATGTGAAAAAGAGAGCATTTTTGCGATAGCGCCTGTTTTTTTTTTGTCTGTTTTCGCTTTTTCGTTATTTGTGAGCGAATAGTGGCCGATATACGAATGTGATTTTTATGTCCATCGATAGAATTATAATGGAAATGTAGGCATTTTGAAATTGTTTTACAGTATTGATACGGTCAGTTAGCTGACTTGTTTGTGTTCGCTGCGATGTCATAAAACTTTTAAAATAAAATCAACAGATTAGTTTTTACAGTGGTGATTTGTTTGAAACGTTTTTTGTGTGTAAAACTTACTACAGTAAACTTACTACCTGTGTTCTTATATTTATTGTAGAAGTGAGAAGTGGGATAATTGTAACAAGTTCTACAGAACTACCAATGTGATTTAACTCATAACCTCCCGATTCAGTCAGAAAAGGGTGGACTTGATTGAGTTGGTATATTTTCCATGAATGGTTGCCGATATAAAGATTGCCAACATATCGCTTAAAAAAATCTATGGTGTAATCGGCAGGCCTAGCCAAGTTATGAACGTTTCGTATCGATTCTCTTTCTACAATCGTAAACGTCTCGGCGGCGGCGTAAGCGATTGTGGAAAGCGCTAAATTGGTAGCCAAGTTAACACGACTGAGTCGATCGCTCGTTCTCTAATGTCTGTAGAAAAAACCTATACTTTAGTATATGGTGAGCGTTCCTGCCATAGAGTTTAGCGATCAACATTGTAGAAACGGTAACATTATATTATATCATTTTGCACGATGTAAACTTGTCTACGAATATTTTATTCGTTTGTGTTGATCACGTGATTAAACGTTGAGATGATGTCATTCCCATTTATTTGAATGGTTTTCTACTAGCGTTAACAATATTGTAGATTGTCAACTTGGTTATGGGTGCAGAGTAGAAAACTGGAATACTACTGGAATACGCTTCAGCTCATCACCTTGCAAACGTCTAGGAAAAGATTGACTCATCAAGGCAAGTCCCTCATCGCATAACAACAATAACAGAAAAATATTACTTTAGTACTTACCTTTAGCTATGTGTCAAATCAATCTTCATAAAACGTCGCAGCATAATTCTCAGGAAGTCAGAAGCCACGTCATCCATAAGTGACCTGAACTCTGCAAACTCAACGCGTTACCCGTAATCAGAATAATTTAGTAAACTTGTAATTTATTCCTCATATAAACTCAGTTTAAAGACGAAGTTAATCAGTAAAGATATGGTATTCGAGTTAATTAACTCTCACACTCGCTATGGAAATAATTGCTCGTTGGATTGAGACGGCAGTGTGGTCTAAGCGATGCAAATAATTTATTTTATAGCTAAGCTTCTGTCAAACCATCATCTCATCTAGCCTTTACTCAACTATGTTGGTGTTGGCGTCCAGTCTAACCAGATGCAGCTGAATAACAGTATTTTACATGGAGCGACTGCTTATCTGACCTCCACAACCCAGTTAGTACTGGGTAATACGATACCCCTTGGTAAGACTGATTGTCAGACTTTCGGGCTATTGACTACCTGAAACGACTGACCAAATCATACAAATGACAGCCGGGACCAATGATCTAACGTGCTCTGAGAGGCACAGAGGAAACTCGCTATGCAAACATGATTTATCATTTTTTGAAACTAAAAAATGATAAAATACAAATGATATGTTACTAGCGATTATTATTATTACTAGTGCACAGACACTACGCCATCGCTAAATTGTGAATTGACATGACATGAGCAGTAATTAAAAGTAAAACGAGCCACAGTTAATTAAATATTAAAATGCAATGTAAAATTGAATACGTTTTTCGAAAAACATACCTCGAATCGCTGATAATGAGCTTGCCAATAATCGAATTGTGATGTTTAAATTACTGAAGTGATTTATTTAGGCTTTAATTTTATGACACAGTACAAATTGGATCTGCCATCGGCATAGATAGATCTTTTCCAGCATAGCCTTAATTTTTATATACGCCGCCATTTTTTTATTTTCAATAAAACTTGCCCCACCCTAGAAATTTCTCCTGTGTCGTGAGTGCGTTTACAAACATTTGAACTTACATACACACACAGCCAAACCCAGAAAAATTGCTACTGTAGGTCAAACGAAATATTTGTTCCATGCAGCAATCAAACCCGCAACACGCAGCGCAGCGGCCAATCGCTCAGCCACTGCGCCAACGGTGTCGTCACTTGCACAAATGTTTACCAAGAGCGTCCTTCTGACAATGTCATTCGATGGCTAAATCAGTTGATGTAGACTTTATCAGTTTTGCAAGTGCTGTCTGGTGGCAGCACTGGCAAAACTGATAAAGTCGAAGTCCTTGTTAAATGGTCATGGCATCATCGTCTGTTGGAGCGCTGGATCAACACAGCATAGCAGCAACTCGCAATTAGTTATTTTGTACTTAACCCTAGAGTACTAATATAAATTTATTACTGCTTAATACTAATTATCGCCTGGGAGGCTACTTTATAAATAAAGCAAAATTTTAGTACTAAACTTTTATTAAAATGTAACAAAATTTATAACAAATAACAGGCATACCTCTGCCTTTATGAAATGCAAAAAAATATATATCTGAGAAACTCTTATTTGTCTTAAAATCAGCCTTACACATAATACTTAACTTTCTAACACAGCCTTATGGGATAATATATTTAAAAAAAAATGTTGACATTGGACCACTGTTTTGGTATAAAAACTACAATATAATATATAAAGTATGAAAAACATAACAAAAAACTAGTCTAATCATCACATAGCTTACTGCAGACTAAGTCGAACTCAGACTTCTATTCCTCCCAGGCGATCACGTAGGCAATATCTCGGGAACGCTGTATCCCCGCCGAGCGCGCAAGCTCTCCCCGCCGCGTCGTGGGCTACACTGAGTTGGCGCGAAAGCACGGCGCGACACGTCCCGCAGTTTCAAAATAACCAGAAAAAACCGACCGCGGGCGGCCTCTCAGGCGATGATTAGTACTCTAGGGTTAATGTTTCCATGTTCAGTTTTGTTCATGTGTCATCTGCTGTCTTTTGCAGTCACTTGTCTGTAAAATTCCGTCTAGTTAACACCGAATATATTTTATTTATTTTGCATCGAGTATTCTCACAATTATTCATTCAGCAAATCCCTTATATTCCCGCACATCGTCGTTAGCTATTGCTTCGCGTCCCAGTTTCTGAAACTGTGTCAAGCGATCTAAAAACACACCCATCATCATCTGTCTAGCCTTTTCCCAACTACATGTACATGTATATTGGGGTCGACTTCCACTCTAACAGGACGCAGCTGAATACCCGTATTGTACATGGAGCGATTGCCTATCTGACGTCCACCACCCAGTTAGTACTGGGTGATATGACCCCTTGGTGAAATTGGTTGTCAGACTTTCAGGCTATACCTGTAACGACTGACAAAAATCAACAATTGACAGCCGGGACCAACGGCTTAACCTGTTCTCCGACACATGGAGGAAACTCGCTATGTAATGCATGGTCTGCATCCACAGACCAACCTTAACAGGCCCTGCTTAACCTTGATCAATCCGTGTGGCTGTTAATTTTGAGACAAGATCTCTTCAGCACTCTACGTAACAATACATAAATACCTACTGGGATTTGTTAGTACCTACGGTAGAAGCTGGGTTGGATATAAACTTTCAATGTACTCTAACCTGTGACATGTCCTAAATGTGACCTTGTGACTCCTTTTAGCTTAAGTCCTTTAGGTTAATTATTGATGAAGATGTGAAACTGACAGTCACCCACTCATCACGTTGGATTTTAGAACTTTTAGTCCATTAGTTCAACTTTGATAGGTCTACGTGTTACGATCTACCTTCTCAAATATTGTACCTATAACACGTCACTCCTTTTAACCAGAAATCACAGAAACTCACCAATTGATCAGCATATTCCCACTTCGCAGAGCTCCACCTACAGCACAAACCCAATCTATTCCTAACTTCGCAAGACACCAAAAACTCGTGACAAACGACACGAGTGTAAGTGAAAAGCAATGTTTTGTGCGGACTGATTTGCCTAAATCTAAATAATGGCGGTACCTAACTACGTACAATTATATATTCCGAGTGTTTTGCCCAAGGAATTATACAGACAACTTCGGGCCACGACTGTGCGATACATACGTGGTTCTTATTCTGAGTGGAGAGGGTTGTAAGCCATTCTATGAGAGCGACTGGGTTGTGGAGGTCACGTGGGCAATCGCTCCATGTAAAGTAAAGTACTGGTATTTAGCTGCATTCAGTTAAGCTGGAAGCCGACCCCAACATATTTGAGAAAAGGCTAGGCAGGTAACGACAAGGCGACCAAAATTGATGCCATAATTAAAGGTCTCTTTTGGACTTGCAAAGTTGGTCTCACACACTTTCTGTGTCCCAGACTCCTAAGTTGGCCTCTGTGAGACTACAAGAGAGGAACTTAATCCCTTATGCTATCATTATAAATATTATCTACTTGTTTTCATATTAATATCGTTACTCACAATATTCCCATGAGAAACTGAGTTGTCTCGGAATAAATCTCCGCGTTTATGATTGTTAGCCGAGTCTGTTTTGAAGAGCTGTAATGGTTGCATATATTATCATAACAACTTGGAAGATGAAAAAAATACGAATTCCTATATCTTTGACTCACTAGGGGCACTAATGTGACAGATGCGCGCGCGGCGATAAAACCAAAGTAAACGGTGGAGAAAAAAATGTTTTACTGTAAATTAAGAATCAAAAACATAGGTTTTCTCCGTGTCTTGGAAAGCACGTTAAGCCATTGGTTGGCCCCGACTGTGATTTGTTTTGTTATTGTTACATCTTTGACATTCGTTACAGGTAGATAGGTAACACCAAAATTGATATGAGCCATTTTACAATTTTGCCTATTCTATGGGCAAAAATACGCCCGAAAGTGACAACCAGTCCACCAGTACCAAAGGGGTATAGTAACCGGGTTGTGGACTGATGTCCACAACCCGGACTGTCTATCTGATGATAGACAGTCTCTTCTTGTTAAATACTGGTGTTGAGCTGCTGCCAGTTGATAGAGTAAATAAAAAATAAATAACTTTTTTTCCGGAGGGCACAGGCGCAGCTTTATAGCTATATAGATTACAGTAACTATAAAAAACATGCGGAGCAGTATTTGGGGACTGCCGAAAGAAGTGAAAACTAAGTAACTTGTGAATTGTATCGTCGAGCTATGTGTGTGATATTTTTTTTTAATTTGTGTTCATTTTCTATTTTTTGCCTTCACCCTTCCTCCATCCCCCTTAGGCCCTGCTCCAGTCGTAGCACTACTACGGGTTGTGCCCCACGCACACTAAGTGGTGCTACGCCGTAGCGGATTAGCTACCAGTGCTACGAAAAGCGTACTCGACGGTCACGCGAGTTCCATGATTTTTGTTCACCCAAAAAGTGAAAAAAGTTTTCACTTCAAAAAAGATAGCTGAAGCCAAGTTACCTTTTGACTCGATCTTACTCTATGGACGTAGGAAAATGAAATCTCACTAAATTACTTTATTTTTTCTTTGCATCAGCCAGTAAGCCTTTACTGTAATAAGACATCACTCTGCTGGCTGAGCACCATCTTAGAAGTCTAGGGACTACAAATTGTTGTTACCTTATAATAATTTACATATGTAAACAGTCCACGAACAGCTACATAATATTTTACTCGTTGTTACCTTGTCTTCATTAAAGAAAAGGTGATCAAGTCTCGGTTTTAATCAATAAAGCCTTTCAAGATACAAAACTGAAAATGAATCTTGTAACCGCGGATCATTCAACCACGCAAGATCGTTAATTTTCAAAACAGCATTTAAAATTTGAAAACCTCATTAAGATAGGCGGGCTTCCACATAAAGGGTTATAGAATAATACAAAAGGTAATTTTCGCTTATTCATTAAATGTAATTAAAAGGGGGCGGTAATGGCTGCGGCTTCGCGAAATTAATATCATGCAAAATAACAGGCAAGTCAGTGGCTGGTTGATACTCGCTTAATAGTCGTGAGCGCTGAGCGGCTCGTTAGCCGACGATCCAAGTTGCTGGCACTTTTTAGACGGTAGGTAGGAAGGTATGTGAAGTTTATTATGTGTTGTTTTTCGTGAGAGAATTATTTTACGTGATGTTTTTTGTTGTTTTCTATTACTTCTAGTAATGGGGTCGTTGAACTGCGAAGTCACAGCTCTCGAGTTCAAACCCAAGGCACGCACCTTTTATTTTTCGGAATCATGTGCGTATTATTATCACTTTCTTCGGTGAAGGAAAACATCGTGAGGAAACTAGTAGGTTTGCCTTTTTTTTCTGATGGGAAATCATCGAATGACTCCTCCCACTCTGGGCGGAGCAGGAAGTAAACCATTATGCCTGAAAGATATTCCTTGACGTCAAAAATCCAAGTCAGAGGCATAATAACTCTGAACCAGGTTAATCACGGCACGGCACGGCAGGGTTGTGCACTTGCATCGAATTATAATAAATTTGTTAACTCTTTAAACTGCTGTATCTCGATAAGTATTGGGAGAAAAATTAATCTTGACAAATATTAGGAAATTTAATGTCCTACAACTTTGTGTTTGCGTTTCCTGGGAAATGCATAGTTTAGAAGATATCTTTAGGTAAAAAACCGAAACAGTCCGAAAATTTCGAAGTTTTTTGCTCCCCACCAAGTTAGCATAGGCTCCTCGAGGTTGAACCAAAGAGGTAAAGAAAAAAAAGCAAAGACAAAGAGGTAGAGGAGGTTGATATGGGAGGGTCGAACACTCAGATCCCACATCCCATACCACCCCGGAACAATATCCCAAAATTTTGTTAACTTGGGAATTGTAATAAGGTAAAACGTACCTGCATAGCAATTGCAACGATGTTGTTTGTTGTCACTTACATGTCTTATGAGGAAATCTGCCAATGATTACCACATGTATTTTTGAATAATACAAATTCAACCATTAAACCTTTAAAAGAGATCTTATTTTATCAGTAAACTTCTTAGCACTAAACAATTCTATATCACCCTCGCAATTGCTTTGCTATCCTTGGCAAAAACTCCCAGTAAATTGATACATCACTGAGATTGCAACAGTTTAATTGTTACAAACAGAAATTATAACTTATTATTCAATGGGCTAGTAACATTCAACATTATGGTGGTGAAGCAACAAAGTCGATTATACTACGTATGTTAGCTTTCTAGTTAAGCTTCTATAACACCAACCACTTAAAAGCCAGGAAGCCAGGGCTAACAGGCGTGTTATGATTTCAGCACCAATTAACATGTAATGGACTATTAGCTAATCTCTGGTAAATTAGTAATGCAATACACATCGCAGAACACTGAGCTCCCTCTGTTATTGTATTGTTTTCATCGTTGTTTGTATTCGCTAACGAGCTAATGTACGTTTTGTGAATTAGTTTGGCAAATTAAAATAAAACTTTATGGATCATAGGCCTCAATCCTATGTGTATGTCTTTCGGCTGATGATGAATGATGATTTGTGTAGATGATTTATTGATCGACTCGTTTTTTTAAGGTAACGGAAAAAAATATGAATAGCATTTTTATAAAGCACAAAATTATTATGTGCTACTATATTACACTCTAAAATCATTACTGGGGTAGAGCACTACGTGCTATAATAGTTGTTGCGTATAGCTAGTCAACAGTGTGGTCATTGCCCTTTCCCTAAAATCTCTTCTTACGAACCAAAACCGCTTTTCATTACAAAAAATGTTGACGATCACGAAAGCTGACGATTCAAGACTTGAACAAGCATATTTTTGGTTTTTAAAGTTAAGAGTGCGGCGCCATCCGCTCGCAACTGCAATTCGAAGCGATGGCAAAAACACGTTGAAATATTGTTGTCTCTGTTTCACACTCCCCGGTCCGTTGCGTAGCCGCGCGTGAGCGTGTGTGAATAGAGTTTACCTATGCGTGTGTTAATAGTGTTTGGTGTTTACCTTTTTAGTAGTTATCATGTTCATTATTTGCTTTATTGTTGTTAGTTACTTTGTGCAATCGTTAGTATATGTGCAGAATAGTAATGCGTTTTTAGGAAATCTGTCTACAATGTTTTTATCTCAAATGTTAGATTAACTCAAAATCTAGGCTTTGTTGAAAAAAAATCTGGGTTACTTACCTACTACTCTTTCTATACCACTAATGTTGGTAACGAATAAGTATACGGTTCGCCTGAAAATCTGAAATAAAAGTACGTACTGCGGGTCTAAAATGAATCTTAGTATGAATCACGTCAAAAATTTAAAATTCTTAAAATGGACTTTGTATTTATGAAGTTAAAGTCCATTTTAAGAATTTTAAATTTTTAACGTGATTCATATTACGATTCTGATAAAGCGGCCATTTTAGACCCCCTGGTGGCTTAGTGGTGGCGGCCCCGACTTACGAACAGTAAGGCGCGGGACAAATACAAGAGGCGTCGGGCGCGGACATGGCGCGGGCGGCTTCCTATTCTAATCAAATATCATACAAAATGCATGGAAATAAAGTCCAATTTAGGCTACACGGTATATCATTGCGCTGACGAGGATGTGACGATATACCGTGTGTTGTATTTGTCCCGCGCCCATAGACTTAGTACTTATAATACTGCCCGCGCCTAAGTCGTAGGTTCGAACCCAGGCAGGCGCATTACTTTGTGTAATTCATCAACTCTGCTCTCAAAACGGTGAAGGAAAACATCGTGACTTCGTGAGGAAAGGAAACATAAGTATCCTAGAACATAAAAATAGGTAGGCAGTAGGTAGGCAGTAGGTAGGCAGTAGGTAGGCAGTAGGCAGGCAGTAGGCAGGCAGTAGGCAGGCAGTAGGCAGGCAGTAGGCAGGCAGTAGGCGGGCAGTAGGCTGGCAGTAGGCAGGCAGTAGGCAGGCAGTAGGCAGGCAGTAGGCAGGCAGTAGGCAGGCAGTAGGCAGGCAGTAGACAGGCAGTAGGCAGGCAGTAGGCAGGCACAAGGCAGGCAGTAGGTAGGTAGGTAGTAGGTACTCATCAAGACGAATCAAACGAGCCCAAACTCGAAGCGGTTGCGTCGTTTTATTACGGAGATCCTTTGGCCCCCCTTTCAGCTTCATCATCAAACCCTGATTACCATTTAGGACCAATTTACTCTTCAGGATCAATTAAACGAGCCCAAACTCGACGGGATTATGTCGTTTTATTACGGACTTCCAATGACCACCTTCCAGCTCCATTATCAGACCCTGGATACCACCTAGCACCAAAGTACTCGTCAAGACAAATCATACGAGCCCAAACTCGATGGGGTTATGTCGTTTTATAACGGAGTTCCCATGGACACCTTCTAGCTCCATCATCAGACCCTGGACCATAGAGACAAAGTACTCGTCACGACGAATCAAACAAGTTCAAACTCGATGGGGTTACGTCGTTACATTATAGAATTCCTATGGCCACCTATAGCATTGTCACGCGATATAGGTACCTACAATACATATGCGTGCAAAATTTCCGCTCAATCGGCAATCGGGAAGTGGATCAAATTTTACTTGCAAGATCTGATTACTTACAGATTACAGACAAACATCGGGACACGTGAAACTATATCAAAGCTTGTAAAATAAAACATAATATTTATTTAGTCGGTAGGTACCTAGATACCCTTATGTTATGATTATGAATGAAACCTATTACTTAGTCGGACATTTGAATCCCAAACACATCTAATTCAGTATGTACTAACCCAGTGTAATGTAATTTCGATTATGAACGAGAAAAAATATGTGTAGGTAGGCAGGCATTTTCTTGGTCTGAGTTTAAAAAAATGATGAAACAAAAAGGTAGGTAGATACTTACTGTGAGATACATCCCATCCCATCCCAACGTTTGGAGTCCATGTTGCTAACCTTTATATAATTATGTTTATGTAGGTACCTGTTTTGTAACCTAAATTTAACCAAATCATAAGCAAATATCGCAGTCCGTAAACAAAACAAAAGTCGTAATAAAGTAGGTAGGTAGGTTACTCGATTCCAAATCACAAGGAAAATCTAAATCCAAATTCGTAGCATAGGTCAAAAAGTGTCAGAAATATTACGATACAATTGGCAAACAAATACGTACGCACAATGCAATCAAGTAATCGTCTAACATTGACGAACGAATTGCCCCGGCCGCCGCGCGCCGCCGCGCCGGCTGGCCCGGCCGGGTGGCGAGGTGCGCACGCACACATTTACATTTTTCACTATACTCAACACATCCAAATGTTCTGTCCCGCGCCACGCGCCCCGCCCCAGCTCAATGCTTGATGCGATAGCACGACTTCCGATGAACATTTGTGATTAATTTGAGTGTGTGCCGTAATACCAAAAATGATGAATGAAAACTCAATGCTTTTCCATTTTATTTTAAATATTATTTAACTTAACAATATAAGACATGTTTCGATTTGAACAATATTACAAATACTACCGTTTTTAATATAGAACAGATGAGATGAAAACATCGTATTTAAACTGTAAAAATGTGAGATATTCAATTTGTTTGCATTTCGCTTTTGGTAAGTATTTTGAAAAAAAAAAATGTAGAAACCTAGGTAATTACCATCTTGTTCCGAATAACAGCATATTAAGGTGGAAATATGCTCAAACTGAAAATGATTTTGGTATTACGTTTGTATGGACAAATTCATACTCCCCGGCCCCTTAAGAACTTTAATAAATGTAGGAGAGTCAATGACCGCTATTGACATCTTAACTGGCAGCAACTACGTATATACGTAGGAGACTACACGATACTACAATTACACTATGCTACGACTGTAGTGTGCTACGCGTCGTAGTGCGTAGTAAAGCGCTACGACGGTACTGCGCTACAATCTATGTGTGACGTCATTCGTTTTTTTTTTAGGTTGACCAACAGTAAATCGCACAAACAAAGATTGACCTTATAACATGCATTAAATTAAATTAGATTCTGATTAAAGCCACCGAAAATTATTATAGTATTGCTGATCCGATTTATAATGTGAATTCTTATAATAAAAAACTCACGAACCATGTGTGTGTAAACCTCACTAAGGGTTGAATAGAAAAGGCGTAACCGGAATATCAAGTTCTTTTCTAAACTCGTTGGCCATTGGCTAGAAGTAACTAGTTTGCATCGTATTGTAAGAAACGTAATTGTTAACGCAACTAAAGGCTGAATAAATAAACTAGTTTATAATCTAAAATTTTCAGGAAAACAGTGCGTGACGTAAATTTTAATTGATGCTAAGCGTCAAATTTTAATGTTATTTATTTTCATACTACTTTAGTTTTGTAAGCCTGCTACAAATAACTAACTTATCTGTAATGTTTACTGTGAAGAGATTTAAGAAAACCCGTCAATTAAAATTGTTTACATATTAAAGACGATGTCTGAAAATAGTAGAAGAATTTATTGTACGCATATAATATTTGCAAGTAATTAGGATTTTTACATGGATTTTTATATGGTGGTTTTGTCGATACCTTTTGCCCACGATTTTGCTCGCGTTAATTTTGAATTTGACAATTAAACTCTTAACTCACTACAAAAGATTTTAAAATAATATAATTCAATCATGATTCGAAAGACACGTGGCGCCGTCTATTATTGTTATATAGAATGTTATTGTTGTATAGAATGTTATTGTTGTTTACCTCGGGAATAGTACTTTTTTTCGCTATGAAAGGCTGACAACGTATAATGCAAAATTTCAGGATGATTGGTTTAGTGGTTTAGGCGTAAATAGGTAACAAACAAACTTACTTTCGCATTTATAATACTTGTTAGGATTTTGTTATTGTGAGATAAATTTTATCACCAAATTAATGCTTATCAGGTAGGTTCTTTATCGAAAGAATTCCCGTTTTATATCAAAGTAAAGTACATATATTACAAGCAACATAACAAACAGTCGTAACATCAACAACCTCAGTCCAGAAGTGTTATTGTTGAAAGAAGATATTACTATTAATACCTGAGGAACCTATAATGTTATGCTATGTTATACCTGGCATGCTCACATCTTTAGCAATACAAAATTTAAATTTAGACAAGGCCTGCAGAGTAAATCTTAATTAGTGCAGAAGTGTGTGATGCACTGTCTTTAAGACAGACGGAGAATTATACGTTTGAAGGACAAGAAGTGCAAAAGGTTCCCGCAAGTGTCGCATTGTGGAAAAATATAGTTCAAACAGTGTTCCCTGTGATAGTGATGCTATTCGTTGGAGCATGGAGTGACAAGACGGGAAAGAGAAAGGCAATCATCATGCTACCGATTCTCGGAGAAATTTTGTCTAGCCTTGGCTTAATTTTAAACACTTATTTCATTAACTTACCTGTAGAAGTGTCTGCTTTTGCAGAAGTTATATTCCCATCTTTAGTGGGAGGATTTTATACAAATTCTATTGGTATATACAGTAATATTGGTGACATCACAAGTGATGAGGACAGAACCTTCAGGATGGGGTTGACCATTTGCCACGAGCTCTTCAAGGAATTAAAAATAAATAGCTTATTTATGGTAGGAGAAAAATATGTATAGCAAAAAACCCCATGGACTCTTCACAAAAATGAGTTTATATCTTTATATTTAGTGTTGTACAAGTATGTCCAAAGTGTTCTCATCTCTGTTGGTGGGTGAGCCCAGGCTTCATACATTTTTGCCCATGGTCCTTTACCTTTTTCTAAATATACTACTTAGCAAGTATAGCATTATATTTAAGCTTCTTTATAGAACACACACACCACCAACCACTGTTATCACCAACCACTTAAAAGCCAGGGTAAACAGGCGTGTAACGATTTCAGCACCAATTAACATGTAATGGACTATAAAGGGGGGTGTCCGTGGGGATAGTTAAAGAAAACCACGGACCCAGTTCAACATAAAAAAATATAATTAGTAAAATAAACGGGTGTAGGTAGGTCTATGGTCACAAATTTCTCCAAGCCCGCCCGGTGGTTTGCACGGTACTCTCCTGGCTCAGCCCGGCCGGCGTGACGATGACCGTAGCGGTGTGCCACGCTGCAGACGCCAGGTAGGGTGACGGACGCAGATGATCGCGCCGACCCGTAGTATCTCGTCGCGGCCACGCAGGTAAAAAGGTACCCGCTGTGGAGCCCGCGGTTACCCGGATGCCGGAAATATGGTTGTCAGTCGGAACCTGGGATGACAGCCGGAACTTGGATGTCAGCCGGTGCTTTGGATGTCAGCCGGTATCTTGGACCCTGGAAAATATCGTCCAGCGTGTCACGGGATGGCTAGCAGTCATCTCCGCTGATTGTGACACCAAGGCGTAAGCAAAGCGAGAAATACACGTGCGCCAATGAAAGTGATGTGTGGTAGTCACAATCAGTACGGAGTTTACATGATGGTGATGGTAAGCACATGATTTGCACATTTTAAGTGTCATCAAGGTTATTGCAGCAATGTCAAATACACTCGACTGTAAGCATTCTATTAATCGAGTGATTAATGTGCATAGCAAAAAGGGTGATAGAGAGTGGCTCACATCTTGAGACCACGTAGCTAGTGATACGCAAAATATGACAACGTGAATTGCTGTTCTGTCCAACACTTACCCATTATGGGGTAACGAGGACAAAGAATTTACGAAAAGAGTTAGGTTACTATTAAAAAATAAAGCTGCCTGCTTCAAGCCCGAATATTCTAGAACACGTATACGTTTTGGAGAATTATTTTTTGATGAAAACGCGTCTAATCGTGGGTGTACCGCAGGGATCGATCCTTGGCCCACTCCTTTTCATCTTGTACAGTGCTGACATTATCAAATGTTTAATCAACACCAGGTTCCATCTGTACGCTGATGATTTGCAGATGTTACCTCTCTTTCGCCGCCCAGGACACTGCTGAAACAGTAAAAAGCATAAATGAAGATCTGGAGAGAATCTCTGATTGGTCCAGAATAAACTCCCTGGTTCTAAATCCAACTAAGTCCAAATATCTTGTGATGGGATCCAGAGTTTTTCTTAACAAAATGCTAATTTACAACCTGGACCTCAGGATTGATGGTTGTGGTATTGAAAGGGTTCTGGAAGCTCGTAACCTTGGGGTAGTTTTTGATGGGCAGCTAAACTTTGAAACGCACATTCTGGAGGCCGTGCGCAACTGCTTCTACCGACTCAAGCTTTTGTATCGTGTCCGTCCCTACATAAGTGTGGATATGCGAGTCATGCTTTGTGAATCACTAGTCCTATCCAAGCTGAACTACGCTGACACTGTGTATGGGGCTTGCATTCTCGGTAGAAGTCAGAAGCTAATTCAGTGGGTACAGAATGCGTGTGCAAGGTTCTGTTACAATGTGCCACCTAGAACACACATCACTCCATTTATGAATACGGGGAAATTTGATGAAAATGTCAGCGCGGAGAAAGCTTCACCTGGCTACCCTACTTTTTGGCACTATTCTCACAAAAAAGCCAGATTATTTATACAAAAAAACTGTCTTGGTCACGTGATATTAACAAAATAAAAACCAGAGCATCATCATACCTGATGTTGGCCTCCTCCCACAGAACTGCCGCATTCCGTGGTAGTTTCAAATTTGCTGCCAGTCACTGTTGGAACGACCTCCTTTTACCTTTTCGTGCTCTAAAAACAGTTGGTACTTTTAGAATCAAATTCAAACGATATTTACTCGAACAACAAAAGGATTCTGCTGATTGACTTACTTTGTTCTGCACGCAGCTCGCATTGGTGACCGGAGCATCTGGTATATTTATTACTACTATTATTATTTATCTTGCACTGTGGATAATACTTTACATTCTAGTGTCTGGCAGTGAATCCTTGATACCTGGTTGCACCTAAAATGCTGTTAATTATGATCGGGTCAGTCATTGTCATTTTTTCCTTTCGGTAACTTACGCACTACTTGGTAATTATTTTTTGTCCACATAAACTTAAATTTTGTTTCCAGCCTCAAGATAAATTATGTTATAAGATCACTGCACACTATCTGTTTATATTTAAACTTATAGTAGTATTGATTGATTTATTGTTTTGGTTTTTCTTCGCTGACACAGATGATATATTACTCTATGAACAAATGTCTGCGTCCACGTCTCTGTCAGTGTTGCCATGCAACCATGCATAGACAAACCGTGGTGACGTGGGGTGTACATAAAGTTATATTTTTATTCTGTAACCTATATTTATTACACATTAAATATTTATATTTGTTTATTAATATTATTTTGTATTATAAATTTATATTCGGTTATGACCGTGGCATTACTCTGGGCCCTATCAGAATACCAGGCGCAGTGACTTTTTTTTTTAAATGTCACAGCACCTTGCTGAGATAGGAGCCTTTTGGCCTTGCATAGGACCATTTTGATTGTTTTTTTATTATTTTTTCTCCTGTTTACTTTTATAAATAATTTTGCCATTTCTATTGTATCTTTTTGTTTCTGTTTATCCTGTGAGAGTTCAATAAATACTTTTCTTTCTTTCTTAATCTTCGGGAGCAGAATATTTCCAAAAAGGATTCGTCATCGCGAATCCATGACATTTATACTGGCGTGTTTAGGTTTACGCATAGACAAGTCCTCACTCACTCGTTCGGATACACGTAACGCGCGCACATCACTGGTAAAACAGCTAATTTTAGTCGCTCAGTAACTGAACAGCCTAATGAGTACGTTTCTCCAAGCCTGCCCGGGGGTTTGCACGGTACTCTCCTGGCTCAGCCCGGGCGTGTCGATGACCGTAGCGGTGTGCCACGCTGCAGACGCCAGGTAGGGTGACGGACTGCAGATGATCGCGCCGACCCGTAGTATCTCGTCGCGGCCACGCAGGTAAAAAAGTACCATCTGTGGAGCCCGCGGTTATCCAATTAATTATTACAACAACAGCCCATAACGTCCACTGCTGGACATAAGCCTCTCCCATAGTGGGAGGAATTTGCCGTAATCTCCACGCTTGGCAGGCGGATTGGAGGTCGCAGTAATGAAAGACTAACAGAAAACGCTGCTGCCTCTGGTCTACGGAGGCGCAAGGTGTTCTGCCTCAGACATTAGTTGCCTTATACGACACCCGTGAGTGTAATGGGTTGGTTCTATTCTACTCTGCCGGATACTACACATGGCTAATTAATTATTAAATTATTTTTTATTATTTAATTATTAATTTATTTAATTATCTGTGGCGTTTGTTTTGACATTTAACTTAATTAAAGTGTTGAATAGGTTATATTTACAAAGTAACGGTAGAAACTATTTTGAGTTTCTACAACATTACATTGTATTGTTTGCATCGTTGTGATTCGCTGACGAGTTAAGTAAGTTTTGTAAATTAGTTCGACAAATTAAAGAGTCGTTTTTTTAGGATACGAAAATAATTATGGGTAACATTTTTTATAGCACAAAACTACTTTATGATACTACACATATTACACCAAAGAGTAAAGTAATATATAATGGGAAAAGAGAGCCCTCTCTAGGCAATTTAGAGCAAACCTGTTTGAACGCCAGCGACATCTGGACATTGGCCCCGGAAATTATTCCTTGCCTATATTACGACCGACCCTACAATAGGAACACTACTTATATTAGTTTGTTAATTTGTAAGTTTAATATATTGTAGCAATATACCCGCTACAACATAATTTACTTACAAATTAACAAACTAATTTAAGCAGTGTACCTATTATAGGGTCGATAATTAATTTTACGCCAAGAAAAATAGGTAGAATCGATTTACTAAGAGTAATTATTTAATAAAAGGAAGATAAAATAAAACAATTTAGTTTAAATATTAGGTAATCACTTTTTATTTTTATAATGTTTATGTTTTTCATAATATTCTTGCGCAGCAATTTTAAACTGATCATCACCATTGTACACCAATTTTCCAGACAAAATTCGATTAACCGATCTGCACCAGCTGTATAAAATAACATTTATTGTCGTATTCATGAAATACTTTTTTAAGTCTTCCTTATGCGTAATGCAGTTAAAAGGAAAATCAACCATCACATCTGCTATCAATAAAATATTCTGTTTAATTTTCTTTTCTGGTAAACCTTTTTTTAAAAATGCTACTATTATTTTTTGTAGGTCATGAAAACTATTTTCTAGTTCTTCACTAGGATAGCATAACCACCTTTTATTTGCGTATTCTTTGGCTTTTGTGAAAGCACTTCTATTTTGGTCTCCCTTGTCGATTAGGTTTTCCCTACACCTTTTACAAGTCTTTACAACATTTTTTAAACATTTCGTCAGGACCCAGCCACAGACATAATTTCTCTGACCTGCATCAGTTTCCTTAGTGGTACTTAAAATATCTTCATTAAGTTCAATTATGTCGTAAGTTTCTAAAGAGGGATCATCAGAAGTATTAGAGTCTTTTTCTGTGAAGAAGAACTCAAGAGTTTGAAGACACTTGTTTGAGTCTTCTTCACAGTTTGCTCTCCCTGAATGGGGCGAGTTATAATTATTTAATAATAATGCTTTGTATGCCCCTTCAAATGCTTTTGTGTTTGGAGAATTGTTTCTTGCTCCATAACTTCTGATGTTCCCAAAAAAGTTTTCTACTGGGTCCTGATTAAAATTTCTTGTTAAAAGGCAATCAAAACCATATCTTTGGGAAACAATATGCCAAATAGCTTCCATACCTTCAATAGTTTTAATTAAATTAATAACAGATGGAATGTTTGTTTCGATTAATCGAGCTTTGTTTCCAACAATTTTACTGTATCTAAATTTAACAGTTTTTAAAATTAATTTAGCTTGCCTCCATAACTCATGATGAGGCGAGTGCCTTCTAATAGGACCTTTATATTTTTTTCCATTGGGAATACAAAAACTGTTTACATTTAACGAATCAAATAAGTTGTCCAACAACAAAGTAATTTCTATTAATTGTTTACAATCGTTTGGTAGATCGCCTCTGGCCGTCAAATGTTCGGTAGCCACAGCGACGCTGTGGCTAAATATTTGAGTCGCAGATTTGACTCTCATTTTATTTATTTTTTGAGGGTTAACATGTTCTTCTGTCAATTTATCTAATAATCTCAGTTCACCATACGACTTATCAGCAGCATACACTTTTTGGAAGTACTCCCATTTTACAATTTTTACTGTATTGTTGGACTTATACACCAAGTCTTTGGTAATCAAATTATTTCTTATTCCTTTCATCAAATGTGGCGTATCAAATAATGGAATAATAACTTTTCCATTTATAACAAAGTGGTCATACCGCCATTCTTTTTGCTGTCTCAAGTATTTTGCTTTCGTGTCATTAATTAATTGCGTTACGGCACCGACATTTACAGCGCTTTGGTCACAGACCGTATTAATTATTGTAACACCCGACCTTTGAGCATGTTTTATGACATCAATAATCATATTTTTTAACTCTCCTTTGTTTAGGCCGTTTGTATAATAATAAGCTATAGGCTGTTTAAAGTTTTGCCTAATTCCTTTGATCATAAAAACCAAAACATGGTCAGCAATTTTTTTATATTTATTGATGGCAAGGCCTTCCAAAACATCTTGCTGAGCATTATAATTGACCTGAGGTGTCAAGGACATTTCGTCAAACATTAGCGAACACAATCGGTCGTTGTCGTCTTTTTCCGACATCGTTTTTTTTATCCTCTCGAACACTATAGGGACAATCCCTTGGTGTATTTTTACTGTGCTTAATAGACGCTTCATACACTTAATAGATGGCAAAGTAAATAGTCTATTTAATAGCCTATACGCCTTGGGACTTTTTTTATATAAAGATAAAGAAAGCACCTTTTCTTCTGTCGTGAAGCGACGCCCTTTTGGTTTCTTTGATCCTTGCAGTTGCATCTGGAGAAACAGTTGGGCCGGTTTATTAAAAATATTTGCAAAATGATCCATAGCCGTTTTGCTGGATACCACTTCCGCACTTGATAATCTCGCTTTAAAAGATTGATTCTTCTTACGTAGGCGTGATACTTCCGCCTGGAGATGCTTGATCTTCTTGCGCAGTGGACCCATTAGATCTGTGGAAGTATAATATTTATATTATTAAAACTTTTATATCAAGGGATATTGTGCAACACTTCATGAAGATAATATTATGTCTATCTATCATACTCCAGACCTACACTACAGAGTGAGAATTTAGATAAAACTCTTCCACACTGAATTGGGTACTACATGTGGTAGTCGTTTGTTGCCAGTTTCGCATATTTGGGAATATCTATGTTGAAATTTAGGTGCTAACCTCACAAGTAATGGCCAGTTTTAAATACTTGAACAAGCCTGAGGAACAAGAAATACTTTTAATTATATGTGAATAAATAATACCTTTTCCAGCTGTTCTACGAGGCTTGCTAAAAACACTGTAATTATGTTCTAACAGCCAGTTCAATGCAGCATTCCTTTGAGATTTGCCTGAAATTGTAAATATTTATTAGAATTAATTGTGAGGTAACAAACACATATCAAGTTACTTGTACATTATTATCAAAATATTAATGATTACAATATGATCAATGGAGGGAAATCTAAAGTATCAATTTCAAGTTTGCCTTCTTCCAAGGTTTACAAACATTCTGCAGTCAAATTATGTTTCCTGTGTATGTTTGTGCATAAATTATACAAATAAATATGAATTTTACCTGTAGCGACAGGTTGGGATACTGATTGCTGCTGGTATTGGCTAGAAGTTAATTCTTCATCCACAGCGCTTTGCCTTGTTGATGGCTCTGAAAATAAGTTAAAATGCCTATTTATATTTATGATACAAACTAAATTGTAAAATACCTAGTAGAACAACTGATAATACTGCAGCCAAAAAAATATTTGTATAATAATAAAAAAATTGTTTTGTAATATTTTTAAACAATTATTTGTTCCGTGCGGGAATCGAACCCTGTGGCATGTTCATCATGTTATTGATTAAATTATTAATTAGTAATTAATATTAATTAAAATCTTTAATGAATAAATGAATAATTATTTCAATTGGAAAATCCAGAAGATAACCAAAGGTAAAAAAAAAAATTGGTCTGGTTAACTGGTCATAAGCAAATCACATGCAAATAAAAATATTTATTTGATTTAAATTAAAAAAAATACCTGAAATGTTTTGTTGTTCTGTTGTAGGCTGGTTCATAATGGTTGAAGCTTGTTCCAAAATGACTTGACTCTGAGATTGTCCTGCAAAATAAGATTGATAATTTTGTAATATGATGAAAATTTATTCCAATAATAAGAATGGCTATCCTATGCTTGAATCTAATTTACAAAAAATATTATATGGTGAAACTATTCTAGTATTTACTAGCTTTTTCAAGTGGTTTTGCCTATGTGTAGGAATCTTTTCTGTGGCCTTTTTCAGATCACGGTCTATATCTGTCCAAGTGATATCAAACTCTGTTAAGTCATGAATGCATAAACTCATATTCACATATTAGTTAAACAGAGATACACATTCTACGAAGGTTCAATTTAACAGTTAAAAAAAAAACATTCCAACAGACCAAGAGACAGCAATGTCTTAGTAGGATCGTGTTTGCACCCGGGTGATTAAGACTGCCCTAACATAAGAAAAAGAATTTAAGGTACTCACCAGGCAGATGCAATGTTGGAATTGCCAATGGACTCAACCGTTTATTGCGATTTCTGTGCCTGTCACAAAAGTGTATATCACAAATTCGTTTTTTCTTGTAATATTCAAAATCAGAGGATGTTTCGAGTTTTCCACCAACAAGATTGACCCAAGCTTTAAGTTGCTCAGGAAATTTTAAAGCATCTGGGAACCGATGCATTGGAACATCTGAAAGTAAGAAAAGATGTGTTGAGACATAATATAATAAAGATTGTTTTTTTTTATGATATGTAAGTACCAATTAATTAATTTCAAGCATAACATTTTCAGTTTCACACACCCATACTGGAATGCTGTTCTAGTTTAACTGTATCATTTATGTTTGTAATGGGGTCCTTTTTGTGAACCTACTTGCATAAATAAATATCATTTCATTTCATTTATTGAAGGAACACTGTGGACTTTAGTCAGTGCGAGTCTCTCAGTGCTACCCTTGGCGGGAGGACTCATTTGATGATTTTACCACAATAAATGAAGGCATATATGATCACAAGCAAAGTTTTCACTGCTGAGCTATTAGCTAAAGATCAATTACCAAGTCGGGCAGTTTTATTCAATTTAGATTTTTTATAGTAGTAAAACAGTCTAGTTGTGCCTGATAGATGACCATAGGCTCGAACCCTATATCATGCTAAATGTGGGTGTACTGCTCAAGTTCACGCTGTCTAGCCCTTCGGGTGATACAGGAGTGATGATAATTGCACTAGGTTTCCTTGCATCATTATCCAACCGGTAATAAGTACTTAACTTGGTCACCCTAACTACTAGATCATTATAAAGGCATTATGTACTTACCATTGGCCGCACAACCTAAAGCACAACGTCTCGGCATTTTAAAATAGTTCATAAAACGCACAAATCTCACAATGTTCACAAGAAGTGTCTCTATCACCAAATATGAAGAATTTCAGAAGTAAATTCACAAGAGAAAGGCGGAGGAATACAAGATTCGACTCAACGCACTAACCGCTGGACATTTAACAACTGAAAATATACAAAATAGACGGAAAACTAAAATCATGCGCACTCGCAAGAAGTAACCGCCATTTTGTGACATTTTTGACAAAAACAATATTTACCAACTGATTTTGACATTAATTAAAGAGTGTTACCAGATAAAATACTTGAATTGGAATTGAATCAGAATTAATTGATCATACAATATTTTTTTAAAGGTTTTTAATAATGATAATATCGAATTTATATCAAAAAGAAAAACTAATTGTTAAAACTATTACGTATTACTAACGTAGCCGTTATTCGATGCCAATTTGTAATTTCGATTTGAGTTTAATTTTACCTAGCTTGCGGTATTTTTTTTATTACATACCACACTGAAAGGTAGTTCAGAGTGTTGTTATCCCATTGCTTGTAATACCATAAACATATATTTTAAATATGTTTAAGTAAATATTGAAGACTAATAATCAACACAAAATTGAAGTAAATATTAAACAAAGTAATACCAATTTTTTTTATTGGTTTTTTTTTAATTACTATCTAAAGACAACGCAGCGACATCTAGAAAGGAATTGAGAACTAATGTGGACATTATTATGGGGCCGAGTAACAGATGGCACTACCATCTTTGCGAAATGTCACTTTAAGGCATCTGTCCCCCCCCTGTATTACACTCTGAAATCATTACTGGGCTAGAAAACTGCGTTACGTACGCTAAGAGACTACACGATACTATATAATGACACTACGCTACGGCTGTGCTGTGCTACGCGTCGTAGTGTGTAATAAGGTGCTACGACGCTACTGCGCTACAATCTACGTGTGACGTCATAAGGCACTCCGAGCTACGACATAACTGCGCTACTGAATCGTTCGTACGGTTTTTTATTTTAAAACTTTTAACTATGTATCAAAAAAAAAGTTTTGGAGTGTCGACCGTGAACCGGAAGACGTTGCGTTGGAAGACCTGTCACTAGGTGGACCGATGACCTGGTGAAGGTTGCGGGAATCCACTGGATGCTAGTCGCACGGGACCGGTCAATGTGGCGACACTTGGGGGAGGCCTATATCCAGCAGTGGACGTCTTTCGAATGAAATGATGATGATGAACTAAGTTTCTTCAAATGAGACTATGACCTCTGAGTTTGTTTCGGCTGTTTCTTCTCAGAGTAGTCAGGTACGAAACACCGGCCGATGGGGCCGGTGTTTCGTAGTATTTAAAAATAAATGATGTGTAAATGAGTTTGTAAAAACCTACTTACAAAAAATACCAATCGAATTGATAACCTCCTCCTTTTGGAAGTCGGTTAAACATAAACATCATTTCATTTCATAACTATCTTTCTGTTAACTAGCAGTATATCGCACAAACAAAGACTGATCTTACGACACGCATTAATTTAAATTAGATTTCAATCAAAGCCACCGAAAATTATTATAGTATTGCTGATCTGATTTATGATGGGAAGTGCTGCTAAACCTAACTATGGGTTGAATAGAAAAGGCGTAACGTGAATTTCAAGTTCTTTTCTAAACTCATTGGCTAAAAGTAACTTTTGTAATCTTATCTATAGGAAAACACTGCATGATCAGCATGACGTTATGCTTTGTAATGTAATTTGTTTCATCCTACTTCATTTTTGTAAGCCTACTTCAAATAACTAACTTATCTGTAACGTTTATTGTGAAAAGATTTGCGAAATCCCGTCAATTCAAATTGTTTACATATTCAAGACGATGTGTGAAAATAGTACAAGAAATGATTGTAGGCATATAATCTTTGCAAGTAATTAGGTTTTTTATATGGCATTTTGTTAGTGTGAGATAAATTTTATCATGAAATTAAAGCTTATTATCAGGTGTGTTTTACTGAAATAGTTCCCGTTTTATATGAAAGTAAAGTACATATATTACAAGCAACACAGTAAACAGTCGTAACATCAACAGTCACAGTCCAGAAGGGATATTGTTGAAAGCAGTAATTTATTCCATCACACATAATTACTATTGATACCTGAGAAAGAGAATTGACAATTGAAGTCAGAGTTGGAATAATGAATCCTTCTGAGAGTGATCCCGAGAACACAAAAGAAGAGGTTAATAAAGAAGATGCAGTAGAATCTTCTCCACTTAAACCAAACCCAGAAAAAACAGAAAAAGTTGAGAAAGAAGAAGAGAAAAAGAAATTGTCTTTCAGAGAAAGACTGAAAGTAATTAAAGACAACATAACTGTGGAACCTATACTGTTATTCTATATTATACCTCTAATGCTCTCATCTTTAGCAATACAAAATTTATATTTAGAGAAGGCCTGCAGAGTTAATCTAAATTATAGTGCAGAAGTGTGTGATGCACTGTCTTTAAGACAGACAGAGAATTATACGTTTGAAGAACAAGAAGTACAAAGGGTTACCGCAAGTGTCGCATTGTGGAAGAATATAGTACAAACAGTGTTCCCTGTGATAGTGATGCTATTCGTTGGAGCATGGAGTGACAAGACTGGAAAGAGAAAGGCAGTCATCATGCTACCAATTTTCGGAGAAATTTTGGCTAGCCTTGGCTTAATTTTAAACACTTATTTCTTTAACTTGCCTTTACAAGTTTCTACTTTAGCAGAAGTTATATTTCCAGCTTTAGTGGGAGGATTTTACACGAATTCTATTGGTATATACAGTTATCTTGGTGACATCACAAGTGATGAGGACAGGACCTTCAGAATGGGGTTGCTGACCATGTGCTCATGGATAGGATATCCCGTCGGAACTGCTTTGAGTGGTGTATTGTTTGAACGAGCCGGGTATTACGGTGTGTTTTCTGTGTCATTATCCCTCCAATTGTTCAGTTTGGTTTATGGATGCACGTTTCTAAAAGAACCGAGGCAAAGGGCTGCAAAGAAAATTGTAAGTACCTAAATGTTTAAGTTTCTCTGGACGACGAATTGTTATTGTAATTAGCGATTTTTCATAAATGTGGCAGAATTGAAATACCCTTTTTCGTACCTCATATTAGGTCAGGGTTATTTTTAAGATGATCATCATTTCATAGATGATGACTGGTTCAAACACCATGGAACAGGTCCTTTATGATTGGACATTTTATAGTTTACAAAATATGAATCACGATACAACTGATCTTTTATTTTTCAGGAGATGAATAAATACGAAAAGAAAGGCTTCTTTCGACAATTTTTCGATGTTAGCCTCATAACCGACACATTTCGAGTGGCTTTCAAGAAAGGTCCTAAAAACCGAAGACTCTTTATATGTTTACTGCTCATATGCATGTGCCTTATCTATGGACCCATGTCTGGTAAGTGGTTGAACTTGTTTAGTACATCACGCTGTATTCCCTGAGGGTCAGGCAGGCTGGTGTTAGGGCGCCTCCAGGTAGGTTTAAGTCTCATGTATAGGGGGTGAGCCTTCATGCCCAATGGGCATAAATTCAGGCTCCGTGCTGCTACTGAAAAAAACAGAGCCCCACCCACAGGGATCACTCATACAACCACCAACAAAACAGGAAAAACAGATTTTTATGTAAGGACACACACTTCTGGGTCGACCTATTTCAGCATGATTCGGATCAGTCCGTTTGGCAAAATCGAAAGTACTTCTTTGATCTTGTTCTTTTAAAAGTCATTTCCTTTTACTTGTTTTTTTCATATCGATGTTTTGTTAGAATTCAGCAACGAACTTTTTAACTGCTGATTTTCAGGTGAATCTACAGTAATGTACCTGATCACAAGATACAAGTTCCACTGGGATGACGTTCAGTACAGTATGTGGTCTACCTACGTTATTACTGCCAATTTGTCTGGTGAGTAAAGTAGATTTTATACCGTAATGTTTAAAAACTCATGTCTTTTTTATTTTGCTTAAGCTGGGTGTCCTAATATTAAGCGTTCGTTGCGCATATACGCGATAGTTGCGCCAACAGAGGGCACTTTGCAATTTCACCAAACAATCGCTTTCTATTAATTCCCGCTTTTACAAAGGAGGCCTGTGGCCCGGTTGTGAGACCGTTATAGGCTGATATTATTAGTACGAATCACATAAGAAGATTAGCATTATCATCGAATCTCAGTTTAATGGAAAAGTATTACTTTCCAGGTACATTCTTCTCTATAACCCTGTTCAGTAACTACCTGAAGTTGGATGACGCTTTAATCGGCGCCATATCTAACATCAGTAAGATAACCGCAGCCTTTGCCTATGCTTTCGCTACAAGGACCTGGCACATCTATCTAGGTAAGCACTATTCTGGTTGACCATCGTGATGAAAGGATAAGGAACCTCACGAACTACACTGCCACAACTTCGATTTTTGGCCGCAGGAGCTTCGATCAGAAAGAAAGTTTGGTTGCACGTCGGGGCGTCTGATCAATTTTTAGTTTATCTGAGTCAGCGGCCGATGCAGCTAAAAGTCATGGCCAGAATCAGAATAAGAACCAGAAATAATTTATTTGCCGTGAATGTGGGTACAAAATAAGATGTTAACATTGTAAAAGCAGTTCCAACACACTTACTTTGGCATGCCGTAGGTCTAGCCTACGCCTATTGCCGTACTGCCATCTGCAAATAATACCATAGGTTGTTGAATTTGGCGCGGCAAGTCGTTAATATAAAAGAAACAATAAAGGTCCAAGTACACTACCTTGCGGCACGCCATATTTGACTTCTCTGCGGTCGTGGCCGCGTAGTGCGCGAGGTCCTTAGTCAGCTCGACTTTACTACACCGAGTGCTAACAGTAGAAAAGACAATCTTTAAGGAAGCGTTTTTTTCTATGATTATCAACAGGGTTTGATATAAACTATCTGGTAGCTTATTTTGTGACTGTAAGCCTGCATCATCCTATAACTGCTGGGCAAAGATCTCCCCCATGATTTTCACCAATTTGATAAGAGTTACAGTAAAAGTGTGAACCAAAGAGCAACTGATATTTTCTAACTTTTTGTATCCGCAGCACCTGTGATAGACATGATGAGTGGAGTCTCGTTCATCGCAATGCAGTCCTTATCTACGAAACTAGTAGATGGAGAAGAATTTGGTAAGTTATTACGTGTTTACCTTTCGCTCACTATTTCTCGCAGCCAAAGATCCAGTAGTTCTCGCATTCAGCTGATTCTCATGCTGTTCACCAGGTCATGAGACCACCATGTACCAGATCTTGCAATTCTGCTCCCTCGACCAAAACCTTTCAGCCCCATCAGCATCTATTTTGCAAGCAATTTCAAAAACCCTCTCGTAGCTTTTACTCGAGAACTAACTAGATCATTCACATAATACATGTCATTTGGTTAACTTGCCTAATGCTGGTGATGATACCTGCAGCCAAAATAATAGAAAATAAAGAATGCGTAGGTAAAATGTATATCCTAGAATATGTATTATTATATTACAGGCAAGCTGAACTCTCTCTTCGGGTTAGCACAAGCCATAATGCCCTTGATATACGGGCCCCTCTACTCACGGGTCTATATGGCAATGATCACCATTTTCCCGGGAGCAGTTTTCCTATTAGGAGCATCACTGACTTTGCCTGCTTGCAGCATATTTGGGTAAGGAAACAAACACCAAGACAAAATATTATCAGAGAAAATAAATTACTCAAGAATGATGGCCGGAATCGATAATTTGGTTCTCAGAGAAGAAATCCTGTAACAAACTATTATACATTAAAAAATAACATTACGCTTATAATATCTGAAGGGCTAGGCAGAACCTTTCTGTGTCTTAGGTCTTTTTAAGAAAGAACCACGATTTGAGTGGACTTGAAATGCACGCATTTATCAGTACTCGTGTTGCTCAACTCAGCACTGAAGGAGCTCAACGACTCGACAAGCAATATGATCGGAACCATATCCATATTTTATCAGACAATGCTTGGAAAACGTAGCAATAATTCTCGCTTGGACAGATGGCCGAATAGCTGATTTAAAGCTAAAGGGCCGCTAAAGTATAAACTTTATTTACAGGTGGATATAAAGCATACAGTCCTAAGACCTAGATGTTAGGCAGTCTTGTGAAGTTCTCTTTTTAGTGTTAAAAATGAAATATATTGGAGTAGTCTTTAAAAGAGCTTTCAATTTATTTTCAGATGGATGTACTTCCAACACAAAAAGGACGGATCGAAAAACGAAGTTGCGATTGAGAACGGCGAAAAGCAACAAATTGAGAAATTAAAATGAAATAAAATTAATAATATTATGGCTTTTGTTTTCTTAGTGAGTAATAAAAGAAGATTATCGGTACCTCCGGTACTATTAGGGACTACTACATACATAATATTACTATAAGCGTTGCTACACACAAAGTCTGAGTTAGGATGATTCAGCAAAGACGAATAAACGTCGAAAAGATAATAAAAAGAAAATGACATGGAGAACATTTCGAAAATATTTATTATATTTTCAGGTTGTATGCCAACTAACTTTAATAACATAATGAAATTGTTACGTAATTAATATAGATAACCGCAAGCATTAAGATGTTATTCATATTAAAAGATAAGACTGATAACAGCAATTACAGAAAAATAGAACCTTAATTATTGCTTTAATAGTCCTCATAATACCATTAATATTAAAGAGTGGCTTTGAATGTAGGTAACCTTATTATATTGTAGAATGGCCCATGTCCAGCAGTAGACGTCTTGCGGCTGAAATGACTTTGAATGTAGGTAACCTTAATTAAATGGTGACGATAACGTTGAGAATGAATGAAAAGATTGACAATATACTGTTACAATTTATACTGAATATTCTCATTAGTTCTACCATAGAACTGTTCAGTAGAACTAGTGAGAATGAAGACTTTGAACCTGTCAAACCAACTAAACAACAGTGAAGGGCCGACATTAAGGCTGATGAGTTTTTAGTAGTATACAGCCTTTTTGCAGTTATTTTAGGTCCGGTACCCCAACCTCATAGCAACGTGAATAAAGATCACTGTGTTGTGTCAGACTTGTCAGTTGCAACAACCGAATAGCAATTTTATTGTAGCGACTGTAAAGATCAGTTTTATTTTGACAGTAAACTAACTATAAAACAACAGTAGTACTGTAGTGCCATAGCGTGTAGCGTCGCGCTGTCGTATTGTCGTAGAGCGCGATGTTGTAGCGAAGTAATGTCGTAGTGTGTAGTGTACACACTATTTACTTACTCCGTTAATGCGCAGTAAGTGTCATAGCCGAATTATGTAAAAGTGTAGATGTTGGGTAGACTGTAAAATATAAACAAAGTAACGAGTTACTTGTCTTATCAGTTGAGGAAAACACTGCATGATGTTATGTAATCATGTTATTTATTTTGATACTACTTTATTTTTGCAAGCAACAAATAGTAAATGTATCTGCAGTGTGGACCCTGATAAGATTAAGGTGTGCCAAGACAGTCTGTGATATTATAATCATAGAACGTTTTTATTTTGCAATTTTCAGGTCAGTGTCAAAAAGCGTCAGGTCAGGGTCTTAAAGCAGTATTGTTTTAATTATATTCCAAAGTGGAAAAGAGCCTCTTCCGCTGCAAACTCTAAACAACATCCCAAACAATTACAAATACATTGCATTTATTTTAACCTACAGAATGTTGGTGTCTTCGATGGCTGGCCTAGTATGCATAATTATCATTCCAATTCCGGTTTTTGTTGATTATAGTATTTTTTCGAGTGCGGTATCTTTTATCATAAAATAAATGTTTATCAGATTATTAACGAAACAATTATCGTTTTACTATGAAAGTACATAAATGTATATCACAAGCAACACATAAAACAGTTCAACCATAACCAGTCACAATAAGAGTGTTGTTGTTCAGTACAGTCTTCATTTATTACGTTACATAATACTACGGACTAAGGTACAATATTGACATGTGAAGATAGTGTTGCGAAAATGGATACGTCTAAGGGTGAACACGAGAACACAAAAGGAGAAATAAATAAAGAAGATGACGAATCTATTCCTCTTAAACCAAACCCAGAAGAAGCAGAAAAAGTTGAGAAAGATGAAGAAAAAAAGAAATTGTCTTTCAGAGAAAGATTAAAACTAATTATAGATAACACAACTGTAGAACCAATAATGATGTGCTATGTTATACCTCGCATGCTCAATTCATTAGCAATTCAAAACCTAAATTTAGAGAAGGCCTGCAGAGTCAATCTTAATTATAGTGCAGAAGTGTGTGATGCACTGACTTCAAGACAGACGGAGAACTACACGATAGAAGAACAAGAAGTGCAAAGAGTCATAGCAAGTGTGGTGGTGTGGAAGAACATAGTTCAAACAGTGTTCCCTGTTATAATAATACTCTTCGTTGGAGCATGGAGTGACAAGACAGGAAAAAGAAGAACAATCATCTTGCTACCGATTCTCGGAGAAATTTTGTCTACCCTTGGCTTGATGTTGAACACTTATTTCTTCAACTTGCCTGTGCAAGTGTCTGCTTTCACAGAAGTTATATTTCCAGCTTTAGTTGGAGCAGGGTACACGGCTACCATTGGTATATTCAGCTATATTGGTGACATCACTACTGCTGAGGACAGAACGTTCAGGATGGGGTTAGTGAATATTGGCTCATCGATAGGCTTTCCCATCGGAACTGCTTTGAGTGGTGTATTGTTTGAATGGGCGGGGTATTACGGTGTGTTGTCAGTCTCATTATCACTCCACTTGTTCAGTTTTATATATGGATACACATGTGTCAAAGAACCGAGGCAAAGAGCTGAAAAGAAAATAGTGAGTAAACCGATCAGTTTCTTTACAATTTTTTTAAGAAATTTTAAAAATTATTCATGATATAAAAGTTCAAGAAAGCGCTCATTTTTGTTCATTTCTGTTTCATCAAAGTTATTGTCATCCGTGTAACACTCGTCATTTTCGACATGCGAAAATGAAAAATGCAATTTAGCAATAAGTAGTGACAATCTAATATCATTCATGAAGCACGAATTAAATTATATTTTTTAGGTTCCTATCAAAGTAAGGTTAACCAAACATCAGTGGTAATTTGTCAATTTTCAGGAGATGAAGAAACACAAAAAGAAATGCTTCTTTCGAGAATTCTTCGATCTTAGCCTGGTGACCGACACATTCAAGGTGGCTTTAAAGAAAGGCCCTGGGAACAGGAGGCTTCTGATTTGTCTTCTGCTCATTGTCATGTGCGTTGTCTATGGACCCATGGCTGGTAGGTGGTTAAACTTCTATAGAAAACTTTAACTTTAACTGAGAGCAGTGGTAGCCCGGTGGTGGCGGCCCCGACTTACGAACAATAAGTCGTGGGTTCGAACCCAGACAGGCGCATTACTTTGTGTAATTAATTTCATCACCACTGCTCTCAAAACGGTGAAGGAAAAGATCGTGAAGAAACCGGCATGTCCTAGAACCAAAAATTCGAAGGCATATTGTGACATCTACCAATCCGCACTGGGCCTGCGTGGTGGATTAAAGCCCATTCCCTCTCATAGAGAGGAGGCCGTGTCCCAGCAGTGGGAATATTATAGGCTGATGATGATGAAACTTTCACAGTTATTTCACCATCAATGTTAAATCGCAGTGTACTTTATGTTTGTTACTATAACGTTGTTATTGGCAACTAAAGTCAAAAGCTTCTATTAGAAGAAAAATATCTGTTAAAGAACTGTTGCATAACTTCGAGCCTTGTCCCCCGAAAGATTGAACAGAAGCTCACACTCAAATTTTGCCAGTTATATGTAAGCTCCAGAAAAAAACAGGACGGGGGCCAATATTGTCTTCCCACCGGCCATAAATCCAATCGGCTACTATTAAGAAAATCCTTTAAAAAAAATCCAATAAAAATATCTGACCATTCTAACTTAGAACCCCACGCTTAGCAGTCGCTACCACTAGACCAACGAGACAGTCTAAACTTTATACGTATACGTATAATTTATACGTAAATAAACACACGTTCGTGTTGATCTGATCCGGAATTACTATAGTGTATTTTGTCGACCCAAATAAAATTATGTGAAGCCCGCTTTACTGTAACACTGTTTTCACTTATCAGTACTTTCTTTCCCTTGGCCTTTTTTTTTAATTGTATTTTTTTATTTAGTCTAAAATACAGTTAGTAACTGTATAAATAATACATTGTACAATTTTCAGGTGAATCGACAGTAATATACTTGTTCTCAAGATTCAAGTTCCACTGGGATGACGTGCAGTTCAGTATGTGGTCCACCTACGTTATTATTTCTAACTTGGTTGGTAAGTTCGAGTTTGCTAAACAAAATGAACGTGACGGTAGTTGTGTGCTGTTCGCAGTGTTCGCACGTTGATCACCTCGAAAAACCTTATTTAAAAGAAGAGAAATATCGACTTTTCAGGAACATTCTTTTCTATAACCCTGTTCAGTAAATACCTGAAGCTGGATGACGCTTTGCTCGGCGTCATATCTAACATAAGCAAGATCACCGCAGCCTGTGTCTATGCTTTCGCTAAGACCACCTGGGAGTTGTATTTAGGTGAGTCTTCTTAATTACTGTATCAACTTAAATTATAAATGCTAAAGTTTGTATGTTTGTTACTCTTTCACGCAAAAACTACTGAACGGATTTGGATGAAATTTAGCAGACAGATAATTTAAAACCTGGATTAACACATAAGATACTTTTTATTCCAGTAGTATGATTATGTGGGAGAATTATCGAACTAGATCTAGAAACTAGAACTAGATCCGTCAGCGGTGAGGAGTTGAACAGGCGGGCTCCCACCGACAAAGATACTACAGCCGAAATCATTGACGATGGTGACAGACTGACAGACAGGACAGACACCCCTGTAGAACCGTATAGTCCAAGCACAGTGTCATACACACCTAGGTGATCATCACCATCCATACCATCGTCACCAACACTTTCATCACCCCCCATTCTTAGTTTAAATACATTTTCACCCACTCCAACCTTGAATGCTGCGCGGGGGGTATCTACCTTTTTTCCCGCGTCCACCAAGGGTGGAAAAACAAGAGTTCGCATGAAATGGAGTAAAGAAGTAAATCTATTTATTATGCGAACTTACCTATACATAACTAAATTAGAGACCGATATGACTACATACAGACAACAATTGCATGCACTTTTTACCCGACAATATCCAGATATTACGGTTTCAGAACAGAGAATCTCAGACCAAAGAAGAATCATAGTTAGGAATAAACTTCTATCTCACGAAGTTATAGATCAGTTAAAAGAAGAAGTACGAACACAATTACTACAAGAAGAAATATTAAATTCTACAGATACTAACAATACTACACAAAACGTAAACGAAATTGGTCATCAAGAACAACCACAATTATTTAGCCAATCACAACTTATTTCTACCCAATCTCAACCGTACAACCAATCACAACCCTCCACACAAATGTCACACACATCCACACAAACCGAATCCATTACACTTACGCTGGAAAATGACATTGAGACCATAGTCGTCCCAGATCAACATTTAACAACAGACACCTATATTCAAGAAATTTATGACAAATTTAGAACAACAATAACGCAATACTCTGGGATGGACCCAGCAGCTAGACCTAGGTTACCTAAACTTAAATACACACCTAACCTATTTCGTCTAGTTAATTTATTTAATGAGAGTATACTTACATAATTTATATCTGATGACACACAGCTTATAGACATACACTTACTTATATATTGCACAGCCGTAGTGATATCTGAAGAACTAAACTTTAAAATCACAGAGCACACAGGAACTCCAAGAGCAAGACAGAATTTAACACCAGCATGGCAACAGAGACTAGAGAAAGATATTGAAAAATTAAGGGCAGACATAGGTAGACTTACTCAATATATTAATGGTTGCACATCTAATAAACTAGTAAAAAGAGTTGAGGCCATATTTAAAAACAACTTGACACACACCAGACACGAAAAAAATAACAGAAAACCTGAAGAATTTTTAGACACCTTAAAACAAAAACTAGCACTCAAAGTTCATAGGCTCAGAAGATATAAAAAAGCACAACAGCGCAAAAAAGATAACGCTACATTTGCTACAAACGAAAAAATGTTTTATAGAAACCTACACAATCCACAAACAGACACAATTGATGAAAATAACACAAACACACCTAATCTACCTACAAAGGAACAATTAGAAGAGTATTGGGCTAGCATTTGGGAAGATCCAGTACAGCACAACGACAAAGCATCATGGATAGCAGAAGAAGAAGTAAAATGGAGAGCTGTGGACGAAATGGAATTTGTAGAGGTAACAGAGACCGACATTACACACATAACAGCTAGATTACATAATTGGAAATCGCCTGGTATTGATAAAATACATAATTTTTGGTACAAAAAGTTAACTTCATTACACAAATCTTTAGCAAAAAATTTGACAGATATTATATTAAGACAACAGAACACACCCGAATTTATTGCAACAGGAATTACTTACATGCTACCTAAAACTAAAAATTCACCTGAGCCTTCCCAATACCGACCAATTACATGCCTACCCACAATTTACAAAATATTGACATCTGCAATTACAAGGAAAATTAGCTCGAACAACACAATATAATAGCAGAGGAACAGAAGGGATGCAGACAGGGCCACATGGGATGCAAAGAACAGCTGATTATTGATAAACATGCCACCTCTAAAAATAGAAATTTACATTGCACATATATTGATTATAAAAAGGCTTTTGACAGTGTTCCTCATTCTTGGTTGATACAAATACTAGAGATTTATAGAATAAACCCGAAAATTATAGATTTCATACGCCATATAATGCTTCAGTGGAAAACAACACTTCAAATAAATTACAACCAAAATGCTGTCACTACTCGTCAAATATCCATCAAAAAAGGTATCTACCAAGGTGACTCCCTGAGCCCGCTGTGGTTCTGTCTCACTCTAAATCCTCTGTCTCATTTGCTGCAGGGTTGTGGGACCGGATATTGCCTCAAACACACTACAGACAACAATATCGCATCTCATATACATGGACGACATCAAACTTTATGCAAAAACAGAAAACGACATGAAGAAATTAGTAGACGTTACAGCAGAGTTCAGTAAAGATATTAACATGCAATTTGGGCTAGAAAAATGTAAAACACTTCACATTGTGAGAGGCAAGGTACGGCCCGGCGACTATGTAGTAAATGACACAGACACTATATCAGCAATGGAACAGACTGACTTGTATAAATATTTAGGGTATGCGCAACTAAAAGGTCTTGATCATACACGCATTAAAAATTCGCTTACTAGTGAGTACAAGAGGAGAGTAAACGCCGTTTGTAGAACGCAACTTTCAGGTAAACATCTCATCAAAGCTTTAAATTCAAATTCAAATTCAAATTCAAATTCAAATCATTTATTTCAGACAGGAGTCCATAGGGTTAGTATAACAAAATTACTTAAAAAAACTAGTGTTAGTAATAAAAATAAGAAATCGCTTAACTGGTGTGGATCCTCATCCAGTGGCGCAGCAAAGGGGAGTCCCACCGATCTCGGAACACGCTCAGGAGACTATTAGTGGCGGTACGCAGCCGGCCGGCCATGGATGCGGTCCTTTTTCTAATTATGGCGTAAAAGTCATCAGTATGCGCCTCCGCAAACATACCAGACGCACTACAACGCCACGACCGCCCCAACAGTATCCTGAACGCGTTATTGTATTGGACACGCAGATCGCTGTATGTCCTCTGCGTAAAACTGGTCCAAAGACTGCACGTGTAAAAGGACTGGCAGAAAGCTTTAAAAAGCGTTACCTTTACGTGATTTGTACAACGTGCAAATCTTCGAACCAGCATGTTACATCGAACAGCCAGCGATCTGCGCTCCCTCTCTACGTCTATATTGTCCCTAAGATCCTCAGTGACCCAGTGACCCAAGTACTTAAACTTAGTCACCCATGATAAAGGAGCACCACATAGCGTGACACTCGGGACATCTGAATAATTTATGTCACGCGCTTTAAACATCATCAGTTCGCTCTTCGTGACATTGTACTTGAGCCCATGGGACACTGCATAGGACTCACATATCGCAACTAGCGTCCTCAGAGCGCCGATCGACGGGCTCAGCAGCACCATATCATCGGCATAGCTGATATTATTCATACAAACTCCATCAATATGACATCCAACTCTGGTGCTGCTGAGCTCACCGATCAGCCGGTTTATGTATAAGTTGAAGAGGCGGGGTGAACTTAACCCCCCCTGTCTCACCCCACACTCCAGCTCATACACATCCGATTGTGTCTCAGCCCACCTAACACTATTCTTCTGGTTATAATACCAGTAGCGAAACAACGATGTAATTTCGTCTGGTAGTGTTGTCTCACTCTGTAATTTGCCCCATAGTACCTCGTAAGACACAAGATCGAATGCCTTCGATAGGTCTAAAAAACAAGCAAAAACGGGGGTTTTTCTAGAGGTATAATATTGAACAGTTTGCTTGAGGCACAGGATGGCACTCTCCGTGGATAGACCGGGTTTGAAACCAAACTGCGCGTCGTGGATTTCAAAGTGTTTAGCCAACTGTTGATCAAGCAAACTGTCCATGACCTTGGCGACTATCGTGGCCAACGAAATAGGCCTGTAATTGGTCACCTCAGAGGCATCCCCCGTCCTGTCCTTAATAACCGGTACCACCACGGTGTGCATAAGGTCTTCCGGTAGGTAGCGGTGTCGGAGACATAAATTAAAAAGCAGAGCAAGAACCCTATACAGATGTGGTCCAGCATTCTTGAGGTGCTCGACGCTGAGGCCGTCGTGGCCTGGTGACTTACCTCTTGTCATTTTCTTAATAACCGTAGCAACCTGTTTAGCTGAGAATGTTACGGCAGTCTCACCAGATCCAGACAGTACCCTTTCATCGAGCATCCTCCTACCTTTATGCAAGGGGGACTGAACTGTAAAGTGTCTTTGAAAAAGGGTGGCGATATCTTTCGGCTCACTCAGACCTGCCACACTTACAGGGAGACTCGGCTTAGCATTTAATTTACTAGTAGACTTCCAAAACTTAGCAAACTCTTTTTTGGAATGACTATTTGCCAAAATATCTAATTTAATTTGTTCTTGATTGTTTTGAACAAATTTTAATTTACTTTTAAATGTCCTGCGTGTTACACGCATTTTCTCATATAAAACCCCCTGAGTAGGTGCACCATATGATAGCCACGTATGATAACATATACGAGCCTCCCTATGAGCGTCGCTGACATGTTTATTCCAGCCTGTAACATATTTTAGCCGTTTATTACGTTCACCACCTACAAAAGTACACTGAGCACCCGCTTGGAAAGTAGATATTATTTTTAAATACATGTTATCTAATAATAATAAATGGTCCCCATTATTGCACATTTTGTGGGAACATGTAATACATTGTTCAGGTAAATCTATTAATTTTAATTTGTCATTACAGTATTTAAAATAATTATTAATTTGTTCAACATTTCTTTCACCCCACCGCACTTTATTACAAAGAGGATTTTTGGCTGATACCCTCTGATTAATTTTAGTTACATTACACTTAAATAAAACCGGATAATGATCAGACTGGTAAACCCCATATGAGACTGATGCTTTAATAATCAAGTTTTTGGCTGCGCTTGTTATCAAACAATGATCTAGCCAACGGCGCGAGCCACTAGCTTGACAAACAAACGTATGCGTATCTTTCGGCAAAAGCTCATAGTCGGCGCAAAACCATGTCTGATCGTTACAAACAGAGATAAGTTCACTAAAAAACCGCGAGCCAGGGTTGGCATTAAAATCCCCTAGTACAATTACACACTCAATACTAGTACTTTCAGTTATAGCTATTATCTCACCAAGGGTTTGTGTAAATAAAGTCAAATTGTCACTCTTACCGTTATCGTAGGGCATGTACACAGAAAATATCAACATTGGCCGGCTTTCGAAATCAACTTTTATCGCAACTAACCGATCACTTGAACACTTCACTGTTGTTACAGATGAAAACACTGATTTTCTCCATAATAGTGCCACTCCTCCATATGGTCTTCCCGAGATCACTTTGACAGACGTGTCAATGGCAGACTTGCCGGTGTACGCGAAGTCATCATCTAGGTTTCCTAGGAACCGTATATCATGCGGCCAAATCCAAGTTTCTTGGAGAGCTATAATGTCTGCACTTTTGCATACGTTTCTAATGCAATCCACTGACCTGTTCACACCTTTACAATTAAAAGTACATAATGTTATTTTACTTTTGTCAATCAGAGCCATTATTTGTAGGTGTTTTGTTTGTAGCTGGGAGCTGAGTCTCAAAGAAATCCTTATTCTTTTTAAAATACATAAATCGTCTAAAGCGTATTCCTGCAGGCCAAAGACTGTCATCCAGGAAAGTGTCTAACTTATTTTTAGAGACGAATATCTTAAACGAATTGTAAGCCCTTTCTGTTTTCATATTAATTTTTTCTAGCTTCACGCTCACCTGTGTCTTATTTTTAATATATTCACAGATATCTGTTTCAGTTGTCTGTTTATCAACATTTGACACGAAAAGCGGGACAATCGATTCCGCTGCTTTAAAATTCCCTGGAACAGACTGAGCTTTGCCAGTCCTACCTGTGAATCGGTTGTTAAACTTTTTATTTTGAACTAATGTCCATTGGCCATCATTTTCGTTTTCTTTCCATTCACCTTTGCTTACTATTTCAGCCATAGTCAACTGTTTACTTGAGATATCGTTACGATTCGTAGAGTTTCTTTCTAACAAAGTTGAGTTAACGGGAGCCATTGCGACAGAGCCATCTACAATTACGTTCGATTGGCAAAGAGAACGATATTGCAACGAACTGTTTACGTCCGTTACGCTGTTATCAGAACCGATGACACCTGTTTCCACAGTAGCGGCGGCAGCGGTGGGGCAAATCGTTGGTACTGACAGCATAGGTTTGCTATCTCTTTCACACGGCGCAGGCGCCGTTGGTGATGACTCAGAAACATGCGACAGCCCGAACGGTCCACTATCTAATAAATACCCTCCTCTACGCATATTAATGTTCGAAATATATGGCAAAGGGCTATTTATGGAATTTCTATCCCTTCTTTGTTTATTTTCTAGTTCTTCTTTCGTCACATAATTTTCTTTCATCTGATTTATTTCTTCACGCATCAATAACAAATCTTTTAATAACTTCGTTACGTCGATATGATCAAAACAAACTGGAGGTAATTTCTCTAAGTTATAAGCCACAAAAATCGGTAGCTGATCAGGTTCTGCTGTTTTTAATAATGTCAGCATATCTTCGAGGTCTTTTTCTTTTCTCTGCTTACGTCTTGATACAAGCCTAAGCTTTGTTTTCACAGACGAAAACAGTAACTTTTTTGCACTGTCAATATCCTCTTCAGCGTTTATGCGAAATAAGATTGACGTTATGGACAATGAAAGCTTAGTGAGAATTTGGACACACAAATTCTCACTAAGCTTTCATTGTCCATAACGTCAATCTTATTTCGCATAAACGCTAACACTTCGCATATAACTATATTACAGTTTGCACACTTTATCGCATTCACGCTGTTCTCGGACATTGTGACCACTTTAATTCGTCGCGACCGCTCGGTAGTGCGCACGCGCGAAGACCGCGAATTTTTAATTACCAAAATTTAAACACCTTCGCCATTCCCGTATTAACGTACTCATTCGGAGTCATAAAGTGGTCCAAAACAGACACTGAACAGTTAGAGCGTACTACGCGAACGACACTTACAAAGCACAACAATTTACATCCTAAATCCGCCGTAGAGAGACTTACCATTAAACGACAACACGGAGGGAGAGGCCTAATAGACATCCAGCACCTATGGCGGAAACAAATTAGTCGATTAAAATCATTCTTTCATTCAAAATCCCGCACTAGTAACATACACAAAGCCATAGTGATAAATGACCTCAACTACACTCCACTTAATCTAAGCCATCAGACAGAAACACTAAACACAACTAATGATGACCCGCAACAACATAAAATGGAAGACTGGAAGAAGAAAGTACTCCACGGTAGGCACCCTCACGACTTAGAGCAAACCCACATAAATAAATTAGCTTCAAATAAGTGGCTCAAAATAAGCAACATATTCCCGGAAACTGAAGGATTTATAATCGCCATTCAAGATCAGATCATCAACACAAAAAACTACAGAAAATACATAATCAAAGATCCTACAGTCACAAATGATAAATGTCGCAAATGTCACAGCCAACCAGAAACCATTCAGCACATAACAGGAGCATGCACAACTCTCACGTAAACCGACTACACTCACAGGCACAATCAAGTGGCCAATGTCATTCACCAGAAACTAGCACTAAAACACACACTTATTCAAAATACCAGCACTCTTTACTACAACTATAAACCAGAAGCTACCCTAGAAAATAAAACCCATAAGCTATATTACGACCGCGCTATTCTCACCGATAAGACTATTCATTACAATAGGCCGGATATAATCCTACAGGATAAAATAAACAAAGTAACTTAACTTATAGACATTGCTGTTCCCAATACACACAACATACAAAAGACAATCACAGATAAAATTAGTAAGTACGCAGAGCTAAAAGACGAAGTAACTAGAATCTGGCGACAAGAAAAAGTATATGTAGTGCCTATAGTCCTTTCCACAACAGGCGTTATACCAAATCATCTTCTCCATAGTTTAAAATTACTCGACCTAAAAGAATCCATCTACATCACACTACAAAAAGCTGCAATTCTAAATACATGCAGAATTGTTAGAAAATTCATGCAGATAGAAGAAAACGAAATAGTACCTCATCACAACATATAAACATTCACAAAACTTACACACCACACGCTACATTTGCTTTGGTTTCGGCCCGTAAATGTAGCTGAAAGCCAGTCTAAGGACTGAGAAGAAAAACACTTTCCGATAATAATAATAATTCCTAGAAGCCGACGGGGAGGTGCAGCGAGATGTGGTCTCAGTGGACAAGGGCCTCACCCCGCTCTCCCTGGCTAACGAGAACTGGCGCAAGCCTAAAGTATTAGACACTAATGACCGCAAGGTGGAATGGCAGGGCAAGGAGCTTCACGGACGCTTTTACCGGGCCCTACATGGCCCCGATGTAGACTTCTTAGCGTCGGTATCCCGGCTGCGCTTTGGTGACCTCTTCGGGGAAACCGAAGGTTTTGTCTGTGCAATAATGGACGAAGTTATGATGACGAACAACTACCGGAAATACATTGTGAAAGATGGCACGGTTGACATATGTCGGGCATGCCACCGTCCGGGGGAATCGATCCGACACATTATTTCTGGGTGTTCTAGTCTGGCTAACGGAGAGTATTTGCATAGACACAACCTATTTGCCAGGATTATCCACCAGCAACTTGCTTTGAAATACAACCTTGTGGAATCAGAAGTGCCATACTATAGGTATGCGCCCGACCCAGTTCTCGACAATGGTCATATCACGTTGTATTGGGATCGACCTATCACCACTGACAGGACTGTTGTTGCCAATAGGCCTGACATTGTGGTGATAGATCGATTGGAGCGTCGCACAATGATTGTTGATATAACGATCCCGCATGACGAGAACCTCGTGAAAGCAGAGAAAGATAAACAATTCAAATATCTAGATCTGGCTCGCGAGGTTGTCGACATGTGGGACGTGGGTACAGCAGTCATTGTGCCGATAGTCGTGTCGGCCAATGGCTTAATAGCCAAGAGCCTCGACCAACATCTTAGGAGGCTCTCGCTTGGCAGCTGGATCAAGGGCTTGATTCAGAAAGCAGTACTTCTGGACACGGCACGTATTGTTAGGAGGTTCCTCTCTCAAGAGCCCTGACCACCGGCAGCTCGGACCCTGTTCCCAGCGCTGGTGGGCTACTGTTTTTTTATATTTTTAAATGTTTTTTATGTAGTTTTATTAAGAAATATTTAAAAATGTTAAAAATATGTATATAAATGAATAAATGAAAATAATATAATAATAATAATATACTCTCTCTCTCACCCTGACCGCCGGTAGCTTGGACCCTGTTCCCGATACCGGTGGGCTACAATTTTTTATATTTTTAAATGTTATTATATATTTTTTTAATTAATATTTAAAAATGTAACGAGTTTGTCTGAAACTGAATAAAGGAAATAATAATATTATAAAGAGGTAACATTTGTTTGTAAGTTTGTATGTTTGTAAGTTTGTATGTAGGGGGTAATCTCCGGAAGTAATGGACCAATTTTAAAAATTGTTTCACTGGTAGAAAGCTACATTATTCGTGAGTGCTATAGGCTATATTTTATTTCCGTACTGCCACGGGAACGGGAACTACGCGGGTGAAACCGCGGGACGTCAGCTAGTAAATCATAAATGTAGAAATTAATAAACACCTGGTGCTGTAGCCAGACGGGCTTGACAAATTGACATTACACTTAAAGTACTTACGGTATAATATTCGTGATTTTCTATGTGATTTTTCTGTGTGTATTCCCGCGATCATGATGCTTGCAACAGCGTCGAAATATCGGGATCTCATATAAAAATAAAATCACGGATATTATCCCGTAAGTACTTTAAGTGTAGTGAAAAACCGTGAAAGTCTAAAAAAGTGACATTAGTTTATTAGCGAAACCAAGTAAGCCGCTGCAGATACAATTGTTCCGGCTTGGGTATTCCAATGAAGTTGGGAGGGACTGCGGTGCCTCAACACAAATGGCTATAGCGCACCTCATGTCCTGCTCTACGTATAATTCCACCTGCACCTTTGAGGGACCTGTACGAAGCCATTACCAGCGCTTTCGAGGTGGCAGAGTTCTAGTAGAAGCTAATTTGAATCTAACAAAATGAATGATCAATACGGCGAAGAAGATCAGCGATAGCGATTTCAAAACTTTATCGATCCTGGTGAAAGTTGTTGCAGAAAAATTAAACACTTTAAAAGCAATTGCCACTTAAACAGGTCCTCAGGGACGTCTTTGTACGAGTAAACTTTTCAATAACAAAAAACCCTGACTTCTTTTTCAGTATACTGCAAACTCAGTGAGCCTGTGTGATCGCACCGCTGGGCAGGTTTTGTAAAAATTAAAACTCTTATTTTCTCGATCGTATCCACAGCACCTACGATAGACATGTTGAGTGGGATCTCGTACATCGCAATGCAGTCCATAGCTACGAAACAAGTGGATGGAGAAGAATTTGGTAAGTAATTGAACATGTCTATTTTTGGCTTTGATTTCCTGCTCTCTCGTAACTACGTCTTATCAGCCGAAAAAAAAAATTGCTTATTAATCATATTCTGGACTGAAATATTTTAGACAACCCATTTGCAATATATTTTTCATTTACTACTAGACATAGGCCTCCTTCAAGCGTCACCATGTCGAACAATCCTATGCTTCGTGCAGCCATTGATACTCGCACCCTCGTTTCATTGGTTCACATTGTTACTTGCCTGCAACGTTGCATCTTCCAGTATATAGTTGCCACTCCAGCAGCATTCGACCATAACAGTCATCCGTTCAGCCAATAAGGTGCTCATTTACTCGAGAAAACAGCTCTCAAAAGTGGATCTAACCAGGTTGTTCACAAGCAGAACATTACGTAACCATGAGCCCTGTACTATTCAATGCATACATCAGCATAATGTTTTAATGCATTACATTGAATCTTACCGTGAACCGTAATTTTCATCCCCAAAAAAAGTCGTTTCCCAGCAATAATTATTGCATAGAGTTACTTAGTTTGATGTTCAGAATGCTTGGTTGTCGGCTTCGTGAAAGGGTCCGTTCAGGCCTTGTATATCAGATTTCTTTTCTACTACTTCGCTACCTATAACTGCCAGAAAATAGTCAACAGGACACTTAAAAATATCTTAAGTTGTGTCTTTTATTTTACAGGCAAGCTGAACTCTCTCTTCGGATTAGTAGAAGCCATGGTTCCCTTAATATACGGGCCCATCTACTCTTGGGTCTATATGGCCACCATCACCGTTTTCCCGGGAGCATTCTTTCTATTAAGCGCATTGCTGACGTTGCCTGCTTGTGCCATATTTGGGTAAGAAGAATATAATTAGGTATTTCAATACCTAAATAAAGGATGTAAAAACCTCTTTACGAAGCCGAAAGACACTTGTTCTCCCCGTCATTGCGATCATTGTTTTGTTCTGTACCATACCTGGGAACCTTCTAGTTACGGAGATATTAGGGGTCAAAGTTCAAATTTATTGACAAGTTTTTTTTTTATACACGTTTTCATTGTAAGATTTTTACTTTAAACACTTCTATGACCCCCGTACTATTGAATCCATCCATCACCACAATGTTTTAAGTGCGTTACATTGAGTTCTACCACAGAACATGATTTTTCACTCCAAAAAAAATGGTCGTTTTCCAGCAATAATTTTTGCGTAAAGTTACTTAGTTTGATGTACAGAATGCTTGGTTAACGGCTTCTTTATGAGGTTGTTTACACCCTGTATTATGATAGAATGTATTTAGAACGTTATAGTTCAAGGATTACCCAAAAATAATTGCATAAATTCCTAAGACCTAGATGCTAGGCAGCTTTGTGAAGTTCTCTTTTTAGAACTAAAAATTAAATAAAGTGGATGAGTCCTTAAAGGCATACAATTTATTTTCAGATGGATGTACTTTCAACACAAAAAGGAAAGATTAAAAAATGAAGCTGCGATAGAGGACAGTGAAAAGCAAGAGGAACAGAAATTAAAATAAAATTACTTGAATAACATTCTTTAGTTACATTTTTGTGTAAAAAAATACTCTTTCATCTTTCTTATTACTCCTGAAAAACCTACAAAATAAAACTTGTTTAAAACAGACTAGATGGTCAACCTAACCGTTTTCTGTCAATGCGACCAATCCCAGCGGAAACTAGCTATTGTTGCAGGAAATTGAATTTAAAGTAAGTCTTAACCCATGGCTGAACCTGCCATCCCTGAACTTTGACGGCACAGAACAAATAATTTTATCTATTTCGTAACATTACGGCTCACGTATGACATAGTCTTTAGCAACCTTCTTCTTGCAGCTTCACACCTCACTCACAGTTGCTGAAAACCCTTCCTAATCATTCAATTCACACACACAAACGCTCAAACATACACACAAGTGCAAACACTCTCAAACTTAATACATGCTTGTTTTAACTTCTTTTAATTAATTTTTTTATTGTAACCATGATCTTTTTTATTTTTTTCTAATATTTTTGTATATATGATTCTATAATATCCTCTCCTGGGCAAAGGCACAGGGTCTTGTTCCACACCCGATGAAACGGAAATCCGAAGAGAGATCAGGCGTAGGATCTACTTTTTAACATTCAGCCAATCTTAAGTTGGTCGGGTAAAAAATCACGTTTTATGGTAAAACTCAAAGTACCCCACTCGAAACATTGTGCTGGTGGATGGATTGAATAGTACGGGGATCGTGGAGGTGTTTAAAGTAAAAGTCTTACATTAAAAACATGTATTTAAAGTGGAAAAGTAGGAACTGACCCCCAATATCTCCGTTACTAGAAGGTTCCCAGGTATGGCCTACAACAAAAGAATGATCGCAAAGACGGGGAGAACAAGTGCCTTTCGGCTTCGTTATGAGTATTTTTATACCCTTTATGAATAGGTTCTAGCTTACTAGGTTCGACATTCCAAGGTGACAGGTCGTCGGTCTGAAACAGATTGTGCTAACACTCTATTAGTTTATCCAATTAAAAGCTTTTTTAAGCAGGTTTATTTTAGAAAAATAAATAGCTTTTCTTGTCAAAGACTTTTTAACGAAACTAACTTTTTCAACAACTTTATTTTTGTTATGAAGTTTCAATTAACAGATTTTTCACAAAAATAGTTATACAAGATTTTTTTAAAGTTTCTAGTTAAAAAATAAACTGTGAGTATATATTTACAAAATAACATTTAAAGAGAAAATTTGTGAAACGCTCTGCCTACATTTACCCCGCCTGCCCTAAAAGCAAGAGTAAACAGGCATCTTCTGGGCACGCTCGTTCCATCATAGACCCCGTCCATCGCTTTCCATCAGGCGTGATGGAGGTCAAAAGCTGGTCCATTTTGTAATAAAATAAAATAAATGTTATTCTAATAACATCATCATGAACATTTCTCCTATCACATTGCCACTGCTGGTATACAAGCCTCCTCACTGTCAGAGGGAGTGGAACATAATCCACGGGCCCACTTAGGATTGGTGGATGTCACAATCATGACTTCGATTTTTTGGTTCTGAGCCATCTCTTCACAATGTTTTAATTCTAACACTACAATCAAATTGAGTATCTAGACACGCGGGAGCGTGTCAAGCCAAGTTCTGGCGCGCAGCTCACAATGTGTAATATTACACGAACCATTTGGAGCCACTTTTGAGCCCCTCATAACTCACTATTTCAATTATAATTATAAGAATTATATTATAGCCTTCGCAAGTTCAACCTGTTACTTGTCGGTTCTTATTTTATTATTCCGAAAATTTAGCTTGCTGATAGAAACTAACCATCGAACATAATAATTCGTACATGAGAACTAGCCAAGTCAAACCTTAGGCTACAATATATTCTCCTAAGTTATAAGAAAAAATGATATTTTATGTTGTTATAAATAAATTTGAGGACTGGCCATTGAACTTGGCACCCATTTAGATTTCACTTCTTTTGTCGTTGAAGTCAACAACCAAGGCATATTATTATATCATAATATTGAACTTGGCTCTCATTTCACATTTATGTTTTTGATGGGATTTAATTTTACGCCAACAGCCTTTGATAACTTAAGAAAATTATTATATTATTAAATACCTATGTATAACCGCGAGCATTAAGATGTAATTATTAAATGATAAGACTGATAACAGCAATTACATAGAAAATAAATCTTTATTGTTTTCATTATTCCTCCTATTGCTGGTGAATAAACATCTATTTTGTTGAAGAAAGTCATAAAAAACTCCTCATCAATAGTTTCTAATTGCAATAATGTGTATGTTCAAAATTAAAAGCAAGTTAAAAATTATCATTTAAATCGCTTTAAATTTCGATGAAACTAAATTGACAGCACGTTTGGCGCAGTGGCTGATTTGCTGCTGCGGTACGCGTCGCAGGTTCGCTCCCCGCACGGAACTAATATTTTTCTTGGTCTGGAAGTTTGTATAAGTTTAAATGTTTGGAAACGAATCCACGATACAGAAGAAATTTCTAGTGTGGGGCAACGTCTTTTTCTATACTTTAAATTATAAAGGGGAAAGATTTGTATGTTTGTAACGAATAAACTCAAAAACTACTAAACCGATCTCAAAAATTCTTTCACCATTAGAAAGCTACATTCACCTTGAGTAACATAAACTATACTTTATTTCTGTACTCCCACGAGAACGGGAACTACGCGGGTGAAACCGCGTGACGATGGCTAGTTTTAAATAAAAAGTATCTAATTTGCACATCAACACCCAAAAATGTTGCTCTCCTGTTATCTCAAAAAGTATAAATAAATAAGAAAAACAAACAACCCGATAATGTGAGCTTATGCACATAATATATTCATCACTTGACCCGATTGATCAATCAATTACTCCCGATGGCTTAAACAAAGCCCCTCAATACATCTTGCACACTTTATTTTTAAAGCGAAAAATCCATTAAGTTTTATTTTAATTGTTCCGCTTGTTGCTTTTCGTTGTCCTCTTTCAGGGCTTCGTTTCTCAATCTATCTTTTTTGTGTTCGAAGTACAGCCACCTGTAAGTAAATTGTACACTTTACAGTTAAAAGGTAATAAGAATCATCATCATCATCATCATTTCAGCCGAAAGACGACCACTGCTGGACATAGGCCTCCCCCAAAGGGGGGTTTTTGCCATAATCGCCACGCTTGGCAGGCGGGTTGGCGATCGCAGTACAGTTGTTACAAAGGCACAGAGAACGCTGCTGCCCATTCTCTGGTAAGTCCCTTAGTCGCCTCTTACGACACCCACGGGAAGATATGGGATGGTGCTATTCTTTACGTCCGACACCATACAGAAGAATTTAAAAAAAATAAGAATGTGGTGGTACTTTCGCATAAGCATAAAATAAATAAATAACAGCCTGCTTGCTTTATACTGGGACGTCTGATGTGAATTGGTTGTACCTATTGATTATTTTTGGCTGCAGAAAGGACTACTAGTCTTTTTTTCTATAATCAATCATTAACAGGAAAAAGTTTAAGGTTCGCATCTATTGGTATGATTAAATTTAAAATGTGACTTACGGGATATCTTTCGTGGTTGTTGTTTATTTTGAGCTCCGGATTAAGTTTAGTTATGAACCGTGATAGCTATAAACAGTGCTATTGGTATGATTAACAACATGCGCCTCTAGAAAAATAGTACCACCAGAACTATTAACACCGAAGCGCTTTTAATGAAACTTGTGGTGAGCTATGTGTTGAATAGTTACGACCTTCTAGTGCCCAAAATGCCAATTAAGGGACAATTTAACAAACGAAATTGAACGCCATCACCACATTTAAACTGCATTTAAATCATTGCTAATATTGTTATCTATAAAGCGAATTTTAAATGAACTAATTAGCTTCATTTTCATTGGTGAAATTGGCCCTACGATGCAAATAATTACGTTTAGTTCAAACTCTTACCCAAATATAGCAATTGCAGGCAATGTCATAATTGCTCCTAGTAGAAAGACTGCCCCGGGCAGAATGTTGAGGGTTGCCATGTAGACCCTGGAGTAGAGGGGCCCGTATAGTAAGGGCATCGTGGCTTCTGCCAACCCGAAGAGTGAATTAACCTTGCCTGAAAAAAGTATTGAACAAAACTAAATTTATAGGTAGATATATAATATAATATAACATACTACAACATAAGATAACGCCCGTAATTTCCGACGGGTAAAGCAGAGGTGTAATAAGTACATTAAGTCCCACGTAATAGGCTGTCAACCGGGCACAAATACAGAATCCGTACCTGCTACTGAGAAATTCCAAACGGAAAAACTCAATACGTAAATTGCTTACCAAATTCTTCTCCATCCACCAACTTGGTAGCGATGGATCGCATGGCAATGAAAGACGTCCCGTTCAAGATTTCCAGTAGGGGTGCTGTGGACAGAAAACAATTAGGTATATTAGTTTAATTTAAACAATACGATCTAATTGAGTCTCGCCGATCGACTTTGATGAGAAAATAATCCAGCTGATTTAATTATTTTGAAAACACTAATTATATATTTATGAGTACCGGTTTCATGAGTAGGTAGGAGGCACAGTGACATTATGGCAGCCATAATTTTAATGAAAACATCAAGAATCTCGTGAAACCTGAGCATGATAAAAAAAACAATCGGGGCAGTCTTTGGGGACTGCCGATAGAAGTGAAAAGAAAATGTACACAGGCCCCTCCCCAGTCGTAGCACTGGTTATGCCCCGCGCATGCCTATGTGGTGCCGTAGCGGATCGCCTACGAGTGCTACGAAGCGTGACCGCACGTTACGTCAAGTGACGATGAGTTCAATGTTTTTCCTTCACCCAAAAAGTGCTCAACGCGCCTAAATAAGTTTTCACTTAAAAAATTGGTTGCCTGTAAAGTCGGTATACGGGCGAAAGTTTTACGTGACAACGACTTTGAGTGGCGCTCTTAGGCGGGCTAACCATGCCCGAGTGGAAGGGACGCGTGCCTCTCACTCGCTCTCATTGTGAGCGCATAACGTGAGCGGAGCGTAACGCAGTTTCTTGAAGTGTCACCCGGCAAACCAATTTATAAGACGTTGTCACGTCAAAATCAAAAATCTTGACTTAGTACACGAGGTTGTCGACGCTAATGGTTATTTTAATAAGAATACTTTTAAAGCTTAGCTGTCGAATATGAAATATTATCTTCTAAATGTTAGTATAGTAAAAAGCCATTTCACTTAAATAAAAAAAAACAGACAGCCAAAATTCTAGGAATTGTGAATTCGTAACCTAATATTGGAACTCGTAACCTAATATTGGATAACCAATTTGTTATCTCAATATTCTCCTACGTTGAAAATAATATTGAGTTAAATTAACCAACATTTCAATTGTGATTGATGTTAGTGAGGCTTACCTAAGTAACATTTTATTTGTATCAAATCTCTTCTTCAACCTTGGGGCTAAAATACTCAAGACATACACATCGTGGTAAGTCCCGTCCTCGTGTACAGATGCGATGTGGTGTCATGGAAAACTACAATATGCAATTCTGCGCCAATGATGGAAATAAATTGGTTGTTGAGGTCAGATAGGCAGTCGCTCCATGTAAAATTCAGCTGCATCCGGTTTAACTGGAAGCCGACCCCAACAGGGGGAAAAAAGTGGGAAAAGGCTAGCCAGATGATGATGCTAATGAAAAGATATGGATGGGCCCAGTATTTTGTGTGTTGAGCCGTACCACGATAAGACATCGTGTTGTGAATTTAACAATGCACGACGTCGACTTCCACGACACGGCATCACATCGGCTTACACCACCGACGACGTCGCAATGTGTCACGATGCATATCGTATGTATGTTTTTTGGCCCTAAAGGGTAAAGATAAGATTATTCTTTGCTCCCGTTTTTATTTTAGTTGAACAGTGCTCCGAAGCCTTTAACTGCGTCACAGTCATGGCCTAAATTCAGCTCTGTATTAGTTCATTATAGTGCTATTCAATGACAATACATCATTTATAGATTCAATATTAAATTATTGAACCCAAAAGATAAACCATAATGTTCTCTAGTTTCGTTTTATCTCGAATAAAGCCACGATATTTGGCTTTTATTAAATTTTGTCAACAAGTGAACTTATTGAAAAATAAATAAACAATTTACCTTAAGATAGAAGGTGACTTTTAAGTTTTAGGTTACAAATAGACATGTCTATCGTTTTATTTCAGAAATCAAAGGTATCTTTAGGTGAGAAACAAATGCGAAAAGATCCCTATTACCTCAAATTGTGTCAACTGATTGATTGATATATTTCAAGTCTCGAGTGAAATACACTTGAGCCAACTTGTCTGCGCAGGCGGGAAAAACACAGAACTAAATAAATGTACCAAACATATCGATGCATTTTGCGCCACCTTGAATAGGCTAGTTTCCATCATCAATAAATTAGAAATCTATTTAGTCCGTCAGTTAGAGTTTTGGAAAATAATGGACACGTATTTTTTTTTGTAAATCAATGAATATTGACAAAGATAAAACGCATCAAAACTCGGGAGTGGAGGCTTGTGACGTCACAACGCACTAAAAATTATAGCACGGAGTGAAGAATTGAGCATTTTAAAAGCGTTGTATCTTTGTCAATTTTGGTTTACATAACAAAAGAAAAAATACGTGTCAAATATTTTTTGATAATCTAACTGACGGACTAATAAGATTTTATCAGAAAAAATCTAATTAGATTTTTTTTTTTTTTTTTTTTTTTTTTAGATGGGACCACTCGCAGACACAACACGTTAAGGTTGTCAAACTGCTTAACCGGACTATCCTGTGGTGGCCAAAAATTACTTTAAGGCCCCCAGCCAGGGCTTACAAGCTAGGATTTTTAATTAAATGAACAACACTAAGGGCACTCCCTGTGGAGTTCGGGCCTCGGCTTAGTGAGTCATTGAGGGAGGGCAGCAAGGGTGGCTGGGTCGGATTATTATTTTGGGAATTTGAAGCTACATGCTCAGCGGCGCGGGCTGGCTCGTCGAGCAAGGGTCGGTCGGTGATGTTACAGGGGGGTCGCGCTCGCGGTACGTCACGGTGGCGGGGTCGGTTTCGAGTTCGCGGTTTGTATCTGTGTTTGTTTTTACGTAGAGTGCTACTTTCCCTACAGCTTTCTTGAATGAGGGTGGTGGGGTCATCGGGAATGAGTAATGTATGCCTGGGGCGGCGAATCTTGGAGATTTTAGATGGGGCATAATGGGCGGCTGAATAGATCAAGAGGTTGGTATGCTTCTCGGCCTTATCAAAGAAACTCTTAGAAAGACGTTTCATGAACTGTTGAATGGTTGGGATTTTAAGATCTACGTGAAGTTGCTCGTTCCTAAGGTACCACGGTGAGCCCGTAGCCCTTCGGAGAAAACGGTTTTGTAGGGTCTGCATCCTGTGGATTAGGTAGGGTTTTGAGTGCGCGAACACGGGGCACGCGTATGTCATGATAGGCCGAATGCACGCGGTGTAGATACGCAATTTGCACTTAAGTGACAATTTGCTGCGTGCATTCAGCACATAGTGGAGCCTACCAAGAGCGAAGGCGGCACGCGAGCGTACCGTCCTTATGTGCTCTCGAAAGTTTAGGCGTTGGTCTAAGATGACCCCCAAGTATTTGGCTTGCGTCTCCCAAGGGATCGGCTTGTCAAACATGGTGATCGGACTAGGGTTCGGGGGAACAGTGCGGTGGGGCCTGGTGAAAAGTACCGCCTGGCTCTTGTCGGGATTGACTTCTATTCTCCATCTCCGGAACCAATCGCCTAAGGCGTTTGCGGAGGTTTGGAGGGTGCTGGCGATTTTTGAGGGATTCCTTCCAGAGCAATAAATGGCCGTGTCGTCAGCAAAAAGGGCTAACTGGGCTGTATTGCTCTTTGGGATGTCGCTAGTGAACAGCGTGAAGATTAACGGGGATAGCACCGAGCCCTGAGGGACACCGGCGCGAATCGGATGAGGGGCGGAAAGCGCACCCTCGATGCGGTACTGGAAGGTGCGATTCGACAAAAAGTCTCGGAGGATGAGAACTAGACGATCTGGCACACCGAGCCGATACAGCTTGTATATCAGCCCGTTGTGCCAAACTTTGTCGAATGCTTTAGCAATATCGAAGAACAAGGCACCGGTCATCATGCTTCGCTGGAAGCGGTCGCTGATGTGTTCTACAATGCGGTGCACTTGTTGGACACAAAAGTGTTGGGATCTAAATCCAAACTGCTCTTTCGGAATTAAGCTCTTTGCCTCGGCGTAGTCCTTGAGACGCTTATAAATAAGCCTCTCGTAGATTTTGCCTATGACATTGAGAAGACTAATGGGGCGGTAGCTGCTCGGGGAAGATTTAGGCTTGCCCGGTTTGGGAATACCAATAACGGTAGCCTGTTTCCACGACTGAGGGAAAATATTATTGGACATGGCGCTATTGAAGATAGCGGTTAGTAATATTATGAGGGCGGGGGAGAAAAGTTTGAACACCTTGTTGGTGATTCTGTCAGAGCCAGGGGCTTTCCTAGGTTTGAGACCTTTTATGATGTCCTCTACCTCGTCTGGAGTGACTGGGGGTAGTGGGTCATCAGGGTCTTCGACAGGGGGTAAGGAGGCCCGGCGTTCGACTTCAGCATCCACCTTAGCAAGGTGAGCTTGGTCTACTGGCTGGGTGCTGGGGGAGCATTGAGACTCTAAACTGTCGGCCAGACATTCGGCTTTATCGTCGTCGTCGAAGGCGACACTCTGATCAGGGTTAATGAGAGGGGGCATGGGAGTGACCTCAGAGGAGCGGAGTTTCCTCTGCAGGTTCCAGAAGGCCTGATGGGTCGGTTCTAGATCGTCGAGCATCTTGTCCCATTGTTCTTCACGCAGTTTTTTGACGCATCTACTTACTTTGCGTTGTAAGCGACGCATAAAAACTTTGTTATTGGCACAAGGGAAGGCTCTGTAAGCACGGATAGCCGCGTTCTTCTCGGTCACCAGTTCACGTACGTCATCCGGAAGTCTCCAGCGGAGGTGATCCTCCGCCGGAACCTCCCTTGAGCATTCGCTCAGGATTGACTGAACGTGGCCAGTGAACAAGCCGATCGCGGCCTCCGTGTCGGCTACGGTTACAATGTTGTCGGGGATTTGATCTAAGTGAGGGGACTCGGTGGATTTCAGCAATTCGCTTACTTTCCCCCAGTCCGTGATCACTTTGGTGGGGGGGGGTTGAGAGGGGTCAGAAGGACCGTATCTGGGGGCAAATTCTATAATCACAGGTCTGTGATCCGAATTGAGCTCATCGATCGTTTCCATAGAATGTAATCGCAAGTTTACATTCTTCAGAAGCGCGACGTCTAGCACATCGGGGGTGTGATTAGGGTTATTTGGAAAATGTGTGGGATGCATCGGAGCGATGACATCAAAATCGAGGGACGAGCAGAGGTTGTAGAGGACATTACCTCTGGTATTGGACAAGCGGCTATTCCATGCGGGGTGCTTTGCATTAAGATCCCCCGCCAGAAGGACGGAGTCACTTAGGTTGAGTAGGGTAGTGAGGTCATCCTTGATGGAGGCGTTAATCGCCACAGAATCGGTGTTGGAGTTAGGAGGCGGAAGGTACGCCGAGATAATCGTAATAGGTAGATGACCTGTCATGCCCAGCCGACAGACAGAGACTTCGAAGTTGGAGAGGGTAGGGGGGTCTAAGGGGATGCAGTACAGACTAGATTTATAGTAGATGAGAGTACCTCCCTTGTGACAGCGAGTCCTGTCATTGCGTACTAACCTGTAGTTGGCAATTTTAGGGTCTCGCTGGTGGGGTTTGAAGAAGGTCTCTTGGACTAGGAGGATGTCTAGTTGATGGTCGCGGAGGAAAGTGGCGATCTCATCACGTTGGCCATTCAGGCCTTCGGCGTTGAAGGTCCCTATTTTTAGGGATTTCGGTTTGAATCTACAAGGGGGGAGGAGCTCTATGGATTCCTGTTATGGGGGAGGTTATGAAGGGATTGCGTAACATCCGGGTACGCGTTGTATACTTGGAGCAAGGCGAAGAAGTCGCCCTTGCAGGCGATTATGTCTCTCGCCATTTGATGCCCTCTTGGGGAGTGGAAGACTGCAAAGGTGCTAGAGATAACCCTGAAGGGGTCAAATGGGTCTAGCGCTGGAGCGTTGTTTGTCATAGGGAAAGGGGGGGGGGGGCCGAGAAGGTGTATGGTGCTTGGTGCACTTTGGTTGGGTGATGGGGCGCTAAGGGCGCTGGAGGACGGGGCGCTGAGGGCGCTGGAGGACGGGGCGCTGAAGGACGGGGCGCTGAGGGCGCTGTGGGACTGGGCGCTGAGGGCGCTGGGGCAGTGTGTTGAAGGGGGGGTCGAGGCGCTGAGGGCGCGGTCGCTTTAATGATCGGTCTGGGGGGAGGGGGAGGCGTGACTGCCGAAGCCATCAGAGGTGGGATGGGCTGGGAGAGCGGCGATTGAGTGGGCCTCAAAGCCGGGAAGTGGGCTTGATGGTTCAATGCGTTCCAAGGGCTGGGACGCTGAGGGCTGAGAGAGGTGGGGAGTTTCTCAACTAGAGAAGGGCACTCTCTCATTTGCGTGTTTCTAGCACGACTGGTCAGTTTTGGGGCTGAGGATTTGGGGGCCTTAGGGCACCCGCGGTAATTTGCGGGATGCCCAGACTCGCCACACAGCACGCAGCTGGGAGGCTCCGTGCAGAGTGTGCGGTCTTTGGGACGGGTGCAGTCGGCAGTGCCGTGGTCTCCCAGACACTTAACGCAACGCGGTTTCCCGAAACAGTTGCGTTGGGCGTGGCCATAAAGTTGGCAGTTATGGCACTGGGACATAACGCCACTTTTGTGGGGTTTTTCAATGCGGATTCCCGAGAGTCCGCATATCTTATTAACTTGGTGGATGGGGTGGTGCCCATCCACGGGGTCGCATACGACTAGAACCATATTGTATGATTCCGAACTTGTGCGGCCGCCAACTTTGCGGTGCATACGGTGCACCTCTGAGACGGGGATGTTCTGTGACTGAAGGTCACTGAGAATCTCCTCAGGGGAGATTTCAACCGGGACGTTTTTAATAACAACCCTGGTTGGAATGTTCTCACGAGGGGTGTGGGTGTGGTAGAAGATGCTCTTGGAGCGAAGGAGCTTTGTTAGCTCTCGGTAGTCGTTAGGCGTTGGTACGCTGACTTTAATGCCCTGCTCAACAGCACGGGCACTGGTGTAATGAATCGAGCGTTCATTACATGCTCTCGACACCTCTGTCCATCTCCCCTTGTCATGTATGAAAACGGGGGGGGGACGGGCGTATTTGGGCGGGGCAGCCTGGGTGGCTGTAGCCATAGGGCTCGGAGGGCGACTCTGGGGAGAGTCCGATGGGGCAACCTGGGAGGTTGTCTGTGAGGCAATAGCCGGGGTGGTTATGGCCATGGGGGTGGGGGGGCGGCTAAGAGAAGGGCCAGCATCCTCCTCCAATGGCGTGGGATTGATTTTTTTGGCCTTAACGACCGACGACGAAGAGGACTTTCCCTTCTTCCTCTTTCCCTTTCCGACGACCAAATAGTCGTCTTCAGAGGACGATGTGGGGGTAGATTCAGAGGCGGAGGTCGCCACGGATTCATCGTCCGAGATGTGGATTTCCATCTCAGAGTCTTGGGGTGGGTTGGAGGGAGTTTCCTCCTCGAGGTGGGTTGATGCCTCAGTAAGAGGCGGCATGAGTATGGGTGAGAGGGGGGACTCTAACGCATCACTGAATTCAGTGAACGTTGCGAGAGATGATGGGGCCTCGGGAACGAAGCCACTCCATCGGAGACGAATCTGGGCTAGTATGCCCTCGTATTTCCCGGATGACGGGGTTTCCTCCTCAAGCAAGGTCTTGAGGAGCTTGCAGACCAAGTGGTCGAGTATTTTCTTGCCTTCGTCAGCCATGGTGGCTGAGAAAGCAGGGGTAGGGGGCAGAAAAATGTACGGAGTACAGGGGGACCTAATAGAGGTTAAAAGCCTAACTAAGCCTAAGACCTAGTCCCGAGGCGACACGTGAGACGTGAACACCCCGGGCAGACAGTTCCCCAAAGGAGCCCAACCCTATGTTTTTCCTAGTGCTTCACTGGCGAGAAGAAAAACACAAACAAACTCGCCAGCTACACAGCTGTCTGAATGACCGGAGGGGTCTAACGGAGACTACTATCTAGTCCTAGTTCCCCCAGGTGGGATGCCCGGGGGTGTGTACGCTCCCTGTCGGTGTCACAGGGGGGTGTGTACTATTGTGAGCCCTAAGCTTGTATACCTGCCGCCAATCTCAATGTGCGGCAGGGCCCTATGGGTCTTGCGACCGATCCGGGCCGCTGGGGTAGACACACCCAGACGTCCCGGGTGCAAATCTAATTAGAAGTGGTCAGACTATAATTATACTGGTATGCCCGTTGTGACTTATCAAAAGACACATAAATTAATGCCTAAATAAAAGCGAATTTAAGGATGTTCAAAGCTCGCTGAGCTTCTGACAGTTGAAACCCCATCAGTGCCGTAATGTTTCAGTATTTCTTAAAGTTGGTGTAATTAAGCAGAAATAATTAATTATGTGTAATTAAGCAGAAATAATTAATTATGTCTACAAAACTTTTTTTTTTTTTTCATGTTGCGTCTTTAGTAGGTACAACATTGATGATTTTATCATAGATTAATTTCTATTTTTATTTGATCTCGATATCAATGAAGGGAATGCAACATGTATTGTTAATTGTTGCAGACGAGATAAAGTAGTAGCTGATAACCTTCGGAGCTTATCAGTAGACAAATACTGCATGCAAATAGTGTGTGAGATAATTATATCGTAACTAAGAATGACGACTTCTTAGTTTGTTTAGAGTGCTTAAGTACCTTTGCTGCTTAAGAAACTCTTAGTCAAATAAAGATTGCATAAATATTACGTAAAATGGTTTATATTGGAATTTATTTAAATATAAATATTCTTCCATATTACAAATGGTAATTTTAGACAGGACTTGAGAAATAGTTATGTTTCCGAACTCTATGTCTAATAATTTATCTATACTAATATTATAAAGAGGAAAGATTTGATTTTTTGTTTGTTTGTGTCTTTGTTATGGTTTAACTCTAAAACTACTCGACTGATTTTAAAAATTATTCGCTAATGGGAAGCTACTTTATCCCCGGCTGTTACGGCTATATTTGAGACGTTCCGTTGGTTAATTTCCGACCATAACAGGGGCGAAGCCACAAGCAGAAGATAGTTTTAAAATATATTATTACAAAAAATGTTAACATAAAAAAACTGTTAACAGTCAGAGACCATAGGTAATCTTTAAAAGCTTTTCAGTTTAATTGATAACTAGTAACAAGTGTCAACATGTGTGTTTTATGAAAATGACAAGCAGAAAACATCTTAGTTAATAAGTACGTACTACTGCAGTCTAACTGCGCAAATTTATAGACAATGGAAAATAACACAAAATGGATTACTTGTACGTCTGTACGTCATACTGAGCAAATAGCACGAATGCATATCTTTTACCGACGGTAGTCATTAATCAATCGACGCAGACGCAAGCGGGCATGCTGTTCGCAGTCAATTTTGAAAATGGATTACAAGATGGATCCACAAGTATATTCATTTATCTTAAACCGTTAATTTGCAAAAAGTGTTAAGGCGACTACATGAGCTAAACGCGAGTTTTATAATGCAAAAAAGCATATGATTCACTGCCAGAAAAATAAACAGTAAGCAAAACCAGAAAAATATATGATATTCTTCAGGATCTAAGCTAGTACGATAGTGTTTTGAAAACATAATACAACTAATTTTATTCGATAGAAAATAAAAACACGAACTTATCTCTAAAAAAAAATATTTTAACGAGTAAAAACCATACTAAAATACATGCGTTCCTTCTTTTTTTTAGCAAATAATTCTACAAGCAACATATTATTAGCATCATAGTGTTTTGCTTTTTTAGTCCAATCAATAGATTTTTTTGTAAATCGCAAAAAAAAAACACTCATTTCGTACTATTCGGCTGGCAGTGACTGACGTAACAAACACTTTGTAGTGCAAGCTGATTAGAACCTTATTCTAACAGTATTTCAAGCGAAGTTTAGTAGTTTTTTTTTTTTTAGAAACAATGGTTTATGTAGAACCACGTTTTTCGTTTGTAGATGTTTTTGATGGTGTTCCGCAGTTTTGTTTCGCACACAGAAATTTCATAGAATTTCGTTTCGCCGTTTTCATATAATATTTGGTCCTTGTATTTTTATTTCGAATATTATTGTTTTCAACTGGAAGTCATGGGGAGAGGCCATTGCCCGACAGTGGGTTGATGCAAGCGAACAGTATCGTATCAGTATCAGTATTAATAATTTAACGACTATTTACTTGTTTATTCTTAATATACTACCTACTGTTTGTTTTCCCAAATTGAATAAATAAATAAATACTTGAATGAAACTATGTTTCACATAAACACAATTCAACGAATTTTATAATCACATTTTTTATTTAACAAACTAATAGTTCGCGACGAACGTCACCAATCCAGCACATAGAGTGTTGCTTACAGTTAAAAAATAGTGTAGAGTCAGTGTATGGGCAATATAGTGGTATATAACAAGTGCCATCAATGAATTAGAATAGTTAGATAGTATTTTACAGACGCGCTAGACACATATAGGCTCGCAAGTGGAGTTTTTTAGTGTAATTTAACGTTTTCGTGAGGTCCAGGTAGCCTAGGTTGCGACCTAGGCCTGGATATAGTCTTTTTTTATAACTTAGCTTATAGTTGAACCACTTAGACGAGAGTATGACGGTCTAGCGCGGCCATATTCGACAAAAACAAGAAAAAATTGTCTTACAGATTTACAGTTGAAGGATCGTTACAGGCTGAAAAATACAGACACGAAAAAACAAGTAACAGTTTTAGATGGACCATATACTCGTCTAGTATATGGCAATTATATACTTACAGTCACAGCAACAGTTTTCGTGTAATTCAGCCTGTAAGACCCTTCCTCCAGACACTTTTGGAAAAGTTGTCCGGTTTTATGGAAATAATTTCCACAGTTTAATAAAGATATTCGTTATTTCTATGTCTGTACATAAATAACGTTATGTAGAAGCGATGTCTTGTATATAATGTATTTAGATATAAGCTCAAATTTGTAATCGTTGGAAAAGATGTTAGTTTCCATAATCAAATTTTCATTAAAGTTTTCCGAAATCAGGAAGCGAAATCAGGGTCCTCGTTATAGTAAAGTTCTGGAGTACCTTAGTAAACTCGACTTTTCTTGGAATTGTAGTCATCAGTACGGCAAATATATATAGAAGAAACAGTGAATAAGTTGTGCGCGAATAGTCCTGAAATCGCTTCCTGTACAGTCATGAAAGTTAAATAAGTGTCTTATTTTCCCAGTAACCCCTATCCGCCCTCGTTAGGTCTACGCCTGAGATAGCGAAGAATGATCAGCTACAGTTAATTAGGTGTAGGACGTCAGCGCCGTCTGGCGGCGAAGTATAGTACAAGCGTGTGCCCGGTAATAATAGGGTATAGGCAGACCACCAGGTACACGTATCCACGCCATCAGCGGATTACGCCCGTCCGGCACACTAATCAAATAGTTGAATAGTTTTTTAACGAATATTGATTATTCGGTGTATTTTTCCATGACATTTTATTTCAAAGAAAATGTAAAAGTAGACAGTCGAGTGTGTCTATCGTACTTCTATTTTTATGGTGTTTTATATACACTACACACCACATCAACATAAATAAGGTATTGTGACAAGGAAAACTTTGGATGCAAGAGCGAGCGAAGCGAGTTCGGAACTTGTAGCACTAAACTCCAGACAGGGTTAGGTTCGAAAGGCACGGCTTTGCTTTCTTTGACGGTTCAAATTGTTAATTAATTAAACTCAAGCAATTATTTTAACTTGACTATAGATACGGATGTTATTCATTTTTTGTCTGAAATTATTACTTTACGTTCTCAAATTAATCCCTTACGGTTATCAGGGGCATACAAATAAGGACACGATTTAAGCCTGAAAGCATGTCGGGAATGAACGGAAAAAAACGAAACTGAACACGTGTATAAAACTAGTTATCCACGAAAGTACTTCTCTTTCTTTTAGGAAAATAATAGAAATATGTGTAATAGTATAATAATACGAAGGTACTTAATATCACATCTTTATTCTATAAAGGGTAAGCAGAGTTTGATGTTACACTCACATTACGCCAATTATATTAATAGTCCTCTTTATAATATTTTTTATCTTTAAATATTTATTTTTATAGACAATAGTGTCGATTCTGTTATGCACAAACTAAACTTAATTTAGACTAGTGCTATCTTTTTCTCTCTAATGAAACGAGAAAGAGATGGACGTAATTTAGAGCTGTCAAATTTAGTTAGAACTAATATTTCCATACAAATGAAGGGTGCACGTAAAAATATGTCAACTAAAAAAACGATGAAACGAAAGGCTTAGACTAGTTTGACATCTCTAACTTAGTTCATAGCTATAGCCGTCCTTTTCTCGTACTGTCTTTTAGTAAAAGATAGCAGTAGCCTAAATCAAGTTTAGTTTATGCACAACAGAATCGACACCATTATGTAGGTACAGACTACAACTACAAAGTAAGAAAAAAGTAAAGTAAAAGTAAGTACCTTTACATACAACGACGTCAAAAGGACACTTAGGCGTCAAAGTACTCCTCCGCATCGCTGTCATCCAGAAACGTGGCCAGAAAACTGGCATCATTGCCACGTTGACTGGCAATGCTAAATCTTCGGCCAAAAAAAGATCCAACCCTCTGCTCATGCGAAGTAACGACCAGTCAGTCAGAGATTTCCTTAAAAAGGAGACGCGCACTCGGGCCCCATGACCCGAGCGTTTTAACCCCAAACGGCTCAAAACTATAGTTACCTACCAATAAGGTTACAGTATTTACGCCGCTTAAGGATCTCAGCAACGGCAGCAGCAGCGCCTGCACAGCCCGCCATGCTTAAAACGTGAGAAGGCGCAAGGGTGTTGACATAGGTTGCACACCGATGCGGAGAAACACAAGGTTCGCCTAAGCGTTGACTCGTAGCGAACCGGAACGATGATTCATATTCAGCCTACAATGTTCCCACTGGTAGGACACAAGTGTCTACTCTGTGAGTTGGAGTGGGACGTAGTCTACCACGTGGGCTTAGTGCAGGTTGGTGTGATGTCACATGTGTTCGAATATTCGTCCAAAGGTGGTAACCCTGATAATATATTCGCGCCGTCCTTGATTTGATCGTTTTAAAATTACTAAATCATCATCATGATCATCATCCACAGCCCCACTTCACCCACTGCTGGGTATAGACCTCTCTTGTGTGCCAAGCTCCACATTCTTATGCCAACCATATTCAGGATATTCTGCAATGGCAATACTAAGTAGTTTACCACAATAGGTATGATGACTGACATACAGGTTAATAAAAATTGACGAAGATAAAACGTGTCAAAGATCATGAGGGGGCTTGTGACGTCACATTTAAGTAAAAAATGTACTCAAATGTGACTTCACACGAGTTTTCAATGCACTGTATCGTCTTCATTTTTTGTTTACGTGATAAAAGAAAAAATACGTGTCCAATATTTTTTGGATATCCATCTGACGGACTAATTAGATTTTTTTTTTATCTACCTTACTGTGTATTTAATTCGTTTTAAGATTTTATTTATACCAGGTGATACTAAAGTGGTTTTCGCAAAATAATAAACCAAAATGCTGTAGGTTAGGTAGGTTTGGTATTATTTTTTGTTTAATTAAAAAATCGTTTGAATTTATAAAAAGTTTACTCCGCGTGTTCGTACTAGAGTATTTGTCACTAAAAAGTAACAACATAAAACGTTATATTAATTTAAACATAGCTAAATCCGTAAAATATAAACTATAAACCGTTTACAAAGCCGTAACCGAGCTTAAGGGCAGGTAGTCCCAATTTTCCCAATTTTACATAACTTTGATTCAATAGTAAACAAAGAAATAGTGATTTTTTAAAGCCAAAAAAAATAGATATTGTAGTTTACTATATTTACTAAGATAATTTGTGGTTCAAAACATGATATCAAAAACTTCACTCGATGAAAAAAAAATCCGAACAGGAGCCTAATTCGAATATTTTTTGATGTTTTTCTTATTTTACTTGGAGAATATGAAAGTTTTACTTCCAAAAAAAATATTTAAGCAAAGTTAATAACATATAGAACAATTATTTGTGGTTAATTTTTTCAAAACAATTTAATCCTTTTAATAATAAATTATTATATAAGAAAACGGCTTGCGCACGTGGATTCAGTCGCCCGCCAGGCCTTGACGAGGTAGGACCTATGTCCCTTTTGCTGGCGCACGGCTGTCCCGTCGATTTATCGAACGATTTATTTCAAGAACGTAGTGTAATTATAACAGTACAGTCTTTTTTAACCGACTTAAAAAAAGGAGGAGGTTTCACAATTTGACCGTAGGATAACTTCGTCGTTTATGAACCGATTTAGATAATTCTTTTTTTTGTTGGAAAGAAGATATTCCAAGAGTAGTACCATGACCATAAAACTGGGATCTGATGATGGCATCTCAGAGAAATCGAGGGGAACCTTTGAACATCGTAGTGCGACTAGTGCGTTTGTTTTTTTGTTCATTGAGTATTTTAGAGCACTACTATTTAAAGAAAGTCTGGACTCGATCTGATGATGGAACCCGAAGACAGTCGAGGGCACTCCTCAACGATTCACAATAATTACCTGGTGTTTGGGCTTGATTAATTTGTATTGATGAGAACTTTACACCTAAATGGGTTGTGGTCATCTTTAGGGGTCTGATGATAAAGACGAAGGACAGTCAAAGGAACTCCTCAACGTTTTACAGTAGCTACCTTGTGTTTGGATTTAATTCATTTCTATTGATGAGAACTTTGCACCCATATGGGTTGTAAGTGCCATTGGTCTGATGATGGAGACCATAGACAGTCGAGGGAATTCCTCAACGAACGAGTTTACAATCTCACGAGATAGATTATAATCTAACGGTATTTACAATTTTACGGTGACACATACAACAAATAAAGCATGTGTCTCTTCGTGAGATAAAAACAATGTAAGAAACCTAGTCAAATTGTTCGCGACAAGTGTCTCAAACAGTGTTTTTATATAGTCTATAGAAAGAACGTTCGAGAAAGTACGCTATTGCCGTGTTTGTGATTCTTTGTCGAGTGCTTTCTGTTATTATTAGTTTTAAAAGTAAGTAGGTACAAATTCCCTCGAGAATAGTCTCGTCACAGGTGCGCGTACGCAAACTACTTATAAAAAACATCGAGAAATGTTAATTTAATTTCGACCGTACGCCGAGAGCGTAAAGTACCTACTTCCTTCTTCCGTTCGAGTTATTTATTATCCTTTTTCTTATAGTTTCCTTTGTATTTTTTTGTTAATGTTTTTTGTTCATGCTTTTTGTATGAATTAAAAGATTGTCTAGCGAACAAATACTACACACCGCTAGAGGATTCGCGAATATTTTTTGTGTGTCTGCTAATAGTATGAAAGCACAGCGCAGGCACCGCATAGTAAGTTTTGTTTTCGACATTGGAACAGTCAGTTTTGTTTACGATATTCAAGCAGTCAGTTTCGTTTCGATATCCGAATAGTTAACAGTTCTTTCCGATTATAGTTTCAGCTCAGTTTTTCCAGTATTGTCTGCTTGTAGTGTCTTACCATAGTCAAATAGTGTTTCATTTCTTCTCCATCTACAATAATAGTGCAGTATTTTCCAAACCCACCTCTCCGTTCCACGAAGTTAACGTTTACACCCGGAACTTTCGGTACAGGGCGGTTAGTGGCTCAGATTTGGTTCCGTTATAGTTTTTGAATTTCCAAACACGAGTCCACCCGTCTGGTACACAAATAATTGAATACGACTTGCAGCAATTTGCATTTACAATATCTATTCAAATTAATTTATTACATTTAAATGTTAGGTTTTCGCAATTACTACCTATTATACTAAATCAAGCTGACAATTTAATAAAATAAGTTGAGCTACTGCCTACACGACACGCTTACCTATACTGTGACACTTCGCTCAGCTTTGGGTTCAAGTCGGCGACGCGTGTGCACGACTCGTTTCGCGTAAAGGGTGGTAGCGTTAAATACCTACTTTGCTTGGCGTAGACGGCCTTAACGCTAGTTTAAACGCAATATAACTTATAACTGCTATTCAAAAGTTTAGGTTTACAGTAAGGACCCAGTGTTTACGACTGTCGAGTTTAGTATATAATCCGCTAGTATACGATGTTGTTATGTACTTGGTACTCAATATGTGATCGTAGCTTTGTATGTGCTAGATGAGACAGGGGCTTGCTAGGAAAATTCCGTACTATATGCTAGCGTCCATTATGATACTGCGGAATTCCGATTGTCTTGTTCCCGTCTTATTCCGTATTGTTGTGTCGTTTGGTCCTAATTTGCGACTGTCGCTCATTTGTTCAGAAAACTGGAAGGCAACCTATATCGCCGAAATGACACATTCCGGTTCGCCGAATAAAATCTATGTAAAAAATAAACGATCGCTTTGGGTCGGACGCGCATTTTACCACGATGTATTTCAATAAGTTTTACGAAGATGGAGCGGAATCAGTCGCAGTAACAATCAAGAGTTGACTAATAAGATATATTAAATATTCTATTCATGACGAGACACCCGAGGGAAAGCGGCAACACTGGATGTAAGTTTTTTCATGCCCATCTTTGGATGTCAAACAATTTAAAGATATTGTTTGTGTTTACTTGATGACTCGTCAAGACATGTCTTTAATATTACTTACCCAAATAGATTTCCAAGTCGTTCCTAGCGAAGGCGTAAGCAAAGGCTGCGATGATCTTGCTGGTGTTAGATATGATTCCAAGCAGTGTGTCATCCAGCTTCAGATAGTTACTGAACAGGGTTATTGAGAAGAATGTACCTGAAATATAAAAATGTCGTCAAAACAATTGATACTGGTAGAATGAGATAGGTCAACACCTAAACGTTAGCCATTTATTCTGCTAGAAACGTAATAAACATCTCTATGTCATAGAATTCAAAGACAGCTAATGTGCCGAGCCTGTACCTTAGAGAAAGACGAGACAGCAGCCGACGTGTTTCTACACTGCCCAGAGGTTGCAACATACAGGGCAAATACTTCGGTAACCCAGGTACTGTCCGCGAGATTGTCAGCAACATCAAGGAGTTGCTGGCCTTTCTCGGGGAACTGGGGTCGATCAAACAAATTTCCCACACGTACGCGAAATAAGCGCTTTGGACGTCGAATTAAGAGTCCTATTACATTTTTTACGCAAATTCATGATTTTTGACGCAGTAATTCTCAGCAACAGTAAGATATTTTAATTATTTGCTTAAGAATAACGATAGTGCCATTATCTTTCTTGTAAGTTGGAGTTACACATTTTCATTTTTCTTTTCGTGTAATTTACCATAAAAATTTTACGAACTCAGTTTGCAAGAAAAACCGTCGACGATGGAACTTTGACGCTCAAATTCACATTGTTACATGCAATTCTTATAAAAGCTAAAATTACTGAAAAATAAGTTGAATGTTTTACTTGTTTATTGGAGTTTTAGAATTTCTTTAAATTGAATTGATTTTTCACTTGAATTTTCACGGAAAAAATCGTAAAGAAAGCGTAATTTAAGCCATAAATGTCTTGATTCAGCGTCCACTATATTCCAAATAAACTAAATTTTATCAAATAAATTAATATGATATAAAACTTTAATCTACAATGAATAAGTTTCATTAGTTTTCGTTTGTCGATATAATAAGACAAAATTACAATAAATAAAATTGAAGTACTATAATTCTGCGTCAATTCAAGTCACTCCTCAGTCTCATGTCAGTCTCGTCTCTAATTTTCGTCAATAACAATCGACAATCATCCGGAGATCGCTATTATTATCAACTCGTGTACGCCGATCGAAAAAATTTGATCCAGGGAGTAAAAATCGAAAAATTGCGAAAAAAATGTAATAGGACTCTTAAGGTAACCAGCCAGTTATACAATACAATACAATGCTAGAGTAAAAATCTGTGTCCTCTCTTACATATTGTTAACATACATTATTGTAAGGAGTTAGTACCTAATTTCTGGAACTTATCCACTTTACTATCTTTCCGTGTTTAAATGACTAATGAAGGAAAACATCCGTCGTTTGAACACCACATTACAAGCTGACCATTGCTCCTAACTACCGGAATCTGATGATTGCCTGACGTAATGCTAATAAGGAAGTAATTTACAGTAAGAATTGGCACATTTACTGGCCTCTAGAGAATTCGTTTGCTAAATTATTTCTATGTCTGGTAACTCTACACGGAGCCAATATGGGGAAACGTTCGCCTGTTGCTGTCAAAAGTATGGACTACCAGCTATTTAATCATTCTTCGTTCGCAACGTCAATTTATTTGCGGTCGGCGCAATCTTTGTTAATATCATCGTACATACTATCAGGTTCCTCCAACCTAACAGACAGGTGTGTTGCTGGGAAGTTTGTTCCGCCACTTCTTCTTCCCAGCTAAAACACTAGAAAGTAGCGAAGAGCAGGCTGTCTTGTATGATTGACGTTCAAAAAGGGCTGATCTTCAGCCTAGTTTGAATAAATGACTTTTGATATTAATTTTGTATGTCTTCTTAAATACTTTTAATTTCATGAGTTTTTTCACCACCTTGCCAGTCATATTATTTTTTGTACAGTCCTTTCATCGTTTTCTTGGCCTTCCTCTCTCTACTCTTATTGCCATACACATTTATACTCAAAACCTTCTTCACGATAATTTCCTGAATTCCACGCATCATGTGCAATCTATGATATCTTTCTCAAGCACCTTTTCATAATTGAAGATATCGATGAGAGATGAGACATTAACTTACGAAAGAGTAAGCTATCGCTCAAACGCTCAATTTCAACGCTAATCGCAAGAAACGTAAACGTCAAAAGCGGTCTTTAAATGTATAGACTATAGACAAACAAAAGATCCATATAATGAAAGAGTTCTGCCTCAAACTACGAACGTTGAGAGAAAAAATATTGTTAAGCAGGTTGTCACTCACCACAAAGACATTTGTTTTTGGTACTTATGGACTTTAAACAACAAAAAATCCTGATGGAAAAAACCCAATATCACGTTGCCCGACCTTGGAATCGAACCCAGGACCTTAAGTTCAGCAGTTGCACTTGCGGCCACTAGACCAACGAGGCAGTTGACTCTAAAGTTGGTAGTCAAATTCTTTAACAACAAATTCCCCTGGCAACAACTAATTTAATTTAACTCACTTACCCATTAAATTGGTGACGATAGAATAAGTAGACCACATACTGTACTGAACCTCGTCCCAGTTAAACCTGTATCTTGTAAACAGGTACATTACTGAGAATTCACCTGGAATTTTACAAATTATTAGAATGATAGATTGTTTTATCTAGCTTAGTTATTTATATCAATCTAGGTTAAACATTTTCCATACAAAATCAATTCTTTGACATAGATAGAACAAACAGCAGACAAAGGATTAAGTAACTATCGCATGTTTTTATAAAGTTGTCGTTAAGGGGACTACAGGAGCTAAACGCGATTTTTATAATGCCAAAAATCATATGATTCACTGCAATAAACAAAACCAGAAAAAAATATGATGTTCTTCAGGATATATGCTAGTATGATAGTGTTTTGAAAACATAATTAAACTAATTTTACTCGGTAAAAAAAACTTATCTCTAAAAATTTATTTTAACGAGTAAAAACCATTTTTGGCAAACAATTCTACAGGCAGCATTTTTTTAGTCCAATCAATAGATTTTTTGTAAATCGCAAAAAAACACTCATTTCGCACTATTCGGCCAGCACTGACTGACGTAACAACCACTTTGTAGTGCAAGCTGATTAGAAATTTATTCTAACAGTTCAAACGACCACAAATAGAGTTGCTAATTTAGTTCCTGTAGTCGCCTTAAACGTAATTGTTAATGTTTCATTGAATAACCGTATTCACTTGAAGTACATTATATTAAGTCTGGAATTGGCGCCGCACCGGTGACTGAAAAGTTTTGTGGTAATCGGTTGTCGTGGTATAGGCATGTGATGTGGAGGGATGAGGAAAATGTCGTGAGGAAAGTTTTGAGTATGAATGTGGATGGGTATATGAGTAGAGGAAGACCAAAGAAACGATGGACTGTGTGAAGGATGATATGGCACGAAAGGAGGTGTCTGATGAGGTGACGAGTAAAGTATGGAACAAGAAGACATGCTGCGCCAACCACAAATGAATGGAGACAAGGCCAAGAGAACCAGAGAGGCCAGAGAACGGGCAGCAGCGTTTTCTGTTAGTCTTTCATCACTGCGATCTCCAATCCGCCTGCCAAGCGTGGAGATTACGGCAAATTCCTCCCTTCATGGGAGAGGCTTATGTCCAGCAGTGGATGTTATGGGCTGTTGTAGTAGTAGTAGTGGTAGTAAGGCCAAGAGAATAATGAACCGTATTCACTTACCATGCATGGGTCCAAACACCACGCAGACTACAATGAGCAGTAAACAAACTCGCAGTCTTCTGTTCCCCGGACCTTTCTTGAAAGCCACCCTAAAGGTCTCCATCACCAGGGCTACATCAAAGAATTCACGGAGGAAACATTTCTTTTTGTGTTTCTTACTCTCCTGAAAAAAGTTTTTTTTTTTTCTCAATTTAAACTTTAAAAACGTCGCCTAAACTTTTAGCTGACACTTAAAGTTTAGGCGACGTTTTTAAAGTTGTACTGGTTGATAAAAAAGAAAAAAACAATTTACAATGTTTCCTGAGGAGGTGCAGAAATACAGAAAAAAATAGTGCTTCATACATGATGGTATCCACTCCATAGTAACATTATAGGAGAACGCATCCAAAAATAAACACCAATAGGCGTGGCTGAATGTAGCGAGAAAGTTTTTTTTAACTAAGATTGGTCAATTTTCAGTTTATAACCAGAAAGACATTAGTTTGACCCCAAAGTTAACAATAGAAATATTATTATAAAGATATAAAATATGTGTCTGGGATTAAAATATCTGTCTCTGGCCGATTAGAATTATAGGTAAACATCACTAGCTAATGCTATTTAAATCACAACAGATAAATAAAAAAATAATAATGAAAAATCATAGGCAAATTCAAACAATCAATACTTACAAGTTTCTTCTCGGCTCTTTGTCTCGGATCTTCCAAATAACGGTATCCGTATATTAAACTGAATAAATACAGGGACGATGACACTGAAAATACACCGTAATACCCCACCCAGGACAACATCACACCGCTCAATGCACTTCCAATAGGGTAGCCTAAAGACATGAACATATTCACCAACCCCACTCTGTAGGTCCTGTTCTCCTCAGTAGTAATATCGCCAATATAACTAAAAACACCAATGAAGTTCGTGAACCATCCTCCTGTGATAGCAGGAAATATAGCTTCTGTGAACGCAGAAACTTCTACAGGCAAGTTAAAGAAATAAGTATTAACGATAAAGCCAAGACAAGCCAAAAATTCTCCAACTATAGGCAGCATGATACATGCTTTTCTCTTTCCAGTCTTATCACTCCACGCTCCAACGAAAAGGATCAAACACACAGGTATCGCTGTTTGGACCACATTCTTCCACACTGCTACACTTGCTGTCAGTTTTTGTACTTCTTGTTCTTCAAACGTATAATTCTCCGTCTGTCTTAAATTCAGTGCATCACAAACTTCTGCGCTATAATTTAAATTGACTCTGCAGGCTTTCTCTAAATTTAAGTTCTGTATTGCTAATGATGCTAGAACACTGGGCATAACATAACATGCCATTATTGGTTCCACAGTTGTATTGTCCTTAATTAGTTTCAGTCTTTCTCTGAAAGTTAACTTCTTCTTCTCTTCATTTTTTTCAACTTTTTCTGTTTCTTCTGGGTTTGGTTTAAGAGGAGAAGATTCATCAGTGTCTTCTTTATTTACCTCTTCTTTTGTGTTATCAGGTTCACTCTTAGAAGAATCCATTTCTGCAACTTTGTCTTCACATGTCAATGTTGTATCTCAGGCGTCAAGAGTATGTAATGACTATATTCAACAACAATACCCCTGGATTGCGTCTATTTGTATTTCAAATATTTGTTGTAGTGCTTGTAATATATATTATTTTATCCGACTCAATATTTATAATGTCTCGACTTGGTAGTGATAAGAAATATCACGGGAGCCAATTGCGTACATCTGCTTTTTATCTAGGCTTTCTATTCTAACACCTATCATAAAATGATTGCGGGCTTAGAATTGTAAATCTTAGAATTTCCTTGCCGTGGATGCTGGCAAACACTTGTAAAATCTATTTTAGTTTTGCAATGTAAATAAATAATTTGCGTTTCCTAATTATTTGTTGTGAAATTAATAGGTAAGAGTCGTAGACATGTTAATGAGAAAGTATTCAGGTCTAGACGAAACGACACACGACTCGCCTCCCAGGGAGGTCTGAATGAACGCGTCATGAACTTAGACGGGCTGGCTCGTCGCTACCTATGAACATATTTAAGCGCCGGTGACGCGAACCAGACGGTTTTTGTCCTTCTTGCGCTCATTAGTGTACAAATCTAGTTTTGGACTCCTTTCGTACCTTCTAGAGATTACGCATATCACTTTGTTTTGAATAATTTCTAGGAATTAGAACGTATTGTTGTTATAGTAGAGTTCTGTTATTGTCTTGTGGGTCGACTTGTTTGTTTTGCTTGCGACAGAATTTTGAGGAAATAAGCGATAAAATTCACATAACGTTCATTGAAAAACACGATCCGTTACCTTGATTTCTCTAAGCTTTTCTTTGAACCTTAAAAACAATAACACTTTTATCACAACTGATTATGAACATTGTACAACAAGAGAATTCCTAGTAATTTATTCACATGAATGTTATCTATTAATCCTCAGCAGAATATTAAGACATTTGTTCTCAAATGGAACCACTTCATGCTTTATTATCATTAAAATTACTGCCTCGTTGTTCAAATGGTTCTGGGTTCGATTCCCTGGTAAGTATAATTGGGTTTTCCCATCAGGAATTTCTCAGTAGCAGCCACAGCGTCTGGATTTGTGCCCAGATGATGGCAATACACACTACATCAGCCCATAACGTCCACTGCTGGACATAAGCCTCTCCCGTGATGGGAGGAATTTGCCGTAATCTCCACGCTTGGCAGGCGGATTGGAGATCGCAGTGATGAAAGACTAACAAAAAACGCTGCTGCCCATTCTCTGGTCTACGGAGGCGCAAGGTGTTCTGCCTCAGACATTAATCGCCTTATACGACACCCTTGAGCGTAAAGGGTTGGTTCTGTTCTACTCTGCCGGATACCACACGGCTAACAATATGATATGATGGCAATAGGCTCGCCCCTATTACATGGGACTTACAACATAACTGGCGAAATATGGGTGTACTATTAGGTACCCCTCAGCCTGACCCTTCGGGAATTACAAGCGTGATGTTATGTTATCAATGAAATATCAGAATCCGCAGCACATAATATTCTACATTGTCGTCAAAAGACATTCTTGTACACACGAACTTATGCCCTTTTTATAAAAAAGCCAGGTAGGTGATGATCATTAAATAGGTGAAGGTCTCCCAGAATAGATCGACCGCTGTTTGCTAACGATCTATTACTGTTAGGAAACCCAGTTTTTCTTAGCAAAGTTAATGATGGGTTAAGGTTAAGCTGCAGTTTGTGTATTAGTACGTAAGGTCGCCGGGTGTCCCTTCGAAGATTACAGGCATGAGTATGGCATAGGTATCTGTAGATCGTCAAGATGAATGGATTAATATGGACAAGCTATGAAATATTTCGAAATTTAACTTAACCCAACACATTATCCAATATAACGCCTGTAATCCTCGAAGGGTTACAATATAAATAAATAAAATATAAATCAAATCATAAAATAATATGCGCCAGGTCTTAAAATACCAGGTAGATATGCATGTTTTGCCATTATTGGCTTACAAAATAACATTTTTTTGGTTTAGATTAAACCATAAAAAAATAAAAAAGATTGAGACTACATAGCAAACTAAAAAAATTATAAAAAAAAGAAATCCTAATGCTAATTAAAAAATAAAGTATTGTTTTCATCAGATTTGTGGGTCAAATTATGAAAATGTCGTAATTCCAGGAATCTGTTTAATTAATTGCGTTGATTTAAAAGGTAGAGTTCAAACTCAAACTCAAATTCAAAGCATTTGTTTCAATTAGAACATTACGGCACTTTTGAATGTCTAAATACAAAAAAAAAACAAAGCTACAGTCCCAGTCACAAGACATAATAACTTGAGAAAGTACTGTAGTTGCCCATTCGCTAGCGTAGATCTCGATGGAGAAGAACGCGCAAGAAACTCCATGGACACTCTTTTAAATCAAAATATTGTTACAAAATCTTGGTTACATCATTCATGTTGAGATTATACATATATGTGAGAACGATGTAGAAAGACGTGCACATTAAGAGCGTCCAGAACAAAATATTAAATCAAAAATGTATAAATAAAGTAGGTTATTAAAATGAACCATGGCAGCCAAGAGATGACCAGTCCCAACTGACAGCGCCCGTACACGAACATGACGCATGTATTGGCGCCATTCAACTCAACCAGATTGAAGGGAACTAAATGACCCGACACACCCGCCACCATCAGCTAGACATTTGAGTGAGCATGACATTCTCTTGGCCACCAAGGCATATTCAAGTCAATGAAAGATAACTAAATGCAAATGCTTTACAGTACATGGTACTCACACATGAGCTATGCAATTATACAATACTAAGAGATGGAGTCTATACAAAGCAAGGATATTTTTACAATCTTCTGCAGCTACCACAATAATTTGCCCAATTAGTTTTCCCCTATGGTTGTGGAGCAGGACCAGCATTGAGCCAAGCATTTTTATCATTAATGTAATCCCCTAACTTATAATATGCTTGACTACATAGTGTGCGTTTTATACAAGATTTAAATTTCGTCTCATTTAGTTGTAGAATGTGGGGAGGTATTTTATTGTAACATTTTAAACAGTACCCCATGAAAGATGAATCTACCTTAGCAAGCCTGAAACCTGGCTGAACTAGTTGTTCCCTATTTCTAGTATTATAGTGGTGTCTATCACCTCTTTTACTGAATAAATGCAGATTTTTCCTAACGTACATGATATTCTCATAGATGTATTGACATGGTACTGTCATGATATTTATTTCCTTAAACAGTTCTCTTAGAGAATCGCGTCCACGTAATTCATATATGGCTCTGATGGCTCTTTTCTGCAGAATAAATATAGACTCGATGTCTGCAGCCCGTCTCCATAGTAAAATACCGTATGACATAATACTATGAAAATAACTAAAATAGCCTCGCCGTATCAACATCTGTAAATTGACGGATTTTTCTAACAGCATATGCTGCTGAGCTGAGCCATCCTGCAAGAGGTGTTAAATGAGGACCCCATTGTAGCCTTGAGTCGAGCGTCATTCCCAAGAAAACCGTTTTATCGACAAATTCTAGTTTCTTCTCTCTCTCTTGATTCAATACCACGTCACAGTCACTACTTTTGACATTTGGTAAAGCAAATCTTATGCACTTTGTTTTTTTCCCATTTAGTACTAAGTTATTAGCGGTAAACCAATTATGAACCTGCAGCAAGGCGTTATTTATGTCGTCAAGACTTATGGCACGTCTGTTTATCCTAAATATTAAAGAAGTATCGTCAGCAAACAACACCAATTGCGGGTAGTTGTTAAATAAATGGGGTAGGTCATTTATGTACCTACACTAAAAAGAGGAAGGGACCCAATATCGAACCTTGTGGTACACCCATTTTTACTTTTAAACCCATACCCTCTTATTATAAAACGTGGTCTTAAAAAAGTACCGGCTTTAGTACTAGGTTTAAACCATGACCTTGAATAAACGTTATTACAAAACGAAGTTTATCGCTAGTCCTAGAACTATCTATGGTACCAAAGTTAGACCATCGTGACCCCTAGTTTAACTATGGTACTAAATTGTCAACTCGTTTTTTAACATATTATTTATATTGGTTTTCGTCGACTTATCTTCAAGTATTTTAGCCGACTCGGCAATAACTTGACGCAGTATAAATCCTAGAATGAAATTTGTATTAATGTAAGTAACGTGGCATAGGTACATGGTTTAGCTTATTGCATCAAATACTGTGCGTAGTTGTGTCCGTAATCTAACATGTCAGTTATCACTAACCTTTTCTTCTGAACTCCAATTTTCACCTCTTTTTTTCTTTGGTTGATCCATTTTTTTTTAAATTGAATGCACACACGATCTCACCACAAAGAAAACTGTGCCTTTACTTGTATTATTAGGTACTCTTGAAGTGAAACCGGACATTTAGTTTATAATAAGATGTAACATAAACATTTCGATAACATTATTCGAATTACGCGCGCCACCCAGTTCAATCCATAATACGCGCTAGCTCGATAGTTGTTCCAAAATAGAACAATTGGATTGATGCATTGAAAAAAATACAAGTCAGAATATTTAAATACCTTTAAATAACAAAACTTTATATTTTACCACTACAAATAACAATATACAAAATATGTTTTCTTTAAATTACGTAACAACATTTTGTAAAAAGGAACGGTGCAGATAACGCTGAACGAATGATTGAATATTTTAAAATATTTTGTTGATTATAATCTGTGGATTATGTTTAGACCAGGGACTATCTTTGGTACTATGTAGTCCTTTGTTGGTCTACGATTTGTAATACGAATGAAAGAACTAACGTTAGTACCGTAACAAACCTAGACCTTTTAGTCCTGGTTTAAACCTGGTACTTATTGGAACTTTTATAATAAGACGGATTGAATTTACACCATTTACTTGTACATGCTGCTGTCTATCATTCAAATACTATTTTACTAAACTGAGCGCAAGTTTACCTAAACCGTAATGCTCCAGTTTCAAGATCAGGGTTTCGTGATTTACGCAATCAAATGCCTTCGAAAGGTCACAGAAGATTCCTATGGCATCTTGTGCCTCTTCCCACACAGTAAATATGTGTTTTAATAAAGTGACACCGGCGTCAGTCGTACAACGTCGTTTGGTGAAACCGTACTGTTGCTCGTGTAATATTTTATTGGTGTTAAAGTGGTTAAGCATTTGATTGAGCATAATCTTTTCAAACACCTTGCTAAAAACCGGCAACACGGGTACGGGCCTATAGTTATTGGTGTCTTTACTGTCTCCGGATTTAAAAAGAGGTATTACCTTAATGAATTTCATTAAATCCGGGAAGACCCCTTGATCCACGCACAAATTAAATATCGAGGCTAAATACGGTGCTACAGTCTCAATAATTGAGTTACAAGCTTTGATAGACATACTCCATAGATCTTCGGTTAATTTAATCTTGATTTGTTTAAAAGCTTTTACGATTGTTATGGGGTTTATGTGCTGAAATTTAAATTCATTTGACCAGGCTGGAACGTTCGCTTTCAATAAATCAACAGAGAGCAAGGGAGAGGAATTTAAGGTTTCTGTAGTTTTAAGTGGGATACTGGTAAAGAAATTTACAAATTCTTGAGCAACTTCATTATTAGAGCTCACGAGGCCACGTGAGGTCTCTAGTGTTATGTCAATGTGTGTTAGTACAACTTCCAGTACAACCACATTTCATCAATTATGTTTAAGTCTTATGAATTATGGGGGAGCCTATTGCCGTCAATGGGGCATACCAATCCAGACTACGTGGCTGATTCTCGGAAAACTCTGATGAATTAACCCAAGAACCATAATCGAATCGAATCCAAAACCATGCATGTTTAACATTAGCCAAACGACGATAACTACGTATCCAAATATTAAACTCATGGCTAGTTATCTGATTGGCTTTTGATGATCTGCAGTATTCAGTTGCTGTTAACACTGTGTTAAACTGTCACATAAAAACACGTCAAATGTATTTAAAAAAGTTTATTTTCAAAAGTTTGGTACAAATTCAGCTTCAGGAGTCTTAAAGTAATAATTATCTACTAATATCTTGAGTTGCTAAGTACCTAGACTATTATTATTTACTAAGGCCCGTTTTCAATAACTTACTTACGTATAACTGTTAGTTAATACACCACGTTTCGTAGCTATCGGTGTTTCTATTAACAAAGTTAGCTTGAAATATCCTATCCGCGTTAACTACCTGTCACTTGATTCATAGAAAAATCAAAGAAAGAATTTCAGTGACGTTTTGTTTCTAACCGTTTGTTAGCAAAATATCAAACAGACATTGATAGCAATTAACCTACCGAATCCGAACAGTAGGTAAGTTATTGAAAATAGCCGTAAGTGGATTAAACTAGGCGTGGGCTTGAGTTAACCGGGGTGATCTGAGAGTTTCTTCAGTTTTCTGACTTCTTTTCTGTGGTCGTAGAATAGCCAGCTGGAATATAAAAAATAGATTGTAGGTATTTTGACAAACAAATTGGTGAGGAAAAACAATGTGCGGAAACCAGCGGTTTTTTGAACCAAAAATTCTAAGTCATGTGACAACCCACACTGATACCGTGTGGTACATTACGGTCCACTACCTCACACAGAGAGGAGTCTTGTGTCCCAGCAGTGGGGACGTTATATAGTGATTATGTACAAGTAACCAATGTCAGTACCTAAGAAATCGTTTAATTTATCGATAATCATTATGTTATTTGTCGTGGTAAATGAGCTAAATGATAATGACTGATTGAAATGAATGTTTTTTTTTAAATGTCCTGTCTAGAAATTTCTTCTGTATCGTCGATGCATTTACAAACATTTAAACTCGCGTACATAAACAGCCAGATCCGGAACAACTTCCTGAGGTCATACAAATATTTGCACGCAGTGCAGCAGCCAATCGCTCAGCCATGAGTGTGCAAGGCATAACAACAGATAGATATCACTTAAAATAACGTTCACATGATATAACTTTCATATGCTATAAAAAACAAATAACCTAATTTTATGTGATCTAATGTTGCATTTCATATAACCAGCTTTTGCTCTAATAACATTTAGTATAAAGTTCATTTCATATCATTTTCAATTTGTATAATGCTCTTTTTATATAACGTTCAGTTGACCTATATTTCATTTAGCCTAATTTTCATATTTTATTTAAAATTCTGTAATAAATAAGTAAATGAAAAGTTTCTCCCCGTCATTACGTTCGGAGATATTGGGAGTCGAAAGTTCCAACTTGTTGACAAGTTTTTTATTTTTTTATTCCAAGTTTTTATTGCAAGAATTTACTTTAAACACCTCTATGACCCCCATACTATTTAATCCATCCATCAGCACAATGTGATTAAGTTCGTTACATTGGTTCTAGCACAAAACATGACTTTTCACCCCAAAAAAATAAGTCGTTTCTCAGCAACATTTTTTGCGCAAAGGGAACGCAAAAAAATATCGTTTGATGTACTATCAGGGTCTTTTCCGCCTGACCATTTAAAAAAAAAATCACTTAAATCATGCGGAGGCGCCGAGCCACGCCCCCTTAAAGTTTGGGCCTATTAGGAAAGCGTCAACTTTGGCACGCAAAATAACAATAACTCTCGTTTGGCGTGCGTCGTCAGTGCGCTCGGCCGATTCGGTATCTTTTCATTCATTTTTTCTACACAAAGTCAACGGGGCGGGGCTAGAGAACGTTTTTATGTTGCGAGTGCAAGCAAAAATGAGCTTAGTGGTAGTCAGGCGGTAGTGTCCTCGATAGTACATAATGCTTGGTTGACGGCTTCGTGATTAAGTTGTTTACACCCTGTAGATCTGGTCGCTCATTTCGTTAGTCAATGTTAGTCTTCTCTTGTATCCGCACCAACTATAGACTCTGAACTATAGATTATACTCTCTCTTAGCAGAATAATATGCCCAGGGTGCATCTAAGAGTTACAGTTAGGTATGTACCGCCTCGAAGGACTGTTTTACTCGTGTATTATTGCAGCCCAATTAATGACGCATATGACAGTAGGTAACTAGTTTTTCTTAAGTTTTACTGAGGTCAGATAGGAAGTCTCTCTATTAAAAATACAGATATCCAACTGCATCCAGTTAGCCTAAAAGCCGACCTCGACTTTGTCGGGGAGAAGGCTAGTTTGACCATATACTTACATAAGTACGAGGACAGCAGGTAGCGTCATACTAGCCCCTAAGAGGAACACAGCGCCAGGCTGCACCTCCATTGTGGCAGTATACACCTTAGTGTACAGCGGCACGTAGATCAGGGGCATCAGGTTCTCCACCAAACCTATCAGGGAATTCACCTTTCCTGAAAAAGATGTGTGTTTTAAATCATAACCACAAAGTCCTACGATCTTTAAAAGGTGGCCGGCATAAACTGGACGCAGGAGATGTCCAGCATTGGAGATGGTCTGAGTTGATTGATGAGATGAATGCAATAAACCGAAAAAGACGTCATTCACTTCGTGACGACGCGAACCTACACGGCGCCGCCGCCGTGACGTTATCGGAAAATAACGCCTGTTCTCCGTAAAGGGTTTAGGCAAAGGAGTAACTATTGGAAGTAGCTACATCTACATTACGCCTGTTATCTATAATTCCGATGTAAAGACGGAGCTATTGGAGCTAATTACCAAGGATAAATCCAGATTCCCAGTTACTAACGGAAATTATCTATGAAATAAAAAACCGGCCAAGTGCGAGTCGGACTCGCGCACGAAGGGTTCCGCACCATTATCTATACATTAGACAAAACGGCAAAAAACTCACGTTTGTTGTATGGGAGCCCCCCTTAAATATTAATTTTATTCTGTTTTTAGTATTTGTTGTTATAGCGGCAACAGAAATACATCATCTGTGAAAATTTCAACTGTCTAGCTGTCACGGTTCATGAGATACAGCCTGGTGACAGACAGACGGACAGACGGACAGACAGCGAAGTCTTAGTAATAGGGTTCCGTTTTTACCCTTTGGGTACGGAACCCTAAAAACCCAATAACATTTCTCCTGGCATCGAATCAAAGCTCGAATTCAAAGCTTTATTAGCAGTAGTGGTTACGCTTCCAGGCCAAAGAGACAGCACAATCCATAGTCTGCAAAGTATGTGTAGGAAAGTATTTTGTCGATCAGGGTAAGACTTTAAAGAATTCTGGAAAATCCTTTGGAATCGAATCGTAGACTATCTATAGTCTACATGCATCGCAACAATGCCTTCTATTCGTACGTTAGAAACAAATACATGTTACACTCTTAAAATTAATGCAAAATTAACACCAAAATTAATTTAAATAGCTGGAAATATCGGGTAAATGGATTGGATGTCATGTTCACCACAGTTTTGCGAGTGAAGTTAACATGACACCTACGTTTACAGACAAATCATTTTAATAATAAATCAACCTAGTTTATTCTACTGCAAACTGGATGTACCTTTTGACTGATTCATTATTATTTTATTCCAGGTCGAGGTTCGAATCGGGGGTCGGGAAGCCCGCCACACTGTTCCCAAACCACTGTAACTCCTGAAAGCCAGAATCAACAGTGGCGACCACCAGAAAAGCGCCGAGACAATGAAGCTCGACGAAGTCCCAGAGAATGAATTTAACTGTCTTGGATCCCGCAACGAAATTAATCAGAAAAGTATAGCGGAGGAGTAGGAAAATCCGTAATTTTCACTTCCCTCCATATCAGCAGGAGACACAAAGAAACAAGGCCAATAGGCGCAAAGGGACGTTTACAACTGGGATAGGCCCAGTTGCCTAGCACCACGGATAAAATATCGGGGGTCGGGAAAAGTGTTCTTGGGTTTTTATAAAAGGAATTTCTCAGTAGCAGCCCACGGAGTCTAAATGTGACAGGTTAATTAATGACAGTAGGCTCACCCCCAGTTAAATGGAACTTGAACAGAACTGGCGAAATGTTTGTAAACTATTAGGTGTACCTCTGCCCAACCCTTCGACGATTACAGGCGTGATGTTTTATTACGAATCCCACAGCTGGGCTAAGGCTTCCCTCTATTCTTTTCACTTCTACCATCTGCCCGCAAAAGCAATCAAGCAAAAATTAATCTTTAATCTTCTTTATACTGACAACACTATGAGTACTGTCGCTAAACGAATGTTATAAAAAGCGTTGGTTGCCTTTCGTCACTTCTCACTTCTATCTACACTGTGCTAGGAGGCAGATATTATCACTTTCCTTGTGAGTCTTATAAATTTGAATAATAAACGAGTAACGTTTATTTAAATTCAAACCACTGCAGTTTTTCTTCACACCCATTTCCTATACCCGCTACCGAACACTAGTCGTTCTTACATCCTTCAGGTCTTCAACGACTTCAAATTTTCTTTCACCTTATTTTCTTCTCCACACTCCTTCAGTCCCATGAGGAGCTCGTGGGTAAATATTTCGGGTTCGATCGTTAGGTTAAGCCGTGCTTGCCTAGGTTGGTCTGTGGATGGGTGACCACCTATTACATACCGAGTCACCTCCGTGCCTCGGAAAGAACGTTAAGCCGTTGGTCCCGGCTGTCATTTGTAGATCTTTAACAGTCGTTATTGACTACATAGCGACTGCCCAAAAAGTCTGAGAACCAGTCTTACCAAGGGTATCGTATTACCCGGTACTAACTGGGTTGTGGAGGTCAGATAGGCAGTCGCTCCATGTAAAATACTGGTATTCAGCTGCATCCCGACCCCAACATAGTTGGGAAAAGGCTAGGCAGATGATGACTCCTTCAGTCCCCTGTTTTAGTTGGTAAAAAAATATATCGAAACGGTGAAGTTACCAGATTCAAAAGGGGTTTGGATGTAAAAGTGGTATAATTAAATCTTTGATATTAAAGTTATTAGGAAAGTCACTAGTTCATTACTTACCTAATTCATTAGGTTCTACAAGTTTCGAGATTATTGACCTCATTGACAACAGCGAAGTACCATTCAGAATTTCAACCAACGGCGCTGAAAAAAAAGAAACACGATTTAAAATTCAGCATCAAATAAAGAGAGAATGGACGAACTTAGGACCGCGCAACCAAAAAAATGTATTATTGGGTGATGGAAATGTCACAAACATAATTGTATGCACATAGGTATTAAGCTTCCGAAAATTTCCGTCAAACAAAGTACTTGTAGAAACACGATGTTAAAGATTTATTTTTAATTCTGGAGGCCCTCGGTTCTAATTTATTGGCTTTAGGGTCACGACACATTGATCGACGACGTGTGACGCTTTTCCATACAAAAAGTGTCGTGTACCTATCTAAGTTCCCATGCGCACCCATTATGTGATCAATTATTTCAGAATGACAATGATATCAGATATCAACGCTGAGGGCTTGTCAAAACCCTTGTTACCTCAATTATTATCCGCAATAATTTAGTCCGGAGTAAAACTAAAAATAAAGGCGAATGCTACAATAATGATTGCGATTATAAACGAAAGTCGGATCGAACATTTTCAAAATTGAAAACACCTTACATAAGGCAAAAAAAAAACGAATTAGGTCAAATAAAACGAATATCCTAGCGTACTTAATACCACGATAAAGAATTCCGTCTATCACGATAATAATTTATTTTCGTCTTTGAAACCATTAGAAACAAAAGAGACGCATTATAAGTGCTGATAAGGCATGTTACATAATGTTCCTATCGGCACATTCGATTCGGCAGTATTAGTTGAACAACAATGCTGACACTGCTGAATTTTACATTAATGAATAATTATATAATGCCACTTTCATTCGGCTCGTACTGATTGCCAGACTTTATCGGCAGCTAGGTACATCCTATAAATTGGCAGGTTTTAGTTGTATTTTTACTACCGGGCGTGTCTTATACCCGTTTTAACTAACACTAAGCAACAACAAAAATAATACCTAAATAATCATCCCTGATCCAAGTGTAAAAAATGCGGTTTTATCTGGGCATTCATTTAGGTTTTATCCAGTTTTAATTAAAACGGATATTAGCTGGGCTGGGTAGGTATTTACGGCTAAGCAAATCAGTCTTTTTTCAAAAATATTATAATTGTTAAATTTTGCCGAACGGCTGTGCCGATTAATATCGACCCGAGCCAGTGTGTGCCACGCCTAAGTAACCAGATTAGAATGGAATGGTTAAGTCATTTTATCATAAAAGGGTTATCGAATAATCTACTTATAATCGTAAGAGTATAGTGGAGTTTGTATGGCCGTTATCGACAATGATAACGATTGTGTGGCAATAAATCGAAGATCAGGGCGGACACGTACTACTAAATTTTGTCGATGAAAAGTCGGAATATGTCGCGTCGAAATGAGAAATCGGCTTACGTAAAATAAAGGCCGACACGACAAAAATTTGTCGCACAGCGCTTGACCTGCTTGATGGCTGACGTTCCGTTTTAAATACCTAAGTATGTCGAGATAAAACTGTGACTGTAAACATCCGCTTGGTAATCATTATTTTAATCAGAACGTTTCCCAAAATTAAATTAATCATTGAACTATCGCATCTACGATCATGATCATGATGATTGCCACTTTGTCTACGAAAACCGATGAATGAATTGTTACTAAAAATGCCATGTCTCATCAACTTCCGTCTAGTTATATAATAGCAGGAATAGGTACCAGTCACATTTATCAGAAAGGACATCAATGCATGAATCAGGCATGAATCAATGCATGGAGTTTCTTGCCCGTTCTTCTCCATAGAGATCTACGCTAGGGAATGCACAACTACAGTACTTTCTCAAGTTATTATGTCTTGTGACTGGGACTGTAGCTTTGTTTTTGTTTGTATTTTTGACATTCAAAAGTGCCGTAATGGTCTAATTGAAATAAATGCTTTGAGTTTGAGTTTGAATTTGAGCACATAATCTTGCGTCAAAAAGATTTGGCGTTATTTTTCTGTACCTATGTATGATTTTATGAATTTTAGTTTTTTTTTCAAAGACGAAATTTCCTTTTTTTAAGTTTTTAAGAAATCTTTTATCTGAACTGATTCCCGAAAGAGCTAATTAAGGTAGGTATGATTTACAAGACCTCGCCAGAAAAACACACAAAATAGAGGCTTCATTTAATTATTAATATAGAACTCTTTACAAAGTAGTTTACAAAAATACCAGTAACTTGTCTTACGTAATTAAAAATTAAGGTAAACCTTTTCATAAACAAAGGCAAGTTTTAAGCAGTAAAGCAATAACCACCCACGGCTGCTAAAGAACAAAAAATGGCATGACAGATTAATATAAGCTTTTAAATCGCGCGTAGGGACCAACGCTAGAAACTGCAAGCGACCGCTTGTACAAAAAAATACAAAAAAATACAAAAATATTTATTACTTCTCATACATTGTGTCATACATAAATTGAGGCAGCCCCAGTAAGTTACAATAGTACTTGTGTCGGGGCTGTCTCGCTCTTCCCATAGGTGGTATCCCACCAATGAAAATTAAGTCAACAAATATAATAAAAATGCAATAAAAAGGAAATAAAAAATAAAATGATAGTTAATTAATTAATTACTTAAGCAGCTCTCCTTGTATTTTGTGCGTGCGTGTGTATTTGTGTGCGTGTGTGTGTGTTTTGTGTGTGCGTGTGTGTGTGTTTATTTGTCTGTGTGTGCGTGTGTGTGTGTGTTCGTGCGATATATAATCCAGATAATTATCCAACATGTTAGCCTACCCTGATCAGAATGTTTTCTGTTTCTTCATATGTTAGAGATCTTAACCAATCACTTATTGTTCTTTTACAATCGTATAACCGCATGGGATATATTTCACACTTAAGATTCAGTTTATTGTAGATGTAGGTGGATTGTGTAACATATTGACGGCTAGCGAATGCTGATCGAACCCCTGGAGAGTAGGCCACATTATCTCTGCGCCTTCTGCTCTGAGTATCTGGGTTAAAAGGAAGACATTTATGCAGGGTTAAGGTCACATTTAGAACATAAAGCTTTCTAATTGAAAGCAAGTTGCTGACTTTATAGAGGTCTGTTGTGGGGAACCTAAACGGTTTAAAATACATCACCTTGATAAGTGATCGTTGAGCTCTTTCCAGATCGAGGAATTTCATTTTGGAAGCACCACCCCATATCGGAATGCAGTAAGTTATTACGGATTGCGCCAGAGCTATATAGATCTTGTTTATAAGTTGGGCGGACATAACATGACGTAAAGTTTTGAAGACCCAAATGAGCTTCCTGATCCTTTTCATGAGGATCTCAATGTGAGGGTGCCACGACAGTCTTTGGTCAACAAGTATGCCTAAATATTTTGTGGATCTGACTTGTTGTATATTCTGGCAGCCACAGTTACTTGTATAGTAGATGGAATAATTTGGACAAACATGAATAGTGATGCCAAAGTCAGTTCCAGGTTGTGATCTTTGGCTTGGGGAAAAACAAATAAAATTAGTTTTGTTGGTATTAAGGGTTAAAAGGTTTGCTCTAAGCCAGGCAGCTATCTTAATCAGACCCTGTTCAGCGACAGTTTTCACAAGGTTCCATGAGTTGCCCGAAAAAACAACCGCAGTGTCGTCTGCGTAAGAGAAGATTTTCCCTCCAATGATCTGCATATTGCAAAGGCTGTTAATATAAACTAAAAACATTGTCGGACCCAAAACACTCCCCTGTGGAACTCAGTAATAGACATCCCCCTCAACACTACACAAGTTACTAATCTTTACCATTTGCTGTCTGCCTTTGAGATAGGTCTCAAAAAGGGAGAGAGGCATGCCTCTTATACCTATGTTTTCTAACCTGCGCAGAAGGATCGGGACGGAAACGGTGTCAAAAGCTTTTTTCAGATCTAAGAAGACTGTTAAGCATTTATGACCCCTATCCACCCTATCTACAATTTCAGATGTCAAAGCCGAAATAGCGTCTTGAGTTGAACGTCCTCGTCTAAACCCATATTGTGCGTTTGATAGAATATTGAATTTCTGTAAATAGTTGATTAGTCTCTTGTTTATTAATTTTTCTAAAATTTTTGAAATTGCTGGTAGAACGGATATGGGACGATAGTTATTGACGTCGTTTACGTCCCCGCCCTTGTGCACAGGAGTGACCACAGATCGCTTTAAATCTTTCGGGAAAACACCAGTTTTGAAACATAAGTTAGCTAACTGGCTTATGAGTGGAACTACAAAATCCCTCGATTGTTTTAAATATTTTGTAGGAATACCGTCCCAACCTGGTGCACTCTCAGAATCAAGATTCATTAGAATACAGTCTACTTCCTGTGGGTCAGTCTCTAACAACACAAACGAGGAAGCCCTAGAATCACTGCAGCAGCTTGTTACAACTGGCATGCCAGTTTGAGCTACGATGTTTTCTGCTAAGGATTTACCTACAGTGATGAAGAACAAGTTGACTCTATTTAGTGAGTTTAGAGGGTGTGCGGTAATGTTTAGGAGATGAGTATTTGAAGTTTTGGGTGGTTTAAACTGTGTAATTTCATTAATTGTAGACCAAAGATGTCTCGAACTTTTTGCTGATTCTTCAATTTGTTTTTTATAATATTCTCTCTTTGTCTTTTTTATCAAATTGGAGCAAAAGTTGCGGAAGCGTTTAAAGGTTATGATTAAAATTAAGTTGAAGGGGTCTAATCTTCGTGCGGTCAATGGCCCTTTACGGGGCCCCGGTGTGGGCGCGTTCATTGAGGCTGCGAGCCGCTCACTATTTGAACGCGCCCCAAAAGGTAGTAGCCGTAAGGCTGGCCCGGGGGTACCGTACGATCTCCCGCGAGGCGGCGAGCCTCCTTGCCGGATTGCCGCCATGGGATCTAGAGGCGATAGTCCTCGCGCGCCTACATGAATGGCGCGCGGAGGCGCTACGCCGGGGGGAAACTCCGCTGCCGCGACAAATTGTCGCTCAGCGGACAGACTTCCGGCGGGATCTCATGGCGACATGGAGAGAGCGACTGTCGCAACCCCGTGCAGGGCACGCCACGATAGTGGCGATAAGTCCCCTCTTTGAGGAGTGGCTTGAGAGACGCCACGGCGTCCTCACCTTCCGCCTGACGCAGGTCCTCACCGGACACGGAGTGTTCGGGAGGTTCCTGCACCGAATCGGGCGGGAGGAAACGCCCGGGTGCTTCCATTGTGAGGATCGACCGGAGGACACGGTGGAACACACGGTGGAGGTGTGCCCCGCGTGGGCGGAGCACCGCCGTGTCCTCGAAGCGGCGATCGGCGGCGGCGACCTCTCGCGTCCGGCCCTGGTGCAAGCCATGGTCCGAAGCGAGACGGAATGGGACGCCGTCACCTCCTTCTGCGAAGCAGTAATGCTAGAGAAGGAGGTGGCGGAACGTGAGAGGGAGAGAACCTCTCAACGTCCCGGCCGCCGCGGGAGACGCCCCGGGCGTCGGGGGCCACCACCACGTGGCCCCCGGCCACCGTAGGCGCGGGCCTGTGGACGGTGAGCTATGGGCTAGCTCGCCGTCCGTCCGTCTCATGACGACAGGCCGTGTCGACGGCGCGTTCGTGTTCCACGCGCGCCTCAAAGAGAGTCAGCAAAAAGGAAGGGGTCCGCAAGGACCGATGCCTGCCGGGGTTGCGGGACTATTCGAAAGAGATACCGTGGCCCCGGAACACAAAGGGCGATGAAGGAACATGGATGGGTTTTAGTCAGTAAAAGTCTGACACTCCCTCCTGCTCCGCCCAGAGCGGGAGGGGTTATTTGATGATTTCCCATCCGAAAAAAAAAAAAAAAAAAAAAAAAAAGGGGTCTAATCTTGTTTGGTGCTGCATTTTGTTTCTAAGTCTTATGCACCGCAGAGCTCCCGCAGTGATCCAGGGCTTCAGTGTTCTTTTGCCACAGGAAGCGGATTTAGTTTTTGAATTGTTAATGAGGGACGTTTGAATCACCTCCACCAGTTTAGTTGCAAAGCTATCTGGGACCGTGAAAGTATCAAAGATTGATATATCTATGTTTATAAGGTACTTATATGCATTTTCAAAATCTATAACAGTGGTGGTTTTTGAACAAGTACTTTGTCTTTTACTAGAGCTAGTTAAATTTAAGAGAACCATAGCATGATCCGTGATTGTTGTATTAAGTACTGCCACAAATGCTGAGGTTTTAGTTTTATCAAGCTTCAGGACGACATGGTCAAGGCAATTCCGTTCTCTAGTGGGGAGGCTGTGTCCCGGAAGGAGGCCGTGCACCGATAGCATATTCAAATAATTTAGTCTATTTGATCTTTGTTGTGTTATTTCTGAGGATTTTTCGATTATATTAATATTAATGTCACCCATGACAATAATATTTTTGTGTGTGCTACAAGCTTCAAGATGGCTGTTTAACGAGTTAATGAAATTGTCAGCACAGGTATTAGACGGGGAACGGTATATACCTATAATAGTAAAATTAGACACGCTAATTTGTAGAGCAGACGCATGTGATATGGTTAGTTCCGTAACGAGAGGCATATGTTTATTGCTTACATAGGCAACCACGCCATCGTTTTGATTTAGCTGAATTGAGGTAAAGTAAGAGGTGTAGTTATTAAGTAGTGGTATTTGTTTATTTTTATTTAATCTACACTCAGTAAGAATAAGAACATCCACGTCGGATTTCATGAGAGCCATATTCATCTGTAAGTCGTCAAAGTTACTGTAGATACTCCTCATGTTCTGAGTTACTACTGTCAAGAACGTATTTTCGTGTTTCACCAACGTGGAAATATCTTCGATGTTTACTAACGCCGAGTTCGCAATTTCAATCTCGTCTAATTCATCAAGTGTATTTAAGTTACTATCCATTTTTGTATGAATAGTCTAATAAATATAACTCACGGGGTATTGTTTTGTTAACACAAAACAATTGTGTTTGTTGCTTGTGGTCATAATCTTTCTATCATTACTTTCCCTTCAAAAAGAATCGCAGTTGCCTACTGGCCCACCAATTAGATACTTGCTCTACAACTAGAAGTGGCAACAGACCACTAAGCTCACGCTTCGGACGCAGTGACACGTATGACAGGAGGGTAAAAATGTCGACGGCGCGGCGGCTTATGGGTACAGAAACTTTGCAAAGGTTGTCGCATCTGGCGTAGTGTGTGCAGGACTTTATGATTGGCACTCATGTTGTGCACCCATTACACACTCGAATTCAATCAGAATCGTAATAATTATGTTATTAAATCAATGAACGCAAACCGCATTTGCAGCTTTTCCAATGTGTGTGGTCAACTTCACCTCTTTAAGAAAATAATTAAGTTTATCTAGCAATATTGAGCATGTATACAAAATTTCGTGTCCGCGCTGTTAACCTTTGAGGAGTTTTCCTCCTCCTCCATCCTGGCTGCAGGATCAAGTCATGGATGTCATAAAAATTAATCATTCTTCTTACCAATATAGAATATTTTCTCATTGGGAGCAAAGCAATAGACGAAGGAAGCTGCGATCTTGCTCACTGTCGACACGATGCCTAGCAGAGAGTCGTGCCATTGCAAGTACTTGCTGAGGACCATTATCGAGAATATTGTACCTGAAATGTAATAATTATTGTTTAAATAATGTATTCCTGTTACAAACGTACAATAATCACTAAATCTATTAGTAAAATTGCTACATCTAGCTTTGTTTTTACAGCACAATAAATTATCACTCTTCCAATTTTGTTTTTGTTTAGGAATGTGTTTTTTTTTTCTAAATTACTATCGGCGTGTGACATTGTATCTGCGAAAAAAATATCAATTTCAGAAGATATCAAGGGCTGAACTTTTTTTTAAAATGGACTATTTTAAGTTAAAAAAAAACCCTGTCCCATCCGTGAGGGTATAGTTAGTTATCGATTCTATTTAACCAATCCTTTTTGTATAACGGGGTGTAGTTTTCGTTTCTTCACTTCATAGTTATTTGAAGATTTGCACTCACATTAAATAATGTATTGTTGTTTCAGATAAACCTACTTAGCAATAAGTCTTCAGTGCTCTGAATAGATAAATAAGATACCAATCTATGCGTCAGCAAAATGCATTTTACAAGCCTTGAGAGACCCCCCAAAAGATCATTATGTCATTTTATCACTACGTACATGTTGTTTGGTCACCCATTTTGACACAATTAGTAATCGTTCGTATGATATCATTGGCATGCCTTGTAACCTTAATTGCTTTTTTCCGAGAATCACAGGAAGTGATTAGTCAGCGCTATGTAGCTACGAAAACTGTTAACGGCTCAATCTAGCAACAATTGTACTTCCTTAATTTTTTATTCATATAGGAACCTAAATCTACAAGTAACTGAACAGCAGCTTGTAAAATGCACGTTTTAACAAACACTAGGCAAGACTTAGTAAATGCCTGAACGAAAGCACACTGCTGGATTTTCAATGCGCGGGACCTTGACACGACCACGACCACGACTTTTGGCCGCAGAAGTGACTTTTGGTCAAAACCAGAGAGAAAGTTTGATCGCACGACCGGGCGTCCGACCAGTTTCGTTCAAGTTAGCAGAGATGTAGAGCCAAGTCAGAGGCCCATGGACGGCATTAAAACTCTGACACCAGCCCGCTTAGCATGAACACCGAAGAAACGAAAGAGAATCGACAAATCTTTTGTTCATCTGTCATTTCGCTGTCATTGAATCGACAAAATGACAGATGAACAATAGATTTGTCGATTCTCTTTCGTTTCTTCGGTGTTCATGCTAAGCGGACAGGTTAGAAACTAACCACACGATAAAGAAGAAGATGGAAAAATAGTGGCTAGTTGTGAAAGTATGTGAAATAGGGTTTTAACTATTTATGCATTGAGCTAGACCTTAGTTCGGCAGTGGCAAGGGTGGTCGTGGCCGCATAGTGCGCGAGGTCCTTAGCACCGAAAGTTAAAATATAAAAAAAAAAATATTAAACAATAGCACGACATTATTTTGTCATTCCTTCAGGTGTGTGATGTGTCCTAGTTTTAGTAAAAATAAGCTGTAACTACGAAAAGTTTCTTTCCTCAAGCGTTAGTTGATACAAAAATTTCTGAAAATAGCTGAGAGGCATTATAAGGCGAACTTACCAACAGAGTGAGTGATGAAGTTATAGGTCTGGAATATGCTGAACTTAACTTCATCCCAGTTGAATCTGTACCTCGTCGACAGGTACATGACTGATATTTCACCTGCAATTATCAACAAATGGAACATGAGCCGACTTCTTCATTGGCTATATGCGTGAATGATAGAAGCGAATTTGAAAAGACGAATAAAGCCTGTATTTGTATGTTTGTCCCTGTGTGGCGCTCTAGAGACCAAATGCGTGGCTGATTTTGATGATTGTTACGTCAATCGATTTGTTTTAATTTTGAAAGTGTCACTACCTGACAGTAATCAAAATGTAATATGGAGACAACTAGTTTGCCATATAAAAAAGTCAACGGTTTAACTTAAATGGAGTTTCATTGAATGGTTTTTGAAAACCATCTTAAATTTCTCATATCATTTTTCATTTCGAATACCCATTTAGGATTTGTAACCATTTAAAGTTGGAAAACTACAAAGCTGCACATTTGACGACCTGATTGGCGCACCGGTAGTGAGGCTGCCTTACGTTCTTAGGGTCCCGGGTTCGAATCCCGGTCGCAGCAAATGTTTGTGTGATGAGCACGGACATTTGTTTCCGAGTCATGGATGTTTGTATGTATATTTAAGTATGTATTTACAAAACAAAAAGTATATATTTAGTATATCAACTATCTGGTGTCCACGACACAAGCGTTGCTTAGTGTGGCACTAGATGGCGCTGTGTGTAATGTCCAGCAATATTTATTATTTATTTATTTATTTAAAAACTAAAAAACGCGACTGTAAAGTAAAAATTGTGATTCAATAATTTTAAATTTTAATTTCCTCTTGAAGGTTTACAGGTATGACATTTTCAAGTAATCACAAGGTACTAACCGTACATAGGTCCAAATAGAAAGCTGACGACCCCCAAAAGAACACAAAGCCGCAGTCTTCTGTTCTTAGGAGCCTTCTTCAAGAGCAGACTTAAAGTGTCTCTGACGTTATTCAGGTCGAAGAAGACTCGGAAGAAGTGGCACTTCCCTTGGCGATCATGCTGAAGATAAAATATTACTTTTTAGAAGTCTTCTTCTTTCTTTATTGTGTGGTTAGTGCGTAAGTTGGTGGCAGAGTCTTAATGCTGCCCATGGGGTTTTTAGAAGTAAAGTCAGGATAACAATTGAAAGAGGCGCTAGTAAGGGGCACAATACATCGCAACGAATGCGTTTTTTTGGTTATACAGTACATGATTCTAGACACTCCAGCACTTTTTTTTGTCAGGTTTAAATATACATTCATTTTGATCGTGTAGATTTAAGACCAGAAACCCAGAACATGTAAACAATTTCAAATAAGATGAACGTAAGCACGTATTTCCCGGATGGTTCAAAATCAGAGTGCTCAATTTCTGAGATGCTTGAATAAACCTGGTGGCCTTTAAATGGACTATTAGTAAATTCTGTGATAAGAAAGTGAAAAACATAAATTGAAAGAGATACAGAGTTAAGATACAGGTACGCCTAAGTATAAAAAAAGGAATATATATTAATTAATTATTAACTTACCTTCTTCTGCTCTTTATTTCGTTTAGGATCCCTCACCACAAAGAATAGATACATTATGTTGAGAGTCTGTAATATTGTTGTCAATCCATAGCAACCATAGTAACCAAAGTTCTTCAACAAGACTCCACTAATCCCCATGCCAATCGGAAAAGCCACAGTCAGACTAAAACTTAAAAGACCTAACCTAAAAGTTCTAGTCTTATCTGTTGTAATGGTGCTAATAAAAGCAAATGCTGTCAAGAAACAAATGCACCATCCACCAGATAATCCTTCAATAAGAGCTTCCGTGAAGACCAAGACTTCTAATGAGAGCTGACGGAAGAAATATACGTTGATCATATTGTTGATGCCGATGAGCATTTGTCCAGAAACGGATATCATCATGAAAAATTTCCGATGCCCTGTTTTGTCAGAGAAAGACCCAACAAAAAGAGCTAATATACAGGGTATTGTAGCGGACAAGTAAGTTTTCCAAGAAAGAGCTCTAGCTAGCAGCTTCTGTGCTTCTCTCTCGTATTCGTTCTGGCTGTCTGCATCTTGCGTCTTCAATAAATCGCAAATTTCGTCTGAATAGTTGAGGTTCACTCGGCACGCCTTCTCAAGATTAAGGTTCTGTGATGCAGTTATATTGATCATAGCCGATACAACAAACAAGAATAAACATGGCTCTAGGGTAATGTTTCTAAACATATCTACCACCTTTTCACGCAACGTCATTTGAACCTCTTCTTCTTCATTTTCCTTGAGAGGATCTTCTTCCGTAAACTCTTCATATTTTCTCTCTTCCTCTTGGCTTTCTGTTGTCATTTTGTAATCACTTTCGTACTATCATTTATTTCGTGCAATAATATTTCGTTTGATAATTGACTTGTAGATATAACTGGCGCTGAATGTGAACTGTTTGTTATAATCTCATTTGTAGTCAATAAAGTTATAATCATTAGCGATACATGCATATCAGATGTATCGTACGTTACAAATATAGGGAGCGTACGATATGGAAGTACTTACATTAATAATGGGCCCGCCTACATTGCGTATATCTTTATAGACTAATCCTAACTTATCTACTTCGATGATTGTAAAATCATAATAATCTAAGTAATTGTTCTTACTGGCGTTCTATGTATTAGATATTATGTTTTCCGTTATACATTTTTCATTCTAATAAAATAATGAGCAATACATTTTCGCGTAATGATAAGTTGTTTATTAAAAAACCGGCCAAGTGCGAGTCGGACTCGCGCACGAAGGGTTCCGTACCATTATCTATACAACATTAGACTAAACGGCAAAAAATCACGTTTGTTGTATAGGAGCCCCTCTTAAATATTTATTTTATTTTAATTATTTTTTTTAATTTTAAACTAAATATATAACTTAATATTCTGTGAATATTTCAAGCGTCTACCTGTTGCCGTTATTAATATCGAGCTAAAAATGACAAAAAATCACGTTTGTTGTATGGGAGCCCCCTTAAATATTTATTTAATTCTGTGTGTTTATTTGTTGTTATAGCGGCAACCAAAATACATCATCTGTGAAAATTTCAACTGCCTATCTATCACGGTTCATGAGATACAGCCTGGTGACAGACAGACGGACAGACGGACAGTGGAGTCTTAGTAATAGGGTCCCGTTTTTACCCTTTGGGTACGGCATCCTAAAAAGACACCTTTGTTCATTGATTTGCAGAGTAGATTAATTAAATGTTAAAAAAAAGGTTTGGAATAGTTCGTGTAAAACTACTTCATAGTTTCTCGAATTTATTTACTGTGATGGAGCTACTGGAGTATGACTTCTTGTTTATAACGTCTCTGTTATTTTCTTTTCACCCACTATTCTAATATTAATATATAATTAACGTATCTTCATGACGTATATGACATGTATGTGTATATAACCTTATAGTCATATTCGGCTCGGTTCATTTGGCATAGACGGACAGTAGAAGCGAATATATCGAAAATATATGTATTATACGATCGTTAAAAAGCCGCTCGGTTAACTCGAATAGAAAGTAATTGCTTCGGGTCGGGTTTTGTTATTCAACAAATACTGCCGAATCGGATGTCCCGATCCGAACAATTGTTGTCGTGGCAATGCTGCCAACCTTCTGGGCACTTTTCCTGTTGACAGCGATGTGGACGAATTTTTTCGACGCTCTGTAACCCCTTTTGATACTTGTAAATATTTTTATTTGTATTATAGAGTTCGTATGTAAATAATGTAAATATTATTAGTCTGTGTTTAATTTACGTAGTCATTTGAAAATAAATCTTATTGTACAGTCCCTTTATGCGTACATCTATTTTGATGTGGGAACTCCTCTCACAAAAACAAGACAATGCAATCATTAATATATTAAACATTCTTAAAATAAGTATATTCATTCTACAAATTTACTTTATTCAGAGACATTCTCATTGTTTATCTCATTTTTATAAACTTATTGCCGACGGGTTTTTACAAAGTTATCACACGTGTTTCTACAACAAACAGTAGAGACCATCTCGCGATAAATTACCTATTTACCGTAGACTCAGTACATTTCAATAAAATTAAACAGCTAATGTTTAACATAAATATTATGCTGTTTTTATTCAACAGTAAGATTACAAAGTACTTGATACAATCTAGTCAATGAATGAAGAAATTGTTGATTAAAATTGTAGATGTGTCGAGTAGCGTTGTTCCTCTAAATCATGACACGGTTTACATTATCATTTAAAGAATGAATTCGGGAAAGTTTGTGTATAATACATTTATACTTTCTTACAATAATTTCGAATTTTTGTGAAGTTATAAAAATCGTGCCAAGCTGGAGCAGATCGCAGTACATGATAAAATTGCCAGGTACCTTCTTTGTCACAAAAATAAAAGGAATTATTACTGAAACATAAACAGACGTTATAAAAACGTAAGTAACATAATCACTGATAAGCCAATAAATAAGGATAAAACGACAGCCGGTGTGTTTTCATTGATATAACTCTGTATTAGTAGAAGTCATTGTGATTTCATCATATTTGTTGATTCCCAGAACCATTCAGCTTTAATATACCGTGTAGTTAATATGCTAGCTGCGGCAAAAAAATCATAAATTTTCACCTGGTGCGGTGGCGATCGAAATGCGCATCAATCGACCTTTTTGATAGTGGGTGTCCTTTTTGACCTGACACCACTAGGATTAAAGCGCTATCTTTGTCTACTATATTTTTTTTGTACATTACGTATATATTTGTCTGTGTCGAAATTCTACCAAACAAGCACCGAAACAACACCGAAAAACAAATACCGAAGATAATTGTTCCGCACCAGCGCGAAAGATATAGTTTTCACCGTGCGCAGCAGCGGTAAGCACCGAATTGGGCCAATTTTGTGTGATCCGCATTGAAGTTCTTAATTTATATGCATTTAATATCATCAGAACTCCATGTAGGACTCAAATGCTCAAATGATTTCAATCGCAGCGCCTTTATTTATAGCAGTAACTATGAAAGACAGGGCCGCGGTCGGCCTCGCTTCCGACCATCTAAATCTCATCTGAATCTATCAAGCGATACTATGCATTACCTAATACAGATAAAGCTTAAAATATGATATGTCAATGAAACTGCCGGTCGCTGCACTGCCACTTGGTAAGTGTTGACTCTAAAGCCCACCATAGATGATAGGTTAGCCGTGTGCAGTTTTGCCTGTCCAGACAAACTACACATACGTTGCAATACATTTTTTTCAGAACAACAACACAACACACATTTAACATAGTTTGAAGTTTATACACTAACACACTTTGTACTATTATGATATATATGTTAGTCTGTAAGGTTTATTATTTATCTATGGACCAAAGTAGCCTGAAAATAAAGGTTTTTTTTTTTTTTTCAGAAACCTTCCCTGGCGTATGTTTAGTAGTTTAGGAGTCTATAGAGTACGAACTGACGAACAGATATTGGTTTTACTATCATAAATGTGAAAGTTTGTGGGGATGAATGTATATATGTTACTATACTTTGTTAATAAAACGCTGTTGTCATGAGCTTACCCTGCCGTTGCTGTTAATTTTTAATTCTTCTCTTGCCGAAGGATTGTTTCCTGAAGTATGGAAAAGTGCAAGAATTGTCCCGATTTTCAAGAAAGGAGATCCTGCCAATGTTAAAAATTACCGTCCAATTTCAATATTATCATGTTTTTCAAAGATCTTTGAGTCTCTTATTTGTCCTATTATTACTAACCACATTGACAAAATTATTTCACAGAGTCAGCATGGTTTTAAAGCGGGTCGCAGCGTAGAAACAAACCTTGTCGAGTTTGTTTCTGATGTAACCCTGGCTCTTGACAAAAGATTGGAAGTACATTATAAAACACATATAAACGGGTATTTTCGCGAATTTTTACCTTTAATATTTGCCCGACGTTTCGACCGGATTGCACCGGGATCCCTTTTTTTTGCATAATCTTCTTTTTCCTAATATACTTTGGCATAACTGTTTTGACATAATTTGTTTTGCCATAATAATACTTTGCCAAATTTTTTTTTGGCATACTGTTTATGTTGGCATAATCATCTTGAAGGCTAATTTGTTTTGGCATAAATTGAATTTTGCATAATGTTACTAAGCATAATGACTATTAGCATAATAGTATTTAGGCATACAAATAATATAAATACCAGAATAAAATTTGAGTTATTTTTACGTATTTATTTTGAATTAAAAATTCATTAAGTTGTACTACAAAAGTTAGTGACAGAAACGAATCGCTGCAAAACCGACTCCACGTAGTCTTGTCTGCCCTACCCCTAGAGTGTAATTTAAAATCGCGTAGGCGCGGAGGGGCGAGGCGGCCTGCGAGTTGAGGAGCAGGTGGTTGTAACACTCGCCGCCGCTGCTGAGGCTGGCCGGCAAAGCCGGCCAGCAAGCCGAAGCTGCGGTGGTGAGCGTTAAATACATCTGCGACGATAAGCTCGCGTGGGACCGCCGGTGCCCCGCAGCGCTGGAGCCGTGACAGAAACCTTGCCTGCTGCATGTTGCATACTGCATGCTTGCTTGCTGCATGCTTGCTTGCATGCTGCATGATTGCTGAATGCATGCTTGCTGCATGCTTGCTGAATGCTTGCTGCATGCTTGCTGCATGATTGCTGCATGCTTGCTGCACGCGTGCTTGCTTTATGCTTGCTGCATGCATGGTGTATGCTTGTTTAAATGTTTGCAAGCTGCATGTTTGCTGCATGCATGGTGTATGCTTGTTTGCATGCTTTTTACAGGGAAAAACTCACATATGTTCACAATCAACTATGTTCAAAACAAATATGTTATGTATTACCTGCTTCGGAGAGATGGTTTTGTTCCAATCGTCAAAATAAATTGGTATATCCAATTAGGGTATGTCTAACATTTTAGGATTATGCTTCTTTGTTATGCCTATAAAAAATATGTTTTAGTATCATTATGCGTAAATCAATTTATGCCTAACAATGTTATGCTTAATCATTATTATGAATAGATAAATTATGCTTAAAAAAAAAATGCGTAAGCTGTTATGCGTAAAAATGTTATGCAAAAATATAATTAGTAGTAACAAAAGTATGCCAAGTTATATTAGGTCTTAAAATTTTATGCAAATGGATAGGGAACCGATTGCACCAGCCGTGGTCGCGGGAAGACTGAAGTATTGGAGGTACCGCCACAGCAAAGCGAAGGTGTTTATTCAACTACCCTCACTTGATCTTCATAAATGTTAATTAGGGCCGGTTCACACTAGGACAGCACACTACACTAACAGTGTCCGCATACTGAGATGATTTCACTTGACGAGTACACTTAGTGATCACTGGATTCCAAGCGGGAGAGAGTCTGAAGCCGTCTTCGCGATTGAAATTAGGATACTTATAGATTGGAAGTAGATGCTGTTTACACGGACTTTAGCAGTGCGTTTGATAAAGTTGACCATTCTCTGCTACTGTCAAAGTTAGAATACAATGGTATACATGGCTCTTTTTTAAACTGGTTTTCATCTTATTTTTCCCGTAGATCGCAAATTCTTGTTGTTAATGGTTATGAATCTTACCCTTACTATGCTATCTCAGGAGTTCCTCAGGGTTCTCACTTTGCACCAGTTCTATTTTCACTCTTCATTAATGATATAACTGATCAAACCCTTCACTGTAAATACCTGATGTTTGCCGATGATCTTAAAATTTATAAAATTATCACTTCAGATAAAGATGCTTCCCTAATTCAGGAGAATTTGGATAGAATTGACCATTGGTGCAACCTGAATTACATGAAGCTTAACATACAAAAATGTATCCACATACGATTTTCAAGGAAAAAGCACTGCAATTCAGTCTCATTAAAAATAAAAGGAGAATTATTAGAAACCGTTAATGAGGTCCGCGATCTTGGTGGCATCATGGACAGTAAACTTAACTTCAGAAGTCATATCGATAACATCGTTACTAATTCATCACAGTTGCTAGGATTTCTTAAGGGCCCGTGCACAAAATTAAGGCATTTTGAACATTTTTGATCACTACTTGTGGGAAAGGCAAGAAGAATTTGAACCTTATTTATTTTTATTATAAGAGAAAGGTTCTTCATCTTGTCGACTGCTTGAACATTTTTTTTAAAATAATGTATATATTAATGGCAATCACCCATATTCAAAACCCCTTTTCCGCAAAAGTAACGAGCGAGTGATGTTTGTGGTTCGCTGAACAAAGAACTACAAAATATTCTGAACATTAAAAAATATGAATAACATCATTAAATGGTCTACTCGTAACATAGCAAGAAACATTATTGATTTCAATACGAAATATAGCAGAAAAAAAATGTTGAAAAAACGTAATTTGTGGAAAACGTCGGGACAAATAAGTATTTTTTCTATACCTTAGAAACACTTTAAAGAAAATTAAAAAATCTCAAGGTAGCTTTTTAATAGAATCTGAATTTTAATTTATAAATAAACAATAACTTCATTTCGTAAATTAAATGCAAAGAGAACTATATAATCGACCGCGCAAACCCGATCCCGTCAGTAACGAAAGGGCTCTCCCAGCGTGAGCACGTATCACTTTGCTTCGCCAGCGCTCCCGAGTTATTACGTGAATATATTTCCGAGATATACGCAGACTACCACATTTCGACCCAGTATTTATATTAAAATTATTAAACTTTTTGATTGTATTAAGATAAGAGTGTTTTTTGACGTTGGTTGTTTATTAAGATTTATTTCGTCTTCATATTATTTAAAGTTAAGTTTCTTTGTTTGTACTTAAGTTGTATGTAAGGGTAATAATCTGCGGAACTACTGATCCGATTCCGAAAATTCTTTAATTTAGGGGATTTCACTACTTCATATTATTATTGGTTTTCATGGTAACCTATGGTACCTACCTACAATTTGATTTTAAAATAAAGATAATTTTCTATTTTGGAAGTGCGATTTGGTAGAAATCTTCACGTAAGAAAATGCCGTATGTTGTTGTGTGTGTGTGTGTGTAGTAGGAGGTATACAAGAAGGGTATGGCGGGGTCGAGTGAGCGAGCGATATTTTTCTTCATAGGTGTCGATTTCGTGGGTTTTGGGGTTGGTGATAACGAAAATGAGGTCAAAATGAAAATCCAAGATGGCGCCGAGGAAAATTTTTGATTTTCCGTCATGGGTGTCGTTTTAATGGTTTTTGGGGTTGCTGGTTACGAAAATGAGGTCAAAATGCAAATCCAAGATGGCGCCGTGGAAAATTTTTGATTTTCCGTCATGCGTGTCGTTTTTATGGTTTTTGGGGTTGCTGGTTACGAAAATGAGGTCAAAATGAAAATCCAAGATGTCACCGAAAAAAATGTTGTTTTTCCGTCATGGGTGTCGTTTTTATGGTTCCAAATCCAAGATGTCACCGAGAAAATTGTTGTTTTTCCGTCATGGGTGTCGTTTTTATGGTTTTTGGGGTTCCTGGTTACGAAAATGAGGTCAAAATGAAAATCCAAGATGGCGCCGAGGAAAATTTTTGATTTTCCGTCATGGGTGTCGTTTTCATGGTTTTTGGGGTTGCTGGTTACAAAAATGAGGTCAAAATGAAAATCCAAGATGGCGCCGAGGAAAATTTTTGATTTTCCGTCATGGGTGTCGTTTTTATGGTTTTTGAGGTTGCTGGTTACGAAAATGAGTTCAAAATAAAAATCCAAGATGGCGCCGAGGATTTTTTTTTTATTTTCCGTCGTGGGTGTCGTTTTCATGGTTTTTGGGGTTGCTGGTTACGAAAATGAGGTAAAAATGAAAATCCAAGATGGCGCTGAGGAAATTTTTTTGATTTTCCGTAATGGGTGTCGTTCTCATGGTTTTTGGGGTTGCTGGTTACGAAAATGAGGTCAAAATGAAAATCCAAGATGGCGCCGAAGAAAATTTTTTACTTTTCGTCATGGGTGTCGTTTTCATGGTTTTTGGGGTTGCTGGTTACGAAAATGAGGTCAAAATGAAAATCCAAGATGGCGCCGAGGAAACTTTTTTGATTTTCCGTCATGGGTGTCGTTTTCATGGTTTTTGGGGTTCCTGGTTACGAAAATGAGATCAAAATGAAAATCCAAGATGGCGCCGAGGAAAATTTTTGACTTTCCGTCATGGGTGTACTTTTCATGGTTTTTAGGGTTGCTGATTACGAAAATGAGGTGAAACTAAAAATCCAAGAAGGCGCCCTAAAAAGAAAAATTTCGGTTTTATTGTAATGGGTGTCGTTTTCATGGTTTTGGGGGTTGCTGGTTACGAAAATGAGGTCGAATGCAAATCCAACATGGCGTCGAGAAAAAAACTTCGGTTTTTCCAACGTAGGTGTCATTTTCATGGTTTTTGAGGTCGCTGATTATTTTAATTTTTTTGCTTCCTGGGTGCCATCTTAGATTTTTATTTTGACCTCATTTTCGTAATTAGCGACCTCGAAAACCATGAAAACGACACCCATGACGGAAAAACCAAAAATTTTCCTCGGCACCATCTTGGATTTACATTTTGATCTCATTTTCGTAACCAGCAACCCCAAAAACCATAAAAACGACACCCTTGACGGAAAATTAAAAATTTTCCTCGGCGCCATCTTGGATTTGCATTTTGACTTCATTTTCGTAACCAGAACCCCTATAAACCATGAAAACGACACCCATGACGGAAAATCAAAAATTTGCCTGGGCGCCATCTTGGATTTGCATTTCGACTTCAGTTTCGTAACCAGCAACCCCAAAAACCATGAAAACGACACCCATGACAGAAAATCAAAAATTTTCCTCGGCGCCATCTTGGATTTGCATTTCGACTTCATTTTCGTAACCAGCAACCCCAAAAACCATGAAAACGACACCCATGACGGAAAATCAAAAAAAATCCTCGGCGCCATCTTGGATTTTCATTTTGACCTTATTTTCGTAACCAGCAACCCCAAAAACCATAAAAACGACACCCATGACGGAAATACCAAAAATTTTCCTCGGCACCATCTTGGATTTACATTTTGACCTCATTTTTGTAACCAGCAACCCCAAAAACCATAAAAACGACACCCATGACGGAAAATCAAAAATTTTCCTCGGCGCCTCTTGGATTTTTATTTTGACCTGATTTTTGTAATCAGCAACCCCAAAAACCATGAAAACGACACCCATGACTTAATAACCACAAATTTTCCCTGGCGCCATCTTGGATTTTCATTTTGACCTCATTTTCGTTATCAGTGACCACTTAAACCATGAAAACGACACCGATGACGGAAAAAACAAAGATTTTCCTGTGCGCCATCTTGGATTTTCATTTTGACCTCATTTTCGTAATCAACGACCCCGAAAACCATAAAAATGACACCCATGATGGAAAAACAGAAGTTTTCCTCGGCGCCATCTTGGATTTTCATTTTGATCTCATTTCGTTATCAGCGACTCCTTAACCATGAAAATGACATCCATGACAGAAAAACCAAAAGAAAAAACCACCTTCAAGTATAAATAACAGGGGTATGTTATGTTTACCCTACAGAGTGAACCTCAGTGGCCATTAAGTCGCGCTAAAGTCCAGTCGCGCAAGTGTCCTTTCGCGCAAGAGTCCATTCGCGCAAGTGTCTTGGCGCGCAAATGTCCGTTCGCGCATAAGTCTAATCGAGCAAAAGTCCATTCGCGCAAGTGTCCAGGCGCGCAAAAGTCCGTTCGCGCATAAGTCCAATCGCGCAAAAGTCCATGCGCGCATTTATCTTTTCGCGCAAGTGTCTTTCGCGCAAAAGTCCCAGAACCAGAAAAAATAAGTTTGTCCTTTAAAAAGTTTGTACGGAACCCTCAGTGCGCGAGTCCAACTCGCACTTTTATTTATCATTTTGTAAAATGTTTATATGTATCTAAATTCTTCTAATACAAAATTAAACCATTTTTATTTTGATTGTGATAAATATACAGTAGACACACATTCCAGACTTTTATTTCTAAACCGTACTGACTTTATAATTATGTATCATAAAATAATATCGTCTACAGGATCAAAATGGTTTAAGCGATCACTACGCTCGATCTTCACCCGTGTGCGCGTGTATCTGCATGAACAATGCACACTAACATAGGATCGCAACGAATTTGCCTAAACTCTAGCGACTGAACTTTGTGCACGGACTCTTAAGAGAAGTACTAAAGGGTTTAAGCTAATAAGAACTAAAATTGTCCTTTATAACGCCTTAGTTCGGAGCCACCTAGAATTTGCTAGCGTGGTATGGAATCCCCACTATGCTGTACACTCACAGAGAGTCGAAAGCATCCAGAGGGCTTTTACAAAACACCTAGCTTATACTTTCAGTATAATATCCCCCCGGTGTCCATATGAACAACGCCTTCAATCGTTTGAAATGAATAGTTTACGCGACCGTCGACTAATGCAGGATCTCATGTTTTTGTACAAATTTGTAAATAATAAATTAGACTGCAGTAAGCTAGTTGAGCGTATCGGACTAAAAGTACCTCAAAATTATCCCAGATATCCTATGACTTACCTATTCAATACTCAATGATCTAACTCAAATATTGGTGTAAACTCGCCACTCAATAGACTCTGTAGAGAGATGAATTCTTTTATTAAATCCTCCCCTGATGTCGACATTTACCACAATTCCATAAAAATCTTTAAATCCCAATTACTGGATTCTCGAAAATCACAACACAATGTTTTGTTATGTTAGTATTAATTAATGATTCCTTTGATTTTTTTTTTACCTTGTAATACTACTTCTTTCTTCATTTTTAACAATGTTATAATAATTTTATTTTTATTCATAGTTCTGATCTCATTTTTATCTATTCTAACACTACTAATCATATTATCTTGTCTTTTTTTTTTTTTTAATTAGTTAGTAAAATTACATCATACGTTTTTCTTTTCTTTGTATTGCTTCGTAAGCTAGATAATCTCTTAACTGTAGGATCTACTATTGTATTTCATTTCTTTAGCCACTCATTTTCTCATTTTAATTTTTAATTTACATCTCTCACATGCTAACACTTATTTTTGTGAATGCTGGTTAACCTGTAATTGGCAACTGTGTTAGTTCAAGACTGTAAAACCAATGTATACCTAAATGTTATACACAGAAGCTGTTGGTGAACCTTTACTAATAAATAAATAAATACTCCTTCACGCTAAAACAACTGAACGGATATGGATGAAATTCAGCACACAGATAGTTTATAACCTGGATTGACACATAGGATACTTTTATCTCGGTAACGCATGGATAATCCCGTGGGACTATTACCGAACTCCACGCGAGCATAAGGTAGTACCCGAATATGAGTGTATATAGTTGGTGTCAGTTAAGATGAGAATAACGGTCATTGCCCTTTCCCTAAAATCTCTTCGTACGAAACAAATAAACCATGTATCGTTTTTCATTACATAAAATGTTGAAGATCACGATAGATGACGATTCAAGACTTGAACAGGCTTATTTTTGGTTTTCAAAGTTAAGAAGTTTAATATATGTAGGTGGGTCAATGACCGCTATTCTCATCTTAACTGGCACCAACTATAGTAACATAACATCACATTTGTATACCCCGAAGCATTAGGAAGAGGTGTATCTATAGTACCTATACCCATGTCCAGTCCCATATAAGCGAGCCTATTGCCATCACCTGGGCACAAATCCAGTCTCCGTGACTGCTACTAAGAAATACCTAATGGAAAACCTAATAACAATTTGCCCGACCCGGGAATCAAACCCAGCACTTCTTGCTCACCAGTCGCAATGGAGTAGATGATACACCAATCAATTAAGATACTTTTTAAGAGCTGTCAAAACGCGGTTCTTTCATAGGTTTTGTATGGCAATAGCAAACTGTGACGTCACTGTTTAGTCAACTCAATTACTCAACTATTTCTTGATTTCAAAGCAACTAAAAATCGAATTTGGCAATTAATTGAAAATAAATCGGGTTTTCAGGCCCAAAATAAAGTGTTCTTTTTGGAGATTGGTGTCTTGTTTTATAGTGTCATCTACCCTATTGTGAGCAACGAGGCAGTTAGTGTATATGTACTTGTTTATTATTGCACCACAAATACTGCCATATCAACTGGGAACTAGTAAATAACACCATTAACGAATGGCTGGCCATATATGTTACATACTCTTTGGTTTTTTATACTTTTTCTTATTTTAAAAGTTTTTTTTTGTTCTTAATTGATTTGCTGTCAAATGTTGTGTTTTTCTCTTCCTTCCCATTAAAATAATATTACAAGGTAATTTTTTTTATTTTCGGATTACAGCCCACAACCTCATCTTTTTCAATATATAGGTTCTTTTTCAATAATTTATTTGTAGTATTTAAGTTTAGAATGAATTTCGAATACGTGCTATTTGAACTTGAATTACTGTAATTGCATTTCATTTAACATAATATTTTAATATTTATGTAAACAGACTTATTAATTAAACCATATTTCTTTTGGCATACGCAATCAGTGTAATTTTGTGCAAATATTGCTCAATGTTGTGCAATCGTGTCACAGGAAAGATTTCCACAGGTTTACGTAGAACATATCTGAGGAATTCATTAATAATTTTGTGATAAAATCTGTGGTGTGGTCAATTATTAAATTAGCATTTTTTCCCAAATCGACCCATTTGGGAAAAAATGCTAATTTATTAATTGCATGAATCAATTGTTATCAAAATGAATCATCGTGTTATATAGGTTCCCGATTCAAAGCTTTCTAATGCAAAATAGTTTGGGTCAAAACTCTTTTAGGCAATAAAATAATGGTTTTAACTGACTCAAAAGTCTTTGACTGAAAACAAAATGGATTAAGAATGAGAGCCTTCGTAGCTCGTAGTGTGCTACGCCGTAGCACGACGCGTAGCGATCAATCAATGCAACTCAAAGTATTCAAGTTTTTGTTTTGAAACAAAACGTCATTATAAACCTACTACGTATCTAAGCATGTTTCCTATCATCCCCTCATTTTATAACCCTGAATATTCTGAATTTAGCATAGATCACAATGCGTATCAGAAATGTGTTGACAGGGTGTAAATGGACCCTTCACGAAACCGACAACCAAGCATTCTGTACATCAGACTAAGTAACTTTACGCAAAAATTATCATTGGGAAACGATGATGGGAAACGACTTTTTTTTGGGGTGAAAAATCATGTTTTATGGTAGAACTCAAAGCATCGCACTCAAAACATTGTGCTAATGGATGGATTAAATAGTACGGGGGTCGTGCGTGGAGTTGTTTAAAAACACGTACAAGTAGTTAAAAAGAAACTTGTAAAAATGTTGGAACTTTGACCCCCAATATCTCCGTAACTAGAACGTTCCCAGGTATGGTCTAGAACAAAAAGTTGATTGCAATGATGGGGATAACAAGTGTCTTTCGGCTTCTTACAAGGTCTTTTTACATCCTTTATTTAAAGCTGTAGTAGATTAGTGTACACCTTTCATCTTGCGCTGCATGCTGTGACACGCACGCACTTGACTATCTTATGTCTGCATTAGCGAGAAGAGATCACATAGCTGAAGTTTTGGCCAAATACATATTTATTTATTTAAGGAAAAACAAACAGTAGCACAATAAGAATTCATAACAAAAATGTACATATTAAATTTTTAAACAATTATGCTACCCACAACGTTCTCCACAGTTAAAAAAAACACAATTTAAAGTATTTAAAAACTAGCTAGTAACAACACAAATACAATACATTAACAACGGTCATTGTCCTGGAACTAATATCCAAGATTTTTAAATGTATGTGATTATACATATAAAAGAAAAAAGAAAATTTAAATTTGTGTGCTTATTTAACATTAGGTACGTTATTAAAATATATCTAATTATACAGTTTTTAGTTTAGTTTATTTTAATAGATTTGTAAATTGTAAATAATGTACCTACATGTATACTGAAATCAAATAAAAATTACACAGTAATTTGCTGGTCCTTTAGGGTTGCTTGGATTTGCTTCCTAAATGCATTTTTACTTAAAAAAAGAATGTCGATGGAATGGAACTCATTGTTGTATGTCTCAACTAAACGATGAAGTGGTGACGCGAGCGAGCCAGCGTTGAATTTCATAATCATAATCATAATCATTTTATTTGCAATAAGTATAGTACATTATGGTCTTAAAGTCAGTTGAAGTTCCATATACATAGTCAGATATAGATGACATGCAAAATTTTACAACACAACATTCATTAAAGTTATCTTAATAAGAATAGATTAGTCATTAACATTATTTATAAATTCATTAACAGAATAAAATCGTTTTTCCAATAGCCATAATTTAAACTTTTTAAAAAATAAATTATTAGTTAGCTCTTTCAAGTCCTTTGGTATTTTATTATATATTAGTCCACACATATTAAAAGAGTTCTTTTTGTATAGAGAAGTCCTTGGCGCTCTAGGCAGAACTATTCTATCTGGATCTCTTACTTTTCGAGGGAAACGGTCTTCAGCCTTTTTAAACAAGTCAAAGTGCTGTCGAACAAATTTAGCGCATTCTAAAATGTACATACTGGGTAATGTAAGAAGCTTTAATTTTTTGAATAGTGGTTTACAGGATTCCCATGGTGGAATGCCACAAATGGCTCGGATGCATTTTTTTTGTACCCTGAAGGCTTTATCCACATCTGTTGAGTTACCCCATAGAATGAGGCCATATTGTAAAGTCGATGCAACACAGCCGTGATACGCAGTCAGCATAGTACTTAGCGACGAGGTCTTTCGCAGTGTGTAGAGAACGTAAACGAATTTGTTTAATTTGTTGCAAACTTTTTCTACGTGCGGTTTCCAGGAGAAGTGGCCATCCAGTGCTACTGAATTTACAGAGACTACTAGCAAATAGACGTCGAGTGCGTATCTCACGTACTTGAACTGTTCGAGGAACCAGGTAGCACAGACTCCTTACTAAGTCCGGACAGTCAAAATGATTCCGGCACACATTGTAAAGAGTCATAACTTCCAGAAGTTTCCGTCTTGACTGTAAGGTGAGAAGATCATACTTTTTAAGAAGTAAGGGGTATGACATTTTTTTCCGATAACATCTAAAATTCATAGCACGAAGGTATTTACGTTGCACTAGCTCTAATCTTTCACTATTTTATGTAAAAAGGGTTCCAAATAGGTACTGCAAACTCTAACTGTGGCCTAATTATTGATTTATATAAATGCAAGAAAGTAGAAGGTCGGTGAAAATCCTTGGATGATCTCATAACAAAACCAAACATTTGGAAGGCCTTGTTTACAATTTTTTCTATGTGAACATCCAGATGGAGCTTTGAATCTAGTAGAACACCAAGATCGCGGAGAAAACTTACTTTACTAATTAGTGTATTGGCAAGACGATAGTCGAACTTAATAACAATTTTTTTTTGGTAAATCTTATAACATGACATTTTGGAAGACTAAGGTAAAGCTTATTGGAAGAGCAGTAGTTAGAGAAACGATCTAGATCCTGCTGGAAGCTAAAACAATCGGCATTATCAGAAATAATTTTATAAACCTTTAAATCGTCCGCGTAGAGAAGAAATTTTGAATTTTGAAAACAGTCCTTTATGTCATTAATGTATAAAATGAATAATAAAGGGCCTAAAATGGAACCTTGTGGTACACCAGAGGTGACCTGAAAAGAGCCAGACTCAAAGCCATTTACAACTACCTTTTGTGTTCTGTTAGTTATGTAAGATATAAACCACCTTAAAAGGTCCCCTCTGATTCCATTGTATGCAATTTTATTAAGTAGTAGTGTGTGATCTATTTTATCGAAGGCCTTCTGAAAATCTGTGTAAACTGCATCAATTTGCTGTCTATTATCGAGACTATCAAATAGTTGAGACGTGAAAATGAGGAGATTGCTAATGCAAGATCTATCTTTAACAAAGCCATGCTGTTCTTTTATTAGAACACTGCGAATAGCCGGATATAATTTATTATGTACCAGTCTCTCAAATAGCTTAAAAAAACCAGGTAGTATAGAGATAGGTCGATAGGTCTCTACGTCATGCTTGGAACCACTCTTATGAACTGGTACAATATTTGCATGTTTCCACACTTCCGGAAAAATACCACATGATAAACATTTATTATATAATATAAGTAGAGGATAACATAATGTATCACAAGTATTCTTTAGAAAAATCGAAGGAATCCCATCAGGACCGGGACCCTTGGTTGAATCAAGTGATTTTAGTTCTTTATGAATTTCATCAAGAGACAGTTGCAGTTTGCATAGGAAGACATCGTGGTCAGCACTACTGGGTGGAGGTTCCCAAGAGTTACAGTCAAATGTTGAGGGCTCATATACAGATTGAAAAAATGTAGCAAACAAGTTGCAAGTAGTAATAGGATCATTGGATGAACTTTGATTATAATGAAGTGTGGATGGAACCTTGTTTGTAGTTTTACGGCTTGCAACATACGTCCAAAATGCTTTAGTGTTGATAGCAACGCTGTCTTCAATGGTATTAATATATTTACTGTAGCAAATGTCAGCTACATTTTTAAATTTTTTCCTATTACTCGAGAATACCTCATAGTCACATAAATTCCCATACTTCTTCCATCCAACCCAGGCTTGAGTCTTCTTTTTGTAGGTATGTATGAGAGATTTGGAAAACCAATTGGGAAAATTAACATTTTTTGGTCGACATGAGGGTGTGTGTGATTTAATAATTTCATAAAGTTTTTCATAAAATCTAGAAACAGATTCATTAGGTGTTAAGTTATCCAATAAGGCAGTCCAATCCACTTCACTTATATCAGAATTTATTTTGCTGTAGTTAGCTTTGTGATAATTAAGTTTGTTATTAGCAGGGCATATCGGAATATGTGTGTGGTGAGAGAAAGAAATGTGTACATAGAAGGCTGGGTGATAGGCGTCAACAGGTAAAAGGGGGATATCAGGAGAGAATGAGACTGCGTGAGTATTACAAAAAAGTAAGTCTAAGATGCGTCCGCTAGAGTTGAAAAAATGGTTGTATTGTTTCAAAACATGTTGCGAGCAGAAATTTGATAAAAAGCGAGTTACATTTGTCAGTACATATATAAAAAAAATATATTTGTTTTTTATATTACAATATTTAGCCTAATAAGGCTAACTTAATTTGCTAAAAGTAAAATTATATCTAAGAGCACGTCCATTGCGCCATTTACTTAGCGTCTATTAAGGTGAAGTCACTTTGTTCTTGTGTCCATATAAATAGCTAGGTACTCTAATACACTCGCGGTAATGTCACATTAATATTACACTACACTAACTCAAAAGGTTTAGTCCTTTTGAGCATATATTTAATGAAATTTTTCCATCGACACTAAGAAGAAGGCTGTAGTAAAGAACATTATACTGGGTAATTCAACTAACTATCACAAGGAACCAATTTCGTAATCGCGAATAAAATATCAGCGGCCTCATTCAAAAGGTCGTGTGGTTATTGAATTTTGTATGGTAGTTTGATGTTCTTTAATAACCCACACATATATGATTCACGCTGTACAAAGAATAACGCGCTTATCATAATTGCAAAAAACTAGATATTTTGTAAGTTCGTAATCACTTGCTACGTGACTTGCTCGAATTTGTTCGCACGATCAATTATACTCCCTGTATGTGCAACTATAATGGCTTTTATTGTACAACTATTTACTGGAACAATTATTTTTACTGTTTTATAATCCTTCTTATCGAACGATCGCGTATGACTTGCTCGAATTTGTTTGCACTATCAATTATACTCCCTCTAGGTGCAACTTTAAAGGTTTTTATTGAACAAACTTTCTACTGGAACTTTTTTATAATCCTTCTAATCGAGCATTTGAGTATGACTTGCTTGAATTTTGTTTGCACGATCAATTATGCCCCCTGTATGTGCAACTATAACGGCTTTTATTGTGCAACTATTTACGGGTTTTTTGTTTTATAATCCTCCATCGAAAGACTGAGTATGACTTGCTGATGAAAAAGGTAAGAATTTATGTTGAAAAATATGATTATTTATCTAATTTCTTTATTACTTAGGTAGATACCTATTTTATTATTTATCTTTTCTGTAGTTTATTTATTTATTATCTTTTTAGAATAGATGACAGTACACTTTTAACATACTTATAGTCAAGAATGTTTGCGAGCTGACTGCTTCGTTGGTTTATTGGTGGCAAGCGGTACTGCTGAGTATTAGGTCTTAAATTCCATTCCCGGGACGAGCTAAGTGTTATAAGGTACTTCCATCTTGTAATGTGGGCATAATGGTAGAGTGCTGTTCCATCTGAGACCCCAAAGCAAGTTGTCTGATTGGTAAGAATCTGATGTATTTTCCACTTTTCCCTTATATTGTTAAATGGGCATCATTATGCCCAATTTATTCCACAATTAAAAATGTTACAGCAGGCTGTTCGTTAGTTAGCCAGTGTTAACAAAACAGCCGCTGGCCCTGTATTTTATTGAAACTCCGTACCGGTACTGAATTGACAACTCAAGATCTGACTGTAGGAGCTGTTATAGTATTACGTAATTCTGTTGATTTTTTCCTAGAATGCAACTCTTTCTCCTACCAAACCCCGTTGGGTGGCTCAGTCGCCAAACTGTTATAATTGTCGAAACACGCTAGAACACCGACTTCCAAAAAACTTTTAAAGTACGAGTAATGTAGAGTTACTTTTTAGGGTTCCGTACCCAAAGGGTAAAAACGGAACCCTATTACTAAGACTTCGCTGTCTGTTCGTCTGTCCGTCTGTCCGTCTGTCTGTCACCAGGCTGTATCTCATGAACCGTGACAGCTAGACAGTTGAAATTTTCACAGATGATGTATTTCTGTTGCCGCTATAACAACAAATACTAAATATAGTCAATGGTACGGAAGGAACCCTTCGTGTGCGAGTCCGACTCACACTTGGCCGGTTTTTAGGGTTCCGTACCCAAAGGGTAAAAACGGAACCCTATTACTAAGACTTCGCTGTCTGTCCGTCTGTCCGTCGCCGTCGGTCCGTCTGTCCGTCTGTCCGTCTGTCCGTCTGTCCGTCTGTCCGTCTGTCCGTCTGTCTGTCACCAGGCTGTATCTCATGAACTGTGACAGCTAGACAGTTGAAATTTTCACAGATGATGTATTTCTGTTGCCACTATAACAACAAATACTAAAAACATAATAAAATTAATATTTAAGGGGGGCTCCCATACAACAAACGTGATTTTTTTATAATAATTTGTACGGAACCCTTCGTGCACGAGTCCGACTCGCACTTGGCCGGTTTTTAGTATTGTTTTTGAAAGTCGTTGAAAATCTTTCTCTACCAAATTCAGCTATTCTCGGTAGTTCGGTTTATTTAGTCCGGTCACCGGACTGGTGAGACTTTTAGTCTCAGCAGTTCGTGGATGTAGGTAATACAACCGGACTATTGAGCCTGATAGTTCGGTATCGATATCGCAATCCCTCTCCATTCATCAACATTTATATTCATCACTCTTTTAGCCACAGTATAGGTCCAATCACGGACTTTACGTATATTTTCCCTTTTAACTTGAGGGGCATCCGTGGGTCGCAAGTTGTTCCAGTGACCTGTCGCCATTTCCTCCATCCTGAGTTGATCCGGTGCATTACGTCTTGGTCTACTTCGCCATCCCCTTGGACAAGCGACCCGGTACCGAAGGCGAAAATTGAGGTTCCGACAAGAGTTATGGGCACAGGACTGGAGAGACTGCAGAAATCACTAAACAAGTATTTTGTTTTGGTCCTACTTTAGCAGTGCGACCATACAGATATTAATTTTAGCAGTTATACATAGACGATCCATTTATGAAAGTCAACAACCCTCGATAGCAACAGATAAGAGTGAGCTGCCTCAAAAAGGCTAGCAATTCTTAGTGCTGACGATCGATTACTTATCAATATGTATATAATCTTATGACGATTTAATTTCATCATCTGCCAAGCCCTTTCCCAACCTTTCTGAAATGATGCTGCGGACTACTAGTACTGCCTAATCTCCGCAACCCAGTTACTCACTAACACCTACCATTCGACACACATACCTCGATGTCAGACTTGTGTACTAACTAAGTCTCAACTACCTATAATTACCACCTACATTATATAAGCGTTTGTCGTTCTTGAGTAGTGTTGAATTTCTGTCGCACAATCATTTGTCGCACTAGCGTGATGTCGAGCTTTAGTTTGTCACACATCCGTTTGTCGACCTCACGTAGTGCACTCTGTTACACTTACACACATCTCTTGACGTCAGACTTTTATTCTTCTGACTAACTATAATTACCAAAGATCTACAGATAACAGCCAGAACAAACGGTTTAATGTACTTTCTAAGGCAAGGAGAGTACTTGCCAAACAGGAAGGTCACCCATCCGCCAACCGACCTCGGTTTAATTAATTTTTCATAATTTTTCTTGTTCCTATTTTGTCGTAAGAAAGCGGTCAAATGTACTTAGGTAACTATTACGTTGTTTTTTATACGAAAAATTTAACAAACTTTAAATTATTTACACAAATTTCTACTAATAAATTATATAAATATTACTTTAAATAATAATTGAAGAAACATTAAATGAACAAACTCTATTAAAATACCAATATGCGTAGTAAACAAAAAAAAAACAACAATTTGTTAATAAGGTGAGTTATTCTTTTGTATTTGCCAATAAGGTTATTAAGGAAGGATTGTTAATTAAGAGGAATACTAAAAACACGCTCAAATTAAATTACTAATAATAACAATTTTAATTTATTACTTATTTTTTACACTCATTCTATACATTTATCACAGCAATAAATCTGCATTCACATTCACAGTGATATTAGGTCGTTTTTACTCAAAAATAATGACAATGGTACTAACTTTTTAGGTAGCAATTACTCGAGACCTATGTATACCAACCAAAGTGGTACTTAATCAGTTGATAGGTATAAAGTATAGCTACCTAACCCTTAGGGAATTATAGGCGTGAGGTTAAAATCTGTTATGTTAGGTATACTTTATTTACATTTTATATTTCAGTTTGTCAGTCAGTTGTAGATGAAATACTTCTTTAGAAAATTAAATATATTATCAAATATATTTATTTTATACATATTAAGTACTAGTTATATTATTATAATATACAAGTACACGTACAGCTACATAATATATAAATTGATTCACTTTCTATATATACACAGAGCGAACAAGAACTACAATACAAAATACATTATAAAAGTTTTTTTTTTTTAAATATCACTCTAGTCTGTAAATCTAATAATATGCATAAAATCACGTTATATAAAATAATGCACATAAGTAAGTATATTTTAAGGCACTAGTTTGAGCAAGAGTTGACATACAGAAAAACGAAATAAATTTGTAGGCTCTCCATTAATTTCTTATAACTAGAAAGATCGAGCAACAAACCTCGAACACATAATAATATTACTCCGAATTTAAGTCTTGGAACAACACAAATAAAGTTCATATTACAACGTCACAATTAAGTCGGGTAAATATGAAGTTAATCACGTCCTTCGGGAATAGTAATTAGCTTTAATAAATAATTATTAGAGGACCTCTGGTCTCAACCGTCTGTTCTAACTGCAGAATATCGAATTATTCGTGTTTGTTTTGTTCAAATGTTTACAAAGAGATATTATACAATTTGAGGAACCTAAATGTTGAATGTATTATTTATGTATCTATACGTATAGGATCCATAAATATTATGAATTAAAGTTACTTTTTGTGTTTATTTGCGTGACCGCGTTGTTCTTCGAAGAATTAATTACAGAAATAGTTATGCATTATACATAAATATTAAACAAATTATACATGAATATTTAATAAATTATATAACAATATTTAATTTAATAAAATTGGTTTTGTGAAGTTGTTAAAACCGGCGAAGCACGCCAGTGTCGCTAGTTTTTATAGGTCATTCATTCATTCGTAATACAAATAATAAGATAATTATTATTATTCATAATTCCTAGCTATGTTACAAAGTTCGACAAAACTGTATTTAAAAATAAAAACCTTAGAAGACTGCGCAAATTCGCTACAATAATTCGATTTTTTTTTCTTAAATTAAAATAAAAGCAGGAAATGTACAACAAAATTAATACTAGGTTTTTACAAAACTCCAATCGTTTTAAAATAAGTAGGACGATAAAAGGAGACTGGGCAAAGTTGGTCTGCGAATTAATAGAGATGATGTTATACCTACGGACGTCAACATGGATACAAACAAATCCTGCACATAAATATAATTTACGCCCATATTTTTCACATAAAATTGTATTAAAAAAAAATCATCTGCAAGGTGCACTCGATTAGTATCTCAAACTCATCTCCTCACTCAACAACTCTCTTCTCGTATAAGTGCATTATGTTTTATTTTGCATACAACTTTGCCCAGTATCCTTAGAGACTTAAAAGTAAAGGTTTTTCACTCCTACAATAATAATTATGCATGTAAGAGTAAGAGCAGATTTCACCAATAAACGAAATCAACAAGAAATCCATTGCAATTATGACTGTGACCGTTCTTGAACCCGGTTTAGACGTGCTGATCGCGTTCATTTTAGTTAGTTTCATTGTTGCAATTTGCCTTTTTCGGTTTACGACTAACTATTTTTTCCCATTTCCATTTTTTCTTTTTCCGCAGGTGACGGAATGAATTGAAGGGGGTCTGCCTTCTTAGCCTCTGCCTCTTTGGCATCTTTCTTTTCTTCTGCTTCTAGAGCCTTCTTTCTTGTGCCCTTCAGGGTAGCTCTATGCTGGACGTAGAAGAATCTGGAGAGGAATAAAATATATTTAATTATAATTGAACGGAAAATAGGAAAGCTAAAAAAGAAAATAGTCTAGTAACTAGGTAAGAGGCATAAGAGAAAGTGAAATTTTATATTTATTTTTTGGCAAAGAAAAAAAAATCAACAACAACTAAACAACTAAACTTTGTAGTTAAGGTCGTTGATGAACTAAACTAAAGTAGGCTAAACGTTCACGATACCAATTCAAAAACCCTTTATAAAAGTATTTCGTATTATCTTAATGCCAATAAAGTAGGAGAACATTAACTGTGCAGGATTTTGGTCATGGCAGGTTAGGTAGTAGGTTTTTTTAATTTATCAAAAGAGACTTGCAGTGGAATCTCGCATCGTTTAAATAAACCATTTACTTCCCAACATAAACTTAAACCTTAATTTATAACGACAGAGGTGGAGATACTGTAGACCCACAATTCACCAGTTGTCTTTAACTCCTATGTAATAGGGGCCAGCCTATTACCATTAACCAGTTACAATCCCACACTTAAGAATGCATCTGAGAAACAAATGTGCTACTTACATAAGTATAATCGCAGGTGGTATAGCAATCGCCGCACTGGTCAGGAACACAGCACCTGGCAGCACATGCAGAGTCTTCATATACAGCCAGGAGTATAAGGGATGGAAGACCAGCGCTGCCACTGTCTCCGTTAGAGAGAACAAAGAGTTCACTTTAGCTGAAAAGGGGAGATAGAAATTATCAGTAACTGGCGTAGAGTTAGGTAATTGTCTTACGGGAGCCTCGGTAGTACGAACGGGATAAAAATAATTTTATGCTTTATCCAGATTATAAACTATCTTTCTGCCAAATTTATTTATTTATTTAGGAAAAATAAACAGTAACATATTACTGGTTTCTAATAAGGATTTCATACTAAACTATTATAAATATGCTACACACTACGTTTTCCACAGATTACTATAAATAATTATACAACTAGAGAGACTGTAAACTGTTTATGAAGTAAACTAAAATAACAGTTATTATAATAAGTTTTACAATAAGCAATACATAATTATAATATAATTATATAAAATAATTATCATTATTTAAAATAATAATTGATTTCTATAATAATTTTAATTATTATCTAAATATATAAAAGAAGAAACTGACTGACTGACTGACTGACTCATCTATCAACGCACAGCCCAAACCGCTGAGTCTAGAGATTCCAAATTTGGCACATTGGTTCCTCATGTGCTCTAAAGGTGCACTAAGAAAGGATTTTCCAAAATTCACCCCTTAAGGGGGTTAAACGGGGATCCAAAGTTTCTATGGGGAAACAAGATTAGTTAGACTATTTTATTTGAAACTTCACAGGAGTGCTCCTATGGATAAATGAGTAGAAACGAGTTTCAGGTTTTTTCAGAATTCAACCCCTAAGAGGGGGAAATGGGGTGGAAAAGTATAAAAATCAATGCACAGCCAAATCCGCTGAGTCTAGAGATTCCAAATTTGGCATATAGATTCTTTATGTGGTCTAGGGTTGCACTAAGAAAGGATTTTTCAAAATTCACCCCCTAAGGGGTTGAAACGGGGGTCCAAAGATTACATGGAGATATAAGATTAGTTAGACTACTTTATTCAAAACTTAACAGGAGTACTCCTATTGATAAATGAGTTAGCATTTGTGTTTCAGGTTTTTTCAGAATTCAACCCCTAAAGGGGGCAATGGGGTAAAAAAGCCTGAAAATTAACATAGGTATTGTTTGTATGGTGAATTGGGTCGGGTGTGTTACAAAAACACCCCCTTTTTTTTTTTTTTTCGTATGGGAAATCATCAAATAACTCCTCCCGCTCTGGGCGGAGCAGGAGGGAGTGTAAGACTTTTACTGACTAAAACCCATCCATGTTCCTTCATCGCCCTTTGTGTTCCGGGGCCACGGTATCTCTTTCGAACAGTCCCGCAACCCCGGCAGGGATGTGGTGGCCCTGAAATACCATTATTCCCTGTTGGGGTGCGATGGGGTTGAAATGTCTAAAAATCAATATGGGTGTCGATACCGAGGTTATCAGGGGTGCTGATTCAGAAAATGGCATTTATTTTGAAATTCAGTAGATGGATTCAACTTCTGTACAGGGTTATTGTTGATTTATTGTGATGATTGAGATAACGATGATGATGATTGTGATAATGATGATGATGATTGCGATGATGATGATTGTGATTACGATGATAATGATTGTGATGATGATTTTGATTACGATAATAATGATTGTGATTACGATGACGATGATTGTGATAATGATGATTGTGATAACGATGATAATGAGTTTGATAACGATGACGGTGATTGTGATAGTGATTGTGATGGTGATTGTGACAGTGACGGTGATTGTGATAGCGATGGTTGTGATAACGAGGATGGAGATTGTGATGATGATGATTGTGATTAAGATGATAATGATGGTGATTACAATGATAATGATTGTGATAACGATGATGGTGATTGTGATAATGATTTTGATGGTGAATGTGATTGTGATAGTGACGGTGATTGTGATAGCGATGGTGATGGTGATTGTGATTGTGGTTGTGACAGTGATGGTGATTGTGAAAATGATGAAGATGATTGTGATTACGATGATAATGATTGTGATAACGAGGTTAGTGATTGTGATAGTGATTTTGATGGTGATTGTGATAGTGACGGTGATTGTGATAGCGATGGTGATGGTGATTGTGATTGTGGTTGTGACAGTGATGGTGATTGTGAAAATGATGAAGATGATTGTGATTACGGTGATAATGATTGTGATAACGAGGTTAGTGATTGTGATAGTGATGGTGATGGTGATTGTGATGGCGATTGTGATCATGATGATCTTGATTAAGATGATGATGATTGTGATTACGATGATAATGGTTGTGATTACGATGATAATGATTGTGATAACGATGATGGTGACTGTGATAGTGATTTTGATGGTGATTGTGATTGTGATAGTGATGGTGATTGTGATAGCGATGGTGATGGTGATTGTGATTGTGGTTGTGACAGGGATGGTGATTGCGAAAATGATGAAGATGATTGTGATTACGATGACAATGATTGTGATAACGAGGTTAGTGATTGTGATAGTGATAGTGATGGTGATTGTGATGGCGATTGTGATCATGATGATCTTGATTAAGATGATGATGATTGTGATTACGATGATAATGGTTATGATTACGATGATTATGATTGTGATAACGATGATGGTGATTGTGATAGTGATTGTGATTGTGATGGTGATGGTGATTGTGATGGTGATTGTGATGGTGATTGTGATGGTGATTGTGAGGGTGATTGTGATGGTGATGGTGATTGTGATGGTGTTTGTGATGGTGATTGTGATGGTGATTGTGATGGTGATTGTGATGGTGATTGTGATAGTGATTGTGACAGTGACGGTGATTGTGATGGTGATAGCGATGGTGATGGAGATTGTGATGGTGATTGTGATTGTGATTGTGATGGTGATTGTGTGTTATAGTGTTCGTGATGGTGATGGTGATTGTGATAGTAATGGTATTTGTGATATTGATTGTGATAATGACGGTGGTTGTGATAGTGATTGTACTAATGTTTGTGATAATGTTGGTGGTTGTGATAGTGATGGTGGTTGTGACAATATAAAATTTGGCACATAGATAGTTTATAACCTGGATTAACATGTAGGACACTATTTATCCCTTTAGTATGATTCAGTGGGACAGTTACCGAACTTCACGCGGGCGAAGCCGCGGGCAACAGCTAGTAATTATATATAATTTAATAAAAATCCGTACAATAATTTCTGCGTAAATGAGTCATCCATGAATGAGTGATCCAACTTTCACATCTATAATAGTAGTAAGAAGTAAACGTTTCAGTTGGTTGAAAATCAATATAGAAAATATGCTGGTAGGTACTGCGTATTTTAATATTTGTAATAGCTTGTTGCACTTGATCGTGTAGGCACAACGATTTGCTTAAATATATTTGGTGCACGTAATTTGTATTTTTCTGCACCCGCAAAAGATGATCGGTTTGCAAAAGTAGAGCGGAAGTCACTTGACAACAGCATTCATAATTATATTAACGACTTGAGTCTTTAATAAAATTGTATTGGCATTTTGTGTTGAAAATTATTGAGCCCATACAACAAAACAATGCGTTATTCAGCCATTATCTTTGCCTTACGCATAACAGTCCTTATTTATAAACATAGTCTCAAAAGTAAAACGTCAATATTATTTCAGCTTGGAATCACCCACTGATGGTTGAATATCTTCTTTCCTTTGTCATACATTCATAATAATATTCCGTTCCACAACTTATCAGCGTTATCGATATCAAAAAAATCTGAAACAGATCGACGTGACTTATGCTACCGAAAAGTAGGTACAATATCATAAAGATGCGTAGGTATGTTATATGTCAATCTTGAAAGTTGTTGAAGACATACAAAACACTGTCGAAGTGATTGTCATTTGTCTAGGCTGTCAAGTGTGTCTCGGGACTTTGATATTAGGACGGTTTCAGATTAGCGTATTTTCGGCAATATAAGCTCGTTTTTGGAAGCGCGCCTTTTGCCGTTGCACCGTGCAAGTCTTACGCCCGTTGACGCGCTTATAAGCGTGAACACGCCGGATTAAGCGCGTACACGGGCGTTCGTTTTTTTGCGCATGTATGCAGCTGCATGCAGCCGGTAAGAGCTTATATGCACAAAAGAAAGCGCTAGTCTGAAACCGCTCTTATCATCAGTCCATAAACAAGAATAAAAATATGGTTCAACTAACCAGTTTCCTGTTTGTCCACCAATTTCGATATGATGGAGCGCAGTGATGTAAACGTAGTAGCGTTCAGTAGCTCGGCTACTGGGACTGTAATCATACATACAAAATGAGCCCACAATGTTCCCACTGCTGGGCCTTAACCACCACGTGGACACAATGCGAGTTGGTAGATGGCACATGTCTTCGAATTTTTGGTTCTAGGACAGGCTGGTTTACCCACGATGTTTTCTTTCACCGTTTTGAAAGCAGCGATGTAATAAATTAACCAAAGTAAAACGCCTGGGTTCGCATCTCCAACCTATTACTTGTAAGTCGAGGCTATTGCCACTCGACAACTGGCACTGCAATTGTGCACGCAATCAAATTAATAACCGCCATTGAACCGGGCGTTATTCAAATGCATATTATCATAATAAAACTGGAATATGAAGTAGAGATGGCACGATGACGCTTTTGTGGTCGAATGGTAATTCAGTATTCATTTCATAGTAATTGCGATGGTAATTAATGGTGGTGTGTTTTTGAAATACTGGGTTGATGTCTGGGTTAATAAAGATGGTGATTTTAAGGAAGATGATCTATTTCGGAACATAAAAGAAATTGAAGTAATCAAACTTCAATATGACAAACTGGAAGGGCCATGATAAGTCGAAACACTACTTAACGATACGCTTTATTGAAAATTAGTTGTTTGAACAACTAATTTGAACGGCAAAACCTTCGATGTTCCTTCAAAACGTGATCCGTTTCTAAAATTATTGAAAGTATAGAGATCTGACTACTCATAATGTGTATTATCTCATGTCTGAATAACCATAAACACACACCTTTTCCCCATGAAGGTAGGTAGAAACCACAGAACACAATACAGTCTCCTTTCGCCTCATTCACGTTCATACATAATATTGTGGTAATTTATTATACACGCAAAATTAAAATAACAAGATGATTATTTTTTACCTAGATACATTTCGATGTCTGTTGTTACGAATGCAGTCCATATGGAGCCGACAAACTTGCTGACGACGGAAACGAAGCACAGCAAGGAGTCATCGACCTGCATCCGTTTGCTTAGCACAGTTATTGAGAACATCGCACCTGGAACAGAGGAATACATCATTTTATTGATAATTTATTCAAATATTTAGGGTATTCAAAAGGGGAGGGGTGGGTATTCCGGGGGTTTTTGTGTGTTTAATTTTTTTTAATGAGAACTGTACGCAATCAGCTTATTTAAACCATGATCAAGAGAAATAATGGCGGCAATGGAACGTAGTTTAGATGTGCAGATCGCGTTCCGTTTTTTTATTTTATTTATCTCTACATATATTATAAAACAAAGTCCCTCGCCGCGTCTGTCTGTCCCTATGTATGTTTAGATCTTTTAAAAACTACGCAACGGATTTTGATGCGGTGTTTTTTAATAGATGGAGTGATTCTGAGTGACTATATAATTTGTCAAGCGGGCGAAGCCGCGGGCATCAGCTAGTGTTCAATAAATTGTTCATCCTTAGATAGACGTATCACTTAGCTAGAATCTATAAAGTGTGACGACATAATGAAGACAAAACCGGATGTAGTTACGGAACGAATCAAAATCACGAACAAATAAAACTGACAACACAGCCTTGGGAAACACCATTGATTGTTTTTCGTATTTGGACGTTTGTCTAACATCGATTTAATTCCAGCAATCAACATGCACATATATTCATATTTAAAAGAATCCTTTAATTCAATCAAAATGTAACTGTAATTTTTTGTTACCTCTGAATTCTGACATTACCTCTTAATGTTAAAAATTTGAGAGGCGTCTTTCAAATCTTTCGACGTTGCACGAAGTTTATGAGATTAACGTTTTAAAGTCCCTTTGAAATTTTAAATCAAGGGAGGCAGCCGGCACTCCTAGCCTCTCGTTAAAGGGAAAAAGGTATAAGATCACCCTCATATAGGTACATTCGGAAGGTGGGCAGTATTCATTTTCATGGCTTAAGCCCTGACAAAGGTGTCAAGGAAAAGCGCCTATTTTATTTCAGAATTATTTCAACAAGTACGATTTTCATTTGTGATCAAAGAATTTGAACATGAGACGCTGTTATACATTATATGGAATTGCACTATTTTACACGAATCACCATGCTGTGGTTGGCAGTGTACTCGTATTAATATAATATGAGTGAAAACATCCTCTGCTTGTCTAGCTTTTTTCTTCTGATGCAGATGTGGTGATTGTTTTAAAAAAGTTTCGTATTTCTAGAACGACTTTTAACAGGACTGACATGTGTTTTTTGATAGAGTCAATGCAATTCGTTGGACAGCTTTTCTGTAACCCAGCTAGGGTTTAAGGACCAAAGCATGTGCTCGTGGCTGCGGTAGATATGAACCACGGGAGGAAAAAGCTTTGGGCGTTTTCACTGGTTATCGTGACAAGCATTAACAATTCATATAATTTAGGTAAAAGGTTGAGCATGTCTGTATCGTATATAATAGTTCCAAAAAATTTCAACAGTGCCATCTATAACGCCTGGTCGGAGGATCCTCCCTTTACTATGCGGCATGAAGAACGGGTCGGGGGGTTTATCGGGTTAAGACCCTGTTCTTCTAAAAACAAAACGCTTCTTCAGTGCTGCGTTTTTATTTGTACTTACCAAAAGAATGAAGTACTATGGAGTAGCTGAGGTAGACGCTGTACTTGACCATGTCCCAGTTCAGACGATTCCTCACAAACAAGTAGAAGACCGTGTGTTCCGCTGTAATTATAGAAGGATAGATCGTTTAATATATGTAAATGAGTCACTATTTAAATAGGTGGATCGTCAGATTGCTTGGTGATTGCTTTCTGGCATGAATGCTGAAATGTACCATTTTGGCGCAGCCGTGAGGCACACAGCACATACTATGTTTCTCCCTATTTTGTATCTTTTTTTTATTTGTGTGCTTTAATAAGTGACGTCAAATAAATATTTTTCTTTTTTTTTCATTTTTTTTTTAGATTCTCCTCATCACTGTCCAAAGTTAGACTTTACCCACTGCTTGGCATAGGCCTGTCTTTGCTTGTCCAAGTTCTTATATACCGATTTCATTTAGGTATTTGTTTCGATAGCGGCGATGTAGAATAGGATTTGCCCTTTTGTGGGGACTACCGCCATAGAAAAAAGACGTGAATTCAAGTATATTTGTATACTTACAAGAAGTAGGTCCAAAGAGAAGGAACACCATCAGCAAAGTGAGGATAATCTTGATCTTCCGGTTCAACGGTCGCGGTTTGAACGCGACCGCTATCGTGTCCACCACATGGGAGATGTCGAAGAACGATACCTTGGAGTTGGACGTCCTCTCGATCTGGAAACCATTGAAGAGGCACTGTTTAAGACTTTCACGGTTTTTCACTACACTCAAAGTACTTACGGGATAGTATCCGTAGTTTTCTTTATTGATGAGCTCCTCAACAACAGCTCAGCTCAGCTCTCGTGGTTTTGTTTATTGGGGAGCTCATCAATAAAGAAAACCACGGATATTATCCCGTAAGTACTTTGAGTGCATTGAAGAGGCGTTTAAACTTCATATCAACATTATATCCCTTGGGCGAGAGGGTGTTACGATAATGGATATTAGAAGTACGTCGGTAAATGAGACATTGTGAGGGAATGGATTGCTATGTAATTGGCATGTGTAAGGATTCACTCTGCATCACATGCGCGAACATTTCAACAAGAATGTGGATATGGGCTGCAACAATAGAAAAAGACCAAGAAAATTTTGAGTGGATTGTGCGATAAGGAATGACTTGCGAGATAATGGCCAATAAAGAAATATAGAGGAAATGAAGGGCTGAATTTAGGATAATGATGATACCGCAGTTTGCTAAAACCTGCCTTTCAACAGAGATTTTAGATTAAAGCAGAACTGAATACACTCTCATAAACTAGCTTGATGGATCTGTAAGAGGTAATAAACTTCCTGTGACACTATCGGGGCCATTATGTTTTACAGCTAGCTCTTAACTAAACCTAAATGTAGTCGTTATCGATTCAGCAGCCTTTGTTCACGATAGTGTCAAGACAAAGCTGTCAGCACTATATTGTAGTGCATGAGCTACCGTAGATTCAAGTAATTTGTCATGCTCCTATTTCAATAAAGGTATAAGGGGAAGTAGTATGAAAGATTTGTTATGATAATGAACAAGAACCTGCCCGTGAACTTTTTACGTTAGAATGTGGGCTTTATTTAAATACCACATTTTAAGTCGAGCTACAATATAATTGACAAAAATGCTTGCACTGACTGTAAGGGTCCTCTCAAATCTGTGTGGTTCTTTCTTCAAAAGACCAGCTCGGGCACTAAATATGTAGTCCTTATGTGAGTTGACCAAGATTATGAAAGGACCTTAAAAGAGACTATGACGTCTGAGTTTCTTTCGGCCGTTTCTTCTTAGACTAGTCAGGTACGAAACAGCGGACCCAACTATGTAGTTTAAAAAAAATACAAGTAAATGTGTTTGTAAAAACCTCTTTGCAAAATAAACATAATTTATTATCTTCATATATTTCAAAGAAATTACCAATAGCGAGATTTATATCAATGTGTAGATTTCTTGAAAAATAATATTTCGACGACTTCTACCAATCGTTTGTCCGTTTGGAGCTATAGAGCCGGCTCCAGAAATCTACTACACATTCTCGACTGGACGAAATTCTCAACGGTTTAATAGTTCAGGCTGTGTGTGGCAAACTTTTCAATTTTTTTGGTGGTGAAATTACTTCATTTGGAATAGTAGTCCAATCAAATACAAAATAAAATAAATATGATACAGGCCCGCTAAACAAATTCCATAGGCACGTTCCCCACTACCCAGAAATATTCCACCTATCCTTTTATCTGTTCTGGATAATATATGATGTGCAAAAGTGCCTACAATGGATCAGACTGGGCCATCGTGTGACCTGCTTAACCCCGATAGTTCTCCTCCCACGAAAGTTTAAGAGAGTCGTCGTCGAGTTATAAGTAGTAAACAATGGTCTGTATCCTGTCATTTACTACGCATGCGCGATGGACTAGCATTTGACCTTGGTCGGTACTTCCTCATTCTTATTCTATGTCCTTAATTTTTATCTTATATTAATAAGGTAGGTTAAATTATTATTGCAAAAATTCGTCAAAACTTGTGGAGCAGTTCGCGTACCTTAATTATTTTCGCATTCTAGTCACAAAAAAAAAACCTCCAAATTGGAGGTTTTTTTGTGACTAGATACACTATATATATGACATAAATTTTGACACTATATATGTATTTTTGACAAGTTTCTGACATTCATTGTATCTCCATCGCTTCTGTATAAGTTGCAGTTAACTTATAAGGTTTATTAGGTCGGTTTTGCTGTTTCATATTACCCTGAAAAGACGGATAATCTAAGAAGGATTATCTTTCAGACAGGATATTTATAAAAACATGCATAATAATTTATTGCGCCTGCCACGTGTAGTATTGACTTGTATTTTTATACGCTCATACGTTTTCATTTCAAAGACGACTTATAAACCACCTTCGCAAAAGACATTGGATATGATATCGGGCGTCTACCTATTTAACTTATCATCGGCGTCAAAATGGCGATATGTGTAAGATAATCCATATCAATTAAATTAAAAGAACACGTTTATTTTTTTAATCAAATGCAAAAGTCGCTTCCCTTCTCTGCTTAAATTACCATACATCAATCTAAGCTTTAGATGGATTTGTATGCAAGATCCACATCTTGAAATCAGGATCCAATGAGAATAGTACATTTTGATACAAGTGGAGAAAGTTTGTTATTGCAATCGAGGCGGAATTATAACACACGAGCCGTAGGCGAGGGTGTTTTTGAGCCGAGAATTGCAATAACAAATGTCCACGTGTATCAAACGACGTTTTTCAATACACTTTTGAAGAAATAAAATAAAATAACGAATAATATTTTTGTCACGAACTATGAAACTATGATTTATATTTTCTTTTTTTTTCGCGCTTTTGTCTCGCCAGGTTGAAAGAGAGGCAATGGTATGAAGCCGTTAAACAGCCTAATATAAAAATAGATTTATTTTATATTTTTGAATTCAGAACACAAATAAATGTTAATTTGTGTATAAAAGTAACTATTAGTTTTAAATAATCATGTTTATCTATGATATTCTATTTAAAAACACAATTTGAAAATTCAAAAAATATTTATGCCGTAAAGACGCGTAGTGATTTGACAAAATAAAAAAAAAACATTCACCTCAGACTATAGACATTGAACCAATTTGGACTAAGTATAGGTATAGTTATCTGTGGCAATTTTCATTCCCGCACACGTGCAGGAAAGTGGAAAAAATCGCACACGTGTGAAATACATTGCATGTTGTACCTAATCGTAGTGCGTTATGGACCAGTTTTCGAGAAAGTGTATTGAAAAAATAATTGTCACTGGATCCATCATGTATCTGGCAAATGGAACATTTAGACATTACTTACACACATGCACACATACACACATTTTTACATTTTTTTATTACATTGCTAGTCATACAATACTCAAACTCAAAGCATTTATTTCAATTAGACCATTATGGCACTTTTGAATGTCAAAATTACAAAAAAGAAAATCAAAGCTACAGTCCCAGTCACAAGGCATAATAACTTGAGAAAGTACTGAAGTTGCCCATTCCCTAGCGTAGATCTCTATGGAGAAGAATGGGCAAGAAACTCCATGGACAGTCTTTTAAAATCAAAATATTGTTACAAAATCTAACATCATATCTAACATCGATCTTTCGTTCTATCTATCATTAATTTTGAGATTATACATAACTAGCTGTTGCCCGCGGCTTCGCCCGCGTGCAGTTTGGTAACTGTCCCACTGAATCATACTAAAGGGATAAATAGTGTCCTACATGTTAATCCAGGTTATAAACTATCTATATGCCAAATTTCATAATTATCACAATTTATTATTATCATCACAATCACCATCACCATCGCTATCACCATCACAGTCACCGTCACTATCACAATCACCATCACCATCGCTATCACCATCACAGTCACCGTCACTATCACAATCACCATCACCATCACAATTACCATCAAAATCACTATCACAATCACCATCATCGTTATCGCAAACATTATCATCGTAATCACAATCACCATCACAATCACCATCACAATCACCATCACAATCACCATCACTATCACAATCACCATCACAATCACCATCACAATCGAAGAGAGAGCACACGAAGGAAAGTTATTAAAAATAGAATGGTGCCTAAACTTAACATAACAAAGCATTGTTCACGTTACCAAGCAGTGGATTTATATAATAAGTTACCTACTGATTTGAAAACTTTGGTCTATAACACAAACTTATTTAAGACAAAACTGAAAGCCTTCCTATTAGAAAAATGTTTATATTCTGTATCCGATTTGATGTTGAATGATTCCAGATAATTTGTGTATGAATTACTTGATAAAATATTGACATTTATTTTATTTGACATTTGGTTCAGTTGACATTTATTTAATTGATTTAATTGACATTTTAATTGTTTGACATTTGGATTACATTTGATTGACATTTAATTGGAATTTTATTGACATTTAGATTACATTTGATTCACATTTACTTGGAATTTAATTGACATTTAATTGGAATTTAAATGACTTTTAATTTACATTTAATTCTCTTTAATTGACGCAACATGGAATAGACATAGTTGTTCTTGAGCGTATGTGGTTGTGTAATATGTAAATGGTAATTTGAATGACATTTAATTTATGTATATTTGGTATTTGATTTTCATTCAATTACATTTAGTTGACATTTAACAGGCATTCAATTTACACTTAATTCTCCTTTTACATAACATGAAATTGACATGGTTCAGTATGAGCTTTTTATGGTTGGACATATAAACAGTAATTTGAGTGACATTTATTCCTCAGTTAATTACGTAAAATGGAATAGACATGGTTGTCCTTGTGCTTTTATGATTTGACTTTTTGTACTTTTTATGCCTTGGTTTTTGATGGATGACATAGTAATAGTTTTTTTTGTATTTGATCCTTTTATGTTTGTAATGTTTATTGTAATGTTTATATAATTATGTAATAATTTTGTAACAAATTCAACACAATGTAAATTGTTCGATGAATGAATAAATAAAAAATCACCATCACAATCACCATCACAATCACCATCACAATCACCATCACAATCACCATCACAATCACCATCACAATCACCATCACAATCACCATCACAGTCACCATCACAATCACCATCACAATCACAATCACCATCACAATCACCATCACAATCACCATCACAATCACCATCACAATCACCATCACAATCACCATCACAATCACCATCACAATCACCATCACAATCACCATCACAATCTCGATCACAATCACTATCACAATCACTATCACTATCACAATCACTAACATAATTTTAACAATCATTATCATCGTAATCAATCATCATCATCATAATCTCCATCCTCGTCATCACAATCATTATCATCATAATCTCAATCATTTTCATAATCACAAACATCATGATCACAATCGCTATCACTATCACAACCACAATCATTATCACAATCACCATCACTATCACAATCACCATCACTACCACTATCATTATCACTATCCCTATCACTATCACAATCACAATCACCATCACAATCATCTTTGCCATCACCATTATAATCACCATCACAATCACAATCATTATCATCGTAATCACAATCACCTTCATCATTATTACCATCACTGTCACAATCACAATCACCATCACCATCACTATCACCATCACAATCACCGTCACTATTACAGTCACTATCACAATCACCATCACCATCAAAATCACAATCACCATCATCGTTATCACAATCATCATCATCGTAATCACAATCATCGTCATTACAATATCCATCCTCGTCATCATAATCATTATCACAATCACCATCATTATCACTATCACAATCACCATTACTATCACTATCACAATCACTATCACCATCACAATCACCATAACAATCATTTTCACAATCACTCACCTCGTTATCACAATCATTATCATCTTAATCACAATCATCTTCATCATTATCACAATCACCATCACGGTCACAATCACGATCGCTATCACCATCACAATCACCGTCACTATCACTACCACAATCACCATCATCATCACAATCACCATCAAAATCACTATCACAATCACCATCATCGTTACCTATCACAATCATTAGCATTGTAATCACAATCATTATCATCTTAAACATAATCATCATCATCACAATCACCATCACAATCTCCATCCTCGTTATCACAACCATCGCTATCACCATAACAATCACCATCAGAATCACAATCGCCATCACAATCACTATCACAATCACCATCATCGTTATCAACTCATTATCATCGTAATCAAAATCATCATCACAATCATCATGATAATTATTACAATCATCATCGTAATCACAATCATTATCATCTTAATCACAATCATCATCATCATTATAACAATCATCATCATCGTTGTCACAATCATCACAATAAATCAACAATAACCCTGTATAGAAGTTGAATCCGCCATCTTCTGGATCTCAAAATAAATGGCATTTTCGACATCAGTACCCCTGATAGTCTCGGTTTCGACACCCATATTGATTTTTAGACATTTCAACCCCATCGCACCCCAACAGGGAATGATGGTAATTCAGGTCCGCCACATTAAATCTTAAAATCATTGTTTTTGTAATACACCCAACCCAATTCACCATACAAACAATACCTATGCTGAATTTCAGGCTTTGTTACCCCATTTCCCCCTTTAGGGGTTGAATTCTGAAAAAACCTGAAACACAAATGTTAACTCATTTATCGATAGGAGTACTGTTAAGTTTCGAATAAAGTAGTCTAACTATTCTAATTTCCCCATGTTATCTTTGGACCCCCCCCCGTTTCGACCCCTGAGGGGGTTAATTAAAAAAATCATTTCTTAATGCACCCCTAAATCCCATAAAGAACCTTTGTGCCAAATTTGGAATCTCCAGACTCAGTGGTTTGGGCTGGGCATTGATTTTTATACTTTGCCACCCCATTTCCCCCTCTTAGGGGTTGAATTCTAAAAAAAACTGAAACCCGTTTCTACTCATTTATCAATAGGAGCACTTCTGTGAAGATTCGAATAAAATAGTTTAACTAATCTTGTTTTCCCATACAAACTTTGGAGCCCCGTTTAACCCCCCTAGGGGATGAATTTTGCAAAATCCTTTCTTAGTGCACCCCTAGACCACATAAGGAACCAATGTGCCAAATTTGGAATCTCTAGACTCAGCGGTTTGGGCTGTGCATTGATTTTTAGATTTTGTCACCCCATTTCCCCCTCTTAGGGGTTGAATTCTGAAAAATCCTGAAACCCGTTTCTACTCATTTATCAATAGGAGCACTCCTGTGAAGTTTCGAATAAAATAGTCTAACTAATCTTGTTTCCCCATACAAACTTTGGAGCCCCGTTTAACCCCCTTAGGGGGTGATTTTTGAAAAATCCTTTCTTAGTGCACCCCTAGACCACATAAGGAACCTACTTGCCAAATTTGGAATCTGTAGATCCAGCGGTTTGGACTGTGCGTTGATAGATGAGTCAGTCAGTTTCTTCTTTTATATATTTAGATGTGAGAACGATGTAGAAAGACGTGCACATTAAGAGCTTAAGCATAATACTTTGACATGTCGCCATTGCACCCTGCGAACCAGCAGCGGGTCACTAGTTTCCTAACTATCCTTACTAATATTATAAATGCGAAAGTATAAGTTTGTTTATTTATAACCTTTTCACGCCTAAGCCACTGAACCGATCATCCTGAAATTTTATCAAAAAAAGTTTACAATCACTTTGAAAAAACTCGAAATCTTTTTGTTACGGTAGATTATATTATGATTTCTACTTCTTTTTAGATACTTTATTTAAAAATATAGATTTAGAATATAAAACAATAAACAGTAAAAAAAAACACACAACAAAGAATTTTTCTTGATAAAGTTCAATTTAAAAAATTATATCAGCATATGCTAGTGATCACAAACTTTCTTTGATGTGGTACGTTGTCAATTGTACAGAAACGGATATAGGGACATCCATTCCGAAAAAAAGTACTGTTTCCGACGAAAACAACAATAACGTTCTTATGATAAAAGATGGCAACCACGGAGTAATGGCAACACATGTCTTTTGAATAACAAGCAGAGCACAACCCGAATTAATTATTAAATTCTAAATTAACTCGAGCGAAGCCGTGGGCAAAAGCTAGTATCATATATTATTATGACACTTGCACACACAACACATAGCAACCTATCCTAGCTACCATCACAATTAGGTAACACAAATACAGACAGTTACAATAGTAATTTCAATATTTGCTGCAATATGAAAACTATGAATTTATCATCGTATTGTGCTGAATACATAATAGGGTGTGTAAATAGAATACTATCAAGTAAATAACATCGTAAAATGATATGGAGCGCATTGTATTTATAATGGATTGTATAAATTACTATCAGACTAAATCCCTGTAATGCTATTGACATTTACGTGACGATTTTGTTATTGTTCGGTCTATGGCTATTAGTATAACACTGATCACTGTTCCAAAATAAAAGGATTTATTGTTCCTTTTCTTTTATACCCACTGTAGAACATGGTTCATTTGGAACGTGTCCATAGTCGGAACTAACCCCGCCATCTTGTTTTTACTCCAAAAAAAACCAGCAACGCCCTTTTGACAATGTCACTTAGACCAGTTTTCTATAACTTACTTAGAGTCAGTTAATATGCCACTTCTCGCAGCTATCGGTGTTTCTACAAACAAAGTTAGCTTGAAATATCTTATCCGCGTCACCTACCTGTCACTTGTTTCATAGAAGAAAAAAAAAAAACAAAAAAAAAAAAACCGAAGAAAAAAAAAAAATCAAAGAAAGATTTTCTGTGACGTTTTATTCCTAAACGTCTGTAAGCAAAATGTCAAACAGACAGAGATAGCAACCTACCGAAACCGAATGGGGAGGCTAATTGTGGAACTAATGGCGCTAGCATAGTTGGTACCCAAACATCGTCATTGGTTGAAAATGTGGTAATGTCACAAATGTCACTTACGGGATATCTTCCGTGATTATTGTTCAATAATCACGGAAGATATCCCGTAAGTGACATTTGTAGTATAGTTATGAACCGTGAAAGCTTAAAACATGTGGTAATGTCATTTTATATTTCAAAATAGCTTAACCTCATTGGTCAGATTGAGACCAACGATGGTGGCGCCATCTGAGATTGACTTTGCCTTAGCCTCCCCATTGAAAATGGCCGTAAATCGATAAAACCATGCTGCACTGCACCTCATCATCTTCCTGCCCTTGTTCTATTCTACTTGGGGTCGACGCAACACGTTTTCTTCTTCCAATCTCTTCCCTGTCAGACGTCACGCCATGATTTACTCCTTTCTCTTTATTTATTTAATAGCGGACGTCACGCGGTTTCACCCGCGTAGTTCCCGTTCCCGTGGGAGTACGGGGATAAAATATAGCCTATGTTACTCAAGGTGAATGTAGCTTTCTTATTGTGAAAGAATATTTTAAATCGGCGCAGTAGTTTTTGAGTTTATTCATTACAAACATACAAAAATACAAATCTTCCTCTTTATAAAATTAGTGTAGATTTAAATTTTATGTACAAGCGTGGTACATAATCAGATTTAATGCTTACAGTTCGCGGCACGTAACTCTAGCGTTGACCGTTATTGCGCAGAAGTAAAAAATAAGAATATCTTGGGGCGTGCGTTGCACCGATTGGCTCTCCAGTCGTAGAACATGCGCAGCTATCCCCTCCACGTTTCGTTCAGCGCTAGAGTTACGTGCCGCAACCTGTACAAGGCAAAAGGTCAAAGGTCTCTTTCATATCATTCTTCACACAACCCATCCATCTTTTCTTTGGCCTTCCCCTCCCTCTCCGTCCATCAACATCCATGCTGCACTGCAACTACGAACCTAATTTTAAAGTCATAGATTTAATATTATTTAAAGTATATGAGTTTTTGTGTCTGATTTATCCAAAAATCCACTAGCAAAGAACTAGTTTGTCAATTCCAAATTTTTAAATGGTTAGAATTTACGTCTGCACGTTCGTCGTCACATGACTCAAATGATTTTCCGATTTTCTAACCTGCGATGCTCGGTATTAGTGCAGGGTTAATCTTTAAACTACTTGATTAAATTATGTAAATATGCATAGTATTTTAACGGAAAAAATACCTACTTTGAATGGAAGGAATTGGGAAAGGCCTACATTAGAGTGTTATCTTATCACAGATTATAATTATCTGTTTAATTTTGGTATAGGACACCTAAATTATTATGAAAAGTAGTATTTTAGTGTTTCCATTTAGTAATGTTTTTGAAGGGCGTTTTGTTGTGGTCTATCGTAACTGAGTTTCTACTGACTGAACCTGCACCTTGTTACTACTGACGCTATCGAGGTGGTAGAGCTCTGTTTTATCTCTGTCGAAGGAAACACTAACACGATGAAGAATAAGAATTTTGAATTTCATACTTTTAATTTTTTTGTTTTTTAGATTATAAACACTTTGATTATGTCTTCCATTGAAGATGGGGATTTTTTTTAATTGATCTATGAGGAGTCGTTTCCATAACAGTACCAAAAAAATCGGCCAAGTGAGAGTCGGACTCGCGCACGAAGGGTTCCGTACCATTATCTATACATTAGACAAAACGTCGAAAAATCACGTTTGTTGTATGGGAGCCCCCCTTAAATATTAATTTTATTCTGTTTTTAGTATTTGATGTTATAGCGGCAACAGAAATACATCATCTGTGAAAATTTCAACTGTCTTGTAACGGTTCATGAGATACAGCCTGGTGACAGACAGATGGACAGACGAGAGAGTCTTAGTAATAGGGTTCCGTTTTTACCCTTTGGGTACGGAACCCTAAAAAAATGTTGTTTGAAATTTTTAATGCGTTTATTTTGATCTCCAAAAAAGTTAGACACGAGACAGGAATACCTAATGACATTAATCATAATTTTCGACCATCAAGTTGTTTGTTTGCACAAAACACTAGTTTTTATAAACATCATGGGAATTACTAGATGGGCGCACAAGAAATCGTATTGTTTTCCGCCATCTTTAAAATTCCATAGTGACAGATTTTCTGCTGATTCAGAATGACGTTTAGTTTTAATCGTTTCACTAAGAACATGGTATTGTAAATGTATCGAATTATCATATAAAATACTGATAAAAGCATAAAGCAAATAGCACAATGGTCGATTATCGTCTTGCGCAAAAGTCAATGAAGGAGAGAGTACTATGCACCTAACGGTTATATAGACACCTACGCAGGTTTGTAAAGATTAGATGTAGTCACTAGTAGTAGGTACTTATTACGGTAGCAATTTTTTTTCATATTTATACGAATTAACCCTCCGTCTATTGGGCCCCGCCGAATCGGCGTGACGCCATTGTTTAACTATTGTGTCTACTTTGCTAACAGATAAACTATTATGTTCAAATTACGTGGACATTTACAAAATGATTTTTCTTACAATACAAGCGATTTAACTGCAAAAATATTACGTTTAATAAAAAAAACATAATTTTCATTCACGTGCTTATAATAGCAAAAAACCAGACATTTTCACGAAGTTTCCCACAATTTCTGGTAATCGTTCCATTATTTAGTTTGTTATTATTTTGTTAAGAGCAAATTGACATCAAAAAGTCCCGAAATTAATCACACCACTGCATGTATTTTGCTGGTTAAAATGTTTTGTTAAATAATTGTTAAAACTGTGCATTTGATTGTTTCACTATGAACAAATTCACATTCATCCACATGGAAATTGGTAATTTTGTGATTTAATTGGCTTGCTTTTTTTTGTATCCTGTTAACCAATTTACCTACTTATTTAGGTTCAAGTTTGTCTCTTTTGATTTTCAGCCAACCCCGGGTTTTAAGCTTCGGGTCAAATTAGTAGCCCGCAGTCTTAGAGGATCGTAAATATTATAAGCTAAAGTCGCTTTTCGAGTGTGCCCGCGTTATTATTGTAAACTACGCAAGAGATTTTGATGTCGGTAGTTGTTTTTGTAAGAGAATTAATTTTGGAACTTATAAACCTTAATGGTGAAGTAGCTCTACAAAAAGTATTATAGCAACATAGTACAAAAATTACTACAGCGCCATCTATGTCACAAATTAAGAACTAACATTAAAATTCTAAATCGCGCTATTAAGTTATACGCGACTTAAGAACATATAGAAAACCCAATAGCTATCGGGCAGTAGCCTACCAGACACAACACACGACTGATCAGAGGATCCTCCCATATCTACGAGGGATGAAGCACTTAGACCCTGTTCCTTATTACCCCTGTAATAACATAATGTAGACAACGTTTCTTCCGCTCAATCTATTCCTAAAACCAAAGAGATTTGAAAGACTTAAGAGCGGACATTGGGAATATTTTCTACAAAAATGTTGATCCCGAACATTTTCGGATTTTGACACACGAATGCTATCTGACAAGCGGGCATATGACACTAGGCAGACCAATTTGTTACCAAACAGTAAGTCGTTAATCGTAAATATATAATGTCTTTGCCTCAACTAATAAATCCTTGCAGAAACAGTTTCGTTCCTTACACACGTATGCAGCGTCGCCCCCGATTACCTTACCAGACGAATGTTCAGCGACAAATGGGCATTGTTATATCTCCCCGTAGCTGCCATCACAATACTGTCCAATTTATCAGGCAATTTGCTGTTACCGGCCATTGAACTTTAGTAGTTCTCGACTTTGGTAACAATGCGGTGCTGTCAGGTCAGATACCTAGGTGGCTTGGCTGTAATGTATCATTCTTATCTGATATTGTAAAACTAGCACTTCGCCTGCGACTTTCTCTGCGAAAGTTTTGATAGCTCGGCTAATATGCATATGTAATTTATAGCCTATATAGCACCTACGAATAATGTAGCTTTATGCCAGTGATAGAATTTTTAGAATTGGATCATTAGTCCCAGAGATACACCCTACATACAATCTTACAAACAAATTTTACCTCTTTATAATTATTTGATGATGATGATATAGATTTATATAAAAAAATATTAGTCAGTTACTTAAATATTAAGAAACCAAATCCGTGGTGGTGGGTGTGGTGGTGGTGGTGATATAGGTTTAGTTTTAAACCGTGAAAGTTAACAGTGTTCAGGAGCGTCATATTTGCAACCACCTTGCGTGTGGGACTACATGTATAAACGTGGACGGAGTAAATGGAGTAGGTCAGGATCGTAGCTAGGGTTGCCACCCGTACCTACTCTAAAATAGAGTATTGTCCTCTTTTTCATGTAGGCGTACTTTATAATCTACGACACCAATAAAGTACGCTAAAATACTCTATATATGTAAAACTGATTGTTACTGGCTCGTTACTGGTTATGAGACTAAATAAACTGGTTTTTGATTTTTTGATTGCAAAGACGCTGTAAATATCTTGAAGTCTGTTAAATGTCGCAAAGAGCAACAAAAAATACGTTTTAAGGACAAATAATGATAAATAATAATAAATACTCTTTTTTTATGCTGTGTACTTTATTTTTGTTCTACCAAAAGGAAAAAATACTTTATTCGTCCTAAAAAAAAGGTGGCAACCCTAAACGAATCAAGTAGAATTCTGTAGTTCCTGCCGAGATTCGACAAAGCGTGAGTTTACGTATGTATGTTGTATTAAAATTAAAAAAAAATTAAAAAAAAGTTTTTATTGTTTCTCATACAATTGTTCTACAGCACAAAATTGAGGCAGCCCCTTTAAGTTATAAGGATACTTGTGTTGGGTTATTCACCAACTGGACACGAGAGACTGAACACACGTGTGTCCAGTTGGTGAAACTCACAATTAGTATCACTTATTATTTCGTCATCTGGACACGCCATATTTTTTACGCGTGTCCACATAGTGAAACTTAAATTAAATCACTTTTATGTTTTCGCCAACTGGACACACGTCCGCATTTTATCTGAATTCATGAGAAAGTACAGTCACGCAGATTGATTTTCTGTATCACAATTGTGCCGAACGGGCGTGATCCGCTGAAGGCGTGGAAGTATAACGTGTACCTAGCGGTCTGCCTATACCCTTTCTACACCGGGCGCACGCATACACTATACTTCGCTCTCAGACGGCGCTGACGTCCTACACCTATTTAACTGTAGCCAATCTACGCAATTTCAGGCGTAGAACCTAACGAGGGAAGGGGGGTTTACTGGGAAATAATACACTGATAAACTTTCATAACTATTCAGGAAGCGATTCGGAGCTTCAGGACTTTTCGCGCACAACTTTTTCACTGTTTTTCTTCATAATATATTTGCCGTACTGATGACTACAATTCTTAGAAATGTCGTGTTTACTAAGGTACTCCGGAACTTTACTGTAACGAGAACCCTGATTCGCTTCCTGATTTTGGAAAATTTTAATGAAAATTTTGATTGTAGATACATGCACCTTTTCGGAAAATTACAATTTTGTGTGACTTCTAAATAAAGTTATTTATGTACAAACATTAAAATCACAATAATCTTTATTGTAATTAGGAAATGATTTCCAAAAAACCAGACAACTTTTCCAACAGTGGCTGGTTGAAGGATCTTCCAGGCTGAATTACACGAAAACTGTTGCTGTGACTGTACGTAAGTATATAATTGCCATATACTAAACGAGTACATGGCCTATCGAAAACTGTTACTTATTTTGTCGTGTCTGTATTTTTCAGCCTGTAACGATCCTTTAACTGTTATTCTGTTAGACCAAATTTTCCTATTACTGACGAATATAGCTGCGCTAGATTGTCATACTCAAGTGGTCTTCCTGAAGGGCTAAGTTATTAAAAAAGACTATATCCAGGCCTAGGTCGCAACCTATATAGGTTACCTGGATCTTACTAAAATACTAAATTAAACTATAAACTCCACTTGCGAGTTTATATGAGTGTTGCGCTTATGTAAATTACTGTTTTTGACTATTCTAATCACTGAAGGCACTTATTACTTGTCACTCACTATAGTGCCTATACACTGACTCTACACTGTTTTACTATAACAAAGACACTATATGCTGATTAGGTGACGTTCGTCGCGAACAACAATCATGTTCGGCCAGATTCCACTGTTGGGAACAGGTGATTTTGTATGTCAATGTAAAATATTCACCATTTCTGATATTTTTATTTTTTTATTCAGAAATTGTCAAAATCACCCGTTCCTAACAGTGTAACGTGGCTGAACATGATTGTGATACAGAATATCAATCTGCGTGACTGTATTTTCTCATGAATTCAGATAAAATGCGGACGTGTGTCCAGTTGGCGAAAACATAAAAGTGATTTAATTTAAGTTTCACTATGTGGACACGCGTAAAAATTTTGGCGTGTCCAGATGACGAAATAAGTCCTTCGTGTCCAGTTGGTGAATAACCCCTTGTGTTGGGGTTACCTCGCAACTTCCCATTGGGTTACAGTTTGCAATGTTGAGACATAATTAAAATTAATAAAGGCTATTTTTAGGTTCAAGTATGTTACAAAATTAGCAACTTCAGGTATGTGTAGTGTTTGTGGGTGTGTGTGGTGTGTGTGTTTGTGAGTATGTGTGCATGTGTGAAAGGTGGATATGCCGAGTGTGGGTGTGAGTACCTAGGTGTCTTAATGATTGATCGTTTTATGTATGTTAAAATTGTTTACAGGTGTTACTTTAGCAAATTCTGGTTAATAAAAGTTCAATTTCATCGTACGTTTGTGATTTTAACCATTCCGATAAATACGATACCCCTTGGTAAGACTGGTTATTGAGTGTAATAGGTATAACGACAGTATCAAAAATTGCAAATCTATTTAGTCCGTCAGTTAGAGTATTGGAAATTAATAGACACGTATTTTTTGTTTTTGTAAATCAATGAATATTGATAAAGATAAAACGCATCAAAACTCGGGAGTGGAGGCTCATGATGTCAGAACTAGCTAAAAATTATACTAAGGCGTGACGTATTGAGAATTTTAAAAGCGTCGTATCTTCGTCAATTTTGGTTTACGTAACAAAAGAAAAAACACGGGTCAAATATTTTTTGATAATCTAACTGACGGACTAATTAGATTTGTTTTGTCGTCTCGCCTATGTTAGAATATTAAATTAACTAATAAAATACTGCCATCACTTAAGAATTAAATAATAATACTACCTAGGTGTATACCTACTTACTTTATAATGTGCGTCTTATTTGTGCAGAATAAAGAGGTTTTTCTCTTTTACCCCATAAAAAGCCTACTAAACACACTCCGTACACCTTAAAGATGTACAACTGGACAATTTACCCTAGACCCGTTATCTTCACCTAAATTATACACAAAGATAGCAGCTCTATCCATAAAAACAGAGTTTTATGTTATCTCGTTCAGATTAAGGTAACATTCACACTCTATACGAGCCCTAATCACTATAATACGTTGTGATAACGTTACTAACTACCTACCTATGGTAATGACTTACTTAAACAAAGAATTAATTTATTTTCGGTTTTGTTTTATTTTAAATGATCTGATGAATCTGCTAATTAGAGATTGTAGCTGTTTCGTGGAAACTTCTAATGATTTACTAGAACAATGAATTTTGTATGTAATTTTAATGTTACAGGAATTTGGCTAAAGCTTACAATAAAATAAATGAAATCATTAATAAGTGATATACCTATTAGTGTTGTGCTACCTCATTTAAGGTCTTACGAAAAACTAATATAATATAACATGACGCCTGTAAGTAATCCCTGAAGATTTAAGCAGAGGTGTACCTTTTTTTTCGGATGGGAAATCATCAAAAGACTCCTAGGGCGACTAGGGAGTGCCAGACTTTTACTGACTAAAACCCATCCATGTTCCTTCATCGCCCTTTGCGTTCCGGGGCCACGGTATCTCTTTCGAACAGTCCCGCAGCCCCTGCAGGCATCGGCCCTTGCGGACTCCTTCCTTTCTGCTGACATCTCTGTGAGGCGCGCGTGGAACACGAACGCGCCGTCGACACGGTCGACACTGATCAATGAAATCGTTGCCTACTTTTATAACAAATTCACCTCTTCTTGAAATTGCCTTCTGATAATAGCTTGTCATCAGGCAATTAAAAACAATGAATGAAGCAAATGTTACATACACCACTCCAAGTCAATCCTGAGACTAATCCAACAAAGAGTAGGTACTTAAAAAATCAGTAATTAATTTATCAGTAAGTAGCAACATCATGTCTGATCGATCTAGAGATAATTGCAAATGATTGCGGCGCCTGGCCTATAAACGATTGCTAACATTGCATACAATCAGTGTTAACTTAAACAATCGCATATTTTTATATGCAACAAACGTTATGTAAGTTATAAATAACATAACAGTGGCGATTGCCACTCCTGGTTGTGGTTTTTATTTCCGTGCGTAAAAATGAATTTTCACTTATACAAAACGCCACCTGAGTGAATATTATTAGGAATACAGTTGTAATTTTAACTATCGAAGCTCCAAGAGTTATAAACAAAACAACAACAGCCCATAACGTCCACTGGTAGACATAAGCCTCTCCCACAATGGGAGGAATTTGCCGTAATCTCCACGCTTGGCAGGCGGATTGGAGATCGTAGTGATGAAAGACTAACAGAAAACGCTGCTGCCCATTTTCTGGTTTACGGAGGCGCAAGGTGTTCTGCCTCAGACATTAGTCGCCCTATACGAGTGACACCCGTGAGTGTAATGGGTTGGTTCTATTCTAGTCTGCCGGATACCACACGGCTAACAAAACAAGAAATGTCATAATTGTCATAAATATTGTCTCTGTCTTGATCTTAGGATGAGCTGACCCGAGCTTTAAACATCCAAAAATGTTCTTTACTGGTTACTGGTTTCTCTGTTGTTTTATTGTGGTTGATTCAAGTACCTACTTGCTCAAAACACGGTTTTTTTTAGCCTCCACAACGGGTGACTACGCACAGTTAAGTACTTTCACAATCCCTTAAGCAATTAAAAGTACAGGTTTCTTTTGAGAATAAATAAAGCATAATACATAATTATTATAAGTAATGATAATGATGATAGATATATGTGCTAAAAAAAATATTACTGATCGATGGCTAAAAATCAAAACACACTTTCATCATTTCAGCCGAAAGACGTCCACTGCTGGACATAGGCCTCCCCCAAAGGGGGTTTTAAAACTTGCTTATTAAAACGTTTCCTAGACTTGGCCGTCTTGTCCTAAATGTTGTAGCTACCATATCTTTTGCCATTCGATATTAAGCTGACCTAATATCACTACACAATGTATGTCAAAACACACAACCAATGAGTAATTTCTATCAATCTCTTAATCCTATTACTCTAATAGATACGGACCATAATCTAGTGAATTACACGAAGATACTATTATCTAAATATACCGAAATTAAAACGATGGCATTAATTATATGGGCTTGATGCGATAGACCCATAATACAATACATGTGTATATTATTACATCAGAAACTAATTTTGGTATTAAAAGGTGATAAATGCAGACAGCGGTGTCTGTGCGCTTGCACACTGTTTGACTGGTCATATTTCGTGTTATACAGGTTGTAAGGTCAACATCACACATGCTTTGAGGAAGTGAAGTACTCATGAAAACTAACAAACTTTTATTATGAGACCAACTCTGAATATTATTAATAAAAAACAGTATTCCGTTCATTTTGTCGAGTTATGCGATTTTTTATCACAATTTCACGCTTGGTCTCAACATGGAAAAAAATGTTCATTTTCATGCATAACTGAAACATGGTATACGTGCAGGATTGATGTGTCGTTCATTAACATCAACTCATTGTCAAACTACACACATCAAAAGTATCTAGGGATCAACATATATTTTTGCAATAACTTTTCTCCTGATTGATATTAATTAAAATTTTCTTTAAGGATTCATCAAATAAAGTGTTTTCGTTTGTCACAGTAACGATAAACCAAGTCACCTTTGCATTAATAAAGAAATTTGCCATTTTCCTAATAAAGGGATTTTTGACATTTGAACCACTAACATTAAAGTTCGAAAAAATGACTGAAAACACAGTTTTCTTTAAAATTTTATTGGGTAACTTAAACAATTAATAATCCGTGTTTCTACCGCGAACACTAACAACACAAGAACATCGGTTTGGCATACTCAAAATGAGTTCATCCAAATCACGCTGTGGAATGGCCGCCCATGTTCGTTGCAACAACAAAAAAAGGTCTTCTTGCGACTGGATACCCTCCATATTCGGCAGAGCTCTTCTCTGTAGCATATCCCATGCATGCTCAATCGGGTTCAAGTCTGGCGACTGAGCAGGCCAGGGCAGGACATTGATGTTAGCTGCGGCGAGAGTCTGTCTTACAACTCTTGCGGTGTGCGGTCGTGCATTATCATGCATTAACTGAAATAAGGGACCGATTTGCACTTGTAGAGGAACGATGACGTCTGATACAATCGTCTCAGCATAAATTTGAGCGTTGAGGTTGCCTCTGATCCAAATCAACTCAGTTCTTCCGCCGATCCAAATACCCGCCCATACCATGATGGTTCCACCACTATAAGGATGGACTTCCTGGCAGGATTTTAATCGCTGTTGGCGTCCAGGGGTTCTCCAGTGTCGTATACGTCTTGTATCCGGTCTCATACCAAAACGAGACTCATCAGAAAAGCACACGAAACGCCATTGTTCTTCTGCCCAATTTCTGTGTTCAAGAGCCCATTGATATCGAATCCTACGATTGTGCATTGCTATAGGTGGTACCCGTAGCGGTCTTCGGGAATGCAGGTTCACTTTATGCAAGCGGTTTCTGACTGTTTGGTCGCTAATTAAGTTCCCTGAAGAGTGATGAAGCCTCACGGCTAACATCATGGCGGTTATTGTTGGAGCTCTTCGAGTTAAGATTTGAATGTATCGGTCTTGTCTCCGTGTGGTGCAGCGATACCGTCCTCCATGGCGCTCAGCCACGGTACCAGTGCTTCGGTAACGTGTCCAAAGTCGACTGATAACACTCTGACTTGTATTCAGAGCTAAAGCTACAGTACGTTGCCGGGAACCAGCTTCTATCATTCCCACGGCTCTGAGCATTTCTTCCCTGCTTAAATGACGTCGCCGCTCCATAATAACGTTGGTTTTAATCAGTAGTAGGGAAACAGTAGCACTAATAATGTCTTCAATGCGTTGTATGTTTTTATAGGGAAAATATTGACAGCTTATTTTCATCTTTTACTCGAATTTGATTGAGAGTTCCTGATTCAAATTATGAAATGCACCAAAAAGGATCCATATAAATTTATAAAATCATAAATTTATTACAAAGCCACATCTCAATCTCAAGAAATCCGCATAAAAATGCTTGATCCCTAGACACTTTTGATGTGTATATGAGATGTCATCTTTTGTAGAATATTCTATTCTAACCGCAAAGACTGTTGGGCGACAAAAGAGACGAATTAAAGGCAAGAATGTACTACATAATTATGTTTTGATTTAAACAGAGTTGTGTTGAATTGGTCCACCATGGTAAGAATGTGATGCAGAGGAATAAGAGACATGGCGTAAGAAAACTTTTAGTTTGTAAAACGATGAAGAGGATGACGAGAAGATGAGATGACTGAAAGAGATTTATGGATATGGACGACAAAGACTGGATCTCTGGAGGAATATGACTATTAGGGGAATTAACTATAAAAAATGGAGAGGCTCACCATAGATATTAGTGAAAAACAAGGACCAAAAGGAGCGGCATCTACAATTACTATGGTCTATTGTGTTTGTAGGTACTTTTGATAGAACTTGTTTTCTTAGACTTTCTACCGTAAACACATTCCTCTTCATAAGTCTAATCTTAATCCCACTCTGCAATCAATTACCTACGACTACGTTTTATATTATCTTACGCGGATATAGGACTGTGTAAAGAATGATATGGCAAGAAAAGAAGTGTCTGATGAGACGACGAAAAATAGAGAAGTATGGAAGAAGAAGACATGCTGCGCCGACCCCAAATGAATTGGGATAAGGGCAAGAGAATGATGATGATGACGCGGATATAGGAAAAACAACAATAAATATAGAAAAATATTGCTTTTGTAAGTTACGCTTATCGACCATCTTATATTTAGGAAAAGTGAAATAAAATCAACTTACCGGAGGGATGCCTTTGTCCTGGAGCCACTGATCAGGTTCCTTCAAGCAGAATGTCCCATACAAAAGCACTAGTATGAACATCCCTGTGGTCATTGAGAATATTCCATAGTATCCCATTTTCTGCAGCAAAAACCCGCTCATGCCAATTCCAATAGGCAAGCCGGCTGTCATACAGAAGTTGACCAATCCCACTCTGAATGTCCGCGATTCTTCTGAAGTAATATCACTTATATAACTGAATACACCTAAGAACATAGTCACCCAGCCTCCAGTTATGGCTGGAAACAACGTCTCTAAGAACACAGTGATTTCCACAGGAATCTCGTAGAAGAAATACACGTTGACCAAGTTGTTCAAGGACGTTAACACTTCTCCGTATATTGGCAGCATTATACATATCTTTCTCTTCCCGGTTCTATCACTCCACGCTCCTAGGAACATTATTATAATACATGGTAATGCTGTTTGGATGACACCTTTCCAAATGTCTATTGAAGAAATCAGGTGCTGCACTTGTTTCTCATACTCTGTGTAGTTTTTACTCGTTTTCTTAATTAGCGCTTCGCAAATTTCATCTCCAAAACCTAAATTAACACGGCAAGCTTTGTCCAGATTGAGATTACCCATAGCAAACCGTGAAATAACACTTGGTATAATGAGACCGGCCAACAAAGGTTCCACTGTGATGTTCTCTCTGATGTATCCCAACTTCTCGCGGAAAGTTTTGTCCTTATATCTTTGGATAACATCTTTGGTTAGAGGTTTTTCCTCCACGTCCACGGGCTTAGCTTTTTCTTCAGCCATTTTGAAGTATTTTCCACTGCACCGGTTAGTTGAAGTACCACACGTTCATTGTTTATAAACAGCACTCGAGCACGACCGTCTGTCACTGTCGCAATGTTTGATTTCACATAATGTCTGATACATTGATAGAAAGAATGGTTGCCTTATTATTTGTCTTACCGATATACTGTTTGGTATCAATTACTCGTTTATAATGATAAAGTAGAATTCCAATTAGATAAAGTGCTTGTTGTGAGTGATTAAGGTACACACTAATGTGTTTGTATTGTTTCAGGTAGGAGCTTGTTATTGTTCGTTAGTCTTGAAGCATTGTTCTGATATGCCCGATCAGGTCAACGGCTGCGGCGCAACTGGCATCTGCATGAAAAATCAGTGTTAATATAAAGGCGAATGTTTTGAGATTACGCCGGTCAGTCTACACACATTTTTGTTTAGTTTAATCGCGAGGTTTCAGTAAACGGATGGCTTGGTTATATTTTTGACTTTGATAGCCTAACCTAACCTAACCAGTGATTGTAATATACGATAGCATATATTTTGCGATGGTTGGTAGGTACGTTGCATGAAAACGGTGTATTAATCAGTTTTGGTAGATATTTTGCTAACGGACTGTTCCCTAACAAATTTATTCAGATGGTCAGTTTCACCTAATCACTTGAATAAAAATACAAATAATATAAACACAGTTTACAAACATTTTTTTTATGAAATGCGTATTCCGGAACCAAAACATTATTGTCTACAAATAAATCTTTCGTTTTGTCAAAACAAACACTTGTGTTGTGAGTGTGCGCACCTACATTGTTTTCATAGAGCGATCGTCTATCATATTCCGTAATCTTGACTCTAGTTCAGATTCAGACTCACAGCCTAAGATTCTCACAAAAAACTTTAACACAAAAAATAATTGTAAATATTAGACTTGCTTCTTTCCCGTAGAAGTCTGTCAAAAGACCAGTGCCCATATCCTGGCATATATACGTACAGTCGGGGTCTTTTTCGCCTGACCATTTTATTTTTTTTTCGCTTAAAACATGCGGAGGCGCCGAGCCACGCCCCCTTAAAGTTTGGGCCTTTTAGGAAAGCCTCAACTTTGGCGCGCAAAATAACAATAACTCTCGTTTGGCGTGCGTCGTCAGTGCGCTCGGCCGATTCGGTATCTTTCATTCATGATTTCTATACAAAGTCAACGGGGTGGGGCTAGAGAGCGTTTCTATGTTGCGAGTGCAAACAAAAATAAGCTTAGTGGTGGTCAGGCGGGAGTGTCCTCGATAGTACCGATGGAATTTGGAATTTATCCTCCTTTTAACAACAATAAAATGTTTTCACAGCCCAAGAACTAGATACAGGATCTTGACGTCATTTACGTATTTAAGAGAACATAATTGTAATTGTGAAATAATTGTCATCACTAAATGTGATATCATCATCATCCCGCCCGGAATCACCCACTGCTGGATTTAGGCCTTTCCGTTTTTCTGCCACACTTCTCGGTTCTCTGGCCTAACCTTGGCCACTACTATAGGTGTTATGTCATCACCAAATAAGGTACATTATCAAAAACATTATTTTTAAGGATTCTGTAAATAAAAGATTGAAACAAAGAAGTTTTCGCGTCGATTCCCGCTAGATCGAGTGTTGAGTTTTCTCTACATCAGCGGTCGGCAACGCGCGGCCTAACCCCTTGCGGCCCGTGACTGATTTGAAAACTAAAGTTTAATTCTTCTAAGTAATCAAATTTAAAAATAATAATAATTTATGATAATCAGCGTTTCTTGGGCCTGCCTCGGTGACGACGACAGTTTTCAGACACCCAGTGTATGACGATTCGCAATAGGGTATATGCATGATTTTTTTTTATCACTATAAACAAAGCGTATTAATTAACATCACAAATAGCAAAGTGATATTTCTTTTTTTAATATATATTAAAAATACTAAGTTATAAGCATTTGAAACTGCTGATTAGACAGAGAGATCCGACAAAGCAAATGATGTCATTCGCTGCAACGACGTACAAAATCCATACTAAATTCCGTTTATCTAGAAAGAGATAGAAACAAAAGTTTAAATGGTTATAACTTTTGTGTTGTTTGGCCGATTTATGTCTTGTTTTCGCTTTTTGTCATTATTTTTATAGTACTTTAACATTCCGTATCGAAATAAAAAATAAAAAAATATGCATATATATATTTCCCTATTGGAAATGTGACCCACCCAGTCCCATTTTAATCTCGCAGACTTATCGCCAACATCGGCGATGCCTGTCTTGGCTTCTGAGCGTCCATCAAAGTCAAGTCTGGGCGCCATAGGTTAGGGTATTTCTCACATTTTTTATTTCATTTAACATTTTTTTTATTCTTCTTATTCTTTGTTTTGAGCAACAGGAGATGGCGGGACGAGCTGGATAAAACCAACGACCAGTGGCCCACATTGGCCCTGGATCGAAGCATTTGGAATTATGGGGAGAGGCCTTTGCCCAGCAGTGGGATGACACAGGCTAACAGTAACAGTATTCTTTGTTTAGGTTAGATAATGTTTTCCTCACATTTTTTTTTATTGTTCCTTTGTCCTCTGTATTAATAAAATTAAAATAAATGTTTTAGCATTATTTATATCACCTAGGTAGGTAGACACCCATTAGGTACCAAATGATTATAAAGGAGGTGTAAACTGAAAGGCACTTATTTTCCCCGTCATTGCGATATTTTTTTTGTTCTACACAATACCTGGGAACCTTCTAGTTACGGAGATTTTGGGGGTCAAAGTTCCAACTTCATGACAAGTTTTTTTTTAAATACAAGTTTTCAATGTAAGATTTTTACTTTAAACACCTCCACGACTCCTATACTATTAATTGAGTTCTACCACAAAACATCATTTTTGACCCCAAAAAAAAAATCCATTTCCCAGCAATAATATTTGCGTAAAGTGACTTAGTTTGATGTATAGAATGCTTGGTTGACGGCTTCCTGATGAAGTCTTTTACACCCTGTATGTGCGGCCCGCCTTTATCATTTTTAAGGTTCCGTACCCAAAGGGTAAAAACGGAACCCTATTACTAAGACTTCGCTGTCTGTCCGTCTGTCCGTATGTCCGTCTGTCCGTCTGTCCGTCTGTCCGTCTGTCCGTCTGTCTGTCACCAGGCTGTATCTCATGGACCGTGACAGCTAGACAGTTGAAATTTTCACAGATGATGTATTTCTGTTGCCGCTATAACAGCAAATACTAAATATTGTCAATGGTACGGAACCCTTCGTGTGCGAGTCCGACTCGCACTTGGCCGGTTTTTTTTTTCATTATATTATATGTCTGCCAAAAGGTTGCGGATCGCTGCTCCACATGAATCTTATTGCGTTAATTCAGCTTTTGTCATGTATTGTAAACCATGATCTCTGTGAAGATTTGTAAGCCCATGATTAGAATGTCACGAATATCTTCCTCTTACCGTACAAAACATATAATTTACACGCGTATTATTTGTTTCTATATCTGCACAAGTGTGTAAACAATAGACATTATCAACTAATATGATCTGAATATAACACGTGTCTGTTTGCAAAGGGTTTCATTATATTTGAGCTGTATCGGAGACAGGCCTTGTAGTATAATTGGAGTGCTAAGAGGAATTAGGATTAGGAACTATTATATTGCTGAACTGTGGGTATGCAAATACATTTCTATGTCGAGGTATTGAATGGTACCTTAGTACAAAACCGAGTGTGTTGAGGTACGGTAATCAGGGCAATTTAGAATAGCTAGCTATTGCCTGCGGTTGTAAATTATTCCACGAGAACGTGATTTTTTTTTTATATATGCGCACATGTAGACACTCTAGGATAATGTAGATTTTCTTCATCATCATCAGCCTATTAATGTTCCCACTGCTGGGACACAGGCCTCCTCTCTATTAGAGGGAGTGGGCTATAATCCACCACGCGGGCCCAGTGCGGATTGGTAGATGTCATATGTCTTCGAATTTTTTGGTTCTAGGACATGCCGGTTTCCTCACGATGTTTTCCTTCACCGTTTTGAGAGCAGCGGTGATGAAATAAATTACACAAAGTAATGTGCCTGACTGGGTTCGAACCCATGACTTTACTGTTCGTAAGTCGGGGCCGCCACCACTGGGCCACCGCTGAGATTTTCTTCAGTGACAGAAATTTCGGAATCGGATCGGATCGAAAATTGTTGATGTTTCCCCCATAATATGTTTCTGGGTTTAATTGATACCATATTGGTTAGTGATAGAGTTTGATGTTTTGTCTTACGGGTACTTTAAAGAGTTCTAATGAAGGCTTTCGATAAACGTAATGAAACTAAACAAATAAGGTGACACGAGTGTTAGTTCTTAAATCGTAGCAAACGTCCAGTTGCAGGACAGTAAAGTTCTGAGCTATTTTAGTTTCAGACTATGACAAATTCAAGCAGTCTTTTTTATAACCAGGTTGGTGCCCAGTCTTGCTATTGAAGTCCAGCCACGAAACTTTCAAACATTGTATCTGTTACCGGTCAAACCCCATTTCAGGCCAAACTGGTTCCTCCTAGGCCAAACCGGTTTTCTGATTTATCGTGTCAGAGTACCCAAACAAAGCAGTTACAATGCGCCCACCTTGGATGTAGCGTGGTTGCCGTGGTTGGTGACAGTTTCAACCTAACCTAACCGATTTAGACGGGGTGCTCTATGATCGTCCTTTTGTGATGAACCCTATATTATAAGGGTGATATTTCTTGACGGCATTTAAAGCCAAGTCAGTCAGAAGTTTAAATTGACATTGAACTCATAGCATCATCTTAAACTACAGCATATATATCTTTGACTTTTACCACTCAATTGCGTGTTCATCAGCCTCTCCAATCCATTCATTATCAGGTCCCTGTCTGCCCACCTATTCTGAAGTCATTACTAACATGTGAAATTCACAATAACAATTGAGTCCACGTGAATGGCGGTGCTAAACATGTGATTATCAGACATTTATCTCCACGCGACGGTCACAGATCTGTGAACCGGAAAAATACAGGAAGAGCAATGCAAGAAAATTGTTTAATAGATATGTTTGGCTATAGGTACTTTTTTTAAAGCCCGTACGTTAAATTTATATAACGATTACTTGACAAGTTTTATGTGATAATGACTGTCTTTTTTTTGTCAATTCTGTCAATTTGCACCAAAATTGACATAGAATAATCACCCGTGCTGCGGCAACGACGGCGGCTGAGCATCACATTAAAGTTGGGCGCATTGTAATTGCTTTGTTCGGGTTTATTTATCCTGACAATTTACCCATAATAATTTGGAAACAACAAATTGGTATTTTGCACTAACATTTTGTCCGTCCAAAAGTTTAACATTTATGCAAAATTATAAATACGTTTTTTGTTTACAAAAAACTGCAGTTCTTAATCAATTGAAATGCTGCCTTGAGGTGATATTGCGTAGACCGACGCAATATCACCCAAAGGCAGGCACCATTTTGTGATTATTTACCAAAGTATACAGCATCTGCCTAGCCTTTCTTCAACTATCTCGGGGTCGGCTTCCAGTCTAACCGGATGCAGCTGAATACCAGTATTTTACAAGGAGCGACTGCCTATCTGACCTCCACAACCCAGTGAGTACTGTGTATTACGATACTCCTCGGTAAGACTGGTTGTCAGACTTTCGTGCCACTGACTACCTGTGACAGCTGGACCAACGGCATAACGTGCTTTCCGAGGCATGGAGGAAACTCGGTAAGTAATGGGCGGTCACCTATCCAGAGACCAACCTGCGCAAGCGCGGTTTAACCTTAAGATCGACCCGAACAGCTGTTAATATTTAGCCACGAGCTCCTCCCTAATGATATATAGAGGATAACATTGAATAGAATCATATTGTTGTTAGCTAATTAACGACAATTTTAATTTTTTTGTTTATAATGAAACAAAATGTTCATCACCCATGACGTCATGGTCATGGGTAGATGAACGTGTTGTTTTCTATGATAATGGTTTTTTATTCACACATTTTTTTATGGCAAAAATCTCGCGTATTGTATATTTATCTAGCTTCATCACTAACACTTTCACTAACTTGAGGGCGTAGTTAGCCCTCAAGTTAATAAAAAGGATTGAAAATTAAACCGTCAGAACACAAGCGATGCTAACGATGCAATTAGTGCTAGTATCAGCAATTTTTGGCTCTGTTTTTTTATGATAAATGATGTTTATTTTGCAAGTAGGTTTTTACAAACACTTTTACACGTCATTTTTTTGAACTAGATGGGGCCGGTGTTTCGTACCTGACTACTCTGAGAAGAAACAGCCGAAACAAACTCAGAGGTCATAGTCTCTTTTGAAGTCCAGACAATCTTGCTCAATTCACATGAGGACTATGCAGATTAGTGTCTGAGATGGTCTTTTGAAGAAAGAACCATACAGATTTGAATGGACCTGTCCAGTCAGTGCAAGCATTTGTCAGTTAACGTGTAGCTCGACTTATAACTCAAGGAGCTCAACGAAACGACGAACAATACCAAAGAAAGGACATTTGGGTAGGTCGCTTAGAGTACTCAAACTGCCAGACAGTTGTGGGAAAAAATAAACAAAAAATATAAATGTGACCCACATGGTCCCCACATTCACAATAATCATATAAAATTCATAACAAGTTCTATTCAAAAGAATGTAAATAAAAATCACAAAAATCATTAAAAGTCACAATGATGATAAAAAAAAAGTAGAATACTTAACAAAATAAGTATTCATGTCAAATCAGTAAATGTCAAATAAAATAATAAAAAAGTAAAAAATAATAAAATACATGTCAAAACATTAAATTTCAGAGTGTATAAAAAATAACAAAATATATGTCAAAACATTAAATTTCAGATTGTATAAAAAAGGAAAAAAAATATATAAAAGGAAAAAAAAATAAAAAAGGATAAGAAAGGAATAAATAATAAACAAGCGAAGTCCGAAGCTTCGACATTCACAGAGCAAATTTCATTGGAGCAGCTTAATCCCAAGCCTTTTTATCTTCGAGATAGTGATTAACATGATAGTAGGCTTTCAGGCACAGCTTCCTTTTTATAAACGATTTGAATTTATTTAGGCTTAGTGCTTGAATTTGGCTTGGAAGTTTATTGTAAAAACGTATACATTGGCATCTGAACGTACCCCCAATTTTTTTGAGCCTCGTTGCAGAAACAACAAATTTGTGTTTGTTCCTCGTATTTATGTTGTGGATATCACTGTATTTTTTAAACAAATTAATATTTTTGTGTGCGTACAAAAGGTTTTCATAAATAAATTGAGAAGGCACAGTAAGAACATTAATCTCTTTAAATTTTTGTCTGAGGGAGTATCTGGGACTTAATTTATAAATTGAACGAATTGCCCTTTTTTGCAAAACAAATATTGTCTGAATATCGGCGGCATTGCCCCACGAGAGAATACCGTACGACATCACGCTATGGAAATAACTAAAGTAAACTAAACGGGCTGTCTCTAAATCAGTTAACTCACGAATTCTTCTAACGGCGTATGCTGCAGAGCTAAGTTTTTTTGATAATTTGTCTATATGCGGGCCCCACTGAAGCTTGGCATCCAAAGTTATGCCTAGAAACACTGTGCTATCTTCCGGTTTCAACTCTTCATCCTTAATTAGTACAGTAGTTTCCACTTGTCTTACATGGGGTATCGTAAACTTAATATATTTAGTTTTTTTCTCATTTAGGAGTAGGTTATTAACATTAAACCAATTAACGACTTTTGCCAGGGCGCTATTAACATCATCCGTAACTAACTGCTGACGTTTGAGTTTAAATAAAAGAGAAGTGTCGTCTGCAAACAATACTATGTCATGATTATCCTATAAGAGGTGAGGCAAGTCATTTATATATATAAGAAACAAAAATGGACCAACAATTGATTGTTGAGTATGTTGTGAAGAACTAAACCTTCGTACCCTTAAAAAGAGTGCAAGCAGTTCTTTTTAAAATAACTTTTAAACTAACCTTTTAGACTAACCTTTTCTCACACCGCCTCTTTTATCCATCCAAGCAGGTAACTCACGTGTAACTAACTATAGAACTAAACGGGAAACATGTACACAATGGTACTGTACTCCACTGAATGGCCATTCGATCTTATTCACCAATTACCTACTTGTGCCGTTTGTGGAGACGGCTGGACATTTGGGGTCATGCTTCGGAACCATTCGGGCAACCTCGTGCGACACGTGATGCTTTTTGACAACGTGATTTAGTGGGTAGGTATACAGTTACTTGATAATTCCATGGTACACGGTAAGTGGTCGTTTAGGCGTTCCTTAGATAACGGTCGCAAGTGGATAGGCGTTGAAATCGAGTCCACAGTTCGAAAACATTTAGTGTCCACCAAAGATAAATTATTTATTGATTGGGCGACTTGCCGTTTCATCGATGATGTCGAAGTAGTTCGTTGTTTACATTGCCAGCAGTTCGGTCACGTTAAGAAACACTGCGTTAATAAATCACCTACCTGTGCTAACTGCTCGGAAGCACATGAAACAAATAACTGCCCGCACAAGGATAATTTAAATTACATACCGACTTGCGTGGCGTGTAAACGTTTTAAAAAACCGTTTGACCATCGTTGCGGGTCCCCAGAGTGTACCACTTACAAACTTAAGCTCGAACAGTTAATCCTCAATACCAACTACTAAAATAATGGATAGTTTAACTATAGGACAATTAAATCTCCACAACGATAGGGTGGCGACCTCTGAGTTAGACAAATTAATTATCGATTATAACTTAGACATAGTACTTGTTCAAGAACAATACCAGAACGCTCACTTACGTCACAAAGTAGTTCAGCTGGACAGCAAAGCACGAGCCGGAATTTACGTGGCGCGTTCTTCTAACTTTACAGTAACGTCTTTGCGTAACCTCATGACGCCCCACTGTGCCGTTGCGGAAGTCTCATCAGCTTCTTTTAAAGTTTACGTTGCGAGCTGTTACTTTCAATACTCAGACCCTGTTGCACCTCATATACATAACCTCCGTCACGTCTTACAGTCACTCGCGGGCAGTAAAGTTATCGTTGGCGCTGATGTTAACGCGTCATCGTCTCTGTGGTATGGCAAGGTTAGGTCAACGGATTTCGACCGACGTTGTGCTGTTGAAGATTTTATAGCAGAAATGAACCTATCAATTCATAATACCCCTGATGCACCACCTACTTTTTGCAGCCCAATGGGCGAATCTTGTATTGACGTCACACTTTCTAGTGCAGACGTACGATTGGATAGGTGGCGTGTCCTACCAGATGCGTCTTGTAGTGATCATCGCCTGATCGTGTACGAATTTGTTCCGAGGTCTACTCAAGGTCCATCTCATATCACTGGTAATTTTAGATATAAAAGTAAAGGCGCGAATTGGGAATTCTTTGGCTTGCTTTTTGCGTGTCACGCCAAAGACTTCACTCGTGATGGGCTGTCAGCTGAAGAAAGTGCTGAAATTATGTCAGACACCTTCACTTACTGTGCTGACATCGCCATTGGTCGCGCATCTATGACCAACATCCATAGATGTGATTGGTGGTGTGACTACTTAATTGAGCAGCGTAAAAGCTATCGCCGAGCGCGCAGACATTTAAACAAGCTTAGAAAACAAAAGGTCACCGGAGACCCACTTAACTTTGCTTTAAATGCATTTAGAGTTGCCAAGTCCCGCTACAGAGCATCAGTGGAAAAGTCTAAGGGTAATTTACTGCGAAAAATAGTAGAAAAACTAGATAAAGAAGGTCCGTGGTCTCCTTTGTATCACGAGTTCAAAGCTAATCGATCAGTCGACCTGGCGTTTGTCCAGAACATTAAAGTAAATAATAGACACACGACCGGTATTGAGGAAACAACCGAAGTTCTATTAAATAGTCTGATACCTGATGATTCGCCAGTAAATGACAATGACTACCATCAGCAGATCAGAGCGTGGGCATCTGTGCCACCTGAATCACCAACGTCAGACCTTCCATCCATTGACGAATTCATTAATCTTGTCAGGAAACTGCCTCTTAACAAATCATCAGGTGAAGATAAAATATCTAATCGGATGATAATAGAAGCTTGTAAAACAGCGGGTGACGCCATTTTATCTGTTTTCAACCGATGTATTGCGGACGGCGTTTTTCCTCGTGTATGGCGACGTGGCTTTATACGAATAATTCCAAAAAGTGGTGATAAGCCACCAGACGACCCTAAGTCGTACAGGCCCTTAACCCTACTGCCATCTTTGGGAAAACTCCTGGAGCGCCTTATCGTTCCACGTTTGCTGCCAGACGGGCCAAAGTTTCATAACAACCAATTCGGTTTCACCGTGGGAAAATCTACCGTAGACGTGGCACTTTCTGTTAGAAAAATTGTTAATAACTCGGAACACAAGTACGTGGTTGGAATCTTTTTAGATATTTCCGGGGCTTTTGATAACGCATGGTGGCCGATGCTACTACTTAAAATGAAGAATCGCGGCTGCTATAAAAACATATATAATCTTGTTTATTCATATTTTTTAAATGGTTCCGCGAAACTCAAACTCGGACATCATTCTTTGTCAAAGTCCCTTACCATGGGATGTCCTCAGGGCTCGGTAATCGCTCCGTATCTGTGGAATTTAGGTTTCGATGATTTTCTCGCGATTCCTCTCCCACCCGGCTGTTCATTAACCGGTTACGCGGATGACGGCCTGCTGCTCATTCAGTCGAGTACTCGGGCTGGACTCGAGAATTTAGCTGACACTTGCCTACGATTAATATCTCAGTGGGGCGATCGAAACCGTCTGACCTTTGCACCGCAAAAAACTTATCAACTAATTTTAAAAGGTAATCTTAAATCGTGGCCTAGTATTAAATTTAATAACGTTCCCGTGAAAAGAAAGCAGTCCGTGTGCTACCTTGGTTTGGTCTTAGAGAAGAATTTTTCATTCATAGATCATATAAAAATTGTCGGTGAAAAAGCTAAAAAGAACTTTTATGCCTTAACTAGAATATCCAAATCTACGTGGGGTCTGTCATTTCTAACTTTAAAGACCATTTATGGGGCTACCTATTTGGGGTGTATGTGCTACGGGGCACCTGTTTGGGCCGATAGGGCCACCATAGGAGCGGTACGACGTAAATTGCTTCAAAGCCAGCGTTTGGCTTTGATATTCTTATGCAAAGCGTATAGGACGGTTAGTACTGAAGCCTTACCGGTACTTGCAGGTGTACTTCCAGTCGATCTTGAAGTGCAGCGACGGGCTGCAATGTACTATAACGCGCGTGAGACCACGGACGCAGACTTTTTAACCCTACGTGACCGTGATAAGATTTCTAGATTATTCAAACCACAGACCGACGTCTGGGAGGAACTTTTGTCTGAATGGCAATGTAGGTGGGATAATTCCATCAAGGGCCGACACCTCCACCAGTTCTTTCCATCCGTTCGTGAACGGCTGGCCAGGACATGGCTGGAGGTTGATCACTGTGTTGCTCAATTTCTCACCGGTCATGGTAACTTTAAGAGTAAATTATTTTCCTTCAAGCTTGTTGACTCGCCTCTTTGTCAATGTTCCACATCTGACTGCGAATATGAACAATCAGCACATCATATTTTATGGGAGTGCAGTCTTTGGCAGAATGAACGCAATATTATGTTGGATAGTGTACAGGTTACTTCCGGAGTTATTTACTACACAGACCTTGTAGAAACTAGAACAAATTTCCGTGCGTTCAAGCGTTTTTGCCATACCTATTATTGGAATCAAATATAACTCTCACAACTTAGGACCCATTAATGTTAATATTTTATCCGTGGTGCTAGGCAACTGGGCCTATCCCAGTTGTGAACGTCCCTTTGTGCCTATTGGCCTTGTTTCTTTGTGTCTCCTGCTGATATGGAGGGAAGTGGAAATTACAGATTTTCCTACTCCTCCGCTATACTTTTCTGATTAATTTCGTTGCGGGATCCAAGACAGTTAAATTCATTCTCTGGGACTTCGTCGAGCTTCATTGTCTCGGCGCTTTTCTGGTGGTCGCCACTGTTGATTCTGGCTTTCAGGAGTTACAGTGGTTGGGAACAGTGTGGCGGGCTTGTTCCTTTAAAAAAGTGGTCGTTTAGTTGAATGATTCGCGCTTGACAGACAATGTGAGGGTTCCGTTTCAAACATAGTACCAACGCTATAATCAAGCCTATATACCTGGTCTACGGTCTGGTGGCCGTGTGGTATCCGGCAGAGTAGAATAGAACCAACCCATTACACTCACGGGTGTCGTATAAGGCGACTTATGTCTGAGGCAGAACACCTTGCGCCTCCGTAGACCAGAGAATGGGCAGCAGCGTTTTCTGTTAGTCTTACATTACTGCGATCTCCAATCCACCTGCCAAGCGTGGAGATTAGGGCAAATTCCTCCCATCATGGGAGAGGCTTATGTCCAGCAGTGGACGTTATGGGCTGTAGTAGTAGTAGTACCTGGTTTACTGAAGCTGAGGCACACAAGCAGTTAGACTCAAACTCAAACTCAAAACATTTATTTCAATTAGACCATTACGGCACTTTTGAATGTCAAAAATACAAAAAAGAAAATTAAAGCTACAGTCCCAGTCACAAGGCATAATAACTTGAGAAAGTACTGTAGTTGCCCATTCCCTAGCGTAGATATTAGATAGGAGTATATTGTTACCTTTCCAGAAATCTACAAAATGAGAGCCCCAATGAGCATGGGATAGAGCTATTGAGCAGCTCGATCCAGTATTAACACAACAAACACAGCACTGCAATAAGCACGAACTTAGAAGATCTACTAGAATTATGAATGATTAAAAAACGATTTAGTTTAGGTCATGGTAATCCACTGGATAAGGACAGCACGGTACCAGGACTGACAGGCACGGCCATAGTGCCCAGCAGTGAACGTCCTATCACTGATATGGTTCTACTACTTATCGTGTGGTTAGAGTATCACCTGGTATCAGAGTTTTTATCCCGCCCATGAGCCTCTGACCTGGCTTTACATGCTGTCGAAAAAATATCCCCGGCATGCTGGTTTCCTCACGATGTTTTCCTTCACCGAAGCTTGCGATATTACTGATATGGTTTACTGAGTAAACACATTTCCATCGCAACTTTTAAAAGAGAAAGCTGACTTTCGTCCTTTTATTCCAGTTTAGTAGAGACGTTTCAAAAGTCTAAGAACTTTGGTGAATGAAACAAATGTATTCTTAACAACAACAACAGCCCATAACGTCCACTGCTGGACACAAGTCTCTCCCATGATGGGAGGAATTTGCCGTAATCTCCACGCTTGGCAGGCGGATTGGAGATCGCAGTGATGAAAGACTAACAGGAAACGCTGCTGCCCATTCTCTGGTCTACGGAGGCGCAAGGTGTTCTGCCTCAGACATTAGTCGCCTTATACGACACCCGTGAGTGTGATGGGTTGGTTCTATTCTACTCTGCCGGATACCACACGGCTGCTATTCTAAAACGTATTCTAGTGCTAGTCTATGTATTCTTAAACATTGTATAAAAGATTTGCTCCGAGATTTTGTATTGTGATACATGTCGAAGGAGCAGTGTACAAGAGATGCAAACGTTGTTTTATCACGAGATTTCTTTATTCGCTTACGCACAGAACCTTATAAAATAATAGAAAACACTAACATTAAACGCTTTATATAAAACCACTAAACCTTACCAACTCTACGCCTAGTTATTATAATATTTGAAGAAGAAAAACTTCCCAGTATTGACATTCACAACTGCCGTTCATCATCATCATCATCATCTGCCTATAATATTCCCACTGCTGGGACACGCCCTTGTCTCAATGAGAGGGCCTGCCGTTAGGTTATAGAAAATCATTTCCGATTCTAGTATCTATTACTGTATATCTAGGAGTCCACTTTACTTACACTTTCTTAATAGCACACACGTTCCACTCGGTCAAATATAATGCACACACTGCCGATGTTGACTATTTGGTGAATAGAGGTGCACCTGTAGTCGCTGAATGCCGAGTATTGGATGGACGAATCACAATATTAGAGACTGTGGAATAAAAGAAACGACAGGGGAAAAATAGCACGTTGTAAGATATATTCGGAGAACCCTTTGTAGAATAATGCACAGAACCTGTCTATGTGGTATGACCTATGGCCAGGGGGCCTACTATGACCGTTTTAGCAGAATCATATAATATGATATTAATTTGAATCACTTGCATTCCTTGCCTAGTTTGAGGTTCTAAGGTCTCAACTAAAATATACCATAGATTCAATACACAACAATTTTGCACACAAGATTTTTGAAGGATTTACAATGTACCTATTAGTTTTGTTTGTTTCGCTCTTGTGTGTAATTTGAAGTCACTGGATCAATAAAATAAAAATCTTAAAATGTTCACAGACTTAATATTACGAATTGTCACTTTGCAGTATATTACGAACTGTTAGGTCTTAGCCCATTTATACGACTCCGCTTCCACCCGGCAAAAATAATATCATTCAAATAAAGGCTTTAAGTATTGCTCTTTAGACATACTTCACATTGGCGACATAGATTAGCAGACAGCTCGCTGTCAGCGAGCTTACCGCCGTCAGACTGCTCGGTAGTTGACGCCTCGCTTACCACGCGTTGCAAGCAAGCGGTCTGCGCCGTGCACGGTGTCCGCGCGCTGACCTCGGTTATATAAAAATGTACTCTGTGGCGTGGACTGCTGGGTGCCTGCTAGCTGTCGCCGCGTGGACTGCAAGCAGTCGTTTTAGTTTAGGGCGGTGTTGGAGCAGATTCGTGTAAGTGGGCTAAGACCTTAACGATATTTATATCATTATCCTATTACGATTCTTTTAAAGAAGCCATTTTAGGCCCCCAGCTGTGGACTGCGATAGCCCGAGTTGATTAACTGATATGACGGAACAACACTACGACATAGTCTTTATTTCGTCTCAACAAGGGTGGTTTTCGAGGTTTATTTACTAATACTACTGTCTTGCTAGTATTGCCGTTTGTTAAACCAAATTGGCTCTAGCAGGTTATAATTTTTGCACTAAATGGCTTCCATTAAGTATATCTTTACATTTCAACAGTTGCTGTAAGTTGCTGGGAAGCTAAAGGAAAAACATAAATATACATGCGTTTATTCCGTCTTAGTCTCAAAATGTTCCCACTACTGGGACTCAGGGCGTTTGACAGGCCCAACTGGTTTTTGAAGGATTCATTCGTTTGTGGGCGTTGAGTTAAGTTTTAGCGTCCTGATCGGCGTAGATTTCTCACAATCAGCGGTTCATGGTGGAGACGTGAAACATTTCCAAAAAATGGTTTGAAGCATGATATCTCCAAAACAACCCAGTGAAAGTAGCAACTATTGATACAACATTTTTTTTTTTTAAAGTGTTAAATGATAAATGATAAATGATGTTTATTTTGCAAGTAGGTTTTTACAAACACTTTTACACGTCATTTTTTTAAACAAGATGGGGCCGGTGTTTCGTACCTGACTACTCTGAGAAGAAACAGCCGAAACAAACTCAGAGGTCATAGTCTCTTTTAAAGTCCAGACAATCTTGCTCAATTCACATGAGGACTATGCAGATTAGTGTCTGAGATGGTCTTTTGAAGAAAGAACCGTACAGATTTGAGTGGACCTGTCCAGTCAGTCAGTGCAAGCATTTGTCAGTTAACGTGTAGCTCGACTTATAACTCAAGGAGCTCAACGAAACGACGAACAATACCAAAGAAAGGACATTTGGGTAGGTCGCTTAGAGTACTCAAACTGCCAGACAGTTGTGGGAAAAAAAAAATAAACAAAAAATATAAATGTGACCCACATGGTCCCCACATTCACAATAATCATATAAAATTCATAACAAGTTCTATTCAAAAGAATGTACTTAAATAAAAATCACAAAAATCATAAAAGTCACAATGATGATAAAAAAAAAGTAGAATACTTAACAAAATAAGTATTCATGTCAAATCAGTAAATGTCAAATAAAATAATAAAAAAAGGAAAAAATAATAAAATACATGTCAAAACATTAAATGTCGGAGTGTATAAAAAATAATAAAATACATGTCAAAACATTAAATGTCAGATTGTATAAAAAAGGAAAAAATAAATAAAAAAGGAATATGTTTTTCATGTTTAACACGGAGGCCATCTTAAAGTAAAAAAAAATATCATGTCTCTGAATGTACTAATGAGGGATTTTCTTTTTAGCTCTTCCCTAGTCGCTGGATAGATGGCGCTAGGTGTAAGTATGATAATGCAAGGAACGGAACCTAAAAAAACTGATTTTAACAAAGGGCGAGAAATGTTGGTTATATTCGGAAGGTTAAGCAAATGAAAGTGTCAGTCAACGAGAGTATGTGACGTGACACAATGGTTTTTTTTCAAGCGTTTTGGCTCTGGCATAGTAACTTCAACGCCATCTATAGAGTTCTTGGAAACTAAGTTTTTTTTTAAAACCTCAAAAGGAAAACCTCTCATTATTGAAGGAATAAAGAAAATAGAAGCAATTGGATAATACTTTCAGAGCAACTTCGCGCAGGCAACAGCCATTCTGACACTAAAAAGATATCGGATCAAAATTGTTGCTGGTCTTAATATCTATTAGACCAGACGAATTACCAATCATACCCTGAATTTTATGTGAATGTGATATCCTTATGCAGTATACACTCTATTTTTTATGTGCTGAAAGCAAATGTAGAGACAAATAAAGTGAATGATGATTTATCTATTGTTCTCTATAATAATAAGCAGTCTATTGAAATTCCAAACCTGTTGTTTTATTTTAATCCATTGTGTAACTCGTTGACACATTCTATGATCGAACTGTTTACCGAATTCCTATGACGGCAGACCACAACCGTCAGCGGTAGCGTCTCCCAGCCGCAGTGACAGATCGCAGATACTATCGCTATCTTTATATTTCAACTAGTTTTTTCCCGCGTCCTTTTTGCGTTAAAGTCATAAATTATCCCACAGGATGTTTTAAATATAGCCTTGCGGATAATGTAGCAACATATTTATAAAAGAATTTTCGGAATTGGATTAGTATTTCCGAAGATAACCCCACACATCAAACTTTACTTCTTTTTAATATTGGTATAGATTAGTTTCGATGAAAACCCTTTCTAGGTGGCGACAATGACGCCTGCTGCTGATGTAGCGGCAACTGCAGACAGTATATCTGTAGTGTTATCAGTGACTGTCACAAACAGAGCAACAAAACGTACTTATTTTCACAAATAAGATTCGCGCAACCAATCGGGATCACAACCGCTGTGGCACTATCAACTGCGTTTGCTGTCAACAATAATAGATGTTAATTGGACCTTAGTTTTATAGCCTATCACCGTCCACTGCTGGATATCTGCCACTCACAAATAGTGGCTCAACACCCTGTTCTTCGCCTTCCGTTTCCTGATCAGCCGCCTTTTAAGGTCATCAGCCCTTGATGGAGAGCGTTGTACTCTAGTCTACTTCAACAGTCGTCGGTTGGTCAATAGGCATTTCAGCTAGCTCACTGGTATTCGTCCATTACAATACTTGTGGCCGAAGCAAGGAAAACCAGATTAGGCGGATATTCATAGACGACTCTGCCCTGGAGTGTGTGTGTGGTGCGGTTCTATAAACGATGGTATACTGGCCTTAATATCATCTTACCTGTCCTGTTGTTTGCACATTACTGGAGCTGGTGGACGCTTCTGGAAGAGCCAAACTCGTCGCACAATTTAAGCCTGATTTATTTTAGATTACCATCGACGGCTAAGAAGAATTGCCGAATATTCGCCAAACGCTTGAAAGGCCGAATATTTGTGTACTTAGGTAAATATAATAACAACTCTAATAAATAGCCACACAAGTGGTTTGTAGCCAATAACTGGTAATGGTGTCGTGAACAACAAGTTTTTGCATCAAAAATCGTATTAAATATACAGTGCTGTTGACTCAGTTGATGTTCTAAACAGTTGACGACAAGACTAGTCGACCTTGTGTGCGAGCCTGCATCAAAAATAACGATAAATTATACATGACACATAACATAATATCTCGCTTGTAATTCCCCAATGGGTTAGGCAGTGGTGTACCATTTAATACGCCCTACACCCACACTTGGCCAGTTATGTTTAAATCCCATGTAGTAAGTCAAGATTGTGGAGGTCAGATAGGCAGTCGCTCCATGTAAAATACTGGTATTCAGCTGCATCCGGTTAGACTGGAAGCCGACCCTGACATAGTTAGTGAAAGGCTAGGTAGATGATGATGATGTAGTAAGTCAAGATTGATGGCAATATGTCAAGCCTATTGCCATCAACCGGGTACAAATCCAGATTCCAATGCAGCTACTGAGAGACAAATTCCTGGTGGAAAAACCCCAGTAACATTTGCCCGACTTGGGAATCTAACCAAAAACCTCATGCTGATTAGTAGCGTACTCAATAAAATTATACATCAATTTATTAATATGATCAACAACAAAATTCATAACAAGAAATGCCGTTGAATATGTAAAACCTATTCACCAAGATTAGGTTGCGAATAACTGTAAAAAACATTGACACATACTCAATAGGAATATATTAGGTACTCGTGTATACGTTTTTTATCGTCGTTTTATTTTTATAATAAAATATACATTATCAGAATATATCAAAAGGTGTTGTGGATTTTTCCATTATGAAATTTTCAGATACATTACAGCCCTCAGACTGTAACTGAAAATTTGCAAGTGTTAAAATTTGTGGCAAGAAATCGAATCTTTAGACTAGATTTCGTGGCAAGAAATCTAGTCTAAATATTAGATTTCTCATTACAGTCTTTAAATTTTGCACTGAGGTTACCTCATTGATATAAAGTAGGAATACTCATTTTTAGGGTTCCGTACCTCAAAAGGTAAAAAAGGAACCCTTACCTTTAAGATCACTATCTTGTCCGTCTGTCTGTCCGTGTGTCACCACCGATTTTCTCTGGAACGGGTAGACTTAGCAAGTTGAAATTTATACCAGATACTGAAGTCTCTATTAGGTGTATGAAAATCAAGGTGTTTAGTCAATCGGGGTTGCGGGACTGTTCGAAAAAGATTCCGTGGCCCCGGAACACAAAGGGCGATGAAGGAACATGGAAGGGTTTTAGTCAGTAAAAGTCTGACACTCCCTCCTGCTCCGCCCAGAGTGGGAAGAGTCATTTGATGATTTCCCATCCGAAAAAAAAAAGGTGTTTAGTCAACACGATAAAAAGATATGGGCAAATTTAGATTTAGACGTAAGTACCAAAAACCTTAATTTTCAACTTTTTTTATTTTTCGGATTTTTCCCTTAACTTGTGCTGTAAGCTTGCTTGCTTTCAACAAAAATTGACAATTCTAGGTCAACCGGAAGTACCCTATAGGTTTTGGGTCGAAAACTTATATGGTAGTTCCCGTTGACCTAGAGTCATAAAATTTAGCGAGAAGCAATGTCTTACAGCACATGTAAAGGAAAAAATCTGAAAACCGTATATATGTAGTTTAATAACAAAATACCTACAAGATTATACGGAACCCTCGATGCGCAAGTCCAACTCGCACTTGGCCGGTTTTTGAAATTCCTATAAAATACTGTGTATACTGATTTGACCTATTGAGCCCTCTGCCTTACCTCTTCAGGGAATGTAAGCGTGATATTAATAAATTTTAGGCAAATAAAAGGTTTATTTTAATATCCTCTGCTTAATCCACAAACAGAGAAAGATCTTCTTTCCCTTTTACCAATCCTCTCTGAACCATGTCGATTTCTAGATGTTTGTTGCAATAATTTCTACGATTTATGCCAATATTTATTTTCCCAGTATGTCATTACTTATAATTCATCTATCATTATAAAATGTGAAGATTATAATCATGTTTCCTATACCTCTGTAGAAGTTATATTTTTACTAAACATAATGTCAATGAATTCAGGAAAATTCCATATAAGAAACATTTTATTAATAGAAAAATAAAATACATACTAAGAAGTGTGTGTAGGTAATTATGTCATACTTCTCTGTAGGGCTGGCTACCATGATTTGTGATATTCCAATTACGATTTTTGTTTTAATTATAAATATGTGTAGCAATAAAGGGTGTAAAACACCTCTTAACGAAGCCGAAAGGTACTTGTCCTCCTCATCATTGCGATCATTTTTTGTTCTAAACCATACCTGGGAACCTTCTAGTTACGGAGATATTGGGGGTCAAAGTTCCAACTTTTTGACAAGTATCTTAAATACAAGTTTTTATTGAACGATTTTTACTTTAAACACCTCCACGACCCCGTACTGTTCAATCCATCCACCAGCACAGTGTTTTGAGTCCGTTACATTGATGTCTACCCCAAAACGTGATTTTTCACCTCAAAAATAAGTCGTTTCCCAGCAATAATTTTTGCGTAAAGTTACTTAGTTTGATGTATAGAATGCTTGGTTGACGGCTTCGTGATAAGGTCTTTTACACCCTGTATAATTAATCAACGAGTTCTTAACAAAATAGGAACAATATACTATGGTAAACAGCAAGCTGACTAACCTAACAATTAAGTATTTAAACAAGTCGTAAGTATTCAGTACTTGAAAAAATCTAAAAAATAATAATAATAAGTATCACTAAAATTTAAAAAAAAAAACGTATTTTTCTCATCCCTGATTCTCAGCGATCAAACTGACAGCAATGTTTATACGGCAGAATAATCACTGTTTCATGACTGTAATGATGAGGCGCCATATTATTAAAGCCGCAATTTGACTGCGGTAAATCGATTTGCTGATTTTCATCGCCTCAAAACGCATTCGTCATTTCAGATCAATACACGTAGTTAATTCCGAGTTTCCTCCATGCCTCGGAAACCACGTTAAGCCGTTGGTCCCGGCTGTCAATTGTAGATCTTTGACAGTCGCTACAGGTAGTCAGTGCCCCGAAAGTCTGACAACCAGTCTTACCAAGGGGTTTCGTATTACCTAGTACTTAACTGGGTTGTGGACTTGTGGAGGTCAGATAGGCAGTCGCTCCATGTAAACTACTGGTATTCAGCTGCATCCGGTGAGACTGGAAGCCGCCTCCAACATAATTGAGAAAATTCTAAGCATATATATGATGATGATGACGCTTAGTCAATCGTAACGTGAATTCGACAACGTCGATTAACGTTGAATGAAGTCAGTTGACGTCAATCGACCGTAATCTGACTGCCATGAGTACCTAACTGGGTCATCCTGAACGATTGACATCAACAAGGTTTTGAGGCAGTTTAACATTGAAATAAAAAAAAAAATCATAAATAACAATTTTATAAAAAAAAATATCATAATTAACAATTTTATAAAAAACGATATCCTAATTAACAATTTTATAAAAAACGATATCCTAATTAACAATTTTATAAGTCTCCTTTCTCTTTTTCGTCTTTTGTGGGAACAATTTCATAGACAGTCTCAATATCTTTGGATCGTGTGCGTTTCGCTGCCAATTCTTTTCGGTGCTGTGCAAAGAACCATCTGTAACAAAAAAGAAATGATTAAAGCAAATGATGAGACGTTCTGAGCAAGATTTTGGAGTAAGTAGAACAAACTTATTCATGATCTGTCCCGGTGTGGTCTCTGATCACGATTAGAGCAAGAGGAACCTATGTACTGTTTACCTGTGTGCCAATCCTCTGTGTGCAAATGTGTTCAGCCGTTAAGACGTGAGACAATAACAAACAGACACTGTCAAAAAAATTTGTTTCTGATAATCTCTACGCTCCTGTGCCAGCCTCATCCAGATTTTACCCACGATGGTAGCAATATATTGTGCCCATCTCGCCCCCTTGAACGACCAACACTTCTCGTACCAATTCTTAGTATAGTATTGGAGGTCATATAAATGACAAACCTAACGATCTACCATCGATTTAAAAAAGCATTCGTCATCAGTGGACATTTGTCGACCTGTAATTGCATTTCCTGCATTTAAAATCATCTTTTTATTTTATTTTTCCCAGACAAATCTAAAAATTTTGATATCTTTGTCTCGGCCGACGATTGTTGGAATTTTCCGAGAAGAATTGTCGGGCATTGTTGCAATTAAGATGATTGTAACAACAACAACAACGATTCGAAAGAGGGGACTGTACATTTCTGACTGGTAAGCGTAAAAGTTAATGTCTTATATAATTACTAAGCCTTGAAAACCAGTAGACACTGCAAGCGAAGTTTACTGCACTTTACTGCGGTGGGTAGGGTCGGAGCGAGACAAAAACCTCGTCATATTTTAATTAGCAGTTTTTTTTTTTTTTTTTTAAGTACCTTTTAAATATTTTTTTTTTTGTTGTTGTAATGTTTATGTTTCTTATGCTGTGTTTTGTTTACGTAATCTAAGTACTGGCTGTTTTATTTTAGTTACTCATCTCAATAGATACCACTGTATTACGTTTGTTCAAGGGTGAGCACTGAAAACCAGCGCTGTGCTGTGGGCTCCCCATAGCACAGCATCATGCTGAGTGGTTTAACCTGTTTGTCGCACTCACGACGTGCTAGATGTCAACTTTTTTGTATTTTTTCTTGTTTCTGTTCCATTCTGTTATATTTTAAACGTCTTATAAGCTTTGTACCTATGTTTTGCACGTCATGCGCCTGTGGCAAATAAATATTTTTTCTTTCTTTCTTACTCTTCTTTTGTTTTGTCGTTTACTTCACCCTCAAACGAAACGAGCATGGTAACAATTCTCCTCAAAATTCTCATATGAATTCGTCCCATCCAGCCAAACAAGACGCTATTTTGATTTCTGTTAAAGCAAAGCTACAAGAAAGGAAGGAATTGAAAAACCTTTTGAAACTACGGCACTGGACAGACCGCGCAGTGCCGTAGCTTCAAAAGGTTTATTATGTGTGCTGACCAGAAAATCGATGTATTTTGAAAACTGATAAAGGTATAAAGAGAACTGTACTAGGCTAACATAACTTATTCATTATGTTACTTATTTTATGGGCCCTGTTATAGGGCACAGCAATATACACACATCAAAAAAAGTTTGTGATCACTTTGAAAATTCGAAATCTTTTTGTTACGTTTTTATGAAAAAAACTATCGGACGTCACGCGGTTTCACCCGCGTAATTCCCGTTTCTGTGGTAGTAAGGGGATAAAATATGGCCTATGTTACTCAGAGTGAATGTAGCTTTTTAATGGTGAAAGAATTTTTTAAATCGCCGCAGCAGTTTTTGAGTTTATTCATTACAAACATACACACAGAAATACAAATCTTTCTTCTTTATAATGTTAGTGTAGAAGTGTAGATAAAAAATAGTTTTATTTTTTAATTTCAAACCGGGTATTTCTATTTAAAGAGAACACACAACACAGTTTTTTTCTTGATAAAGTTCAATTTAAATAATTATATCAGCTTATGCTAGTGATCACAAACTTTTTTTTGATGTGTGTACTTATTTAAAATATATGCAGTTAATGATAAATAACCATTTTTTAGATATATAAAATGAAATAGTACTTACATGAGTATACCGATCGCCGGCAGAGTCATGAAAGAGCTGAAGACGAAGACAGTCCCACTGAACACCGTGATGGTGTTGGAGTACAGCTTGGAGTACGTGGGGTCGAACATCAGAGCTGCCAGGGTTTCCACCAGGCTGAACAACGAGTTCATTTTACCTGAAACATATCATGAATAAGGGGTTTATTTAAAGGATGATCATTGATCTCCTGATTGCAAGTGTTTCAGTGTCAATTCTTCTTATGAAGACCTATCCTCCTGGATGCCAGCGTCATACCTATATTACATAAAGATTGAAACGCCATTTAATACCATTTCTGCAGCCCAAGCATCAGTCTTTGTCGCGTGATTTTAGTTTCAGAAATCACGCTGGCATCCAGGAGGCTATAAAATGTGTCGCTTTGGATATTGTTCAAATTCAAGGAGGTATCTATGCTAATGATCCTCGACCCGAATCGATAATAAAATGAGTAGGTTTTTTTTTCTTATTTACGGAAATCGGTAAGTGTAAACCACCCGTATTGAAACGCAGCCTGTCTGTGACTGGCTCTATAACCGCGCCTTCACATACACAAATAAACGCACAGAGACATGTCGCGCAATTGGGTGATTCTTCTCGTGTTATTCTGAAATACTGTCAAATTTAAACAATTTAAAATAATAGCTTTATTAATTATTTGACCAGGTAAAGTAATTTCAGATAAAGTAATTTTGAGCAGCGGTGGCCCAGTGGTGGCGGCCCCGACTTACGAACAGTAAGTCGTGGGCTCGCTACCCTGACAGGCGCATTACTCTGTGTAATTTATTTCATCACCACTGCTCTCAAAACGGTGAAGGAAAACATCGTGAGGAAACCGGCATGTCCTAGAACCAAAAATTCGAAGACATGTGACATCTACCAATCCGCACTGGGCCCGCGTGGTGGATTATAGCCCATTCCTTCTCATAGGAGGCCTATGCCCCAGCAGTGGGAACATTAATAGGCTGATGATGATGGTAAAGTAATTTAAATTTATTATTGATGTCTTTTGTGACAAGTTCCTGAATTTTCACTATAATACAAAACTACACCTTGTATAAGTAGCATTCGCTTCAAAGCCTTGTTTTTGTAAAACAACATTGAACAAAGTGGATATAAGGTTTACTTTAGCTTAAGTCAATTCAATTCATTTTTTACTTGTCGCTGATAGAAGGTCTATATCTAAGCCCTCGTTTTTGGGTTTCTTCAATAGAAGTAGCTTAGTAACAGCCCAGAGTTAGGATACGCGACGGTTGATGGCAATAGGATCGCCTAAACCAAAACATAACTATAGCAAATCTGAGTATACTAGTACACTTTTCAAGGCTAACAGACAGGATGTTATATTAATTTGTTCAATAATAAAATTGTAAGAAGAATTAACAAAAAGTACAAGTTTTTGCAGATCAGCTTGTTTTTTTGAGGTTCTGACGAATGGAAATTCAGGCTTTTTATCTATGTTTACCTCAGGGTTTATCCAACATAAAAATGTAAAAAGTACGACTTACCCATCTCTTCGCTAGGTACCAGCTTAGATGCCATCGACCGCAGAGATGTAAATGTGGTCGCGTTCAAGATCTCAATTAGTGGAACTGTAAATAAAAGCATGGATTAATAACCTATAAGTACATAATGTAGACTCAGCCAGCAATCAGCAAACACATCTATACTCATAAATAAAATAGGAGTGTCTGGTTATAATTTAATTTAAATAATAACTTCATACTGGATGCATATAAAAGTATATGCATTTAACAAAAAAAAAACATTTATCTTTATTTTCGTTTTCTGTCTGTTTGTTCCAGCTAATCTCCGAAACGACTGGACCGATTTAGCAAGGACATTTACTGGCAGATAGCTGACGAAGGAAAGAGGAGTAATTTTATTTTGGAAAAATACCGTGCAAAAAAATCCATGATATTGTTAGAAATATCCGATTCAAATTTGGAAGTAATATTTTTTAAAATAATTTCCCGCGGTCGAAGATTTTAGGCAACAGCTAGTGAAAGAATAATTAGTCATAAAATTGCTATCTTTTTCTCTCTAATAAAACGAGAAAGAGACGGACGTAATTTAGAGCTGCCAAATTTAGTCGAAAACCAATCACCCAGCGGTGGCCCAGTGGTGGCCGCCCCGACTTACGAACAGTAAGTCGTGGGTTCGAACCCAGACAGATGTATTACTTTGAATAATTTATTTCATCACCACTGCTCTCAAAACGGTAAAGGAAAACATGTTGAGGAAACCGGCATGTCCAAGAACCAAACAATTCGAAGACATGTGACATCTACCAATCCGCACTGGGCCCGCGTGGTAGATTATAGCCCATTCCCTCTCATGGAGAGGAGGCCTGTGTCCCAGCAGTGGGCACATTAATAGGCTGATGATGATGAGTCGAAAAAAAGTCTTGCACCAGTATTTATAACAGGAGTCGAACAAAACTTCACCTTTTGTTGCAACAATCTCTTAGTCATTAAAAATCACCATTTAGTAATCGTTTTCTGTACATCATGGACTTCATACTAATTTTTTATACTAGTTTATTCCAATTTTCAACTAGGGTAGGTCGATTACTGATAGGCGTTATTGCCCTGATTTTGTCGGGTTATTGTACATTCGTCACAAAGTTAATTCGCCACGAAAAAAAGTATGTGTAAACTCGCCACAACTCTATTTTCATGAAGGAAAATCCGCCATATTGTTTATTTCCGTACAGATAGCAGAAAAATCAAACAAAAAGTAGATTATAACGTTATTTATTTATTTTTAATAATCACAGAAATTCACATATAAATCACAATTCTACTTACAGCTAAAATATACGCTAATATTGTCTGGTTTTGTTCTATTTTAAGGCCACGTTGTCAAGGACAGCGTGACCTGCGTGACACGCCTAATCCTAAATAAACATGTATTGCAAGTGGCTGATTTGCTTACAACATTACAATTATAAGAAAAAAAAAATATTTTACTAATTACTTAAATATTTATTTGTATTCAGTAAGTATGTACATTATTTACAATTTACAAATCTAATAAAATAAACTAAACTAACTAACTTAAACTAAAAACATAAAAAATGACGTCAAATAACTCCTCAACACTGTCAACTGGTAAAGTCCTCAAGAGATTGGCGACTGAATTCAAATAAATGTTTAAGTAATTTGTAAAATAAAAAATAACTGCTGGTAAAAAAAAGAGAGATAATTAAATCACAGTAATAATCACGTTTCAAGTTAATTTACGTCTACAAAAAAAACACAGTTTTATTTACAGTTAAATATATATTTATTGCAATGTTTATTTGCCTTCAGCTTCTAATCGACTTGTATCTTTACTACTCGACTATCGAATTTTTTTCCACTACTAACGTTTATCTATGATAAACGGCCAAAAAAACTGATTTTAAGAATTTTGTGGAATGAAACGGAGGGACTTGATTGCCTCGTATATTACCAACAGCTCTCGATCGGGCTGTACTTCCTCTGCGAAGTACAGCCCGTGTTCCTCGAAAAGAATAGCAGTGGCTGCCTTTCTGCCTTTACTTCGCTGCTGCAGTACGGCTAGAAAAAGATAGATACAGCGAGCGAGCGAGCGTGTGATAGCGTGTGCAGGAGCGCAGGAGAAAATAAAGATTTTAGAAATCTTTTTCATTACGAGCGCTAAAAACCAATAACTTTGTTTGCTACCAGTAAATTATGTACCTATGAAGACTTGTGACGAATTTACACATAGTTTTTATGCATGTGACGAATATACTTTCAATGTATGGAGTTTACAAAAATGTGACGAATTAACTTTGTGACGAATGTACAATAACCCATTTTGTCACCACCGCTAAAATGGCATACTTACCCATGAACATATGAAAGTCAGTCTGCACGAAGGTTATGAGAATGGAGCCGGCGAGCTTGCTGACGATGGAAATGAGGCACAGCATCGAGTCGTGGAAACCCCAGCGTTTGCTGAACACGCTGATGGAGAATAATGCACCTGAAAAATAAAAATACATATCATCACGCTTGTTATTCCGGGTGCTGTCTATTATTTTACGGTCCCGTGCGTCTCGCATCCAGCGGATCCCCGCAACCTTCACCAGGTCATCGTCATGAAATGATGATGTTGATGATGATAGGTACTTAGCTTCATATTATCTTATCCATTCAAAGGTTGTCTGGAAGACATCGCCAGCCGATAAGACTAACCCATTATACAACGTACAATATATTTATTCTCCTGGTATTAATGGTACAATTTTTTATATAGGTACCTAATGTAAAATGTATTCATGATTATTAATTTTATTGTGTATTGTGTAAAGGCATACAATTAACGATCCACCAGATTTTGCAAAAAGTAACGGCAAAAAAAACACTTTTGATTGCCAAAATTAGTAAATGATCACCAAAATCAATCCCCATTTTATCGTGAAAAAGAACCAAAAATTTATTTTTTTAGTTAATGACCACCAGAAATTGAACTGTTATGCTCTTGCATCCGAGTCGAGGGAGACACGGTCGACGGAACGGGGCTCCAATTTCTGAATGGTTTATAAAGAAATGTGTCGGGGTGCCCCAAGTCGGCCTAGGCAAAACTAGTTTGTTATCCACCACCTCATTAAAATTTGGTGCTCAATTTAATAAATTTGGTGATCAATTGATATTTTAGGTGATAGATGTTAGTGGTCACAAAGTAATTTTTGGTGGTCATTATATTTACCCCCTTGTGTAAACAGAGTAACCGTCTACCAGTCATCAGCTTTTCAAACTATAGCAGTTAGACAGTTTAAACAAAGAAAATAATCTCATAAATGATAAGGCTGGTTTAGTCATTTATAATGATAATTTTAAAGTTTTCTTTTCCTTTTATTATTCCGATTTATTGCGTCTATGGTATACTTTTTCTCACTTTGCCTACTTCACAGATTATCGTTATATGTATATCGGGACGAAAATATCGTTAAGCGTATAAAAATACAACGACCATCATTTATTCTATACAAGAGATTTGGTTTTTTAATCAAACTGTACTACGTTTACCCAAGCAACTTGCTAGACTATCTTAACAACTGTAACTAAATTGTAAACGATTTGTGACTGTATTTAACACAAATTTGATTTGATATACTGAAGCAGGTTGTGAAACTCAAAGGCAGGCAGACTAACAGGCTCTCACTAAATAAGTCTACGCTCCGATAGGAAGTATTACTAAAGTTCACTTTGATCTCCGAGTTGACGTCTACAAAATATGAAAAGACGCGCTTTACATCTATTATTGGATACAGAACGCGCAACTTCACTTGCGATGTTATTGCTGTTTGTGACTGGATGGAAAGTGTCGTACAGATACATATGAAGGCATTCACACCGAAGTTACTTTTTATATAGCAATATTTTGCAACCTGATAATATTACGTAACCTTCTATAACTTTTTCGTCCGTCGTTGCCCCTACGACGGACGAAAACGTGAGACCATCATGTAAATAAAGAACATACATAACACAACACACATATTATGCACATGTTAAGTACGGATCCCTAATGGATATCGCCGACCTCGCACATTCCTGCCTGTTTACGCCGGCCGCACGAAAACTGCAGCGTCGACACCCGTCCAGCCACGAGCCGCCGACGCAGCAAACTTCATCGTAGCAATTAATTAGTTTTAAGTATTTTTGCATTCATTCCATATTCTAGCATCGAATAGGTTTCACTTATTTTATTGTAATAATTTCTTTTAAATTAAAATTAGTTTAAAGTATCTTTGGTTTTTTTTCGATCCACCGTCTGCAGCTTACATATTTGGCGCAGCCGGTAGGATACTCGCGGGCCGGTTCGCGAATCGCGTTAGAATCATCTCACATCATCACCACGATCGCGAGTCACCCGGGTGGCTATCAAGTCACGTCACGAGTATCCAGAATCTACAACCAAGCTGCGGAGCCGCGTGGAGAATCCAGACATCGATTCACGGCGAAGAACCAGAGATGAAATATATGTGAGTACACCAGAATCTTTCTCGTGTTGCTTCCTCTCTATTCCTAGTTACTTTTATGTCCAAGATTTTTCATCACGAAAGATCTAACCGTCAGGAACCTGCATCGCGACAGGCTCGCCGACATATAGCACATATTAGCAGAGATTTAGATAGTGAATTAGATTTTAATTTAAACAGTTTATTTGAACCTGTTATAATGCCTTACGACCCCGATGTAATTTTCAAGGCCTTACGCCTTGTGCCCGATTTTGACGGAAACCCCAATGTACTGACGAGGTTTATAAACATCTGTGACCGAATAGTAACCCAGTATGCAAGCGCTGAGCCAGGCAACGAGCTAGGCAACCTGTGTCTTTTAAATGGCATCTTAAACAAGATAACAGGGCCTGCCGCATCCACCATCAACTCAAATGGCATTCCTGAAACTTGGGCAGGTATTAGATCAGCTTTAATTAACAACTTTTCAGATCAGAGGGACGAAACGGCTTTGTACAATGACCTCTCGTTGGCTACGCAAGGTAATAAAACCCCGCAGGAATTTTATGATCAATGTCAGACTTTGTTTAGTACAATTATGACTTACGTGACGTTACATGAGACCTTACAAACGACTATTGAAGCGAAACGGACACTTTATAAGAAAGTAACAATGCAGGCTTTCGTACGTGGACTAAAAGAACCTTTAGGCTCACGTATACGTTGTATGCGTCCAGAAACCATAGAAAAAGCTTTGGAATTCGTGCAGGAAGAATTAAATATTATATACCTGCAGCAGCGTAATGATACCCCAAAGGCTCAAACTTCTCAGGGCGCACCCAAAATTTTATATAAACCTCCTATGATGCCTGTTGTGCCGTTTAACTCGTTTAATGTTCCGCGACCCCCAGTACCTAACTGGCCTACTCCAGTAGGACAGCGTGGCTATCAACCTCAGCCTCAGGCCTTTAAATTTAATAATCCCAACCAGCATCAAAATCGCATGCCTACTCGAACCCAACAAATGTTCCGTGCACCATTACCGAACTATAACCCTCAAAGCAACGTTTTTAGATTTCAACAGAGGATCAATCCAACACAAAATTCGGGTCCGAAACCCATGAGTGGTGTTCAACATTTTATCCCGAAACCATTACCGATGCCAGGGCACGATTGGCAACGAAACGGGAATCCACCACCGAATAATTATTTTAAGACGCGTGAATTAAACCTCAGCGAACTTGCTTTGCCTGATAATTCGTACTATTCTGCTGACTATTACTATGAGCCAGTATATGACTACTACACAGACGGTAATGACTGTTACGTTGTTTGTGACTTTGACTACAACATGAATATGACTGATTCCAACTTGACTACATCCTCCGATAATCAGATGACAAGTGAAGTAGAGCCACAACCAGGCCCGAGCCATGAAAATCAGAACCAGAATTTTCAGTCGGACAGGACATCCAAAGAGCCAAAATAGACCTTAACTTACAGACCCAAAGACAATTACCCTATATAGAAATTTCTTGCCCTCCTTTAAAATTTCTGATTGACACTGGCGCTAACCAGTCATTTATAAGCCCCGAGGCGGTACAAAAGTTTTTCTATGACTATCCCGTCAACTATGACCCTTTCGAAGTTACGAACGTACACGGCGTAAGCAGAAATGACTATTCAATAACGCTACCGTGTTTTAATGAATTCAATGAGGCCGAGAGTATAAAATTATTCATTTACCGTTTCCACGATTACTTTGATGGCCTAATAGGATTAGACTTATTATCCAAATGGGAAGCTAAAATAGATTTAAAAGATTACCAATTAATAACGCGTACTGCTACGAATCAGATTAAAATATACAATTCACGTAATGTTAACCTGTATGAGGATATTATCCCTGCTAAAAGTTCCAAGTTAGTTAAAATCCCCATAAATGCCCCGGACGGCGACGTTTTTGTGAACGAACAAGTATTTTGTAACTGCATCATCCATGAGTGCCTTACCACTGTTACTAACAGTCGTGGATATGTGGTGTTAGAAAATCCAACTCCTAATGACGTCATATTTTCGTTAGACCAACCAACCCGTGCAGAACTGTTCAATGCTAAGTGTACGCAAATGCAACAATCGAATCGCGTTGACAACGTGTTATCGCGTTTACGTACGGATCACCTTAATGCAGAGGAAAAGGCTAATCTCTTAACCCTTTGCTCTCGCTATGCAGACGTATTTTACATTGATGGAGAACCATTGACATTCACCAACAAAATTAAACATCGTATAAGAACAAGAGACGAAATTCCCGCATATACTAAGAGCTATCGGTACCCTTTCGTTCATCGGGAAGAAGTTAGGGACCAAATTTCCAAAATGCTGGAACAGGGTATAATAAGACCTTCCGAATCCGCGTGGAGCTCGCCCATATGGGTTGTTCCAAAAAAAAATCGACGCTTCCGGAAAGAAAAAATGGCGCATCGTAGTTGACTTTCGTAAATTAAACAAAAAAACAATAGACGACAAATACCCCATACCAAATATCAGTGACGTCCTTGACAAATTAGGCAAGTGCCAATACTTTACGACCCTAGATTTGGCAAGCGGTTTTTATCAAGTAGAGATGGACCCTCAAGATATACCAAAAACAGCATTTAATGTGGAACACGGGCATTTTGAATTCCTTCGAATGCCCATGGGTCTTAAAAATTCACCGTCCACATTCCAACGAGTTATGGACAATGTTCTAAGAGGCCTTCAAAATAATATCTGCCTCGTATATCTTGATGATATTATAGTTTACAGTACCTCTCTTCAAGAGCATATGGACAATTTGGAAAAAGTTTTCCAAAGACTTAGAGAGTCCAACTTCAAAATCCAGATGGACAAGTCCGAATTTCTGAAACTCGAAACTGCTTATCTGGGACATATCATCAGTAGGGACGGCATCAAACCAAACCCCGACAAGATCTCTGCAGTCCAAAAATATCCAATCCCAAAGACCCCGAAAGAAATCAAACAATTTTTAGGACTTTTAGGTTACTACCGAAAATTTATCCCCGATTTTGCCCGCATCACCAAACCTCTTACCTTATGCCTAAAGAAAGGTAGTAAAATTACCTTTAGCCCCGACTATGTTAATGCCTTTGAAACCTGTAAGACCTTGCTAACCAATGACCCTATTCTACAGTACACAGATTTCAAAAAAGAATTTAATCTCACAACAGACGCTTCGAATGTCGCTATTGGAGCAGTGTTGTCTCAAAGACCTATAGGTTCCGACAAACCTGTCTGTTACGCTTCTCGTACACTTAACGAAAGTGAGCTAAATTACAGCACAATTGAGAAAGAATTGCTCGCCATAGTCTGGGCTACGAAATACTTTAGACCTTATCTCTTCGGTAGAAAATTTAAAGTACTGACTGACCACAAACCCTTGCAATGGATGATGAACTTGAGAGAACCAAATTCACGACTGACCAGATGGCGACTCAGACTAAGCGAATATGACTTTACTGTAGTGTACAAAAAAGGAAAAATTAATACTAACGCTGATGCTCTCTCCCGTATAGAAATCCATAACGAAGAAGTAGACGATATCAACTCATTGATCGAAAATATTAAGAATCTTAGATCAATGATCAATAACCCATCCGAGGCACCATCTCCACCAACAAACTCTCCGACTGACACCGACCCATTGATCGAAAGTACTAACGACCTTAGATCAATGATCAACAACCCAACGGAGGCACCACCACCGCCAACAAACTCCTCGACTGACACCGTGCACACCAATAATGAACATCCGATACTAGAAATCCCCATTACAGATGAACCTCTCAATAAATTTCATCGACAGATTTACTTTACCATAGTAGGTGACATAAAACGCCGACCGACAGTAACTAAACCATTCGAAAATCATACCCGAATCGCAGTCCAAATTTCAGAATCCAACCTAGAGAGCGACATTATTAGTGCTATAAAGGAATACGTAAATCCTAAAGTTAAAACGGCCATCCTAATTAATCCACCATTGGCCATGTACTCAATAATACCCATCATACAAGACAAATTTAGAAGTTCCTCACTTAACCTAGTATTAGCCAAGATAGAACTCGAGAATGTTAAAGAGTACCTCAGACAACAAGACATTATCCGACACTATCATGACGGTAAGACGAACCACCGCGGTATAAACGAATGTCATTTAGCCCTCTCACGAAAATACTACTGGCCGAAGATGAAAGAGCAGATCACCAAGTTTATCAATGAGTGTACCATCTGTGGTCAAGCTAAATACGATAGGAATCCAATAAGACCTCAATTTAACATAGTGCCCCCAGCTACCAAACCACTTGAAATTATTCACATGGACCTCTTTACAGTCCAGAACGAAAAGTACGTTACTTTTATAGACGTCTTCACAAAATATGCCCAAGCGTATCATCTGCGCGACGGTACCGCTATAAGTATTATACAAGCATTACTACGGTTCTGTACCCACCATGGACTACCCATGACCATTATCACCGATAATGGCACTGAGTTTACGAACCAACTTTTCTCCGAATTTATACGTCTTCATAAGATAACTCACCATAAAATTCTACCCCACAGTCCGAATGACAATGGCAACATTGAACGTTTCCACTCAACCTTATTGGAACACATTAGAATTCTAAAACTGCAAAATAAAGACGAACCTATTGTTAACCTTATGCCATACGCTATCATAGCATATAATAGTTCAATCCATAGTTTCACGAAATGCAGACCGTTTGACTTATTAACTGGACATTTCGATCCCAGAGACCCAATCGACATAGACCTGACTGAGCACATCTTACAACAATATGCGCAGAATCATAGACAACAGATGAAGCAAGTTTATGAAATCATTAATGACTCGTCTCTTGCGAATCGTACAGCCCTAATCAACAATAGGAATAAAACCCGCGAACCTGAAATAGAATATACCCCTCAGCAACAAGTTTTTATTAAAAACCCCTTTGCCAGTCGCCAGAAAGCTGCACCACGTTATACGCAGGACACAGTGCTCGCTGATCTGCATATACATATATATACTTCAAAAAAACGTGGCCCTATAGCCAAAGCACGGCTGAAACGTGTGCCTAAAACAAGCCAATTGTTACAGAATCCTGCTACTACTGACAATCCATGCGACACATCCTCAAGAGATAAGACTTGAGACTCTAGCCGATGGACCGGGACTATTACCATACAGATTAGGACCAACCAGACTAACTACACATTACCACTCATTTATACAGTACATACAATTGACCGACATAGAAGATAAAATAAATTCTGTACAGACGCAACTAAGGACTTTCAAAACTAAACTTACCAACGAGACCTACATGCTTTACGAATATCAGATTGACTATCTTACTAACAAACTTAGTAAGGTACTACAACAAGTAAAATCTTTGGAACCTGTTAGAGTCAAAAGAGGTCTTGTAGATGGCCTTGGGTCAGTAATAAAAAGTGTTACTGGCAACTTAGATTATCTAGATGCCCTTAAATATGACGAGGCTATTAAAACTTTACAAAATAACGAAAATAAAATAGTATCAGAATTCAACAACCATATCAGTTTAAGTAAAGAATGGATGTCCCAGCATGGTACCATTCTAGACCAAATAACAAAAAATCAGGAAAAGGTTAACGCAACATTACATTTACTTTTAGAGAAAAATGCTTACACAGACTACAGCTTAATTAAATTTGCAAAGTTTGCCCAAATTTTAGGAATCATAACCAACAATGTAGAAGATTTAATGTTAGAGATAATTAGATTAGAAAATATAATGGCTTTCATACGTGCATCCAGCACCCATCATTCCATGATAGATATAGAGGTTTTAAGATCAATGATAGATAGACTAAAATCCATATACAACCAAGACCAAGTCTTAAATTTAGAATTACGAGAGTATTATAACCTTATAAAACCAGGTTCCTACTTTATTGAGAAAAGAATAGTAATAGTATACAGTTTTCCTATAGTCTCCATAGACATATATGATTTATACAAACTATCCATTGTACCCAATAAACAACAACTCGCCCTTATTCCTTCCTCTCCCTACATAGCAACAAACGAGAAATCATTCGTGTACATAGAGGCTGAATGCCCGAAGTACAGTAGCATCCATCTCTGCGAAAGGAAGACAAGTCATCAGATCCGGACGAAACCTGATTGCATCCAAGAGCTCATCATCAACCAAGGTCTAGAAGACACCTGCCAATTCACCAAGATTTCACTCTCCAAACAAGCAGTAGAAAAACTGGACGACCAACACTACGTGCTATCATTGCCCCAACCGACCAAAGTACAGTTAGCCTGCGGCAGAAAAGACTTCAATATTCAACAGGGAAGTTATCTCGTCACCATACCCATGGACTGCTATCTGCAAACAACAGAATTCACAATCATCAACGACAGCAACGAGATAAAAGGACAGCCACTAAAACTATCAAAGATCCCTTATATGAATCAAACGACTGACTCCACTCACATCATCGGCTTCAATTCAGTTAACTTGGAAGAACTTCACAGCATCCAGAACAAACTACTGATGGAAAGCCCTATTCAGATTGACAACACTCAACCGGTTGTTCTATACCATACCACCATACCATTTTATATCATTGTACTATGCGCAACCATACTAATCATCTTGGTAATAAGCCGCAGATACAAATGCTGGAACCTTAGAGCAGACGACAAAGAGAAGCAGCAGACCCTTAAGATACACACGTATGAAGATGTGACCAGAAAACGAGATGAACTCCCAGCAACATTTTCTTTTAATATGAGCAAATAGTTGCTGTTCTGCGGATGGAGGTGTTAAGTACGGATCCCTAATGGATATCGCCGACCTCGCACATTCCTGCCTGTTTACGCCGGCCGCACGAAAACTGCAGCGTCGACACCCGTCCAGCCACGAGCCGCCGACGCAGCAAACTTCATCGTAGCAATTAATTAGTTTTAAGTATTTTTGCATTCATTCCATATTCTAGCATCGAATAGGTTTCACTTATTTTATTGTAATAATTTCTTTTAAATTAAAATTAGTTTAAAGTATCTTTGGTTTTTTTTCGATCCACCGTCTGCAGCTTACATATTTCACACATATTATGTTATTTGATATTATGTTGTGTGTGTGTACATACATATTATGTAAATAAAGAATCTTGCTCTACAAACAATAACTCAAAGCATCACCCAAAGGTTGACTGGTAGATTGTGCTTGAAGTGTTAAATTAATAAATATAAATAAATAACTCCTCCGTGGAAAAATGTAATATTTCATTACACGGTGCGTAGATGCACTTATAGGTTGAAATAGTGCATCTATCTTTAAGCATACGAAGAAATATTAGTTCATATTTTCTGTTCGTAGCAGTACCCTTCGACATCGCTGCTATCTGAAACTTGACCTAAAGACCGGGAATACTACCACGTTGGATAACAATGCTATTTCTTCGGCCTACAGAACACATACCTAAAAGACCATTTTATTTGTCATTAATAAAATAAAAAAGCCTTTTATTTCTTGCCGAATTAAGGTTTACAAAGTAATTTGTTAGTAACATAAATAGTGTAAATAATTTGTTTTTAGTGTTAGTTTTTTTTTTTTTTTTATCATAATTATTCCGCAAGAATTTCATCTTCCCATCTATTGCGGGGTCTCCCTTTTTTTCTTTTGGCCACTGGTCCCTTCCATGCCGTCACGCTTTTTGTCCACCTCTGGTCTTGAAGACGTGCTACGTGCCCAGCCCACTTCCATTTTAGTGCAAGTGCTTGTGCCAGGCCGTCTGTTGCTTTAGTAATGTTTCGTATTTTTGTATGTCTAATTTTATGTATTTTTTTAATATTTAACATACTGCGCTCCAATCCGCGTTGGCACGTTTTAATTTTGTTTATTATGTTATTGTTAAACTTCCACGTCTGGCAGGCGTAGGTCAGGCATGGTATGAGGCAAGAGTTCATAACCTTGGTCTTCAGGTGAGTTGGCATGCTACTCTTAAATATTTATTTTAAGCTCCAGTACTTATTCCATGTTAGCTGTGCCCTGCGTTCGACCTCTTGGTAGTTGCTTTGGCTGTCGAAACTAATTTGTTTACCTAGGTATATGTATTTTTCGGTATGTTGAAGAGGCTCGCCGTCGCCACAAATTTGTACCTTGGTGCTGTTGGTCATTAACATGGTTTTAGAGAGGTTCATTTCTATGCCAGCCAACTTGCTGGCTTTGTTTAATGACTCTACCATGTACTGTAGTTCCGCTCCTTTCTCTGATATCAGCAACAGATCGTCGGCGAAACGTAGGTGATTTAAGTATTCGTTATTTACTTTTATGCCGCGTTCTTTTCAGTCGAGCTTACTTATAATTGATTCTAATGTGGCTATAAATAATATAGGTGATAATGGGTCCCCTTGTCTTACGCATTTGTCATATACAAAGAAAGAAAGAAAGAAAACATATTTATTCGTCGCAAGGACATGACGTGCATACAATAGGTATTAAGAAAAACAAACAATAGACATACAACGCATTTAGACAAACAAACATTAAAAATACAACTGAACCACATAATAACAAAATTACTACTTATAATATGTTTTCAGTATGAATGTGGATGGCTATAAAAGTAGAAGAAGACAAAAGAAACGATGGACGGACTGTGTGAAGGATGATACTCGTATGGCTAGAAAGGAGGTGTCTGATGAGATGTAGAGTAATAGAGAAGTATGGAAGAAGAAGAGATGCTGCGCCGACCACAAATTAATTGGGATAAGGGCAGAAGATTTTTTTTTTTTAAATTGCATCTCGCAGTTCAACCTAGAGAGGTTGTCGTCTGGGTACCTTAAGTGTAAGGCCTCCAGCCAGGGCATAAAACTTACAAACTAAACGACTACACGCTAAGGGCACCCCCTGCGGGGTACGGGCCTCGGCTTAGGGCGTCGCTGGGAGAGGACAGCAAGGAGACAGGGTGGATCTGAGTAGATAAGGGCAGAAGAATGGTAAGGTTGATGATGATACTACTTAATAAAGATCACTTCCGCCGAGTGCAGGTGTCGGAGAGTAGAATAAGATTAAGATGAATTAGGGTAGATAATGAACTATGGTTAAGTATAAACATTTTATGCCTGATATCATTAGTGAATGCCAGAGTGACCTACGTAACAGCTAGTATTTCTGAAAAATTTAATAAGAGCCTAATGTTGAGTAGATAACTAGGTACTTACCAATTGAATGTGTTATGATGCTGTAAGTCGAATACAAGCTGTATTTAAGCGCGTCCCACTTCAATTTGTACCTCACGTACATGTATGTGATTATGTGTTCACCTGGAAGAAATACCAAGATTTTTAAAATGGATAAATATATTACTACGAAATAGTTGGGGTCATAAAACATCTAAATCCAATGCGATGCTATTACTGTGCTTATAAATATGTTGTAGTTTGGAGTTCCATATTAATTGGAAATTTATCCCGAGTGGCTCGAGCTAGGCAGACTACATTGTTGCCGTAGCGAGAATATACTTGATGATGCTGACACAAGAACGTGTTGCTTGGCACAAACAAAGAGAGGCCTATATATACCCAGCAGTGGGTGAAGTGGGGCTGTGGATGATGATGGCTCGAGCTGAGGCGATGCCGATCCCGTACAGTGCATATCTGTGCGTTTACTTTTAAGCAACTTCTCATTTTGAGTGCATAATAAGGCACGCAACAGTATTGAGAAGTAGCTGTGTAGCACCTGGCGTAGTCACACTAAAATTTTCTTCAAAAAACGCTAGACTTTTTTTGTGTGGCGACGTCGAACTGTTTTATTGTGGAGCAGAACAGCTTGTTTGCAAATAAACCGATAACAAAGACGTTTTTACTAAAAAGCGCTTTTCATATCTTTATCTGCACATAGGCTCACCTATTGTTTGATACAATGCTCGGTCATATTGACACAATAACTGGGCTTGTCGAAAATATTTAATTAGTATATCAGTATGTTGTCATTTACTGATAAAAGGTCAGTCAACGGAAAACATGAGTAATGTTACTAAATTGCAGGTTTTGAGCCAGTATCCAACAGCAGACATCATTGATATAATCACGGCAGACCGTTTTCAGTAATGGCGGTCAGTCTCCGTGGAGACTAGCTGATAGCCATGGACACGGGATATATTATAGTGCACAAGTGTTAGCGTAGAGACAGGTGCAGGCTCTCCGTCAATCCGACGTGACCAGAAAAAGATCAGGGACCTACGACCTAACAACACGGGCTACGTATTATCAAAAACTCGCTCGTTTTTTTAAACGCTGTGGCGTGACCACTCACAAGCGTTTGTTAGAGATTCGCCTGAGAAAGCCGCACGTAGAGAAGATTGGAAGGCTATGGGGCAGGCCTTTGCCCAGCAGTGGGACAATATAGGCTAATAAAAAACATAACATTGTTATTCTAGAATCACGTTTTTCTATCAGGAATTTCTCAATAGCAGTTCCGTTTTGGAAGTTGGTCTGGTAGCTCCAACCTGCTTCGGTAAGCACGTTAAGCCGTTGCAATGGTCTTGCTGATTACCGTCCCATCAGATTATGAGAGTAATGGAAGAAGTGATGAATTCTGCACCTCTGCACCAACACTTGTGTACTATAACATCTCCCGCGTGGATAGCTAGTTCCTGCTAAGATTGTGCCCGCCATGGACGAAAAACGGTAAAGAAAACTATTCAACTGGAATAAATCTATTTACCATGGTTGGGTCCATAAATAATGGCAACGACAAGAAGCGTCAAGATGATTTTCTTCCTGTAGTTCGTATCTCTCTTCTTAAATGCTACTTCTCCAGTTTCCTTCACCAATGTTACCATATCAGAACAAGTTACTGGTTCTACCTGGAAAGTGATTAAACGATTCGACATGTATAAAATACGCGGATAATACGTAAGGGACATCGTTTGAAAAGTTTCACCGTAGATCCATCAGAAAAGATTTTTTACATTTACTAAATGATTATACTTAGTTTATGACCGTGTAGTAGTAATTGCAGGGGAAGTAGGCCACTTTTGTAAAAGCAGTTTTTTTTTGCTGCTGACTTTTTTCATTGTAACTTAGATTACATAATACGACAGCATAAACACCAGAAGAACTTAAAGAAGTTGAATAATAAAGTGACCATAAAAAAGTGTTTACCTTCTCATTTTTATCAGTCCGTGGCTTAGTGTTACTCTCCAAGTAGAAGAATCCGTAAGTAAATGTCATCATATAAATAACTCCAGAAATTATAAAGATTCCGTAATATCCCAACACTTTCAACAGGATTCCACTCAAAGCCGTTCCAATGGGTATACCGGCAGTCATGCAAAGATTCACAAGTCCCACTCTGAAGGTCCTGGATTCTTCATCAGTAATATCACTAATGTAGCTGAAGACTCCGAGGTAAACCATGACCCAGCCGCCTGTGACAGCCGGAAACAGAGCTTCGAAGAACATTGTCACTTCAACAGCGATTTCTTTGAAGAAGAAGGTGCTGAGCAGATTGCTAATGGACACCATAAACTCTCCGAAGATTGGCAGCAAAATACACACTTTTCTGTTCCCTGTTCTGTCGCTCCAAGCGCCCATGAATATCACGAGTAGCGTTGGGATTGATGTCTGTATCACACTCTTCCATGATTCTATATTGGAGATGATCTTTTGGACCTCACCCTCGTACTCTGTCAAGTTACCTTTCCTATCAATCAGCGCATCACAAATTGAATCATTGTAGTTTAGCTTCACGCGGCAAGTTTTATCCAGGTTCAGATTTTGTATCGCCAGTCTGGCTAACATCGACGGTATTATGAGACCTGCTAGTATAGGTTCTACCGTTATGTTTGATCTTATTCGACATAGTTTTCTATAAAAACTTTCCTTCTCAGCTGTACAATATTTGATATTTTTCTCTTTTAGTGTCTCGTCCTCAGTTGGTTCATGTTTTTTTTCTGGATCTGACATGTTGTGTTCACTCAACGAAAGTGTTTGTCAAACTAACAGTAGATGTTATTATATTAAAAGTTTATTTCTTACATATTATCTCAAATGCTTATTATTTGTAAAGCTTAAGATGTATATTATGTACGGCTTGATCCAAAAAATGTTTCAGATATTTTGTGTAATGTATAACGGGTGTTGTTTTAAAATTATACAGAAATTAATAAAAGAGGTTTTATTATTTTGGAATGTTGACATATTATAATATCTCAAACTTTTTCAAATGTGGGAACACTTTGTACAGATTGTATGTATGGTATGCATTATGCAACACAGTACATGATACTTGTTGATAGTTTTTTTTTTTTTTTGTCGACATCATAAGACTCCCAAGATTCCTTGCAGTCGAACAAAATCCTTATTCTGTTAAAACTGCACTAATACTTGAACAACTTTTGATCTTCATCATGATCAGGTCATGAATCACGAGTCCCGTAGAATCCCCTAGAATTTCAACTCACTTCTTTTTTTTTATGTATTTAGTAGGAACCATTCATCGTCGGCTTGGTGATGGCTGCGGATGCCACAATTCGGTTCAATGTGAGTTTTAACATGTATGTGTCTTTTCTTTCATCCGAAAACTAACTGACGACGGTGCAGGAAATCATCGTGAAGAAACCTGGACCTACAATTAATATTGAGCAAACGTAGTGATCAGTGCTCATGCTCTTCTCATCTTAACTGCTGGAACAGTAAGAAACTGTTAACATTATTAATATTTTTCCCATTTGTGTTAAATCTAACCATCCTGTAGACAAAAAGACTTATCAAAGTTAAATAATTGCACATTAGCTAACGAATATTTGCGTAGAGTATTTAGCCTGCCACTGCGGCCTGATGCTCTGATAAAATAAAATACACAATGTAATCAATTGTCTTGTATTTGCACTTAGATAGGTAACTTGCTCAAGTGATTCTCGAAGCATTATAATAGGTATATACGGTGAACGAATTTTTCGTTCACCGGGTATATATAAGTATACCTTCATAATCATTGTCATCATGACTAAAATATTTTTTTTTTAAATGTCATCTTGTAATAACTGTCTGCACACAACAATGGTTTCCTGTGTTGTTTAAAAAATAACTTTGTGACTAGTGTTTAAAGAGTCTTAAATGTATTTTTACTTATTTTGTCAAACAGTTTGAATTTTGTGTAAAAGGATATGGAATTGCATAATGTGATGCAATTCGAAGACATTTTTATCCGACTTCGGCGAAGCCAAAAGGAAGGGTTATGATTTTAGCAGTTTTCTATAACCCGGTTTTTGCAATTATTGCCAAAACCTGGTGTTTCGCAGATATTCGATGTTTTAAATTATCCTGCGACAGAATGCAGTTTATAACTAGTATTTGCGTTGTGCGCGAGCTGCGCGCAGCTCGCGTGTCGTCGTGTTCGTGAGAAGTATTCCTTACCCTTATAAAATGTTGAGAATCCATAAGAATCCCTAAACGAAAAGATTTTATAAATTTTATAAAATCTTTTAAATATTTTGAAAACCCATAAGAACGCCTAAAAAATTTCAAAAAGTAAAAAAAAAATACCTGTAAACCCTAACAATATAAAAGTAAAAACCTTACTTAACAACTCAGACCATTTCCCATTAAAAAAACATTACCCTAAAGTTTGCTTGTCGTCGCCCCTGAGTTACGCTACGGAGTACGTAGTACGGAGTTACGCTACGGAGGTCGCCGGCTCGCTTCGCTCGCCCCCTCCCCCCTTTGCTCCACTCGGTCTCGCAGGTTCGCTCCACTCAGAACTTACTTACCACCGGACAGGTTTCGACGCCTACTATAATATTTGTTCAAACACCTAATGGTTATCTCTAACCGTTATGAAGTTACAGCCCTTTCCATTTTAGAGGAGGTTGGGGAGGGGAGGGGAGGGTAAACAAATTTCAATGCCCCTCAATCATAAAGTATAGTAAAAATTAAAAAAAACTTTTTTTGATGTGTGTCAGTAGGAGTAAATGATAGCGTGACGATTGACAGGGGTGAATGGGAGAAAAACCCAACCCAAGGTAATATAGTGGAAAATGATGGTAACCGAAGTTGCCAAAGGGCTTGGAAGATTTTTGTATGAAGCGTGGCTGGCCATTTTCGCAACTTCCGCCATTTTTTTTATTTTTTAAATTAAAAAAAAATATTGGCTGAAGTTAGGCCAGCCATTAAATTTAAACCCCTTTACTGATGTAAGTACTATTGAATATTCTCAGCCTAAAGATAAACTCTTATTTAAGGCTTCATGCATGGATTTTTTATTATGAAGTGTCAGCCAACATTAAATTTTATTCATTATACCAAGACTGTCTCGCTGGTCTAGTTCGTCGCATGCGTGACTGCTGGGTGTAAGGTCCTGGGTTCGATGCCCAGGTCGGGCTAAGTGTTATTGGGATTTTCCTCCAAATTTTTTTCAGTGGCAGCCACGAAGTCTAGATTTATGCTTGTTTAAAGCCAATAAGCTCGCCCCCCTATTACATGAGACTTAAACTGTCTTCTGTATTAGATCTGTATGGTGTCGGACGTAAAGAATCGCACCATCCCATATCTTCCCGTGGGTGTCGTAAGAGGCGACTAAGGGACTTACCAGAGAATGGGCAGCAGCGTTCTCCGTGCTTTTGTAACAACCGTACTGCGATCGCCAACCCGCCTGCCAAGCGTGGCGATTATGGCAAAAAAACCCCGTTTGGGGGAGGCCCATGTCCAGCAGTGGACGTCCTTCGGCTGAAATGATGATGATGAAACTAACTGTCGAAGGCAGAGGTGTACACCTAGTAATTAATAATTACACCTAACCTAACCAATCGTGGAATCAAGACTGATGTAATGTTATGTTATCATATAACATTTACTTCTCACTATTATTACAAAACTAAAAAGAAACAATCAATTATGCTAATCGTTTTAAACAAAAAAAAATGCATTAGAATTATTTTTTATTACCTTCGAGTCGTTATTGTACACGCATAAAAAGTGTCACAACGTTCCGCGCGCCAGTCGACGAACGTCGCGTCGGCCCAAACTCTTAGACCTAGAAAACTGAAATTTTTCACAGTGGTTCTCTTTATAATGTAGACAAGGAACAAGGAAGGATTTTTCGAAATTCAACCCCTAAGACAGTTAAATAGGGCTTAAAGTTTGTATGAAAGTCCGTCTGTTTTAAAGTTAGGATCCTAAAATTTTGTGTTTAGGCTAAAGATTGAAAATTAATTTATAAATGACACAGCGTTTTTGATAATTCTACCCCCAAAGGGTTAAAAAAAGGGATGAAGTTGTGTATGGAAAGTCCTTAATTTTCGAAGTAAAAATCACAAAATTTATTATCTAGGTGTATGGTTGGAATCTAACGTAACGGCGTTGTTAGAATTTCAATCCTTAAGGGGGTGAAAAGGGGGATGAAATTTTGTTTTTAAGTTAAAATCATTGTTATCATGAAAATTTGTATTTAGCCTTTTAGTTAGTAATTAATAATTACATGTATCAGCATTTTTCAAAAATCATCGTACTAGGAGAGGATAAAATAGAGATGAAAATTGTAATTTTCAATTAAGTCCTTCATTGTATTTTACAAAATAATGATAATTCAGTGATAATAATTCAATTCAATTCATAAAAGTATGCAATTTTTCATCAATGTTTTCTGATGACGTTATCACGTAAAATTATCGTAATATGTATATTGTCCTTAAACCGACTTTACAGGCAACCATGTTTTTATTTGTGTTTTTTGTTGTTGATTAACGAATGGGCAAGGCTGGTCAAAGCTGATTCTAGATGGCGTGTCGATCGCTTAGACCCAATCTGACCAATGGGATCAAACTATTTTGAAATATAAAATGACATTGACAGATTTTCAACCAATGACTATGTTTGGTTCATGCGGTGCTAGCGCCATTAGTTCCACAAGTTGCCCACCCCATTGCGCGTCTGTTTGAGCCCGTCACCTTCCACCCTCTAATATAAATCGATAACCATAATCAAAAGTACCCAAGTAGGTGTTGTGATTTATATTCAACGACTTTTTTTTTCATTCTTCAGCATGCAAAGGGAAAGCAAACGAACCTTTATAACAATATAATGTATTATTATAACAATTAACATAACGTGTCAGGCTCTCAGCCCGAAGGGTCTGCACGAACGCACGACGTTAACGAATCGAATTTCTAACGTTTTTTTAATCCATACACATGTGCGAAATAACTATTTTAATTTTAAAATCTACCGTTTTACTTTAGGCTCACTTAAGTACACCGACGGTGTATAGTACCTCTCATTTATTATTTAACAAAAAAATACAAACAATACAACAAACCAAAAATACTGACTTGCACTCAAATTATGCACACTAAATAAATCAAATTCGATATACTGTTTTATGGTTTTTGCATAACTGTTTTACTGAACGAATAACTATTATCAATATAGTATATCTAACAATTCTTTAGTTCAATAAACATATTAAAACTTTTTTAAGGAAAACCATCACCTATAATGTTTAATGGTATTTGCAGAACTGTTTTTAGGGTTCCGTACCCAAAGGGTAAAAACGGAACCCTATTACTAAGACTTCTCTGTCTGTCCGTCTGTCTGTCCGTCTGTCCGTCTGTCCATCTGTCCGTCTGTCCATCTGTCCGTCTGTCTGTCACCAGGCTGTATCTCATGAACCGTGACAGCTAGACAGTTGAAATTTTCACAGATGATGTATTTCTGTTGCCGCTATAACAACAAATACTAAAAACAGAATAAAATGAATATTTAAGGGGGGCTCCCATGTCCCTGCCGGGGTTGCGGGACTATTCGAAAGAGATACCGTGGCCCCGGAACACAAAGGGCGATGAAGGAACATGGATGGGTTTTAGTCAGTAAAAGTCTGACACTCCCTCCTGCTCCGCCCAGAGCGGGAGGGGTTATTTGAAGATTTCCCATCCGAAAAAAAAAAAAAAAAAAAGGGGGCTCCCATACAACAAACGTGATTTTTTTGCCGTTTTGTCTAATGTATAGATAATGGTAAGGAACCCTTCGTGCGCGAGTCCGACTCGCACTTGGCCGGTTTTTTTAGTTATTTTAGAACCTGCTAGACTCCATGACGCGCGCTCGCTTCGCTCGCATATTAAATAACACTCTTTGAAATCTGTCCCCGATGTGCCGGGCCTCCGCCAGCCTCCTTCGTCGGCCTACGGCCCGGTGCCCATGCAGCCCATAAAAGAAATTCCGTTGTAAGATTGTATAATTTAGAGTGCAAGTTAGTATTTTTGATAAACAATTAGTTTTTCTGTTTTATAAATCATATATCCGATGTACGAACCACATTTTTGGTGTGAATTCGATAAAAAAGGTCATCTCGTTTTGTGTTATTTTTTAGTTTTTTTTGCAGTAAGTTTTTTGCACAACATTCATTTTTCTGGTATGCATTCAGTTAATTAGTGGAGTTTCCTAGTTTGCTGAAAAATTATACAGATGTGCATTTAAAAATATCCCATAATAAATTCATCTATCATTATAAAATGTGAAGATTATAATCATGTTTCCTATTCCTCTGTAGAAGTTATTTATACTTAACATAATGTAAATTAATGCAGAAAATTCCATAAAAGAAACATTTTTTATTAATAGTTACAAAATAAAATACATGCTAAGAAATAGGTATTGTATAAATTATGTAATTATGACATAATCCTTTGCAGGGCTGGCTATTATGGTTTGTTATATTCCAATAATTCATGATTTGTGATATTCAAATAACGATTTTTGTTATAAATCATAAATATTAATTCACGAGTTCTTAACAAAATAGGAACATTAGGCTATGGTTAAAATGATTAAACAAATAAGCAAGAAAATTAACGTACCAATTAACTATTTATAAAAGTCTTATTCTCAACTGATTTAAAAAATCTTATCATTGAAAAAATCTAATAAAAAATGTTATCATTTGAAATAAAATAAAAACGGATTTTTCTTATCCCTAATTCTCAGCGATCCAACTGACAGTACTGTTGATACAGCAAATTAATCACTGTTTAATGGCTCTGTAATGATGAGGCACCTTGTTAATCATCACATACATAGGTATTCGACATTTCAAATCGATTTATACAGTCAATCATTACGTGATTGACGTTGAATGAAGTCAGCTGACATCGATCTGTCATGATCACCCAACTGGATCATCCTGAACGATTGTTATCATTCATCGATGCCACATACTTTATCACCTAAAGCAGGCAGTTCAACATTTAAATAAAAAAAAGATATCATAATTAACAATTTTATAAGTCTCCTTTCTCTTTTTCGTCTTTTGTGGGAACAATTTCATATACAGTCTCAATATCTTTCGATCTTGTACGTTTCGCTGCCAATTCTTTTCGGTGCTGTGCAAAGAACCATCTGTAACAAAAAAAACGAAATGAATAAAACAAATGAATTTCCAACTTCATCGTTGAGAAGTTCTGAGCAAGATTTTGGAGTAAGTGGAAAAAACTTATTCATGATGTCTCAGTGCAAGTGTGGTTTCTGATCACGATTAGAGCAAGAGGAACCTGTGTCCTGTCTACCTATGTGCCAATTCTATGTATGCAAATCCGTTCAACCGTTAAGACTTGAGATGATAACAAACAGACATAGCTACTTTCGCATTTACGTATGGATAACCAGCGAATGTTAAAGAAAGGTCATTGGGCATATCTGACCCGCTTTGCGAAGGGTGGCGGACATTAACCAAAATAGTTTTAAACTAAGGGGAATAATATGACCTTTCACTGCATATAATTATTTTATTAAAAATCGATGGGGAAAAATGTACAGGACCGTTAAAAAAAAAAAAACAGTTTCAGAGGATTTTTTTTTTCATCTTATAACCATACAGCATTTTGCACGGATGAGCCAATGTTCAGAAGCATGTATACGCTGTCTCTTTCGCACATTAGACAAGTAGAAAAGGTTTCGTTGCGCTCGCGCACTGACTCACCGCCCCCCGCGCAGTCCTTCGTTAGCTACCGTTGCGATCTGTACGTTTACCTGGTTTGTTTTATCTATTGTCTTAACGACTACTATTAGCGTGTTTCATGGACTCTGTAACGTTACATTTTCCTGGATAGGATCCACAAAACTGTAAGGTCACTCTGAGCACTCACCTACCTAACTTTCAGTCTGGAGGGGAGCACTATTAAAAGAAATAGTCAAGGGGACGAGTTATAAGAATTTATTAACAAAGATCCTAACCTAAAGCTGGAGCTATTTAATCACTAATGCCAGTGAAGCTGGCGGAAAGTACTGAAGATGAGCGCAGAATGGAATAAATAACTGAAGAACGTCCGTCTTCAGACTGTGGAGGAGGACCGAGGAACCATCAATCCTCAGGCCGTAGAGGAGGGCCGAGGGCATCCGTCTTCAGACGGTGGAGGAGGGCCGAGGAACGTCAATCCTCAGGCCGTAGGAGGAGGGCCGAGGGCATCTGTCTTCCGACCGTGGAGGAGGGCCGAGGAGCATCAAATCTTCATAATCAGGCTTGTGCAGCTCAAGCATCAAGGTTTCCAGGTGTTCAAGGTGAGGGTGCGGCACGGAGAGAGGCCGACTTAAAACAGAACATAAGGGTAACTGCCCTTTAAATATACTTTTATAGAGCTTCTCAGATGTGTTCCTGCTCTCAGCTCTGAACGTAGACTGCCCATTCCACCACCAGGCTCCTGTCAACTCCAGATAATTGACATTTTAAAATTTGAACAAATTAAAAAGAAAATATAATGAGGTCGATGTGATTTACCTATACAACCTACAACTAGCTCCAGCAATAAATTAAAAATAAAACTAGGGTTGCCACTAACTGACATCACAAAAGTAAACAAAGATTGAATAGAGATAAAAACTTAAATAACTTGAATTACAAGGTAAAAAGGCCAAAGCCGTTGCTAAGCCTCCAAGAAATGACCATGAAGCTACCTAGGGAGGACGAATGCTTAAATTTTCAGGTTAATAATATCCAAAAATGTAAGTAAAAAACCATGTAAAAGACATACACATTACAAGTCTGGTTATTTGCTTTTGGATTGGATTTTCGTTGTTTTATTCATCTTCCCTATATCAGTTTCTAACACTTGAATTTTTCGAGATTCCCGTGGCTCACATTAATGCGACTAATGCCATAGTAAATCAGAGCCATATATCAATACACTCTGCTATATTTCGTTTGTGTCCGCCATGGGTGTGGTTTCCATACTAAGGTGCCCAATGACCATTGTTCCTGACAATCCCTATGCTGCCAACCTCATCGCGATGGTAATAATATCTTCTGCCCATCTCTAACTCTTCTCTAACTATAGGCCTATCTCAATCCTTTCAACGTTCGCACTTACAACAATTTTAGATGGCTTTGTATATTACAAAGCCATCTAAAATTATTCATTAGCGATCATCAGCACGGTTTTATTGAATCACGATCCACAAGTTCTAATTTGGTCCCTTTCACGGAACTTTTGATTGAAGTCGTTGTCTCTGGTCACCAAGCTGACGTCATGTATACTGACTTTAGCAAGGCTTTTGATAAAGTTTCCCACAAAATCTTGTCTTGTAAGTTACGTGCTTTTGGTATTACTGGTGGCTTGCTTGAATGGGTGATTTTATACTTGAGAGGAAGATCTTTTTATGTTGTGGTAAACGGTTTACAATCGAACGTATTTAATATCTCATCTGGAGTCCCACAAGGCTCTCATCTAGGTCCAATGTTATTCAACTCTTTTATAAACGACATTCCCAAGTGTTTACGGCACTCTCGTTTGCGTCTAGAACGTGTCCAAAAACGCTTCGTTTAGAATCTAGCCTTTTCTGTGGGAATAACCAAAAAAGTGTGTTCTTACAAAAATAGATTGTAAGCGGTGAATCGATATTTTAACTTTCATGCTCCGTCGAGGATTCCACGCAAACCTATTTAGTACTCCACTTTGTCCTCCAATGAGAAGAACGGTTTTTTTTTTTTTTTTTTTTTTTTCGGATGGGAAATTGGGAAATCATCAAATAACCCCTCCCGCTCTGGGCGGAGCAGGAGGGAGTGTCAGACTTTTACTGACTAAAACCCATCCATGTTCCTTCATCGCCCTTTGTGTTCCGGGGCCACGGTATCTCTTTCGAATAGTCCCGCAACCCCGGCAGGCATCGGTCCTTACGGACCCCTTCCTTTTTGCTGACTCTCTTTGAGGCGCGCGTGGAACACGAACGCGCCGTCGACACGGCCTGTCGTCATGAGACGGACGGACGGCGAGCTAGCCCATAGCTCACCGTCCACAGGCCCGCGCCTACGGTGGCCGGGGGCCACGTGGCGGTGGCCCCCGACGCCCGGGGCGTCTCCCGCGGCGGCCGGGACGTTGAGAGGTTCTCTCCCTCTCACGTTCCGCCACCTCCTTCTCTAGCATTACTGCTTCGCAGAAGGAGGTGACGGCGTCCCATTCCGTCTCGCTCCGGACCATGGCTTGCACCAGGGCCGGACGCGAGAGGTCGCCGCCGCCGATCGCCGCTTCGAGGACACGGCGGTGCTCCGCCCACGCGGGGCACACCTCCACCGTGTGCTGCACCGTGTCCTCCGGTCGATCCTCACAGTGGAAGCACCCGGACGTTTCCTCCCGCCCGATTCGGTGCAGGAACCTCCCGAACACCCCGTGTCCGGTGAGGACCTGCGTCAGGCGGAAGGTGAGGACGCCGTGGCGTCGCTCAAGCCACTCCTCAAAGAGGGGACTTATCGCCACTATCGTGGCGTGCCCTAAGAACGGTGTCAGGATATAACTCTCCAAGTGTAGGGTTTTAATAATAATAATAATATTTTTTTTATATTTTTAAATGTTTTTTTTTGTTTTTTTTTAAAGAAATATTTAAAAATGTAAATAGATACGATGGTAAAATAAATAAAAACGATAATAATAATAATTGTGGACTCAGCGATTATTGTGCCGATAGTCGTATCTGCCCATGGCTTAATTTCCAAAAGCCTCGACCAATACCTGAGGAGGCTCTCGTTAGGCAACTGGATCAAGGGCTTGATTCAGAAAGCGTACTCCTGGACACGGCTCGGAGTAATGAATTTTACAAATGAATAAAGGGAATAATAATAATAAAACTTTTATTTTCAGGCTACTTGGGCCCATAGATAAATACCTTACTGACTAACATATAATATTATATTATAACCTTACAGACTAAAATATATATTTTGAATAGTTGTAGTGATATGGTTGATTTTCAATTTGATTCTCTCAATAAGCAAAAAATTAAATTTCTGAACTGTTTATCAGATTTTTTCTAAAAGTTTTTGGACTGTGTACGTAACTTTTTAAAGAAATTATGTTTTTAATACTTAGCATATATGTTATTGATACATAGTTATGGTATATATTACTGAGTTTACTTGTACAATAAGTATGTAGCTTACGAAATGACTTATAATTGTTTTCTTTCTTGTCCATCTGGTGTTGATCTATAAGTAATTGTTGCACTGTGTAGAGTTTAAACGCATGTTTAATTTTTGTTTGTAAATTAGTGTAAACAATTTTTGGAAGACCTGATGAATAAAACAAATAAAATAAAAATGTCATCCCCGAACGACCAACACTTCTCTTACCATTCCTTGGTATACAAGGTGTTCCGGGGTTGCGGGACTGTTCGAAAGAGATACCGTGGCCACGGAACACAAAGGGCGATGAAGGAACATGGATGGGTTTTAGTCAATAAAAGTCTGACACTCCCTCCTGCTCCGCCCAGAGCGGGAGGAGTCATTTGATGATTTCCCATCCGAAAAAGAAAATGGTATACAAGGTGTCCGTTTAACCTTCATGAAGCCGTTAACCAAGCTTTCTGTACATAAAACTAAGTAACCCTACGCAAAAATTATTGCTGGGAAACGACTTTTTTTTTGGGGTGAAAAACACGTTTTACAGTAAAACTCAATGTAACGCACTCAAAACATTGATGGATGCAATGAATAGTAAACGAGTCATGAAGGTATCTAAAGGACAGTTATTAACCTTAAAAACTAGTATTTTTTAAACTTGTGAAAAGTTGGATCTTTGACCTTCAATATCTCCAAAACTAGAAGTTTCCCGTGTATGGTCCAGATCAAAAAACTAATCGCAATGTCGGGCCGAACAAGTGCTTTTTGACTTTGTTAAGGATCTATTCACACCCTTAAATTTTGTAGGTCATATAAATGACAAATCTAGAGATTTACCATCGATTTAACAAAGTTTTCGTCATCAGTGGAAATTTTGTCGAGCTGTGATTGTTCCTACATCTAAGATCATTACATAACTTTTAATTTTTTTTTTCTCAGAAAAACCAAAATATTTTGATATCTTTTTTCCGGCCGACGATTGTTGGAATTTTTAGAGAGGAATTGTCGGGCATTGTTGCAATTAATATGATTGTAACAACTACAACGATGCGAAACAAACAAACATTTCTGAGTGGTAAGCGTGCCGTGTAGTGCTTTAAAAGTAGATGTCTTAAATAATTACTAAGCCTAGAAACCAGTTCACACTGCAAACAAGGTATATTGCACTTTACTCTTCTTTTGTTTTGTCGTTTACTTCACCTTCTAACGAAAAGAGCATGGTAACAATTCTCTACAAAATTCTCAAATGAATTGGTCCCATCCAGCCAAACAAACCACGCCATTTTGATTTCTGTTACAAAGCTACAAAAATGGAAGGAATTGAAAAACAGTCTGCCCAGTGCCGTACGTAGCTTCAAAAGGTTTATCATGTCATTATGTGTGCTGGCCAAATCGATGTAATTTAAAAACTGATGAAGGTATAAAGATAATTGTACTAGGCTAACATAACTTATTCATATGTTAGTTATATTATGGACCCTGTTAGGGCACAGCAATATACGTAATTAAAATACATATATGCAGTTAATAATAAATAACGATTTTTAGATATTTTATACAATTATAGAGTACTTTCCATAAATGGGGGGTGGAAGTGGGAGTGGGCGGGCCATGTCTGTCAAATGCATCAAGACCGATGGGCCAGAGTCGTCACACAGTGGGTGCCACAAGACGGGTGTCGTCGCCGAGGAAGGCCTAGAAAACGCTGGAATGACGACTTAGAGGCGTTTGTTAGATATTGACCTGAGAAAGCCGCACGGAGAGAGGAGTGGAAGGCTATGGGGGGGGCCTTTGCCCAGCAGTGGGACAATATAGGCTAATATAATTAAAAAAATAGAGTACTTACATGAGTATACCGATCGCCGGCAGAGTCATGAAAGAGCTGAACACGAAGACAGTCCCACTGAACACCGTGATGGTGTTGGAGTACAGCTTGGAGTACGTGGGGTCGAACATCAGAGCTGCCAGAGTTTCCACCAGGCTGAACAACGAGTTCATTTTACCTGAAACATATCATGAACAACGGGTTTATTTAAAAGACGGTAACGTTGATATCCTGGGTCGGTAGTCTCGACATAGACAGTGACAAAATCGCAAACTTTCGATCGCTGATTACTATCGAATTAATTCGGTTTCAATCATTATGCTTAAGAGAAACTCATCTTGGATGTAGAGACTTGCGATTCTAGCAAACATCGTTATTGCAATCGCATTTTTTCAAAGTTATTTTAGCGATCGAAAGTTAACGATTTTATCTTTATGTATGTCGAGACAGCAGGCCCTGGTCGCAAACGTTAAATCTTCCTATAAGACCTAAAGGGACCTAAAAGACTCTTAACGCAGCCGAAAGGCACTTGTTCTCCCCATCACTGCGATATCTTTTTTGTTCGATACCATACCTGGGAACCTTCTAGTTACGGAGATACTGGGGGTCAAAGTTCCAAGCTTTTCACAAGCTTTTTTTTATTTAAATACATGTTTTTAATGTAAGTTTTTTTACTTTAAACACTCCACGATCCCCACACTATTCAATCCATCCACCAGCACAATTTTGTGTGTGCGTTACATTGACTTTACCGTAAAACATGTTAATTTTTGCGTATGGCTACTTAGTTTGTTTGATATACAGTATGCTTGGTTAACGGCTTCGTGAAGAGTCTGTTTCATCATCATCTGCCTAGCCTTTTCCCAACTATGTTGGGGTCGGCTTCCAGTCTAACCGGATGCAGCTGAATACCAGTATTTTACATGGAGCGACTGCCTATCTGACCTCCACAACCCAGTTAGTACCAGGTAATACGATACCCCTTGGTAAGACTGGTTTTCAGACTTTTTGGGTCTCTGACTACCTAACGATTGTCAAAGATCTACAAATGACAGCCGGGACCAACAGCTTAACGTGCTTTCCGAGGCACGGAGGAAACTCGGTATGTAATGGGTGGTCACCCATCCACAGACCAACCTAGGCAAGCACGGCTTAACCTAACGATCGATCCGAGCGGCTGTTATTATTTAGCCACGAGCTCCTCAGAAAGAAAGAAGAAAGAAGAAGAAGAAGAAGAGTGAAGAGTCTGTTTATAAGTCACAATCGCTTGAAAGCCTTGTTTTTGTAAAACAACATTAAACAGGGTAGATTAAGGTTTTACTTTAGCTTAAGTCTATTCAATTCATTTTTGACTTGTCGCTGATAGAAGGTCACTTTAACTAAACCTTCTAAATTCGGTTGCCAGTTTGAGCAATATGTTATTGGGTTCTTACACCAACTGCGGCAAAGCCCAAAAGGAGGGTAATGTGTTTGACTTGTATGTATGTATGTATGACCGTTTCTTTGTTCCCTCGTAACTCATCAATGGATGGAGGGATTCGGATAGATTATATGTCGTTCAATTCTTCTTGATGGAGCGAGTATCGCAGTCGGGTTTTTTAGTTTTTTGAATTATTTTTTAAGTATGGATTTATCCAACATAATAATGTAAAAAGTACGACTTACCCATTTCTTCGCCAGTTACCAGCTTGGATGCCATTGACCGCAGAGATGTCAATGTGGTCGCATTCAGGATCTCAATTAGTGGCACTGTAAATAAAAGCATGGATTAATAACCTATAATTACATAATGTAGACTCACGCACCAATCAGCACACACGTCTATACACTTATATAAATAAAATAGGACTTTGCACCGGTATTCATATCAGAAGTCGAACGAAACTTCATCATTTGTGTCCGCTATATCCTAGGCATTTAAAATCACCATTTAGTAATCGTTTTCTGTTCACCAGGGACTTCTTACTAGTTCGAATACGAATATGAAAAATGCTTTTTCCTGTTTCCAACTAAGGTAGGTTAGTTACTGACAGACGTTATTGCCCTGATTTTGTCACCAATTCTGCACTGCTAGAATGACATACTTACCCATGAACATATGAAAGTCAGTCTGCACGAAGGTTATGAGAATGGAGCCGGCGAGCTTGCTGACGATAGAAATGAGGCACAGCATCGAGTCGTGGAAACCCCAACGTTTGCTGAACACGCTGATGGAAAATAATGCCCCTGAAAAGGGAATATACATAACATCTCGCTTGTAATTCCGGTTGTTCTTCCGGTTCTGGCTATTATTTTATCTACACAGGGTCTAAAACACCTCATCACGAAGCCGTCAACCAAGCATTCTGTTCGTCAAACTAAGTATCTTTACGCAAAAATTATCGCTGGGAAACGACTTTTTGTTTTGGGGTGAAAAATCATGATCAATGAGGGGTGAAAATGATCGCAATGACGGGGAGAACAACTGCCTTTCGGCTTCGTTAAGAGGTGTTTTACACTATTTAGGTACCTCCCCCAGGTGCCACCAAATTCCCCACGGCCCCATGTGTCTCGCATCCAACGGATCCCCGCAACCTTCACCAGGTCATCGGTCCAGCTAGGCAATGGCGACCTGGGAGAGGGCTATGTCCCGCAGTGAACATCTTTTGGCTGAAATGATGATGCTGATGATAATGGTAGGTACCTAGCTTCATATTTTCTGTTTGTAGCAGTCAGTGTCTGGAAACTTGACCTAAAGACTGAGTATTGCCACGTTGGATGACAATGCATCACTGTACAATAACATCATCAGTGTGCATGGAGTCATGGAGCACGGAATCCTAAGTCCCTACCCTAAGGACCCAAGACGAAGACATGCTGCGCCGGACCCAAATAAATTGCAATAAGGGCAAGGAGGTGAGGGGGAAGGGGGGAGGGGGAGGGGGAAGGGGATGGAGAAGGATGATGATGATGATGATACTACTTAATAAAGATCAGTTCCGCCGAGTGCAGGTGTCGGAGAAATGAATAAAATAAACATGGACAGTGGTAGATTGGTATAAGACGTTATAAATGTTACGGCTAATAGCCGCTACAACTAGGTGTAGCCGGCCACATGCGGTTAAACTTACGATGTATCCTCTTATCTTCGGTTAGAACTAGGTTTTGCCTTCATCATAGCGGCTAGAACTAGATGCAGCCGCACTTCAGCTATTCATCATCAGCCTATTAATGTTCACCTGGGACACAGGCCTCCTCCCTATAAAAGAAAAATGTCTTCGGCTATTAGCCGTAACATAGTCGTAGCCGACAAGAGGTCAATCGTCGAATCCGACTCGGCTGGGCAGCGTTCGGGAAGTTGCGCGGTATCTTCTCGTCTAACCTACCGCAGTGTCTCAAGACGAAAGTCTATGATCAGTGTGTGTTGCCTGTGATTACATACGGGACCGAAACGTGCTCGCTCACAATGGGCCTCATGAGAAGACTTAAAGTCACCCAAAGGGCAATGGAGGAGGCTATTCTCGGAGTTTCAAAGAGAACTAAGGTTACCGACGTAGCCCGAATAATTGCCAAACTTGTGGCAGTGGGCAGGGCACATTGCTCGCAGAACGGATGGCCGATGGGCCTGAAAAGTTCTGTGCGAGTCGCACGGGACCGGTCAATGTGGTGACACTTGGGAGAGGCCTATGTCCATCAGTGGACGTCTTTCGGTTGAAATGATGATGATGATTAGCCGTAACAAAATTTAAATGAATGCCTAAGTAACCTACGTAACAGGCTAGTATTTCTGAAAAAGGTAATAAGGGCCTAATGTTGAGATAGGTAACTAGGTACTTACCAATTGAATGTGTTATAATGCTGTAACTCGAATATAAGCTGTATTTAAGCGCGTCCCAATTCAACTTGTACCTCACGTACATGTATATGAATAATTGTTCACCTGGAAGACATACCAAGATTTTTAAAACAAATAAATATATTAGTACAAAATAGTTGGGCTCATAAAACGTTCCCATCCACGGCGATGCCGTTACTCTGCTTATAAATATGTCGTAGTTTGGAGTTACATAGAAATTATCCCGAGTGGTTCGAGCTGGGACCACGACATTGCTGCCATCGCGGGAATATTCTGGATGAGGCTAGTAGTCCAGTCGGCAGGTACATTTTACCTGGACACGATTCCGAAGTAAATAATAATTTAATAAATAATAATTTAATATATAACAATTTAATAAATAATAATTTAATAAATAAGTGTTTTAAGTGTTTTTCTTTTTTTTTGTATCGATTTATTTTAAGAAATACTTAAAAATGTAATGAAATAAGAATTTAAATGAATAAACGACATAATAAATAATAATTTATTGGAAAGAAAAAACTCGTGTTCGATAACAGCTGCATTGGTATAAAACTGTGTCGCAGTCATTAACGCCCACCTCCAAATAGAAGAGACATGAGCAAAAAGCAAAAATTAAACTAAAAATTAAAACTATAAATAAATAAAAACTAACAATTTAAAAACTGAACTCTAAAAATTAACAATATTTCACTTTGAAATTTTATGTGAGATTATGTGTTTGTATGGAAGGGTTTTTGTGCGTGGAGTGTGTATGAGTGTGTCTGTGTGTATGTGAGTGTGAGTGTGTGTTGGAGAGGAGTGTACGTTTGTGTGGGGGTGTGCGTTTGCGCATGTTTTATAATATAAAGGGCAATTAGAAAGGGACGTTAACTTTTCACATAGTTTTCTAGTTCTTCGTACGTGAGAGTATGAAGCCATTTGTCCGTGATTCTTTGATTCTTCTCGCAAAGTCATTGGATATATATTGAGCTGTTTATTTACTCGATTATACAAAGTGGAGCTTAGGAAGCGATATTGCCGCCGTACAACTTGAACCGTAGTACATTCCACCTGGCAGACTCTATTAGATCTACGTTTTTGGCTAACGATATCAGGATCAAAAGGAAGGCCCGAGTGTTTACGCAGCACCACAGCAAGAAGAAATGCGTGTCTGACGGTTGATAAATCGCAAATAGCGTATAGTCCGGTAGTTGGAAATCGAACCGGTTTGTGAGTCAGACGTGTTCCAGACGGAGCATTAAGCATTTCCCAGTCCCACCCCAAGCTGCAATACAATATTTTAAGATGGAATGTGCCAGAGCGAAGAATACTGTTTGCAGTGTTGCAAAATCAGCAGATGTTCGCAGAATTTTGAAAACAAAGATTAATTTTAGTAAATAAATAAAAGGTCAGTCAACGGAAAACATGTGTAATATTATTAAAAATGCAGTTCTAAGCAAAACGGCAGACATCATACATAGATATAACATAACTATGACAGACCGTTTTCTGTCATGGCGACCAATGTCAGTGGAGACAAGCTGATAACTATGTACACGGGATATAATTATTATACCGCACAAGTGTTTGCGTAGACACAGGTACAATCTCTGCGTCGCGAATTGGTGCAATCCGACATGAACAGAAAAACAATACGGGCTACGTTTTAATGCGCTAGTTTTTCCAACTGCTATGACATTGTTATTCTAGTTTTTTTATCAGGAATTTCTCAATAGCAGTTTGGTTTTGGAAGTTGATCCGATCTTGCTTCGGAAAGCACATTAAGCCGTTGGGAAGAGATGATGTACTCTACACCTGTATCTGCACAAAACACTTGTGCACTGAAACATCTCCCGCGTGAATAGCTAGCCCCCACTAAGAACGCACTGTCATGAGCGAAAAACAGTAAATAAAACTATTTTAGTAGAATAAATCTACTTACCATGGTTGGGTCCATAAACAATGGCAACAACAAGAAGCGTCAATATGATCTTCTTCCTGTAGTTCGTATCTCTCTTCTTAAATGCTACTTCTCCAGTTTCCTTCGCCAATGTTACTATGTCAGAGCAAGTTACTGCCTCTACCTGAAAAATGACACGATTCGTCATGACTGTATTAAATACACGGTATATGGGGCGTCCGGAAGAAAAAGACAAGTTGCGCCCGCGCCGGCCCCAAATAAATTGCGTTATGCACAGAATGATGATGACATGATTCTAGATGCACAAGATTTTTTTTTTGTTCATATACCTACTAAATAAAAGCATATTTAACATATTTTTGGCCGGGAAAATTCATTTTTGTACCAGGATTTTTTTACACACTTCTATACACTTCTACTTATTTTTAGAAGAAATAATTGACTTTAGATTACATAATACGACGGCGTAAACACCAATCACATGTTAAAGAAGTTGAATAATATGTATATAGTGACCATAAAAAATGTTTACCTTCTCATTATTATCAGTCCGTGGCTTCGTGTTACTCTCCAAGTAGAAGAATCCATAAGAAAAAGTTATCATATACATAACTCCAGAAATTACAAAGACTCCGTAATATCCCAACACTTTCAACATGATTCCACTCAAAGCCGTTCCAATTGGTATTCCGGCAGTCATGCAAAGATTCACGAGTCCCACTCTGAAGGTCCTGGATTCCTCATCTGTAATATCACTGATGTAGCTGAAGACTCCAAGGTAAACCATGACCCAATCGCCTGTGATGGCCGGGAACAGAGCTTCGCAGAACATTGTCACTTCAATAGCGATTTCTTTGAAGAAGAAGGTGCTGATCAGGTTGCTAATGGACACCATAATCTCTCCGAAGATTGGCAGCAATATACACACTTTTCGGTTCCCAGTTCTGTCACTCCAAGCGCCCATGAATATCACGAGGAACGTTGGGATAGAACTCTGTATCACAGTCTTCCATGATTCTATATTGGAGATGATCTTTTGGACCTCACCCTCGTACTCTGTCAAGTTACCTTTCCTATCAATCAGCGCATCACAAATTGAATCATTGTAGTTCAGCTTCACGCGGCAAGTTTTATCCAGGTTCAGATTTTGTATCGCCAGTCTGGCTAACATCGACGGTATAATGAGACCTGCTAGTATAGGCTCTACCGTTATGTTTGATCTAATTCGACATAGTTTTCTAAAAAAACTTTCCTTCTCAGCTGTACAATATTTGATATTTTTCTCATTTAGTGTCTCGTCCTCAATTGGTTCGTGTTTTTTTTCTGGATCTGACATGTTGTGTTATATTTATTCAATGTACTCTGTGGTGTTCACTCAACGAAAGTGTTTGTCAAACTAACAGAAGATGTTATTTTATTAAAAGTTTATTTCTTACATATTATCTCAAATGCTTATTATTTGTTCAGCTTAAGATGTATATTATGTACGGCTTGATCCAAAATATGTTTCAGATATTTTTTGTAATGTATGGGTGTTGTTTTAAAATCATACAGAAATTAAGAATAGAGGTTTGTTATTTTGGAATGTTGCGGCCTTATTACATTACACGATTTATCGGGCCCTGCCCGCAGGGACAGGGACGTGTAATAAGAAACAGGGAGCCAATCTCCTAAGATCGGGGCAGGGCACACGATCGACAGGACCCGATAAATCGTGTACCGTAATGTAATAAGGCCTTTATACTTTCTCAAACTTTTTTAAAATGTGGAAACACTTCCTACATTTTTTTTGTGTATGGTATGCAACATGCACCCATACCGTAGACTGGTTCAACACAGTATATACATGATAGTCGTCAAAATCCAAAGAACTTTATTCTTTGCAGTCGAACAAAATCACAACACACACAACAAGTAACAACTTCTGAGTTGAGGTTATGAATAAATTTTCACGGTTATAGATCGTTTACTATATATGTAGTGTGTGTTGTGGGATTCCAAAATAAAACAGCACGGGAACTATACTTTTTATAATATTCTTTTGAAAAATCTTACGTCCTCCATCTTTCTTATTCGTCGTCCGTCGTAAATCTAATAATGCTCTCTGCGCATCCTCCCTTGACATACAGTGCTGTCACTCCATCAACTTACATTCCCTTATTCAACCAGTGTTGCCACTTAACTCACCTTACATTCCCACATATAATAGCATAGAAGTATCCCCTACAATTTTCACCATCTTAATTTTGTAATCATCCTGAGCCTGGTGGTAAAGACTTCGTTTCGGATTCCACAATTCGGTTCAATGTGAGTTTTAAAATGTATATGTCCTTTCTTTCATCGACGGCGACGGCGCAGGAAAACATCGTGAGGAAACCTGTGACGTAGATTTATATCTATCTATGGTAATGCAGTAATGCCATAACATTGTCAATGTGTCATAGGTCTAGTTTCATATATTTGAGCTAATTTATTTAAGTAGAATAAAGCCTTAATTTCCAAAAGGCTTTGCGTTTTCTTTATATCAATTTATTCTACTTAAAAATAATGTAATGTAAACGCTATACAAAGCTATTCAATAACAGTTATTTTTCCCTGATGTCTAACGAAAAAAATATCTGACGTACTGGAAAAGAATCAAGACGTACCTACTGGAAAAGAATCAAGACTCAAAATTTACAATAGCTGTTCGTCCAACGAAATATTTAAATCCTGATAAGTTTGGTGCTGATCCGAGTGATTCTGGCGCAGAGCTCCATTAGAGTTTTAATATAATAGGTACGTTTAAAAATTTTATTTCCGAAGAGGTACCAGATTCTTCTCCAGAGTTGAAACTGAAGTGTGGTGAACCTTTTTACCACTTTATTCTTCTGTGACCATAGATACTTCTATTTTGTCATACTACGATTGTCATAAGAATGTATTGTCATTTTCATCAATATGTTACGTTTTGCTAATTAAAACCTACAGTATAGGTTTTGACTATTATTTCAATTTAATTAGCATACGAAGCGACTAAGATCCCATGGACAAATATCTACGACCGGAGCGGTTCGATAGGGACCCGTCCCTAAGCACGGCGGCCGCGGAATGGGCACACTGGAAGAAAACTTTCGTTAACTTCCTTGCGGTGCAGGACTCGGAAACTACTACTGATAAGGTCAAGCTTACCATATTAATTAATCACGTGTCTCCGAACGTGTATACCCACATAAGCGAGTGTGAAACATTCGAACAGGCATTGAATCTCTTAAACAAACTTTATGTAAAACCAAATAACATCCTGTATGCACGCCACGCTCTCGCCACTCGGAGACAAAGTAGCCACGAGACTATCGACACATACATCCAAGCCTTGAAGCAACTGTCCAAAGATTGTAACTTCACGGCTGTCGATAGTAAGACCAACCGGGATGACAACATACGCGACGCTTTTATAGCTGGCATCTCCCCGACAAAAATAAGAGAGAGACTCCTCGAAAACCTTTGCTTAACTTTGGACGAAGCACATAACCAGGCGCGTTCCTTGGAGATGGCTGAAGTTAATACGCTGCATTATAACAACATACCTATGAACGCGGCTACAGAAAACATCTCTGATAACACTAATGCACGGAATACTCCTGTGCCCAGTGGAAATGCAAGTGCCTCTGCAGCCACGCCGGCCTTCCAGAATTACTCGAATCGCAAATGTTTTTACTGTGGAGGATGGGTGCATCCGCGCAAGACATCGCCTTCAATGTGACTTGTCAACTTTGTAACAAGAAAGGGCATGTCGCAAAGGTCTGTCGCACTAAGAATCTAACTAGTGCTGCCACGTCTGACCAGGAAAATGTCACAGCCTGCATCATTGCTGCATCACCATCGTCCTTACACAAAGCCATTGTCCCTGCATATATCAAAGGCATTAGAGCTGAAGCACTTTTAGATGCAGGCAGTTCTAAAAGTTTTATTAATTTCGAATTTTCTAAACTGGTTTCTCTGAAGATAAAACCAAGCCAGCAGACAATATCTAAGGCTTCTCTTAATCATACATCATCAGTCAAAGGAGAAACATGCCTCACGCTTACCTTGGGTAAACACACATATGAGAACGTTCAACTACTTGTGATGATCGACAATTTATGTTCAGATATGATTATAGGACACGACGTATTAGAGAAGCATTCCTCACTAGAATTCGCATTTGGTGGTCTGAAAGAGCCTCTCGTCGTATGCAATGTAGCTGAAGCATCTGTCCCTGCTGTGCCTTTATTCGCCAACCTATCTCCCGAATGCAAACCGATTGCTATTAAGTCTCGAAGATACAGTGATGGCGACCGAAGTTTTATTGAAGAGGAAGTGAAGAATCTTTTAAAAGAAGGTGTCATTGAAGAGAGCCGGTCCCCACGGCGAGCGCAGGTACTGATCACTAAGAATGCTAATCACCGGAAACGCCTTGTAATCGACTACCCAGAACTATAAATCGCTTCACAGAACTGGACGTCTATCCACTTCCTAGTATTGAGGAACTGATATCAAAAGTGGCAAAATACTCTGTATTTAGCGCCATAGATTTAAAAAGCGCCTATCATCAAGTCCCTATTTTGCCAGAGGAGAGACTATACACTGCGTTTGAAGCAGCTGAAAATCTATACCAGTTCCGACGTATACTTTTTGGAGTAACCAATGGAGTTTCCAGCTTCCAAAGAACTATAGATTGGCTTATTCGAACGGAAAAATTGAAAGGCTGTAATCTTGATGATATCACAATTTGTGGCAAAACAGCAGAAGAGCACGACTATAATCTTTTTTCGTGGGTAGGTGTAAAAAAAGAAAGACATAACTCTAGTATTGATTTAATATTTAAAATAATAATCTGCAGTATTTCTACTAGTTTTTTATATATTATCAGTGTATAACCTATACCCAGCTGGTACTTACGTTTGCAGCACGTTTATGTGACTCAAACAATAATTAATACACCACCTGCCAGCTCATCACTTCACAACACTATTTTCACTCTCACCAAACACAAGTGGACAATTATTATTACAATGTCTCAATTTGACGAGATAATATCTGCCCAGAAGACCCTAGAGGATAGCTTTATCCGGAAGATGAGTGAATTGGAAGCGCAGATACAGTGTGCACAACCTGCCAAGGACACCGTGGCGAAGGTAGCCGACGAGTTTCGCACCTTCAGGGAGCTGATCTTCAGCATGCTGAGTCTCCTCAGAAAACAGATCAGCAAGTGTGCTAGACAGGTCGACGGGTTGGAGACCAGGCATCGGCGGAAGGCACTCATTTTCCAAGGCATTGAAGACGTGGAAGAGGAAGTCAGCAGCACAGTAATCCTCGAGGTGATAAGCAAGAAGCTGTCCCTTAAAACCATCACTGCATCCTCCATAAAAGTCTGCCACAGACTTGGTGTAGCCAAAAAGGATCATCATAGGCCCATCCTAGTCAAGTTCTCGAGCTATGACGACAGGTCTGCTGTCTGGAGAGCGAAGACAGGACTGAAGGGATCATCCATCTCTGTCAAGGAGTTTTTGACTAAGACCCGACAATCCATCTTTGGGAAGGCGCGGCTTCACTTTACTATGCGGTCGTGTTGGACTCAGGACGGTGTCATCGTTATTAAAGCCCCCGATGGAAGCAAACATAAGGTGACATCATTTGAAGAGCTGAGTCCGCTGCTGGAGAAATATCCACGGGCTCAAACGTCTGGGAGATAGCCTGAAAAACAAGACGCATTAGTTACTAGGTATTGTTCCTCAATTAGGTATTATATAGTATAAAACATCCATTAGGTAATTAGGATTTTCTTACCTTAAAGTTTGCTATCTTCAATTATTGTTTGTTATTGACAACCTTTTTTTACTTTTGTCTCGTATTTTCAAGTAGTACAATATTTGTTTCTATTCTCTTTTTCTTCGTACGTCTCTAAGCTAAGTTTAAATATACAAGTTACGCAAACTTTAGGATTTTTACCCTCAACAAGACTTATAATTATCTCTTTTACTTTTTGTTTTTATTCCGTTTTGCATTTTTGTTGCGATGGCTTTGCATGATTTAATGTCAATGTCAAGTGTTGTAGTTATCAATCAAAGTAAACGTCAAACTCATACGTGACGTCTTGTGCATTTGGATACGTTCACAAAAATGTAACGCCTTTGAATGTTTGACGCGTTCGGAATAATTAAAATTGGCGAAAGTACCTATTCCTTTATCGCTAATAGTTTTGTATAGTTGTAAAGTTTCTTGATTTTATTTCTTTAGTTTGTAATGATGATGTTAGCTGGCGGGTGGTGCAGAGATGCAAACATCCTACCAGTATTTCGTGTAGGTCTCTTTTTATATATTTTTTTATTTTATTTTTTAATATTTTTATTACCTGTTCTTATTGTATTTATTTATATTTGTATTCATGACAACATCTGATAACGAATCTTTTTTCTCTGCCAATGAATCTACTGCCTCTTCTAGCGATGACAGCTTTTGTTCTGCTACAGAAAACCTCAGTGAGCTTTTACGTCAAAGATTCAGCCAAAATCTTGGCCGGCCGTTTAACGTCTGTCATATAAATGCTCAAAGCATTCCGAGCCACTATAACGAGTTGTATGAAACTTTCTCGAACGACAACGTCCATGCCGTCCTGATTTCTAAAACTTGGCTCAAACCTGAACTTTTATCCACCACTTACTCTCTCCCAGGATTCGTTCTTTTACGGAATGACCGAGTCGGTAAGAGAGGAGGTGGTGTAGCTATATATCTTCGTGCTGATCTTCCTTATAAAATTCTCTCTACTTCTTCCTGTAATACTTCAGCTGAGTTTCTTTTTCTAGAGGTTTGTGTCAAAGGAGCTAAAACCGTTCTTGGTGTTGTGTACTGTCCCCCCTTCCTTGATTACTTCATCGAATTTGAATCGGTCCTAGAATCTTTAGGTTCGGAGTATACACATCACATAGTCATGGGGGATTTCAACACCAATCTCCTTGCCCACAACTCCCATCGTTCCCGTAAACTTCTCCATCTGGTCGAGTCCGCTAATCTGCATGTGTTGCCTCTCCAACCAACTCATCACAACACTTCCGGTGATGATACTTGGCTCGACTTGGTCCTCACCTCAAATCCTTCCCTAGTCTCCTCACATGGTCAACTTGACGCTCCTGGTTTTTCCCATCACGACCTTATTTTCCTGTCTTATGCCCTTAAACCTCCAAAACCCAAACCTACGTTCCAGTACAGGCGTGCCTTTGCACGGATGAATATTGAAAAGCTTTCACAAGACGCGTCTAATATTGACTGGACACCCATGGAGGAAGCCACTACTGTTGACGATAAAGTTAAAAATTTTAACAATGTTGTAGCTGAGCTGTACGACGCTCACGCTCCTATCAGGAGAGTCAAGCTAAAGCGCCCACCTGCGCCATGGATGAATAGGGGAATTCGGATGGCGATGCGACGAAGAGACCGCGCGTTTCGGAAGTTTATAAAGGATCGGTCGGATGATAATTGGACTCTTTTCAAAACTGCTCGCAATCGCTGTAATCAGATGATACGCAACGCTAAACGCCACCATATTCTTAATAACATCACTTCTGCTTCTCCTGCTGATATCTGGAAATTCCTTGGAACTCCACTCCACTGTTACCACCCTTGATAGTCCAACCAAATGTCAAACCCTTGACTACCTTGCCGGTCTGACGCGACCCAATATTAATCCCTTTGCCTTCACCCCAGTGGACCCGGGAGAGATCAAAAAAATTATCCTATCCATTAAATCCAAAGCCGTGGGCTGTGATTACATCAGTCGACACATGATCGTGACAGCTTCTCCCTTTACTCCGGTGTTTTCCCAGCCCTGTGGCGGAAAGCCCATGTTCGACCACTTCCTAAAGTCCCTAATCCCACTCCTCTCAGTCACTTTCGTCCAATTTCCATCCTTCCCTTTTTATCCAAAGTACTCGAGGCCTGTGTACATAAACAATTTTCCAACTTTATTCACAAAAACTCCCTCATCAGTCCATTCCAATCCGGGTTCAGGCCTGGGCACAGTACCGTTTCTGCTCTCCTTAAAGTGACTGACGATATAAGGCGAGGAATGGAAGACACCAAAGTTACGGTCTTAGTGTTAATCGATTTCTCCAATGCTTTCAATACCGTCAGTCACGAAGTCCTTTTATCCATCCTCTCCTATCTCATGGTCTCTCCCGAGGTTCTGGAATGGTTTTCTTCCTATCTTCGGGGGCGTCAGCAATTAGTTCTTGCTGGTGACTCTAAGTCTAACTGGTGTGATCTTGAAACTGGCGTCCCTCAAGGCGGCATTTTATCTCCACTTTTGTTCTCTATCTTTATAGATCTCATAACTACCGAACTTCAGTGTGCGTATCATCTTTACGCTGACGCTTTACTGTCAGGCGGGTGTTGACAGCTTATCCGGTGCGGTCGAGGCGCTAAATCGGGAGTTACGAGTCGTCAAAAATTGGTCTGACCGTTTCGGGGTGGCCGTTAACCCAGCCAAGTGTCAGGCTATCATTATAGGGAGCCCCCATAGCTTGAGGAGGCTGAACGGTTTAACGGTGCCACCGGTTACCTTTGATGGCACAGTGATTCCGTTTAGCTCTGACGTCAAGGATCTGGGTTTGCATGTTGACACTTGCCTTGACTGGCGTAAGCAGGTCGCGATTGTGAGCAGGAAAGTCACTGGGACGTTGCGGTCGATCTATCGGTTGAAAAATATTCTCCCATCACACATTAAGGCAATGCTTGTACAGTCCCTAATCTTCCCCATAATTGACTATGGTGATATGTGCTAATAGTAGCACATATCACGGTATTCAGGTCATAGGACCTGAATGTAGATCTCCTCAACAAACTTGACCGACTTCTTAATAGCTGCATTCGATTCGTTTTCAATCTCCGAAAGTATGATCATGTATCTGCACATCGATCGCTTTTAAAGTGGTTACCAATCCGGCAGCGCAGAGCGTTGAGGGCGTTGACAACCCTGTTTTCTCTTCTTCACAAACCTACTTCTCCTTCTTATCTAACTTCTCTTTGTCAATATTTATGCTCTGCACACAGCAAGAATCTTCGGTCTGAGAATAATCGCCTACTTCGTTGTCCTTCTCATCGCTCTGGTTTTATAAAATCATCTTTCTTTGTCCAGGCGGTCTTCCTTTGGAACGCGCTCCCTCAGAATATCAGGACGGTAACCAATCAGTTCACATTTAAAGTGAAAGCTCGAGAACACATACACAAGAAGTTGGCAGATTCGTCTCACAACTAAGTTGTTGTAGTTTGTTTTTTGATTATCTTTCATTACAATTTCTTACTTTATTTTGTATATATATATTTTGTTTTATGTATGTATATAAGTATTTATTCTTGTATTTTAGTTATAAATATTTTCTTAAAGTTATTTTCTGTTATTGCACCTACTGTGAATTGTCTCTGCATCACCCTAAGGTAGACTGGTAGAAAATGCCTAAGGCATTAAGTCCGCCTTTGTACAGTTTTTACTTGTGCATAAAGTTTTAATAAATAAATAAATAATCTGCAAATTTTCTTGCAGCAACTAAGAAGTACGGTCTGACCCTGAATGAAGCAAAATCCATATTTAAACAAACTTCTATCAACATACTTGGTTACACAATCGCCAATAATATCATCAAACCTGACAATGATAGATTAGAACCTCTTCTAAACTTACCTCCACCTCAAGACTTGCCCAGCTTGCGAAGAGCCCTGGGTATGTTCGCTCATTACTCTAAGTGGATACGAAACTTCTCCGAAAAGGTACATGAACTATCAAAGAACAAGACATTTCCGCTGAGTGACAATATGATCAAAGATTTCCAAGAACTTAAGAACGCCATAATCAAGTCTTGTGTTCACGCCATTGACAATAATATGCCATTTACTGTAGAAACTGATGCCTCGGAGCACTCAATTGCGGCAACCCTTTCGCAGGCGGGCAGGCCTGTAGCGTTCTATTCGAGAACACTTAATCGAAGTGAACAAAATCATTCAGCTATTGAAAAAGAAGCCTATGCAATCGTAGAGTCCTTGAAGAAGTGGCGGCATTTTCTTATAGGGAAATCATTTCTGCTCGTCACAGACCAGCGATCCGTCTCTTTCATGTTTAATGCTAAGCACATCAGTAAAATAAAAAACGAGAAGATACAGCGCTGGCGATTGGAACTATCTCCATACAAATACGACATCGTATACAGGCCTGGCACGCAGAACCATGTAGCGGACGCCCTTTCCCGTGTTTGCGCCATCGTTGAAACACCTGCAAAGTTACGATCACTTCACGAAGCCCTTTGTCACCCGGGTGTAACCAGAATGGCGCATTGGGTGCGTTCCAAAAACTTAGCCTATTTGATTGAAGAGACAAAGAGTATGACGAAAGACTGTCGCATCTGTTCTGAGGTTAAGCTTAGATTCATTAAAGCTGATCCGCAAAATAAACTTATTAAAGCGATAGCGCCATTTGAACGCCTGAGCATGGATTTTAAAGAACCAGTACCATCTAAATCGAGTAACAGATTCATTTTAACAGTAATCGATGAGTACTCTCGCTTTCCGTTCGATTTTCCGTGCTCTGGTATAAGCGCAAAGACTGTAATCAAGCATTTAGACAGCATTTTTAACATGTTCGGCATGACAGCCTACGTGCACTCGGACCGAGGGACATCATTTTTATCGGCTGATGTAAAAGATTTTCTACACTCCAGGCAAATAGCGACGAGTCGTACAACGCCATACAACCCTCAAGGCAATGGCCAAGTTGAAAGGCTCAATTCTACGCTCTGGAAAACTGTACAGTTAGCATTGAAAACTAAGAATCTGCCAATACAGAGCTGGGAGGATGTCCTAACGCAAGCATTACACTCCATACGCTCGCTTCTTTGTACTAGTACAAATTGTACGCCGCATGAAAGGATGTTCCGCCACTCTCGGAGATCGACGAATGGAGATTGTATTCCCACATGGCTATCTGGCTTAAACAGAGTGCTTATGCGACACTTTGACCGGAAAACAAAATATCAACCACTAGCCGAGGAGGTGGAGGTACTGGAGACTAACCCCACTTATTCGTACGTTCAAACGACGGATGGTCGCGAGACTACTGTCTCCAACCGCCATTTAGCACCTTTGGGAGGCAACCGAGAAGATATCCCCACAATTAACGAATTTGTGGACGCCGAACCCCAAAGATCGCAGTCACCATCACCATCTTGTTCACCACCGACAACTTCGCCTTCTTCACCGACAACATACTCAACACCAGTCTCGCTGCCAACTACTTCCTCGTCACCGCCATCATCAGTGGATTTTCCAGAGGCACTGGAACCGGAACAAATGAGCTCGGACGGGATCGAGCTCCCAGTTTTGGAGCCACTCCGGAGGTCGGCCAGAGCACGGAACCCTCCGAAGTTTTTACTCGATTACATCTGGCCGGGGTGAATGTGGTGAACCTTTTTACCACTTTATTCTTCTGTGACCATAGATACTTCTATTTTGTCATATTACGATTGTCATAAGAATGTATTGTCATTTTCATCAATATGTTACGTTTTGCTAATTAAAACCTACAGTATAGGTTTTGACTATTATTTCATGAAGCTACTAGTAAATTACTTAGCGCCAACAGTTTACGCACTGATAAAACATTGTACAGATTATGAACAGGCTATTAAAACATTGACGGAAACCTATAAAAAAACAAAAACCATATCTTAGCCATATCTTAGCTCGTCATATTCTATCTGCTAGACTTCAAAAACCAGATGAATCTATATCCGATTACGTTCGTGTTTTAAAGCTGCTATCCCAAGACTGTGATGTTCGTGTCGTGTCCACTGAAGAATATCAAAACGAATTCATGTGTAACGCATTCATATCGTGTTTATGTTCTCAAAAAATCCGCCAAAGACTTTTGGAGAATATGACATTGACATTCGATGAAGCTATAAATCAAAGATTGACGCTTAAGAGCGCTGAAAAGAGTTCCTTGTCTTTTTCAACTCCAAACACAAACTCATTGCTGAATGCAATCACTTCTCAAAGGAGTATTAATATCAGTGAATCGCAAGTAGAACAACAAAAAGAGATCCAAAATCACTTAGCTGCTTCTGCTCCCCGTTTTTCTGGACAAAAGAAACGACGTTGCTTCTTTTGTGGCGGGAACGTCTATCAACGGATAAAATGCCCTGCATTCCATGCGACGTGTCAACTTTGCTCAAGAAAGGGTCACTTTGCTAACGTATGTCGTAGCAGTAGCGTTGGTGGCTCGACGGCGAATGCGATTTCTGAAGAGACATCATTAAACACTGCAACCATAATCGCAGCCTCTCCGGGAAGCCTTCAAAAGGCCACCGTCCCTGTTTTAATTAATAACTACACTGCAGACGCTCTCGTGGATACTGGCAGCTCAGTGAGCTTTATTGATAAAAGCTTAGCAGAGACATTGGGTCTAAAGAATAAATCATTGCAACCAGACGGTCACCTTAGCGTCGCTGAGTTATACTTCTATTGTAGAAGGTTCGTGCGTTGCAACTATAAAAGTTAATAAACAAGTTTACAAAAAGAAGATTTTGTTGATCGTGAACAACTTATGCGCTGATATTATCATCGGTCACGATATTTTAAAAACACATTCATCAGTTGTCCTAAATTTTGGTGGTAATGACGAACCTTTGAACATAATACGTAACGTCATTTTTTGCCGTCGTACGTAACGTCATTTGGAAGCTGCTGTGCCCCCTGGCACAGCAGCTTCCAAAAAAAAAAAAAAAAAAAAAAATAAAAAAAAAAAAAAAAATAAAAAAACATAAAAAAAAAAAACATAAAATCAATAAAAATCAATAAAAATCATAAAATTGTAAATATCGAAGCAGGGGCTTCGATATTTACAATTTTTTTACCCTATATAAAGCCACTTGCAGTTAAATCTCGAAGATATAAGAGGAAAATGAATCATTCGTAAAACAAGAAATGACAAAACTACTAGAGGATGGTGTCATCAAACTTAGCACTTCGCCATGGAGGGCACAAACTTTAATCGCAGGAGGGGGCCATCATCGGAAACAATACGATTTGAACATCATCCAGTGATCGATTATTCGAGGACGATCAATAGATTTACTGAGCTCGATGCTTACCCATTACCTAAAATTGAATTTATCATTTCGAAGGTATCAAAATACAAATACTTTAGTCAAATCGATCTAAAAAGTGCGTACCACCGCTTTTGAAGCTTGTGGTAAGCTATACGAATTCACACGTATTCCATTTGGCGTCACTAACGGAGTAGCCGCGTTTCAGCGTACTTTAGAATTTATTATTGAAAACGAAAATTTAAAAGGAACTTACGCATACCTTCATGACGTCACTGTTTGTGGAGGAACAAAAGAAGAACACGATAGAAACCTGCGTGATTTCTTACAGGCGGCTGAGAAATATAAACTTACCTTAAATAAGGATAAATGTACTTTCTGCGCAAAGACAATTGATCTCTTAAGCCACACAATAAGCGACCAGACTATCAGACCAGATAAAACAAGATAAACAAACAACCTTTATTAGATTTACCTGTTCCAAAAGATGCCAAGTCCCTCAAAAAAGTTTTGGGGTTATTTGCTCACTATAGTCCATGGGTTAATAATTTCCCACACAAAATAAGGCCTTTGATTGGCGTAACCAGGTTTCCACTAAGGAAACGATTTTTCATTTCAACGCTCTTAAAACTGAATTAGCAGAGTCAAGTCTTAACACGATTGATTATAATGCTGCATTTACGGTCGAAACAGACGCCTCGGAATTTGAAATCGAGGCTATTTTATCACAAAATGAACGACCTGTAGCCTATTTTTCACGTTCATTATCTGCACCCGAAAGACGTCATTCATCAATTGAAAAAGACACTTGCGCCACCGTAGAAGCGCTCCTAAATGGCGACATCTACTTTCTGGAAAGCTTTTCATATTAATAACTGATCAACAGTCTGTTGCTTTTATGCTCTCTCATCACACAAGTAAAATACAAAATGAAAAAATAGAATGCTGGAGACTCGAACTTTCTTGTTTTAAATATGACGTCGTATACAGACCCGGAAAACTCAATTTGGCGGCGGACGCTCTATCTCGTGTTTGTGCTCACATAAATACAAGTAATTTAGCTAATCAGCACAACGCTCTTGGACATCCCGGTATCACGAGAATGACACACTGGGTTAAAACCAAAAATTTGCCATATTCCGTCAATGATATTAAAGTTGTAACGTCAGGTTCTCTATTGTATTACCTAACTTTTTTACACATAATTTAAAGTGCCATAACTTTTTTTGTCCTAATAATCATTTGTCCGAATGATAACTTACCCGAACTTAATATCACATAATATCACATGCCATAAAATTGAAATCCCTAAATACAATATGCTCTAAACCTGTTTGTCATAAATATTACAATCAATAATATACAAAACACTTAAAATCGTTTTCAATAATAGTTATAAATCCTAATAATCCGATCTTAATAATATTTTTAAAACAAACCGGTATGATCCCAGACGTTCCCAAAAGGGAACAGAACACTGTTATTTTAATTGTGTCTGTAATTACGGGTACCTACAGTAAAGTAATTATTACAGCAAGCATGCAGCAAGCATTCAGCAAGCATGCAGCAAGCATGCAGCAAGCATGCAACAAGCTTGCAGCAACCATGCAAGCACGCATACAGTATGCAAGCAACCATGCAAGCGAGCAAGCAGCATGCAGCAAGCATGCAACAAGCTTGCAGCAGCCATGCAAGCACGCATACAGTATGCAAGCAAGCATGCAGCATGCAAGCGAGCAAGCAACATGCAGCAGGCATGGTTTCTGTCACGGCTCCGGCGCTGCGGAGCTCCGGCGGTCCCACGCGAGCTTATCGTCGCAGATGTGTTTAACGCTCACCACCGCAGCTTCGGCTTGCTGGCCGGCTTCGCCGGCCAGCCTCAGCAGCGGCGGCGAGTGTTACAACCACCTGCTCCTCAACTCGCGGGCCGCCTCGCCCCTCCGCGCCTACGCGATTTTAAATTACACTCTCGGGGTAGGGCAGACAAGACTACGTGGGGTCGGATTTACAGCGATTCGTTTCTGTCACTAAAACCTAATTTTTAGCAAATGTTTTAGGACCAAAAAATTTATTACACTTATATGGACATTAGGAATAATACACATTATATAATATAATACTTAGGATATTTGACTTTATGGCATATACAATTAGAAGATTCAATTATTATAGTATTTGATATTATGACAGAACAGTTTTAGAAATAAAGATAATTATGTAAAACAAAATTTCGGGATTTTGAACATTATGGTAACTGAAGTTTATAGCAAACGTTTTATGGATAATGATTTTCGGACAAAAATTTTTAGGAGATATAAGGGAGTACCGTAACGTCATCATGTAAAATATGTGCTGAAATTAAGTCACGATTTAATACAAATCAAGAAAGTCTTATAAAAGCAACGGCCCCTTTTGAACGTCTGATACCAACAAATACGAATAATAAATATATTCTAACTATAATTGATGAATATTCAAGATTTCCGTTTGCCTACCCCTGTCCAGACGTCAGCAGAGTCCAATAAACAGCCTTAGGGATCTTTTCTTTATCTTTGGAACACCACTTTTTGTTCATTCTGATCGAGGATCTGCGTTTATGTCAGAACGTCTCCAACAATTCTTGCTGTCTCTGGGAATTGCTTGCAGCCGGACTACTCCCTACAAGCCGCAAGGAAACGGACAGGTGGAGCGCTTGAATGGCACTTTATGGAGGACTGTACAACTTTTTCTTAAATAAAAAAACTTGGATGTAGCTCACTGGGAGAAAGTCCTTCATGAGTCACTCCATGCAATTTGGTCATTGTTGTGTACATCCACGAACACCACTCCTCATGAACGGTTATTCTACTACCCACGAGGGTCAATAAATGGCCAATCAATCCCATCATGGCTTTCAACCTCAAGTACCGTCCACTTGAGAAAGAATCTTCGACAGTCAAAATATAACCCTCTTGTAGAAGCTTTTACAAGCTAATCCTGCATATTCATTTATAAAAATCAAAATCAAAATCAAAATCAAAGCATTTATTTCAAGTAAGCCAGTTACAGGCACTTTTGAATTGTCGAAACAAAGATGAAAATTAAATGTAGCTACAGTCCCAGTCACAAGACATAAAAACTGTGAAAGTACTGTAGTTGCCCATTCCCTAGCGTAGATCTCTATGGAGAAGAATGGGCAAGAAACTCCATGGACACTCTTTTAAATCAGAATATTGTTACAAAATCTTGGTTACATCATTCACGTTGAGATGGTATATTATGTGAGAACAATGTAGCAAGATGTGCACGGTAAAAGTGTCCACAGCAAAAACACACAAACAAAAAAAAAAATACAATTCAAAATAATTCATTCAAATAAGCCATGGCAACCAAGAGATGACCAGTCACAACTGACAGCGCCCGTTCACGGACATGACGCATGGATCAGCACCATTCAACTCAACCATTTTGAAGGGAACTAAATGATCCGACACATGCGCCACCATCAGCGAGACAATAGAGTGAGCATGACATACTCCAAACCGCCAGGGCACATTCAAGTCAAGAAAAGACGTAGGTTTCCAGTGAATGATAGCTTTCTAGTACATAGTACTCACACAATATGGGCTATGCATTTATATAATACTAAAGAGATTGATTCTATACAATGCAAAGATAGTTGTACAATCTTCAGCAGCTGCAACAATACAATTTAATGCTATCAATTTATGCGCCCCTGTCCATGTGGAGCAGGACCAGCATTGAGCCAAGCATTTTTATCAGCGATATAATCGCTCAACTTGTAATATGCTTGTTTACATAGTGTGCGTTTAATGCATGTTTTAAATTTCGTCTCATTCAGTTCAAGAATACTTTGTGGAATTTTATTATAGCATCTCAAACAGTACCCCATGAAAGATGAGTCTACTTTAGCGAGTCTGAAACCTGGCTGAACTAGTTGGTCCCTATTTCTAGTACTGTAATTATGTCTGTCACCCCTTGTACCAAAAAGGTGCAGATTTTTTCTGACGTACATTATGTTTTCGTAGATGTATTGACAATGTACCGTCATGATGCCAATATCCTTAAACAGTTCCCTTAGAGAATCGCGCCTACGAAGATTATATATGGCTCTGATGGCTCTTTTCTGCAGAATAAATATAGACTCAATATCTGCAGCCCGTCCCCACAGCAAAATGCCATAAGACATTATACTATGAAAGTAACTAAAATAAACCAGTCTAGCGGTATCTACATCAGTATACTGACGGATTTTTCTAATGGCATAGGCTGCTGAACTTAGCCGCCCCGCAAGAGATGTCAAATGAGAACCCCATTGTAGCCTTGAATCAAGCGTAATCCCCAGGAAAACCGTTTTATCTACGAATTCAAGTTTCTCTTTATTCAATATTATATCACAATCACTACTTTTAACATTCGGTAAAGCAAATCTTATGCATTTAGTTTTTTTTTCATTTAATACCAAATTGTTTGCTGTGAACCAATTTTGGACCTGAAGTAGGGCATTATTCACGTCATCTAGATTTTGGGCCCGCCTATTTATCTTAAAAATTAGGGAAGTGTCATCAGCAAATAACACCATATTTTGAGGTTGGTTTTTCAGTAAATAGGGTAGATCATTTATATATACTAGAAAGAGAAAAGGACCCAATATTGAGCCTTGTGGAACCCCCATTTTTACTTTTAACCCCTGTGAATTAACACCATTTATTTGAACATGTTGTTGTCTATCATTCAAATAAGATTTTACCAAACTAAGTGCAAGTTTGCCCAGTCCGTAATGCTCAAGTTTCAAAAGTAATGTGTCGTGATTTACGCAATCAAACGCTTTGGAGAGGTCACAAAAAATTCCTATGGCATCTTGAGACTCTTCCCACGCAGTAAATATGTGCTTTAATAAGGTTACACCGGCGTCAGTTGTACAACGTCCCTTGGTGAAGCCATACTGTTGATCATGTAAGATTCTGTTGGTGTTAAAATGATAGAGCATTTGATTAAGCATTACTTTTTCAAAAACCTTGCTAAAAACTGGTAACACGGATACAGGTCTATAATTATTAGTATCTTTACTGTCCCCGGATTTGAAAAGAGGTATGACTTTACTGTATTTCATTAAATCAGGGAAAACTCCTTGGTCTACACATAAATTAAAAATTAAAGCTAAGTAAGGGGCTATAGTCTCAAGTATGGATGTACAAACTTTGACAGACATTCCCCATAGATCTTCGGTTAGTTTGATCTTTATTTGCCGGAAAGTTTTAATAACAATCATAGGGTTAATGTGTTTAAATTTAAATTCAACCAGGCAGCCAGACACATTCGCCTTTAATAAACCAATTGAGAGTTCAGGTGAGGAAATAAGAGCCTCCGTTGTTTTTTGTGGTATATCGGTAAAGAACTTTACAAATTCTTGAGCTACTTCCTGATTAGAGCTTTTAGGACCACATGCTGTATCTAATGTGTAGCTAGTGTTACGTATTTTCTTCCTGTTAGTCTCGTTATTTATAACTTTCCAAACTGTCTTTATTTTATTTTCTGCTGTTTTGATCTTGTTGCTAATGTGCAGTGCTTTAGCAACCTTGCATGTATTTCTAAAAATGTTTGAATACTTAGCAACATACTTGTTAAAAGTTTCAGTGTTTATAAAAGGCTTAAGGCCATAAAGCTCAAATAGTCTTTCCCTACTTTTTCTGATACCTCTAGTTGCCCAATCACTAAATATGAATTTAGGGCAAATACTTTTTGTCTTCTTTTCAAAAGTTTTATTGAATTCCGTGTGAACTATTGAAAAGAAACGATCATACAATTGATCTATATTAATATCATCAAGGCCCATAACGCTTAACTTGTTCTGTAGCAAAATATTATACCTATTTAATCTGCTAGACGTTATAGGTCTAAATTTAATTTGAACTTTTTGCGATGGGGGTGTATTACACCTGAAGGTTACAGTTTGTCCGCTAAGGTCAGAGGGTAGACAATTTACTATTGCTTTATCTAAGTAATCACAATCGCAGAAAATATTATCTATACAAGTAGCAGAAGATGGAGTGACTCTAGTAGGTTCTGTAAAAGTGTTCGTCAAGTCAAATGACTTAAAAAGATTTAATAAGCGACTGCTATTTGCACATTCTTCTAAAATATTGATATTAAAATCACCACAAATAATTGTAGATTTATTACTGACTGCAAGTTTTGCCATAACATCTTCCATTATTGATTCAAACAAAGTAAAGTTTTGATAGTTTGGGGGTCTGTACACACACACAATTACATGCTTATCTAGCTCAACACAGGACAGTTCAACGCAATGTTCAACCGAGAGACCTACTATGTCATTACGTTGCTTATATTTAAAACAATTTCTTATTAATATTAGGGAACCTCCACGAAGCATAATTTTACGGTTAAAGCAGCTACCCACCATATAGTTCTCATAATTGATAAGCATTTGGTAATCCTTAAGCCAATGTTCAGTAAAACAAATAATGTCAAACTTACTATTTTCTAAAAACAATTCAATTTCTAATAATTTGGAAGAAATGCCTTGGATATTTTGGTGGAATAATTTCAAAGTGTTCTGCTGAGGCCCTTTTTTACTAACTAATTGAGTGCAAGAAGATACGTTGGTAGGATTAACAATATTGTTAATCGTACCTCCTGTTGTCTCATTTCCTAGTTTAAATTAATTTTTGGAGTGAGGCTGGAGACACCCGTACCATCCTCAGACAACAAGACCCTATCACTAATACTAATATACCCTAATTGAGAATTCTCCACGGTGACACATGGATCCTCCTCAGTACAATGTTTGTAAACATTTATAGCACTAGTGCTATATTCATTGAAAGTCACCTGTATATTAGTATTACTACTAATAGTCGCAGTGTTAATAATAGAACTAAACTTAGACATACTATTTATGTCTGTGTGAATATTATAAGCTAATAGCCGAGCTATTTTGTGTCTACATCTAATAGGTAGATACACCTTACCCCGTGTCGACTTCAGTTTACCAACAATAGTGTTGATATCCAGATATATAAGTCTGTCACTATAGTGACCTACTAAAAAATGTACATGGTTATTTAACATATGTATATAATTATTTTTTCTATTACCCAAATTTTCAAAAAATGGAAAACCACACAATATTATTTTGTTACAATTTAACTTCAACAACTCTGAAACACAGTCAGTGATGTCTTCCTTTTTAATCTTAGAACTATTACCAACACATATAGTAATGGTGGTACTAGGATCACAAACAGTCTTTGTTACTGATGCCATAATCTGTTTGTAGGTTGATCCTGGCATGCAATAATTTTGGGTACAATAACTCAGGTTATTACTGATCAATTTCCCTAACCCTCTACCTATACTATCAGAGAACATAACTGAAAGATTAGAACCAAGACTATTAGGTGAGACCAAATTACCTAAGTCAGGTATTGTATCTTGGGTGGAAATACAGTCCTGAGTACTCACAGCTAGGGACGGGTCCTCCGTTGCCTCAAGCTGGAGGGCATCATTGCTGGATTCCCTCTGACAAGTACACTGGGTGTTGCTGAGAGTCAGCGAGTCCACTTTGTCTACCAATGCATTTGTAGCAAGAATATGCTCTTTAATTTGATTTTCCGAGCATTCATATTTATTACATAAAGATTTTAATGACTTATTAAGAGCCTGTATTTCTGATTGTAAGCGCTGAGTATCAATTTCATAAATATTTATACTATCTTCCAATTTAATCTGATAGTTATTTAATTTATTAACTAGAGAAACACGTTCTTTCCTTAATTGAATATTTTTGGAAAGGTGTTTTTGTTGTTTCTTGTATTTCTTACATTTTTTAATTATTCTATTTAATCGTGCATATTTCTTAATTTTATTTTTACTAATTTTGTGGCTGTAGTTATGCTTTAGTAAGGAGTCCTCTGTAAGGTCTATTGTTATAATGGAATGAGGGTTGCAATGTAAATATATAAGATATTCTGACGGTAGGGAACCGTTTCAAATAATCAATTAGCTTCTTTACGTAATGACGAAGCAAGAATCTGATGTAGCACATACAGGCATAGAAGCTACTCAGCGAGAGTCTGAGACTCCTCAAGAATCTGAGGTTGCTCAAATCCAACAAGAGGTGGCCCGGGAATAACCTGACATAGACGAGAGGCGCCACTCAAGCAGGTCCTGGAAACCGCCAGGCTACTTGAGAGACTATGTTTGTGGGATATAAAAACCCTGCTGGGAAGAATGACGTAGATTTATATCTATGGTAATGGTAATGCCATAACATTATCAATGTGTCATAGGTCTAGTTTCGTTAGTAGAAAAAAGCCCTAATTTCCGAAAGGCTTTGCGTTTTCTTTATATCAACCTGGACTTATAATTAATATTGAGCAAGTGTAGTGACCAGTGCCAGTGCCTGCTCAGGCCTTCTTTGTATGAGAAGAGCCCTTTAACCTGTAAGAACAGTAAGAAGCTGTTACTATTATTCTTATTTTTCCCATTTGTGTTAAATCTAACCATCCTGTAGAGGTAGACAAAAATATATATCAAAGTTAAATAATTGCACATAACGTATAGCTAACGAACACTTGCGTAGAGTATTTAGCCTGCCGCTGCGGCCTGATGGTCTGATAAAATTAAATTACACAATGTAATCAATTGTATTATATTTGCTGTTAGATGCGTAACTTACGCAAGTGATTCTCGAAGCATTAGGTATATATACGTATAAGTCTATCTTCATAATCATTACCAACATGACTAAAATGATTAGACTATTTTTAATGGTCATCTTGTAATTTATTTTGTCAAATTGACGGTTTTTTTTTGTGTATAATGTTTTGTAATTGCATATTGTGATGTAACTCGAAGACATTTTACACAATGTGAGCTGCACCAACCCCGTATAAGCCCGTGTGGTTGATAACGATACACTCGACAGAGAAGAACCCACCCTGACTCCCAACAGTGCGAAAACATTATACATAAAAATTATACATAGAAACTAATATGGACCTTCAAGTTACTTCGTCACGTGGCTACCATAGGTCTTATCAGGCAACTGTACATCTCCTTGGGTCAGTCAATAATAATGTACTGTATACCAATCTGGGGCGGTGCAACAAAAACAAAATTTTTGGAACTGGAGAGGGCGCAGAGATCGCTACTGAAGGTTATGTTCTTCAAACCAATGAGATTCCCCACCGAAAGCCTTTATTTAACCTCGAATCTTTTGACAGTTAGAAAAATATATATTCTCCAGATTGCTTTAAAAAAAAACACAAATCCATTCCCTTCATCCCTTCCAGGGCACAATCAAGGAGGAAGAATAATGTCGCTCCAGAACCCCAGTCAAAACCAAAAAGTTGCCAGTAATTCATAGACATAAAATTCTATTAAACTAATATTACAACAGAAGACAAGAATCTCGCCCGCTATTACTTGGTTTCAAACAAAGTTAGTAAATAAAATCGTATTTGAATGATATACAGCAGCTTGTACAAATAAATAGTGTAAATTCAATGGGTTTAAAAGTAACTTTTTAGTGTACATAAATGACCTACCCCATTTATTTAACAACCACCCGCAATGGGGAGACACAGGCAAAGATAATCTAAGATGGCGCCGCTGCAGCTGGTCTTTAGGATAAAAAGACGTGCCACAAATCTTGACGTCATAAATAACGCCTTAATGCAGGTTCATAATTGGTTTACCGCTAATAATTTAGTACTAAATGGAAAAAAAAAAACAAAGTGCATAAGATTTGCTTTACCAAATGTCAAAAGTAGTGACTGTGACGTCGTATTGAATCAAGAGAAACTAGAATTTGTCGATAAAACGGTTATCTTGGGAATTACGCTCGACTCAAGGCTACAATGGGGTCCTCATTTAACATCTCTTGCAGGATGGCTCAGCTCAGCAGCATATGCTGTTAGAAAAATCCGTCAATTTACTGATGTTGATACGGCGAGGCTAGTCTATTTTAGTTATTTTCATAGTATTATGTCATACGGTATTTTACTATGGGGACGGGCTGCAGACATCGAGTCTACGTTTATTCTACAGAAAAGAGCCATCAAAGCCATATATGAATTACGTAGGCGCGATTCTCTAAGAGAACTGTTTAAGGAAATTAATATCATGACAGTACCTTGCCAATACATCTATGAGAATATCGTGTACGTTAGGAAAAATCTGCATTTATTCAGTAAAAGAGGTGACAGATACCACTATAATACTAGAAATAGGGACCAACTAGTTCAGCCAGGTTTAAGGCTTGCTAAGGTAGATTCATCTTTCATGGGGTACTGTTTAAAATGTTACAATAAAATACCTCCCGACATTCTGCAACTGAATGAGATGAAATTTAAATCTTGTATAAAACGCCCACTATGTAGGCGAGCATATTATAAGTTGGAGGATTACATTAATGATAAAAATGCTTGGCTCAATGCTGGTCCTGCTCCACAACCATAGGGGAAAACTAATTTGGCAAATTATTGTGGTAGCTGCAGAAGATTGTAAAAATATCCTTGCTTTGTATAGACTCCATCTCTTAGTATTGTATAATCGCATAGCACATGTGTGAGTACCATGTACCTGTAAATCATTTGCATTTAGTTATCTTTCACTGACTTGAATATGCCTTGGTGGCTGAGAGAATGTCATGCTCACCCAAATGTCACGCTGATGGTGGCGGGTGTGTCGGGTCATTTAGATCCCTTCAATATGGTTGAGTTGAATGGCACCGGTACATTCGTCATGTACGGGCGCTGTCAGTTGGGACTGGTCATCTCTTAGCTGCCACGGTTCATTTTAATTACCTACTTTGTACGGAACCGCACTTTATTTTTCATACTCACGCGCCGTGCATTCTGTGCACTCAGCATTTCGTACGGTCTATCACTAAGCTAATTTGTGTAAGTACATTAAATCAATAAATCAGTGTTCAACGGACATTCGCGGTGGTCGGTTTTATTTCATCATCATCCCCATAGAATCTACCCCGGTATCATCATCAAGTGCAGTCTTTCGAGATTAGTATCAGGACCTCGTCGTCGCGGTACTTTGAGCTAGCGCGCGCACAGCTCAGTGACAATCTCTCGCGAACGTGGTTTTGTGATCAAACCAGTGAGAAACTCTTTTTTCACTCAATCATCCTAGACTTGAGTTACGCTTGACTTGAGCTTAGGTTAACAGCGTGATCGTGGTAAGCAAATCACGGCGTGATATCGCCATCATCATCAGGCTCCGTGGAGCTCATCACTGGGTGGCGCGAGGAATCAGCGTCCGCAATCAGCATCGTCATCACGTGGATCGTCACATTTCCAAGTAAGACTGTTCCTTTTACCTACCTACATCATGGAGGATCTTTTTGCCCGTCAATCGGAAATCATCGACAATTTTACTACCATATCAAGGTCAACTTTAGCAAGGACTCTGATTCCCGCAAAACTACGGAATACCTCAGGAAACGTTTAGACGCGATAGACAACCTCTTGGGAGAGTTCGAACAAAATCATAAGAAAATATCGGAGCATAAAGATGCGGTGGTCGATTATTTCCTCGACAACACGTATTTAAAGGGCAAAGATCATTATCAAACTGTACGGAATCTCATTTCGTCTTACGGCAAATCAAACAAATCAACTCAACCTGATGGCATGTTAGACGAACTAATATCGCTGCAACGCACGAACTTTAGGGCATTCACTCGACTGGTCAAAGGTATCAAGATTAATCAGATATCGGACAAATGGGAACTTGAAGATGAGCTTAAAAATATCCAAGCAAAGTGGACAATGATCGATACGCAACATTTGCAAATCGATCATATCCTAGCTGGAGGTGACTTATCATATGACGAGGAGTTCAACAATCATGAATTGGCCTACAAAAATATCAAAAGAGAGCTGAATAAGAAAATCTCCTCAACGTCTCATTTAGAAAGATCAACCCCGCACATTGATATACCGTCATTTAGCGGGAACTACACACAATGGCTTGACTATGACTTGTTCACCGAGACAATTTATAACAACAATTCGATCACGAAAGCTCAGAAGATGCAGCATCTTAAGGGAAAACTGGAGGGTGAGGCAGAGCGTCTCATTCATCGGATAGCTACGATACCGCGTGGGATATCTTACTACATCGGTACAATAACATTCAACTTCTTTTCACTAATCACATCGAAATCTTCCTAAATCAACCCAACATCCAAAGGCAATGATTAGACATCAAAAGTTTATAATTATGATATCTCAATCGAATGTATCCACCTGATACACAATGTCGGTGTTGATACGAATACATGGGATCCGTTGTTGGTTCACTTACTCTGCAAAAAACTGGACCCAGAAACATATTCTGAGTACAAAGAAGCACGCAGGAATCCTCGTGACCAACCAAAGCTGGAGGGTTAATGTCTTATCTCGAGAGTAAATTTACTGCTCTTGAGTCCATTAAAACCAATAAGGAACCCTCATCATCAAGCAAGCGGAACCCAAATCATTCGCATAATAAGCAAAACTATAATAAAGGTTTCGCTAACAAAAAATATCAGGCCATCATTACGCAATCTTCGAAATGCACTGTATGCAATTCAAATCATGCTCGCAATTTTCTATCGTGCCAAAAATTTATGAATATGACATCAGACGTACAATTCAAATTAGTGTCGAAATCAAATATATGTCGAAATTTTTTATTCAGTCACGACGGAAATCAATGCACTTCGACGAAACGTTGCAAAACCTGTCAAGGAGATCATCATACAATACTCCATGAAGCGTGTGTCTCATCATCAAAATCAGCTCTTCAAGCAACTTCATCATCATCATTGTCTCCAATGACCGTTTCGTCATCAAAATCATCAAACAACGTTAACGTTAATCATGTCGCAAGGGATGACGAAGAGTTATTGTTGACCACGCTGTCAATCAAAGTCAAGTGTTCTGACGGCAGCTACATGTTCCTTAGGGCACTTCTAGACCAGGGATCACAAATATCATTAATATCGGAAAACGCTATTCAGTGATTAGGGTTGCAGCGTCAACGATACAACGCATCAGTATCAGGGATAGGTGCTGCTAGTACCAGCACCTATCCCTGCAAAGCAAAGGACGGGTATCAATCGACTGTCAATCTATCTACGGTGACTATCATTTTACTACAGAAGCACTGGTTCTGTCTAAAGTCGCTAACTGCTTGCCTGATGCGACCATTCAAAAAACAATCATGGTCTCATATTCAGCATCTTCAATTAGCAGATCCAGAATCCAACGTGTCTAAGTAAATTGATATTCTCTTGGATGTGAGTATCTATTCTCAAATTATCATGGACGGTCTCATTAAAGGACCAGCACAGGCTCCGATTGCGCAACAGACCGCACTCGGCTGGATCCTGTCTGGCAATGTTCGCACATGTAACTGTCATATCGCAACGAATGACTTATCAGATCTATCAAAATATTGGGAGATAGAGGACGTTGAAACATCATCATCACCCTTTACCAGCGAGGAGCAGAACTGTGAAGAGTTTTATCAGCAAGCTACTCTTCGTTTGGAAACTGGTAGATACGAGTTTGGCATACCCATGAAACCCGAATATGAAAATCAGCTTGGATCATCTAAATCAAAGGCTATTGCACAATTCAAACAGTAAGTTGGAAAGAAAAATGTGCAATAACGAATCATTTGCAGAAAATTATAAAACGTTTATTTCGGAATATCAACAACTGGGTCACATGTGTACGGCTAATAATATCAACGAATCAAAACGTGCCTACTGGAAAGCCATTTTCATCCCTAAACCAGGCAAACCTGATTACACACAACCTAAGGCGTACAGACCAATAAGCCTAACATCTTTCCTACTGAAAACCCTCGAGAGACTCTGTGATCGACACATTCGGGACGGACCTCTTCGGGAGCGACCACTCCACAAACAACAACACGCGTATTCCTCAGGAAAATCTACAGAATCTGCGCTGCATAGTGTGATCTCCAAGATCGAATGTGCAGTGGACCACAAATGCTCCTCACTAGCAGTCTTCATTGGCATAGAAGGCGCTTTTGACAAAACCGTTTTCCATAGCATCAACGCAGCCCTCGAGGAACACGGTGGAGCCCTGCGAGGATGGATCACAAATATGCTCCGACTAAGAGCCGTACAAGTTACGGTAAACGACACCACTAGAGCCATAGTGGCGAATGGCTGCCCCCAAGGTGGTGTCCTTTCGCCACTACTATGAAACCTCGTAATAGACAGCCTCATCGAACGTCTCAACAGCAGAGGCTACTACACGGTGGGCTATGCCGATGATATGACCATAATAATAAACGGCACACACGAAAACACACTATGCAACCTTATGCGCCAAGCCCTAAGGATAGTAGAAGACTGGTGCAAGGAATACAGACTAGCAGTGACCCTACCAAAACCGAACTCGTACCCTTCACAAAGAAAAGGAAGCTGGCAACCTTACAATTACCAAGCTTCTTTGGGACAACCCTAAGCCTATCGACTGAAACCAAATACCTGAGTATCTTTTTGGACAAACAGCTGAACTGGGCAAAACACACTGACTACATCATCACAAAAGCCAGTATAGCCCTATGGCAATGTTAGAGACTCCTTGGGAGAAATTGGGGCGTAAGCCCCAAAATCACCTACTGGCTGTACACCACAGTTATCCGACCAATCATTACATACGGCTCTTTAGTTTGGTGGCCCGGGACCAACCTAAGTACGACCCAAAAGGATCTCGAGAAACTACAAAGATTTGCCTGCGTAGCAATCACATGAGAACTTCCCCCACTACTGCCTTACAGGTGATGCTGGGGCTACCACCCCTACACCTCGTCGTAAGAGAGGAGGCGGCCATAGCGTCTTTGAGACTCGAAGTATCCGGCACCCTAAGCAATGATTCCAGAATCAAACACACACGCATCAGAGAAGATGCAATCAAACAACAGCCGGATGATGGCATCACCCATCGACAAAATCCTGAAGACCCACTTTTTCCAAAAACACTACAACATAGAGCTCATAGAGAAGTTGTGGGACTACTCAGGTACAAGAGAGCTAAGGATTTACACTGACGGATCAAAAACCGACGGTGGGACAGGTGTCGGGGTGTTCTCCGACGACCTAAACATTAAGATATCCAAACCACTTGGAATGCTTAATTCTGTTTACCAAGCAGATTATGTAGGTATTATCCAAGCGGCACACGCTATAGAGGCCAAGGAGGTTACAGATACCAATATTCGAATACTCTCAGACAGTGCCTCAGTTCTTCAATCCCTAAAGAGTAATCAGATCACGTCGAGACTAACACTAGAATGCCACAAGGCCCTGGAACGAATCACGGTACTAAACCACAACACAATAACACTACAACGGATTAAAGGTCACAGTGGATCACTTGGAAACGTTGCGCCTGGCGAACTTGCCAGAAGAGGATCCAGCACAGAACCCTATGGACCCGAACCCATTGTGCCCATTCCTTTGAAGCAGCTAAGAAGCTGGTTAAAGGATCACACCCGAATTCAAGCGGAGAAATGGTGGACCTCGACACCAGGATGCAGGCAATCCAAGGAAGTTATGCCATCCCTGGATACAAAGCTGACTAGGCGCCTTCTGCGCCTGGACAGAGATAGCCTGCGTCTGGTGGCGGGGACCATCACCGGACACTGTTCACTGAATAAACACTACAACACTCTAGGAATCACTGACAATCCCCTGTGCAGAGCATGCATGGAGGCGGAGGAAACGGTGCCGCATGTGCTCCTTGAGTCACAGGCGTTACCAAAATTCGCGAAGAGACCCTGGAAACACCAAGATACCTTGCGGATGCCCTGAGGAGACCGGGAAGTTTAATCTGCTTCTGGAGGGAGATGGGCTGGTTAGAGTAATCGGCCACCGTGGCTCACGCACAATGGTCCACTTCAAGGACTAAGTGCGGAAACCTATACCCCCATGATAGATAGATAGATAGATAGATAGGTACCCACACACCAAAGAAAGTAAATGTACTCACCGAAACTAAACGAAATTAACTAAAATACCAGGTAAAACCGACGTAAAAGCACTAAAAAACTTACGATACCAGCACTTAGCACAATAGCACACAACTAGAGACAACTCACGAGCCGGGAATCGATCACGGAACACGAAAATCGTATTTAAAATCAACAGCGAAATAGATCGCATCCAACCCGAGCGAGTGCGCGGAAGAAATGACGTCTTAGCAAAAGTTGTTTAGTCTGATGAGCATTTCCTGTTGACTTACAAAAATGAAAGATCTGGAACGTTTCGAATCGTCTCGCGCATCCCGTTGTTTTCCCGTCCCCGGGCTCTTAGAATTCGACATCAGACGTATCAGATCTTCGATTTTGACGACCTCGTTGTCGCTGGCATAAGCAACAGGATCCGCGTACGAAGTCGCGGGCAGAAGCTAGTGTCTAATATGCGAGCTCAATCTTCTCAATGCCAATACTTTTCGCGCTTTTTTACCTAGGTAAGTACAGTAAGGGCACATCTAATTCCTTCAATCTTTTCAAACGTGTTTTAGAACAAAAAAGATTGGAAATTAAACTTGGTATATTGAATCAAGTTAAAGATATTACTTGTACAACCATTGACAAGAATTTAAACAAAGAAAGAACCGTCACAGAAAGCAAAGCTAAGAATTCTAACTTTTGACAGTTCTAACTTCAAACAATCACTAAACTACAGAATAAAAGTGGTATCTTAAGGTAATACTTTTACTCAATTAATCACAACAATTAATTATGCCAATTGTTTGAATTTAAAACAGTGAAGTCGGTTTAAAAAGATTGCATTAGAATCATTACAATAATCTTCGTATCCTTTTTTAAACATTGATTAGCGAGTCAGATAAAAATCAAATCAACTTCAAAATATTTTTTACATACAATGACCAGCGTCATTGTATTCTTCGATTTCTTTCTGACAGCTGCATTGTATATAAGCAATCAGCCTATAGGCTCCCACTGCTGGGACCCAGGCTCCTCTATGTAACAAGAAGTGGGGCGTAATCCATAACATGGGCGTAGGGGATCTCAATATGTATCATATTTTTATTCTAGCTAGGTCATTGTTCATGTAAATTATATTCTGATAGACATTTACACAAATGGTAAAGAAAAAAAGCATCGCGAGGAAACCTGTACTCATAAATAATGTGAGAACCTTTATAACAATATAATTTATTATTATAACAATTAACATAACGTGTCAGGCTCTCAGCCCGTACGGTCTGGCTCAGAGTTAGCACGAACGCACAACTTGAACGAATCGAATTTTTAATTATTTTTTTAATCCGTAATCATGTGCGAAATAACTATTTTCAATTTTAAAATGTACCGTTTTACTTAACATTTAGACTGTGCGTTCGTGCTAAGCTCACTTAAGAGTCCTAATACCTTTTTTATGCAAATTTTTGATTTTTACTTCCTGGATCAAATTATTTCGGTCGGCGCACACGAGTCGATAATAATAGCGATATTCGGACGATTGTCGATTGATATTGACGAATATTAGAGACGAGACTGACATGAGACTGAGGAGTGAGCTAAATTGAGAATTATAGTAGGTACTTTAATTTTATTTATTGTAGTTTTGTCTTATTATATTGACAAACAAAAACTAATGAAACTTATTCATTGTAGATCGAAGTTTTATATCATATTAATTCGTTCGATAAAACTGAGTTTATTTAGAATATAATGGACGCTGAATTAAGACATTTATGGCTTAAATTACTATTTCTTTACAATTTTTTCCGTGAAAACTCAAGCAATTTAAAGAAATTATAAAACTCCAATAAACAAGTAAAACATTCAACTTATCTTTTAGTAATTTTAGCTTTTATAAGAATTGAATGTAACTATGTCAATTTGAGCGTTAAAGTTCCATCGTCGACGGTTTTACTTGCAAACTGAGTTCGTAAAATATTTATAGTAAATTACACGAAAAGAAAAATGAAAATGTGTAACTCAAACTTACAAGAAAGAGAATTGCACTATCGTTATTCTTAAGCAAATAATTAAAATATCTTACTGCTGCTGAGAATTACTGCGTCAAAAATCATGAATTTGCGTAAAAAATGTAATAGGACTCTTAAGTACACCGATGGTTTATAGTACCTCTCATTAATTATAAACAAAAAATACAAACAAACAAACAAATGAAACAATTTATCGCTCATTCGTCATAACTAAACTTAATCTCCTATTATCACTTCATGTTCGAGATCAATGCTGTTGATAAGGGAATTTTTCTTCTTCTTCGCTTGTAATTCAGTAGCGCTTATCGCTTCGCCATTTCTAGGTTTATTCCTAGCACTGTCTTTCCTGTTCTGTACGAAGAACCAGCTGTAAAATAAATCATAATTAGCAACATACGAGTATTTAGTGTTGTAATTTCTACAAGTCTTTTTTTTATAGACCGTTAAGCCTCACAAAAACAACAGAAATGGGTAATAATATCTGTAATTATTGTTATGGCTTCAGGAAACCAAGCTATTGGCTACCACTAGCTATTATTAGCCCTATTTTCACCTCAGAATGCAGGAAACATGCATTGTGAAAATCATGGTCACTCACTGATAAGACCACAGCAAGAGCTGCTTTACATTGTGCCCCGATAGTCCCTGATAGTCTTCGACCTCATTATTGAAAATATTGATCTTTTTTGCATTAAAGTTCTGTCAAACTAGTGCGCCTTTTAGGAATACTAAGCCATTTTTTCGTGTAGAACAATGTAACAAATAGCTCTTAATCTAACTTAGGCGCAATTTAAAGTTTTTCGTAAAACTATGAACATAAATTGCAAAAGTCTTAAGCTGGATAATTTATTTTTGTAATTGGCTAAAGTTAGGTAAGAACAATATTTGCTAATCTCATCTGACGTAACTTTTAGTATTTTGGCAGAACACGTCGTATGCCTAATTAGTAGTGAAGAAATGTTTATATTGTACTTTGATGCCTACTTCTGTAATTCATGTTACTTAAGATAACACTTGAAGTCTTATAAATGGCGCTTAAAACAAAGACATTCATCGCTTAACAGGCGAAGTGACTCGTGAATGTCGTGAAAGGTAAATTAAGTTACCTAGTTTGGTAAGGGGATGAGTTGTCCTGTCTAACACCAACCAATCAGATATCATTCAACATTTTTGACAGGGCATATAATATGTCTGTTTGTTATACGTTGTATGTTTATTGTTATTTTTTTCCATTTTTTATGCACGTCACGTCCCAGCGAAAAATAAATATTTTTTCTTTCCTTCTTATATCTAGGTGTCCAGCATGTCGATGAGGTGGATCCAAGTAACTCTAACTTTACGTATATAGGGTGGAAGGGGCACTGATGGGTTCAGAATTTTGTACTGAATACGTGGTTATCGTTTGTGCTTCGGTATCCCTTCCACATGATAAGCTAAGATTTCCACACTTCCATATGACACTAGCGAAAAAAAAAGCTGAACCGCGTATACTTTTACTGGGAAAGGCCTAAAAGTGTAAAAAAGGAAGGCTTTTATTTTTTCTCAAACATGGAAATTTGAGCATTATTTTGACAACCTTCTTCGAGATAAATCGAAATTGCTGAACTGGCCAGATACATGCAGCGGCAGGCAAAAGTTCTATGAAAATCCATAACTGTCGTGTTTAGCGGCCAAATAAATTACTTAGTAAACTCATTTCTTTTTTTTTTTTTTTTTTTTTTTTAATAAATATTGCTGGACATTACACACAGCGCCATCTAGTGCCACACTAAGCAACGCTTGTGTCGTGGACACCAGATAGTTGATATACTACATAGATACTTTTTGTTTTGTAAATACATACTTAATATACATACAAACATCCATGACTCGGAAACAAATGTCCGTGCTCATCACACAAACATTTGCTCCGACCGGGATTCGAACCCGGGACCCTAAGAACGTAAGGCAGCCTCACTACCGCTGCGCCAATCAGGTCGTCAAAGTTATTTAAAGTCGTGTTATTTAAAAATGGAACGATCTTTTACTCTGAAACATGGCAATCAAGGAGGTAACTTGGTTTTATTTAAATTTTGAATTAGCTTGCAAATGGAAAGCGGTTTATTGAAAAAAAAAAAAATTAACTCTTCAAAGCGAGAATTTTAATTTCCTCGCATCATTTGAGAAAAGTACTATAGAAGCCTTGGCTACAACTAGGCATTGATGGACTTACGTAATGTGTAATTGACTTGAACGACGAATGTGGACTTACGTAATGTGTGCCTCGGCTTCGCCTCGGCCCTCATTTACACGTGCATCCATCATTCTATACTTCCTGTATTGTTGTAAATGCATGTATTGCGGTCCTCATTAGCTTGAATTTAATCCCTTAACACACAGTATTGCTACCACGCTCCGTCTATCCATATTTTGACCTAGCACCAAACATGTGAACATTCTATAAAAACAAACATAACAATACTCACGCAAAGAATATCAACGGAGGAATAGTAAGCACTGTGCTAACATAATACACGATGCCGGCATCTATCTCCAAGGTGGTCATATATATCCAGGAGTAGGTCGGGCCGAATATCATCGACGTCACCACCTCCATCAGATTGAAGAATGACGTCATTTTGCCTGAAACCACGTACGAATTGCTTAGATCAGTGTTCCGCAAAGGGTGTGCCGCGGCACACTGGTGTACCGTGGTTATTATTTGGTGTGCCTCGGAAAAAATAAGGTTATCTTCTTAAAGCTAAATATACAGACGGAAGAAAAATACCTACTTAAACAGCCGCAAAACTTTAATTATAAATGCTGATTAATATTATGTAAAAATAGATTTTTTATTTATGGTGTACCTCCTAAATTTTCTGATTTCCTAGATGTACCTTGAACACAAAAAGTTTGCGGAACACTGGCTTAGATAACACTCAATTTTGCCGTTTGGTTTCGGGGAGGCAGTTTTTTGTGAGGTGAAACGAATGTGGAGGTCGATGGAGTTATTTTATTTATTTTAGTGTATTGTTTTTGTGTACAGTTGTTAGGACATGTGTTATTGTTTCTTAATTCAAAAACCTTCCTCAGGCAAGACTTAATTTGTAGACTAGTTTTGTTTTAAGCTCCATGTGGTGTGGTGGCGAGCCTATTGTTATCAACCAGATACAAAACCACACTCCATGGCCGCTACTGAGAAAACCCTGGTGGAAAAACCCAATAACACCTTGCCTGACCTGGGAATCGAACCCAGAGCAGGAACTCAAACTCAGCAGTCGTGCCTACGACCAGTAGACCAACGTGGCAACCTAGTTTGTTTTTTTCTATTTTTTCTAGTAATCCGGAGAAATATTAAAATGTTCGTGTAAATCAATCTACATCTACACTAATCTATACTAATATTATAAAGAGGTAACATTTGTTTGTAAGTTTGTAAGTTTGTATGTAGGGGGTAATCTCCGGAAGTAATGAACCAATTTAAAAAAATGTTTCACTGGTAGAAAGCTACATTATTCGTGAGTGCTATAGGCTATATTTTATTGCCGTACTCCCACGGGAACGGGAATTACGCGGGTGAAACCGCGGGACGTCAGCTAGTATTATAAAAAGGAAAGTTTTATATTTTTGTGTGTGTGTATGTTTGTAATGAATAAACTCAAAAACTTCTGCGAGGGTTTCCAAAATTCTTTCAGCATTAGAAAGCTACATTCACCTTGAATAACATAGGCTATATTTTATCCCCGTACTTCCACGGGAACGGGAACTACGCGGGTGAAACCGCGGGACGTCAGCTAGTTGGTTATAAAATTCTTTACAATTGACTTAAAGTGTCAGTTTTAATGTGTCATCATCATCATCATCTACAGCCCCACTTCACCCACTGCTGGGATAGGCCTCTCTTTGTTTGTACCAAGCTCCACACTCTTGTGCCAACCTCAGCCAGGATATTCCCGCAATGGCAAGAATGTCGTCGGCCCTTCTCACCGCCGAACGACCAACACTTTTCTTTCCATTCCTTTCAGTGTGTAGTTAGTCAAAAATAAGTGCCAAATCATGTCAGAGCAAACAACTTTGTTTAAACAAATTCTTCGTCATCGTCTTATAAATTAGTTCTTCTCGACTTACCCAGCTCATCGCTCGTCACTAATTTGGATGAAATCGACCTCAGAGCAGTGAATGACGTTGCGTTGAACATCTCTACGGCAACCGCTGAAAAAATAAACAATGGCTCATGTAATCAATCTCGTGTTTACCCTTCTAGGAAGCCAACACTAAACAGTAACACCCTTATCTATAAACAAGTCGAAGGGATTACTTGATTAAAAGTCATTATATAACCTGTAGTTTAGCTTTGCTTTCTTTGATAGTTCTTACTTCGTTTAAATTCTTGTCTAATGCTTAAAAATGTGTGCTTAGGTAATAACTTAAATTCAAGTACTTTAAGTTGACCATAGATATGGGTCTTAAACCCAAACTAGTCTATCGGTCTAGCGCAGTGTATTTCAACCTTTTTCATGACACGACCCCCCATAGTATGAAAACATATTGGGGACCCCCCGACCCTTCGATTTTTTCATTTATTTTATTTTATGTTACAAATATTAAATCCATACATTTTTTTATGCATAAAATAGAATTCGGATAAATACATACCTATATTATGTATTTAACACATTTTTTTTTTAAATTTGGAATTCGATTTAATTCTCAATGTAGCAAAAACGGATCCACAATGGGAGAAATTAGTTAATGACAAACAAGCGAAACCTCAATAATATGGATGAGTACTGGTAATAGGTTTTTATTTTGTTAATTTGTATGAATATACAAATGTTTATATCCTATTGAACGTTTTCTTATTAAATCTATCTAGGCTTCATTGTTTTGTTTATTGAGGTAGTTTTCGCGACCTCTTGCGACCCCCCTACAAAGGCTTCGCGACCCCCAAGAGGGTCGCGACCGGCAGGTTGAAAAACACTGGTCTAGCGGATGAATTTAACAGAAGAGTGAGGTGTAAATACGGTGATAATGATTAAATCTCCTTTAACAGTACAATCAATACCACTATGGCATATCCACTTCGAGAACAGAAGACTAATCATGTTGAATCATAAAACATACATCTTACCTATGTACATATCCATAGTGTTTCTGGCCAGACCTGTGTAGAGGGCGCCGATAATTTTGCTCGCGTTGGAGATCAGTCCAAGCGTTGAATCGTCCCATTTCAAAAAGTGACTGAACAGGCTTATTGAGATCAAAGCACCTGGATAATAAATAAGAAGAGGAATTAATAAACAACTAATATTTCCACTGCTGGGACACCGGCATCTAACCGACTACGTGGGCAGTGACATGTCTTCGAATTGTTAATTCTAGGACATGCCGGGTTCCTCAAGATGCTTTCCTACACCGTTTTGAGAGCAGTGGAACCTCTAACAAACATTCCGATCATCGTGATCCAGCTGTCTTCAGCTGGATCACGATGATCAGAAGTCTATATCCAGCAGTAAACGCTCTTGCGTTTACTGCTGGATATAGACTTCCCCTAAAGCAACGCTACAATCACCTCTCCTGCGCTGCTAAGATCACGCCAGATATTTTTGAAGAGTTAAGCAGAGGTGTACAGTCACGAGCACCAATATGTAAACTCTTAACAAATTTTGAAAGTGTTTTTCTCCTACTGTTCTGATTAATATTTCATCTTTTTACGAGCATGGTATTCTGGAACTCATATTTTTATGAATAAGAACCATATCTTCAAGTTCCAATCGTTATTTCTAGCAAAACCTGCTTTAAAATTTAGGAAAGTGTAATACCCAATAACACTTTGCCCGATCTGGGAATCGAACCTAAGATCTCATGTTTAGCAGTAGCGCGTCTACTAGACAACAAGGCAATCACGCTGCCCACACACAGCTGATGCCTGCAACACTCACCAGGTGATCGGTTCTACTTGTGGGGGGCACAATTACGCCACGCCGCTAGTTATGACATGTAGATAATAAGATTATATTCATTTTGGTGAGCTCATTAAGACAGCTTATGTAGTAAAAGTAGAATAAACAATGCAGACAAATGTAGGAAATGTTTATACTGTGAAGTAGGTATTTAGTGTAGGTATTAGCAATCTCATTTTAATGATTGTTTAATGCTGTGCTCTTGTAGCGTCTCGTGACGATAGAGATCTGGCTACCAGGCATTTAGGACTGCTTCGGAGGTCCTCGATTCGATTCTCAGATTAATATTTTCTCTTTATTAATTTGAAGTTTCTCAGTAGCAGCCTAGAGTGCTAAGTTGGTACCAAAAGACTCGCACCTACAACTTGCGAAATGTGGGTTCACAGCATCAACGTAGACCATAAGCGGTTGCAATAGGTATTCCCCTATTAAATGGTATTGATAACTAGCAAATTGACGACCTCCTCATTAGTCGAGATAATAATTACCTATGTACATCCTTTTATCACATGGTACTTATCAACGTTCTAAACACTTTCTCATAATAAAACTAACTACAATACTTACGAGAGAGCAGCGGTGGCCCAGTGGTGGCAGCCCCGACTTACGAACAGTAAGTCCTGGGTTCGAACCCAAGCAGGCGCATTACTTTGTGTTATTTATTTCATCACTACTGCTCTCAAAACGGTGAAGGAAAACATCGTGAGGAAACCGGCATGTAGTTAAAACAAAAATTCGAAGACATGTGACATCTACCAATCCGCACTGGGCCCGCGTGGTGGATTATAGCCCATTTCCTCTCATAGAGAGGAGGCCTGTGTCCCAGCAGTGGGGACATTAATAGGCTAATGATGATGATGATGATGACAATACTTACCGAGTGAGTGGGCGCAAATAAAGAAGGTCGCGTAGAAGCTGTACATCAGGGCATCCCAGTTGAAACGATACCGGGTGTACAGGTAGCGTACCGTATTTTCACCTGAAAGTTACAATATATATGTATATCGAGTGAAAGGTCTTAAATCCATTATAACAGCTGAATTAAGTTCATTGCCTTATCAAAAATCTAATCAAATCAATCAAGCATAAATTGTCAAAATTATAATCCTCTTGAAAATCAGGCTCTACACTGAGCACACAATAACCCACAATCGGAATTGTCCTACTCATCACACAAACTGATTGGTGTTAGTGATATTGGTGATCATACATAATTCCCTAAAATGTTCTTAAAATATATCAAATCCCTTATCGCCTAAGAAATACACTACACATAAAAATTGTTGACAATTTTTTTCAGTGATCATTCTCTATTTATTGTTGAAAGGAAAATATTGTAAGCCGTCGTCCAAATATATAGAAGTTCTAGTTACTTTACAAACTAAACAATGACATAAATAATTCCATAGATCCCCAATGATAATTTGGATTTATGTCCGGAATTCAGTACTACCGTTGAATAAAATATAAGAATAGAAACAAGTACGTACCGTGAGACGGGCCGTATATAAACGCAATCGATGCCAACACCAAAATGGACTTTGTTCTCCGGTTATTAGGCCCCTTTTTGAATGCAACAGTACAAGTGTCTTTTACGTGTTTTATGTCGAAAAAGGATTTTAGGAAGCCCCGTACGTCGGACGATTCGTTCTGCAATTATAAATCCCATTATTAGACCTTTTCCACATGGATGGCTTCCACCGTTGTGTCGAAAGATGGCAAAATTACGACATAACCTACCGTCAAGAAAACCTTTAAAACCATTTTTGAGAGTTTCAACTAATCTTGATTGACCGTAGTTTCTAAAAAACAGACTGGATTTTCCAATCTCTATAATTCCGGACTTATTTTGTCCATTAGAGATAAGTATATAAATAAGGGTAAACCAACATAACAATCTGTAATTTAAATATGCATCCAAACTGAAGACATCACAAGTAGGTAGGTAAATATTGTTTTTCAGTAATAGGTAGCATTTTGAGGAATTATAGGATTTATGGTCGTTGCTCTTTTTTACGGAAGAGGCCTCAATATTGGGTAATCCTCAACAACTCAAAGACATTCCGCAGTTCAACTAATGAGGTTGTCGTTTGCTTAACCGGGTCATCGAGTAGACGCATTATTAGGCTGCGGTTCCACTGAGGCAGAGCGATTTCAAGCCATGTGATTCACCAATCACATGGCTTGAAATCCACATCACTTCTCCACGCCTGCCATGTGATTGGTGAATAGCGGCACAGCTCGTCTCCGCTCTGCTCCGCTCCGCCTCAGTGGAACCGCAGCCTTAGCCAGGACTTAGAATCGCCTCTTTTAAGTATATAGCGTCACGATTTCACATTTGTGTCGCTCTACCCGCTAGCATGCATTTGCTGTGACTTTAATATTCACGTTTGATACGTTTAGTTCTTATCAATAAGACAATCAGATGACAAATATTTTGCTTGAAATCTATACGCAATTACGAACAATAAGATTTTATCGCCCAATCAAAATGTGACCTAGATAATTAATTATATATGTTTGTAATTAATGAGTAAACAAACTTATTGTATTAGGCACATGTAGGGCCTCGCTTTTAGGTGAATATAATATATTCTTTTAGTGAAACCTAACAGCATAAGTTGAAGAAAAAACTGACAAACAGGTTTACTTATTTTGACGGTTTGATAGGCAAAAAATAATTACAATAGATTATCTGATGGTGTTATGATATCTAGTCTTTGGCATTACTTAGCCAGTTAATTTAAATCCAAAGATGAAATAAGCCATACGCAGTTAAAATCTATAAATTTGATATCACCAACAAAAGCGATACAGAATCAGAACCCACAAGTATTCTAAATTAACTAACCTTCTTCGGTTTTTCTGTGATAGGCCTCTCCGGATCTTTAATGTAGACAAATCCATAAACAATACTGAAAAGGTTCAGTAAGGCGCTGACGGCAAATACACCATAGTATCCTGTAAGCTTCAGAAGAATTCCGCTAAGAACAGATCCGATCGGACCTCCGGCAGTCAGGCACAGATTCGCTATCCCCACTCTAAACGTCCTAGACTCCGCACTGGAAACATCACTGATGTACGCAAACACACCCATGTATGTGGTGATCCAACCACCCGTGATCGCGGGGAAGAAACCATCAAAAAACATAGTCACTTCCACCGGCAGCTCATAGAAGAAATACGCGTTGAGGATGTTGCTCAAACACATGAGCAGATCTCCTATGATTGGGAGGAGAATGCATATCTTTCGTTTCCCAGTCCTATCGCTCCAAGCACCCAAGAAGATTATCAAGAAACTAGGCAGCGCTGTTAGAAGAACGCTCTTCCACATCTCCATACCCGCTATAAGTTCTTGGACGGCCAATTCTTCTTTTAGGTACTGAGTTCCTTCTTTTGCAATTAGTGCATCGCAAACCTGATCACCAAATTGCATGTTCACGCGACATGCTTTATCCAGATTCAAGTTCTGGTTCGCCAGCCTGCACAGCACTCCCGGGATCACATAACACGCCAGAACAGGTTCCACTGTAATATTTGCCTTTATCACTGCAATCTTCTCTTTAAAAGTTTTCTTCTTCGGTTTTTCTTTCACTTTCAAGGGCTGTTCTTCAGGGGAACCCATCTTTTCCGACGATGCCATGACTACTAAATCTTACAGGATAGGAAAATGTCCCTGTGACATGTTGATTGCCAATCAAATATTAACTCATTGTGATAGACTTAACTATTGTTGTATTTATAGTTATTTATCAGTTTTTCAAAGACGCAACTGAGGAGACAAACATTGTTTTGTTTGTTTGGTATATTTATGAAGGAGCACGCTATTTATTTTGACGTAATTATAATAATCAGGTTTATGTGATGATGAAATGTCTATAATGATAAAATTCAATCTTAAAACACACCTTCAAAGTGTTGTCATTGATCTAACCACATTTGAGCGTTTGCAGTTATGTGCTCCATACGAGAGCTACGAACGGTGGAAATCTCTTTTTCTCTTGTCACTAATCTAATAGCATCTCTAATCAATTGCCCCACTTCACTAGCAATCTAAAAAGCGTTAGAAACATACTCCTATTCTGTACCGCATCCAATTTGTCCACTATATAAAAAATAAAGCAAGCAATCTAGATCGCAGCCATCTTAATTTGCGGTTTAACAAAGCCAGATGGGGATTTTCATTAAAAAACTTGTTTTTGGATCCTGTGTCTGATGTTGGAAAGAATGTGTGGGGAATAATGTTAGTGCTTTTGAAGCATCGGGATTTTACGTAGGGATATTCTGTCTAGATATTTCTGAGGCTTTATGTAATAGTTTTTCACTTTTGTATCTTTAAAGAGTCAGTTTATTTTGATATTAGGTGATATTCTACGAACACGAGTAAATAAGTGTATCCCATTCTTATTCAGTTCAGTAAATGGTAAAGCATTTACTTGGTTCTGCGAAAGTATGTGCACCAACGGACTCCTATTGCCATCAACAAGGTGTATCGCAGAGGCTTACACATACTAATCAAAAAAGATCCCACCATGAAGAAGACATAATAATACCACGATTGTCAAATTAATAAGAAATCATCTACTTGATGTAAATTGGCTAAGACCTGAAAGGAAACACACGGAATACTGCCAGAGTTAGCCAATATCTTGACATAATGCCGTCGAAAAGACAGGGTCGCTTGTTCTCTTGCCAGCCACATCGCCAAGTGCCTATTAATCTCAGTGAACTTGATTCAGTGCACGTCTAGAGCCAGATGTGCATTTAAATTAAAAGACACGTTATTTTTATATATCTGTGTGGAGCAAGAGGAATGTGTCGTGGTAACGCTGCTCACAGAATGTGCGCGCTCTTGAGTCAATGCACTTTTATTTAGTTGTAGGGGGTTCATGGTTTTAATATGGTACGGACAAAATGGTCTTGGCTAAATTTTAACTGTAGATTATGACATGAGACTTATACTGCTTTTGCGTTGTCATGAGCCACACAAAAGTAATGAATGTTGTAGTAAAAGCAAGCAAGGTGCGTGTTTCACCAGTTAACGGTTTGGTTGCAAAGCTGACGGCCCAATAATCGTAAACTGTTGGTGATGCAATAACAAGACAAACTGCATCCCTTCGCATACATAAATGATTACCATCATTAAACTCAAACTCAGTTTGAGTTTGAGTTTAATGATGGTAATCAAAAAGCATAATCACAAAGCATTTATTTCAATTAGACCATTACGGCCACTTTTGAATGTCAAAAATACAAAAAAAGAAAATCAAAGCTACAGTCCCAGTCACAAGGCATAATAACTTGAGAAAGTACTGTAGTTGCCCATTCCCTAGCGTAGATCTCTATGGAGAAGAACGGGCAAGAAACTCCATGGACACTCTTTTAAAATCAAAATATTGTTACAGAATCTTGGTTACATCATTAATTTTGAGATTATACATATATGTGAGAACGATGTAGAACTAGCACACTAAGAGCGTCCAGAGTAAAAGGTTAGATCAAAAATGTATCAATAAAGTAATTAAAATGAACCTTGGCAGCTAAGAGATGACCAGTCCCAACTGACAGCACCCGTTCACAGACATGACGCATGTACAATACTACCCATGTAGTAACACGCCTGTGACGATATTTAAAAAAAAATCCCAGCTTTTTCGAAATAATTGTTGAGACGCGAAGGATTTTGGCATTTGCGAGAAACCTGAAAGAAGTCTGATTATGATTTTCCAAGAAACTTCAATTACAAACGTAATGCCTGTGATTAAAACGGAGAAAACGACTGTAAACGAGTTCACTACCTAGTACCTAAATATCTTGTCGTACGATAGTACTACCTAAAGTATTTCGATTACTGAACCTAATCGAAATACTTGGCGCGATGGAACGAACTGCTCGAACTTACCTAAACACCCTTTAAAATTCCTAACATAGTATCTACTTCATACGGATTAAAGGCAAAATGGTTTAGGTATTATGTTTCTAGACAATATCATTTAATGCGGTCAACTATCTGAATGCCATGAATGAATGGATATTTCTATTCTTTGTACGATTATAATAATATTCATCCATGTTTTTCAACATAATATATATTTGTGTGTGTGTCGATAGTTCTAGTAGAATTAATTGAAAATAACATGTTTTTGCAACCTGCAACAAATTGATGATTTCACTCAAATTAAAATCAGACAATATCTTAACAAAAGAAACGATTACTTTCGGACTTCCAAATCGGAATGAAAATAAAACTTCGGTTTTCATCCACTAATAGTTCCTAAAAGCCAAAACTATCCGTCAAGTAAACCCTGGTCACCGTAGTTTGTTGAAAAATGTTAGGGAACGCTCGTGGCGCGTCGCCATTGTTTTCTAACACTAATTTACTGGCGACATATTTTTCTGCCTACTGCGAAGAATTGTTGGCCGTTTCTTCACACCTACATTTTCGGTATTATAGGTATATGTTATGGGAGATTTTCAGCTTACTACAATAGTTCTTGAGGGTCTGTGTTGAAATAAACTTATTTCTTAGCATAGAATGAAATATACGGTTGGTCATTTTCTATCATGATAATCGCCTATACAAGTGTACCCTTTGTGCTAGTAGTTTTACGGCCTGGATATACTAGTAACTGGAGAGCAGCATACCAAAGCTTTCAACCTGATGGTTGAGAACTTGAGAGGGTGATCCGTAGAAAGCCACCGAATACAGTCGCTAGATGGCATCATCTATACATATAATAAATCTGTAGAAAAATCGTTTTTGTACATCGAAAATATTTTGAAAAAAAATTGCCAGGGTGTTAAAGGATAACCAACAGAACCCATTTCTAGCATTTTTGAAATTTTTGTCTGTTTATCTGTTTGTCTGTTTCGATGATCAAGCATCACGTAAAATATACAAAACCAATATAGATAATTTTATACATACAAATTGTGCGTATCTTGAGGTATAATTTAGTCTTTGTTTCATCGTAATCGGTTAATTCTATCAAAAGATATATGAATTTAAAGTGTTCAAGAAGAACTAATCATCAAATGTAAGATGCAACGACATCTATTGCACTAAAATGGTACTAATGACTACAAATGTGCTCACATAACTTTTAAATCAACTGACCGGCTTTATAATCAGCATCATCATCATCAGCCTATTAATGTTCCCACTGCTGGGACTCAGGCCTCCTCTCTATGAGAGGGAATGGGTTATAATCTACCACGCGGGTCCAGTGCGGGTTGGTAGATGTCACATGTCTTCGAAATTTTTGGTTCTAGGACATGCCGGTTTCCTCACGATGTTTTCCTTCACCGTTTTGAGAGCAGCGGTGATGAAATAAATTACACAAAGTAATGCGCCTGCCTGGGTTCGAACCCACGACTTACTGTTTGTAAGTCGGTGCCGCCACCACTGCGCCACCGCCACCGTACATTGTAATACAAGGGGCTAAAATGACCCATTATATACGAGGTAGTTTTACTACCGAGCTTTAGCAAGGTAGTAAATAGGAACCAAGTTATAATGGGATTTTAGCGCCGTGAGTTACAACTATACTTTTCACTTTGAGTGCGAGAAAAATTGTCAATTTAGTCAGACGTACTGACAGACGGACAGACAGACGGATAGACAGACAGATGGACAGTCAGTCAGTGCCCTAGAGCATAAAAAGCGACTTTGTCGCCTACGCACGACATAAAGGCGAACTTAAGAGCATGAGAAATGAAAAAGTTATTATAGCATAAGGTACTCTAGATTAGTCTACATGATGCTGCTTTGAAAATTTACATCATCACGCTACTACTAATAGGAGCGAAACATCAATGATAAATGTTTCAAAAACGGAGAAAATGAATTTCTTTTGAGAACTTCCGTTGCAAGCGCTGCATAAACGGTTAAAGTTACGCAACAATCATGTATGAGGGAATTGTTCCTCTTAAAAAGTTTTAAAAAAAAATCCGTATAATTATGTCTATCTTATAAGGATGACTCACACTCTCTCTAACCCTCTCTCTTTCATGTGACGCAGGCGAAGCTGCGCGGGTCAGCTAGTTATAATAATAAAATGGCATCATTGCAATAATTATCATCACAGAAGGACTATTTACCCCTCTCCAACAGCATACCAGTAATCGCCCCTTAATTCTCATCCAGTCACTAGCAGGTCGCCGCTTCTTCTAGCCTCCACAATCAACTATGTAGTTTGCTAATGGGAGAAAAATATTTCGTCTACGGAGACGTGCCATTGCCGTAGCACTGCTGCACTGGAGTAACACTGTTATAGCCCATCATCATCATCATCATCAGCCTATAATGTTCCTACTGCTAGGACACGGCCTCCTCTCAATGAGAGGGAATGGGCTATAATCCACCACGCGGGCCCAGTGCGGATTGGAAGATGTCACATGTCTTCGATTTTTTGGTGCTAGGACATGCCGGTTTCCTCACGATGTTTTCCTTCACTGTTTTGAGAGCAGTGGTAAAGAAATAAATTACACAAACTAATGCGCCTGTCTGGGTTCGAACCCAAGACTTTCTATATATTTCGCTATAGCCCAGTGGAAATATAATCGTAGCACTTGCGTAGCACTTGTGTAGCACTTGCATAGCACTTGCGTAGCACTTGCGTAGCCCTTGCGTAGCCCTTTTTTTTTCGGATGGGAAATCATCAAATAACTCCTCCCGCTCTGGGCGGAGCAGGAGGGAGTGTCAGACTTTTACTGACTAAAACCCATCCATGTTCCTTCATCGCCCTCTGTGTTCCGGGGCCACGGTATCTCTTTCGAATAGTCCCGCAACCCCGGCAGCCCTTGCGTAGCCCTTGCGTAGCCCTTGCGTAGCCCTTGCGTAGCCCTTGCGTAGTCCTTGCGTAGCACTGGCGCAGCATTGGCGTAGCACTAACATAGACAAGCGTAACGGTGCACCCTGGTGCATACAGGCCATCTGTATAGACAGTTATGGATACAGAAGTCAACACCGTAAAGGCACCGTTTTGAAATAAATTAGAAGAGAATAAAAACAAAAGTGCCAGCAGGATTCGATAAAGGCCCGCCCTGCCCCGCTCCACTACCGCCCCCGTATCGCATTCGCATCGCTTCCTCCTTTTATATAACCCACTAGAATAGTACCTCAGTATCGGTAAATAAATATAATATTGTGTGCATTTCCGAGATCATTTCAGTCTGGTGATTGTTTATCAGTTGTTATATTTATATCATGAAGTCTTCGGAACGTCCTCTACTTTCTACTAACATCATGTCTTTGACAAACACTGTGACAGTTAAAGTCATTGATTATTTGACTGTATAAATAGTCGGCTAACGACCTCATAGCTAATTAAGTACTTAGACCATCACCTCTAAATTGTCAGTGCAGATCTCCTATGACTGGATGGAGAAATAAATAGGGACCTAATTACTGGCTACGGTGTGTTGAATCATTAAGTGGTGTTCCGGTCTTGATCTCTATCCGCTTGCAACTCATTGCAGCTTGGATCCTGATCACGATGGCACTGGACTATTGCGGCTCCGATCTCTTAAGCGCAGATAGATCAGTGAATACTGAGTATTAGGCAGTGGTCCGACCGCCGACGATGAACGAGAAACGAGTAGAACTAGAAACTATAAACGAGTTGGCGATCAGCGGGATGCGAGTGTGTAGTTTCGATAGTTTTGTCGCCGGGCTATAAGCGAATGTGCAAGTGCGACAAGCGATTACTCGCGCCACTCGCCCGAGGTCGCTCAGTCCTGTGCATCAATGCCGCACCGTAAAGAAATGATCAAGGAGCGAGCATCGCTGAACGAGTATCGCTGAGCGAGTTTATTTTTGACAGCTCGTCGCTCAGCGACAAAACTAGTAAAGCGAGTCGTCGCCGGCAGTGTGAACAGTCAGAGAGCAACTTTTAATATAATATGCATCTCTTTCGTTAAACGCGGAATGTACATTTATTGTGCGTTTCTTGAGAGAGAAAATCGCCGATAGTTAGTCGAAAAAATACGCAAGCATACGCGAACACGTAAAGAAGTGATTTCGTTTATCGTCATCATGATTCATAGCCTGAATCCCCGACTGCTGGGTATAGGCCTTTCTTTTCTTGTGCCATATTCCTGTACCACATTTCGTTTAGTACCTACGAATTTATGAGTGTAGCTGGTGGCTAAATAATAACAGCCGCCCGGGTCGATCTTTTAAGCCGGTGACCGGTTAAGCCGTGCTTGCCTAGGTTGGTCTGTGGATGGGTGACCACCCCTACATACCGAGTTTCCTCCGTGCCTCGGAAAGTACGTAAAGCTGTTGATCCTGGCTGTCATTTGTCCATCTTTGACAGTCGTGACAGGTGCGCGCCCAAAAAGTCTGACAACCAGTCTTACTGAAGTGGTATCGTATTACCCAGTATGAACTGCGTTGTGTAGGTCAGATAAGCAGTCGCTCCATGTAAAATAATGGTATTCAGCTGCATCTGGTTAGACTGGAAGCCAACCCCAAAATAGTTGGGAAAAGGCTAGGCAGATGATGATGATGACCTATGAATTTATGAATGAAAAATTCCTCAAGTATTTTGGTGCTCCTTCTGTGCGCTGACCCTAAGAAAACCTCGGGAGTAAACTTCCATGATATAAAATTGACATCACGCATATTCACACAATGAACATGCGTTTGCATCATTGTTTGTTTCTACTAGTGTATACTAATTTTGATTAAATGCCTTACATAATTATCTATTTCTATTTGTATTACTTTGTCTGTCTCGTAGGTCTAGCGGTTACAAGAGCGTCTGCTGAACATAAGGTATTAGGATCGATTTTCAAGTCGAGCTAAATGTTTTTCCATCAAGTATTTCTGTGTATCAGCAAGGGTGACGATTACTCAATAGGGTATATGCATTTTTTTTTATTACTCTAAACAAAGCGTATTAACATCAGAATTAGCAAAGTAAAATTACTTTTTTAATATCTTAAAAAAACACTAAAGTTATAAGCATTTGAAACTGCTGATTAGACAAAGAGATTCGATATAGCGAATGACGTCATTCGCTACATCGATGTACAAAATCCATACTAAATTCTGTTTATCTAGAAAGAGATAGAAACAAAAGTTTAAATGGTTATAACTTTTGTGTTGTTTGGCTCATGTATGTCTTGTTTTCGCTTTTAGTCATTATTTTCGTCGTCGTATCGAAATGAAAAAAAGAAAATGTATGCATATTCCCTATTGTGAAAACGGTGTGAAACTTGAAAAAGGCTAGGCAGATCATGATAATTTCTCAGTAGCCGGAGTCTAGGCTCGCCTCCTAAGTCTGATAACTATACCAACAACTAACAGCTAACTATTTTATATTTTTAACCGACTTCCAAAAAGAGGAGGTTATCAATTCGTCTGATTTTTTTTAGTCAGCCTTTTTTTCGCCAATTGTTTCTAAAGTTATTTTTCACTTTGTTGTGTTTTTGAAGTCGGTTTTATTTTTTGCAAAAAAGTTTTTTAGTTGAAAACATCAACGTTCGTCGAAATAAAATGCTATTCGCACTCTAGTCTCTAATTAATATCAAAACGCTACAATTTCAAATATTTCTTCAAGAAACACTAACATATTGTAGTAACAATGAACTTAAGAAGATTCTATTAACCTTTTGTGACGTAAAGAAAATATCTCCTTTATGAGGATAGCTTGTATTGCGAATAAAACAGTCTAGCCCCGTTAATATGTGGACGGTAAAACTATTATAAGGTTACGACCCGACCGCTGTAGTGGAGGTTGTAAAGCGAAAGAAAGTAATATAAACACAGGGATGGATGGCCAATTTTTAGCTCGAAAATCAAGAAAAACGTGCTGAAAAACCCGTGTTATGTCTTGAAAAACATCTGACAATGAAATGAAATGAAATGAAATGAAAATAATTTTTGAAAGCCTTTAATTTACTTATGTCTTCATCTTTTATATCTGGTGTCTAAAAACTGTATTTTCGGTATGTAAATTCTATCGTTCAACTACAAACTGAAAATCAGACAGATTGTCATGCAACAGCTCGGTGTGTTTTTTCATGAAATATTTGAATATGCGGTCAGGTCAGACGTGATGCGTTTTTGAAATTAATATTTTTGGAATCTGAATAATCAAATCTATCGATTCTATCCGGCTTTAGTAGTAAAACGATGAGGCAAAAAATATGGTAATGGCTTCTTACTTAAGGTCGAAATGTCTAAATTCAATTTGCAGGTTGGTATGCGACAAAACATCAGTCTTTATTTTTAATAGGACAGAAAGAGGAGGTAAGATACTTCTTCTTCAAAGCATTTATATGCTCTGGGAATGTTGTTAATCGCGAAATCTTTAAGATTTGATAGCAAATTGTACAGCTCAGAGTTTAAAAAAGAAAAGAAGAGCTGGGTGTTATAATGAAACAGCCCTGCTTTATTCCACATGACATAACGTTTCTATAGTTACCTATGTACACTCTCAATATAAAACCTACATCATTCTTCCCTCCTTAAGTTCGTTTCGTAGTCCTGTAGATGAGTTGGCGGACGCCGGCTTCTTTCAGATCGCCGAGGGTCAGGTGGGAGAAGTGGAGGAGGTTCTTCTGTGTCGTGAAACTCGATATCCTCAGAGTCTGAAGTTTCGCTAACATCTGCGCCTCCGCCTCTTGGCGCCAAGTGTCTGTTAGATACCATAATTTCCCGTCCATTTGCAAATCGCACTCTGCTACTCATTGGGGATGGTTCGATCATTTCTACTTCTTCCACTAGTGGATCGTACTTGTTACGAACATGTTTCTTCAAAAGCACTTTATCATCTTTGAACCATGTTGGCAGTGACTGTCCCGAGGATGATCGTCTTGGGTGGACAAACATCCGTTCGTGTGGAGTCATCTTAGTTGCGGTGCACAGAAGTGATCGAATGCTGTGTAGAGACTGCGTTAAAACATTCTCCCACATTTCTACAGCCATGTTCTTTGTTTTTAGTGCAAGACGTATTGTTTGCCATAGCGTTCCATTTAGACGCTCCACTTGTCCATTACATTGAGGATTGTACGGTGCTGATGGGCTGGTAGCGATTCCTTTAGCGTTTAAAAAGTCTTTAAGCTCTCTGGACATAAACGCGGCTCCTTGATCTGTATGTATCATACATGGCATTCCAAACATTGAAAATAATTCCGTTAAGCTTTTGATAACATTGTCTGAGCTTGTGTCTTTGCAAGGGTATGCAAATGGAAATCTCGAATACTCATCAATTACTGTAAGTATATACTTGTTTGCGGTAGAAGATGGTATTGGCCCTTTGAAATCTAGAGATAAACGCTCGAAAGGTGTTGTTGCTTTTATCAAATTACCGGATAAATCTCTTTTAAATCTTGGTTTTTCTTCGGCACATACTTTACAAGACATGATAACGCGTTTAACCTCTTCCACTGAATATGGAAGATTTTTGCATCTTACCCAATGATTTCTCGTTACTCCAGGATGGCACAAAGATTCGTGTAATCTCATAACATCATTACCATTTGTATTTGCACATATTGCTTTAATACGTGACAGAGTATCGGCCACAATATTTTCTTTTCCGCATCGATACTTAATGTCTATTTTGTAGTTAGCGAGTTCCATTCGCCATCTTTGAATTTTTTCATTCTTTATCTTACTTGCATGTCCATTCATCATAAACGCCACAGATTTTTGATCAGTTATAAGATAACATTGCCGTCTAAGTAAATAGTGTCTCCATTTCTTTAAGCTTTCGACTATAGCGCATGCTTCTTTTTCAATGGACGGATATTTTCTTTCACTTTCATTAAGCGTTCGTGAGAAAAATGCAACAGGTCTTTCGTTTTAAGTTAATGATGCAGCTATTGAGTGTTCTGATGCATCAGTTTCGATTGTAAATGGCTCCTTTGGATCAATCGTAGAAAGAGAAGCTTTTGATATAATTTGTTTCATGTTCTGAAATGCTGCGATTTGTTTCTCGTTTAATGGATAAACTTCTACATCAATAAGTGCTCGTAATTTATTTGAAAAATCTGGTACCCATTTCGAATAATGTGAAAAAAGACCAATGCTGGTACGTCGTGTGGCACCGGCATTTCTAGTAAGGATGCTAAACAGTCTTTGTCCGGTTTCACCACTCCATCATTAATGTTATATCCCAGTATGTTAAGGTTCTTCACTGAAAATTCACTCTTATCCTTGTTGATGGTAAGGTTATATTTTTCAGCGACCTCCATGAATTTGTTCAATTTCTGATCATGATCTTCCTGATTGACTCCACAAACTGTAATATCATCTAAGTATGAGTAAACACTATCAAGATTTGACAGTTGCAGAATCGAATCAATCGTTCTTTGGAAGCAAGCTACTCCGTTTGTAACTCCAAAAGGTATACGACAGAATTGGTACAAATTTCCTGCTGCTTCAAAAGCCGTCATTGGTTTATTCATTGCAATTATCGGTATCTGATGATAAGCTGATTTTAAGTCAATTTTGCTAAATACCTTGAACTTGGATACCTTCGAAACCAAATCTTCAATATTTGGAAGTGGGTAGGCGTCTAGGTAAGTGAATTTATTGATAGTCTGAGAGTAATCAATGCACATTCGTTTCTTGTGATGAGTGCCAGACGTGACAACTACCTGAGAACGCCATGAAGAATTACTTTTTTTCTATTATTCCGTCCAACAATAGTTTCTTTATTTCTGTTTCTATAAATGCTTGGTCGTCAGGCGTGTATCTACGAGATTTGATAACTATTGGTTTGCAGTCAGCTGATAAGTTGCTAAATTAAAAAAAAGTTGACAGGTTCTATGTTTGCTGGTTCCAATGCACACAGCCTGAGCTTGGTCTGAGTTCCACCAAACTCTATGGTCAGCTCGCTATGATGTTTTAAAATGTCGTGGCCCAAAATGACTTGAGTGCATAGATCCTTCATCACTCGTAGTGGAGTATTTGGCATATTGTGATCGTTTATCTGAACAGATGCATAACATATTTCTTTTATTTCTTCTTGTAACGCTGATGATGCCATTATAACCTTTTGGTTCCATGGTTCTGTTTGCAGTCCATACTGTCGTATCACGTTCTTATCAATAATACTGGTAGTACTTCCAGTGTCTAATAAGGCTTTCACTGGTACTCCGTTTACGTGAATGGAAATTATACATTTCTGAAAACCAGTTGTTGATGTCAATGGAACACATGAAGCGGTGTTATCAGCCTTTTGACTCGTTACCTTGACTTTTGCAAGCTTTAGCAAAATGTCCGTTTTTGCCACATTTTAAGCAGGTAGCATTTGCAGCAGGACAAAAACGGCGAGGATGTCTTGATTTGCCACAAAAATAGCATTCGCTCTGATTTAAGTTTCGATTTAAGTTGCTTGCAGGAAAGGGTGTTACTGTTTCTAATGATTGAGATGCATAACTAGCTGTTCGAATTTTAGCTGACTCTAAAGCTCTCGCTTGATTACATGCTTCTTCTAAACTTAGCATCTGATTTTCTAGTTATCGTTGTCGTATTTCCGGAGATATTATTCCAGCAATGAATGCATCTCTAATAAACGCCTTCTCATTCTCTACAGCCTTGGTGTCCTTGAATTGACAGTCTTTGCCTAACAAATGTAGAGCCTGTATATACTGATCGATAGTTTCACTTGCCTGCCGCTTCCTTGTTGCCAATTTGTATCTTGCATAAATCTCGCTTTTTGGCTTTATAAACAACCCTTCCAAAGTTTGTATGGCCTCCTTGTAGTCTCCACAGTGCTCGATGTATTTATACAACCCGGATGAGATATAATTTATTAGTAGTTGTAATTTTGATGCATCTGACGGGATTTTTTCATTTGTTCCGAGAAAATTTTCAAAAGTTTTTCTCCAATGTCTCCACTGGGCCGTAATATCACTAGTTTGCCCCGATGCGGGGTCTCCATCGAACCGCTCTGGACGGAGATACTTTTCCATATTTCTGGAGTCCTAATAAATAAGTTTACATGTGGAATAAAATGTTATAATGAAACAGCCCTGCTTTCGACTTAAGGGTTTATTCCACATGACATAACGTTTCTATAGTTACCTATGTACACTCTCAATATAAAACCTACATCACTGGGCCAAGTCACTAATTAAGGCATTAATTAGGGGCATTCAATATACTTCCAAACAACATGTTATTTATTAACTGCCGGTATTAGGTACTCTTAAGAGGACCGAGAGACCGATGCGTAGTTCATACAAACGTAATACCAAAATAATTTGTAAATCAAACATATTCTTAAGATAGTGTGTATTTATTTCGATTGGATTACAGAATATCTATGTTCCCAAATATATATTTTGAAAGGACAACAATATAAATACGAGATATGAGGAATTAAAAATTTCTACAGAAAACTTATTTTTCTCATAACTCTTGTTTAAATGAGTAAATATTTACATAATTAATTAAAAACTAAGTATTAAATAAACTAACAACAAACTATAAAAGGGCATCGAAAAACTCCTCCTCAACGCTGTCAGCTGGTAATGTGCCCAAGACACTGGCGGCGTTGCCACGTTGTATGGCAACACTTAGCCTCTGACCAAGGTAAAAGCCAGCTCTTGGGTCACGGGAAGCGTCAACTAAGCGTTTTGAAAGTTCTTTGAACAGGCTGTGGGCACTCGGACCCCACGGCCCTAGAGTTTCAACCCCAAACGGCTCGAAAATATAGTTACCACAAAGGTTTCTATATTTACGCCGTTTGAGGTTCTCTGCAGCCGCAGCAGCAGCGCCAGCACAGCACGACGAACTTGGAAGATGAGAAGGCGCAAGAGTATCGACGCAAGTTGCGTCCCATACTAAGGGCCTACCCATCTTCCAAGGAAACAAAGACATGCCGTCCGGTCTCTTGCCATCGTCGCGTGCCAAGCCATTAGGTTCTAAAACAGCTGGAACGCCGACGGTGACAAGAGCTCGTCGGATAATGTCGTTTATGTTCGCGTGCCGTGCAAAACGCCCCGCACTTCGGCTGCACGACAGGCCGTGGTGACCGAGGCTGTTGACAGCTTCACCACAGTGACAGCGATGAGGAGAACAGCAGGCGGCACCGAGGCGTAAGGCAGCAGCGAGGCGAAAGGTCGTGTCGTCAAACAATGTGCCAATTGTCGACGACGGCAGTGCGTGAAGCCAAAGACCCGACTCCCATTCACCCACAGCCAGTAGGCGCGCACGCTCAGCAGTAGTAGAAGACGAGTTCAGCAGATTGTTTTGAACGATTCTGCAGAGCGGCTCGTCCCACCGTCTCTGGGAGAATGGATGGTCAGGTTCTTCAGTGTTCGGGCAAGCAAGTTTCCAAGCATCGATAGCCTCGGAGAAGCACGGCACATCAAAATCAATCAGTGTGGAAGCCAGGATATTCCTGATTAATTTCTCAGTGCCGTGGACCGAGGATATGATACTTACTACTTAGATATTGACCAACTAAATCAACACTTCTCATCTTCGCCCTACTGTAATGGGACCATGAAGACAGCCACAGTAAACTATCTTTCTAACCTTCCAACTCCGGATCATCCCCCATTTGTTTTTAGTCAATTCTCTGATTGTGATGTTAAGAAGAGTGTAGTTTCAATTACATCAAACGCAGTTGGCAGTGATTGTGTAAGTCGGAAAATGATACTCCCTGTCCTCGACGAGATCCTTCCTATTCTATGGCATATCCTAAACTACTCTATATTTTACGGTGTCTTCCCTTCGATGTGGAAAGAGGCCAAAATCACCCCTTTACCCAAAAAATCGAATCCTACTTCCTTTTCAGAATATCGCCCTATCTCCATCCTGCCTTTCCTCTCCAAAGTCCTAGAACGCCTTGTCCACAATCAGCTCAGTGCATTTCTGTGTAAGAATAGCCTGCTAAATCCTTTCCAGTCTGGATTTCGTCCTGGTCACAGCACTGCTACGGCTTTAGTTAACGTTACCGATGACATACGTTTAGGCATGGAGAAAGGAAATCTGACAGTTCTCTGCTTATTGGATTTTAGTAATGCGTTCAACACTGTCGATTTCGATATCCTGCTTGGCATACTTCGCTCACTTAACATATCTCCAACGGCGATTGACTGGTTTCGTAGTTACCTGTATGGGCGCCGGCAACGTGTATGCATAGAAGGGTCTTGCTCTTCTTTGTGTTATACTTCTGCGGGTGTACCTCAGGGTGGCGTTTTATCTCCTTTACTCTTCGCAATTTTTATAAATTCTATTTCCACAAGACTTCTTTCTTCTTACCACCTTTATGCAGATGATCTGCAAATTTACCGGCAAGCAGCATCTTCAGATGTGGCTGATGCAATTGATATAATCAACAAGGACATGGTTTCAATCTGCGAGTGGAGTGAGGCACATGGGTTGCAGGTTAACCCGTTGAAGACTCAGGTCATTGTTGTTGGTAGTTCAAGGATGATCTCCAAGATAAACTGGTCGCAGCTTCCCCAGGTTAAATTTAATGGAACTGCTATTCCAATAAGTGAAAAGGTCAAGAACCTTGGGGTTTGGATTGACAAGAATCTTTCATGGGGTCCTCAGCTGCAGGACGTAAGTCACAAAATATTCGCATCTGCCAAGTCCCTGAGACGATTGCGGAACTTTCTTCCAACTGCCACTAAAACTGCGCTGGCTCAATCTCTTTTACTTCCCATTCTTGACTACGCTGATGTCAGTTATCTCGATCTCACTGAGGCACAGCTAGACAAACTTGAGCGACTTCAAAACTGTTGCATAAGATTTATATTTGGCTTGCGCAAATATGATCACATTTCTGAATTTCGTACAAAGCTCAAGTGGCTTCCTATACGTCTTCGCCGGAATTCTCATATTCTGTTTCAGCTATACAGTATTCTGTTCAATCCTACAACCCCCTCTTATCTTAAAGAACGTTTCAAGTTCCTTCATGACACACATAATAGATATCTGAGGTCATCGGAAAACTTAAGACTAGAGATGCCGATGCATTCCACCAGTTTCTATGACAAGTCTTTTACAGTTCAAGCAGTTCGTTTATGGAATGCTTTGCCAGTGGCTATAAGGCGTGCTCAATCTCTGCCAATTTTTAAAAGCATGATAAAAAAACTGTATCTCTCTCCTTAAGCTTAATTTTCATTTTTTTTAGGTATTATAATCTAGTTCTTCGCACTTGTTTCTTGATCATAAAAAGAAAAAAAATATATAAATAATAATAATAAAAATGTATTTAGGTATTTAAGTGTAATATGTTTTATGTATGTATATGTAAGTATTTATTGTATATATGTAAATGGTACACCACAGGCTACCTGCAGTATTGTCTCTCCCTCCCCCTCAAATCCATCCAAAGGTTGTCTTTAAAAGATCGCTTTTAGCGATAAGACCGCCCATTGTGTCACCCCTTTTATAATGTTTTACATTTGTATCTGTAATTTTTATGGTGTACATAATAAAGAGTATTCTATTCTATTCTATTCTATTCTATATGAAAGCCGGTAAACTAATACTGGAAATTTTGCGGAATTTTTTTTTTGTTTAAATTAGTGTCAATTCAAAATATATATTTGGGAACATAGACATTACATTTTGACTTTTTTTTTTTTTGTTTTTTTTTTTGACATTTATGATTATTTCTAATTTATTGATTATAATTTGCTGACTGTCAATTTAATGTTTAAGTATAATAAGTGTGTTGTGTTTTGTTTTATTTTTATTTATTTTTCTAATAATTTTTATTTAATGTGTTGCTATTATATGATCTAACTGTTGATTGAAATAAAGAAATTGAATATAGATATTCTGTAATCCAATCGGAATAAAAACACACTAGGTACCTTAAGAATATGTTTGATTTACAAATTATTTTGGTATTACGTTTGTGTGAACTACGCGTCGGTCGCCGGCCTCTTAAGATTGATCCCTCAAGAGCCCTTTAGAAATTGTTAATTTGCTTACTGAAAGATTTTATAACTTCTGACTGAATTTAAAATTAGTTTTATTGGTTTTACTTGCCACAAAGACTACATTAAATTATGAGGTAGGATAGTATGGAGTAAGGTTAGAAAATTAATAAAATACGTTTTTATGCGGTTAAAAACCACTTTGCAACTTATACTTTATTGGTCAAATATACAGAGCCAGTTTCGTCGTAAAATTCAAAATCGCTTATATCTAGGAGGAGCAGTCTCATGGGTAGGGCATCGTGGCGACATGATGGTTTAATTTACAATAATTTGAATATGCCACCACCGACGTTTAGCAATGGAAGGTATCAGAACAATGTGGCGCTCAATGCACAAAGAGTTAACACATAACATTTAGGCGCTTCACACATTGATAGCTTGAATTACCGACACTGAACTGATGGAGATAACAGCTTTATACACAGGGAAATAATAATATAATGATGGCAGAATCATTTGTCCAGTGAGCAGCGTGAGGTCGTTCAGATGTTGTCATCAGAAGAGATAGAAGGATTTTAAGCAGCAGGCTTCTCAGACTTCTCTCCAGCAACGACGGTGGCGCCAGTCGCGACGGAGGCGCTCTCGTCAGGAGACACGGTGCACGCAAGTGCTGGGAACTTCTGGTAAAGAACAGCGCGGTATCTAGGATGGCTGATACCATATACAATCGGGTTGTACACGGCATTAGCCTTAGCGAACACTGAGCCCCAGATAGTAGCCAGAGGACTAATGGGCGCGCTCTCGAACACCCCCGTGTAGTTGATCACAAGGTATGGGGTCCAAGCCATGAACCACAGGGAGATGGTCATCAGAGCTACCTTAGCCAACTTGCACTCAGCGCTGGTGTTAGCCGCTTCAGACGATCTGAGCGAAGCCACGTTCATTTTCTTAGCTTGATCCCTCATAGCTTTTTCGTGAGCAGTAACAGCTTGTACGATGAAGTAGTATGAGTAGATGATCAGCAGGAGTGGTAAGAAGTACACGAAAATTGAGTAAACCACGATGTAGCTTCGGCTCAACCAATCCTTTGCCAAGTAGTCAGTTCCGCAGGCAGTCATGTTTCCCTCAGGCACGTATCGGTTCCATCCGAAGAAAGGCGCAACGGTCCATGCGAGTGAGAATAACCAGATTAGGAGTATGCGCTGAAGAGCTCCAGTCTTGGTCATTGGTTTAGCGGCAATACCCTTCACGATGACGTTGTAGCGGTCAAAGGCGATCATGGTCATGGTCCAGATAGATGTGCATCCAAATAGTGAGCCAGCGCACGCGTATAGTTCACAAGCCAACGGACCAAATACCCACGTTTCGTTGTAGCAATTTATAACCATAGCCGGAGACATAGCGCACATCATCAGGAAGTCGGAGAAAGCGAGGTTCACTACCAGCAGGTTTGATGGTGTCTTCAAGCTCTTGGTAGTTGAAAATATGTAGATAACCATGCCGTTACCAGCAATAGATATGAATCCGAGAACGCCGATTGTGAATCCCAAGAGCGCGTGCCAGAGAGGGTTCATAGGAGGAAACTGGTACCAGTGAGGGTCCACCAAGTGGAGCATGTCAGCAGACACCTTGTCCACGACGGTCTGGTTCACCACCCCATGCACCGCCGCTTGGCTTCCCCAAGCTTGCAAGGCTGCCATTCCAGGTCCGTAATCTCCCATCGCCATGTTGATTGTTATTTTTTAAATTTGGAATCAGGAGAAATCTCGGTCGGAGATGATTGTTACAAGTTACTGGAGAAAATCGTTAGACGAACTACTCCAGTCTGTAAGGTGAGCCCGTAATGTGGGATTGCCGAGGCTGTGGAGACTACTCGTCTTTTGCTGTTCCACCAACGTCTTATATACTCAAACTTATAAGGATTAAACACGACGTCGTTGAAAATCGATATTCATAATTAGATATACGAATCTAAGAAGGTAAGCTCAAGACTTAGTAAAATTTGAGTAGTAGGGGCAGGCTGATGTTGTTGTGAAGGTTCCGTAACAAAACATTAAAACAAAAACTTTATAATATGACGAAGCCACGCATTGATAAACCCTTTGTGTTCAACGACTTAGCGATATTTTATAGATGGATGTAAAATAAGTAGGTACTGGATTCTTTTCTAGGGACAAGTCTGTTCTTCTTCGATGAACTTCGGCACATCGAGTGGCTCGCAGTGGCTCTATTCAGGTGAATTAAGGTCCTGTCCAGTGCCACACAAAGTTCAGTTACATAAAGAGCCGGAAAAGTGGTGGGATAGTTTGTGATGTGGCTGTACAGTTTTAATTTTTTCATTAGAATAACACTAACGGCTTATGCTGCAGCTACAGCAGTCTACCTGGCTTAGTTATTGGTTAGAGAATATTAGAATATACTTGTGTCAAAAGGCTTAGAGAAGGACATACTTCATTGATGTTAAGTATCATATTATTCTTCTAATTGGTCGAAAACACCGATCTCAAAATATATATGTGAGTTTCGGAATGATAAAATAGGAAACGGTAAACGTTCCTATACCACTACTCTCTTTTTTTTGGCAGGCGTGTCAAAATAATAAACCATTGTTGTAATGACAACATTCTTTTTCTATATCCTTCGAAGTATTTGGGACGACCCTTCCTGACCCTTGCAGCTAGCTGTGTAACATGATCACCTGTGGATGTTATGTGATACCATGTCTGCTAGTTTTGAGGTGTACCTAAATTATTGTTGGTACCTACGCATCTCAATAAGTTTTAATGTTTTAATTCAATAGGTAATTATGGTTGCCAATAAGGTCGTCAGCAGTAGTACTTACCATGTTATACACAATTAGCCAGACATAGAACAACCAGCTTGTCATAGGTACCTATATACAAATATTCTTTCAGTGTGGCGACCGAACTAACAGTTTGCAATGTAGCAGCTGAGCCATTGTGGTTGCTGTAAAAAAGTTCAATCCACTGTCAACTACCATTGTTGATCGAAGACTATACCGCAGAAAAAGAACACTTTTACATGTAAGTAAGTAGGTAGGTACTTACTTAAATGGGGACTTTGTATTCTATCATCGGTAAACCATTTCAAACTAAGCAAGCAAAATTCGTAAAAGCGTTTTGGCCGGTGGCTTTCTGTAGGTACCTAGTAGTTCCTGGAACAACCCACGGAAAAAAAACATGCTTTGATGTGTGTTACATAAAGACAATTTTCTGTGATCTGCGGGTCTAAAATGGCCGCTATAGCAGATCCTACGCAGAATCTTAGCATGAATCACGTTAAAAAAATTAAATTCTTAAAATGGACTTTACGTTAATAAAAATAAAGTCCATTTTTACAATTTTAAATTTTTTACGTGATTCACAAAACGATTGTAATTTTGTAACAGTATGTTACCAGTGTGTTTTGTCATCTATAATCTATCTATATGTTTCTGATAAGTCCTGTGTAAATTTAATAAATACTTTTCTTTCTTTCTTTCTTTCAAGTGATATATTATAACACAAACAAAGAGAGGCTTATGTCCAGCAGTTTATGAGCTAGGATGATGATAATATTGCCATCGGAGTCATTGGTGCCGATTCCCTTGTTTACAAACTAAACCAAATTTAAGTTAGGTGCATCTTTTTCCCTCTATTTCATTAAGAAAAGGACAGAAGATAAATTATAGTTAAGTTCTGTCAAATTAATCAGCGCCATACAAGTTTTAGACGCGATTAAAAAGTTGACTACTAAAATTACATCAAATTAAGTCAGGTGCTGACTAATTTGACAGGATTAGACTAATATTTATCTTCTGTCCTATTCATAATGAAATAGAAAGAAAAAGATGCATTCAACTTAAATTTAGTTTAGTTTGTGAACAAGGGCACCAGTGTAAATCGAACCTTTGAAGGGGCAATAGTCAATATCAGCTATCAGCAAAATATTCGCTATGATACTAAATCTAGCCGTGTTCACGGTACCTAAAGTGAGCCTCGTAGGTACCGTGAGGTATTTCTTGTCTAAGGCCAGTAACAGTGTTGCGGGACTGTTCGAATGAGATACCGTTGCCCCGGAACACAAAGGGCGATGAAGGAACATGGATGGGTTTTAGTCAGTAAAAGTCTGACACTCCCTCCTGCTCCGCCCAGAGCGGGAGGAGTCATTTGATGATTTCCCATACGAAAGAAAAAAAAAAAAGGCCAGTAACAGTCATAACTTTGTTACTGGCCTTAAACAAGGACAAAGTGAAATGATTAATGTACATAAAATGGAACGGTGTTGTCAAAATTGACGTTGTCTAGTGATGCAATAAAATAAACTGTCAGTGTCAAATTGACAAGTAACGTGAAGTGAACCAAACCAAGAAATCGAGTCGCGCAGTATTGCAACGCTTTCACAAAAAATATTGTATTAAATTCGCCTTTTAGTTAATGGTGTGTGAATAAATAGTTGAACACAGTTATCCACGGACTCTACTTACTAAACCAAGAAGACTCACATCAGCTCTGACCTCGAAATAGGTTAGTATTGACGATGTGTTAAACATAAACTTTTCGTAGATTTTTGGTATGAAGTTGAGTTATATCCGCAGATTTTTACGTACAATGATTTCATCCTCTGCCGTGCCCTTGGCACCCGTTGGCGTGCGTGGTATGACAGTGCTCGATCGAGATACATTCTTGCGCAACATAAAAGCGCCAGTTCTAAAGGTCAAAGAAGAAAATTTATCTAAAATCACTCAAATATGTAAGTCATACTTCCTTAAATTAGAAGCTTTCAAGCCAGTAAGGAGTATAGAATGCGAGGAAAATGAATCATTCAAGAAATGCATTTATTTCAACCCTCAAAAAGTAAGCCAGTGGGTAGACATCAGTAAAAGTGACCGCACAGCTCTGGAGCAGTTAGATGTGACAGAAAACAATTTTGACAACAAAGAAATCCAACTCACCTATGACAATTGGCGCTTTGAAGCAATATTCAAGGCAGTTCTGCCAGAGAATGAAGAAGGTGTCAGCGGTTTCTCTCAAATTGGTCATATTATACATCTGAACTTAAGGGAGCACCTACTAGAATACCGACCCCTGATTGGACAGGTACTAGTCGACAAAATAAAGACATGTCGAACAGTAGTCAATAAGAGCAACAGTATAGATAATACTTACAGAAATTTTAGCATGGAACTGATTGGTGGGGATGATGATTTCTTCGTAACAGTCAAAGAAAACCTCTGTACATTCCAGTTTGATTTCTCCAAAGTATACTGGAATCCACGCTTAGGGAAGGAACATGAGAGGATATTAAGCTATCTCAAACCTGGAGATGTACTATTTGATGTATTCTGCGGAGTTGGACCGTTTGCAGTCCCTGCAGCCAAACGGAAAACCAAAGTTTTTGCCAATGATTTAAACCCTGACTCTTTCAAATGGCTGAATCATAACGCTAAAAACAATAAAGTAAACATGTCATTTTTCAAGTCATTCAATCAAGATGGGAAAGATTTTATTTGTGATGTGTTCAAAGAGTACATCATTACTTTATGTAATGGTGAAGAAAAGTTGAATGGAAAAATTCACATTACTATGAATCTGCCTGCAATGGCTGTAGAATTCTTAAAACACTTTAATGGATTGATAAGAGATGAGAATCTAGCAGACAAATTCAATCAAGAAATATTTTTTTATGTTTACTGTTTTGCTTTAGGAGATGATCACGTCGAAATTGCAAAGAAAATGGTGAACGAAAACATCGGATGTGACATATCTTCGCTTATAACTGATGTGTTTGATGTGCGAAATGTTTCTCCAAATAAAGAAATGATGAGAGTGACTTTCAAATTGACTAAAGAGATCTTATTCAGTGAAAGTGCAGTTTTAAGTGAACCTCCTTTAAAGAAGTTATGTGTTTAGAAAATTGCCTTATTATTCAGATTTCTGTGAGTAAAATAAATCAATATTGTTTTGTTAATGATAACACTGTTATGAAAAATGATGTAATAAACTGTTTTGAAACATTAATTGAGGCTTTCTTTTCTTATCTTTTTCAATTATACTTGAGGAAGTTGAATCACATTGCCAAATCATTCAAGAATTTTTTTTTTGAAAAGCACTGATTCATTCTTGTTTGCAAATATAATTTGAAAGTCAATAAATAACTGTTATCAGATAAATCATTATGTAGCTAGTAATCTCTCAAGCCTCAATACACTCAGCTGAAATCAGCTGATAAGGTTTCAGGAGCAATCTGCAAAGAGGAGAAAAAATAATATTCTATGTGAAATGACTTAGTTCAAAAGGGATTCTTATCAGTGGATACAATCAAATTGAGTGAAATAGGAAAACTGACGTGATAACAGGGGTAAGTACTGGGCGGTACAAGTGTAAGTGCAAGCGATTACCAAACTCAACAGTTTAGTAATCAATCAACCAGTAAATCCCACAGACTGGCGAATTGTGGGTGTACTTAGGTACTTACTGCGCCTAAATATTAAAATATTATGGATGTATGTAACATCGAAATGAAAAGAAGAAGACTATTAGCTGCCTTACCCTTCGGGTTTAGAGGCATGATGATATGAAAGTTTCTATGCAAGTTTTTAATTTTTGCTGATGGGAACTACCACCTGGCACACGGTTTATATTATAAATAATCTGACAGTTATTGATATATACAATGGTGTCAGGGACTTGACCTTTTCCTTGATAGGGGTTTACTAGAGGTTGTTAGCAACAAATTTGCTACTCTTAGCAACCCTAAAGTAACTGAAAGATCACCGGTCCGATCCAGATATAGGCTTTGGCCGAAAGGGTTCGATTATAGGAAAGTACCACACGAAAAAAAAACTGTTTTACAGTTCAACCAGCGGGTCTAAAATGGCCGCTATAGCAGAATCTACGCAGAATCTTAGCATGAATCACGTTAAAAAATTAAAATTCTTAAAATGGACTTTATGTCAATAACGATAAAGTCCATTTTAGGAATTTTATATTTTTAACGTGATTCACAAAACGATTCTGCTAAAGCGGCCATTTTAGACCCCCAGAAAATGCACGCGCTTCGCTATTCTTCGATGCTTCGTGTTCCTGAATTACTCGAGCCATAGAGTAACACGAAGGTAGACGATGATTGACGAAGTGCTTACTTTTCTTGTGGCGTATCAGTACGTCTCGCCTTGCTTACCCAATGTAGGAAGGGATGCATAGCTATGGTCAGTGTAAAAGGTGCTGAGCTAGTCCGTCATATATACTAAAATACTAAACTCCGCTTTACGACAGTCAAAGGTTGTAGCTTGATGTGCTGACGCCTTACATGTGATATTATTACGTGATGTGATGTTATCAAACGAAAAATATGACGCGGTATTTTCATGTTCTATGGTAGCGATCGGTAACTTTTTTCGATGACTTGCACATTTTTACTCACGCCACGGTAATATTATGATACAGTACTTTAACTCGGCCGCATGATAGAAATAAATGCCTACAGCCGCGCGGTACGTAAACATGCGTTAGGGCTGCCCGTCTCCAGCATTTTAATTACATTTGCCTACTTTCTGTTTCTATTTAGTTTTGTGATTGTAAATATCCTTTTTATATAAATAAATTAAATACTTTGTATATTGAATAGGAAGTGTTCAATAAAAATGCGTGTTGTTTTTTGATTGGTAAATTTAATTAAAAAAACATGTTTTTGTTTGAAAAACAAATCGGGCTTATAAATTTGCGACCGAAAAATATTTGCGCCTCGACTGAGTCGTACGAAATGCTTTATTGTTAAATTTTAAAGTATAGGCACCGAAGTTTTAACACAAGCGTAAGTAGGTAGGTAGTACCTACCGTATCATGATTCATTCAGAACCGCATATAACTACCTATTTCACTCGTCTCAAAAACTTTCCGTTACTCTATTCGCTTTATTTATTAATCCAAACACCTTTTTTTTCGTGAGATAAAAGGAAATACTTATCCATTAAAAAGACACACATTATGTACAGTCAAAGGTCAAAATTCCACTTCCACCGCAATGCACATTATCGTTTGCGCTATACGGGCGGCGGCGCCTATACACACATACGCATATTTAAGAAGAAGGTCATAAGTACCACCAATATTGCTTTGCCATTGTGTTGCGAGATTGGCAGTCGACTTCTGACTGTTACTGTACCTACCTACTAGTAAGTAAAATTATTTTATAGTCTTACCTTTCAGAGTTTCCACACATCACATCTGCCTAGCCTTTTCCCAACTATGTTGGGGTCGGCTTCCAGTTTTACCGGATGCAGCTGAATACCAGTATTTTACATGGAGCGACTGCCTATCTGACCTTCACAACCCAGTTAGTACCGGGTAATACGATACCCCTTGGTAAGACTGGTTGTCAGACTTATTGGGCCTCTGACTACCTAACGACTGTCAAAGATCTACAAATGACAGCCGGGACCAACGGCTTAACGTGCTTTCCGAGGCACGGAGGAAACTCGGTATGTAATGGGTGGTCACCCATCCACAGACCAACCTAGGCAAGCACGGCTTAACCTAACGATCGACCCGAGCGGCTGTTATTATTTAGCCACGAGCTCCGAGTTCAGAGTTTCCAGGTAATTTAAAAAAAACTTATGTCTGGATTCTGGATGCGTTATTGACGAATTCATACAACCAAAAACAGCACAATATTTCCTACTCGTCATATTAACTGATTTTTAGAGAAAAAATCGCGCGGTTATTGTTAAAAAAAACAACACACCGTCCGTTCGACACTGCGGTACAGCCGTGACTGTCTGCGCCCCAAGCGCACCCCAAGATCGAGGCGCGTAGGTATAGCTCGCGTTTCGTCCATTTCTATGAAGTTGGAGTACTGTATCATAATATTACTGTGCTCACGCGCAGCTGCAGATCAAACCTTGTCAACGCTAAAGTACGTACATATGTATCCATAAAATAGTTAATTGCCTATTGTATTGTATGTATAACGGGCTGGTGTCTGCAACTCCACGTCAAAGCGCGTATTTTTGTAGGTATACATTAACGAATTGAGGTTCATCATTAATTACATAAAAAAACGATTAAGTATCACTTTACTACTATGGTAACGAAAAAATACAGAAACTTTTAAATACTTTGCTATTTTAGCAATTATTTTTTATTTAAGTGTATGTAGGTGCAGTTAAGGCTTCCACAGAAATGAGGACGAATAAAGAGGCAGTACCCATTGATATAACTAGCATCGGATCTTCATCCGTTCCATATCTACTGTATATTTTCTAGTCTAGATGTTTGTGCATGTGTGATCAGATCACTCTTAGTAAAACCGACTATTATATAGGCCCCCAGCCCATAATCTACATCTACACTAATACATATTATAAAGAGGAAAGATTTGTATTTTTGTATGTGTGTATGTTTGTAATGAATAAACACAAAAACTGTTGCGCCGATTTGAAAAATTCTTTCACCCTGGGTAACATAGGTAACACAACACATTTTATCCCCGTACTCCCACGGGAACGGGAACTGCGCGGGTGAATCCGCGTGACGTCCGCTAGTTATAAAATAATCATTAACGTACTTACGTCGCACATTTTAGAAATTACCGCAGCTACTACCTAATCAAGATGGCAATGAAAACATAATGTCACAATATAATTTAGATACTTAACATTTTTATGTAAGTAAATAAATAGTTATATATAATAACAATAATAACAAATATAATAGCAATAGATAGAGTGATTTAGGAGGAAGGTTTATATCTAAATTGCACCCGAGCGAAGCCGGGGCGGGTCGATAGTGATGAATAAAGGGAGCCCCAATTGGTAGATTTTTCGTTCTAACTTCCAATAAAGTTGACCTAGTCTATTTGTTTATTACTTACATTTATTTTATTTATTACTTTTATTCTATTTGTTAAATTTATATTTGTATTTTGTTTCAATGGAACTTGACATAATTTTTTTTTTTTTTCAATTTAATTTATTACGTATTTGCATTAGTTAATCTTGACAATTCAATTTATTTATCCTATCAAGTTATTTTAATTCGTATTCATCAGGACTGCCTACCTAAATTGCTACTAACTTAGTCTTAAGATATTTAATTTATGGTACTAACAAAATATGGACTTTACCCAGTCTGAAATAAACATATTAAGTATATTTTTTTTATACTTATTATTTAATTTGTGGAGCACACTACAGGTGATTCCATAACAAAAAGTTAAAGCATGAACCGCAAAAGTAACTTAAAGTTAACAAGTAACTTCAGTGTGGATGCACCTTAAGAATACTCTAGAAACTTATAATGTGTAACCTAAATACTTAACAAATCGACCGCATTTTGGTAAAACAAGTTTCCAAATTTGGCGATTTCCGCTATCAGCTGTTCAAACATAAACATAAATTCCTATACGTATACAGTGTTACTGAATAAATTACCTTCGAACCAGCCATACAAGTAGCTCCCCGTGGCCGAATAGTCTTTAATTAATTCATCAATTTAATCTTGAAATGCTGTAATTGAGGGAGTAGCTGAATACCGCGGTATTGCTCGTGTTTTTATGAATATTTTTTTGTTCAATTATAACGCATGATTAGGCGCATGCAAGTAAGTGAGAATGGTTGTTAAAAACAACTGAACGGATTTGGATGAAATTTGGCACACAGATCTACACTAATATTATAAAGAGGAAATATTTGTATTTTTGTGTATGTATGTTTGTAATGAATAAACTCATAAAACTACTGCGCCGATTTCAAAAATTCTTTCACCATTAGAAAGCTACATTCACTGAGTAACATAGGCTATATTTTATCCCCGTAATCCTACGGGAATGGGAACTACGCAGGTGAAACCGCGTGACGTCCGCTAGTAGATTTTAACCTGAAGTAACACATTGCATACAACTCAGTAGGATTCCCTAGGACAATTACCGCCGAACTCCGCGGAATTCGCGCACAATTGAATTATCATCCCGTAATCCCGTACGCAAAATAATTATACGCGCCTTGGACGCTTGGACGGATTTGCGGAATGCGGACACCAGCTTAGTACACAAATTAATCATACATCTTAAATAATACCTGGCAGCAGTCTAAAACCAGTAGCAGTCAGCTCTCGTTTGAATGATGGTGATGATGTTGTGTTGGACACAATCATGCAAAACAATAATATTATTCAAGTCATTGACGCTGCAAAATACAAATTGGAATGCATGGTAATAAGTCTTACCTAAACAAGTATCCGACGCGTGCAAAGATTTACAGTAATAAGAAAAGCCACGTGTCTCACACCTAATCAGTCGATATCTAATCATCTTTTCGAAACATCTTTCAATACTTTGTCAGACTCTATGTAACGATTAAAGAGGTCAGTAGGTAATCAGTTCATACAAGAAACTCATTTAAGTATAATTAAGTATGTTCTAACTTATAGTAAAATATTAAGTATTGCCTGTCAGTCAACCTTGATCAGATCTACCTAGATCTGACCTTAGGTTAACAGCAAGAGAACTCTAATTAATTGGCCAGATTGATCTGTTGGCCGCCATACAAAGCCCATCCCATCTTTTTACGTCAGTTACCAAACCAAATTACCCCTTAGGCCAGTCTTGGTCTGTCTGTCAATATCTGTTTGTGACATCGTAGCTCCCAAACAAACGAACCGATTTCAATGCAGTTTTTTTTACTACAAGGCTAGTTTTACTTCCCAGGTTGCTTTACAGAGATAAATGACCTTTCAAATCGTCAGTGACGGTCAAAGGGTTAAGCAAAATAAACGGAAAAAAAAACTCATTTAGTGTTTAAAACACAAACAAATTCTCATCTCGTAATAATTACATCTTAATCATTATCACAATAAACGTCCTTGGTCGTAACATTCGTAACAAACAGACAATGTAGAAACATTACAAATCATAAGGTTGGCTAGTCAACATCAAGCTATGCTACGCTGGCTCTACTATTTCGAGTCGGGGTCTGCTTCCAGTCTAACCGGACCGGATGCAGCTGAATACCAGTATTTTACATGAAGCGACTGCCTATCTGACCTCCACAATCCAGTTAGTACTGGTGAATACGACACCTCTTAGTAAGACTGGTTGTCAGACTTTTTGGGCCATTGACTGCCTGTAACGACTGCTGATCTACAAGGGCCTATACTACCTCAAATGACTTAGCATGATCCTCCGTTACGCCTAAAATACTGCAGCATTAATTTTGAAATAAATATATGGTAAAGTTGAGGATTAATGTTAGGTCTTATGTTTAGCGAAAACACGATTTCATAAAATTTTCTCGATAGAAAAAAAATTCTAAAGTTACCTCCAAATCGAACAATAAACCGCTGGTATTCAAAAAGTACTACAAATTAGATCATGAAACTTTGCATACTAACTGAACTAACTATAAAGCAGGTCTTATGTTTTGTATTTTTTCCAAAAGACGAAAATTTGATTTTATAAAGAATAAAAACCACTCATTTCGCACTATTCGGCCGCAGTGACTGACGTAACAACCGCTTTGTAGTGTAAGCTGATTAGAACGTTATTCTAACAGTATTACAAACGATTTTTGAACCACCACAAATAGAGTTGCTAACCTGAGGTAGTATAGGCTCTATGGTCACACGTTTTATTTAATAAAACACACCATGGACCACGCGATTTCACGGGATACCTGCTGTCGCCTCATCTGTCCCGTTCACTCTTGTCATCTTGTCAATACTTGCTGACTTGCATAATCTTAAAGTTCTTCTTACAAAAAAAAATGTAAGCGTAGCTGTAGCACCGCGCATCATATCTTGTCGTTGGTTAGTCACGCTAGCATCGCATTTAATTGCCAATAAGTAATGAGTGTGTTCCACGTTTTCAGTTCAGAACGGGACATGCTACCGAACAGTGCGGTAACAGACATGGATCTACCTGACGTCACGGATATCTTGCGGGAAACCGAACAGGTAAGACTTGTTATTTGAAATTATTACATTGTGGAAATACCTATAGGTATAGGTACTTACTTATGGTTTGCATTAAGTAGATTTAATTATTGTCAATATTAATTATAAATGTTCGTTTTTATATAAACTTCTCTAAATATAGCAACACTTCAAAATTTTTAAACAGTGTCGGTCAACAGCACTCGGTATATTAGTGATCGCAATAATGTCGTCAAAACACATGCCTGGCATAAATAAATTCACATCTTTTCCCCATGTATAAGTACACTACGTACACGTATAGTGTATACTACGATCCTTACAGTTACAGGCGTCTCGTTTTTATTCGTCCACATTCATACATCACACGCGCCCGGACAGCACTAGCGTGGTTATGGCTCATGTTTTTGAAGTGAAAACTTCTTTAGGCGCGTTGAGCACTTTTTGGGTGAAGGAAAAACATTGAACTCATCGTCACGTAACGTAACGTGCGGTCACGCTTCGTAGCCGTTCGTAGCACTCGTAGCATCCGCTACGGCGTAGCACCACATAGGCATGCGCGGTGCATAACCAATGCTACGACTGGGGCGGGGCCTGTGTACTTTTTGTTTTCACTTCTATCGACAGTCCCCAAAGACTGCCCTGATTGTTTTTTTTGATAGCCCGTCAACTGTCCCACTGCTGGGCAAAGGCCTCCCCTTTCTCCTTCCAAATCTCTATCTTCTGCGAACTTTGTTAACATAATTTTTGCGCCAAACCAGCGCTGGCAGATTGCACTGGATCGAATAAAGCTCTATTTGGCCTGCTAGTGAGGTCCGCCCACATGCGACTGTCGACAGTCACTGTCTCAATATAAACTTCACCTTCGTCAAAAAAAGGTCTATAAAAAGTAGAATGGACCATCCACAGCTACCTGACTACAGGTCCTGGGCACGAACCCCGACTGCAAGGCTTACGTGGCTAAATAACACCAGTCGGACGGCTCTTCATGGTAAACAACGTTTGCCGCGATGAGTCTGCGGATTGGGTGACCATCCGTTACATACCAACTTGGTATGATCGTCAAGCAGTTGGTCCGGTTGCAAAAAGCAGCTGTTCCATACAATTTAACCGTGTGAATATTGCAGTTTTGTAGAAACAGCTGTTTAAAAAAAACCAACGAAAAATTTCTCAAGGTTTAGAATGATGTACTACCTACTGTATACCTACACGTGGTAGCCGTTTTGGCGTCGTTATCCCTTCCACCTTGTCTAACTGATAGTTGATACGGGTAGTCAGAGACTCCAAATCCTGATAACCAGTCATACCAAGGATGAGACATTGATCCCAAAATAGTTGGGAAAAGAGTAGGCAGATGATGTCAGGTCCTGGATTCCATAAGGTTTCTTCGGCAGTATTTAAGCACCTACCAATTTATATTTCTTAGTGTAATTATTTTCAAAATCACTAAGCTGGCCCTAGCGTCATGGCCGCTTTCTCGGAAATAGATGATTGTAGGTACTGACTTAAAGATTAGCTCATAAGGGTTTCCTGTGATTCTACTGATAGCGTTTTTAACAAGAAATACCTCTTCATTTCAGGTACTTAGACAATGCTTCACAACATACGAAATAGACGAGGTGTTCCTCTCATTCAATGGCGGAAAAGACTGTACAGTACTTCTAGACATAACTTTAAACGTGTTACGTGAAATGTACCAACGTGACAATATCGCCAGTGAACTTAAAGTTGTGTATATCCGTACTAATGGACCGTTCAGGGAAATAGAGACCTTCGTAGAAGAGGTCAAGGAACATTATGGTGTAACGCTGATGGTGACGGAAGGTGAACTGAAGGGGACGCTGCAAAGGCTACTGGATCAAGATGATAGGCTCAAGGCTGGTCTAATGGGCACGCGGCGGACGGATCCTTACAGCGAGAATATGCAGTTTATGCAGGTAATTTAATTTACCAAACTAATAATTATAATATAATGGCTCGACTACCTCGTTGGTCTAGTGATCCAGTGGCGTAGCTTGGGGGGGCGGTGGGGGCCCACTGCCCCAGGCGACATACGAAAGGAGGTGCAGGAAGCGCCAATTTATTAATTTGGAAGATGTAAAAAAATACTTAGATATTCGAAATCGCGCGCGCAATTTCATACCATTCTTGCCATAGAAAACGATATAAATGTTGATATATAGGGTGATTGGTAATTGGGTGCAGGCCTACAAATGGGTGATACTAGACCTTATTTACAACAATTTTGACTCCGATAACTCAGTATAGTAAAAAGTATCAGTTTAACATCCTGACCGGCGTAGATTTCCCATAATCAGCACTTTATGGTGGAGAGGTGATATCATTTCAAAAAAACTTTAAAGTTCGATTTCTCAAAAACCATTAATTTTAGACCCCAAGTTATCGGGGTCAATAAAAAACAAGGGGGTATTTCGGGTCGGCCCCAAGCGGCGAAAACCCACGCTACGCCACTGTAGTGATCGTTAGCGCAACTGCTGAATATCAGGTCCGGGGTTCGATTCTTAGGTCGGGCAAAGTGTGATAGTGTTTCCATAAGTAACTTCTCAGGAGCCCCCAGTCTGGTTTTGCTCCCAGTTGTCGGCAATAGGTGCTCCCTCTATTTCATCGGAAATGAGGATAGGGCAGATACGCTACTGCTTATCCCTGTAAGTGTAGTGAAAACAGGGTATGTTATGCGAGTATTTTTACCGGGGATATCCACTACCTAGTGCATTTCTTAGAACTTTCATAACAATAAATATCCGATAAAAAGCTGTGTATAAACATCCAGATTAGTAGTAATTGAACGATAAACTGAGTGGATAGATAAGTACTCAATTACTAACATAACATTTTGTGATACCTGTAATTAGGAAATTCTGTGAGACATGATGATATCGACAGGACTACCCACTACATTTTATGTCATAGTGAATCCTATTAATATCCTATGAATAGTGAAAGATTACCAACTCACACTAATAGGCCAGTTTCCACCATCAATAAATTGCAAATGTATTTAGTCCGTCAGTTAGAGTATTGTAAAATAATGGACACGTATTTTTTGTTTTTGTAAATCAATGATTATTGACTAAGATAAAACGCATCAAAACTCGAGTGGGGGCTCGTGACGTCACAACGCACTAAAAATTCACGGCGTGACGTATTGAGAATTTTAAAAGCGTCGTATCTTCGTCAGTTTTGGTTTACGTAACAGAAAAAAATCGTGTCAAATATTTCTTGAAAATCTAACTGACGGACTAATTATTTTTTTTTCAGGATACAAGCCAACTTTACTAGTTACTTCTCCATGACACTAGTTTCAAATACTTACTCATGTTTACTTTTTATTATTTTAACAGAATACAGACCCCAGCTGGCCACAGATAGTGCGAGTGTCTCCGCTCCTCAACTGGAACTACCATCAGATATGGAGCTATACCCTGCAGAGAAGAGTTCCTTATTGCAGCTTATATGATAAGGGGTGAGTCAGAATCTCATATAACTATGCAGAATTAACTTGCAGCCGTTTGGTACTAAGTATGAACCATACAATGGTGTCGCTTCTGTTGTGCACAAACTAAACTTATTTTAGGCTATTGCTATCTTTTACTAAAAGGCTGTGCGAGAAAAGGACGGCTATAGCCATGAACTAAGTTAGAGATGTCAAACTAGTTTATGCCTTGCGCTTCACCGTGTTTTTAGTCGACATGTTTTTACGTGCACTCTTCATTTGTATGGAAATATTAGTTCCAACTAAATATGACAGCCCTAAATTACGTCCATCTCTTTCTCGTTTTATTAGAGAGATAAAGATAGCAATAGCCTAAATTAAGTACAGTTTGTGCACAACAGAATCGACACCAATGGCCACTAAAATGGTAGACAGCTTGGTGAGTACCAACAACTCGTAGCTTGGTGAGTACCGTCAACTCGTAGCTTAGTGAGTACCGTCAACTTGTAGCTTGGTGAGTACCGTCAACTCGTAGCTTGCTGACTGACAGAAGAATACTGCTGTCCATCCTTATGACATTATACCGTGGACATCTTATACGGCACCTAGGCAAAGGGTCTGTGTTAATAACAACACAACGGTCTTCGAAACTATCTAATGTTGAAACTACATCTTAGCATAGTATAATCAGCCTATAATGTTCCCACTGCTGGAACACAGGCCTCCTCTCTGTGAGAGGGGTGGGCTTTAGCCAGCACGCGGGCCCAGTGCGGGTTGGTAGATGTCACATGTCTTGGAATTTTTATTTCCTTGACCGTTTTGGGAACAGTGGTGATGAAAAAAAATTACACATAGTAAGTAATGCTTGCCTGGGTCCGAACCCACCGCAAGCCACCGATGCTCTCTGAAAAAATACTACATCTTAAGTTATCTCAAATCATAAGGGTTTTGATAACGCATTTTGAAGATGAAGATTGTTCTAGGGCCCCTTTACTTTGAGCGTAAATACACACATCAAAAGTGTCTAGGGATCAAGCATTTTTATGCGGATTTCTTGAGATTGAGATGTGGCTTTGTAATAAATTTATGATTTTATAAATTTATATGGATCCTTTTTGGTGCATTTCATAATTTGAATCAGGAACTCTCAATCAAATTCGAGTAAAAGATGAAAATAAGCTGTCAATATTTTCCCTATAAAAACATACAACGCATTGAAGACATTATTAGTGCTACTGTTTCCCTACTACTGATTAAAACCAACGTTATTATGGAGCGGCGACGTCATTTAAGCAGGGAAGAAATGCTCAGAGCCGTGGGAATGATAGAAGCTGGTTCCCGGCAACGTACTGTAGCTTTAGCTCTGAATACAAGTCAGAGTGTTATCAGTCGACTTTGGACACGTTACCGAAGCACTGGTACCGTGGCTGAGCGCCATGGAGGACGGTATCGCTGCACCACACGGAGACAAGACCGATACATTCAAATCTTAACTCGAAGAGCTCCAACAATAACCGCCATGATGTTAGCCGTGAGGCTTCATCACTCTTCAGGGAACTTAATTAGCGACCAAACAGTCAGAAACCGCTTGCATGAAGTGAACCTTTATTCCCGAAGACCGCTACGGGTACCACCTATAACAATGCACAATCGTAGGATTCGATATCAATGGGCTCTTGAACACAGAAATTGGGCAGAAGAACAATGGCGTTTCGTGTGCTTTTCTGATGAGTCTCGTTTTGGTATGAGACCGGATACAAGACGTATACGACACTGGAGAACCCCTGGACGCCAACAGCGATTAAAATCCTGCCAGGAAGTCCATCCTTATAGTGGTGGAACCATCATGGTATGGGCGGGTATTTGGATCGGCGGAAGAACTGAGTTGATTTGGATCAGAGGCAACCTCAACGCTCAAATTTATGCTGAGACGATTGTATCAGACGTCATCGTTCCTCTACAAGTGCAAATCGGTCCCTTATTTCAGTTAATGCATGATAATGCACGACCGCACACCGCAAGAGTTGTAATACAGACTCTCGCCGCAGCTAACATCAATGTCCTGCCCTGGCCTGCTCAGTCGCCAGACTTGAACCCGATTGAGCATGCATGGGATATGCTACAGAGAAGAGCTCTGCCGAATATGGAGGGTATCCAGTCGCAAGAAGACCTTTTTTTGTTGTTGCAACGAACATGGGCGGCCATTCCACAGCGTGATTTGGATGAACTCATTTTGAGTATGCCAAACCGATGTTCTTGTGTTGTTAGTGTTCGCGGTAGAAACACGGATTATTAATTGTTTAAGTTACCCAATAAAATTTTAAAGAAAACTGTGTTTTCAGTCATTTTTTCGAACTTTAATGTTAGTGGTTCAAATGCTTCGATCAATAATAGTACTAGATTCCCGATGAGCGCTTCAAAAACGGCCCGAAAAATAAGACCACAAATACTTTTGTGGTCTTATTTCAAATTAGTATGGTCCAATCATAGCCAACATTAAGACGTCAAAATGCCGCAGTGCGCGTTCAAAAACTGTGTAAATAACCACCGTAACACCAAGGTTTTGGAAGGAATATTTTATTTTCGGTAAGATTATATCATTAAGTGTTTTTCATAAAATAAAAACAGAATTAAATAGTAAATAGACAATTAGCTAATATTATAATTGTTTGGCCAATGTTTGCCACAATGCACCAACTATTGTATCAAACATCGACTGTTCTTGAACAGGGAATGCATGGAGTAGTGTTGTTTTTTTTTATATAATGTTAATTTTGTTTGTAGATTTCCTAGTGACCCATTTCGCTGTGCAGAATGGGTATCTATTGTCGCGAAAGAAAGAGGAGAAAAAAAATAAAATTTACCATCTTTTGAAATTAACATTCAATAATTTGACAGTAGTTTGTTTGTTTAATTTGTTAGATTATTTTGTACTAGGGAACTAATATATATATTTTTTTGTATCTGTCTGTGGAGGCTTGTAATTAGTAATTTAGTTATAAATTTTTGTTACTATAATGTTATTAGTCTGTAAACTTTCTTTTACTTTTATTTTATCTCTTAATACCTATTTGTTGTACCTAATATATGCAATGTTAAATAGTATCTTCTACTTTTTTGAATCGGTAAAAAATATTTGCCGCCATACAAAACGAACTTAAAAAAATATTCTGCAACTCTACGTCTTTCAATACTTACTGTGTTCTGAGCATTGAAATATAATACCAAGAACTACGTCTAGTTCCACAATAGAATAGGCACGAAATTATAAACAAAAGGTTTTAAACCTTACCAGTTAGCTTTTAAGTTTTATTTTAGAATAAATGTTTTTGTACTGATGACTTTTTATTTTCAAGCGACATTTTAAATTTATTGCTTCTAAACCTTTCTTCGATGAAAGGGCTTCAATAGATACATTTTGCAATGGTAATTAAACTTTATATCTAAGTAATAAGGTTTATAATAAACTGAAGTGGTTAATATTATTAAACTTTTTTCTAAGAAATGTAGTTGTTTACGTGTGTGCAAACGTGGCCACTTGAGCGACTTATTTTTGTTCCTGATCCTTAATCTAGTTCTATTATTGATCGAAGTTCAAATGTCAAAAATCCCTTTATTAGGAAAATGGCAAATTTCTTTATTAATGCAAAGGTGACTTGGTTTATCGTTACTGTGACAAACGAAAACACTTTATTTGATGAATCCTTAAAGAAAATTTTAATTAATATCAATCAGGAGAAAAGTTATTGCAAAAATATATGTTGATCCCTAGATACTTTTGATGTGTGTATGTTCTAATTCCACTTTAATTCCCAGGTACACATCAATAGGCAGCATACAAAACACATGGCCGAACCCAGCACTAGCAACCAAAAACAATTTCGGCTGCATTTCGTACTTACCCGCATGGCGGCTCTCCGATGCTTCCCTAGAACGAGCGGGTCGGGGAACCGCGCCTAAGATACCCGTCAATGGACATGGTACTTACAATAACATCAACGGTCACAGCGTTGAAAACAATCATATAAACAACGGCGATCATATACATTCGTCTTGTGTATAATTGACTATGGAATGGGTAAATGGTAAACTTCTACTGATTGTTTGTAGGTAAATTCTGGGAAAAATACAATAGGCTACAAGTTGCCTATTGGTACGATATTTTGAGAAACTTGCAATGTTTGTCGTGTTACTCAAGCGCTACATGCCTTGACTGACTTACCTTTTCATCAAGACGAAATTTTCTTTTCCCAAATTCACATGCAATATCGTCTTTAAAAATGCCTTCTTACAACACTTTTTTTAATAACCATACTTGAAAATATGCCTGTCAAAAAAAACATTATTTGTTGGCAACTGGCGTGGCACACGAATATTGCTAATACTTTTTATAATAATTAAAGTAACCAAAATAGACGTACTTATGACGTAACAAATTACATGACAATCAGTAGCCGATTACTTTGCTCAATATAAACGCGTTCTTAGTCCGAATTAAATCTCTAGTACCTAATATTTAATCATAATTATTTTATTGGGTCATAAAAAACCCGATAACTAGACAATTACATATTTTCTTTAAAAATAATATTGAACTTGTTAACCTATTATATAATAAAATACACATGTAAAATAAAATATAGTAACTACGTAATTATGAGATAAAAATATATAAACAATATTTGTATGTTCCAATGTATTTTTGCAACATTGTATTGTTCCAGTAATCTCTATGAAAAAATGGTTTGATGTTATTTTTTTCTTTTACGTTATAATATGTGTTATCTGAACATTGTGTTGTGAAAAAATCCGAAAGTGGTACAAAAATTAGTTCTTTATTTGACACGAGTTAAGAAACATTCGTAAAACTTACTATTATTTTCAAAATTCCAATAACCCAATTAAAATGGTTGTCATAAAATTAAATTGTTATACAAGAATTGTGTCGCATTTTAAATTCACATAGAGCTTATGTTAATTAATTTAATTCATGATTTATTCATTCAATTTCTTAATTTTCATGCCTTTTGTATAAATAATATCACTTGTCGTTTATTCATAAAGGTAATTTATCATTAAGTTATTGTACCTAGGTATATTGAATTTAGATAACTGTGATGTTAGTATAATTACGCTTGCTCTATGTAAATGCAAAAATAATAATGTACTTACTTAAGCATTCTAATTTATTACATGCTGAGCAGTACATTAAATAAACTAATACTTTTCACCAAAAAAAATATATGTACTTAAAAAACTTATCTGTCAATGTACTTAAATGATTACTTTCTATAGGTACAGACAAGTTTTCATATTCAAGAAACAGGTGATATTGAAAATATCAAGGTTTTCATTACACATTATAAAAGCACAAAAGAGCACGTTTCATGTTATTGTTTAGCTTTAGTTGATTTAAAATTTTAGTGTTTAGTCCTTAATCCACACATTTTTATCGAAGTGTAAATCCAAATATGGGAATGACCACACTTATCGAGTTATCGACGCGGAATAAGCTTCTACCGCTCAGAAAGAGCTCTAATTCGATGGAATAACAACTAACAAGATTTTAAATATAGGTGTGGCGTCATATTTCTCGTATTTTTCTCAGCTGGTACCTATAATATTATATCATGAGGGTGCATAAAAGATAATTTGTCCGCCATGTTGTATTTAGAATGACGTCACTTAGCTAACCATGCATTGTCATCATCCAAACTAAATGTATATACACACATCAACACGGTCTAGGAATATTTTAAAAAAAGCGAATTACTATCAATGTGTTAATTATTTATATGACATGTATATATTTAAAAGATACGTTATTTAATATTCTACCATTTTTTAATAATGGTTAAGGTATATATTAAAATTTCAGGATTTTATGGAAAAAAAATGAAGCATAGACGGAAACCGTATATGAATGAACTTTTAATTTGTGAGTAAAAACTGAAAAAAATAGAAAAATCATTTAATTTGTGTTTATAAACTTGAAGTTAGTAGTCTGAGAAAGCGCCCATGATGTTCATAACACATCGGCAACGATTCGGCATGCTCAGAACAAGGTTGTCAATGTCTTGCTGCGGAATATTGTCCCATGTCCTTCTGAGGTGCGCAAAAAGTTGATCTTCTGTAGCCCGATTTTCAGGAACTTCCTTCAGAGCTCTTCTTTGCAGCATATCCCACGCATGCTCAATGGGATTTAGATCTGGCGATTGAGCAGGCCAGTCTAAGGCCCTAACATTATGTGTATGTAACCAAGCTGCTACCGTTGTCGCCGTGTGTGCCCGGGCATTGTCGTGCATGAGCAGGAAATCTTGCCCCATTTGTGTTCTGGGCCCCAGCACCTGTTGGACGTATCGTTCTGCCGTCATATTGCCCCGCACCCAAACGAGATCCGTCCGTCCTCCAAGACGAATTCCTGCCCAAACCATAATTGTTCCTCTTTGGTATGGGTGAACTTCCTGAGGGTTCTGGAGACGGCTCCATCGTCCAGGAACTCGCCAAATACGCGTCCTTCGTGAATCTGGATGGAAGCCGAACCTGGATTCATCCGTGAACAGCACATTGGGTGTGGCTGACTCTGGCAGAGCCACCAACAGGGATTTTAATTTTGATAACACAAAAATTTAGTCGCTATTTAATCGAAATTAGTCGCCAAATATCAGATTTGGTCGGTCACTGGTTCAAAAGATATAAGGGCTTATTGTTGGCCCTGCTGGAGACAGCCTACCCCAGCAGAGCCACATTAATAACTCAAAAACTAGGGCACCTAGCGAAGATCTGTTTTCTCCCATATTTACTCGCTAATTAGTCGAAATTAGTCGCCAAATATCAGAACTGGTCGGTCACTGGTTCAAAAGATATAAGGGCTTATTGTTGGCCCTGCTGGAGACAGCCTACCCCAGCAGAGCCACATTAATAATTCAAAAACTAGGGCACCTAGCGAAGATCTGTTTTCTCCCATATTTACTCGCTAATTAGTCGAAATTAGTCGCCAAGTTACAGATTTAATCGGGTCCTAGTTCAGAAGATATAATGAGTTCAATTATTAAGGTATAGTCCAAGAGCTAGATCGAAGAGTTCACGAAAAATTGCCAAGAAAAAATATTTCTATTAATATGTGTAATATACTTCTAGTTTTATCGGTCTAAAGTCCTTAGAATTGACCGAGAGAGATAAAATCTCTATTAAATACATGTTAAATGTTTTTAATTATTAAGTTAGAGTGGCTTAAATTTCTTTGAAACCATTAAACCTTGCTCTTGGTCTATTTAGTGTCAAGATGTACAGTCGCATGCAACTGTTTTACTAATTTACAATGTTGAGCTCTAATTTACTTTAGAATAATAAATACGTTAAAATTATCGTACCTATCTTTAGTAAAATGTAATACTTAAACGTTGAAAACGTATTGTAAGTATGTAGGTAAGTATCAACCCATTGCTTGAAATACATTACAAAAAAAATACATACTTAAATCAAAGATGTAAATACTTACTATACCTAATATGAGCATTAACGGCTCTAATTAAGGTTTAATAGGTAAGTTTATTTATTGTTCCTTATAAATACAACAAATCGAATAATATATAAATCTAAATCAAATTATAAAAATGAATTTCCAAAAAGTTGGTTTGATGTGTGTATTTTGAGGTGATTGTCAGTGTTGCGTTGTGGGTGTGTGTGTATTGTGTCGTGGTAGGCTGTAGAGTTTGTATGGACGGGTTGAGTTTTTATTTTATCTTAATTTAGGTTAGAATAATAAAACTTCATTGTCGAAATATAAAACTATTAATTAGTTACCTTAAAATTATTGTACTAACATAAAATGTTACAAATACCTACTTAATCAATGCACTTAAAAGCCCGTATTCGTAATTGTTCTTTTAATATTTTACACAAACAAACCTTCTCGCTGTACTCCCGGTGGATGACTAAAGAAAAAAATCTTTAGAGTTTAGAGCAAGTTTGTTAATTTACCTATTTTTTTTTAAATACTTTTAGCGGCGCGAACACCGCCGACGACGCGCCGGTGCTCGCTCTGTTCCCCGTTTTTGTATTTGCGGAATAGGTACCTAAAGATAACAACATTCGAGTTCCTAACTATTCTTTAAGTTCCACTTTAAACTGGCCGACTTTAACTTAGGTACGTCACGGGCAACTCGTTCTAAGTAGCTCGTCTGTACACGCGCATCTATCTCTTTCTTACTTATCGTGTAAATGTAACGGAGCGCAGCGATCTATCTGCCAGCGACTAAATGCACACATTTTGTTCGATACCTAAATAATTACATATATTTATTGTAGATCTTGTTTTTAGGTAATGAATACTGCTTTCCTTTGGTGGGTTGAAGTTATAGAATTCCTCCAGACGTCGTATAGATACACCTGTCTAAAAACTACTTTAAGTATTTTGTACTTGGTTGTACCACTGTATGGGGAAATTGAATTCTTTAATATCTTTTTAATGACACACCGACTGAATCTGTAACTTGGCGACTAATTTCGACTAATTAGCGAGTAAATATGGGAGAAAACAGATCTTCGCTAGGTGCCCTAGTTTTTGAGTTATTAATGTGGCTCTGCTGGGGTAGGCTGTCTCCAGCAGGGCCAACAATAAGCCCTTATATCTTTTGAACCAGTGACCGACCAGTTCTGATATTTGGCGACTAATTTCGACTAATTAGCGAGTAAATATGGGAGAAAACAGATATTCGCTAGGTGCCCAAGTTTTTGAGTTATTAATGTGGCTCTGCTGGGGTAGGCTGTCTCCAGCAGGGCCAACAATAAGCCCTTATATCTTTTGAACCAGTGACCGACCAAATCTGATATTTGGCGACTAATTTCGACTAAATAGCGACTAAATTTTTGTGTTATCAAAATTAAAATCCCTGTTGGTGGCTCTGCCAGAGTCAGCCACACGCACATTGGACCATTGGTCACGGCCCCAGTCTACGTGGTTCCGAACCCATTCTAATCGTCGTCCACGATTGCCTCTCCGTAAAGGTGGAACCCGGAGTGGTCTACGAGAGCGTAGATTGCTTTCATGCAGTCGCCTTCTTACAGTTTGGTCACTCACAAGCACTTGGTGTTCCACTCGCAGCCTTTGGACCAATTGAGTCGCCGTTGCATTTGGTTGTGCTCGCGCAGTAATTTGCAAAAATCGGTCTTGTCTGGGGGTAGTGATGCGACTTGGCCCCCGGTGCCTCTCCGCTACTTCACCTGTGGCACGATAGCGTGTCCACAATCTTGAAATGACATTTTGATGGGTCCCTATGGCCTCAGCAACATTACGCTGAACAGATCCAGCTTCCAGCATTCCCACAGCTCGTAACATCTCCGCCCTCGTCAAATGTCGGCGTTGCATGGCTACAATACCTCAATTTTAACTTTATCTTTCGTTTAAAAATGAAAAAAAACTGTAACTAAACGTAATTCGTATTGTTTTCTAAATTTCGCACAAATGAAAATTCCCTCTCCTATACATCAAGACATTTTTATGCCACCGAAACAAAAGAATTTTCAAAAATTTGAATTTGGAATTAGTCTGAGATAAATTACAAACAAATCGGTGTATAAAAGATTCCAATGCGGCCAGTACTTTTCGAGTTATTTAATTGAGTATGAAATATCCCTAGACCGTGTTGATGTGTGTAGTATGCGAAATTTCACCCCAAAAAAAAAGTCATTTCCCAGCGATAATTTTGCGTAAAGTTACTTATTAGTTTGACGTACAGAATGTTTAGTGAACGGCTTAGTGAAAAGTCCGTTTACACCCTGTATGTGATCCGAGTCAAGTTGATTCGTGTCGAATAGTGTGGCGTATGATGCGCACGTCGCAACAAAACCGTACGTATGTTGTCGGAATTAACTGGGTCCTAGTACCACAGCAGACTACGCGCATAAATCGCCTTATTGTGTTTAATTCAAAATTTGATGGCGTCTCACTATTTAATGTTAATATTTTTTAGTATTTATTCAATTGTATCGTCTTATTTATTTTTTGATATACGTATTTGTGTGACGTGAAGTTTAATTCGCACCTATGTAATTTCAGAAAAAAAAGAGTTATCGTAAAGTTCTTATAAACCACAGACAAATCATAAAACTGTTTATTATTCCACAAGACTTTTATCAGACATTTCTTGATAGCTTTAACATTTTTGCGACAAGTTTTTAAATACTATTGTGAAGCTTGTCTATTTATTTTCGTATTAATTTGTAAACTTAATTCTCGCAATACCTACTATTTTTCTTTGCGTTATTTTAGCACAGTTTTGTTAGCACATACTTTTGTTTGAATAAAACACGTTATTTGGAAAAAAAAATGTATTTTATTTATTCACATTTCAAAGCAGAAACTAGAATATTTTTATTTTAAAGTAATCCATAACCTATATTTACAGTAATATTGTCTTAATTTTGTAAGTTATTATTTACGTATTGCTCCCACTGTTGTTGGGTTTCACGTGTTTCCGGATAAACTCCTGGAACATCGCCACATCTGCTGGTTTGTCGTCTGAAAAGATAAATATTATATGTATGACTACAAAATTGAGTTAAAAACAAATAAATCAATGCCTTTAACCCTGGATACGACAGGTATTGTGAGATGGTCCTCACTCTGAACCACTTATATAACCGTTAGCTCGGATCAGAACAAGACTAAAACTTCCACACATTCTTATTGTATTTTACCAAATTACTTTATTTTAGAGCTTAGGTGCAAATCGACGCAAAACTATGATCATCCGGCTCGAAGGACCAATGTTTATACATTGGTCCTTCGAGCCGGATAATCAAGGTGGAATTGAATGAGGACTTCTAGATCTATCCTTCATATCCTTGAGGTGAGGTGACAGACTCTCAATTTATGTAAATCCATGTCTTGCATTAACATACCCATCTCCGGCTGATTTTCCGTGCCTTCCTCGTCGCTTGAACTCTCATTGGCAGGATGTTTGAGGTACATGTCGCTGAACTCGCGACCTGTTGGCACCTCATCAATGAGCTTCTTTTTGTCAATCACTGTGTCGTCTGGACCTGAGAACATAGACAATTGCTTAGAGTTGATTATCTTAAAAATAGAAGAAACGAGTGGAATAAAATTTTAATCGTATGGCTGGCAATTGAGTATTATACTAGATTTATTTTTTGTCATAAATGGAAAGATCATATATATGTTTTATAACAAACAATTTTTTTTTTTTTTTTCGCTCTAATTAGAAAGTTATATTAGATTAAAAATACATTCTCGAACCCCGTACCGAAAACACGCCGACAGTTCCCGAATAAACCCGAGCGCGTATGTGACGTCACAATGTTAATACTTACTCATCGTACCATACAGCTGATACAGTGTTTTGACCTAGCATCGATGATTTCTTGTTATTATTAAAATTCTGTTCCTCAAATACTATGAGTGTGCGTTAATTAAGAGAGTTGGATAAAAGGATCATATGTCAACACCATTAAAAGTTATATATTTAGCACGCAAGATTCTTAAGAGTCCGTGCACAAAGTTCAGTCGCTAGAGTTTAGGCAAATTCGTTGCGGTCCTATGTTAGTGTGCATTGTTCATGCAGATACACGCACACACGGGTGAAGATCGAGCGTAGTGATCGCTTAAACCATTTTGATCCTGTAGACGATATTATTTTATGATACATAATTATAAAGTCAGTACGGAGAAATAAAATTCTGGAATGTGTGTCTATTGTATATTTATCACAATCAAAATAAAAATGGTTTAATTTTATATTAGAAGAATTTAGATACATATAAACATTTTACAAAATGATAAATAAAAGTGCGAGTTGGACTCGCGCACTGAGGGTTCCGTACAAACTTTTTATAGGACAAGTTAATTTTTCTGGATCTGGGACTATTGCGCGAAAGACACTTGCGCGAAAAGACAAATGCGCGCATGGACTTTTGCGCGATTGGACTTATGCGCGAACGGACTTTTGCGCGCCTGGACACTTGCGCGAATGGACTTTTGCTCGATTAGACTTATGCGCGAACGGACATTTGCGCGCCAAGACACTTGCGCGAATGGACTTTAGCGCGACTTAATGGCCACTGAGGTTCACTCTGTAGGGTAAACATAACATACCCCTGTTATTACTTGAAGGTGGTTTTTTCTTTTGGTTTTTCTGTCATGGATGTCATTTTCATGGTTAAGGAGTAGCTGATAACGAAATGAGATCAAAATTAAAATCCAAGATGGCGCCGAGGAAAACTTCTGTTTTTTCCATCATGGGTGTCATTTTCATGGTTTTCGGGGTCGCTGATTACGAAAATGAGGTCAAAATGAAAATCCAAGATGGCGCCAGGGAAAATTTTTGGTTATTAAGTCATGGGTGTCGTTTTCATGGTTTTTGGGGTTGCTGATTACAAAAATCAGGTCAAAATAAAAATCTAAGAGGCGCCGAGGAAAATTTTTGATTTTCCGTCATGGGTGTCGTTTTTATGGTTTTTGGGGTTGCTGGTTACGAAAATGAAGTCGAAATGCAAATCCAAGATGGCGCCGAGGAAAATTTTTGATTTTCTGTCATGGGTGTCGTTTTCATGGTTTATAGGGGTGCTGGTTACGAAAATGAAGTCAAAATGCAAATCCAAGATGGCGCCGAGGAAAATTTTTAATTTTCCGTCATGGGTGTCGTTTTTATGGTTTTTGGGGTTGCTGGTTACGAAAATGAAGTCGAAATGTAAATCCAAGATGGTGCCGAGGAAAATTTTTGGTTTTTCCGTCATGGATGTCGTTTTCATGGTTTTCGAGGTCGCTAATTACGAAAATGAGGTCAAAATGAAAATCTAAGATGGCACCCAGGAAGCAAAAAAATTAAAATAATCAGCGACCTCAAAAACCATGAAAATGACACCTACGTTGGAAAAACCGAAGTTTTTTCTCGACGCCATGTTGGATTTGCATTCGACCTCATTTTCGTAATCAGCAACCCTAAAAACCATGAAAAGTACACCCATGATGGAAAGTCAAAAATTTTCCTCGGCGCCATCTTGGATTTTCATTTTGACCTCATTTTCGTAACCAGCAACCCCAAAAACCATGAAAACGACACCCATGACGAAAAGTCAAAAATTTTCCTCGGCGCCATCTTGGATTTTCATTTTGACCTCATTTTCGTAACCAGCAACCCCAAAAACCATGAAAACGACACCCATTACGGAAAATCAAAAAAATTTCCTCAACGCCATCTTGGATTTTCATTTTTACCTCATTTTCGTAACCAGCAACCCCAAAAACCATGAAAACGACACCCATGACGGAAAATCAAAAATTTTCCTCGGCGCCATCTTGGATTTTCATTGACCTCATTTTCGTAACCAGCAACCTCAAAAACCATGAAAACGACACCCATGACGGAAAATCAAAAATTTTCCTCGGCGCCATCTTGGATTTTCATTTTGACCTCATTTTTGTAACCAGCAACCCCAAAAATCATGAAAACGACACCCATGACGGAAAATCAAAAATTTTCCTCGGCGCCATCTTGGATTTTCATTTTGACCTCATTTTCGTAACCCACAACCCCAAAAACCATAAAAACGACACCCATGACGGAAAAACAACAATTTTCTCGGTGACATCTTGGATTTTCATTTTGACCTCATTTTCGTAACCAGCAACCCCAAAAACCATAAAAACGACACCCATGACGGAAAATCAAAAATTTTCCAAGGCGCCATCTTGGATTTGCATTTTGACCTCATTTTCGTAACCAGCAACCCCAAAAACCATAAAAACGACACCCATGACGGAAAATCAAAAATTTTCCACGGCGCCCTCTTGGATTTGCATTTTGACCTCATTTTCGTAACCAGCAACCCCAAAAATCATGAAAACGACACCCATGACGGTAAATCAAAAATTTTCCTCGGCGCCATCTTGGATTTTCATTTTGACCTCATTTTCGTTATCACCAAGCCCAAAACCCACGAAATCGACACCTATGAAGAAAAATATCGCTCGCTCACTCGACCCCGCCATACCCTTCTTGTATACCTCCTACTACACACACACACACACACACAACAACATACGGCATTTTCTTACGTGACGATTTCTACCAAATCGCACTTCCAAAATAGAAAATTATCTTTATTTTAAAATCAAATTTTAGGTAGGTACCATAGGTTACCATGAAAACCAATAATAATATGAAGTAGTGAAATCCCCTAAATGAAAGAATTTTCGGAATCGGATCAGTAGTTCCGCAGATTATTACCCTTACATACAACATATTAAGTACAAACAAAGAAACTTAACTTTAAATAATATGAAGACGAAATAAATCTTAATAAACAACCAACGTCAAAAAAAACTCATAACAATCAAAAAGTTTAATAATTTTAATATAAATACTGGATCGAAATGTGGTAGTCTGCGTATATCTCGGAAATATATTCACGTAATAACTCGGGAGCGCTTGCGAAGCAAAGTGATACGTGCTCACGCTGGGAGAGCCCTTTCGTTACTGACGGGAGCGGGTTTGCGCGGTCGATAATATAGCTCTCTTTGCCATTAATTTACGAAATGAAGTTATTATTTATTTATAAATTAAAATTCAGATTCAATTAAAAAGCTACCTTGAGATTAAGAATTATTTTTTTAATTTTCTTTAAAGTGTTTCTAAGGTATAGAAAAAAATACTTATTCGTCCCGACGTTTTCCACAAATTACGTTTTTTCAACATTTTTTTTCTGCTATATTTCGTATTGAAATCAATAATGTTTCTTGCTATGTTACGAGTAGACCATATAATGATGTTATTCATATTTTTTAATGTTCAGAATATTTTGTAGTTCTTTGTTCAGCGAACCACAAACATCACTCGCTCGTTACTTTTGCGGAAAAGGGGTTTTGAATATGGGTGATTGCCATTAATATATACATTATTTTAAAAAATTGTTCAAGCAGTCGACAAGATGAAGAACCTGTCTCTTATAATAAAAATAAATAAGGTTCAAATTCTTATTGCCTTTCCCACAAGTAGTGATCAAAAATGTTCAAAATGCCTTAATTTTGTGCACGGGCCCTTAATTTACCCTAATAAAATCCAAGTGCGTAAATACGGTCATCGCCATATTGTAAGCCGAGGCTAGAAATCATAAAAAAATAGTTTTCGGACATCCAAGCTCCACTATGTTGAGAATAATTGACTCGTCATTTAATTATGTGACGAATTCATCCATAGTTCCATTTAAATAATTAATGGTAATGATGATTTTGAAATCTAAAGTCGAAGTTTCGCGGCAATCTTGCGTGTTTACATTTTTAATTTTCACATTGTATCACACAGACGCATAGATTCGAAAACAAATATAACAAATATCATTCCAAATATTTTATACAACATGAAAATACCCAGATCTTAGCGTAATTTACTAACACAGGACCAATAATAGCAAGTAATATTTATTAGCACTACTCAATTTGTATTTGCTATTGACGTTGACGACATGACATGTCGATATTTTTTTTTTTAATATTTGTGATGTGTGAAAGCAATTATTCCAATCGATTATTTTTTTAACCGACTTCCAAAAAGGAGGAGGTTCTCAATTCGATCGGTATTTTTTTTTTTTTTTTTTTTTATGTATGCACACCGATTACGCTGAGATTTATGATCCGATTTACGTGATTCTTTTTTAGTTTGATGCGGAATAGTTGCCATTTGGTCCCATAAAAATTTTACATAGTTTGGCCCAGTAGTTTTCATTTTATGAATATTTTTTTTTACAAATACAAATACAAATCATTTATTTGCATAACACAGGTTCAGAGGATGTTACAAAAGGTTCATAAGGTACACTGTATTATAAACCATGCTAGGTGTGCAAATATGTTAGGAACATTAGGTTTTTACTTCAGTCGTGTGGTATAATTTCATGTATGTTCACCGATTTCTCCCCCATTTGTGGAGTGATTTTCAAAATTATTTTTTTATTTGAAAGAGTATACTCCTGAGATGGTCGCATTTAAATTTGGTGAAGATCTGATGCTGGTCTTCGGAGATATACAATGGAACTCTTCAAAACTAGACGGTAAATCGGTCGTGATTTTTGCAATCGCTTGGATGTTTATTGTTTATACAACATCATGTCGTAACATCACGCCTGTATGCTCTGAGGGGTACGCAGATGTGTACAATACACGCAAATTTCGACAGTTTAGATATGTTAAGTTCCATTTATTGGGGATAAGCCTATTACCATGACATGTATTGTTAACAATGTAAAATAAATGCATAGCATATACTTGTATAGGCTATTACGACTAAAAATGGAAAAATAAAAAAAACTTTTTACAAAAAAAATAAAACCCGACTTCAAAACACAAAACACAAAAAAGTGAAAAATAACTTTAGATTCAGAAGTCGGTGACAAAAAAAAACTAAATGAATCAAAAAAGGTCACAGACTTCTGAATCTAAAGTTATTTTTCACTTTTTTGTGTTTTGAAGTCGGTTTTATTTTTTTTGTAAAAAGTTTTTTTATTGTAAATTTGGATTAACTCGAGTAATTAAATTAAGGATTGTAATAATCGACGAATGGAAATTAAAATAATCTTGTTTTAAGCGTAAAACAATAAATATTTATTATATTATTGTGCTTTTTTATAGGTAATCTTAATAGTATATTGTATACGTAGGTATTCAAACCAACCCAACAATAAACAGTACAGATTGATCCATGGCTAAATTCGCGCCGATTTTTTCGAAATCAAAATTTAAATTAGAAATGCACTCGCTGTTCAAAATTACATTGTATTTAAATTTACTATTTTTTGAAGTGATAACTTCTTCTGGGAGGGTGACTCGATTGCCGGAGGCTCTACGCGGGAGTCGTGCGGTCAATGGCCCTTTACGGGGCCCCGGTGTGGGCGCGTTCATTGAGGCGGCGAGCCGCCCACTACCTGAACGCGCCCCAAAAGGTGGTAGCCGTAAGGCTGGCCCGGGGCTACCGCACGATCTCTCGCGAGGCGGCGAGCCTCCTTGCCGGATTGCCGCCATGGGATCTGGAGGCAATAGTCCTCGCGCGCCTACATGAATGGCGCGTGGTGGCGCTACGCCGGGGGGAAACTCCGCTGCAGCGACAAATTGTCGCTCAGCGGACAGACTTCCGGCGGGATCTCATGGCGACATGGAGAGAGCGACTGTCGCAACCCCGCGCAGGGCACGCCACGATAGTGGCGATAAGTCCCCTCTTTGAGGAGTGGCTTGAGAGACTCCACGCACGGCGTCCTCACCTTCCGCCTGACGCAGGTCCTCACCGGACACGGAGTGTTCGGGAGGTTTCTGCACCGAATCGGGCGGGAGGAAACGCCCGGGTGCTTCCATTGTGAGGATCGACCGGAGGACACGGTGGAACACACGGTGGAGGTGTGCCCCGCGTGGGCGGAGCACCGCCGTGTCCTCGAAGCGGCGATCGGCGGCGGCGACCTCTCGCGTCCGGCCCTGGTGCAAGCCATGGTCCGGAGCGAGACGGAATGGGACGCCGTCACCTCCTTCTGCGAAGCAGTAATGCTAGAGAAGGAGGTGGCGGAACGTGAGAGGGAGAGAACCTCTCAACGTCCCGGCCGCCGCGGGAGACGCCTCGGGCGTCGGGGGCCACCACCACGTGGCCCCCGGCCACCGTAGGCGCGGGCCTGTGGACGGTGGGCTATGGGCTAGCTCGCCGTCCATCCGTCTCATGACGACAGGCCGTGTCGACGGCGCGTTCGTGTTCCACGCGCGCCTCAAACAGAGTCAGCAAAAGGGAAGGGGTCCGTAAGGACCGATGCCTGCCGGGGTTGCGGGACTGTTCGAAAGAGATACCGTGGCCCCGGAACACAAAGGGCGATGAAGGAACATGGATGGGTTTTAGTCAGTAAAAGTCTGACACTCCCTCCTGCTCCGCCCAGAGCGGGAGGAGTTATTTGATGATTTCCCATCCATAAAAAAAAAAAAAGGGTGACTCGATTCAGAACGGTAACGAAGGAGTTCGGGAACGAAGTAGTTCCTGAATGACTGACTGATGGATCAATGCACAGCCAAACCTTCTTTGTATGACGTAGGCATCCGATAAATGATAAATGATGTTTATTTTGCAAGTAGGTTTTTACAAACACTTTTACACGTCATTTTTTAAAACTAGATGGGGCCGGTGTTTCGTACCTGACTACTCTGAGAAGAAACAGCCGAAACAAACTCAGAGGTCATAGTCTCTTTTAAAGTCCAGACAATCTTGCTCAATTCACATGAGGACTATGCAGATTAGTGTCTGAGATGGTCTTTTGAAGAAAGAACCATACAGATTTGAGTGGACCTGTCCAGTCAGTGCAAGCATTTGTCAGTTAACGTGTAGCTCGGCTTATAACTCAAGGAGCTCAACGAAACGACGAACAATACCAAAGAAAGGACATTTGGGTAGGTCGCTTATAGTACTCAAACTGCCAGACAGTTGTGGGAAAAAAACAAACAAAAAATAAAAATGTGACCCACATGGTCCCCACATTTACAATAATCAAATAAAATTAATAACAAATTCTTTTCAAATGAATGTAAGTAAAAAAAAAAAACACAAAAATCATTAAATGTCGCAATGATAATAAAATAAAAAAGTAAAATACTTAAAAAAATAAGTATTCATGTCAAATCAGTAAATGTCACATAAAACAATAAAAAAATAAAAGTAAAATAATAAAATACATGTCAAAAAAAAATTCAATGTCAGAGTGTATAATCCATCATATATTATAATTCATCTCAATCCTCGCATGAATACTTTTATCCTTGCGTCCATACACACTCGCACATACAACTCCCCAACTCACTTACACACCAACACCACACACACCACTTATCCACACTCACAAACAAACACTTACACACCCACAATCACATTTATTCACCCTCACCCCCCTCACATACCCATACGTACATTATTAAAAAAAAAAAAAAAAAAAAAAACTTAACCAATAGCGTCTCACCCTTCTGATGGTAAATCGACACAGTCCACTCATGCATCAATCAATTGGAACCTCATTGTGAAACACTGTCTCTTAAGATACAGGATACCCTAGTTTAAGAGACAGAGTTTAATCTATTGTGTACAGATTCTTGAAGCATCCAAATGTTTAATTAAGTGTTCTCTACCACTAATTCAAAAAAATTTAAACTGAAAGTGCAATTTATCTGTGTTTTTGAAATAAAGATATATTATTATTATTATTATAAAAGAAAGGAATCAATAATAAACAAGCGAAGTCCGAAATTTCGACATTCACAGAGCAAATTTCATTGGAGCAGCTTAATCCCAAGCTTTTTTATCTTCAAGATAGTGATTAACATGATAGTAGGCTTTCAGGCACAGCTTCCGTTTTATAAAAGATTTGAATTTATTTAGGCTTAGTGCTTGAATTTGGCTCGGAAGTTTATTGTAAAAGCGTATACATTGGCATCTGAACGTACCTCCTATTTTTTTGAGCCTCGTTGCAGGAACAACAAATTTGTGTTTGTTCCTCGTGTTTATGTTGTGGATATCACTGTATTTTTTAAATAAATTAATATTTTTGTGGGCGTACAAAAGGTTTTCATAAATAAACTGAGAGGGCACAGTAAGAATACTAGTCTCTTTAAATTTTTCTCTGAGGGAGTATCTGGGACTTAATTTATAAATTGAACGAATTGCCCTTTTTTGCAAAACAAATATTGTCTGAATATCGGCGGCATTGCCCCACAAGAGAATACCGTACGACATCACGCTATGGAAATAACTAAAGTAAACTAAACGGGCTGTCTCTAAGTCAGTTAAATCACGAATTCTTCTAACGGCGAATGCTGCAGAGCTAAGTTTCTTCGACAGTTTGTCTATATGCGGGCCCCACTGAAGCTTGGCATCCAAAGTTATGCCTAAGAAGACTGTGCTATCTTCCGGTTTTAACTCTTCATCCTTAATTAGTACAGTAGTTTCCACTTGTCTTACATGGGGTATCGTAAACTTAATACACTTAGTTTTTTTCTCATTTAGGAGTAGATTATTAACATTAAACCAATTAACGACTTTCGCCAGGGCGCTATTAACATCATCCGTAACTAACTGCTGACGTTTGAGTTTAAATAAAAGAGAAGTGTCGTCTGCAAACAATACTATGTCATGATTATCCTTTATGAGGTAAGGCAAGTCATTTATATAAATAAGAAACAAAAATGGACCAAGAATTGAACCCTGGGGTACCCCCATTCTTACTACGGATCCGGGAGACCTTTTCCCTTTAACATCAACTCTCTGAATCCTGTCACTCAAATATGAAATAAGAAGATCCAGGGAGGCATTACGGATTCCGTAGTGGTGTAGTTTCCTGATTAATGTTTCATGAAGAACACAATCGAAAGCTTTAGATAAATCGCAAAAAATGCCCAAAGCATCGCATTTGTCCTCCCAGGCATTATAAATGTGTCCTAAAAGTTCAACACCGGCATCAGTAGTTGAACGACCCCTTGTAAAACCAAACTGTTTTTTATGTAAGTAATAACTTATATTTATTGAAAAAACTTTGCATTTGTGCCAAAATTAATTTTTCAAAAATTTTATTAGAGATAAGAAAGCATTTTCCGAAATTCTACCCCATATTAGTGCTTTTGATTTAAATTACTTTTTATTTTGACACACGCCTAAAAACCCAATCCGATTGTATTGAAAAAACTGACTGTACAAGGATCTTTTGGCGCGTGGACAAAATCTGAACTAACGCCACTAATTTGTTTATTTTTAAACAATTTCAATATCAATTAAGTAGTTCAACATAAATTAGTTTAATTTATCACTTCAGTCTAGCGTCCCGTTAGTTGGAAATAGTGCGCCAAGGATCTTGGTAGGTATTGTTAAAATCTGTTGAGGTTTTAGAGTTGATAATATTTATCTATCTTTGGTGGATCAATCAAAACTATGCCTACCAAGATCCTTGGCGCACTATATCCAACCTTTATTACAAAACAAAATTCACAATAAATAAATGATGTAGTAAATAAAAATACTCATAAATGTGAATTGCGAGCGCATTCCAAGTTTAAATTTAGAAACTAAAAAATCGACGCGAATTTAGCCGTAGCCTTGTTTCTCATTAATATAATCTCCTTCTCGTGAAATCAATGCATCGAATAATTACTAAATTACATTATTAAAAATGATAGTTTATAATAATTAATAAAAATTATATCATGGAGCTTTATAATAATTAATAAAAATTATATCATGGAGCTTTCAGTATTCAGTATCAACTCTTTTTTTTTTCCAGACTTGATTTCATTGCGAGTATCGATTAGGATGAATGCAAATTTTCAATCGTGATTGCGAATTTTGCGTTTGCGGTCAGCACTACTAAAAGAAGTGTTATGTTGCAACATAGTTTTTTTTTAGTAATATTGTCAAGACTAGACTTTGATTGTGTTGTGCTTGTGTATGAAAATTATGTATGAATAATGACGAAAATAAGAACGCAGATACAGTACCCGGCAATAAATATTGCACATCGACCTTTGGAAAGAGACAATCGGCTAATTTCGGCTTCGTAGAGCGTTATCTCTGTCGCACACTACCTATGTGACGTTTGTCAGTCGTTGTTCAAGTGCGATAAAGTGCGGTCGCGTCCAGTTCAAAATATATATTAAGAGTTGTTAACACCCCCAAATTTAAATAATTTAAAATTGCACAATGGCATCTTTAGGAAAAAGAGGGAAACCTTTACGAGGTCAGTCACGCGAAATTATCTACAATGTTTATAAATATTTTGTAACCGAAACTGACAGATTTAAAAAAAATGAAGATGAAAATGTAAGTTGTTATTTTAAGAAGGTTCAAGAGCGAGTTGCAAATGCCACTGGAATTTCAAGAAGAACTTTGAACAATATATTAAACGAAGTCAGTACTGAAACACATTCTACTGAAATAAAGTTCAGCACTCCAAAAAAAGGGAGACCAAAAAAGCAATTTCGTTTGCATATGGACGATTTTGATTATGATGTTGTTCGAAGAATGGTGTATGATTTTCACTTACGATTTAATGAACTGCCAACAATAAAATCATTAAAAGCTAAATTATCTGAAGCTATTAATTACAATGGGTCTGAAAAGACGTTGAGAAAAATACTTCACGAGATGGGATTTCGGTTCACTAAAATGGAAGATAATCGAAAACTTCTAATGGAAAAGCACGATGTAAGTCTCAAACGGATGGAATACCTCGATAAAATACGCAAATTTCGCGAATCAGGAAAAAATATCGTCTACATGGATGAGTCTTACATACATACATCCCACACTAAAGGGAAATCTTGGAGTGATGACAAGAAAAAAGGAGTAAAAAAGCCAATTTCAAAAGGTCAACGTTTGATAATAGTTCATGCGGGTAATGAAAAAGGCTTTGTACCCGGTGCCTTTTTAACGTATAAATCCACGGACACTACAGGTGACTATCACAATGAAATGAATAACGATAACTACGAAAAATGGCTGGTTAATCAATTAATACCAAATATACCCAGTGATTCTGTTCTAGTTATCGATAACGCACCCTATCACAACAAATATGTTGAAAGACCCCCCAACTCAAACACCATTCAACAGGAAATGATCCACTGGTTAAACAGACACGAAATTCCAGTAGATCCAAAATTAACAAAAACCCAGATTTACGCTATTATATGTCAGCACAAGGAGAGGCATACAGAGTTTTCCGTGGACAAAGTACTTGCCGAACATGGGCACACTGTGTTGCGATTGCCACCATATCATCCGGATTTTAATCCAATAGAAAATATATGGTCTCAACTGAAAGGCTATGTAGCCTCTAGAAATGTGGGTATGAATTTAACTACAGTAAAAACATTATTGACTGAAAAAGTAAACATGATCGGGGCTGAAGATTGGAAAAAGGTTTGCGATCATGCAATCAAATGTGAGAATGAATATAGAAGCATTCAACACGGTTTAGACAATTACACTGATAGACTAGTGATAAATACGGCTGACAGTGACAGTGATATTGATCTCTTTGAGAGCACAGATAGTGAAATGGAAGTAATTGAGAATTAGAATTATTATTATTTTTATTACAATGTCTCATTTTAACAATATGATTAATGTTGTTTATTATGTACACTACAGCTGTAATTTTCCAAAATAATTAAATACGAAAACATAATGGGAACATGTTTTTTTTTATTTTATTTTACCCCAACCTAAAACCATCACTATAGAAAAATTGGTGTATTTTATACAAATAATAATTATCAAAAGAAGCAAATCATAATTGTTTTAACAGCTCCTAATAGATACCGGACTGTTTGTATTTCGTGCGAGAGAGATAGCGCTCTACGAAGCCGAAATTAGCCGATTGTCTCTTTCCAAAGGTCGATGTGCAATATTTATTGCCGGGTACTGTAGAATGTTACTGTTTTCATTTTGACCTTTCCGAGTTTTATTAGCAAACGAGAAGCTTCTATAAGTACAATATTTTCAGTGCATGTAGGTTACCTATTTTAGGAAGGGTGTAGTTCTATAGTACATTGTTCACCGAGAGGAGAAAGTGACCGATTACCGTCGAGGGTGTCGTCACTCGAGGGTAAGTAAATATTACTAAACTCGTGTGGTTCACGGCCCTCCGCTTCGCGTCGGGCCTCAAATGCACACTCGATTAGTAATCTGTAAAAAAAACGAAATCTTTACTAATTGAAATTTCTACGAAAACTGAATCCTCAAACAACACACAAACTGGAAATGGCGCCAATGGCGTCTGCAATTTTCACATGTTCTTTTTTCAAATTGTTTATCCTGCCGCCGCAGGGTCGCACTGCCAGCCCGACACCATCCAACACACAGCTAGTGGCCAGTGTCATTTTGCGAACTTGGAGATAAAAAATCACTGTAAAAACTTTTTGGCTTTTGATATTTAGGTTACCGGCGCATAGTCTTACCCAAAATTAAAAAAGAAAAACCACGTAATAAATGGATTTTCATACACTTTTCTCTCCCGCTCAGATGCGTTTTCTCCCCGCATATTTGTTCGATATGCAATGACGTACTTTCTACCGTAAATTTGATAACGTATCAAGGTACTTTCCAAGCAGGTGTAGTATAAATAGCTATTTCACACCACCTGCTCGAAAATGTCAAATTATAAATGTCAAGCAACCTTAACCTAAAGTGAGTCATTAGTGGCCGGGGGCACAGCCGGTCAATAATGTTGTACTGGATTTCATTAATTTATGACCCGCTGGTCAATAATGTGATTTGAATTTGGAATCTCACATGCCCAGCTAAATTGGCAGTATAGTACTAACAAACACTCTTTGGTGCCAGAAAGAGGAAAGCTATTCTCGATACCCTTACTACGCGTGGATGATATTCTCGATTTCCTACAAAATCATAACGACTGCTTCTTCATATCGTTGCCATGTTTTCGAAGACATAATATTGTAAGAATAATATTAGATAACTACGAACCATTTTTTAAAAAGAATGGAATAACATTAAAACTGGCATTAATATTATCAAATACCGTACCGTGCCGTAATACCGTAATAGTAATTGGCTGTAACATTAGTTAATTATTCTTACTGTTTGTTTATATAATAAATACTTTGTTTTTCGTACTATGGCTATTATTTTCTCACAGTAGGTGTAAAAAGTAGAGTATCCTCCTCTGGGCTAAAGGTGTCTTTGCCTTGGGCTAGCATGAATCCCTCGCTGCATTCAGGATCTCCCTCGCTTCGCTCGTGAGTTAAACACTTAAGTGTTTGCTAGCTGCACTCGGGAGTTAAATCCCGAATCCTTCATTGCGCTCGAGATTCAATATAACGCCCGTGACATAAGACACAACTTTAGCCCCTTGGTGCATAATCTACTATTGCCTAGGCATTCTAGGCAATACCAAACGTTCAGACGGTAATAAGATGGGCGGGAGTGACTTCGGTAAGCCATCTAATACAACCAACTTGGATGAAACGCTCGCCGGCGAAACTTTTGTGAATGTGTGTGGCTGGTTCTAGCTTGAGGTTTGTGGAACTGAATGCATGCTGATGAATTGCACCTGCACGAATTCGGGAAAACCATCATTATAATTATTATAAATGGTACCTTTATTTTTTAATTCCTCTGCCTTTTGTTTTTCTTCTTCTAATTTTTCTGCGCGCATCTTCAGCCAGTCCGCTTTGTATTCCCTTAAAGATAAGAAGGACATCCATTATCCATTACTTCAATCTTTTTAAATGAACAGAAAATAATTTTGTAGGAAATACTCTATGAACATACTTTTCGTATTCTTCCGCAGCATCATCAACCAGCTTGAAGAATTCGTCTAAACCCTGAAAACAAGAACAGATTATTAATTCAAACCTCGTAAATAAATATAATAAACCCTATCAGCACATAGAGGAAAAAATATTTCATCATCATTACTAATGTCACTTTTGACGTGAAACGTCTTTAAAATCGGTACCATTCACGCGGTAACATGTCAGAAAACCGGACTTAGTCTATATCGTCTGACAGGTACTCTCTTATATCTCCTAAAATTTTTTGTCCGAAAATCATTATCCATAAAACGTTTGCTATAAACTTCAGTTACCATAATGTTCAAAATCCCGAAATTTTGTTTTACATAATTATCTTTATTTCTAAAACTGTTCTGTCATAATATCGAATACTATTCTAATTGTATATGCCATAAAGTCAATTATCCTAAGTATTATATTATATAATGTGTATTATTCCTAATGTCCATATAAGTGTAATAAAATTTTTGGTCCTAAAACATTTGCTAAAAATTAGGTTTTAGTGACAGAAACGAATCGCTGTAAATCCGACCCCACGCAGTCTTGTCTGCCCTACCCCTAGAGTGTAATTTAAAATCGCGTAGGCGCAGAGGGGCGAGGCGGCCCGCGAGTTGAGGAGCAGGTGGTTGTAACACGGTGAGCGTTAAACACATCTGCGACGATAAGCTCGCGTGGGACCGCCGGAGCTCCGCAGCGCCGGAGCCGTGACAGAAACCATGCCTGCTGCATGTTGCTTGCTCGCTTGCATGCTGCATGCTTGCTTGCATACTGTATGCGTGCTTGCATGGTTGCTGCAAGCTTGTTGCATGCTTGCTGCATGCTGCTTGCTCGCTTGCATGGTTGCTTGCATACTGTATGCGTGCTTGCATGGTTGCTGCAAGCTTGTTGCATGCTTGCTGCATGCTTGCTGAATGCTTGCTGCATGCTTGCTGCCTGCTTGCTGCATGTTTGTTTGCATGTTTGCATACTTATTACAGGGAAAAATAAAATAATTATGTTCACACTCAACTGTTTTATAATGATTGACGGTTTGATTGATTGATTTTCTGCCTTTTAGTGACTACTTATATAAAATGTATGCCAAAACAAACTTTCTGCGATATGATGGTTCTACTTTTTAATTCTTACAAATTTCATAAGAGCAATATTGTATAAAAATGTGTTGTGTTGAGAGAAGTTCATAGCATAGCAAAAGCTAAGTAATACTTTACTGTAGGTACCCGTAATTACAGACACAATTAAAATAACAATGTTCTGTTCCCTTTTGGGAACGTCTGGGAACATACCGGTTTATTTTAAAAATATTATTAAGATCTAAACATTTTTTTTTAAATTTAGGATTTATAACTATTATTGAAAACGATTTTAAGTGTTTTGTATATTATTGATTGTAATATTTATGACAAACGGGTTTAGAGCATATTGTATTTAGGGATTTCAATTTTATGGCATGTGATATTATGTGATATTAAGTTCGGGTAAGTTATCATTCGGACAAATGATGATTAGGACAAAAAAAGTTATGGCACTTTAAATTATGAATAAAAAAGTTAGGTAATACAATAGAGAACCCGTCTGACATTAATATCTACAAAACTATTCATCGTAGAAACATGAATTTAGTGTCATTATTTAGCGTATCTAGTCAGCTCGCTTCTAAGACCTTGATTTTTTATCGGGGCCGGGTGGGGCGGCGGGGGAGGGGCTCCGTACTCTGCGTAGATTAACGGGAACCGGCGCTCTCGCTGGTTTCTATTCAGTATAACTCACGAATCACACGTGATAGCGCGATGATTCTTGCATGTATTTAATTTACTCACAGAGTTCATTTAGACCAATCGTTTTTAAAAATAATAAATGTGACCCAAGCGATATTTGTAGTTAAAAATAACCAATAAGTGTAAAAAATTAACGAAGTCAATCTGGTTTTCTTTCAATCTTTAACATAAAAGCGACTCGCTATAGACGTTTCACGTTAAAACCAACGGGCAACGGCCTTGTGCACCGACACAGCCTCACCCGATTTTTTGGACACCGATTTTTTGGACATAAAAAAGACATTAGACTGTCCCCAAAGAGGCCACATTTTCACCACTTCCTAGTGTCTATTAGGGAAGATGTGGCATAAGAACTTCCACAGCAACACATTACTGACATAGGAATCAAAGTAATCAATCTTCTATTAGAAAAATAAAAGTTAAATGCTCTTTATACTAACATCTCCAGTATGTGCACTGACACCGCAGCACCTTAAGTCCGAGTAGAAGGTGTCAAGTGCGAGCGCCATAGACCGCGTCAGGTTGCCGATGTATGTGTTCCCGCCTTCCGTCTCGCCCTCCCCTTCAGCGTCCAGCGCCTCTTGGAACGCCTCGAAGTCGCGCATCCATTCCACTGCGTATGCGTTGTCTACTACGTCTGTCTGAGGAATAGACGTTTATTGTTTAACTAACTTATTTCCGGCTTCGGAAATTATCCCAAAAGAACAGGATCAAAAATATCCTATGTCCAACCTAAATCATAGTCTATATTCTATTGACCCTTCATCTGTTAGCGAAGTAGACACACACAATGGCGTCCCAACCGAATCGGTCTGTGGACCCGACTGATTCGGTTTTGGTTTATTCGGGGGTTTTGGTTTCCGCACTTAGTCCCTAGTGGGCCACTGTGCATAATGTGCATGCCATAGTCAATATGTGCAAAGGTAACAGACAAAAGGTTTATCTCACTTTAAAATAGGTCTTTGTGGCATAGGATGCTCTGCTAATTTCTTTGGGGTAACCACTTAAACTGGTGTAATGTTATGTTTTATTATTTTTGAGTTTAAGCAAACTTGATTGCTTATACTAAGTATGAATGTTGGGGATTCTGATGCAGCCTATTATTTCTAAAGCTGTTCTTAAACAAATCAACTCTTAACCCAATAAAACTCTCATTATAATATTGGTGGGTCATTGTCGAATTTTTGACGAAAAGCAACGGTTTTCCCGTAGACGAAAATGGTCGCAGAAAACGGTCGTCGTTGCAACTGGTTGAAGACGGAAGAAACGTAGCTAACATAGAATAGAATTGCGTTTTCGTCGAGTGAAATAGTTGCAGTTTCTTACAACTGTTGTAAGGACTGTTTTGTAAACGAACTCGGAACGTTACAACGACGACGCGACGAGTCACTCCAGTGAGAAATATAGTTGAATGCACCAAGTAATTCGAAGTATGTCGAAGAATGGTTTGTACTAAAAAAGACTGGTTGAACCCAGGAAGTAAAACGGTTTCAGAACACAAAACGGTCTTTGAAAACGGTTTGTCGCGGCAACGCCCACCACTACATTATAAGTATTGTCTTTTCTATAGGATTTCTTACAAGACCCTATGAATACAATATTAATAACCTGTATGGTAGATTTATTACTAAACAAGAAAAGTATTAATAACAAATACTTGACTTACCTTATTCATAACAACTATAAAAGGCAGCTTTGTTTTGTACAATATAGAGCATGCATACAGCATATTGGACATGAATGTGACGGGTGACACGCTGCGGACCGTGTCCATTACATACACAACTACGGTGGGACATGTTGATGCTAATGCTTCTGTTACTATTGTTCCTGAAGCTGACCATGTGAACACTTCTATTTGACCTGGAAATAAATGAAAAAGATATAGTAACAGTTTAAATAGTCAATTTAGTCATTGTAGAGCGAGCGAAGCGAGCTCGAAAATCTTAACACTTTACTACTCCAGTAGGCCGGTAGTAGTAAAGTGTTAAGATCTAGCTCTACAGATTACTTTCTCTTGAATTTCTCTAAAATTCGACCAAGCAACTCCTATATGAACGTTCGAAAAGCTGGCGGCCCCCTTGTATCGTGGATATCATGGATTTCTGTAAAGTAACGCCAATTTATTATTATCAAAAGTTTATCTTTTTTTTATGAATTTTCCTAAAATTGCCCTCCCATAAAGGAAATCCTGGATCCGCGCATGAGTGGAAAAGGTTGGAGGAGGCCTTTGCCGATTGGCAATCAGCAGAAGACAACCTAGATTTTATATAACATAGATTAAAGAAATTGTATTACATACTGTTGAATAAATGGCTTTTTTATTATTAAATTTCACAAAAGTTATGATTAGGTAGACATTACCATCTCTAACTTTAACCAGTATTTATGAAATTAACTCTGGAGGATAAGGGTCAGTTCACGCGCAGTTGTCGAGGCGCAGTGCTGCAACGTATTTTGAATTCTCACAATGAAATGTGTAGTAAATAAAGTTATATTTTGAGTCACTCTGCGCACAGCACCACGTCGCGTCGCGTCTCATTGTGAGAGAATAATAATGTTTAAGTATACCTGGAGTATCAATAATGCAGTACTTGTGTTTCTTCCCAGCCTTCTCTATCAAATCCACAACTTGGCCGAACTTCGTGGAGAACAAATTGAGAGCTGTCACTATACCACCGTTGGGACCCAGCCCGTATTGTTTCATGACCTCTTTGTAGTTCACTGTGTCTCTAATATCTGGAAATGAATTATTATGATAGATATTATATGTTAATGGACTGGTAACTGTTGTTTTTTCATAGCCTACTATGTTCTCAATCCTGGGACCAAAAGTCTCTCTTTGAGCGGTAGTAGGTTCTATGAGGGCCCAGTGAAAATTTCTTATTTTTTCACCAATGTTATTCATCAAATTCGAATTGCAAGAGACTTAATTATATCTAGCTAGAGTAGGGTTGCCATACCAGCCTAAGTACTGACCGGGACATTAGCAGTGACTGAAAATATCCATGTAATGTAAAAGAAAAATAAAATACCTACTTGTTACCATTTTAACTTTATTAATCAGGTTAAAATAATTGAAAAAGAAATTAGATATCTACAATGTAGATTCTTTACATGAAACACTAATAAAATTGCTGTGATATTTTTAAGATTTCTTCACCTTATCTAACAGGTCCGGTTTGCCCATAACTTATGAAATTCTGAACATGTCATTTTGTAATTGAACTTGCATTGAATTATGCTTTCGACCGTGTCTATGTGAAGATGATTAGGTACGTTCTTTAGTCCACTGTGCAGCTACTAAAGACGGCGGCAGGGCCCGCCGCGCGCCGCCGCCGCCTGACCGGTCTGCGCTGTACGCGTATTACACGTTGCACTTGAAATACCGGGACATTTTGTAGATCAACCGGGACGACCGGGACAGAAGTTCTAAACCGGTGACATGTCCTGGTGTACCGGGACGGAGGGCAGCCCTAAGCTAGAGCTTTTTGATTTGTTGTTGAATGCTTACCGATGTTTGCAGGATACGGAACTTCCCTACATGCCGGATCCAAATTGATCAGGTAAGGTCTAGAGCCATCCACGACTTTGCTGGAGAGCCGCCGAGTGAACGAAGTCTTGCCAGCACCAGCCATGCCTAATTAAATACCAAATATTTAGTAACAAAGCCTGTAAAATGGCAAGGCAGCAATATCAGACAAGTTCTAACCTAGAATGATCAAACATATCGGCTTCCTTGAGTCTTCCTCCATTGCTTCAGGCTTAGATTCACTTGTAGATGTAGCCATTTCGTGTTTTTGTTATAAGGTTTACTGATAATTGCTTTCTTTACATTTACAATATATTTTTATCAGCGAAAACTCTGATTTTGTTTTGTTGTTTCTAGAATGAAACTGACAGTGACAGGTGTCAATCAGGGTTGCCACCTTGGATTTTTTAAAGGCGCTAGATCAAGTCAAGAGTAAAATGTCGCCAGATTTCAGAAATTTGGCTTAAAAAAATCCACCAAATTCCGCTAAATTTACTGCATTTAAAACTGAGACAAAAAAAACCCTTATTTACATTAAAAGTGATATAAAGAAAACGCAAAGCCTTTCGGAAATTAAGGCTTTATTCTACTTAAAGAAATTAGCTCAAATCTAAGAAACTAGACCGAGACACATTGACAATAATAAGGCATTACCATAGATATAAATCTACGTCATTCTTCCCAGCAGGGTTTTTATATCTCACAAACATAGTCTGTCAAGTAGTAGTAGTAGGTTTCCGGGACCTGCTTGAGTGGCGCCTCTCGTCTATGTCAGGTACTTCCCGGGCCACCTCTTGTTGGCTTTGAGCAACCTCAGATTCTTGAGGAGTTTCAGACTCTCACTGAGTAGCTTCTATGCTTGTAGGTGCTTCATCACAGATTGTTGCTTCGCCATTAGGTAAAGGAGCTAATTTATTATTTGAAACGGTAGATTCCCTACCGTCAGAATATCTTACAAATGAATATGCAGGATTAGCTTGTAAAAGCTCGACCTCTTCTACAAGAGGGTCATATTTTGACTGTCGAACATTCTTTCTCAAGAGGACGGTACTAGAGGTTGAAAGCCATGATGGGATTGATTGGCCATTCATTGACCGTCGTGGATGGTAGAATAACCGTTAATGAGGAGTGGTGCTCGTGGATGTACACAACAATGATCGAATTGCATGGAGTGACTCATGAAGGACCTTCTCCCAGTGAGCTACACCCAAGTTTTTCGATTTAAGAAAAAGTTGTACAGTCCTCCATAAAGTGCCATTCAGGCGCTCCACCTGTCCGTTTCCTTGCGGGTTGTAGGGAGTAGTCGGGCTGCAAGCTATTCCCAGAGACACCGCAAGGAAACGGATAGGTGGAGCGCCTGAATAATTCACTAGTAGCTTCAGTTTCAACTCTGGAGAAGAATCTGGTACCTCTTCGGAAATAAATTTTTTAAACGTACTATACCAGTGACTCCAATGGAGCTCTGCGCCAGAATCACTCGGATCAGCACCAAACTTATCTGGATTTAAATATTTCGTTGGACAAACAGCCATTGTAAATTTTGAGTCTTGGTTCTTTTCCAGTGGTACGTCAGATGTTTTTTTTCCGTTAGACATCAGCGAAAATAACTGCTAGGCTGCGTTTAAGTCAATTAACCAGTTTAAAATTTAAACTGACTAAATGTCAAACACCCCGTTCAAGCACACCGCGAGGTGAAAAATTGAACTGACTAAAATTTAATCTGCCCCGTTCACGGTCGTCCGCTGGTATAAGTTTTCGCCTGACTAGGATAAATTTTAGCGACCTTTTTACCTCGCTAAATTTTAGTCTGCTGTCAGATTGACATTGACATTGAGCTGTTTGTTGTTTCATTTGCTCGATTCGCGCCCTAGGTAACGAATATTTCTACCGAGTACCTACTTAATTCATCGTCTCCGTGAATTTTATTTGTGGATCATGGACTGTTGAGTTGAATTGATAGTTGTTACTTGTTTGACAAGCTGAGCTGTCAATTGAATTTGATAGTTAACATTGATAAAAGCCATAGTAGACATAAGACTCCGTTCAGCAACCCTCGCTAGTTAAATTTTTATCCGGCGAAAATTTCACCGGCTTACCTAAAAGTACCCCGAAATAGCTTTGAATAGCGTTTACATTTATTTTTAAGTAGAATAAATTGATATAAAGAAAACGCAAAGCCTTTCGGAAATTAAGGCTTTATTCTACTTAAAGAAATTAGCTCAAATCCACTCAAATCTAAGAAACTAGACCATGACACATTGACAATTTGTTTATGGCATTACCATAGATATAAATCTACGTCAAAAAGCGAACGATTATGTACGAGATGATAAAAAATAGATGGTCGTTCTTATTATTCATACAATTTCAAGTATTTTTAAAAGTTTGTGTATTAGTATAGTGCAAAGAGTTTCTATTCACATTTTGTCATTTTTTTTTACATTTACATTTAGTATTTACTTAAAATTAACCAAAATGTCAGATTTTTACTTCAAACACCTCCATGACCCCCGTACTATTCAATCTATCCATCAGCACAATGTTTTGAGTGCGGTACATTGACTTTAACCGTAATTCGTGATTTTTACCCCAAAAAAAGTCGTTTCGCAACAATAATTTTACACTTAAAGTTATTTAATACGTTATACAGATTCAGAATGCTTGGTTGACGACTTTATGAAGAGTCTGTATAAAATATAGTTCATTTGAATCAAGAGAAACAAGTTAAACAAATGTGAACTAAAGAAACGGTAGGAGATTTCCCTCTCAAAAATGTCATGCCAGATTCCATATTGAAAAACTGCTAAAAACCACAAAAAAAAAAAAAAAAAACAACTAAACGAATAAAAAATACCACTAGAAGCCTTGAAAAAGCACCAGTTCTGGTGGGAAAACCACCAAGGTGGCAACACTGGGCAATTTGTCAAATTAAATGTCAAGTCAACGTTTTTTTTTTGGGAATTTATGGTTTGGCTACCGAGGCCTTCACGTCAGGACATAGATTTGCGTCAGGACTTTTTATAAGCATGTCATCTACCTTGTGGTTGTTCGTATTCTACAGCTTTTGTACTAACTACCTCAACTATTTAACTATATTTTATGGTGGTCTTAGGCAGTCTAAATTATTGTTTTATACCGCCTAAAGTGTCCGTTCAAATCCTCTCATAGATCTTTGCATAAATAATACACTATATAATATAAGGATCTTTGGTTCACGTGGTGTTTGGTTTCTGCCCGTACCCAGACCACCAGTACTATAGCAGTAGGAACCCCGTTAGGGTATATTAATTCTGTGGTAGGAACAGTGAGTGCGGAACGACAGTAGTAGCGCTACTACGATTTCAACAAATAAAGTAGTTTTGTTTTGTAGCGTGTTTCACGTGTTTGTATTGTGTTGCAGCTCTATGCTAAACAAATGCCTCCTTCAATCTCCTTTCCTTTAGATAACAATAAAAACGACCCGTATTTTAATATTTATATTACAATTATTTACACTAGTTTTCAAACTATCAACATATGTATTATAAGAATAAAAGTTTAAACTACAGGTGGCCTAAAGTGGCTGCTTTATCAGAATCATAATATGAATCACGTTAAAAAATTAAAATTCTCAGAATGGTCTTTATGGTTATGAACATAAAGTCCATTTTAATAATTTTAAATTTTTAACGTGATTCATATTATGATTCTGATAAAGCAGCTATTTTAGGCCCCAAGTCCTTTTAAAATTATATAACCTCTGACAGTAGCAATCCAACACTTCTATGGTTGCAACAAACAAGTTCATTAGTTTTCTTTTCATTACAAATGACCTTCCAGCACGTCGTCATTTCACATTTTCTCTTCATATTTTCTCTTTACTTTGTGCACAAGTCTTCGATGCGTATATAAAGAACCAGAATATACGAATGTTGCTCCACAATCTTTGCAAACAAGAGTTCGATTGCCTAAATGACTGTTTATATGTTGTATTAGACATTTTTTTATCTGTAAAATAAAATAAAGTCTCTTTAAAATCTCGAAATTATTGGTCGCTATGAAACCAATCGAGATCTAAATAATACTTGTTCAAAATGGTGACAAGTTAAAAACCTTTTTTTTTTGTTAAGTCAACTTCAAACCAGCCGCCATAAATTCATAAATCCTCAATCCGATTTAGATTCAGAAAGTAGGTCTCGCGAGATACTTTCCGAATCAAAATCTAGGACAAAATGTATACAGGGTGGACTGTCACCATTTCGAACAAGTATTGATCAGCCCCTGTTTATACAGGGTATAACCTGTATATGTAGATACGGGGGCTGATCAAACAATTTCATACAAATGTTTTTTTTACAATATTGCTTAATTTCCATAGTTTTTTTTTTATTATAGATGTTGGTTTCGAAGCCCGGGTTTTTAGGCATTCACAGAAGCAGTTTAGATCAGGGTCAATATTTGAGCCCACCTAGCTTGGCATATCTTTTCTCCTCTTCTCGTTATGTACAAGTCTTCGATGCATATAAAAAGCCGCTGAATATACGAATGTGGCTCCACAATCTTTGCAGACATGGGGTCGATTGCCTAAATGACTGTTTATATGTTCCTGTAGAGATTTTTTTATCTGTAACATTAAAACAAGATCTCTTTAAAATCTCTAAAATATTCATCGTCTTATTTAGGATAATTTAGATACAGTTAAGAGCGCACCGAGGAAACGATACGTAATTCCAAAATAATTGCATTCGCTTGATTCCTTGCTGCATCGTTATTACTTATCCTTTAGATAAGCAATTAATATCTAAGACATTTAAGGATTCACTTTATACATCGTACACTTTAGAAACACGATTACTTTTAGTTTCCTCAATAGAAAAAAATCCAAAGTAAACAAAAATAAAAACAAAATAAATAAAAAACAAAATAAACCCTAAGTACGGCGTAAATACTTCACGGAAGATCATCAGATTTTGAATAATAACAAAACTACATGTTTTCTATAACGCATACATTTTACATTTTCGAAATGTGTATTTGTTTGAATAATATGAAGGAAATACCTAAATTAGTGTGCGTTCCGCCCATTCTAACCAGAGCCGCCACGCTTCCCCCCTATCCGCTTTAGTCCTGCTTCGGCTGTCGGGCGGGGAGCTTGTTGTTTGCGCTTACGTACGATTTTTGCGGCGCGCGGATGTATCTTACGCACACATACATGGAGCGCATAGAATACCTAAAATCTAAAGCTCGGTGCGCTCTTAAAGAGACGGCAAATTTTGAAAGTACCAATCTATAAGTGGTCGATATATTTTATTATGACGACTAGACAGAAACATTTTGTAAAAGGGGGCGAGCTTATTGCCATCAACCGGGCTCAAATCCAGACTCAGGACTGCTACTGAGAAATTCGTGATGGAAAAACACAAATAACACTTTGCCCAACCCGGGAATCGAAACCAGGCCTCATGTTCAGTTAGCGCTTGCAACCACTAGTACGAGGCGATCAAAAAAACCAAAAAATTATTACTTACAGTAAATGATTTTCCACAATATTCACAGATTCTGGGTTTAGGCTGCGGCTTTTGACCTTTGTGAACGAAGCGAATGTGTCTTTCCAGAATTATTTTATTTTTACTATCCTTAAATGAAAATATTACAAATTAATTTAAGATTGAGACAATCAGTAAGTTTTCGTCATCACAGTTTATTTAAAAATAATTATATTAATTGATCAAATAGTAATTTTTCTCAGTTAGTTTTTTTTAATGACGGAATAGTTTCGTATTTATAATAAATGAAAATTACAGTTAGTGTTACAACTAACTGACTAAAAAACGTGTGCCGTGTGTAATTTAATAAAAATTCAATTACTCGACTTTTTTCTAAGTTATATACTCCTTAATAACATAGCTCAAAATCGGTCCAGCCGTATTGGAGATTAGTATTGCATTCACGCAAGGCAAAAAACCTCTGTTAAAGATACCTCCAAGGCTCCAAATCATGAAACGTTATGGATATTCGTCTGAAATGAAAATGCATAAAACAATATAGATGTCTCACCTTCTTGCAAATATCACAAGTATATTTAATTCCTCTGATTTCTTCTTGATGATGCTTCAAACCGGCAGCCGAGAAGTATTTGTCGCAATGATTACATTTAATGCTGTGGAATTGAAAACTTGGAATAACATAATGGCATCATACACAAAAAGTAGCAATAGACAATAATCACTATCACTACATATTATAAAACAAAGTCCTCCGCCGCCTCTGTCTGTCTGTTCGCGATAAACTCAAAAACTACTGCACGGATTTTCATGGTGTTTTCACCAATGGATAGTGGTTCTCGAGGAAGGTTGTATATATTGTGTCCGGCAACGAATGGATAATCTTGAAATAGACCATAGCAGAACTCATGGCCATTCAGAAAAAAAATCTACAATATAAAAAAAATACCTCCGCAAATGTATGGCCTGCATAAGAATGGGGGCCATATTTCATTTTTTTGCTTCAGTAATTTTTTCTCCTTGTCTAAATTAATAGCAATAATTCACTATTTAAGGTAGATACAATTATGAATTCTACCATTATCAAATCTACTTGAAACCGACATTATTTTAAAATTACTGGTCACTCATGTATGCATAATTTTTTTTTTACACAAGATGTTTAAACTTTCATTAAAAATTAATTCATACAAATTTTCCAAAATAAATGAACTTGCTTACAGGTACTACTTATGATAGTTTTTTTTTTTGTTTTTTTTTTCTAAATGGCAATAAGTTTTACTATAAGCCATTTTACCGGACACCCTGTATAATTTGTCAAGCGGGCGAAACCGCGGGCATCAGGCACGGCGGGCACGCAACAGGAACATGCATGAAACTAATATTTCCCAAATACATAATGGTGTCATTTAGCTCATTGCTATCTTTTTCTCTCTAATAAAACGAGAAAGAGACGGACGTAATTTAGAGCTGTCAAATTAAATTGAACTAATATTTCCATACAAATGAAGGGTGCACGTAAAAACATGTCGACTAAAAACACGGTGAAGCGCAAGGCATAAACTAGTTTGACATCTCTAACTTAGTTCATATAGCCGTCCTTTTCTCGCACTGCCTGCCTTCTAATAAAAGATAGCAATAGCTTAAATTAAGTTTAGTTGATGCACAACAGAATCGACGTCATTGTCAAGATAATTAACGAAAATGACAGTCTGAACTTATAGTTCTGTGTTTATGTTATGTGTGCACCATGCAATATCAAGTGCAATGCAACAAAGAATTGTTGCCTAGTGAATGTAGGGCCGTATGGCTAGCACAATGGTACACATGAGTCCCACTATTTTAAACTCTATGTGCAACTCTTGACGTTCGAAATTCACGGTGAAGGTTTTACCACTTGTGTATTTGTGGATACGGATTTAGAAGTGTTTAAGCCTTTTGTCCATTACGTAAAAGAGGTGCCATTCGTCCATATGACGTCAAAAGGATGTGAATCCAGTACATACCGAACTTTTTCAACTGTGTTATGTTTAAGACTAGTTTTGAGATGAGACTGGTAGCTTTTCAGAGTCTTAAAGGTTTTTTCACAATCAACACAGTAAGCGCCTTCCTCGGTCTGAAAATATAAACAAGAAAATATAAAACAGGACTTAGTTTCACTTTCCAATCTTGATGTTGATTATATCTCAAAAACAGTGCGTCCTATCGTAAAAATAATGAGAAATTTGCCCCCTTAATAGCCCCCTTGCCGCGTAATTCTCAACATGTAGGTAGAAAGAAATTGTATTAATTTGTATTAAATTATCAATAAGTCGGACTATTGAAATTCGGTATTTTGAGAATAGTAGGTAATAATGAACGTTCAGAATATTAAAATTTAGGAAATATGAAAATAGGATTAATGATATATCGTAGTTGTTATATTCGGAATTATGAAAATCTGTATTTTGAAATTCGGAATTGTGACTTTCGAGATAAAGTTTTTCGGACTTATGTACTTTTTCCTTTTAGCCCTTTAGCCGTGTAATACAAATCGGGTTTAGTAGGTAATATTCGTACTCGTGAATATATAAAAGTCCAAAATTGGAAAATAGTAAAAGTGGCTTAACAATTAAAGTTCTCGACTATACAAAATGCTCAAGATAAAGGAAAACATTGAAGCATCCGCACTTTTGTCGGTCAGTTTTATTTTTAAATTTTAGGAAAGGGGGCCTACCACCACCTCTTATAGGAGCTATGCAAGAGATATAGCTATTACCTCCATCTCTGTCCAACAGTGAACTAATACAATAATACTGCTGTAAGAGGTGGGTGGGTGTACAAGTCCCTGATGTAAAACTTTTTATTAATAAATTGCCAGTTTATCTGAATTAAGTAATTGAAGTTTAGGAGTTTTCAAAACATAATCAGTTTTAAATTTTGGATGTCGAGAGCTACATACATTACCTTCAAGGAATAAACTGAAGTATAATAGTATGACAAGTTTATGTTAAGCTCAAGGTGGCGTCGCTTGTCTAGAAAATTTTCATCAATATGTCAAACTTAGTACATTTATAATAATACCTAATGTATATATTATATAAGTGTAATATGTTTTATGTATGTATATGTATGTATTTATTGTATATGTTACGGCTAATACCCGAAGTGCGGCTACACCTAGTTTTAGCCGGCTAAAACTAGGTGTAGCCGGCCACATGTGGTTAAACCTAGGTGTATCCTCTTATCTTCGGTTAGAACTAGGTTTAGCCTTCATCATAGCGGCTAGAACTAGGTGCAGCCACACACCGGTGGTTAAACTTAGGCGTATCCTGTTTATCATCGCCTGGAACTATGTTTTCAGTTCATTAATGAGGTGGTTGATGACAAACTAGTTTTGCCTAGGCCGACTTGGGACACTCCGACACAGGTTATTTTTTTATAAACCATTCAAAAGTAGGAGCCCCGATCGCGAGGCCCGTTAGACCGGTTCTCCCTCGACTCGGATGCATCTGCGGGGGTAATACGAAATTGAATCAATCGGGAAACGCAAGATAAGAATCTCAAAACAAAACCAATAATTATGCTTAACTGAACTAAAAACCTAGTTCTAGCCGATGATAAATAAGACGCACCTAAGTTTAACCACCGTTGTGTGGCTGCACCTAGTTCTAGCCGCTATGATGAAGGCTAAACCTAGTTCTAACCGAAGATAAGATGATACCCCTAGGTTTAACCGCATATGGCCGGCTGCACCTAGTTCTAGCCGGCTAAAACTAGGTGTAGCCGCACTTCGGCTATTAGCCGTAACATATATATGTAAATGGTACACCAATGACTACCTGCAGTTTTGTCTCTTTCCCCCTTAAATCCATCCAAAGGTTGTCTTTAAAAGATTGCTTTTAGCGATAACACCGCCTACTGTGTCACCCCTTGTAAAATGTTCTACATTAGTATCTGTAATTTGTACGGTGTACATAATAAAGAGTATTCTATCTATCTATTTATTTTAGTTCTGTGTTTTCCCGCCCGCACCGCGGTTTGACTTGTTCTCTATTCAAATACTCAAATCAGAAACTGGATGAAGGCCACAAAGTAATAATGCCGGTGGTCTAGATTCGCAACGTAGCAATAATTTATCAACTTACAGTGTCGTCGTGAGACTTCATGTGTGTTTCTAAATAATTGTTTCTGACCTTTTTCTTGCATGTAGGACATTCTGTCGTTTCTCTTTGATGTATACTAAACAGAAAACAAAAAGAACTGATGAGATGTACTATCAAATATCAACTAATAACATAAAAAGAGGGCAGACAGAGAGATGAGAGCAGCGGTGGCCCAGTGCTGGCTGCCCCGACTTACAAACAGTAAGTCGTGGGTTCGAACCCAGGCAGGTGCATTACTTTATGTAATTTATTTCATTACCACTGCTCTTGAAACGATGAAGGAAAACATCGTGAGGAAATTGGCATGTCCTAAAACCAAAACATTCGAAGACATATGTGACATCTACCAATCCGCACTGGGCCCGCGTGGTGGATTATAGCCTATTCCCTCTCATAGAGAGGAGGCCGTGTCCCAGCAGTGGGAACATTAATAGGCTGATGATGATGATGATGACAAAAAGAGCAATACTTACGCCATGTGCGTAGTCAACTGACTCCGATTAGTAAACGTTTTGTTACACTCTTCACAAGGTTGTCGCTTAGCATGGATAGAAACTCTATGTCTACGCTTTTCCTTAAATGTCCTGAAAGTAATAGAATTTAAAAACGCAGATTAAACCTTATTCATATCTTAAAAGTAGGTTTAAAATGAGTTTGCTTTGCATTGCATAAACCGGGTAATGGGGATTGCAACAGTGAAACCCAAGCCGCTCCCTCACCGGAGCATTTGCCTGTAATGTAACAATACAAAATTAGATTTTCTACAGAAACAAGTCATTATCATCTGCCTAGCCTTTTCCCAAGTTTTATTGGGGTCGGCTTCCAGTCTAACCGGATACAGCTGAATACCAGTATTTTACATGGAGTGACTGCCTATCAGACCTCCACAACCCAGTTAGTACTGGGTAACACGATACCTCTTGGTAAGACTGGTTGTCAGACTTCTTGAGCCACTGACTACCTGTAACGACTGTCAAAGATCACAAATGACAGCCGGGACCAACTGCTTAATGTGCTTTCCGAAGCACGAAGGAAACTCGGTACCTATGTAATGGGTGGTCACCCATCCACAGACCAACCTAGGCAAGCACGGCTTAACCTAAAGATCGACCCGAGCGGCTGTTATTATTTAGCCACGAGCTCCTTTCTACAGAAACAAGTGTTTGTATCGTTACAGGTTGCGCACTGTAATCCTCGCTGGTTCTCCTCGCTCACTGATGCAATGTAATGCTCGAATCCGAACTGTTACATTACATGCGAATGCTCCCAGTGAGGTTGCGCCGAAAGACAATGCATGCATGACTATCTAACAATACACTTACTTGAAATAGATATTACATTTCTTGCACTCGAACACAGATACCTCATGATTTCTTCGAATATGCTCAGATATTTTTAACCGGTCATTGCTCTGATACGGGCACTTCAGGCATTGGTACACTCTGAAAATAATGTTTTTTTTTTTAACATCCTACCACGCCTGTGTCTGAGATGGAACTAAAAATTGGATCGGAGCTTTAATCAGTTTTTACACTGATCTTGACCCGGTCGTTGTGTACCTAGTTGGATCCCCTTGTTCGCTTTAGGACAGATTCGCTTAACGACAGATTCGCTTTAAGGCAGATTCGCTTAACAGCAGAAGTACAGTACAGTGAAGTCCATTATCTATATCGAGTAAGTTCACTGTACTTATTAATAAAACAATACACACGTAACAATAATGATATTTAATATTTATCTTACGATACATACTTATTTACTAGCTGTTGCCCGCGGCTTTGCCCGCGTGAAGTTCGGTAACTGTCCCACGGGATCATACTAAAGGAATAAATAGTATCCTACATGTATCATGCAGTTAACATCCAGTTTTGCCGGCCATCCTTTTTTAATCACCAGCCTAAACACAAAATTTGAAGATCCTAACTTTAAAACTGACGATTTTCCATAAACAACTTCATCCCCCTTTTTAACCCTTCGAGGGTGGAATTGTGAAAAACGCTGAGACACGTATCAATTAATTTTTAATCATCAGCCTAAACACAAAATTTGAAGATCCTATCTTTAAAACTGTCGATTTTCTATATACAACTTCATCCCCCTTT